>OX375823.1:14033193-16533193 GCA_947359405.1 Antitype chi | reverse complement strand
AGTACCAAGGAGGTGAGTTTTTGTTTATATGTTACTACTTAGCTTACCCTCAATTACACACAGGTTGTCTTTAAATTTCCTTTTAACCACAGCCATGAAGACACCTTTGCGTGCCAGCAGGTAATTCTGGAACACACTAACAGTAGGAAAAGCCTTTATTTTGACAGTGCAACAAGATTCATTGCATTATTTATGTTGTTGAGCAGACAAATTTTTCGAACATATGAAGCAATGGTTTAGCAATATCCTTCAAAATAATTCAGATTCTGATTAATGTGTGTTATACTCGAGTGCAGAAATTATAAAGCAGTTTATCAAGTTTTAAAGCTTTGGACAGATTTCAAAATTTTCAGGACATTTTTTTATATCTGAAGGTTAGTTTTGAAATTGAAACAAGTTACAGCAAAAAAAATTTTTTTTTTAAATATCTGTTTATTTTTATGACAACAATTTGTAATCAATTACGTTTATTTTTGGACAGTTTGCACTCTGGCTGCACTGCCATTTCCTAATTAGAGAGCTCTTATATCAATAAAGCTGTTAACAAATGCAACTTTTATTCCAGACCAGCATGGCACCCAGGTATAACAGCTGAAGACCAGATAACTCGCGAACGGGAAGCTTTCCTAGAATGGCGACGTCACTTAAACGATCTACAAGCTAAGCTTGGGGCAGCTGTGACTCCATATGAAAGGAACCTGGAGCTATGGAAACAGTTATGGAGAACCCTGGAGAAGTCAGATATTGTACTGATCCTGTTGGATGCTAGGAATCCTTTGCTGTTCAGGTATTTAATTTCATGTAGCATAACCAGCCATTTTAACCAGCTCGCAAAATGTAACCATGAATTCAGCATATGATTCTAGACCCCTTAGCATAGAAATGTATTGTCGGTTATGAAAAACGAATTGCTCTGCCATACATTTTGACAGCGTAGGTATTGCACTGTTCTATAAAACAGCAGATTTTTGTTGATAAACAATGAAAAGTTGCTGCTTTAGGGTGTCTAGAACCATGTACTAAATTCATGGCTTCAGTTTGTGTGCACACAAGTGTGGTGTGTTTGTGTTGCAAAAGAAGGTAGATACCAGGATCTGTGATGTGTGTTTTATGAAGTTTACTCTATCTATCAAATAAGTTATTTGAGAAGAAGGCAGTTTCTTGCTTAATATTTGTAATCTTATGCTTCCCAAAGTTAGGTCCTGTGTAAGGTATTGAATCGTAAATGTACGTATATACGTTTAAGTGTATCGTGTATGTTTGTGTAATGTGCTTTAGCTTTTGTAGTTCACTTCTCTGACTGGGGCTGCTTTAAACATCCTACCCCTACTATAGTATTATAAATGTGAAAGTTTGTATGGTTAGATGTTTGGATGTATGTTACGCAATTACGTAGAAACAGCTGAGCGGAATTGGATGATATTTGGCACACATATAGTTTATAACCAAGATTAATAATATAGGATACTTTTTATCCCAGTATTATGTTCCCGTGGGATAGTTTTCATTAAAGTAGTGTAAGTAGTGTATTATTCGTTTGTACGTAGTAAACTTGAATACAATGCGCTGGTGTGGGACCCGCATGAACAAAAATACAAGCTCATGATAGAACGGGTCCAACGAAAGTTTGCTCGCTACCTATACAAAAAAATGTATGGGTATTATCCCTATTTGTATCCGTCTCTGTTTGTATCGGGAATGGTGGGCATAAGCACATTGGAGCTGAGACGTAAGTGTGCGCTTCTGATGCACTACTACCTATTACTGAATAACAAGATCGATGACGCGACTACCTTAGCTCGCTGTTCATTGTTTGCTCCGGACCGACTGCGGCGGTCGCGCGCCTGTGCCTCGCGGTGCCTGTTCGCAGCCCCGCCAGTGCGCACTCATACTGCTCGATATGCTCCCACAACCCAGGCGATCAATCTGCTTAACGCCCTGATTGCTCAGAGGCCAGATGTTGATATATTTGTGTATAGCAGTAGATCTATGTTTTGTTTGTGTGAAGTTTTTTAGTTAAATTAATTGTTTTTTTGGCTTGTTGCGCGCTTTGGTCCTTACTGTAAGTGCAGCAAGCAATTGTTATAAAATAAATACATAAATAAGTATTAACTGGCCCAATGATTCACCTACATAGTCTTATTAATCTAAATACTTATTTCTACAGGAATAATAGAGTGTATTCAGGTTGCGTCAGTTTTTTATAAAAACATTGTTCTTCGTTTTCAGATGTGCTGACTTAGAGAAATATGCACAGGAACAAAACTGTAAATGTATACTATTGTTGAACAAGGCAGATTTAACTAATGAATATGAAAGGAAATGTTGGGCAGAGTACTTCACTAAAGAGGTAAGTTTGTATCAACAGTTTTTGTTATCAGATACGGCCGGTCATATCTCGGTAGTCGGCAAATACCGGTAGTAAAACGACTGTGGTAATCCAAAAGACACAATAACCCTGTATTGCGTCTTCAAAAGACCCATCACAGCCATTATCTATGCATTTATAGAGGCATGAGGAACAGGGTGTGAAGGTCACTCAGCCTCCATAGAAAAGGGAGACATTGTAAACATGCTGGTTGCTCGGTAAACACTTCTTTCGCGACGCAGGATTTTGCGTGACGTCATTCTAATGCGCAGTTCGCATGTGGCGGTGTAGTTGCCGCTACATATTCTATATATCAAACTAAGTAACGAGCAAAAATTGTTGCTGGAAATTCTTTATTTTAAGATTGACAAAACGCTGTTCATGGCAGCGCTCAAAGTGACGCACACTAAACATTGTGCGTATGGGTGCATGTACAGGGGTCTTGGGTGTATTTAATGTTCAGTCATGGCATTAAAAACTTGTTACTGTGAAAAAAAAACAAAAAAATCTCAGTAACCAGAAGGTTCCAAGAAATTTCGGCGTTATCTAGTTTTAAAATATAAAAGTGACTTATAAGATTTGCTTGCAGAAATAAACATTACACACACTATATCCATACATGGTCATTGCCGCATTGCAGTTGCGAAGTACCAAGTCACGCTTACTTTTATTGCGGGATGCACTTTTCCATTTACTACGTTTTAAAGCCTCCTCTGCCAACCTTTGTTCTAACTATGTTGGGGTCGGATACAGCTGAATAAACTCAGAATTTTACATGGAGCTTCTGCTGCTGCCAGTTACTGGTTCTGATTCCCTTTGGTAAGACTGGTTGTCAGATATTTGGGCTTCTGACGACCCGTAACGGTTTAACGTGCTTTTCAAGGGTCGGAGGGGTTTTGGTATGTCAAGATCACCCTTCCACCTAGCAACTGCGGTAAGCGTAGCTTAACCTGATTTATTAAGCCGTGCAGCTGTTATGACTTATCCACAAACTCTACTGCGTTAAAAAGCGCAGATCTATGTATTAAAAAATCTTTCATTGTTCCAGAATGTTTCCATAATATTCTTCTCAGCAGCTAAAGAAACAAATGAAAGTAAAATACCGGAAGAAGACGAAAATGAACCTACCAGTGACGAAACAGACTCAGAAACAGATTCGGCGATATCTGACAATGAACATGAAGAATCAGACGATGATGATGACAGTGAAAAACATACCTTAAAATATGCTGAAGAAGACATAGAATTGTTTAAAAAGCAATTAGGAGATCTTGATAACGCTGTCTGCAATACTGCTGATAAAATTGATAGGATTCAAGAAGTACTGGATAAGGTTGTAGAAAGTTTAAGACTAGGTAAGCCCATCGAAGACTATCCTGCTCCCGAAAGTACTGAAAATAAAAAACCTATAACAGGAATACAAGAAAATGAGCACCAAGAACAGAATTTGTCAGAAATAGTAGAAACTGAGAATCAAGAAAATAATTCACAAGAAACAGTAGAAAATGAGGCTAAAGTACAGAATTCATATGAAATATTTAACAGAGATAAACTACTGGACGTTTTGAAGGAACAACATGTAGATAGGCTAAAGAGTCCGCCTAGGTTGACCGTGGGCATGATTGGTTATCCCAATGTAGGAAAATCTAGTACTGTCAATGTTTTGATGCAGGTCAAAAAGGTGAGTGTATACTTTTTACGATTTAATTCACATCAGAATACCTACTCTAGGTTATAATAGTCTATAAATTATATTTTTATATGAAATTTCGACATCCGACCCACACCGCGATGCTGCGGATTGCCCGCCCGTGCTGTATCTTCGTTTTCGCCTAGCATTCTTTTTGTTTTTTTCTTTTTGCTTGGCTCCTAAGTAACATAGAGTGATGTTAAACAGCCTATAACCTAGCTCAAAAATTGGGCTATCAAATGAAAAATAAAAACATTGAGTCAAATCAGACTGATAGTTCCAGAGATTAGCGCGTTTAGACAGACAGATGCGGCAGGAGGAATTTGTTTTATAACTTTTAAAACTCCTTTTAAATGTTGTTTCCTACTAACAATTGCAAAAAAAGAAAAAAGAAAGAAAATACGTTTAATGGCGATAAATATGACGCAGAGTACGAACGCAAAAAAGAATAAGTTGGTTCCCAAACCAACCCAACCCGGTTGGTAAATTTTGCTCCACAAAAAGTAACTTCAGTTGAGGACGCACCTGTACGTCAAACCAAGCTTCTCCATTGCCATTTTCAAAGTACATGATATTATTTTTGAATACATCTAAACGACAAACATTCCTTCACCAGGTTAGTGTAAGCTCAATGCCGGGTCACACACGACACATACAGTCCCTGATCATAAACGAACATATTGAGGTGCTGGACTGTCCCGGCTTAGTGTTGCCAGCTTACGCCGTCACACCGGACCTTCTGCTGACGGCTGTGTTGCCAATTGATCAGGTGTGTATATTTTATAGTAGCTTTTTTTTTATTCCTACCTTTCGTTTAAATATAGATACTTCCAAGCTGTTTCTTAAAATTAATGGGCATCTTCTGGGCACGCTTGTTCCATTATAGACCTCATCCATCGCCCTCCATCAGGCGTGATCGAGGTTAAGAGCAAGCCCATTCAGCAATAAGAAAAAAAATGTCCTTCGAATTTTACATAATGCTTCACTAGTAGGTAAAAGAGAATGAATCCATCTTGGAATTTAGCTATATTGATTGAAATTGGTGCATTTGGTAATTTTACAACCGTGTGAAATAAGCTTCCAATTATAAATTCTATTAATTTTGGTCTATTATTTTAAAATGAGTCTTGTGATAATTCTACTGTCAATAAAATCATAATATCTTTGTCCTGACTTTTTCTTGTGTGTCATATTGGTATATTTTTGAAAACACCTAGCCATAAGTGCTCTCGTTAATAAAACACATTTCATGATTCATAATTTATTTTTTACATTACCTTCACAGTACCATTTTTCTTAAAAAATAATTACAAGTTTGGTCTGTTTTTTAAAAGGTCGAGTCATGGTTAATCTTGAATACTAAAGCGGAATATTTGAGACGTTTTTGTGGAATGAACAAAACATTGCAGCAGTATGCTAATTAAATTTGATATAAAACGCGTTAAAACCGATCGCATGTATAAGTAGCAATACAGTTGGAGATTTGGCAGATGTTATTTTCCATACAAAATTGCCAATCCTGAATAATGTTATTAAAAATTGTTATTAATTCACCTCAATTTTCCCATAGATGCGCGCTCACGACGCTGCGATGGCCCGCCTTTGTCAGATGGTCAGCAAGCACACGTTCGCTACTAGATACGGTCTGCTGCTACCGGACGACGGGGCGAAGGAACCTGACTACAAGCAGATACTTACTGCGCATGCTTGTGAGTTTAATAATATCACTTCTAGGATGAATATATATGTCACCGTATGATTGTGGACACCGTTAGTTAATAATCTATCTCGCGAGATTATAAACTGTCGATAAATTGTGAACTGCACCATACTGCTTACAATATAAATAGGGTAGGTTAGAACTGCGACCAACCGCGCGCGAGCCGAGCGAGCGTTACTTCCAAGTGAGTAGCAGTTACTTGGCTATTTATTAATAGTGCAAGGTACTATCCATCTGCAGTTCACAATGTTTAGATATTTTGTAATCTCCCGAGGTAGATTATAAACTTTCGATGTTGTTCGTAATGTTACGGACTCGGTGACATATTCAGGAAAAGTTTTTATCCAGTGCGCAAACTGTAACCATGGATTCAGCATATCATTCTAGGCCCCCCAGTGCAGAAATTTTTCGTCAATTATACAACAACAAAAAAAACAGCTGTTTCATACATTTTGACCGCGTAGGTATTGCACTTGTCTATGAAACAGCTGATTTGGTTTTGTAAAATCGACGGAAAATTTCTTCGCTTGCACTGAATAAAAACTTTTCCTGTATAATATAAATATCAGTCTCTTACTGTATCACTGATTGAGGGCAAAGGTGCCTTCTCGTAGAGAAAATACGAGCATTGATCACCATCACCACGTTTGCTGAAGACGAGTTGGCGTTTTCAGACTGATATGAAATGAATGGCCGATTCCTTTAATTTACGGACAGTTGTAGGTTAAGATTCTTGTATCTTTACCAAAAATGAAGCAAATGTCTCATAGCTTTGCAGAGTAGACCGTCCTCTATATAGAAGTACTTATCTATCAGGGGTTAAAAAAACGAGAAAAATTTGCTTACGAAACTATTTTAGTATTTATTTTCCCAGTTTAGAAATAAAAAATGCTACCATTGGTAAGGAAAACGATCCCTTTTTGTTTATAGGAACTGAGCATAAATGTTTAGTCCAGGGTTCCTCACGATATTTAACTTCTCCGATGTCAAAAAATTACACGGGAAATATGAAAATATAAAATTTATATGCATTTTTATAGCACTTATCGATTAAATAAAAAAGTCTTTTTTGTGGTATATTAGCGCTCTAAAATCTAATTAAGACACTTTCCAAAAATGGGTGTAATACCTTATTGAAAAAGTCTTATTGGTACTTGCCCGGATTTGAATCGTGCATGAGAGGCGAGACTTAAACCACTGGGCCATGCTGATGGTTGATGGGACCGAAAGGTTCTGGAGTGGCGACCGCGTACCGGAAGACGTCGCGTTGCAAGGCCTCGGTTGACCGAAGACTTGGTGAAAACCGCAAGAATCTACTGGATACGAGAAGCGCAGAATCGGTCGAAGTGGCGGTGCTTGGGGGAGGCCTATGTCCAGCAGTGGACGTTTTCGGCTGAAATGATGACGATGATGAAGAAAAGTTTTCTTTAGAAAAGAAAGCCTTAGCATCATGTGATTAGTGTAGTTTAAGAATTCTAGAGATAAAAAATAACAATTTACAAAATCAAAAAACCTGACTAGCAAAAACTGAACTTTTCAATTTGGATATACCCAGTATCACTCTCACAATTAAAATGAATCTAACGGCACCTCTCAAGCTAAAATCGATCCAGCCGTTTACGCTACAGAGCGTGCCAAAGAAAAGAAACATACACATACACACTCCCACACACACCCCCACACACACCCCCACACACACCCCCACACACACCCCCACACACACCCCCAGTCCCCCACACACACCCCCACACACACCCCACACACCCCACACACACCCCCACACTCACCCCCACACACTCGCACACACACACACACTCGTCGAAAAACATAACCCTCCTACTGGCGCAGTCGGGTAAAAAAAACCCTTTTGAATGTATTAAAGCACATATAATTAATTCCTGTTCCCAGTCAACAGAGGCTTCATGACGGCGGCGGGCCAGCCCGACGTGTCCCGCTCGGCGCGCATCATGCTGAAGCAAGCCGCCGCCGGCGTGCTGCACTGGGCGCAGTTGCCGCCCGGCTGTGCCCCGCGCCCACTCGACGATATGCTGGACGAGAGGAAGAAGAATGAGAACAGGAAGCCTACGCCTAGAGAAACGAGAGCGGTTGAGGTCAGTACAAGAAAATTACTGTTTCATTTTATCTAGCGACTCGCCCTTGCTGTGCACGTCTTGTACCAGTTGATCTTATTCTCCTGCCCTTACTCCACTTTAACCTACGTCCGTGTGTCACTGCGGGGTGCCAACTGAAAACCAGCGCTAGTTGTCTGCCGCCCAGCATATGCTGAGATGATAACCCTTTCGGTATGGGCACGCTCAACACAATTTTACTGCAATTTTATTGTTATGTAACATTGTTCTCTTTTATTTTTTTTATGTTTGTTGCTGTTGTGTTGTGTCTGTGTCAAAAAAATATTTTCTATTCTATTCTATTTAACATATTATTGTCTTTTTCTCCCAAACTTCTCTATTAGTCGTCATCTCCGTAGTCACAAGGGTACTAACCATATCATCATTCACACAGTCCATCCATCGTTTCTTCCCCATTCTTATAGCCATCGACATCACAATTACTTTATTATATGTTTATAGTCACCAATCCCACTTCTTTTCGAAGAGAAGAGTCCAGTGTCCCAGCAATGGGAACATTATAGGCTGATTATGCATACATTCAAACCTTTCGGCATAGATTCTCTAAATGATGGCGAAAACCGCATTAAAATCCATTGTGGAGTTCGGAAGTTCTAAACGGTCACACGAAAAGCGATTTTGTTTCATACTATATGTAGATACTAATGAATGCCATTAATTTGTGATTCTGGTATAGTTACCATTTATGAATTGATATGTGGTATGCAGGCTGATTTACTGATCAGTATAATTAATACGTAATAATAATAATAAGTAATATAATCAGATAATAATAATAATAAGTATGTCGATTACAACGAGGTTGTGGCGGTACCTTCGTAAAATACCAAAAGTTTGGCTTGCTCTAATAAAAACATAACAATAATCGTGAACTAATTATTTAAAAAAAATTCTAACTCAATCTTTAAATAAATAAAAAGAAAAGTCCTGAATGACTGACTGACTCATCAACGCCCAGCCCAAACCCTTAGACCTAGGAAGCTGAAATTTTGCACAGAGGTTCCCTTTATAATGTAGACAAGGAATAAGGAAGGATTTTTCGAAATTCAACCCCTAAGGGAGTTAAATAGGGGATGAATGTTCCGCGCGGACGAAGCCACTGGCAAAAGCTAGTCATATATAAGAAGGGGTTCCGGGTTTGTTTTTTGTCATCAGTTCCTAGTAAACTGCCCAACTATTAGAGTTCAAAATCGTTTACTAAATTAAGAGCTTTCAAAGAGCTTAGTGAAACGCAAACACAAAAATATGGTAGTTACAAATTGCAAATCAAAATCATTACTTATTTATTCAAATAAGTCTGAAAATCAGCACTTTTCAAACGTCAAATTTATATTGGACAGACCGCAAAAGTCCCGCCCTACCTAGTACTTTAGCAGAAGAAGTGGCGCAACAAACTGTCTAACCAATTAAACTAACTATTGGACAGTCTCGTCAAACAACACAGTCTCGTTAGTCAACTCCTAAGTCGCAGCCGTTACCACTAGGCCAACACTGCTCTCAAACATACAAAAAAGCAAATATTTTCTCTTTACAATATTAGGTTACACTAACACACTAGCTATAGTTTGCACTAAACCCCCACTAAGCCATGCCCCTATTCATCACCCGACATTTACGAGCCGTCATCGATGATTAACACCAGCACGGATATAGTTCAAACTGCCCATTCACTTAAACAACTCTTCACTTATGAAACAAATGTTGTGGTTAACGGCGGTAAATGTACTGCTCTACATTATCAATCTCCCGTAGTACAGTTAACCTCAATAATGGTTATTATAAGTCATGATGGAATCATAAACAGAACATTTGCATGTCGATATCTAATAGAAATGTTGATAGAACTGTAAACTTATAAAACTCATCTCTGATAGAATTTATGAACTGATTTCGAAACTGAATTAGTGGTTAAACCTCACTATTTGGAGCAAGAACCTTTATTAGGACATTTATTTTGTAAATAATAAAAAATTAAAATAACCGATCCCATAAAAAGTGACTAAAAAAACCACTTTAATAATAAGACCTATTAGACCCCGCTTCCGATACCGGCGGACCACTATTTTATATATTTTGAATTTTATAATATTTAAAAATGTATTCTAATAAGTATTTCATACTTATTCAGAGAGATCAGACTGTGAACGTTCTTAAAATTACGAGAATTGCCCGTCTGTTCAAAAGAATCGCTGGGTTGATGTCTTTCTTGGCATAAGCGTTCCCGGTTTCTCAGACTACCCTCCATATTTGCATAATATAAAACAAAGTCGCTTTTCGTGACTGTACGCTTAGATGTTTTAAACTACGCAACGGATTTTAATGCGGTTTTGATCAATAGACAGAGTGATTTAAGAGGAAGGTTTTTACACGCTTTATATTAGCTTCACTTGTATGTTTGTTTGTGTGTTTGTATGTAACCGACTCCTTTGAGCGCGATTTTGACCCACTTTAAACGGTCAGATTTCATTGAATGTAAACTTATCGAGGACCGTTCAATAATTTACAAAAAATATTGAGATTTTTTTTAAAAAGGAAAAAAATCACGTTTTTGTAGTTAGCAGAACTAAAAAATAGAAAATAAACAATAGTTTAAAAAACTAAAAAACACGCTTTAAAAACCAAACTAAAAAAGGAGAAAATAATTTAATTCAATTAAAAAGCGTGGGGTGCTTGACAGTAAGTGATTATAAAAATACCTCAAAAAGCACCCCACGCTTTTTATTTGAATTAAATTATTTTCTCCTTTTTTAGTTTGGTCTTTAAAGCGTGTTTTTTAGTTTTTAAACTATTATTTTTTAGTTTGGTTTTTAAAGCGTGTTTTTTAGTTTTTTAAACTATTATTTATATGTACAACACACTGAGCTACACGCGGGCGAAGCCGCTAGCAAAAGCCACTAATCATTAAAATTCTTCATATTTCCAGGGATGGCTGAACAAATCCAACGAGATCGACAAAGCGTTCTTCGCCATGCAAAAAAGCGCGGCTCACGTCAAAGGAAAACCTGTGTTTGGGTAAGAAAATGCATGAAATACTTGTTTCCTTGTGTTTCTATATCTTGATATGGCTTCACTGTCCCTATAGTAACTTGCCGATAAGTGTCGCATTGATGTAGGTACAAGTAGATAGAATATTATATACTAAAACGTATTTAATGTACCTATTCTGGTATGTAATTAGATAAACTGACTGATTTTAAAATGTATTTAATGTACAGTCGCCAAAAGTGTACATACAAGAATAGGTATGGTCACCAAAAGAGAAAACTGACCACGGTCGTCGGATATAGTTAAGTAAGAAATTGACGGATGTTTTCGATTGAAATTTAATTTGATAAATGAACTGTTTGTGAAATTAAATTTTATTCGAATACATCGGTCTCTTACTAATCTGCAACTTTACCCAATGTCCTGGTTGGTTTTCTCTTTTGGTGACCGTACCAATTTTTGTATGTGATGAGATGAAAACCAACTGCTTGTGAAGAAACGTGTTTTAAAAGGTTATGCCCAGTGCCTATAGTGAGTGCCTTTACTATTGAAGACATTATTTCAAAAAACACCTTTGCCAAAAATTCCATGTTATGATTTAGTTACGCCACGCAATTTGCTTTTATTCATTACAAGGAATAAAAGCAAATTTCTCATGACTAAACTTGTTTTTGAAGAAATATAAAATATAATCAGAAAGCTTACACATTCCTCTACAAGATGGCCTAACTAACTCACAATTTTTGAAAAAGGTGGTTTTTGAAATAAAGTCTTCAATTTGTAAGCCGTCTTTTGAAGTTTGTTGGCAATTCAAAGTTGCTTTGACAACATCAGTGTACGTTTCTGAATTCTGACTGGGACTGGTGGGAGGTGAAAAAATCGATAGAAGTTATCGGATTTTAATAAGTGCTCCGATAGTACATAACTAAGCTACAATGCTATATTTTTGTTGATTGTATCAAACATTTTGATAAATGTGCAGGTGTAAACAGTGTTGCCAAATCGAAATTCTCAGCAAACACACTTTATTTATTTTAACAAGTATATCTTATGTCCAATTTTTTCTTTTGCGTATATAATATATGAATTATATACCTAATTACCAGAACATTTTTATTTATGGACGGTAATGTGAATAATGATGTGCTTACATTCTCGTCTTTCTTTAGGTGAGCTATGATTAATATTGTGTTACTATGTGCCAATTCAAAATGAGATATCACACAAGATTTTCAATGTAACGTTGCCATAGCAACCACGTTTCTAAACCAATCTTGCAGTGAACGCTCCGACCTCTAAAACAGAAGGTGCAATATAAAAATATCCCAGTTATAGTTGGCCAAGATGAAAGATATCTGTACGTTATTATCAATTAGAGCTAAGGAAAACCTAAATAAACTTTGCGAAGACGAAACGGGCATCCTGGATGCAAGCCAAGTGTTAATTCATAAAGTTTGAGCATCTTTATGAGTAGCGTTAACGGTCGCGAAAATTGGTCTCTAACCTCGTAAGACCCGGGGCCTTTTGTAACTAAATAAACCATGTACAGAGGCCAGCACATCAAGCTATCCCAATCTGTCAAATTTAAATTTTATTACAAAAGAATAAGGTTCATGTTCAATTGGGAAAATTTCACAGTTTGGGAGAGCTTGATGTGCTGGCGTCTGTACAGTCGCAAAGAGAACCAAAAGGAGAAACCCAACAAGCGATACTTTGAACTAGTCAGACGGCTTAATTAACTAGGCATTAATTATAGGAGTGCTCAACCGTGTGCATTTATACATTCAATTGAGCACACTTTATGTTTGTTTTCCACTTGCGTAGTTGGATGTACTTATCCGTACAGTTTATAATAATTCCAACAGCGGAATCCGCGTGGGCCTAAAAATGTTCCTGTTTTGAAAGCCTAATGATGATTTATTTTCTAACTGAAATAAACTTTGAATAACACTAAACTATAGTGCTACTTGTCAAAATAAATCATATGTCACATTATTGGGAAACTGAATTTTATGTCCTAAGAAATAAGGTGTATTTTATTACAGCGTTGTTGGAGCGCAGTCCGCTGAGAATCAACTGAGCAAGCCCTGGAAGCAAGAGAAGAAACACGCGAATAAAAATAAGAGAGAAAAGCTTAGGCGGAAGTATTCGCACTTAGACGAGCACTGATGTTAGAATGAGACGAAAATATGCGACGATCCTATGAGGGAGAGGAATGCCAGCATATTTATCAGCATAATTATGTACGCTCAGTTGCTCAGTTGTTTAAAGCTATTATACACCAAGCCAGGTATTCCATCAAATCCAGGTGTTAATACATTTTGCATAGTGTTTTTATTCTATCATTTGCAGTATAACTTAAAACTTACGTACAAAAATAAAACGCATTTAATGTGAAGACAGCTGTTTATTTTAATTCAATCTTTTGTTGACGGCTGAAAGAGAAATTCCTGCGCATTTGCCAAAACGGGTATAAACGTACTTTTCCTTTTACATAAACAATTAAAAATGAATTCTTATTTTTTTCTTAATCTGGTTTATAACAGTTCTTCCCGTGACTCAGTTTATCGATGCACACTGCTGGCCATTGTCTCTGACAAGTTGCGCCATCAATCCCAGTTCTGCACAATTAAGCGCCACAAAACCCAGTTTAACGCTGTCGGCCTTATTACAAAACCGTGTTATTTCGTCTTATTACAATACACGGTTCAAACCATCGATCTAGTTTATGATATTCGAACGTAACTTAAGTTGAAATACAGTTCTTTTTACAAACCTGACAATTTAGTCCGGTGCTAGGTTGTCAGTTATGTATAAAATACCTTTGTTCGGAATAAAGTTCGAAATTCAAAAATGGGTTTAAACCGTGTTTTTTAAGACGGTATAACACCTAGTTAAGCGCCATAACCCTAGTTTCGCGCCATGTAAACCAAGTTCTGATCATCATAATTCAGTTCGTAATTCCAAACATCACTGAAATTCATGTATTAGTCATTTCCTCTCGAAGCTAAAAGGAGCAATGGCTACTGAGTTTATTTTACCGTTCGATTTCAAATTATTGGTGTGGGCATGTGATAGGTAACAGCCGACTTTTAAATTCTAGAACACCTTTGTGTAATCTAAACAATTTTGACAGTTCTATACCTGTAGTAATCCATTGTAGCACTAGAGGAATTTCTAGAAAAAATATACAACAAACTAGTGTTTTTTTTTCTGTATCGGGTCCCTCTTTGGCGTTGTAGTTTTGTTCTAAATTTAAACTCAAATCATTTGTTTCAAACCAGCGAGCGGCAGCGTCTGCCTGCAAATTCGACCGCGTGAAATTTCTTGTTGTTGTTTTCGAACCACCCCGTCGTATCTTCGCTTTCGCTTAGCGGTTTTGCTGAGTTTTTTTGTTTTAGCTCTGCTGCTAAGGGTTCTAGCGCGATGTTAATAGTAGTAGCAGCCGAAAGACTTCCTTGAAAATAGGGCAAACAAGGGCAAAAATCATTTAAATATCAAATCCGACTGGTAGTTGTGATACTGTGTGTTACGCAATTAGGGTGCTGATCTTTGAAGACTAATATTTTTACAACTAATTCCCAATTAACTTTTTTCTGGTCTTTGAAGGCACGGGTGAAAGGCTCTGTCTCCTTCCACCTACCAAATTATGGTATTTCTCCTTTCGTATGTTTGGGTTCCGCTGTTCTTAGGTGGGCGAAATATGAGTAAGTTACCAACACGATACGATGCCAACTCTAAATCACTGCTGTCAAATTTGATGTTCGTCATGAAGTGTGTAGATACAGACGCCAGCACATCAAGCTACCCTAATCTGTCAAATTTCATTGATATATTTTCATCTTTATAACATAAGCAATAGGGGGGGCCATTCAAGTATTACGTAAGCAGTTTTTTTTAGCAATTTTTGACCCCCCCTCCCCCTTGTCAGCAAAAGTAAGCAAAGCTCTTACTCCCCCCTCCCATGCTCACGTAAAAATTGGTAGCAGACACCTATCGTGTCTTTCACGCGCACTTTACGCACTTACTTTGAACACTTTCTTATGATTTTTGTATATTGTCATCGTTTTCTTCGAGCCATTCATAGACAAGTAGGGTTGCCTTAGGTGTTAAACCAAAATCGACTAAATTTTGTAGAAAATTCAAAAGTTAATAAATAAATTCTGCTCACGTAATCACCATCCAGACCCCCCATCCCCCATGTCATCAAAAATAAGCAAAGCAAAGACCCCCCCGCCCCCCTGTAGTGTTTACGTAATACTTGAATGGCTCCTTAGGTTCATGTTCAATTGGGAAAATTTGACAGTTTGGGATACCTAGCTTGATTTGCTGGCGTCTGTACCTACTAGGAATATCACTTGGTATACTTAGTTATACTTACCGATGCGTATGCGTCAAGCGAGATGCTTTTGTTTTGATGCTTTCAGGCGGGTGTATCATCTCCGCCGCGAAAACATAGCAGCAAAACCGCAGCAGTTACTGTTCTGCTATGACTTTTCCGTTGAAGTACGAAAAGCGAAACAGAAGCGATACTGCGTCTTCTAACGCATAGATTTAATTATGATTCTATCTCTTTCCCGCGTGATTTCGCCGATCTGCTCGATAGCCACCTCCGCCCTCAGCCCGGTTTTTTGTTGCGGTGCCGCGTTTGCGCGCACGTTTCTGTGGCATTCGACAAGTTTATTAAGTGAAACTTAAAAAAAAATCCATCCGAAATAATTCTATACTGTATTTACTAAGGCGAAAGCGATCACATTTTTCCTCATATTTCGCTGCTCGAATCGGGAGATAGTGTCGTAAATGTAGTAATGTTTCTTAGCGAAAGTTATTTTCGCGGCGGAGGTGTGCTAAGGTCCTTAAGGTCCTTTCCGACCAGTCGCCTATTACGTTGAGGTACAGATGCCAGCACATCAAGCTACCCCAAACTGTCAAATTTGCCCAATTGAATATGAACCTTAAACTTATGTAATAAAGATGAAAAATCTATCAAAGAAATTTGACAGATTGGGGTAGCTTGATGTGCTGGCGTCTGTACCTACATACTTCATGACGAAGATCAAATTTGACAGCAGTGATTTACAGTTGGCATCGTATCGTGTTGGTAACTTACTTATATTTTGTCCACCTAAGAACAGCGGGACCCAAACATACGAAAGGAGAAATACTATAATTTGGTATTTATATTACTTTGTCCACACTTTGTCTATGTATGTATGGAATCAAGTCTATCCGACTATTAAACAGACAGCTGTGCTGATGGGGAATTTGTTCCGCTACTTCTTCCCAGCTAAAACACTAGGAAGTGGTGACGGGTGGGTGTTTTTGGGGGGACTGTCTTATGTATTTTGACGTTAGAAAAGTGCTGATTCTCAGCCTAATTTGAATAAATGACTTTTGATTTTGATTTGATTTGATTTGCGTCTGTACCTTAACACCTACATTATATTCCCTTTTCAAAGTGTGTGTTCACGTCAATATTTAACGGAATTATTAATAGCTTCATTATTCATAGACGCCTGCATCTGGAGTTCGCGTCACAGCACAAATGCAGCTTTTTGGGTAATTCCAAGTAATAGTCGCAGTAATTACACGTCGTGCCAACGTAACTCATAATGAGTACACCAAGTACTGTATATGTACAGTAAGTACTAGTTTATAATAAACACGTAGTTTCACAAATATGTGAGGCATTCTTATGGCGTAACTCTGGCCCAAATCCCTTGATTTACTGCGCCCGAGCTAATTTAAGACAAGTGCTCGATTTTGCGTTGGGATATAAGATGACGACATTAATCAGAGCACGCTACACGTGGGCTTCCTTCCTGACAGATTGTAGGAAACACTATAAATTGTTTTATGAACGGTCGGACGTGTAGTTATTAGTCAAATATTTTAGTTTCGGAATTGGAACTTGACGGTTCGTCTTGGAATATGTGGGTTTAGTGTGTTTTAGTGGGAATTACTTACGCACTTATCTTTCGTCATGCGTGAGTTGTGTTTTTGGCTGATGGCGTTTACCGTTCGGTGTTTGTGTGTGGTCGATAGTGGACGAGTAAAGAGAGCTGGGAGGCTATTAACAGACGGAACTGAAAATAACAAAATTCGTAAAGTTTTATTGCTGTGCTAGCAGAGAAATCAAGCCGTTGATACAAAAGTCTTCGATGAGGGTTCATGACGTAAGTAAAAGAGGTAGAGACTCTTGTATGTTCGTCAATTTTATAACGTTGCTTTCTGATGTAGGTGAGATGTGGTAAATATAATATAGCTGTAACTACGTGCTGAATTTCTTGAGATAAGTGAGTCATCTCACGACGCTGAAGGTCGAAATCTGGGGGCACAGCAGTGCCCCCGCCAAGTAGAGCAAAAAAGCGGCACGGCCGTACCATCCTTTTCTTGAAGCAGTTCAGGCCATTTTCGACCCCCTATAACTTCGTTATGGATAAAACTAAAAGCCTGAATTTTCAGTAACCAAGCAGGACACACGGTATATTTCAAATTTCATTCAATTTTAACCATTAGTTTAAGAATTATAACTAGTCAAAGTTTCTTAACTTTGTCACTCACTCACTCACTGGCCGATCATAAAAACTCTAAGGCATATAATATAGCAGACATAGAAGCTTCAAATTTAGAATACAATTAGTGTTTAGTGTATAAATTAAGGAAAAACTAAAATATTTTGCAATTTCGGTCCACTTTTCTAGATACACATATCTACTGCATAAATAACTTTGTAATCCCATATAAATATATAGGATTACAAAGTTACATTTGCAGTTTGTTGGTATTCAAGAAGTAGAAGGTACCGGAAAGGAAAAAAAGTAGGACTATCTACAAAAAGAAATAAGATGCCATCAAAAACATAACTTAAAAAAAAAACAAGTCTCGCAACTCAGTTCTTCTACCGTAAAAAGTTGTGAGATCCATGTAAAACCAACTCTGTTAATTTATTCAGTAGGGACTGATTTAAAACATAAAAGTTTTTTTTTTAATATTGGTATGGTCACTATAATTCAGTTAGGTATGCTAATTAGAATAGAATAAAATATTTCTTTATTTTGAAAAAAACATATAAGTACCTACAATATATTGTAATTACGTAATAACTTATGACAGAAGGACCCTTAAGTAGGGACTGAATTTATATAAACCGACTTGGTATTACATGGATCTCACAACTTTTTTACGGTAGAAGAACTGAGTTGCGAGACTTGTTAATTTTTTACAAGTTATGTTTTTGATGTTTGACTCTTCTTTGATGATCTCGTGAACGAAACCGTTTGAAAATTTAGTTGGACGAAGCTGTCCAACTAAATTTTCAAACTGTTTCGTTACACTATAATAGCATGCTTACTGTACTACATGTCTCATAATGTGTTCGTTATCCAAAATGAAATAAATCTATCAATTCTGAATATTTTACACAGAAAATGAATCACTCGATAAGCGCTCTGTCTGAAGTTGTGTAGCTATAAATCAAGATTGTTCAGCATGAAATGCGTTAAATTCCAACGATAGCATAATAAAAAATAATGTGTTGAGTATCAAACAAATTATGAGAATCAACTGAATTATGCATTGCAAGAAAAATAACTCGTAAGAATATAAAACTTTAAGAAATAATATCCCCAAGCTACAAAAAAATATGAAAATTAATTGAATTATTGGAAGTGATATCTACGTGGCGATAACTAATTGATACCGTTCAAAATCTTGTCGCAATGTCATCTCAGCGACACTCAATGTCAAAAATGTAAGAAAATTAGAGAGATTTTGACAGATTGCGACTGAGATTAGAATACGTTCGTTCTTAAAAATACGGAAATAGCCCCTCTGGGATTGACCAGCACCCTAATTGCGTAACACTTACGAATCAGAATCTGAATCACTCTGAAGGTTCATCATTAACATCATCCACAGGCCCACAGTCCGAATACACCCACTACTTGGTTTAGGCCTCTCTTTTCTTGTGCCAATCCCCGCGCTCCTGTGCCAGCCTCATCCAGGTTTTGCCCGCGATGGTAACAATGTCGTCCGCCCATCTTGCCGCCGGACGACCGACATCTCGCCTTCCAGTCATTGGACGTAACTCTGTCAAAGCCTTACTCCACTTGTCTTCAGCGAAGGTTATTGCTAGTCTATTGCTTTATATGACCGAAAAATTCGTGAACTGTCAAAATTAAAGCCACTCCTACAGTTAGTGTGTTACACAATTACCCTGCAGGATTTCGCAGGATCTTACCAAGCGGGTTGATGATCATGGCTAAATTAAATACTTGCACCCACAGATTCCCCCTAATTCTATCTCTATATAACTGCAAAATTATATAAATTACTTAATGATTCACAATTTTCAAACACGATTTGTCCCATATTTATAAGCGACATGTTTTGTCTAGTCTTTTTAATGACGAACAGTCGTGTGGGAGGAGTTGACCGATATGATTCTGCGGTCACCATCCTGCACCAATTGCGTATCTTATTATCATTCACAATCTGAATCAGTTTGAAATATATTGCTAATCCATTGCTTCAAATGTTCGAATTTGTCTGCTCAACAAGGTAATATCGCAATAGAGGTATATTGTTGAACTGTCAAAATGATAACCGCTCTTACATTACCCGGCTGTTTGATACTTAATAACCTACCATTTCGTTGGAAACCTAGGTCCAGCCCCTGGCATTATAGTGGACGGGATTTCTTCGATTTTTAGAAAGCTCGTGCTGAAAATGTAAAACAACGTAAATGAAAAATTAGTTTCACAAAAATCTGTAACAACAAAAATATTAAGAATTATGAAAATATGAACAAAAACAATTTAAATTAGTTTAAAATATCTGTAGACTTTAGGATTCAACCAATCAGAAGCACTGCAGGCGGGGGTAAAACAGGCCGCAAGGTGTAAGTAAAGGGCCGTCTTTTCCATTGGCCACTCTGGGCACGTGCCCAGGGCCCTGTGGTTCATGGGGTCCCCCTATTTCCAACCAGCGTTGCAGTTAGTGGCTATCAGAGGCAGGGTGCTAAAACTTTCTAGGTCACTTCGCTCGCTCTTGGTCCTTGCTCCTCTATAAGAGACCCAGTATCCTAAAGTGCCCAGGACCTGCAACAGTTTAAAACAGACCTGTGTAAGTCACAGATATTTTAATCAGAAAACATGATGACAGATAAACAGTTCATAAAAAAAAACATGTGGGGTAGTCTTTGGGGACTGCCGATACAAGTGAAAACTAAGAAACTTGTGAATTTTTCACGCTTTCAAAACGATTGAAGTTTTCACCTCAATTGTTTTGAAAGCGTTCGGTGACGATGATGCGAGATCCATGATTTTTGTTCACCCAAAAAGTGCTCAACGCACTTAAAGAAGTTTTCACTTCAATAAACATTTTATTTCCAGAAGAGCTTGCAATTTCTGTTTCCGAAGAGACCACATTGCGATGCCTCGGAGAATGTTCTCATAAAGGAGACCTTTTCGCTTTGCTGTTGACGTACTAACAATAATCAGCAGCAAAGCGGAAAAAGACAAATTTATGAAGAACTGTTGCTTCTTGCTTCTGCTTGCTCGATGCTTATGTCCTTCTGCCTCTTGAATATGCTTGCTCCAATGTACTATTACAGGTTAGAAGAAACATAATGTTATGCTTTTATGTAGCTTTAAGGCTCTCGTAAAGGTGCGACGCGACTCTGATAGAACAATTTCTTTGAAAACTTCATTGAAATTGTTCTACAGGTATCGCGTCGCGCCTGCCTGGAGAAGCGTTAAGTCTTACTTATTTTCTTAATGGGGTTGGTACGTTAATTAACAGTGTTCGTAACGAGACATTAATTTTGCGTCTGTGTAGTTTATGGCTCTGATGTAGTGATGATGGCCAATGTGAAATTAGCCAATAAAATCAAGGTTGTCTTTGGCACCAACTCGCAAAGATGCAAAATTCACATCTCGCAATGAGAAATAAGTTTGAAGCTTGGCGTTAGTTAGTTATGTTATTAGTGGGCGTGAAAGACAACGACAAACTTTAGAAAACGTTTATGTGAATTCTCATTTAGGTAAGTCGCTAAAGTAAGATATTTTGCTTTATTTTTTATTTTTCAAATAGGCATTTAGTGGAGCAGTGGTGGACTAACAAAGTTGTAGATCGTATTCTCGAATCGAACATAGACAGGCGCATTACTTTGTGTAAATTATTTCATCACCACTGCGCTCAAAACGGTGAAGTAAAACTTCGTGAGGAAATCGGCATGTCCTAGACCAAAAAAATCAAAGACATGTGACATCTAGCAATCACTGGGCTCGTGTGGTTGAGAGAGGAGGCCTGTGGCCCACCAGTGGGATCATTATATACTTTTCACTTCTTATGCTCTAAAAGTACGCCAAATAGCCCTACGAAGCGGGACTAAAGTGACCACTTTAGTCTCTGGGGAATGAAAAGTAATTAGTTTTTTAATTTCCTTCATGTGACATTGACAAACTCAAACAGCCAGTAAATATACTAATTTCACTTCTCATGCTCTAAAAGTACGCCAATATAGCCCTACGAAGCGGGACTAAAGTGACCACTATAGTATCTAGGGAGTGAAAAGTAATTAGTTTTTTAATTTCCTTCAAGTGACATAGACAAACTCAAACAGTCGGTAAATATACTATTATCTGTGGAGTGTGGACCATCTTCATTGCGAAAATGTTGAGAGTTTTAGTTCCATGGTTTTTCAAATAATTCGAATTGTACATTTATCTTCAAGTAAAAAAATATTTTGTGATTTTTGTTTTATTAAGTAATATTTATTGAATGTTTTTGTACTAAATTGACTATTTTTCTCGCACTCAAAGAGAAAAGTACAGTTTGCGTCTCGAGACTAAACGCCAACTTAATATACCCTCGGTTTCATTGACTCTCGCACGCTTGGGACTTAAACCACCTCTGGTATATTTTGGCTTCGTTTAGTCCCTCGATATAAAATATACCTACTATATTAAGCACTACTGCTACTACTACTACTGAGCTACTGTTTTAAGCTGTTTATTAATATGTATTAGTTTGTTATTATTGTTTAAGTATTATTATATTATTATGACGATGATGATGATCAAGTAGGAGATGCTACCTATCCTTTAATATGATTGCAAGTAGGTGTGTAGGGTACTTTTAAAATTACCAGCAGTCAAGATTTTACCGGACGGAATTTTTACCTCCAAACCGACCATACCGACAGACCCAAATAAACCCGTATGTTTTATTATTACTGAGAAAATAGCTCTTGGCGAACGCACGTATGTACCCTATTTATAGTGTGTTGTATATCATTGCACGGAAAATGTAAACAAAATTACTGTTTGTGTAAATATATGCGAGTATAGAACGGGAAGGCCGGACGATATGCGAACTGAAGTGAGATTCGAGAGTTGGAATTGAGTAGGTACTTTTTGAGTTAGATTTTGCGGAAATATAAATCATGTCTGAAAGATACTAACTATAGGAAAAATCCAACTGAATTGATGAACTGATTGTTGAAGGTTACAAAAAAAAAGAAAATTGTTAAAGCTGACTTTTTGTTTGTGTGTGAACATTTGATTAAATTCAATTCCTATAAAATCTTTCAGAAACTGGTAGTAGGTACCTAGCTACCTAAGCCTGAAATTTTATTTCATTATTTACTGTTTTTTTTTATAAGTAATTACTTAATATAATCTATGCAATGGATAGTTACTTTCTAAAAGAATATTTACCCAAACATGAAAGCACAGATTTCCTAACATGATCTTGGGCTAAAGAACTTTTTACAATATTTGGTACCACTCGGTGTTTTAATTCAGAATTCAACAATAAGTTTTTATTGCAAAAAATCCAATAAACTGAAGATTTCGATACCGAGTTGAGATTTAAAAGAATCAAACAATGCCTCGTCTGCCCAAATCCGTGCATTATTTTAGGCATCCGTAGGCGGTAAAATACATCCGCGGTGACTGACACACATTAAAGTGAAAATTATTATCCTAATTTTAGCTTATCTTATAGGCTGGTTTCGACAAGTTGTCATAAGTTATTAACTATTTTAAAGCCTATTTTCACATGTATTTGCATTCAAACTCCTTGTTTAGTCATAATAAAAAATGCCAGTGTCATCATTTCGAATTTCGAACGACCGGTTTAAAAAGAAAAAAACGTTTAATGGCGGAATGGTGGTGAGGAATTAAACAGTTTATTTGATGAAAAGACGAAAACATGCAATCAGTCTTGTAGTGCCATTACAGAAGACATTTTAACGATCGGATAAAACAAAAGAACGATATATCAGGGATGCCTTATGCTTAGTTAAATAGTTATAAAGAAAACCGTTAAATTGTCACGAAGTCCCGAAACTATACCTAAATAATAATGTTTCTATGAGGAATTCAAAATAAAAGGCCCTTTGTATGAAATCGCAACTGTTTTTTTATTGTGTTGATATTTTTCGGTGACTAGGAATTTATCTCCACCTCATTATCACTTGAATACAACATCGGTCATTATAGGAATAGCATAACAATAGCATTAGGGAAATGTGTGTTACCTCCAGGATCGATAGTTTTGGCAGTCCATGCGGGTGGTCCATCTCCGGTGAACCTATGTAGAATACCAGCTGTGTGATGATTAGCGTAAACTCCTGCATTTGTCGTAAGACTGCTGTTAACACTAAATGTTTTAATGCCTCCCTAAAATAGCCATTTAATTTAGCACTTTTCCATAAAATTTATGAGTATGACTGATTGATTTTTTCGGATCTTTGGTATTAAATATAAAATAGCGGTAAAGTATCTTGTTATAGAATGAAAATTATACCTACAATAGACCACACAAAAAGTATAGAGCGACTGGAGCAATGGGATCAGTTCGTAAAATAATAAACTCCCTGTAACTTCGTTATCATACTGGCGTGTATCCAACACTACAACATCCAGGTGTTCTGAATTTGACCGTTTTATTCCACATTTTATATTTCGAATGTATTTTTATACAGTCTGGCTTGATCGAAGATCGAAATAGTACAAGGTTGATCTCTAAATAATCAAAAGCTTCGAAGGAAAGCGTAGGATTGGAGTACAGACGAATTTATAATCTGTCCAGACCAGGTTGTAACAAATCTATGTGTAACCCGCGTTAAAGTAAATTAAATTGTCTTGATAGACGATGGAAATTTCCTATTGATGAGGTCATCGCAACTAAGAACGACTGAATGGAGGACTGTCTATAAACTACCGGTTGTTACCGCGGTTTCACTCGCATCCTGGGGTCTGTTATTTTTATAAATTCGTCATTCCAACACGATCCCATTGTCATTCATTTGTCATTTTGCTAAAAGTTCGTAATCTGCTAAATTCATAATGGTCGATCATTGGTCGGTCAATGGTCTCGTAGTAGAATTGTGTCATAACGGCATTTTCGTATTACCATTAATAAAAAACTCGTTAGTAGAAATGATTTTCGAAAAACTACTACTAAATTTGAACCTTTATTCATGCCAGATTTCATTTAATATATATATTTTTACATATTATTTATTAGTGTTATAAGCAATCTAAAGTAGTAGGAAGTTCGTAAATTAAGTCAGTCATTCATTTGTCATGAATGTCATGATGTACGAGATTACTAATAAATGCCATTTCTTTCAATGGAGTGTCAGTGGCTGACCATTGGAAAGTCATAATGACGCCATTTTATTAGTAGATTACCAAACTTGTCAAAATCAACAATTATGAAATCAATGATAGACCATTCTGTCACTATTGTAATAGCAGACTTGAGGCCCTGGAGTAGGTACCGAACTTTTAGTAGAAAAGTATCTCATGTAATTCATCACATGGTATTTTTGTGTGCCAAGTTTCATTCAATTCCGTTGCTAGTCCTTGACTGAGTAACAAAAATCCAATCAAATCCAATCTTGACATGTCCTGCAACATAAAACATTTCTATGCACCCTTTTTGAAATTATCTGAGCGCTGCGCTGATATACCTACCTACAAAGTTCGGCAGAAAATTCCGGGTTGAAATAATTACTTTCTAAGCGTTATCTAAGCAAAACGACTCCCTTATAACGACGATAGTACCTGCCTACGTGCTTACTACTGGCATTAGCCACTTTTGAATCACCGTATCTATGAGACACACCACGTTTTTCAACGTCACGGCTGGAATCCGGTGATAATTTCACGTCGTTGACACCAGAGGCAATCAAGTAAAACTGAATGAATCCGTACAATACCTCCCACGTATATCACTGATCACCGAATTGCTACGACAATGACTTGTTGAAAGATCACAATCGAAGAAAATTAAAAGTAGGATATAAATTGCAATTTGACGCACCGAACGCAAGCATTAAATCCAGGAGCGCACTTAAGTTGTCAGTACTTTACACAAATTCTTCGCGGTATAATTCCGAACGCTTCCGATGTGGGTTATTCGGGCTATTACTTCGGCAATGCGCAAACGCAAGCGTCAAAATGTGCGCCCGCGCCGCCCGCCTCCAACAGATCTACTAATACATTTTTCTTTTGGAATTCATGGAGTCATTGAACGTCGAGAATTTTGTGTTTGACGGGAAAACGTCTTCCTACACATGCATGTGAACAATAGAATAACTTGTATGTGGGCTTTTTAGAAATTTAGATTTTACTGACTTTTAGCTGCAACATCATTACACAGTTCTAATCACTAGACTAAGTAAATACTTTTAAAAACCTCTCTCAAAATTGTATGTAAATTATTCAGTGGAAGAAGAGGTATTTTTCTGAAGTAAAAGCATTCTTTAGAAATCTATCTTGCCCCAGTGATTTATTGAAAAAATACAAAGAAAACGTGCTACATTCCGTTGCGTTTTTTCTAGATGATACTTTATAGCTTTTATTATTCGGCAGGGAAGGGTGCTGGCAAATAGTGGGCGAATTCCCTGATTCATGAAAACATTCCATCTCGTTAATCTAGTTTAGAATTTATATTTTGTTTGTACGATAAACTTCTCGATGGAGACTCAGCCAACCGAGAGTCTATCCGATCGACGCATGTAGATATTATAATTAACAAACAAAGTGGTACTAAACCTGGTTACGGTATTAAAAAAACAGTGCCTAAAGCTCTGGTTTTCTAAGAAACCGGTGGACGGTCCCACAACAAGGGCCGTCCAAATACATAGCGTGTTTTGACACCTTAATGTTAAATACTGGTCACAATGGCAGATTTTCATGACGGCCGTTATAATATGGCGGACCCGATTTCCTTGGGAAACCAAGGCTTAATCATACCAACCCAAACGACGCGTCGTTTGGGTTGGTATGATTAAGCTGATTAAGATTATAGTTGGTCATATTGATCGTCGCGACGATCAATATGACCATAGATGTAGAGGAAAAAAAATGGCAGAACTACTTGGGAATTTCCACATTTCCCGGAAAGGCACCTCCCTACTAAACGTAGGAGAAGATCTATAGAGAAGGGATAAAAACCAACAAGAAAAAATAAAACAAAATCCTAAAGCCGGTTATACACCATTGCATCACAATAGTTATGACACAAGTGACAAAATTAGAAAAGAATATCACTATGCATTGACGTTTTACAATTACATAGTTGTATTTCTAGAGTAGGAGTAAAAAAATACTAATTTTACTCGAACAAAAATAGCACGGTCTTAAATTAAAATGACACGTACAGATGTGTCACAGAAGGTATGTAAAAAATTACTCCTTTGACGTCATTGGTGAACTCTTAAACTAGCATAAAGCTATCTAGCTCTAAATAGATATCTAGATGAATAGACTGTTCAGTATCCTAGATGTTATTATTATTATTGTAGGTACATTTAAAACAATGTTGAATTTGCACCTATGCCTCTGCGTGCCTATTCGGCACCCAAATTGCGTAACACGCGGTTAATCATAATCGGTATAATTTTGACAGTTCAACAATATTCATTGCGTTATTTACGTTGCTGAGCAGACACATTTTTCGAACATATCAAGCAATGGTTTAGCCATATGTTTCAAAACGAAACAGATTATGATTAATCGTGAGTTACCTACGCAATTAGGGTGCGCGTTGTTAAACGAGTAGACATAATTATATGACATTCGTTAAGGATTCTCCGAAACCGGTTATCCTGACAACCAGGCCAATTCAGTTGAAAAAGTCAGAGGTTATTAGTCACACTATGTAAAATTTGATTGAAGAGAGTTAAAAGGCTTGTCGGAATCGGAAGATTAAAAGTTTTTCAGTATAATTCACGAGTGATACATAGTTAGGCGGTGGCGAAGTAGGTGTGAACTATCATCATCATCACATATCAACTGGCACATATGTACGAATTAAACGTAGTCATTAATTAATCGAAACAAATCGCTGAATCGGTTTAGCTTCCGCCTCTTCCCTTAAAGATTTGGCATCTTCGCAACGGAAGCACAAATGACGCAAACCGTAGTTTAGTCCCGATATTATTAGAACAAGATATTTCAGTGATTTTCTTTAGATTCCGGAGTGGGTCGTACATATCGGAGTATCGGAAACGTCATAGATCGATTTTTGTATCGAAGATGTTTATTTTTAATCGGTACTAAGGAAATCCGTGATCGATAAACTATTTTAGACGAAATTAGATTTGTTGACAAATTCGATAACTCCCGCGCAACCGTTCACAGTTAGGAAACGGTTCAGTAATAGCTGATCGACGAGTTACGAGCTTGAAGCCGCGGAAGAAACCGTTTCATAGCAATCGTCGGCTGCCATTCTGTGAATTATTATTTTCTGTATTTTCCTTTAGTCGGCATAGTAAAGGTATATACATATTGCGGGAAATAGAACATTCTGTAGATACAGAATAGTTTCAAATACTTGTAACACGTTCAAAAATACGTTTGAAGATTTTCTCCTAATAGAAGTCATTCATCAGGCCTCCCATTTACATGAACACTGCTCTCACAAAAATACGCGTCCAGTTCAAAGATCATTTAGCAGACTAGTCAAATTAGAAATGACTTACGGCACGTGGATTCTGATTGGTCCCGACGTTCCCTTCGTCTGTGATATAAGTCGACAGCTGTCACGCCAAGGGAGAGCCCACACGACGCTAGCCCATTCATATAACCCGCAGCTATTTCAGAATCCAAGAAAAATGTTTAGATATCCATGTCACCTATTTCGATCGCGACATTTTGATTTGATAGGTGCCACAGAACGCTTGTAAAACAGAGATTATAACGTGTTTTATTATTCTTTATGTTGCGGTTTCCAACAGTTTTATGCTTCCGTCAGATAGTGCAGATGAAGAAAATGGTTTCTTAGGTGACTTTTATACCGGTTTAGAGATAGACATAGGTATAAAAGTCTGGTGTTATTTATGTAGTGGGACAAAACGTCCAAAAAGCTGTAAATTCTTGCGATAATCAAAGGCTTGTTTGGATGACTAATGCAGCTAAATTAAGACGTTCACTCGTAAAAGCAATTGCAGAGATCTTTAATCCTAAGGACTGTGGAGAAAAAGTTTGATTTCAATTACCTCTACTTCAGAATCTGAAAACAAAAGAAGCATTTCAGAATACATTAATCCACATAAACTGAGTAAACAATGTTTTGATAAACTGCTTTTGTTCGAAAGCGAGTTTTCGTGTACATCAAAACAAGACATTATTAATCGCCTGTACCGATGCCCGAAATCACCCCTGTGAGAGTACAAAAATATTTTGTTGGCGTCATACAATAGGTATCACCCGTTTTATCTCAGCCAAGTTTCTTATTTTTATTAGAATATATTTTATATTGTCAGGTGTGTTTAATGTTTCAATGAGAGCAATAGCTGTCTTTTCATGCAAGTGCATCTACAGGTCGAATGCTAGTTGGCAATCACCTCTGATCTTTTTGTCTGGCGGATGTCTACTGTCCACAGTATTGTTTTTATTACGCTTTCAACATTATGTAGTTTGTCTTTGCATGACGATCACCCATCACTCCGTCATTTGTATTTATTTTCATCAGACAAAAGACAGATGTCTTAATTTTGATTTTCGAATGACAAAAGACGTGCAGTTTGTCTTTGAAAGTCATGCCAGTTGTTTTTGTTCGTAATAATTTAGAAAAGCATTATTTGTTGCCACGAATTTTCCACAAGGTGCTTACAGCTGATGAAATTAGATCTTTGTTATAAATCTCAATCATTTTAACACCGTTGGTGTTCTCGCAAAATCTAACAGCTGCTTTCATGAAATAGATTCTGAATGAATTGAAACTCTTTACAAATTATTTAAAGTACACACACACAGAGGAGGCCTGTGCTATGTCCCAGCAGTGGGAATATTATAGACGTATTGGTGTGTGTGTGTGTGTGACCTAGGTAAAAGACACGTGTCATGTAGTGTGCAAAGCTCATATAAGTGGGCCTGGTTATAAAGCACGCTGTCTCACCAGGCTTCGTGTTCGACAGAGTTAGTATCAGTGATGGGCAGTTAGAGGCTAGTCTACATGCAACACGTTATTGAGTGAGATGCAGGATAATTTATAGTAAAAAGGCGTGTAAAAAATTAAGAAAAGTCCTTCGGAAGATTATGAAATTATGATAGTGATTATGATAGTTTTATGAAAAAACCATTGCATAAATCAATGACCAATAAAGTTTATTGAACTTTTCGATAATTGAACTTTGTCGGTACCGACTTGGTTTTGGAGATTTTACACTTCTTTTAATTACTAAACAGGCCCAAAGTTAGGTTAAATTAGCAAGAAAAACGAATCTTTGTTGGCTCTTAACTTTTGAATGGCTATTTATTTTACTATTCTGTTTACGTACAGTCATTAAATAATAATTAATAATGAGACAAAACCATACCATGTTTAATTTTTGATGTACATTGTCGAACAGTGGAGTAAAACACTCCCGAAGTTAGTATAGAAAAAATGTCGACTAGATTCACCAGTTCACCTTAAGAGTCATAATGAAACTTAAGTAACAACCGATGCAGCAGCCAAAATAGATAAAACGTAAATTGTATTTCTGCGAAATGATTTAGAAACTAGAAAATCTTAAGATGATATTTCGTGTCCTCATTAAATTCCACATTCCCAACCGAATCATCACTGCACACAAAGCTAATTAAACTATTCCCGTAAGTTTATAATCAATAGCAATGCAAATTATAATAATATCAGTTATTATATTGTCTATATACCCCGACATAGTGAAGACGACTTACCATTTGAACATGTGAACGATATTATGAATGAACGCATGTGCACTCTCAAAATACACGTCTAATGAGTCGACAACAATTTATGTTTTAATGTCCACGACATGATGTTCATTCACTAACTGCGTTTAGTTTAGGATCAGTGCTGAGATTCTGATGTCATTCGTTCGCTAGTTAGAACTCGTTGAAATTGAGAGTAATGATTCTGCTCTTGTTTTGTGCCTAGTTTTAGGCTTTTTGGCAAGATTTAACTAGCAAGGTTCAAGGTTCATCTGTTATCGTGATTCTTCTGCCTTTATCCTTATTTATTTGGTGTCAGCGCAGCATGCCGTCGTCCACACATCTCTAGATATTAGCCGCCAACTCGATACCTACAGTAGTCACCTCCTTTTTAGCCATAGGTATCATGTTTGCCTTCTTCTATTGTATCCTGTGTTGGTGCACCATCAGCAATGATAATGAGGTTGAACGAAGTAAACGATGTCCAGGAGTCGAGGCTTTTAAAATTACTTCTCTTTGCATTAACACTAGCAGCTTCAACGCTTCCATATTGTCACCTGGAAGGTACTCCAGAATTTCAGATTGATTCATATAGAATCTGAAACGAAATTTAAAATGCTATATCGAAAACTATTTCTTTCTTAAGTCTCAGCTCATTACGAGAATCTAAATAGTGAAATATTATTTAAATATCGTGTTTTCATCTCATTATTTCAAACTTTTCACCACGTCTTCTATTAAAATAAGATCATTAACAAATCTCACGGAGCTGGTGTCTCGTATCGCCTTACAAATCAGTAGGGTGCTCTTTAAAAATAAAACTTTCAACGTGGTCATTCTAAAATTAGTATGGAGGAAATTCAGTGAATTTCGTTTGATTTTCCCACTTCTAATTTTAATTTTTATTGAAGAGCTATTGGGAAATTTTGATTGAAAATGATTTCTTGTTAAATGCAGAAAATGGATCAATGACGTCCGGGATATATAATTATGTAGCTTCATTTTAGTCTTAGTGATTTTCGACTTTAGATACCTACTATACCTATATACATTACGCCCTTACTGTGTGTGAATTGGCAGAAATTTTAGTATTAGTAACACAGTAGGTACTACATAAAGAAGGATCTAAATCGCTTTCAAAAAGGTTGCAATAGTAAGTAATGGGTACCTACCTAAACAACTTCTTTTACTTACTGATTATGAAAATCGTAGTAACTACATAGCTAACCTAACACTTTAGATACTATACTAAGTATACTATAGATAGACCGAATAGACCGACCTTTCAGGCGAAAGCGAAATTTACTTAAGTTTTTGATATTTGCAGGTAAGTATCAGATTGTACGTTGATCTAAATATGATTCGCAGCTCTAACAAATATTTATTTATAGAATCACTAGCTTTTGAGAGTGGCTCTACCCGCCTGCAGGTTGAAAATACCACGGAAACGTAGGTACTATCGGAATGAAAAATTTCGTAAGTGTTAAAAACTCGCTGCGTTCTAAATTTCATCCAAATCCGTTCAGCTGTTTTTGCGTGATTGAGTATCAAATATAGGTACATCCAAATATACTAACTTTCACAGCTATTAGTAGGATGATCAATACATCTAAGTTCATGTTAATTAACCTATTGAATGACTAAGTATTTCATGAAATCATGACTTTGGAGGTCCAATCTAACTTAAGGAGTTAGATTGGTGATTCTGATTATTAAGTATAGGTAATTCTGTAAAACAATCAAGCAAGCAAGTATTTGACACGGTCGCGAATCTTATTTTTTTATCAACATACAATCTGACACTCACCTACAAAATGCAAAAAACGTAAGAAGTTTTGATATTCACGAGCTACGTTAGCGACTAACAGCTAAAACCGCACTTGTAGTAGATTACCTTCATGCCACAAACATCTACAATGTTAAAGATGTTCGATCGTAGGCTGATTCTATTTTCGCCAAAAAATATGTGGATCATACCGAGCTAGCACCAACTGTTTACATTGCTATCGGAGCGGCGAAAGAAACTCAAGAACCGAAGAACCATATCAAAGTATTTCATCGCCTTCTAATAAACGTTCGATACAATAAACAAATGTTGAAGAAATGTCTATTTGTGTTCGCGCCTAACCAAAGCTTGTTTTGGAGGGTAACGCCCTTAATTTTAAAGCTATAAGCTTCTTAGGAAGCAGGGTTATTTTAGTGGAAGGCCAAACAATTGTCTTTTTCGGTAGAAGTGGTAGGGTTCATTCAAAGGAATGGGCAGTTCCTAAAAAGAAACTGTTTATTTGTGTGTATATTCCAATTTTTGAGGAGGCCGATGTTTGACCATACGTGATTATAGCATAGGTAGCCAATACCAGCTTGAATTATAGATCTTTCTGATTGGCTTTTCTTCAAGAATATACATTCTAAGTAGATATTACAATACACAAACAATCTTATATAGACCCTCTGAGAAATAACTTTGAAAAAAAGACATGGGAAAGATTTTAGGTGATTGTCGAAATGTCATATTGGATTCCAATCAATCCATATGGGCGCATCTGCTAAATGTCCTTGAAAAGCTCTTAGATATTGAAGCTACAGTTACGACTTCAAAATTTTCCTCACGATACTAAAATGTATGTATTTCAGGATATTATATCTTCATCGCTGGTGTTTGGTTGGTCGACAGAATATTTGGAAAATTTGAAGCGGTTGTAAAATTTGCTTCTGTTTGATAATGTGAGGATAATAAGAACAGATATTTGGATGATTTACAGAGTGTTTCGTAGAGAAGATTTTCAACATTTTTAGGCTCTGATTACCCTATGCTCAAGTTTTCCTCTAAGTGACTAGACTAACGATATATGAAGAAATTATCAATTGCATTCTAACTTCAGCATATTTTTTTTACTGTAATGTTTTATGTTGATAGCACGTTAAATCTTTGTCATTGCTTCTGAAAGCACATGCGAAGTGTGTCCAACATTGGAAGTAAACGACTAAACGAACAGGGATTCTAGTTATTCAAGAAATTAAGTATTTCCATATGAATACCCGTTAATATCTCAACAATCCCGTACTTAGGACCATCTGCCAAGCATCGCCTATTCCTAATTTAGACAGTTTTGTTGATACCTCCCCGCGGTGATTGAGGAATAGATTTTGCAGACCAACAGATTTCTAACCGATTTATAAACCACGGTGGTAGAATAAACATGTGGGTTAACAGCTTGTTAAACACAGGCAATTAAATAAGGTGCATGTTTACATTTGTTCGGGAATTAGATGTATTGTTATTTGATTTAGCGTCTGCAGAAATAAAAGTAAGTTTATGGCTAGAAATACGTGGAAGGTGGACTGTGAGTTCGTAATGAGGCGAATAAAACTGAACACTGCTTCGAGAATTTGTTAGTTGTGGATTTACGAGTAAGTACCTAAATTCAGAATTCGAAATCGAAAACAGAATGTTTTGATTTTCATTTGTCGCATTAAATAAGTTTTCTTAGTAGTTTTCGGATTCCGTACCTCAAAAGGAAAAAAATGGAACCTTATTTGGATCACTTCGTTGTCCGTCTCACAGATAACTAACTATATACTAGTCGGTCCGTCTGTCAGTCTATCAAGAATTCAAGACCCTTTTTCACTGGAACGCGGTGAGGGGTATCGATGGATATATGGATAGCGGTATATCTATACCGCAATAATAATAATAATAATAAGCCCCCTAAAATCCAACCTTACGTCCAAGCTGAACACCTAGCTACGTGGGGGGCGGACACGCGTACTGTACCTTCATCTGTACAAAAAAACTTACGCGGCTAACAAGGAAGGGTAACCCTTTATGGAGATGAGTAATAAAAGAATATATAATTTACGGTCGCTTCCCGGGGAGCGCCGGGGCGCATCTGGAGCCGATGCTAGGTGCCACAGCATGCGAACCATCGGCGGTGAGGAGTTGAGCAAGCGGGCTCCTACCGAAAAAATTGTTACAGCTGGTCGCAGTGAGTTGAACAGGCGGGCTCACTGCGTAGAAGCCACAGCCGATTCCACGGGCGATGATACCATTTCATTATTCTCATCCATCCCTTCTACTCGCCCCTCCTACATGACAAGAAGAACAGCTAGCTTGTCCACCACCAGTACGCTTGGTAGTGTTGTGCAAGATGTCAACCTTGACGCTGAGCTTGCACCCACTGCAAGTACTCCTACTACGCGCAGACGATGGACACCTGAAATGAACAAGTTCATACTGCGCACTTATCTTCAATTAACTTCACTAGATACAGACAGAAGAACTTATCTCGAACCGCTCCATCTAAAATTTACAGAAAAATTCCCAAATATGCAGGTTAGTCGACAGAGAATAGGAGACCAACGTAGAGCTATAATAAATAAAAAATTACTACCACAAAAAACAATAGATGAAATACAAAACGAAGTAAAAGACGAGTTAGATCAACTACAGTTAAACCATTTTACCCTGCAGTCACAAAGCTCGAGCGAGCTTAGACAACTCGTACTTACACCAACACAACCTACAACACTAGAGACACAAAACACACAAAATAGAACACAGACCCGAATGAGATGGACGAGTGAACACAATGAAGCTATAATGCGTTCATATTATAGAGTTACAGCTTTAGGCACGAATGAAACTACATACCGAAAACCTATGTACGAAGACTTCATTAATCAATTCCCTTCACTTGCTCACCTAAGTGAACAACGCATAGCCGATCAAAGGAGAGCAATAATAAACAACCAATACTTAAGTGACGAGAAATTAAATTCATTAAAGTCAGAGATATTGGAAGAACTAGGTACAGATAACACACGCAATTACAATAATGAATCGATAGCAGGTATTAGAAATATCAACAACACCAATACCCAGTTAACAAATAACATTGACATAAACTCTATGGAAGAACTAACATCTGATATACAAACACCGGGTAACACAGAAATAACTAACCAACAAATTAATTTGGAAAGGGACCCAGTAATAGAAGATTCATTCCAACTAGCATTCCAATTTTATAAAGACACTAGCCCTACGAATAGAAGTTATATCCCAAAACAAAAACCATCTAAAAATCTTGCAAGAATAATTAGCTACCTAAACAAAATCATTCTCCCTGAAAAAATTAACAACGATACAGACTTTCACTCATTCCAGACCATTTTATATTGTGCGGCATGGACCGTTGCTAAGGTCAACGGAGCCAAGATAACACTCGAACCAAGAGAAATAACCCGAGGTACAAAAACAGAATTCAAACCAAAATGGCGAAGACGACTCGAACAAAAAGTGAGCGATTTACGTTCAAAAATAGGTAGAATGACACAATTCATTAACGGCAGTAGAAGCAGAAAATTAAATAAACATGTAAACAAAATCATAAAACAATTTAGAATTCATACCGTACACGAAGAACCAAACACACAAGCAGCACACACACTAGATACACTTAAACAAAAACTCTCAGTTGTAACAGGCCGACTCCAAAGATATAAAGCATGCACTTTAAGAAAACAACAAAATAATCAATTCATTCAAAACGAAAAACTCTTTTATCGCAATATCAGAGAATCAGCAGTTAACGTCCAAAATAGAAACCCAAATGATGATGAGCATAACACTCCTAACTCAGAAGCCTTACAAAACTTCTGGGCAGGCATATGGGAACAACCTATTCATCATAACGCCCAAGCCGAGTGGATACAAGCAGAATTATCAAATAACACAAACACTCAGACAATGGCATTTGAGCATATCTCTCCACAAATATTTCATAAAGTTCTAACTCGCCTACATAATTGGAAAGCACCTGGGTCAGACCACATCCATAGTTACTGGTACAAAAAATTCACAGCAGCTCATTGTTATTTATATAATTTTATAAACACCTTCATCCAAGATCCTAAAATAATACCTCCTTATGTAACGTCTGGCACAACTTACTTGATACCAAAAGATCGTAATGACCTCTCTAACCCAGCTAAATATAGACCTATTACATGCTTACAGACTTTGTATAAAATCATCACATCCTGCATATCCGAAATTATATACGAACACATTGACGCCAACAACATCTTAGCCGAACAGCAAAAAGGATGCCGAAAATATAGCCAAGGCTGCAAAGAACAATTAATTATTGATTCCGTTATCTTAAAAAGAGTTCAGAAATCTAAAACTGATTTATTCACCATGTATATTGATTACAAGAAAGCGTATGATTCTGTTCCCCATTCATGGCTATTGCAAGTGTTAGAAATTTACAAAATAAACCCAACAATAGTTACGTTTCTGAAGACTATAATGTCAACTTGGTGTACAGTATTAAGACTCACTACCCCAACCGAAACCACAGATTCTAGCCCAATTAAAATACAGAGAGGAATCTTCCAAGGAGATGCACTCAGCCCACTGTGGTTCTGCCTCGCTCTAAATCCCCTATCTAAGATACTAAACGCTACCTCATTAGGAATCCCTTTAAATTCTACTGCTACCGACCGGGAAACTAACCCACAGAAAGGCATTTTAAATCATTTACTGTATATGGATGATATAAAGCTTTATGCAAAAACCGAGAGTCAACTTAACGAACTAGCTAACCTAACAGAAACATTCACAAATGACATTAAAATGGAGTTCGGCATAGATAAATGCAAAATAAATTCAGTTAGAGCAGGCCAGAACTACAAACACCAATACACCTTAGGTACAGGCGAACAAATAGAGCCATTGGATGAACCTGACACTTATAAATACTTAGGTTACGATCAATCTCGTCAGATACACTACAAAGATACTAAACAAAAACTTAAACAACAATTTCAACACCGACTCAATACAATATTAAGAACACAACTCTATTCGCGAAACACCATAAAAGCAATTAACACCTTTGCTATACCTGTGCTCACCTATTCATTCGGGATAATAAACTGGACTAAAACTGACCTCATAAACCTACAACGGAAAATCAACACAACAATGACTAAATTTCGCAAACATCACCCAAGATCTTGTATACAAAGGTTAACGCTACCAAGAAAAGAAGGAGGCAGAGGACTTATAGATATCCTAAACTTACACAACAGACAGATCACAGCTCTTAGACAATACTTTTTTGCCAAAACTGAATCGTCCCAACTCCACAAACTAATAGCACTTAATGACCAACACTTTACACCTCTTAATTTAAAAGAAACTACAGAACAAAAAAATGAGAAAGTAATTGACGACAAAACCAAATGTCAAGAGTGGACCCAGAAGTCTCTACACGGGAGACATCGCCAAGATTTATGCCAATTAAATGTCGACAAAGATGCGTCGAACGCGTGGTTAAATCGAGGCGAACTATTCCCGGAGACTGAAGGGTTCATGCTTGCAATTCAAGACCAAGTAATTGAAACTAAGAACTACAGAAAATACATAATAAAAAATTTGGCAACCGATACTTGTAGAAAATGTAATAGTTCCCCAGAGACAATCCAACATATTACTGGTGCCTGCAAATCAATAGCTCAGACGGACTACAAACATCGACATGATCAAGTTGCCAACGTCATACACCAAAAATTAGCTCATAAATACAAACATATAGACACTATAGTACCCTATTATAAATATAACCCTGAAACGGTTTTAGAGAACCCTACAACAAAACTGTACTTCGACAGAGCCATACTAACAGACCGCACAATCCACTTTAACAGACCCGACATCACATTAATCGATAAAATAAATAAAACTGGGTTCCTTATAGACATTGCTGTGCCAAATACGCATAACTTACAGACTACAATAGCTGAAAAATTATCTAAATACACCGAACTAAAAGACGAAATAACTCGACTTTGGCATCTGCAAAAAGTCACAATAGTCCCCATAGTGCTATCTACAACAGGAGTAATTCCTAAACAGCTTCATCAGTCCCTTAGTTCCCTCAACCTGCCATCTAACACCTACCACCTGCTGCAGAAGGCAGTGATTCTTAACACATGCAGGCTAGTTAGAAAATTTCTTCAGTGTGAGTCTGACACCTTGCACCAATACTCCCACGCAAATATAGTTTCATCTAACACACAGCCTACCCATAATATTACTCCCACTCTTAACCCTACTGCTGGACACTTGGCTTAGGCCCGTGCCATCAGTTTTATCCGGCTAGGCCGAGGAAAACAAATGAAAAAAAAAACATAATAATAATAATTTATTTTTTATTTCAGACAACATGATCCATTTTTTTAGTAAAATAGTGCTTAAAACTATGTTAGTTCACACATAAACGCGTACAATTTTGAAAAAAGGGACAGTCATACCTATCCGCAATCACACTCAATATGCTGTTGCTACTCCGACGCACTCTTTGCAGCAAAGATGCCGCCTTTTTGCGTAGAATTGCCGCGAAACTATCTGTGCGTGCCTCCATGAACATGGCGGACGCACTGCAAAACGGAGGGAGTCTCAGCAGCACCCTGAATGCGTTATTGTATTGGACCCGCAGAGCATTGACAGCCCTTTGCGTATATGCTGTCCACAGGCTGCTAGAGTAAAGCGACTGACAATAAGATTTAAACAACGAAATCTTTACCTCTCTAGTGCAGCGGGCAAACCTGCGGGCCAACATATTAGCTCTGACCGTCAACGCTCTGCGTTCCCTATCCATATCACATTCGTCGGTCAAATTATCGGTGACTATATGCCCCAGATATTTGAATACACTGACTCTTCGAAGTTCAGTCTTACAAAGCATGACAGGTGGAACTACATCCGATCTCCTGCATCTAGGAGCAAAAACCAAGAACTCGCTCTTTTTCACGTTATACTGCAAGCCTTGGCTGGCAGCATACGTCTCACAGATTTGCAGCAGTTCTCTGAGAGCCCTGATAGATGGAGCCAGCAGAACCATGTCATCAGCATAGCTGATGTTATTTATACAAACTCCATCAACATGGCATCCGACAGGCCTCCTGCTGAGTCCATCTATCAAACTATTTATGTACAGGTTGAAAAGAAGTGGAGAGGATATACCCCCCTGTCTCACCCCGCAGCTCAAAGTGTATGGGTCTGAAAGAGCCCCGTTCCATTTTACATGGTTAGTCTGCCTATTGTACCAATACTCCAGAACAGAACATAACTCCTTAGGTACATTGGCATCACGTAACTTCTTCCACAGGACATCATAACAAACCATGTCAAAAGCCCTGCTCAGGTCTAAGAAACAGGCATAGACCGGCGTCTTTCTATCCACATAATATCTCACTGTGTGCTTAAGGCAAAGTATCGCAGCATCGGTGGACAGACCAGGTCTAAACCCGAACTGCCCATCATGCAGTTGTACATACTTAGCTAAGTGGTTATCAATCAGCCTATCCAGGACTTTTGCCATGATTTTGATTTTTTGATGATTTTTTTCTTTTGCCTTTTGCAATGTCCGCAATCCATATTTCCAATCTGGATTGCCTGGATGTGACGCATATGTTCCCCCAACTTGTTTTTGTTTGTGTTTATGTTCATTTTCTGCGTCATGTTTACCGCAAATAAATGTATTTTCTTTCTTCTTTCTTCTAGGCCTACGATCAGTAATCAAGTGCGACCGGTAATCGAGCTTCTTATACAAATCAATTGGAGAATTGACCGTGATATTATGTCGGGAGAATATGTTTTTTTGCTACAATCCTAAGTTTGTTTGGCGATAAAACATCCCAAGTACGGAACCCTCCACTGTGCGTATACGCACTTGGCCGGGTTTTTTTTTCTTTCATTCAGTGCGCGTCGCATTCAGTGTGAGTGGCCATGTCTTGAATTAGTCAAGTCCATCGCCGAGGTCTTTATCGGATCACGTATTAATCTAATTAGATCCCATAAATTCAGCTTATAAATGTCACAAACTTTCATCGCGTACTATAACTATGAATCACTTTAGTAAAATTAAAATTTTATTCACCAATTTCCATGTGGCTGTCTTTTGATCGTTCAACGACATTTCTGTTAAGTTGTTCGTTCAATGTATATATTTTTACTATTATTTCGTTCTCGGCGTGACATTAATGGACTATCAACTGGTTGATGTCGCGTCATATGTTTTCTGTGGACAGGAGATTGTGGAAATATGCAACAACGTTCTTTTTAGCGTCAAATAAATCGTCTTATTTCAACCGTAGCGCTACCAGCAGGCAGCGTAGCTGTGTGTCGTGAAAACCGTTACCGTTGACTCATGGAAATGCTTGTGTTGTGTTCAGTTCTGAGAATATATTTCACACAGCTCGTAAACTGAATGTTCTACTCCGTTTTACATTCATAAGTTTGCTATGTTAAAACTGGTGGAAGCCGTTGGATCAAAAGATAGATTTGCTGCTATTAAAGTTTAGATAGGTACAGAAAGTTTTCGACTCATTAGTATTAGAGTTTTTTATTTAGGTAGCTACCCACCATGTTATCTTGTGGAAAAATCAGTTTCAAATTAAGCCTTGTCCACGCATCATGTCTTATCTATGTGTCATGGGAGTGTACTTTTACTGCCTCATGTTTACTGCAAATAAAAGTGGCTAATTAGTCAGTTCGCATGAATTAAGGTACTGGCCCGAATGGGGCGACACAATTTTAAATACACACTGTACAATGAAAGGTCTTATGTAACACAGGCAACTGAGGGAACACGGGTGGGTTTTAGTCAGTAAAAGTCTGACACGCCCTCCTGCTCCACGCAGAGCGGGAGAAGTTATTTGATGACTTCCCACCCAAAAAAAAACAGTGCTGAATTTCACTTATATTAGAAATGATTCTAAGTTATTTAAAAAAGTTTGTGGGATGGCCAAGTCGCGTTATTTGAGTTCAAAGATTAAAAACAGTAGTACCTAATGTAATTAAAACGACTTGCAATCTTAATAATAGTGAAACGGGAAGGTCTAGTAACCGAAATAATGACTTCAGCCTGTCTATCAATGACAACATAATAACATCAGACTCGCAAGACGCCGTGGCTTTTGAAAATGTATTTACAGATATTCCCGTTTCAACTACAAAATCTCTAAACTTATCACCTTCTGTTGCTGAGTCCTTGCTTAAGGAAAATATTAATGTTTGTGACTCAGAATTTCATTTTGAACATATTAGCAGTAGAGATATAATTAAAACCTTTCGCACTTTGAATGTAAAAAAGACTGCAGATCTGCGGGGTAGTTCTGTAGAAGTCGCTAAGGCTATTACTGACACTGTAGCACCTACTTTAGCTCTTATATTTAGTAATTGTATCGACTGTGGGGAGTTTCCTGACCTTAAAGTAATACCTTTGTTTAAATCAGGTAGGTAGTACATCAGAGCAGTGGTGGCCTAGTGGTATCGGCCTGAACTCACGAGTTGTAGGTCGTGAGTTCGAACTCAGGCAGGTCCTTTACTTTGTGTAAATTATTTCATGACCACTGTTCTCAAAACGGTGAAGGAAAACATCGTGAGGATACTGGGATGTCCTAGAACCAAAAATTCGAAGACATGTAACATCTACCAACCCGCACTGGGCTTGCGTGGTAAATTACAGCCCACTCCCTTTCACCGAGAGGAAGCCTGTGTCCCAGCAGTGGGAACATTATAGGCTGATTATGAGTACATCAGACCCTCTAATTTTAGACCTATTTCAATAGTAATTAATTTTAGACCATTATTGCAAAGATTTTTTTAATCAACATAATTAATTTAATCCATAGCAAACATTTCGTTTTTACAAGGGGTTGTTCAACTAACGATGCCGGTGTTGAACTCTTAGGGCATATTTACAATGCATGGGAAAATAAATACGATGCCTTGGGCATCTTTTGTGATTTATCTAAAGCATTCGATTGCGTGCTTCAGGAAACTCTGCCACTACGGGATCCGGAACACCGCTCTGGATTTTCTTATTTCATACTTGAGTAATAGGATTCAGTGTGTTGATGTAAATGGAAAAAGATCTGCCGGATCCATAGTATCAATGGGAGTCCCACATGGCTCAATTCTTGGTCCTTTCTTGTTTCTTATTTATATTAATGACTCGCCTTACCTCTTAAAGGATAATCATGATATAGTGTTGTTTGCGGATGACACTTCACTTTTCTTTAAACTTAAACGTCAGTAGATAGTTAATGACGATGTAAATAGCGCAATCTCAAAAGTAGTTCACTGGTTCAATGTTATATAATTTACTTCTGAAAGAAAAAATAACCAAATGCATTAAGTTTACGCTACCTCACGTTAGGCAGGTGAAAACTGATGTGTTGATAAAGGGCGAAGAATTTAATCCTGAATATAGCACTGTATTCTTGGGCTTAACTTTGGATGCCAAGGTTCAGTGGGGCCCACATATAGATAAATTGTTGAAAAAGCTAAGCTCTGCAGCTTGCTGTAGAAAAAATTCATAATTTAGCTGATATAGAGACAGCCCGTTTAGTGTACTTTAGCTATTTTAATAGTGTAATGTCGTACGGTATTCTGTTGTAGGGAATGTCGCCGACATTCAGACTTTGTCTTGCAGAAAACAGCTGTTCGATCAATTTATAAATTAAGTCCGAGACACTGTAAGATAATTTTTTTAGGAGATTAATGTAATGACTGTACCTTCACAATATATTTTTGGAAATCTTATAAATGCCCATATAAATATTAAATTGTTTAAAAAATATAGAGATATCCATAGTATAAATACTAGGAATAAACACTTGTTGTATAATGTTTAAAACTTAAAAGTGTCGATTAGGGCGAGTAGATTCGTACGAATCGACTAATAATCCATAAACGTATTTTAATTTTTATGCTGAACTAAGGCCCATCATAGCTATTCACAACCATTCGACAGGCTATCGTGTTGAAAATGACACATTTCGATTACCTGATTGGCCTTGCCCTGAGCAAGCAAACACCTGACGGAAAAACAGCGGTCGTCTATATAGAAAGAAAGAAAAAACGTTTATTTGCGGTAAACATGACGCAACAAGAAAAGGAACACAAAATAATAAATAAGAAAAGGATGCTATGATACGATCTGACAAAAATTTCCGGTTTTGGATTTGAAAACAGCTTTTAGGTCCTCTTAGTGCTGTTTTCAAATCCAAAACCCTTTTCCTTCATTAACGTTTATTGATGTTCGATTCGCTACGGAAGTGTATCGTATGGTTGTGAACAGCTATGCAGATCAATATTTGTTGCAGCTGTGAAATGGCTTTTTCATGGGTAGTTTTTTTATTATCTCGTGTAAAAATTAGGCAGTCCAAATCAGAGAATAAATACAGGGTGATTGGAAGATGGGTGCAAAGCTTTAAGGTGAAGATAGTATAGACAATTTAGAACCATTTAAGCCATGGTTGTCTTAGACGAAGTCTTACCAAATTTTTTTTTTTTTTATAAGGTTTAAAAGACGTATTGTACAATTTTTTTATTTTTTCTGAGCTTTAAATGTCTGTAAAAAAATGTCTAATGATACAGAAGCCTAAAACATGTTTTGCTTGATTGCTTACACATTACTTTAACTAAATAAATAAAAAATGAATTCATTTATCATTCAATTTGGCCATAATTATGCAGTTTACATTAAATTTTGAGAATTTCCGAAAAAAAAACTTAAAAATTTAGTTAAAAATATTTGGTAAGACTTCGTCTAAGACAACCATGGCTTAAATGGTTCTAAATTGTCTGTACTATCTTCGCCTTAAAGCTTTGCACCCATCTTCCAATCACCCTGTATAATGTTTTTCTACAGTTTTAATAATATACTTATGTTTTAGTGCCATCATGTTCTTCTACAGTTTTAATTTGTTCTAGTGCCAAAGTTTTGGGAAATAAAGTGCCGGACACTGTTCTGTTATGACTGTTTGGTCAGGATTTATTTTCTTTAAGACATCTAATTCTTAAAAAGTGTGAGATCCACATAACAAAGCTACACAAATAATGTTCCCTAACAAAAACAATATTTCAACCCAGAACAACACATTTTAGGATTATAAAAAAGATAATGGATGTTCTCCCACCGTAATAAATAGCGCAAGGAAGTGTTATTTAAATTAGAAAGTTAAAATAACTAACGTAACAGATTCGAGCAGTTAATTTCGTAGGATTTATAGTAGACAGCACATCTCTAGAGGAAAGCTATTTATAATGTCTATTATGACGTCATAGTTCATGTTTTAGCGCTTCGTTCAGGAGAGCGGCTGAAAGCGTGTAGGTACTTGCTTTGTTTTTAAATCACATCATCTCTAAACCACTACGTCAGCGGTAATATTTTGTAAAATCTTAGGTGAAGCTATTATTCCATGTTATGCTAAGAATTTGGAGCAGCGGTGACCCAGCGAGCAATGGTGGTAAAGGTCCCGACTTACCGAGTTGTATACAAGATGTAACTTAAATAGCGCACAACCTGTTAAGGGGTTATTGTGCTCATCATTATCAACAACTTTTACTATGGGACCAAACCTGAAATCGCGAAACAAAATCAGCTGTTCCATACACTTGTATTCGCATAAATCGTCAAAATGTAGGGATCAGCTGATTTTTTTTTTACGATTTCAGGTTTGGTCCCATAGTAAAAGTTGTTGATAATGATGAGTACAATGACCCCTTAAGAGGTTGTGCGTTATTTAAGTTACACCTTGTATAGGGTCGTGGTTTCGAACCCAAGCATGCGCTTTACTTTCGTGCGCGCCCGCAGAAAAACCGTTTTCAGTTTTTGGCCTGGACTATTGCAATTTTGTTTTCCATAAAACCTAATTCCTACTGTGTATTACAAAATACACAAATCGGTCCAGCCGTTCGCGAGGGATGCCATCCAACAAACGGCATCTCATTTTTTAAGCTTGAGCTTAGGAGAGCCGAGAGATTCTTAAACATGAGTAGATGGGAACACCAGGCATGGTCGCAGCCTAAGTCTTGGGGGGGGGGGGTCATGACCCTGTATATTCTACTGGCTTTGCCCGCGACTTTGTTTTAATATGAAATAATATCCTATGGCATCACATCGACCGCCTGTGTATTACCTAGGTACTGTGATACTCTTGTGAAGTGTATGGGACACGAACTATTAAAAGAAACAACGATTGGAGCTTAAGTACGTGTCACCACGTATAATTCAGATAAAAGGTACACGACAATGCTGCGCTAAAATTAATAATTGAATATTTTAATATTAAAGAAAATTATCCGTCACTGTGTTTTCATTCTTAAATCTAATTAAATACTTTCTGGCTGTTCGAACAATAGCCATTATTAGCTGCCAGCAAACATAAGGTTTCATGCTGGGCATACAACCTTTACAGTACTTCGTTTTCTCTTAGCATTCTTGCTGATTTTTTTTTTACTCGCCTCCTTAGGGCTGTAGCTTGATGTAAAATACCCTCCTAAAGCTTTCGTCAAGAATTGGGCTATCAAGAATTTTTAAAAACCAACTGGTAGTTCCAGTGATAGTACCCTACATACAAACTAACAAATAAACAAATTATACCTGTTTAAAATCATAGATTTACTGAGTGCCTTTCAGCCCTAAGATTTCCCATCAAAATGAAGTAACGTTGATTCATCCGTCTTTATAGGCTATCAGTTCGTCGGTGGCATTCTGACGAAGGCAGATGTCAACGATATATTATAACACATCAAAATCTTTTTTTAATTTCGGAAGTTTTATCAGCTGCCAAGATATATTGGGCACATCTTACACGTGAAACCAACAGCTATAGTAGTGTATAGTATATGAGACCTACATTGTAGCTCGTAATGGTCTCGATAACTCGCGAAAGTTATGACTCGTATCCTCTGGTAAAGCCAACCGCACCATGGGGTTACAATATAACAATTTGATAAACAGGGCGCAAGCTGTTGCCATGAATTCTGTACATGATCGAGGACCCATCACCAGCGCTGAATTTTTTTCGTCGGTTATTATAAAAACAAAACAGCTGTTCCATACATTTTGACCGGGCTGAAGTCACAGTAACAGTTGGCACGCCGATGTCCCTTGCACCGCACCGTCTATAACAATTCGATATAGTGACGGTTTTTTTCATCTAAGTTCAAGTTGGTTATAGGTTGTAGACACTCCAGAACCGTTTCTGAGAATCTTCATTTAGATCGCAGAATGGACACCATACAGCAGTTCATGAAACGCCTCTCAAATAATTTCTTTGACTCTGCTATTAACCGCCCGGCCGCGGCCGCCCGATACGAGGCCCGTCTCATGCTGCTCTCGTCCAGTGAAGCCCTCAACCGAGGTCCGTATCCCACAGGGGGTGCCCTTAGCGTGTAGTCGCTTACTTTTTAAGTTTTTTAGGCCCTGGTTTGAGGGCTTCATTTATTGAGGCACCTACAGGCAAGCCCGATAACTTCCTAGGTGAACGAGATGCCATCCCCAAAAAAAGAAATACATAGTTCAAGTTTACTGTTACCACTGGTGTGCGGCGTAAACCGTACGTGCAATGCAACTGCCGACGGCTTATCACAGGAAGTGCAGTACAAGTGCATTTTACCGAAGATTTTTAAGTCCTACAAAAGTGTTGGTTTTCGATTCCATTGCATATCCCAGAGTCCTTCCAAAGGCGCTGGCTACGGTAGCTGCCTTCAGCACTTTCGGAAGGGCCAGGCCTACTAGGGATGCGTGACCCATCGTGCGAGTCTACGCATCCTAAGTACGAATCAGCTTGACTATTGGAACCATTGATTTATGTAAATAGATCAATGATAGGAACTCTTTTACCACGATTTGCTCCCGATAGCAAAAAGGCACACGTGTAACACCATTTTGTCACAGGAAATAGATAATTACCTAGCTAGTTGTTTTTTAAATAAATCAATTATTACTGAGTATATTTTCGCGTCTACTACCACCCACGGATTGGTCATTTGTATTTTGAAATGTGTCTGAAGTACATTATTTGAATGATGGTCCATTTGAATTTTGCTAGATCTTTAGAAAGATGTCAGAGGAACAATAATTCAACGTAAAAGAGTAAGCCCAATTTGGTGCATGGTTGCCAAAAAAACTAAATCAGACAATAGTCTTATTTAGTTTTTTGGTCCATTTAGACTGCAATTATATTAGTCAGGTGAAATAAAGTTAGAAAGCATCCATTTTTTAACACCACCCATGCTAATATTTTGTGGGCACGAAATTGGCTGGTTTTTTAATTCAAATAAACTCGTCTCTCGCTCAGCACCTACCTAGGATTTTTTCGTGTCTATACATACCTACCTACTCGTAATATGAATTACATTCGCTTTTCGTGCCTGCCTGTGTCACTGCGTTATTCTTCTAAACTACGCAACGGATTTTGATGCGTTTTTCATCATTTAGAGAATGTATTCCGGAAGGTTTATGTGGACCATCTGACCAGTCGTAAAACGTGCGGAATAGGGGCGGGTCGCTAGTTTCTTAAAGACTTCTGTATTTCTAAAAGTCCTCAAAATTCATAATAAACACCACATCACGACTATTTCGGCGAAGAAGGGCGGCTTTTTAGGGTCCCCTGATTTGCCCCAGGCCCCAGACACTAGCAAATGGTTGCAAGCAGTGATGATTTACGAAAATTAATCGTTGTGAACACATGGGAAGCTGTAGTATTTATCTTAATGGTTTTTTTTTTGGTATGGGAAATCATCAAATAATTTCTCCCGCTTTGGGCGCAACGCTTTTACTGAATAAAACCCACCCGTGTTCCTTCAGTTGCCTGTGTGCCAGGGGCCACGGTATCTCTTTTGAACAACCCTGTCAGGCATAGGCCCCACCAGTTGGTGTTGACATCTCTTCGAGGAGCGCGTGGAACACAACGCGCCGTCGACCCAGGCTTGGTCCTTACCGGACGGGAAGCTACCCATTACTCGCCGTCCGCACGCCCGCGCCTACGGTGGCTGGGAATCAGCCTGGGATTCCCGACGCCCAGGGCGTCTCCTGCGGCGACTAGGGCCGTTAGGGCGCACACATTGCCTCTCCCTCACGTTCGCCGCCTCCCTCTTCGCGAGCATTACTGCTTCGCAGAAGGGTACTACCCATGCACTCTCGCTCCGTACCATGGCTTGGAATCTTAATGGGTAACATAAACAACTAAGTTTTTGTTTCTACACAACTGATGCAGGGATTCTATAGCATCATTCTACAGTTTTTTAACTTACGTACCAATCTCATAGGAATTAACATGTTACTACCATCGGGATTGAAATAAGTAGGTACATACAGACATAAATTAATTCTGGAAACACTCTGAATAAGAAGCAAATCTTGGCACATATTATTGTTTGCGGTCAAAGTAGGTAGATTGATACCTAATGTAAAGAACTGAGTTGATGAACAGCTTCCTACTATGACTAAATTGAAAGCTTGAGAGGTGAATCCCTAAGGTAAACTTGGCAGGTCGATTGGTAAATGCAGTCCATCCCATATAATACCTATATTTCAGGCGCCTCTCACAGACGCGAGAACTGATTGAGTGCGTTATTCCTAGTCAAAGCCCACTCGTCGCAGCGTAAACCAAACTAAACTTAATCTCCAATGTAGGTATGCACAAAAGTAGCATAGTACTGCGATGTTTACCGCCCGTGGCGCCCCACATTACTAAAATATACGCTGAGAAAACCGCCTGAAAAATGGGCTGCTGAAATTCAGTCTGCAGCGCGGCATTGACGGATGTTTGTATATGTATTAAGAGAAATATGTATCAGTAGTTTTTCTCCACAGTATGGCGTATATGCCCTAGTTTTAATACTCTTTATAGCTTATACCACCACTTTTAGTACGCGATGAAACGCGTATACTGTGTTTATTTAGTTTTTTCGCGTCTGGTTGGCTCTTGGTTTGCTTTCGTTGGTTTATGGGGTTGAGCAGAACCATTTTGTATGGATGGAATGTGGGTAAAATAAATAATGGAAACGTTGGATTAATATAGCAGCATGTGGAGTGTTAGCCATGTGTGACTTAGATACATATTGATCGGTGTACCGAACTACGTACTACGTAGGTAATACTATGTATATCTTGCGGTACCTGTCCGTTAGAGGACGCTGACAGGTGCATTATGGGCAGCATCATCCCACATTGCTCTCCCTGAATAGATGAATTTGATCAATGTCAAGCATCAATTCATCTATAAACAGCAGATCTTCCGTATGAGTTTGTAAGGAATTGATACAATCCAGCTAGGCAATCCAAAGAGATGACGAGCAAAAATTGCATAAAATGAGGTGTTGGGTGCCAAGCTAAGGAGCTAACGTTATGACTTCACTTGCATACTACTACCTCGAACCAGCACATCTATGGACTGTTCTGTAAAACGATAATGACCCGATTAATGAGGCCAAATGATTGGCTACTGCTCAGCGGTAGCGCCAATCGAGTCATCAACAATTTGACTACCAAATAGAAATAGAAAATAGAAAATATTTATTGTCCAGGTAATACAGTAGCATAGATAGATTAACAACAAGTTGAGACGACATATGAGTAGCTTAAATATTACCTACAGCTAGTTACAAATATTATTTGCCAGTGAACCCCAAACTAGACAGTTAGTCTGTATCTTGGGGTTCAGGATACGAGTACAACAGTGGAGACTAGAGAGGTGCCAACTTTGCCAACTTGAGGAAACCAACTTTGCAATACGGTAGAATGGTTATTTATTTTATAGGTCTGTATTTTATCATCTTATCCCAGATTCCCAGAAGCAAGCTACCTGCAATCTCCGAGAAATCTGTGACTCAATTGTAGCAAATGTCTTAATTTCGCGGTACATTTGCTCAGCCTATATCTTTTTAACGATTTTCAAACACTGGTGCAGTTTTAAGAATAGGTACCGATATGCTTCATATGATTCTCTTGGATCTTTGATGTCCTGGTTGGTATGTTAACAGACCTTCGGGGAAGGAAATCAGGTTTATTGTCAGCTGTTAAATGTGGGAATAAATAATACTTTTATGAATGCTACTCTGCAGGACTGCAGTGCAGTGGTAACGGCTGCGACTAATGAGTGTAGGTCGTATAGGTTCGAATACTCCGTGGTTCGAATCTAGATAAGCGTTTTACTTTGTGTAAATTATTTCATCACCACTGCTCTCCAAATGGTGAACGAAAACATCGTGAGGAAACCGGCATGTCCTAGAACCAAAAATTCGAAGACATGTGACATCTACCAACCCGCATTGGACCCGCGTGGTGGATTACACAATTATTAGGCCTGTGCTGTGTCCCAGCAGTGGGAACATTATAGGCTGATTATGCTAATCTACTGCCAAGGGGTACGTATCGTGTTACCCAGTAACTAGGTTGTGGAGGTCAGACAGGCAGTCACTCCATGTAAAAAACTGGTATTCAGCTGCGTCCGGTTAGACTGGAAGCCAACCCCAACATATTTGGGAAAAGGCTAGGCAGATAATGATGATGCTAATCTGCTGAGGTTATGCTTTTTTATGGCAGAATAACTATCAAGTGGAAAACTTCATTTCTTCAGGCACACCAGATTTTTTTATACCTATTCCAACCTGGCTCTTTAACTTTTGTTTCAGTTAGCGGAAGGTCAGCTAAGTCTACCTAGATCTTTAGGGTATTTTCGGTTGGTGGAATTTGAATAAACGGAATAATATGGATACCAACTCAATTATTTGATTCCTATAAACAAATGCTAAGTAAATAATCCATTTGCATTGATGGTCTTTGAAATTCAACCCATAGCATTAGTCACTAAAAAGATTTTTTAAGTTTCCTGAGAACGTCAGTTTCCTTATCCCTAAAGGTACTATCCTAGGTATAAGATTCGTCGGGGTTTTCCCTCAAGGTTTAAATAGTTCCCACGGTGTCGCCAAACGGTTCAATTTTTCATTTAACGCGTGGACAAAAAAAAATAGCTTTTGGTCCCAGTTTTCAGTGGCTCGGTTATGAGATTTGCCCTGCGGTTTATTGCTACGTTTACTTAGATACTTTACTAATAATCGTACGTAAAGTACTCAGGGCAGTGTGGAACTCGCATGAAATCAACAACTAAGTATCTTTTTTTTTAAAGTAGAATTGATGCTCTAGCGCCCTATCAGTTTGTAAAACTAAACGCTTTACAAGTTTACAGATTTACCCGTAGCGTAGGTAGGCTAACCAATGAATTTATAGTGATTGACACCTAGTTACCATGGACCTATAAGTAGGTAGGTATGTAGATAAGTAATAGATTATAACAAATAAGTAGGTACATATTATATCTACCTACATAATATGTGTTTGTATACCTAGTTAACAGTTGTTGTCGTATTCTCTATCAATGTTTATGTCAGAGTCGTGATTCAAACGTAAATTGTGGTAAGTTAATGTCCTGCATGAACGGATAGAGTTACAAAATCTTAGGCAGACGTGATATTTTCCCTTTTATCAATGGGGAAATACGTGGTTAGAAATTCCCCGAAAGTATGTGTAATGCACTGTAGTTTAGGAACTTAGGTATCTACTAAACTCTCACGGCCTTATTCATAAAAAGTTTAGACCATCCTAATTATTAGTAGGTATTCCGGCGACTTTTTGAATTTTAACGCAACTATTGAAGTCGTATTTTCATATCCTGCGTAGGACTATTCCCTTCAAAGGCTTAACCGTGTGTCAAAGTAAAATTACGATAAAAAGTTAACAATATAATTTTATTAAACCATAAAGCTTTTACACGGGGCTGCAGATTTTCTTTCCTTCGCCTTAAAAAGAAAGATGAAAGAAAATTTCTCTTTGGCATCGTAATTAAAAAACTAAAACACTAGCCAAGACAACCATGCATGTGATATGAGGATATGAAAATGATCGTAAATATAAAAAAAATCTGTAAAAGATACATTTGGTATTTAGTGAGATCACATCGTCATAAAACTTTACGGCCCTGCATGCCTATTGAAAGTGCTGAAACGGACAAAAATAACCGTTTCAGAGCTTTATTTCAGTAGAATTATTGCGTCTGGTATGATTTATATGATGTTTCAAACTTTCAACCAAAATAAATGTTGCAACCAAAAAATGTAGGTGAGAGAGCAGCTTTAGATTTATCATCTGAAATAAACGACTGCGTCTATTTAGAAGGGAAATATTGCAGCTAATAATTTTGGTTGATTTTCTTTGTTTATGTAGGTAGCTAAATTGGAAAAGCGGATACAAAGTTGAGAAAAATAGGCAATAAGATATAGGGCCGATATCAACATACAATCAGGTAGAGCTGATGTTTCTCTTTAAAATTAATTAATGTTTCTTTGATGAAAGATCCAGCACAAAAACCACAAACATAAACTACTTACAGGTGTATCCGAACAAATCACAATATCCTTTCCACAGCAAACCGCCACCCTTGCGCAAACGCACGTCACAGCGGCGCCAAACTCTACCCCGTTATATTTTTAATATAAAATTCTTTAGCCGCGTATCGAATCATAAAAATATAAATATTTTAGGATCGACCGCGCGCGCAACACTAGCCGCGTCCCGACTGCCCATTGACGCATTCGTTTCGAACTAATTTCGGTGCAACGACTATTCCGCGATTCTGTAAACACCGCAGCGGCGGTAAAACTTGGCTAGATTACGTTGGCCCCCCTCCTACATGAAGACTACTTCATTTTCTTCTCAAAATTGAGGAAAAGTGGTAGACGCGATGGCTCTGTTTAATTTGGGAACGCTGGAGTGTTGCAAACTTACACAAGCTGTTAAAACCGACCTTATTTCGCTAGAATAAGGTCCGTTTTCGCCTAGTTAATAAGTCAGGGCAATGTTGTAAGTAATAAGTTCTGTTTTGGGCACATCGTGAGTCAGTCGGGATGAGGAAATGCGTGCAAGTTATAATTTCGGAGCGGCCGACATTGTTGAATGATTTTATAAATCATTGCGGGATGCCTTACCATAGGAAAATATTTGTGGGAGGGTGGAAACATTTTTCTACTGAATTATTAGCTAAAGTAGGTACCTACATAAATGTACGTAATAATAAAAACTTTTTCCAAAAAAAAAAAACAACCGACTTCCGGAAAAAACACTAACAAGTGAAAAATTACTTTCATTTCGGAAGTCGGTGACTTTGGATATGTATTATTTATAAAATATAAAGTTTTTTTTTTGGAAAACGTTTTTATTTTTCACTTTTTAGTATCTACCCCACGCCAATGCGAAATTTCATCATTCGTGGGGTCAAAACAATGCATATTTTTTATGCGATAAATAGCAGCAATCGCGGTTGATTTCACATACATCATCAGATCTACATGAAATCTAAATGTGACCATTTCGAAATAAACCCCTTTCGAACAAAAAAAAAATTTTGCAAATCCGTCTATATTTATGACAGAGTTATGCCCGAACATCCTACCACTCCTAACCGTTAAAAAGTTGTACCTTCCTTCATCAGCTCAGCGTCATGAGATGATGATGAACATACGCAAATGTCTCAATAGCTTTAGAAAATATATGAAAAACATTGTTATTACCTATAACATTTGAGGATTGCCCTCCATTTCCCTGGGATTCCATCATCAGATCCTGACACGATGCCAATGGGACCACCTCTTTCGATTAAAATAGAATGTTGAGAATCGGTCCACAAATGGGGGAGAAATCGGTGAACATACATAAAAAAAAATACATACAGTCGAACATAGAATCTCCTTCTTTTTGAAGTCGGTTAAAAATACATGAATCGTGAGGGAACTTATGTTTTAAGAATTCATTGTGTTCATTTCGTAGCTACCCGTTATTTCAGTATAGCTCAGCAATAACTACCTACATAATATAAAAGGTAGATACTTACTACGTTGGTGCATAGACTAGATGAAGAAGTACTCACAGGTAATTTACTCGGAAACTTGATCTAGTGAGATCATACTACTTAGTATTCCGCGAACAAGTACTAACAGTTGTGTTCAGTCACACCTTCGTGACTGCTCTTTTAATATGGGGTAGGTTAGGTACTTTATGATTTTATGCAAATGTCAAAATGTTCCGGACATTCTCAAATAGCCGGGTCTCTATGTTTCTCCAATATTTTCGTGTAGGTATACTTACGTTGGGTTTAGCGGGAGTCCTGGTTAAAACCTCCATGGTGGCTTTTCGCAGCACATAGGTACATAATCAGCCTATAATGTTCCCACTGCTTGGACACAGGCCTCCTCTCTGTTCTCACGCGTGGTGGATTACGGCCCTCTCCCTCTCGGGAGAGGGCCGTAATCCACCACGCGGGCCCAGTGCGTGTTGGAAGATATCATTAACAGCCTATCAAATCAAAAGTAATTTATTCAAACTAGGTTGAGAGTCAGCACTTTTTGAACGTCAAAATTACATAAGACAGTCCCCCAAAACACCCGGCCTTCACCACTTCCTAGTGCTTTAGCCGGGCATGCAGTCCGTTCACTAGCCATCGTCGCGTGCCAAGCCATTGGTTCTAATACAGCTGGAACGACGACAGTGACAAGAGCTCGTCTAATGATGTTGTTAAAGTTCGCCGCTAAGCGACCCGCACTTCGGCAGCAAGACAGGCCGTGGTGTCCGAGGCTGATGGCAACTTCGCCACAGTGACAGCGATGAGGAGAACTGAGAACAGCAAGGAGTTCCTAGTCGCACGACTCGCAGGGAAGCAGCGAGGCGGAAAGTAGTGTCGTCGAACAAAGAGCGTAAGTTCAACGACGGTAATGCATCAAGCCGAAGACCCGACTCCCACCGTCTCTGGGAAGATGAATTTTCGCGTGGATTTGAATTCGGGCAAGCGAGTTTCCAGTCATCCATAGCCTCGGTGAAGTACGGCTCATCATAATTAATCAGTGTGGAGGCTATTTTCCTGATTGGAAATTACAATCATAATGCACAAACATAAACAAGTACAAGTAAATAAATAAAAACACACTAAAAATTTAACTGTTCTTTCATGTCATATTAAGCCGCGAAGCACACTTCAATCACAATCCTCTTATCTATCTTCCCTATACCTATATCTATCTTCCCTATCCCCTGCGGCCGAAAAGTGGTAGACGGCGGGGCCACTGCGCTGACCCGTCGCAGGGGGACCAAGGGTGCCAGACACGGGGTCGTCTGGGGCCCCTATGGTACTTGGTTCCCGGGGTGGTCACGGCGTGCCATGTGTCCTGGTGCGCCGAACTGGTGGGCTCCGCAAGGGCCGATGCCTGCCAGGGGTACGGATTGTTAGAAAGAGATACCGTCGCCCCTGGCACACAGCCAGCTAAGGGAACACGGGTGGGTTTTAGTCAGCTAAGTCTGACACGCCCTCCTGTTCCACTCAGAGCGGGAGAAGTTATTTGATGATTACCCACCCACAAAAAATGAATAAATATTAGAGTTTAACTTTAAACGTCGCGCTTACGATATTCTCCGAGCCTATTGTATATTGACACAGCTTTCCCGACTTAAATAGGGTATATGGGTAACTGGCTAATTTATTTTTACCACAAGTACCTATAGTAATAATCCCCGCGTTTGGTAACGATTTCTGAAATAAATCATATTTTTAATTTCTTAAACAGCAGTTTCATGGTTGCATCCCAAGGTGTGTTCGTCTGTCCACAGCCAATTTGCTCCTAATCTAATGGACGGATTATTTTGAGTTTTGGTACACACATGAATATTAAATTCCTCATATTTAATATTCATTTATTTACGTGACACCTCTGTTTGTTGCGAGGGTCTCAATTAAATGTGTTGTACTGTTTTAAATTATTTATGAAAATTTCTTACCTTCGTAACGAGCCCAAAATTTAGAAATAATTATACTGAAAATAATTATTTGCTTACAGATCACAGGAACACTTATAAGAAGTCAATAACATCGTAAATCTTTCAATATTGTGCGTACAAACTTACATTTGCAGTTGGAATGTATCAGAGATCATGTTTTACAACTAGTAGCAGTGTCAAGTTTGTTCTTGGGTTAAATTTATCCCAACTTCGGAACCCTTCATTGTGCGTAGTCCGACAAGCACTTGGGCGGTTTTTATTCAAGCGAATGCTGGATGTCGTACCCTCTATCTATAGAGATAGCTGCAACGCCTAATTCCTGCCCTAATTCTGAGATTTCTATGTTGCCAGCGAAATGACGGTTAGTGTAAGTCCATGTAAGGGTCAGCGTAGATAGATTAGCAAAAGATACGAGCAGTTTTTTTTTCTAATTGATAAATAACTTATTAAATTAAAATAGGGTTCAAAATAGCGTGCAAAAGCTTCCCTGTGGCGTGTGTTCGCGCATATATTTAAATATATAATTCTTCTGTACGTATGTATGTCACTGAACTCCTAAACGACTGGACCGATTTTGATGATTTTTTTTGTGTGTTTGAGTGGGTACCTGGATGCAGTAGTTCCATTTGTTTTATGGTCTTATTTAAACTCCCAAAATTGTCTCATTTTGTCCGTTGACGTCATGTTTCATAGAACAAATGGGAACTACTGCGTGGATGGTTTAGATTCATAATTGGACCCGGTAGATGGCGCTGTGATTGAGTTCTAGGACACAGGACAACGTCTATCCAGTCAGCTAGTTTGCAATAAAAAAATAACAGCTAAGAACTGTGACCCAAAAAAATAAAACAAAAAATACATCTATAAAAAATAATGTAATATCTTCCTCTTATGTCTACGTTTTTTCGGATGTCATTTTGCGTTTTTCAATACTTCACACGCATCCGTCATTTCTAACCCTTCCATGATATAGAGGAGGTTTTCTACCGACGCGTCCTCATCGTCATCAAACCATAGTTGGAGCATGTTCTTGGCTCTAGCTGAATCCGTAGCGTTCTCTGTCTCGAAGAATTGTATCTCATCAGTTTTGTAGCCTAGTTTGGAGGCTAGTTTCTTCCAATCTGTGAGTTTAGTCGACAACGTTTCGAGTTGTGAAGATGATATCATTGTGACTCGAGAGCGGGCTATCTTGTCGTAGTCTTCTTCGGACGCGTGTGTTGAATCTGGCACCTGTAAGAATGGCGACGGTTAATACTGATGTTATTTATTGTTGGCGCTCTTATTTGCTATTTATCAATCAACATCGATTCACTATGCGAATTCGAATAAGCAGTACCGGAATTAAGATAATAATTTATTTAATAAAACGTATTCGATAAGATTACATTTAACCAACAGTAGTAAATTTCCCCTATTGGCGTCTAGATGACTTCTCTGAAGCATCTTATTTGCTAATTGCACCAATAACGCCTTCAAACGGGTTTGCCTTTCATCAAATGTAATTCAAAAGCGGAAAAAGACTAAGTCTTCCTAAAGAATTGGGAATTGCAAACAGCAACTACAAATAAAGCTGAATGGTCAATATATATTCGCAATGCCATGAGCAAAGACATACAGTGACCTTAATGCTGATTTTCTCTTTTAAGGCCATTGCAGTAAAGGATACGGCTTGCTTTAAAAGACAGTGATAAAAAGATTGTGTGAATGAGCAAATGGTCGAGCAAACGCTATATTTAGTGCTTTATAATTAACAACCATAATCTCCTTGAAACAAAGACGAAAGTAAAAAAAGTTAACCATTTACCTCATCCAGCTTTGACGCTGTCGCGGACTATGATATGTAATTTTCGACTTTATTTTAACATGAGCTTTGGTTAAATTGTTTTAGCAGAGTAACTCAAGTTGCATTTTTCCTACCCAGGACTCTAGGAAGCTCCCATATAAAAACGACTTTTCGCACTGAAAATAAGTCGAGTACGTAACGAGAATAATACACCATCAGCTGTAAATTAATTTAGTTACCCACAAAAAAAAGAAAAGCACTTTTACGATGCATTATTCTGTTGTCATTAAGTTTTGATCATTGTATTATGATTTTAACTCAATACTCTAATTGCGATGTATAAGGTCATGCGTCAATTTTGTTACATTTTGTATAAAAGTTTAATTACCTGTTCAATATCATTGGCGTCTCCTTCCTTTATGAGATCGGCTTCCATCTGTTCCTCAGTAATGTCCTCCTCGGTACTTTCCTACAATAATGACAGTATCATCAGTTTGTTTTACTTTTAAACCATTTTTACACGCTTTATATTCTGCTTATTACAGCTTCACTTGTATGTATGTAACCGACTCCTTAGGGCGCGATTTTGACCCACTTTAAACGGTCAGATTTCATTTAAACTTTGTAAACTTATCGAGGACCGATGACACTTCAATAATTTAAAAAAAAACAGAAAGATAGAAAAAAAAAGGAAAAAAAAGCTGATAAAATCACGCTTTTGTAGTTAGCAGAACGAAAAAATAGAAAATAAATACGTTTAAAAAAGACGCTTTAAAAACCAAACTGAAAAAGTAGAAAATAATTTAATTCAATTAAAAAGCGTGGGGTGCTTGACATTAATTGATTATAAATCAATTAATGAATGAATGAGTCATTGAATGTCAATAAATAGCATAATGTGCGCGTGGAATAGAGTTATGGAAGTATAGTGGTGTGTCTTGACGCTGCGTAAGCGTGCGTGATCCATCGTCGCCCGTTCGATGTCCACCGCGCACGAATGCAGCACATGAAGTAATTTTTTGCTCCGTTGGTGTAATTGCTGTGTGGCGTTCCAGCGTGAGGATAAATAAATAAACAAACAAATAAATAAATAAACAAACAAATAAACAAATAAAAATACCTCGAAAAGCACCCCACGCTTTTTAATTGAATTAAATTATTTTCTACTTTTTTAGTTTGGTTTTTAAAGCGTGTTTTTTATACATTTAGCTCTAGTTCAGATGGTAGCACGTACAAGTTGTACTGTAGCTGATTAATCCCCGAATGCAAAACACACTTAACACTAAGTTGATCTTAAAACCTTGACTATGTCAGTAACAGCCTAGGGCCGTGTCCTATTCAAAAGCGATAGGCTGTCGAAATGATGCCGGGAAAATGATAAAACTTTGAAAAACTGGAAGTGAATTTTATGAGGATTTTGTATGAATCATTAAAATTTCGACAGTACGTCTGTCGGGTCAGCTATTTGCAAATTATTTAAAAAATTGCATGTTAGTTGTTGTAAATAACAACAATTACTACTGGATGGAATGTACTTTTCCCGCATTCATCTTTTTGTTAACGGATCCAGAATATTAACGGATGACGTGCCGACAGACTATAGTTCGTTTCGGCAAATTTCGTTACATGAGGGAGAAGAAAGATATGCTCTCTGTCTGTCACACTAAAACTCTCTTATTTTAAACTAGCTTTTGTCAGCAGCTTCGCCCGCGCGGAACTTTCATCACCTATTTAACTCCCTTAGGGGTTGAATTTCGAAAAATCCTTCCTTATTCCTTGTAAGGAAACCTCTGTGCAAAATTTCAGCTTTCTAGGTCCAAGGGTTTGGGCTGGGCGTCGATAAGTCAGTCAGTCAGGACTTTTCTTTTTATTTATATAGATTTTTCATAAGTTTTTGATCAAGTTGTTTTTTTTTTAATGCAGTAAGTTTTGGTTGGGGTAGTATAAGATAATTGGATAAGGAGCTTTTGCTTACGAATCCAAAACTTCTAAGCACTTGAAAATCCTGACATTGTAAGGTTTTTTTTTGAGGATGGGAAATCATCAAATAACTTCTTCCGCTCTGGGTGGAGCAGGAGGGTGTGATAGACTTTTACTGACGAAAACCCACCCGTGTTCCCTCAGTTGCGTGTGCCAGGGGCCACGGTATCTTTTTCGAACAACCCTGTTAGGCATCGGCCCTTGCGGACCCCACCAGTTGGTGCTGACATCTCTTTGAGGCGCGCGTGGAACACAACGCGCCGTCGACCCGGGCTTGGTCCTTACCGGACAGCGAGCTACCCATTACTCGCCGTCCGCAAGCCCGCGCCTACGGTGGCCGGGAATCAGCCTGGGATTCCCGACGCCCAGGGCGTCTCCCGCGGCGACTTCGGCCGTGAGGGCGCATATACTGCCTCTCCCTCACGTGCGCCGCCTCCCTCTTCGTGAGCAATACTGCTTCGCAGAAGGAAGTGACGGCTACCCATTCACTCTCGCTCCGTACCATGGCCTGCACCAGGGCCGGACGCGAGAGATCGCCGTCGCCGATCGCCTCCACGAGGACACGGCGGCGCTCCGCCCATGCTTATTTACCGTTTCGGTTAGGTGACATCTTATAAATTTAACTTTTAAGGGAGTGTGATCGATTTACTATTTTGCTTGTAATATTTTTCATAGAATGACCCTGTAGCAAACTAAGCAAGCTCCTACAATAGTGTTAACTTACACGTTTGGTAGCTTTATCGTTGTGATTCTTAGAGGACTCTCCGTTAGCATTAGCAGCGGTATTGGCGGCTACCTCACGAGTCACACGTTCCACCTGTAAAAAGGGATATTTCATTAAGTATTTTCTTCTGAATACCATTTTTTGGCAACACAGCACGATGTTATGTAGTGAGAGTAGTAGGAGATAAATTAATACGACACTAGGGTCTAAAAGTCTCAAATACCAGTAATTCGATAGTTTAAGGTACGATTTGTCAGTCTTTTTTGATATCTGACTTGTGTCTACTGACATACATTGTCAACAACAGCGGAGACCGAAAACTTACTGTGTTTTCAGCGGCGTCTGCCCTAAGTGTTTGGAATTATCACCAAATCCACAAACCCATCGTGATAACCCTGACCGGGAAGTCAACGGTATCAACCAGAGGTATGACTTGAAATATGAAAAATCTTACTATTACGACATAAAGGAGCTGACATTAAATTGTCATACATTGTTGACATATTGATAGATGTTCGTTTGGTTGTACCTTTAGTACGGACAAAATGGATTAAAAAAGTATTAGCGAAGCTAACGCAAAAACTACTGAAGCAACGGATCACCCCTGAAGCATATCCTATGTATTAAAAAAATAATTTTCGAAATCGATACATAATTGCCGGAGATATTGCGGAGCATAATACAAAAATAATACAGACAAATTAAGAACCCCGTCCTTTTTTAAGTCGGTAAAAAATGGGCACTATACCTATATAGAGTCCATTTTTTACAAAAAATCGTTTGAAGTACGTATATACTCAGATAGGACCTATTGTATCACACACAACACGAGTAATTGCACCTACCACTGTTTGTCTCTGCATCACCCAAAGGTCGATTGGTAGAAAATGCCTTTGGCATTAAGTCTGCCTTTGTACATTTCTGTGCGTGAAGTATTAAATAAATAAATAAATATATACGTACTTCAAACGAATTTTTGCAAACGAATTAGATTAGGTACTTCTCTACTGTGTCCAAAATATCTACCTAAACAAAGGCTTCAAGTAGATGGAGTTACTTTCGTTCTTATTTACTGAATAATAAAATTCCGATATTTTGTCCTTTTTCAAGTCGATTAAATATGACTCACCATAGCAGTCAAATAGTCCGGCAGGCGTCCTATAGGGTTGTTAGTGTGCACGAAGAAGTGCGGCGAGCGTCGCGCCAGCAGGCGCAGCGCACGCCAGCCCCACCCGCCGTCGCTAGTGCGCGCGCCCGCCGCGCCCGCGCACGCCATGTACGACTCTGCGGACACGCTCGGATGTTCACATCTCGCCGACAAAACGGAGGTCAACTGAGCTTAAAGTCACCTCCATGTCGATTCTGTAACCATCTCACCGCGTGAACTGAGCGTAGAGTGAGCTGTCAGAACCACTGATGCTAGGGATTGACCAATCATCAGGTGGAATGACACTGACAGCTCACTCCACGCTCACTTCACACGGTGAGATGGTTACAGAATAGCACCGCTGCAGTGCTATTCTGTAAAAATCTCACCGTGATAACTTCGGTGAAGTGAGCTTAAAGTGAACTGTCATTAGTATTAATCCCTAGCATCAGATGGATGGACAGCTAACTTCAAGATCGCTTCCCTCAGTTCTTATGGTTAGATTTTTACAGAATACATCGGCTGCAATTCTCCTCTGTCAAAATCTGACCGTGAGAAAGTTCTCACGGTGAGATTCCATCTAACACTAAGAATTGATACTACTTAATGACAAAACATTTTTGATTAGTAGATGTAAAATGTCACAAAATAAATTTAGAAAATTCAGTAATCCATGTGGATCCAAGATTGCCACCGCTACAAACACTGATCAATAGTTGTGTAACAGTTTACGATCATTACTTTCTCATAGAATTTGACAAAATCGTCGAACGTTACCGATGGAGCCAGAACCTTTAAAAATAGAATAGAACAGATACTTATGACAGTTCACTTTAAGCTCACTTCACCCAAGTTATCACGTTTAGAATTTTACAGCATAACACTGCTGTCATTCCACGTGATCCTAGGGAATAACACTACTGACAGCTCACGTCAAGATCACTTCACCTAAGTTTTCACGGTGATATTTGTATGGAATAGACCGACTGCACCGTAAATATTATGTGTACAGTGCTCCCATCTTATCGGATTTCCTGTCGTATGTAACGGATAAGGACGAGATAGAAATGGGGAAAAAACAGAGTCCCAATTAACGGAAAATAAGTTTTATGATTTTTGAAAGTTTTTTTTTTTTCAGAATAATTATTTGTCAGGTGAACGCACTTTAAAATCAAAACAAACACCAAAAATATGTAATAACACACTAGCGATTGTCCAGCGTAGGCGTATGCTGGACAAACGCTAGTGTGAAGGGGCTCAAAGATGTCAGACATCCGGCAAATTCAGTACATTTCATGTTAGCTCTACATTTGGCCTCGTTCATAGAGTTTTGCTGGAGATTCCGTTTATTTTTTATTTTATTGCTAGTTTAAAAAAAAAAATACTACGAAACAGAACCCAGTTACGTCGGGTAGTTATATTTTTGAATGTAAGTTTTAAGTTTGCTGTACACGGGCGTAGCCAGCACCCTAATTGCGTAACTCACGATTAATCATAATTTGTTTCGTTTTGAAAAGATGGCTAAACCATTGCTTCATATGTTCGAAAAATGTGTCTGCTCAACAACGTAAATAACGCAATGTATATTGTTGAACTGTCAAAATGAAACCGACTATGATTAATCGCGTGTTACGTAATTAGGGTGCAGGTTTCAGTATCTGGGGGTACAAGAAAATAAAACGACTAAAAGTACATAAACCATTACCGAACGCGATCCGATAAACGACGGCGGCGGAGGAATCCAAACCACCGTATATTTTAATGTAGGTAATAGTTAGTAATAATGCGTATCACTTTGGAGGACTGGACGGATGGTGTGACAATTGGTAGATACAAGATTGCAAACTTGCGTTACGCAGATGACACCACCTTATATGCAACCAGTTCGCAACACTTGGAAGAGCTACTGTCAAAGATGGAACGAGTGAGCCATGAGTTTGGACTAAAAATTAATCGCAGCAAGATCCAGGTGATGATTGTTGACCGTGCCAGGAATAATTCGTCTGAAGTGACCCAAATTGCGAATTGCAACGTGGTCCAATCTTATGTCTATCTTGGGGCTCTAATTTCAAAATAATGGCGGGTGCATCGATGAGATCAAACGACGTATAGGCATCACAAGAACAGCGATGGACAAGATGCGGAAAATATGGAGGAATAGAAACATAACTAAAGCCACGAAGACCAGGCTCGTGAGGACGCTTATATTCCACATATTTCTTTACGCAGCTGAAACGTGGACCTTGCGAGATGTGGAAAGGCAGAAAATAGATGCTCTGGAAATGTGGTGCTGGAGAAGAATGCTTGGGGTTTCGTGGACCGAGTTTCGCACGAAAGTCTCAATACTTCAAGAACTCGGTATCAGGCAGCGTCTGTTTTCTATAGTACAATCTCGCATCCTGACATTCTTCGGAGATGTTTCCCGGCGTGACAATCAGTGTATAGAACGCCTTGTCATCCAAGGGAAAGTAGAAGGCACTAGACCGCGCGGAAGGTCACCCACGAGTTGGACTGACCAGATCAAGTCTGCCATTGGAGGTTCGGTTAACGAATGCAGCAGGATGACCTCTAGCAGGCAGCGGTGGCGAAATGTCGTGAAGTGCATCACATCTGCCCGTTCCAATACTGGTACGAGAACTTAATGATCACGATCGCTCTGTCAAGAGCGTACCGGATAAGAAGAATAGTTTTTTTTTTTTGGGTGGGAAATCATCAAATAACTTCTCCCGCTCTGGGTGGAGCGGGAGTCAGACTTTTACTGACTAGAACCCACCCGTGTTCCCTCATTTGCCTGTGTGCCAGGGGCCGCGGTATCTCTTTCGAACAACCCGCACCCCTGGCAGGCCTCGGCCCTTGCGGACCCCACCAGTTCGTGCTGACATCTCTTTGAAGCTATGTATAATATTATCATTAAAATAAATTAACAGCTTTTACTGAGGGTTTTTTTACTGCTTTTTGACGACAAATCGCAACAACATCAGCAGAATCTCGAAAATTATTATTGGCAGCACTGGTGAGAGTATGTACCTCAACCGCGTGAGTATGAATGGTGAAGTGAAACGAGTGTGTTCAAATCGTTATATGAGGCGTTCTGTTCTCCGAGTTCCTGCCTACACCTGCGGAATAAAGCGTGAATCCTTTGCCTTAAGCCCTGAACAGTGTGGCTAACTATGCTGATGAGGATCAATTTAATTTTCTTATGTGAACATTACTATAATAACGTACATAGCTTTAGGTAGTTAAATAAAGGTAAACAAAAAAATCCACGTGACTCATGAAAAACCGCGAAACCTTTTATTTGAAATGTTAAGATCATATTATTTATAGTCACATATAATAATAGGCTCTATTCGGAATCTGAATCAGAATCTGTTGAACTATCTGTCACATTAATAATAAATCGTTCCGTTGCATCATCAATTATTTTCCTAGCTATAATAACACAATTTAACAAAATCGAAACGCACTCGAAAAATCGTAAATGTCGATTGTTGAGACTTTGAGACCGCTGTCTAAGTCTGGTTAACCGACTAAACGTAATACATAATCTGTAGTAATACCTGCCACTTCAGTTGCCATACTACATCACACACATTTTGTACTTTTCAATTGAGCAAATTCGTTGTATTTTCTAAAAGTTTTAGGGAACCTGTCATTTTAGACTCTTTACAATAGGCAGATTACAAAATATTATAAGATTGTAATTAATGTAACAAAAAATCGTGCTCAAGTAGTTGAATAAATGATAAAGTATAATATTTATTAATAAAAGAGGAAACTATCGTATAAATCGAAAATAAATATGATTTTGTGACACCATATTTTTAAACAAGAAAGTGTCAACTATAAAAAACCCTTTTTACGATTTGTTTACTTTTATTTAACTACCTAAACTTATGGAGTATAGTAAGGATTAGAAGCTAGAATAGGAAGCTAGTTAGGATTACTCGTAAGTAATCCTAACTAATATTAAAAATACGAAAGTAAGTTTGTTTGTTACGCTTTCACGCTAATACAGCTTAACGGATTTGGATAAAATTTGGCACACAGATAGACCATGGCCTGGGTAAGGACTTTTTTGTTTTTATTCCGGAATGCAGATGAAGTCGAGGGCAACAGCGAGTGTGTTATGAAAATGTAATATATTTAGTACATACCCAATGAAGGCATGAAGTTTCTCTCGGTGTTGCGACACGCTGCGAGATTGTCGGGACACAAGTTCCATAATTTTGTTAATTCATTGCTGAAAAATAAAGGCATAATTAATAAAAAGGTGCAAAAAACAAAACATAGTGCATCGTCATTACAAACGTAATAAACATAAATACAATGCTACAATAAAGCATTTTTTTTTAAATGGTGGTAGCTACTTTCTGTTAGGTATTTAATATCTGGATGACCCAAGCTTTGCTTGGTGTTTTTGTTTGTTACGTTTTCTAAAAATGAAACTAGCTAGATTGATTTATCGCCCCCGAAACCCCCTGCATAGTAAATTTCATGAAAATCGTTGGAGCCGTTTCCGAGATTCAGATTATAAATACAAATATATACGAGTACAAGAATAGCTTGTTTAAAGGTATTAGATACTCAGTTTATCCCGACTACCATCACATAAAAAGTAACATAAATACCGAGTAACTGAAAAATCGCGCTCTAAAAAGTCTGAAACAAGAAAATATTCTCATTTGAAAGCAGTGTTCGTATGCCAGTTTCACATGACAAGGTCAAAATCCTAACCTTCCTTTTTGCTTTGCCATAGTCGATTAAAAATAAAAAAGTACTTACTTTCCCATATAAGATTTGTTTTGTCCTTCATACTCTTTGATTATATCACCTACAGGACGACGACGTTTTCTAGATTTCTTCACTTCATCTGTGGATTCTACCTGCACTGGAGGCTTTGGCTTCTGGAATTCTACAAAAAAAAAGTACTTATCATAATTCCATAAACATCTACTAAATGTGGTGCTGGCCCACAAACAATGGGGCACTTAATATCTTGTCCAGCGTGTCCGGTTGTGTTCACGCTATGGGAGCTGATGGACGATGCTGAGGGTGCCAAGATCTTAGCAAAATTCTTGGCTAACTTTATTTAGATTGATATTGACAAGCTAAGAACCGCATTTTTCGGCAAAAGTGTCCTAGGTATGGCCCCAAAAATATATAATAGTATACCAGCAGTTATTAGAAATAAAGAGTGTCTGGGATCCTTTAAAAGGTCCTTGTTTAAATTTCTTCTAGATAGATGTTACTACTCCATCATTGAGTTTACTACTGATAAACAGAGGTATGACGATTCCGACTTGCTAATTAACTCATATGATTTTTAATTATTGATAAGTACTAATGTGTTTACCTATTTATTTAAAATTGTAATGACCTGTGTACCTACTGACATATTTTTTAAATTGATTTTTTTGTTATGTATTGGCATGCCACCTACTAATTATAATTGTTTGTTTCTGTAAATTTTGTACGCCATTTAATGGTAAAACATAGTGCACATTTTTTAAAATACTAACTGTAACCATACCTATGTTTAACAAAATAAATGATTGATTGATTGAAAAGAAAAAGAACATTTACTGCTGAAAAGAACCTGTGATAGTAACTTGATATTAATTAAAGATAAGATGGCCAGACACTTAACTTAGGAATTGGTAGTTCCACATTGCAGTATCCAACCTGTAGTTCAAAGGATAATGGCAGACCACATCCAGCACAAGCGAACAGAGGGAAGGAACATGCTTGTCAAGTATCATGTGATATTTCTACATCTACTGTGCTTTTATGTGGTTGCTACCATTATTGTTCAGGAAAATTCTACTGCACTGTTGAGACCTCTCATCAGTGGCGTAACTACAGGGTGGCAAGTTGGCAAAATGCCACGGGCTTCCAGCCCCCGAAGGGGCCCCCGTTCAGAGGAGAATCCCAACATTTATTATTAAACTCTTTCAAGTAAAAGTGTATAAATAAGTCTTATAAAATAAAAAATACTCTTATTGTTGGTCCTGCTTCTTTATATTGGAGGGGGGGGGGGGGGGGGGGGCGGCATCCGATGAATTTGCCACGGGCCTCGAACGGTATAGTTACGCCACTGCCTCTCATCTTAAGATCGCCGCGCACTCCCGGCAGTAAAAGAGGGGCAGGGACAGCGGCTCGTCAGCTGACCAACAGCAAAACGGATTTGGATGAAATTTGGCACACAGATAGACCATGGGTGAGGACATAGGCAATACTTTTCATTCTGGATTGGAGACAAAGTCGTGGGTAGCAAAAGTAAGTTTGTTACGCTTACACGCTAATACGGCTGAACGGATTTTGGTGAAATTTGGGACATGGGTAGACCATTACCTGGATTAGAACATAGGATTTTCTGTTATTCCCACGTGATCAAGAAATATACGGGTTAAACCGTGGGGTGCAGCTAGCACTAGGTAAAGTTAAGTAAACTTTTGTGTACCAAAAATTATTGATTAAAATAACTGGTATTACCTGGACAGCCATCATTCTTCCAGCTATTCCAGTGTTCCTCTCTCTTCAGTATATGCTTAACACACTCTGCAAACTGCTTGCCATGTGGTGGAGTTTCAGCCAACAGCTTAAACACAAGTGATGTTGTCTCCTTCACCCAATCTGCTTGGTCAGACTTCAGCTCTTGAACTTCCCTGAAGAAAGTTGATAGAATTCATAATTAAACTTGATCAATGAGATCAAGTAAAGATTTTCTTGAATACTTAACAGTAGTCTTACTGTTAAGTATTCAAGAAAATCTTTCATCAAACCAGAGCAGCAAGAGCATCAAACCAGACAGAAGTGCAGTTTTTCTTATTATTTTGAACGATTTTTTAAGTGTGTTCAACATTCAAATTAAGTTAATAATACAAAATTACTTTATTTAAAATTGAAAAACATTTTCTTCATTTAGCTTTCCAGATACAAAGAGTATTGTTATAATCTTTCAAACAAAAATGATATACGATTATAAATAAACAACCTGTAATGTTCCCGTTGCTGGAACATAGGCCTCCTCTCTGTGGGATGGAGATGATGGATGCAGGAATAAGAATTGATTTGATGATATACCTAATTATGAAAAAGAAAGATTTCATACATACATTTTAAATTTCACAGTAGAAGTAAGATACTGGAACAATATCAGGAACTGTACGAGGACACATCTTCTAAAGTTAGAGTCGGAAAGTTGCAGCTCCAACAGCTTCTGATTGGTCAGGAACTTTGCGAAGTAGTGCGGCTCACTGCTTTCCGAGTCCTTCATCTCAACATCGGTAGCCAACGTTTTGACAGGCTTTAGTAAGTTTAGCTTGGATTTCTGTAGTTCTATTGTTTCTAGTTTGTAGGATGAGAATGCTGATAGGACACTGCCTGAATGCTGTAAAAGAAGTTGTTATTTTATATTAATTGTGTGTTGAATTTTAGATGTAGACATCATTAAAACTGGAAAAGTAAGATATTGTATCATTTGTTTTGGAATATTTGTCACAATTATGTTTTAATAATAAGCATGCAGTACCTATGTATTTTGACAAAAACAATTACTTGTTGTAAATGCATCATAAAATACTTACAACAACAAAGGTCTTCCACTGTAATTTATTATAGCAATTGTTTGGATTCCTGAAAAACTCTTGCAGACTCCAAAATCTGCAGTACAAGTTATAATCTATATTCAGTTTACTCTTTTCATTATTATCTACCACCATATCTTCATCCAGTGCATCTTTTAGTGTACTTGAGCTGTCACCACCAAACTCTGTTACATTCTCCAGATTAAATTCAGAGACAATATTTAGTCCAGACCTTTCAGAAAATGGGAAGAACTTTGCAAGAAATAGTAAGATTCTACCACAGAATACTGTGTTTTGGGACCTTGACAACCTCCTGAGCAGATCATTACACGTTCTGAGCAAATTGTTCTTACAGGCTATAAAGAATAACTCTTCCTTCCAAATATTGACGCCGTTTTCCACGTAAGAGAACATTTTTTCACATTTGTTCAGTGTTAGTGCGTCGAAAATATCTCCGAGGAGCACGACCGGCATTGTAGGAGTCACCATGTGTCGTCTACATGACTCTATGCAGAAGGAAACAAAGTTTTCCAACGTGTCTGGGTCTTCAACTAGCAGTTCTAAGAGTTTGTCCCTGAACGCTTGGTCCATCGCCGCTTTCCTGTCAGTCTCATTTGTGTTCTTAGTAAATGAATCGAGCAAATCGATATTGTTGGTTGCAAAGGCTTTAGACAGCACATCCTGTAAGAATGCATCGTTTTCATGAGCTAAATTCACTTATTTGTACTTGAAATTCAAATGATGGGATGAGAGGTTAAAAAATGTACCTTGTATTTATTTCGTAACTCTTCAAATCCTGATTTAGTGGTCATCTTGGCAAGATTTTTCTTTACCAATTTTATGATTTAAATAGTTTCAAGTTAACATTTGTGTTTTAAAATCAGGATTTATGAAGTTTGTTTCAATCAGCAAAAAAACAAGCGATCAATAGAGTAAAATAGAGTTGCGCACAGCAATACTCTGCGGAGTCTGTAGCGCTGGGAAGCGGACGGAAGGTTCTTCACAAAATCGACTATAATATTTTTTAAATTTATAATTTTATCAATTGTGTAATTAGAAGCTTAAATGAAAATGCATAATCGTTTCTGGTTTTAAACTTAGATGGTTACGGACTGGAGAATGCAGATCATATATTACTATTCTCTGTGATGCAAATGAAGATTATGAAGAAGTAAGATTGTAGTAGTTGGTGCAATGGCGCGCCATTGCCCCAACTACTACAATCCGTCTGCGGCTATAATATAAACGGTAGCTGCATTTTACAGTTACGTGAAATCATAAAAAAGCTTATAGAAAATAACTAAATAAAACTAACTAATTAAATAAATTGCACTTTATATGTCTGTGATAAATTGAACAGAACATAAAAAAAATCGATTTCGCATGAACTTACATTCTTGTCAACTCCACTACTATTGTATATCTCTTAATTTTTCCCGCCTTATTGGATCTAAGGATTTTGCGCAATCTAAACATTTCGTTGCTATTGGCTAAAATTCGTCTAACTCGAGCAATAGCCAATCGTAGATCGAGTTCAACGTACTGAAGTGCAGCTGATAGCCATTATTTTTGACAGATGTGTGTCGTCGTGTTGTGTGGCGTCCTGTCTATTTATCTTTAGAATTTTATTATTATTTACAGGTTTTTTACTCGATCCTTTGTTTAGAAATGTGTTAAAGTGTAAGATAAGAATAGTCTAGTGTACTTAGTAATTATTGTTAGGATATTCTGAAAGGAGAGTAGATCACAGTGTTTGGAAACATGGACCGTAATAATATGAGGTAAGAAGAATCTGCTTTCGCTTGCAATAATTGTGCTTACTTTCACGTTTGGGAGTGCATTGTAAACAATGTGAAATGTGTTGGAGGCGTGGTAACTTCTAACTTGTAGTTGGGTAGGTAGCAATACTTTTAGTGCAAGCAAAGATAACCCCGTTTTCATTCATTTTGCTTTGTTTGTGAAAAGATACCATGCGAAATCGTGGTGTAGAGGTGCAATCATGAGTGGCAAGCGGGCACTCGTAATAGTATTATGTTTTTCACACATTGTAACGAGGAATAGTTGCATGTTTACAAGTGTCGAGTGTGTGGGTGTTATTTATATTATTATCATGCCACACGTTTCTTCTCGCATCGCATGCTTACAGTTAAGTGCATACAAAGTCACCAATACGCGTAGTACCTACTTAGCTGTTCCATTTTTGCACATCATTAGTTAGTCATTTAGATTCTTTATAAAGATTAAATTTTATTTGAATAAAATTATAGTTTTTTTTGTTCAACATATCAGAACAATAACCTTGGTTTCAACAAAGATATCAACGAGAGAGAGATAAAGCTGTAATCTCTTCCGCTTTATACAGTAACATCTAATAATGTATTTTATCAATTTATTAATACAACATTTTAATACAAGTTTATGATTAAATCTGACCTATTAAACTGTAACATAATATAGTTTGTAAATATTTGAATTAGATAATATTTTGTAACAAAAACAAAGTTACATGTTGTATCTCTGTATTTTTCTGCATGTACAGTACATAAATAAATAAGAACATAAATGTTAATGACACTGAATTCTTATTTCAAATAGTATGTACCTATAGGCATTAGCAGTACCTATGCATTCTAAATTTTTAGCAAACACTTAGTAACAGTTGTAAGTCACATGTTTCACGTATCACGGGAAAATCATTCATACTATTCACTTTTGTTTATATTGCCAAATGGTAACATTAATGAATGAGGACTATTCCAAATTAACATAACTTTTAAGTATGATAAGTTATGAGGAACAAAATCTTTGTGAAACTTTACGGACGAAAGCAACCTAAAGCACCTACAAATTATGTGCATTATCATACATGACGATAATATTATCCGAAGTTCCTATTAAATAATCTGAATTGAGCTGCATGATTACTGACAAATGCATGTGCTGACCGGACAGGTCCACTTAATCCGTGTGGTTCTTTCTCAAAAGATTGTTTCAGGCATCAATCTACATGGTCTTCACATGACCAAGATTATGTCTGGACTTTAAAAGAGACTATGTCCTCTGAGTTTGTTTCGGCCTTTCTTCTCCGAGTAGTGAGATAGAACACGCTGACATGAAATTAGGATTATTGGGATATTTATCCTCCATGGCCCATAATTTATTAAAATAATCATCAAAATATACCGTGCTGCATAGCCCACAATGCCCAAAGGTGATTAAATGCAAATATCCGTAACCTTGGATGTGACAATGATACACAACCACACAGAATACTAATTGATATGTGCGGTTGCGATTGATTTAGCCACAAGATTGATTCTGCGTCTTATTACAAAGCTTGAATAGATATGAATAATAACTGTTATTAGTACATGCAGCAAAACACTTGTTTATTTTTCTCTCGTAACTCAATTCATGCAAGCAGTTTTCATTTATTCTGTTTATAATATATTTGTAATTACAAGTTACACACTAGCATGGGATCACATAGACTTGCCCGCTCAGCACAGACAAAAAACCATTTCTTTTAAATAGAATTTCTGTTTCCTTTGTGACTCGCTTAAAGGTAGAATATAAAATCGTGATCAGGGTTTGCGACAATAATATGAAAAAAAAAAAACTATTCATAATCTCTTCAAATCTGGCATGTCAAAGCCTCCATAAGGCTCGGATTTCTGGCTTCCATTCCATCAAGCGGCTTCCATATTGCACCGTATACGAGCAAGGTCCAACAGCATTCTGAAAATATTAGCAAACTGCTTAGTCAGTCCTATTATTGGACATTGGATTGCACTCAACATGTCTAATTGATTTTGTTTCTTTTTTTAATGTTGTTTAGTTACTTAGTTCTTAAGTACTTACTAACACAAATATAGATAATTGAATAATCTGAAATAAAGTAATTAAATTATTTAATTCATAATCACTAGCTTTCACTGCCAATACATTCATCATTGCTCATTCTAGCTAGATCAACAGACAGAATGCTGTTAAAATACATAGGTGTGTAAACATACATAGGTGTTAAAACCCCACCTTGCGCTACGAATCACGCGCCGTACTATGTTCCGCTGTCGAGTTCTAATTTTAAATATTAATTTAATGTATTAACATTAGCCTAGTAATAGACGGAGAGCTGTTGAATGATTTTTTTGAACTGTTCAAATACTATAATCGCTGGCTAAATCTGACCAAGGGGCAACATATTGAAATTTGTACAAGATTGGCCCTTTGGATGGGCGACAATTTTTGTTTTTACATTTAAATGAATATTTTTTAGAATAACAATAGATCATGTCACACTGAATAAATGCTTCACCAGCCTCCATCCTTTAAGCAATCATAGTAGCACATGTTTCTAAATTGTTATAATTAGAAGAAGGATTTAATATGGCGTAATAAACCCATCATAGGACTTCCAATTACAGATCAAGCTATGCCAGCAGTGGCCCACGCTCCCTGCCACACATGGGGGGCAGTAAACGGCACAATGGTAATGGACACGCAGCGCGGCTCAGCCCTCCTGCGCAGGCCCCGCCGCCACATCCCAGCAACAACAATAACAATAATAACAACAATAATATCAACAACAATCAGAACGATGATCTTATCAACTATATCTATGACTCTTGGAGTAAGGTGGGTAGCAAAGATTTCTTATTTATTCCAAAAATAATTTTTAAAGTATTTGTGTCTTTCTTTCGATATTAACAAGTTAATTGGTAGGAAGATTAAACACCTCGGGTATAAAGGAAGTGATTTCCGATTCTGGAACCTGAAATATCATTTCAAATTCAAGAAACAGCTTTTTTCGGTACTCAATTTAATAGGTATTTCACCAGATACAAAATAAATAATTCAAGAACTCCAGTAAACTGTCTGTTTCGGCGATCCTACCCTGCCATTAGCTTGAAATCTAGTTTAATTTCTATAAAGTTTTAGTACGAATGATCCATATCTAAAATATTATAAATTAAATTATGGCGCACATTTAGACCTGTGTTAGGACATGATATACTTATATCCCGTAGGTTCCCGTAGGATAATTTTTGTACTCCACGCGGACGGTGCCGCGGCAATCTCTAGTCAGTCAATACAATTATTTATTTGCAACTCCAACACAGGTTATGTGACCAATCTTGACATTCCATAAAAAAGGTATTGCCAACAGTTCATCTCTTTGTTATTAGAACTCAATGGACTGAGACACTTTCATGGTTAGTGAGTTTCAATTAAAATAGTTACTCTATGTACTGTGAGTCTATTACGGTAGAGATAGTCTATGATAATAATGAGCTATGAATGCTATGAGTCCAGCTGCATTTTATAGTTATGCTTTGAGTGACATAAATGAATGTCTATGAGAAAGCAATTGTTGACAATTTAGATCCTTATTAGGTATCTTATATTTTTTAAACAGCTTATTTAAGCGCTGCGTCTGTGTATTAGAACGCGATAAACTCATCCGTACCATTATGTATAAGAACGGCAAAAAAATCATGTCTGTTGTATGGGAGCCCCACTTAAATATTTGTTTTATTTTAATTTAATTGTTTATTTTTAAAGTGAATGTATAACTAAATATTATGTGAATATTTCAAGCGCCTACCTATTGCCGTTATCAATAACGAGCAAAAACGAGCAAAAAAATCACGTTTGTTGTATGGGAGGCCATATTTATTTTATTCTGTTTTTAGTATTTGTTGTTATAGCGGCAACAGAAATACATCATCTGTGAAAATTTCAACTGTCTAACTACAACGGTTCATGAGATACAGCCTGGTGACAGACGGACAGACAGACAGACGGACAGACAGCAGAGTCTTAGTAATAGGGTCCCGTTTTACCATTTGGGTACGGAGCCCTAAAAACTAAACTCAATTACCTAATCTGCTGTTTGATAGAAAAGTGCAAGATCTACGTGGTCAAAATGTATTGAACAGCGATTTCTTTTTTAAATCATTGACGAAATTTCTTGTGATAGTCCAGAATATGATACTAAATCCGTAGTAGGTTATCTATACTTATATTATAAAGTGGTAAAGTTTTTGAGTTTGTGAGGTGTGAGGTTGTAGAGGGTAATTAATCTCTTGATCTCCTGATCCAATTTAAAAAAAATATTTTACCAGTAGAAAGCTACGTTATTTGTGAGTGTCATACGCTATATATTAACCCGAAAAATTAAAAGACTTTTTCTTGGTAAACTGCTGGATTTGCAAAGTAAATTGGAGAAAAACGGTCGAACGAAAACGTTTCTTACGAACGCTGTCTTAACGATGAGAGATATATGATTGAGTTCTAGAAAAAAGTTGTAGTGCTTGATAATTACTACAAAAAAGTCAGCGACAGCATATGTCTAACTTTTATATTTAAGTCACAAAAAGTAGTTTTTCGTATAAAAAAAATCATTTAAATCGATAGGTCATGTTTATTGGTCATCATCATCATTTCAGCCGAAAGACGTCCACTGCTGGACATAGGCCTCCCCCAAGCTGCGCCACTTCGACCGGTTCTGTGCTTCCCGCATCCACCGGATTCCTGCGGCCCTCACAAGGTCATCGGTTCACCTTGTGGGAGGCCTTTCTTAATTATGAATTCTTATCAAAATAAGTAAATTTATTGTCTCAAGTGTTTAAAACAAAAGACTTTTCTCTTTTACTGCATATAATTTGGACGAATAGTTAAAGAGATAATACGACATAGGTATGGAAACGCGACCATGTCGTAATCTATTGAGTTATATAAAAATGTTTACTGCCCAATGAAGTGGGCACGGGTCAGCTAATAACTAACCTAACAGGTTGCCATGCCACCGTTCTTCTTAACGTGTCGATAGCAATCTAAATACAGTCAACCCAGAATTTGACGACGAGTTTGGCAGTATCAGCAGCGTCCATCAGCTCCTGCCACCCTGTGGAATCTACAGTGTAGATTACCTGCCCATTGTTTTGTGTCGCATAGAACCCACTTTCCTATTCACATTATTTAGCAACATCAATTTACGGGTACGTGACAAAATTGCACACTATGTGGGTCAATGCAGTAGCCTTCGTAAGTAATAGGCTTAGTGATATCTAACATTTATTTACTTTATCGAATTTTATGTACCTACTTATCGAAATGTCGCTCATCATGATCTTGTTAAGGCGGTGATTTCTTGAAAACGTTCAAAAAGGTGGTTTTTTAAACCAGTGTACATCTCTTTAACCGTAAATAATTTTGAAAGCAAAAAAATATATGATACTTTCAAGTCTTTTTTGCGTAGAGTGATGGAACTCAAAACATAATTAAACATACTTTAATGCATCAAAAAAATCATCAAAGTCACCTCTTAATTATCTTTAAAACCAGTTTATCCCTTCAATAACAATTATAATTAAAAATCTACCATAAAATTCCAAATGCCAAACTGCATTCAGTGATGGATTATTTATTATTAAATAGTTAATATCTAATTTTATACGATTTTATTGGCATTTTTACGACAATGCTTGCTCATTTATTATTCGAATTTATTACAACAGATTTTAACCCGTATCGGATTGCAATAAGAACTATTATCGCTCATAACGACAATATTTAAAGTTACCAGGGCCTTAATCGATTTGTTGGAACCAGCTCGGTAGTTATGTGGACAAATTGAGCACGCATAGCGTATAGAAATCAACCATAACTTACATCCATAGTTACTAATATATATTTTAAGACCATGTGGCAGCACAGTACTCGTATAATGTGGTGGCTTTGAGGGTGCTGCAAGCAGGCACGACTCTCGTAGAAAAAAAAAAACAATAAAATGTTCATGGAATTAATTCTACCAGAGTCGCATCGCGCTGTCGCGTCGCGCCTGTCTGCGGAAGCTATTAGTGAGCGTTAAAAAAATCCCACAAGTGTTTTATGTCCAAGAACGAACTACCAACATACATCTGCTGCAGCATTTAAAATGATTAAGTCGACTGGAGGCACGATTTTTCAAGTTTTAATTAAGACTGCTTAAGCGTTCCTGCACACGATGCCGTCACCGCACCGTCGCCGCGCCGACGCCGCGCAATAACACTGTAGATACGAGTAGCGCGAAGCCCGCCACCGCGCCGCCACCGCGCCGCCACCGCGCCGCCACCGCGCCGCCTCCGCGCGCGTTCCCTCTTTTTGATCCATTCCATTACCGGCCGCGTATGAACGTGCACGTGCGTAACTTTTTAAGAAATTATCATGGAAAGTTTTGATTACGAAACGTTTATAAGTTTAGTGGAGGACAGAGAAGTGTTATGGGACAAAACTTTGGAAATATATAAAGACAAGCGTAAAAGTTTAAAAGCTTGGTTTGAGATCTGCCATATAATAAATGAGAACTTTGCAGAACTACCTGATACGGAGAAAAATAAATACGGTAAGTATTTTTATACAAAATTTTATTAATTCTTGTCAATGTGTTTCTATCTAGTGGGGCCAATCGAAAAAATATATAAATAGCTGACTTAAAGGAACTTTGGGACAAGACACGATCAGTATGTTTTTTATTTAAATCGTAATGCAACAGAGGGTACCTTTATATATTATATAGTGTGTGGAGAGTATATCTTGTGAGCAATTTCGTGCGGTAGGTACCTATATTAAACAAGCAATCACTTGCTACTAGTAGTAGCTTGAGTATTCCCGCTAGATAGAAACACGTTTCGTGCTACATATTAGCAATAATTATTTTGCCATGGTACACTGCCATATTCAGAATTAAAATACTCCTTATATTTGTCACGTATATCATTAGCTGTTGTAATAACTATTTCTGTTGAATCAAATGGCAAAAACTCCTCTAATTCACACCCGCTTAGAGATTCTTGCACACCTTTTACGCCCTCCTCTTTGTGTATAAAATTTTGCAGTAAACAACAAGCTTTCACAACATCAACAGCCAAATCCAATGACACATTTAAAGGACGATGAAAAATTCGCCACTTATTGGCCAGTATCCCAAAGGTACATTCTACATATCGTCTCGCTCTTGTTAACCGATAATTAAAAACGGATTTTTCTGCATCAAGCTGTTGACTATTATATGGGCGCAGTAAATTCTGATGTAGTGCAAATGCTTCATCGCCTACGAATACATATGGCAAGGCAATGTTGGTATTAGGTAAGGAAGCAGGTCCTGGCAAGTTCAAAGTATTGTTAATCATGTTGTGCCAGAAAGATGTATCTTTAAAAACACCTGAATCACAATCCTTTCCATAAGCACCGACGTTGATATAAATAAAGTTGTAGTCACTATCGGCGACTGCCATCAATACAATTGAGAAGTAATGTTTGTAGTTCAAAAACATTGATCCACTTTTATTTGGTTTAATTACTCTGATGTGCTTTCCATCTACAGCACCGACACAATGAGGAAAATTTGCAGAAACTTCAAATTTATTTGCTATTTCTAGCCAATCGTTCATACATGGCATTTTCATATATTTTGGGTAAAGTTCAGACCATATTAGAGAACACACTTCTCGTATGATTACGCTTAAAGTTGATTTTCCCATTCTAAAACGATATTCAAGATCGGCTAATGAAGTTCCGGTTGCTAAATACCTGCAATTGAAAAAAACATTATAAAAATAAAATGGATTATTAATATTAATTATTTCAGGTAAAATAATATCTCAGAAATGGAAGAATATAAGAGATGCGTGGATGAAATGTGACAAAAAGATACGTGAATCGAAATCTGGAGCAGGTGCAAAACCAGTACATAAATATCAATATTATGATAATTTACAATTTTTGAAAAAAATTACCCCACGGCCAGCCCAATTTGGATCAAACATGCCGGAAGAAAACAAATCTGAAGTTACTAATGTCAACAAAAGAAAGAAAAACGAAGAAATAAATCCTGTAGATAAGAAAATGATTAAGTTTATGGAAACGTTAGAAAATCATGACGATAGTAGAATGATGTCTTTTTTTAAAGGTATAGCTCCTACCGTGGAACGCTTCAAAGACGAAGACATTGTTGAATTCCAGTATCAAGTATTGAATATTATAAGAAATATTCAATATAAAAATAGTTATAGCGCTCCACATCATTCACGCACAGCAGATGCAATGGACAGCCCGGCACACTACGGTTACAATACTGCTGCTGGACCCAGTACGAGAGTTCAGTCACAGGCTTCGAATTATAGCATTGAAGGCGATTCATTACAAAGCATCCCAAGTCCATCTACTTCAAGCTTGATTGATTTTGATTTTTCTACATTACATCAGAATAATTAAAAAAATATTTATACATGTTACTTTACCTTAATGCAACAACCAATCTCTCCTTAGCAGATATACTTGCTCGCATATTTGTATTTGTGTGTTGCAGTTTGTTCTTTAATAAATCTAATAATTTATCAAATGTCTTGTAATTCATTCGAAAATAATCACAAAACTTGGCCTCGTCTTTTCGGAGATCTTCGTAAAGTGTATGAAATTCACCATATTGCTCCCGTGTCGATAGCATAGGATGAACCCACAACTTTCTAACTCGACGTTCTTTTTGCCATTTTCTATACATATAGTAAGCAAGCACAAACTTCTTTTTTTTCGTTATATTAGACATGATTGCGTCACATGCCAACTCTAGGCGTGCATGTTCGTACGCGGCCGGTAATGTAATGAATCAAACAGACAGGGGGGGACACGCGCGCGGTAGCGGCGCGGCGGCGGCGTAGTGGCGGGCTTCGGGCGACTCGTATCTACAGTGTAACTGTGCGGCGTCGGCGCGGCAACGGCGCGGTGACGGCATCGTGTGCAGGAACGCTAAGTAGTGTCGGATGTATGAGAGGCAGACTACTATAGGTACCTACTGATCCTGTGCTAAATAAAAAATAAAATAAAAAGAACATTTTTAGATCTCTTCAAATAAAATCCATTCAGTGAAACGCAATACAAAATGGTAGGTACCTAAATAATGGTGGTACCCCACAATAAGCTGGCATCTTGTCAGTACAAACTTAATATGTTATTTATCGTGCTACGTGACTCAAACACAGGCTAAAGTGCTCAGCTTTAGTAATAACGTAGCTCTGCCATTCTGCCGACACACATACGTCATCATAATATGTATGGTACGGACGAGATACACTGTATGTATACCTACTTCAAACGAATAGTTTTTAAAGGGTACCTTTGATGTAGGCATTCGCGCCTAGTTAGGTATTGGTGCCGATTCTGTTGTACACCGAACTAAACTAACTAAATTATCACTAAAATTCCTTACTTTTGACTATGAGAATCTTAAAGCTATTCTGCAAAAAATAATCTCTAAACTAAAAAATAATTTTGACACAACTAAAATCGAATTTGACAATCGCGATTCCTGCAGGCTTAGCATGACGCTTTCTATTTCTACTCTACTGTAGAATAGAAATCGCTTGTCTACATTTCTCGGTGAAAAATTGACAACTGTCTACACGGAAACGTCATTTTTGTCTAGTCTTCCGTCGACAAAACGCATCTCTACGGTTGTCGTGCCAAGCCTGCAGGTGGTGTTTTTTTTTCTTTTGGCTTCGCAACGTGGTACTTGTGTGCCCTACGCAATTATTTTTTTTAAGAGCTGAATGAAGCGTGCGCAGGGGGGCAGCCTCGAAGTTTTTTATATGGAATTTTTAACTTTTTGTTTGGAAAAAAAAAAATATTACCTACATGTTGAGATTATGGGGCTTGCGGGTTTATTAAAGGGGGTCGAAATTATCATCATTTTTGCGATAGGACACACCATTTTCGAGATATAAACAAACGAAAAGAAAAAAAGATCAGTACTGTTTTTGCACCTCAAGTCGAAGTGTTGGTGTGAATTTTAGTTCATGACCACTAGTTTTATTCCACACTTTTTTAATCGCGATTAAAATTAGTCAGATTTAGTTAGAAAAACTAATATAGTCAAAATTTTTGGTGAAAAACGGCAAACTCAGAATAGCAAAATTACTATCTTCACTAAATTAATAATTCAGTGCAATCTTAGTGCTGTCAAACTAAAATATAGTTAAGTTGTGTCACTTTAGTCAATTTCAGAATGGGAAATCGTCGTTTGACAGGAATAAACTAAATGTTGGTGATTTTTAGTTTAGTTTAGAGAATTTTGTGACAACAGAATCGGCACCATTGTTTCGTCTCTAATGAGTTGGAATCAATATTTATTCCTAGAATACTCTATAGTCTATACTTAACATCTGCCTAGCCTTTTCCCCAACTATGTTTGGGTCGCCTTTCAGTCTAACCGGATTCAGCTGAATACCAGTATTTTCCATGGAGCGACTGCCTATCTGACCTCCACAATTCAGTTACTGGCTAATATAATACCCCTTGGTTGGTTGTCAGACTTTCGGGCTTCTGACGATCCGTAACGACTGTCAAAGATCCACGAATGACAGCCGGGACCAACGGGTTAACGTGCTTTTCGAGGCACGGAGGCGGTCTTGGTATGTAAAGATAGGCACCCATCCCCGGACCAACCGCGGCAAGCGCAGCTTAACCTGATCGATCGACCCGTGCAGCTGTTATAACTTAGCCATAAACTTTAGATTATGTTCTATAACTAAGTAAAGTAAAAGTAAAAATCGTTTATTTCAACATTGAAAATTACATTTGGAGGTATTGTTGGTCCCAAGCTAGGCACAGCCTACAGGCATTAATGTTTTCCTGGATACATCCTGGACAACATTAAATTAGTACCTACAACATTTTGGTAAAACAAATTAAACGTTGGAATTGGCTACAGTTAATGTATTTAGTTTCATCGAGACTACAAACAAACTAACAAATTAAGGGAAACATTTAAATCAATTCTTATAACAAAAGTAATGAATGGATTTTGAGTGTTTTTGGCTAAACATAGAAATTGCTTTTCATTTGTTTGTTCAGTAACTGTAAATCCACACATCGGGATAGTCCACTTGTTTATACTCGTATATCACTATTGTCTAGTAATATTATTTACCTTTCCATTAATTGAAGCCGTCAATACATGAAGTGGAAAGAAATGGATAACTATGATCCACATCCGATCTGAGTGGTTCGTTCTCAAAAGACCATTTCTGATACCAATCTACAGTCTTCACATGAGTTAACCAGGAGTATGCCTGGACTTTAAAAGAGACCTCAGCATTTGTTTCGGCCTTTCTTCTCAGAAAAATAGGAGTTTGTAAAATACGATTGACGTGTAAAAGTGTTTGTAAACACTGCTACACATCAACCTATACATTTCCAGTTTACGCTGATCTCGCACTGTACAGAAATTCTATACAATGCGAGATCAGCTTATACTGGAAATGTATAGCTTGATGAGTAGCCGTGTGGACAAACCTATTTACAGAAATAAAATCATTTATCATAACCGTTTGTAATTCTGTCTTTCCAGGTGACACGCGAACTTGAACGCGGCAGCGAAGACGCGAGGTACTACCAAGAAGTACTTGCGCCACGTCAGCTAGCAAACTTCAGACCTTTCAACCTTGATGAGTGGTGGGCACGCCGCCTTGTCCAGAGCATAAACCGCAACAAGCACCGGTCTTAGAACCACTCCAGAATGCGTTGGTGGACGACTTGACAACTGTGCCCATTGGAAGGAAAAAAAGCAATGTTTAGTTTTAGCTTGATATTTGATAATTTAGAGTGAAGCCCCGTATTTGTGGAAAGAAAAATATTTTTTTGAGGCTGGTAACATTTTTCACATAATATACTGTATGCAATGTTGCCAGCTGCATAAAAATATGTTGCTTTTATAAGCTGTGCAACTTTTGTTTACCATAAATATGTGGCTTTAAAGTGGTTGTAGACGTTCCCCTGTAGCACACAGGAATAGGTAGTCGGTCCCAATCTCCCGATACGTAGGTATCGACGCGACTCACCTACACACGTCCTGATTTGGTCAGACCTAACCTGAGTGGTCTGGGCGTTTATGGGCACTGTAACATTTGGACGCAAGAGCATTTAATTTTGGCTTGTTTAAATGTCTGTACAATCGAAAATTAAGTTCGTATTATTAAGGTGTGAATTGAGAATTTAGACAGTAATAATCATGATTATAAAATGTAAGATTATAATGTTTCACCCACACTATCAGAACGCAAATTATACTTCTGCGGATCTTCCCAATTTGCATGCTGTATTATCGATTCTTTAAGGTTGTTATATATTGTCAATTAGAAAATACACATTAAATCAATAGAAAATGAAATAAAAATATATTAAAATAAACACTGGGTAGAGTGAAGTCTTTCGTAAAAGAATTGTAGTGTCTCATTGTACAGTTTTAACTTGACTACGCTCGTTTAAAGAGTTTAGAAAAAGTATTTTAAAAACAGATTTTATCTATATTGTATCAATAACCTTAGAGTATATACTGGAGACTAATACCTGTGCCACATATAATAATCTGTCAGTTTTCCCGTGAAAGTTAAGGCGCGAAATTAAAATTTTCTTACGTTTCTTCCAATTTATAGCTCAATATGTTAAGTTATTAAGAGCCGATTTCAGCAATGCAACTTAATCCTATCAGTACATTTAAACTGTGTTCATGAACTGTCAGTGTTTATATTTCCTAACGATAGGGTATTTTCCAATTTGTTTTTAATAAATTGGAAAATACCCTACTGTGACACTGGACAGCTCTTGAGCGCGGCTTCGATGTGCAGATCACGGTTAATTTCATTGGTGAAGTTTGCCCTAAGATTCGTGACAGTAACGTTATGTGATACAGTTGTACTTAAATCAAATCTGTGATGGTTGTCTCCAGTTTATTTTCACTTATTAAGTTATGCGCTATAGTATCCCCCGGTATTTAAATTATCTTACGTTTTTATTATTATTTGTAGGTTGCAGTATCAGGGTTGTATGTTGATTCAAATATGATACGCAACCGTAGCACGTACGTAATTTTATCATTATAATCATCAATAGAAGCTTCTCTAGTTCATTTAATCAATGCACTATCATTGATTAAATGAACTAGAAAGGCTTGTATTGATGATTGAATTACTTTTTTAAGGAATAGTTATTCAATGGGATTAAATGAACTCCAAAAATCTTTAAAGCCATATTTGATACGATCGCGAATCATATTTTAGTCAGCATAAAATCTGACTTGAAAATTGCAAAAAAACGTAAGAAAATTTGAATTTCGAGGGGTGCCTTAGCGCATCGATTTTAAGGTAAATAGATTTTGAACTTCTATTCAGAGTATTAGATGCAGTTATACTGTTATGCTGAGTACTCATTATGTGCAACATAGCAAAAAGCTATGTAATGCAACACTTTCAATAGATTTTTGCCGTGGACGTTGCTTGCATCTGTAACATTACGTTGTGTTGCACATAATGTATATGCGGCCATATACTTATAATTCAAGTCAATAAATATTAAATAGGTCGCATAATGCGAGTAGATTTTTGAAACTTAAATCATTTGTTTTTCATATACTATCAATTGTTTTGTAGTTTTAGTAGTGAAACATTATTATGCTCTGTTATAGCGGGTAGATGTTTGGTTTACAAAATAAAAGCTTTTTTGAATATTAAAATTAGTAATTTTTTCGTAGTTAATTAAACTTATTGCACTGAAAATTTTAAATTAAATACTGTCTCTTCTTCAACTATAAATCACTCGACTTTTAGAATATCCTAACAATTAATATTATATTTATATTATTGCAATGAGACATTACTGCCCCGAGATTATAGTTTACAATGTTTGGTTTCCCTTCATTATGTGAACTTTTCTTCAATATTCTTTAATGTTCTGTATCAGTAACTTTTCAAAGCAATCCCGCGTTTGTTTAAATACTACTTTCTTTGCAATAAATGTTGTTAATTTTTATATACTGTCAATGTTAAAACATTTGTTTTTGAATTATACATATTTATATTTAAAACAATCACAATGCGACGACACAGATACTTAGAGACGTAAATGTTATTGTACGAATGAAAATCAACCTTATACACTTACATATACAATTTAAAGTACATTATAATCGCGTATGTAATAAATTGTGATATAAATTATTTGTCAAAGCAATAATTAAAGTTGACATAAAGGCGGGAAACGTTGTTTTTAAAATGTTTTTCAATGATGTAGACGAAGTTAGGTATTGTAAATAAGTTAGTATGAATTAATATTTTAATTTAATAATTGTAAGTAAATGTGTCATTGCGAATTAGAACTGGCTAGTTATTGTTTTGTATCATGACCTGTTGACATACGTTTAATTACACTGACGTGACGTGACGTACAATGAGGTGCATTTAAATTGACACATAAAAAAAAAAAAACTTTTTGATTTCTCGTCAGTGTAATCGAACCGTTACTTTTAGAGATTGACCTGGCCTTGGATTTGCCTCAGACAGACAGTGTGGTTTTAAAATGTGTTTTTCGTTTGTCTTTGGCCGTATTGTTCCGGTAATAAAGTTCATCTACATTCCATTCAAGCATGTACTTAGCGTTATAAACTATTGTAAATACGTTTTAAGTGACGCAGCGCTGACAGATTATGGATTTGAATAAATTTTTAAATAAATATTTTGTTTACTTTTTGTTTTAAGTTATCTACATCTAATGATTTCTGCTTCAGAATATAGTACCCCAATAATTAGTGTATTAAAGTAATTCTTACCCAAAATAGTACAAACAATAAACAAACAACAATAACAAATGCTCACGTGTTATAAACTTTTTGTGACATAAATCAAGACTCCGGCTGCTACTGGTAAATACCAGATCGAAAAACCCAATAACATTGCCTTACCTGGGAATTGAACCTAGGACCGCATGCTTAGCAGTAACGTCTGCGACCACTAGACGGGCAACGAAGCAGTCGAAAAAGAAAATGCTCGTTTGTGATGAAACAATGTTTTGACGTGAATACGTCTTTGAATTTGCTACCATACGGGGGCAATCCAAAAAACCTAATGATAATAAAATCGGGGGATACAGTTTGGCGTTGTAGTTTCGAATCTATCCTCTACATCCAAAATTAAATTATACCACTGGATAGCTAAAGGATCAAAGAATTCATTACGATAAACGAGAACAGTGACGCATCGCGCGCGGTGGAGGGGGAAGCGCCGACATTTTGAGGTTATTTTGCTGCGTATCGAGATTTGCAATTAGTATAACTTTTGACTCGTAGAAGCTACGATGTTCGTTAAAGTTTTATATTGTAACACAATAATTATTTGTTTCCTTGCTTTTATCCTAAATACATAAATAAAAATATTTTATTTAAAAAATGTGACCCGTTACTTAAACGTATTCACGTACAACACACGGCCGTGTCCATGACACAGCCACAACCCATTTTTTTTATTATATTTCAACGTAGATATCATATATCAAAGTATTTACACAGTACATACATAAATTCATAAATATGCATGAAAAGGATTATGGCCCTCGGTAGAAATAAAAAAAAATTGCACATCTCTTACTACAGTTAACTGTGGCTGCGTAGTTTCCCCGGGATTGAACGCAGTGCAATTTGAGTAAGCAAATAAAAGCCACGTTTAGCGTGTGTTGAAAAAAAAACTTCACTCACTCCACTCGGAAGTTTTTTAAAGGTACTTCTTACATTGGTTTGGTTTACAGAAATGCCCTACCCACTGCCCAGGCAACTAGGCGAGAAGGTAGGTTCAGTTTTAAACTACCTACCCACATAAAATAACATAACATCACGCCTTGTTTCCTCGAAGGGTTGGGCAAAGGTGTACGTAATAAGTAAGGTCTTCTGCATCTCACTCAATAACGTTGTGCGTGTAGACTAGCGTCTAACTGCTCATCACTGATACTATCTCTGTCAGACACGAAGCCTGGTGAGACAGCGTGATTTTTAGCCAGGCCCACCAGTGAGTTCGAGCCCGCGACTAGGTTCCCCTTAAGGGCTTGACTGCCTAAGGCGCGTACCTTAACTAACTTAAAAAAATAGGCAATTCGTGTTCCGTGGAGGCTCACAATTAAGCTACAACCGCCCTAATTAGGAAGCTAATATCAGTGGTAGGTACATACCTAAAGATTGAGAAGGAATTACTTATAAAATTATGTAAATAAGTACCTAGTCCAAATTGGGTATTTCCTTGAAAACCACCAAGTTAATGGATAAACCAAGGTCGAAGTTTACATGCCTTTATCGGCTTTTTTATTTGAAATGCCATGATCTACAAGTTCTCTTTTTACTTAGTTATTAAAAATAAGAACTTCAGGATTTATAGAGTAGGGTAGGGAGGAACAAGTGTACACACAGCAAGGTAGCGGCAACTGCAGCCGATTGCAGTTGCCGCGCCGAGTGTCGGCGGCGACACCCGGCGATGCTCGCCGTCGACGCATCAGCGACTCCTAGCATAGCATAAGCATAATTAGCCTACACTGCTGGGACATAGCCCTCCTCTCTTCAAAAGGCATTGGGCTGTAATCTACCACGCGGGCCCAGTGCGGGTTGGTAAATTACACACGTCTTTTAATTTTTGGGTCTAGGACATGCCGGTTTCTTCACGATGTTTTCCTTCTCCGTTTTGAGATCAGTGGTGATAAAATGATTAACACAAAGAAAAGCGCCTGCCTGGGTTTTGACCCACGACCTGCAAATCGTAATTCTTGGCTGATACCAACCACAGGACCGCCACTGCTCCCTACTTATACTACCATAATTCTTATTTAGTATGTCATGCTCACATATCATTCGGTTCCCTACAAAATGGTTGAACTGTATGGTGCTGATCCACGCGTCAAGTTCGTGAACGGGCGCCGTCGGTTGAGACTGGTCATCTCCTAACTTCCATGGCTTATTTTAAATTTTATATATAGAATTGTTTTTTTTTTACATTATTCTCACTTAAAGAAGCAACAAGAACAATGTTCCTAAGATTTTGTAATTCCTAACATTTAAAATAGTGTCTTTGGAGTTTCTTGCCCGTTCTTCTCCATACAGATCTACGTTTTGGAATGGGCAATTAGCTTCAACTTTCCAACTGATCGACTTTTTGTCAATTCAAAAGTGCCTGTAAATGGTTTAATTGAAATAAATGCTTTGAGTTTGAGTAAGAAGAGAACTTGTAGAACATGGCAAAATTAAAATATCCAAATAAAAAGTGTACCTCGACAATTTATATTCCTGTTTATAAAGCCCAAAATCATAAAGCTAAATGTCTGAGAGCCCATAAATAAAACCACAACCAGGGTACAAAGTAGGTATAAGTACCAAAGTACCAAGTTCATATACTTGAGTGTATTTCTGGCATTCATATGGATGGCGTATATGGCCGTTGTTCAAACAAAGTGGCTTGTTGTTCGGAACACGTATTTATGTAGCGACCGCGCGCTCCGAGACGAGACGACTAACATCTAATGAGTTTGGAAGCCTCAAAGAGATTATATTGTGAAGTTTTTGTTGTCTGTGGTATGTGACGGTGGTGGTTTCTGGGAGTTAGTAGAGTTGTCGACCCTGTACCTACCATTAGTCTATTAAGTAACGTGCTTTTTATAATGTGCTGCTGAGTAACGAACATGGGCAATAACATAAGATAGTTTTCAAGAGGCCTTTGAAAATAGAAGACATCACGGCGTGTAATTTTCAAGAGGACGTCAGAATATGTAAAGCTGCAGGGTTAGGCAGAGGTACACCAATAGGTACCTACACCCACATCTCACCAGCATCAAACAAGCGCAAATTCAGAATCCAGGTTCCTACTGAGAAATTCCAGATGGAAAAACCCAAAAACACTTTGCTCGGCCTGGGAATCGAACCCAGCAAGACCTCACGCGCAGCCGTAGCTTTATTGGGTAAGATGTGGCTAAAGGAAATGGGCTCTGTCACATGAGATGGTTCCTATAAATAGTAATTTTCTTTTAATTAACCGACTTCAAAAAGGAGGAGGTTATCAATTCGTCGGAACCTTTTTTTTTTTTTTATTTTTTTTTTTTATTTTTTTTTATGTATGTTCCCCGATTACTCGAAGATGGCTGGACCGATTTGGATTTTGTTTTTTTTGTTTGAAAGGGTATACTTCCCAGGTGGTCCCATGATCATCAAATCAGGATCTGATGATGGGATCCTGGAGAAATAGAGAGAACTCTTCAAATTTTATAGGCACACAAAGCGATTTAGGTATTTTTTGGAAGAGTACTTTCTCGTAGTGGTCCCATTTCAATTTGGTGAAGATCTGATGAAGAACTTCGGAGATAGGCAACGGAACTCCTCAATAAATGATAGCAAATGGACTGGGATTGCCGAAATCGTATGTCTGTCTATTGTTTACACCAGTTCATAACATAACATCACGCCGGTACGCTGTGAAGGGGTAAGCACATGTGAACCACTAAAAAGTGAAAAATAAAAACTTTTTCCAAAAAAAAACAACCGACTTCCAAAAAAACACTACAAAGTGAAAAATAACTTTAATTTCGGAAGGCGGTGACAAAAAATTCAAATACAGCTCCAAAGACACCGACTTCCGAAATTAAAGTTATTTTTCACTTTGTAGTGTTTTTTTGGAAGTCGGTTGTTTTTTTTTTTAACCAACTTCGTTTATACAGCGTAAATTTTTTACCACTACGCAAACACTAACCATGAATTTAGCATATCATTCTAGACCCTTCAGCACACAAATTTTTCACCGGTTATACAAAAAAAATCAGCTGTTTCATAGAAAAGTCCAATACCTACGCGGTCAAAATGTATGGAACAGCTGTTTTTTTTTGTATAACCGACGAAAAATTTCGGTGCTGAGAGGTCTAGAATGATACGCTGAATTCATGGTTACAGTTTGCGCACTGGTTAAAAGTTTATCCTGTATAGACGGATTTGCAAAATTTTTTTTTTGTTCCAAGGGGTTTATTTCGAAATGTTCCTATTTAAATTTCATAAAGATCTGACGATGAGTTTCGTAGACAGACAACGGAACTCATAAATTACAGCAAATCAACCGCGATTTCTGCTGTCGCATTTATATAAATATGCATTGTTTTGACCCCAAGGCTATCCTTAGTACACTCGAGAGCAATGAATCCGGGTCACTTAAAGAATCCTAAAAATCTCGGAAACTAAAAATGCTAGGTTAATGCAATAAATTGTATTTAATAGACAATGTAATACTCCTTAAATGAAGGTATTAAAACTTCATAGTTATTGTAAAGTTATATCATAAAAAAATCTAATTTGAAAAAGGGCCACTTTCGAAGATGGAACTACGAAATTACAGCATTTGGTTTTGCTTTTGTTTGTAATCTGTCATTTATGTGGGTACATAAACCATGTTGATAGTGCTCTATATTCATTATTCAAGCTGAAATTATGTCGCTTACGCCTGAAGAATGCACCAGAATACTTACAATGCTGGAAACCGGCCGGAGTCAGCGCGATACAGCCAGGACTGTCGGTGTGTCGCTGTCAACAGTACAAAGAGTTCTCCGACGTTACGAAGAAACTGGTTCTAACCTACGCAGACCAGGAACGGGCAGAACCAGGTGTACCACAGCACGAGAAGACCGATACTTGGTGAACACCATGCTTCGAAATCGCTTTCTCACAGGAACTGAACTCACAAATCAGTTTCGACGCCTCGGAGGAAGTAACCCAAGTGCATGGACAGTAAGACGTCGGCTTGCTGAATCTAACTTAAAACCCCTTAGACCTGCAAACGGCCCTAAACTGGAGCGTGGGCATCGTATTTCAAGACTAAGATATGCCCAGAGCCACGTAAATTGGAGTATTGAAGATTGGTCAAAAGTTATTATGTTCTCCGACGAATCAAAATTTATGCTCTACAAGCACGATGGAAGACACAGAGTGTATCGAAGACCAGGGGAAAGATTCAAGCAAGCATGCATCGAAGAAAAAGTAGCCTACGGTGGTGGGTCTGTACTTGTGTGGGCCGGAATTTCTTCTGAAAGTCGCACAGAGCTGGTGATCATAGAAAACGGCTCTTTAACTAGCGTAAGATATGTGGAAGAAATCCTCAATGATCACGTTGGTCCATTTATGGTCAATTTAGGTGAGGATGCTATATTTATGCATGACAATGCCCGACCTCATACAGGTAGGATTGTGAATGACTACCTTCAAGAGATGAACATTACTCGTATGGAGTGGCCAGCGCGCAGCCCGGATATCAACCCGATCGAGCATGCTTGGGACGAGCTAGGCAGATGCGTAAAACAACGAAACCCTCCCCCAATCACGCTTCGTGAGCTCAAAATTGCTCTCACAGAGGAATGGGAGAATATTCCCCAAAATCGTATAAGGAACTTGGTGTACAGCATGCCAAACCGCGTAAACGCAGTAATGGAAGCACGAGGAGGCAATACGAAGTATTAAAATTCAAGAAAATCGTAATAAAGTTCAAAAATTTCATGTTTCCTATTTTTGTTTTAAGGAGAGATCAGCAGTTTTTTTCTTTATGTAATTTTGTGTTAATAAAATGTATGGTGACTCATATTTTTTTTACTTTCATTTGAGGAGTATTACATTGTCTATTAAATACAATTTATTGCATTAACCTATCATTTTTAGTTTCCGAGATTTTTAACATTCTTTAAGTGACCCGGATTCATTGCTCTCGAGTGTATCTATGTACGATAACTAAAAAGAGAAAATTAAAACTTAAAAAAAAAAACAACCGACTTCCGGAAAAACACTACAAAGTGAAAAATAGCTTTAATTTCGGAAGGCGGTGACAAAAAATTAAAATACAATATCCAAAGTCACCGACCGACATTTTTCTAAAGTTATTTTTCACTTTGCAGTGTTTTTCGGGAGTCGGTTGTTTTTTTTAAAGCCTCATCTGTTGGCCTTGGAATCAGACCTCCGCTTTGTGACAGTGAGCGCACCATGGGTAATCCACCACGAGGGACCCAGTGGGGTTCAAAATCAATCTGCGTAACCTTTTCACAACTATGTTAAGGTTGGTCGGATGCAGTTGAATAGGTACCAGTAAAAGGTGTTTTCCGTTGCACGTAGGAGTTTCGATGTGTAATGGATGATCACCAGTGATCGGATAATCGGGCGCTAATATACCTAAACTTCACTTTTATTCCCACGAAAGAATAATATGCCTTGACATATACAGGGTGATTGGAAGATGGGTGCAAAGCTTTAAGGCGAAGATAGTACAGACAATTTAGAACCATTTAAGCCATGGTTGTCTTAGACGAAGTCTTACCAAATATTTTTAACCAAATTTTTAAGTTTTTTTTCGGAAATTCTCAAAATTTAATGTAAACTGCATAATTATGGCCAAATTGAATGATAAATGAATTCATTTTTTATTTATTTAATTAAAGTAATGTGTAAGCAATCAAGCAAAACATGTTTTAGGCTTCTGTGTCATTAGACATTTTTTTTACAGACATTTAAAGCTCAGAAAAAATAAAAAAATTGTACAATACGTCTTTTAAACCTTATTTAAAAAAAAAAATTGGTAAGGCTTCGTCTAAGACAACCATGGCTTAAATGGTTCTAAATTGTCTATACTATCTTCACCTTAAAGCTTTGCACCCATCTTCCAATCACCCTGTATAATATAACATGCCTTTCAGAATCCCGGATCCCGGAAATTTATAAAATATTAATATTTTTTTGTCTTCTGTTCGTATAAAATACAATATCTAAATCAGTCGATTCGATCACTAATCTGTTAGATAGATAAATCAATTTCCACTACTTGACCACATTGTGCACATTATCATATTTAATTGATATTCCATTTGTTTTGGTTAAAATAAAGATATTAAATCAAAGTAACTAGTACTATAATTTCATTGAGTTTATTATAGTTGTTTTTACAACAAAAAAAAAACAATTCCGTGAACCCAGGATTATCTACTTATTTATTCAGAAAGGAATATCCATATTAATCTTTTGAGAGAAGAAGTTTAGGTATATAAGCGCCCGATTATCCGATCACTGATGATCATCCATCCGCGAAACGACCGCGGCTAGTGTAGCTTACCCAAGTAGCACAGAACTGCATTACAAATTGTCACATAAGAGGCCCACAGCGTTAATCTAAGCATTTATAAAGACTTATTAGTATTCACCCGGACTGCAACAGTTGTTAAGAAAAAACTAGGCTTACTGTAACGCTTTTTTCTGTACGCTAATTCTATTAATTACCACAAACACGCCAAAGAAGTCTCTGTTATTCAGCGTCTAGTAGTGCAGTATCCTATCAGCTGCAAGAGCGCATGTTTGTAAACACAAATAATGCAGTTTTCTGAATAATAGCCCGCGTGTGTACTATAAAACCGTTGCATTTTAAGAGAGAACATATGAACCACTATAAAGTAAGCAGTTACTTTGTGAAGTTATTTAACAAAAATATTATGCTTTATGCTGCATACAGATAAACTGTTACTCTATTAATTAGGTGTTACCATGCACTCGAATTACAGCATTTATCTAGACCAAGACAGAACTTATAGTGATTTTCACATCGATCCACGGCTGATTTGTATATCACAAGTGCTAAACTATTTTACGGTTTGCTGAATTTCAGGCCACACGTGAACACCCGTACAAACATTAAATTAGGATTAAAACTGTTCACTAGCCATCCGCCATTTTCACTGCGTAACTGTGTATTATTCTAAAATTTTATCTTTTCATTTATGTTTATTTTAGATGAGATCAATAGTAATTGATTTGGATTACAAATTATTTACACAAAAACAGTTTTTTTTATCAATTTCTTTGTGAAAAACAAAAACATTTATTTTATTTACAGTCCATTTCTGTTAGTTTTATTTTAGTATTTAGTGGTATTCTGAGAGCGCGTCAAAATTTTGAACTAAATATGTATGGTATTTTACAGTAAAGTTACCTCCCCAATAAGATTTCCAACATAATAGTAAGAAATCAAAGTTTACTTATCTTAAATTTTATATATTTTATTTATTTATTTTATTATTTATGTACACAAGTAAAACACACAGATACAGCATAAACAAACAATTGAGTACAAAGGTACTGCTTATTTCTTTAGAAATTTCTTCCAGCAGACCTGCGAAAGGAGAAATGAAAAAGAAATGTAGACAATAGTGAAACAAATGAATTTCATGTTTAACAAATTGACAGTTCATATTAAAGAAAAATAAATAATATTAACTTATTGCATTCCACAATTTCGCTTAATGTGTACTTTCAACTGTTTAACAGCATATAAAATGTAGATATTCGTCTTTCTTGTTGTATTATGGGTAACACGTGCCTTGTTAATCAGGCAATATTCAGCTTTTGGGGTGACTGTTACACACATAAATGCTAATATGTATAATGTTGTTCTAATTCAATTATTTGTTAATTGGAATTCTTATACAGCTATGTGCTGAATAATTTGTGCCCAAATTAGAGTTATATCATCAGAGGACTCGCTGTCAACGCTGTTATTCAGCAGGTTTATACAGCTAATGTTTTCACAGTGCACTTGAAAAATGCTGTCATATAAGCACTTCTTTGTTACTTGGGTAACCATCTATCGACCCGTGCGGCTGTTATTATCTAGCCGCGAGCCCACCTTACAGACACCATGAATCAGAAAAGGGTAACATGCATATATTTCATCATTTTTGTCTCAGAATTTTCCTTTTGTAGATAACATTCCGTGAAATAACTACTTATTAAAATGGTCCCTTAAAATGGCGACGTCTACCGACCCTTTCTCCACCTCACCGCACCGCGCCCCTTAATTACAATTTAGCTAACATGCCCAAAATTCCTCTTTCCGTTAAAAATGCTCCAGGCATCTAAAAATTATCGGTATTTCATTATTCAGTAAATAAATACGAAAATAAGACCGTCTGAACGAAGCCTTTATTTAGGTAGGTACCTTGGACTTAGTAGATAAGTAGATACCTAATCTACTTACTTCGAAAAAAGTCGTTCGAAATAAATAAACACCTAAGATAGGACTTATGGTGCCCACATTTATCGATCTAGTTGAATAGGACGAAACTCTCACCCGAAATCGAATCTAGGGTCCATTGACAACAGAAAACCGGGTGGTTTAAGTCTGTATCTAAATCTAACAGACGCGCCGCGTCTCACTCTCAGGACAACCATGAAGATAGCCACACTATCAAAATAATCCCACTTCTGGGACACAGGTCTAGTCTCGGTGAGAAAAGTGGGCCGTAATCCACCACGCGGGCCCAGTGCGGGTTGTTATCCACGTATCACACTATATTTTACCTAAATCAAATCAAAACATGGTACCGACTGTAGGATTATTGTCCAATCTTTAGGTAAAATTGGGCAATAATCTGCCATAATCACCGTCCTCTTCTAACCGACGACGTTTAATCGCAGAAATCGAGTTGAAATTTAATTAATCGTTAACGAAGTGCGAACATTTCGAGCAGGCGGTTTGAAGGCGCGGGTGATGAATCGGAGTCGCGACTCGAATGGCCGAGTTAATTGATTGTTTTACCTATAGACCCCTTTATTTATTGGATTGAATATCAAATTTGTTAGTCAGTTTGAATTTTCCTGATCTGTTGTTGTGACAGTTCGTATAAAACAAAACGGAAATTGAACTTGTACCCTTTTTTTTTGAGTTGGGAAATCATCAAATAAATTCTCCCGCTCTGGGTGGAGCAGCAGGGCGTGTCAGACTTTTACTGACTAAAACCCACCCGTGTTCCCTCAGTTGCCTCGGTGCCAGGGGCCGCGGTATCTCTTTCGAACAACCCGCACCCCTGGAAGGCACCGGCCCTTGCGGACCCCACCAGTCCGGCGTACCAGGACACATGGCACGCCGTGACCACCCCAGGAACCAAGTAGCACAAGGGCCCCAGACTACCCAGGCACCCTTGGCACCCTTGGTCCTCCTGCCACGGGTCAGGGCAGTGGCCCCGCCGCCTAACACTTCTCGGCCGCAGGGGATAGGGAGAGCGGCCAACGCTATACCGACACTCTTCCCCTGCGGCCCCACCGCGTCCGCCATCACACGGTGGCGACTCCGTCCAGGCCACGGAAGGGAAGAGCGCTACTCAGAAGTACCGGCACTCCTCCTCCGCCGCAGCCTGTAACCCTCAGCCGCGATGCCTCCCATTCAACATCGCGGCCCGCCTTAGTTGCGGTGCACCTCACCGCAACCTACTTTTTGACCGCTTCATCGTCGGCTTAGAGACAAAGCCCTGTCGAGCGGCCCCACCTTGGGGTTCTTCTTCGATTCACCGTGGGAGCGGACCACGACTGCTGAGCCCCCCCGCAAGGGCAATGCGGGAACCCACTGGGGTGGAACTTGTACCCTTTAGGGGGATGAATTTGCAAAAATCCTTCCTAAGAGCTCACCAATTCTATGTAGGTGTAGGTTGTGCGTTGTAAAACTAGTGTTAGATAGCTGGATATGTCATGAAAATGTGATGAATGTTGAATTATCAATCAACTCGACCTATCCAAGCAGGCATAGCATGACGCTTTCTATTTCTACTCTACTGTAGAATATAAATCGCTTGCCTACATTTCTGGGTGAAAAAATGTCAACTGTCTGTACGGAAACGTAATTTTTGTCTACTCTTCCGACGACAAAACGCTTGTCTACAGTTCTCGTGCTAAGCGTGCAGGCAACTGTTAGACATAGGCCTCTCCCAGGCAGCGTCCAACTCTCTGCCCTCCGCCTTCCGCATCCTGTCTGTCTCAGCTACCTTTTTTAGGACGTCGGTCTATCTAGCTGGAGAATCATTACTCTACTTAAAACCACTTAAATATCTCTGCCTTGAAGAAATGTTATTCAAGAGCTTAATAAGATTGCTAAAGGTTTCGCTACTTGGTAAAACTTGATTTCAAGTTGAAACAAGCAACACGAGAGCTTACACTTTATAAAATGACTTGTAAGCCGATTTTAAAGTCGTAAAGTACAAATTCCCGGCCCAGTTCCCACATGTTGGGACAGTTACATAACTATTCCGACGATCTTGCTATATAGCAAGATCGTCGGAATAGTTATCACAGTAGCAGTTAGTCCACATATATATGTGGACTGAGAATGTGGAAAATAGGGCGATAATTATGTTATCATAAAAATGTACATCAAATTAAATATATCGCAAAAAGGCCTCCATATTGTTATGAGAAGATAAGAAACGAAGTCAGCATGATTGCATATTATGTGTGTGGGTGAGTTTTTCCTAACTAAGGATCGGATTACGAATGAGCACGACACGTATGCTGAGGCTATGGACAGATGGCAAAAAAAGCATTAAAGCTAGCTGTAAGCCTAAAAATCCAGCAGTTATTTTATAACAGTTAGATAACGGTCTGGCGGCTAGTAGGGGTAATAACCCAGACTAATATTCCCACTACTGGGACACAGGCCTCGTCTCGTCGAGAGGGAGTGGGCTGTAATCTGCCACGCGGGATGTAGATCATGATGTCACTATATTCGAAGTTTTGGTTCACTCCCTCTTACCGAGAGGCCTGTGTTTCAGCAACGAGCTGATTATTACAAGAATTGTCCATAATCCCATGTGGATAACGTTTCTCCAACTTAGGTTTATGTTCAGGAAACGAACATTATGGTATGGATTTCATTCACCTGAACGAAATGACTTCTAAAACAGTAACTTGATTGACACGCGTCGTTTAAACTTTTTGAATCGAGAACACTGAAATGTACAATCATTTGCACGTTCCGTGTCTATGAGCTTCCACCCATTTTCGAGGATCAAGGAGTAAAACAAGAATCATATTATAAGAGAAGGCAGCCATAAAGTTGTCTATCTTGGACGCACAGTTCATTAGTAAGCGGTCTCAGTGCCCGATAAAAGGCACCAAGTGTAAGCTGCTTTGCGCGTCTCATTACTCCTTGTTTTTTTATTTATTTTTTGTCTCTGGTTATGAAATACTTTTTTGTGGTTTCGTTTGCATAAATTCTGTTTTGTTGATGTTGAGATTAATAAGGTTGGTGAAAATTGTGTCTAACGGCTCGGGGCTAAATCATATCGGCCGCCCGGGTGGTTCGAAGGTTAAGCTACGCTTGTCGCGGTTGGTTCGTGGATGGGTTCGTTCCTCGGAAAGTACCTACGTCAAGCCGTTAGTCCCGGCTGTCATTCGTAGATACGGTAGTTACGGTAGTCAGAAGACCAAAAGTTTCACAACCAGTCTTGCCAAGGGGTAGTTATCGTGTCCAGTAATTGGGTTCTAGAGGCCAGATGGGCAGTCGCTCTATGTTAAATACTGGTTGTCCATGGTCCATATTTGATATGTTATATTCAATTGCACCCTGTTAGACTGGAAGCCGACCCAAAAATAGTTGAGAAAAGGCATGAAAGAGAACGTTTTTTTTTTGATGGTGGGAATCATCAAATAACTTCTCCCGCTCTGAGTGGAGCAGGAGTTTGGTTGTATTTTATGTAACAGCCTTCTGGAATAGTTCCCACGGCTGCAGTAGGCCAGCACCCTAATTGCGTACCTAACTCACGATTCATCATAATTTGTTTCGTTTGAAACAGATGGCTAAACCATTGCTTCATAAGTTCGAAAAATGTGTCTGCTCAACAACGTAAATAACACAATGAATATCGCTAAACTGTCAAAATGAAACCGATTATGATTAATCGTGAGTTACGCAATTAGGGTGCTGCTTCATACTCTTAATAATTAAAAGTGGATATTTGTCCCAATAGTATAAGTATGGCGTGAAAGCTGATCTAGGGAACGGGCAACTTTTGGTGATAATGGAAAATGGCATCTATTTCTGCACTCACAACACCGTTGCGATCAACAATTAGCTTGTAAGGGTGTTGGTGTATTATTGTACCTACTCAACTTGTCAATAGCGGATTACATTTAGAAACTTATCTATGTATGGTATTACTCGTATTACCCAGGAAGGATCACAAATGAGAAACATAGTATACTAATTATAGTCGCTTTTCGTGATTGTGTGACTGCGTTGTTCTTCTAAAGTATTCTAAATTACGCAACGGAATTTGATTCAGTTTTTTTACCAACATTTAGACAATTTATTACGGAAAGTTTGTGTGTAAGTTTATTACATGTCTATCCTCTTGACACCCGAGCATTCTGAAATCACTTGCCACTACGGCCGTATGTACTTTACAAAGCATTAAACTGTTTTTGTTGTCTTTTATAGAGAACTTTAGGTCACTATGGCATACAAATTTTCATATAATTTAATATAATGTCACAAATTGTCACAAACACTCTGGAATTGATGCTACCTGAAGGTCGGTCGTCCATTGTCGAAATATGAAGTTCAAAAATATTTAGCCTTTAGAGTACGGTTTAGGTATTTAGCACTTTGTAAAGGACACCAGTTGTCAGGAGGATATAAAACTACAGAACAATAATTAAAAAAATCTAGATTTTTTGTCAAGTCGAAAAACCGTGCGCTACGGGCTAGCGGTAGCTAGTTCTAATTAGGTATAAAGAACTTTGTGGGTGTTCCAAAGCCTAATGATCCCCCTACCCATCCACCATTTTTCTTTTCTAAGGGATAAATACTTTTATAACAAAATAAAACGAACTCATCAGTTGCAGTATTATAACTTTATTTGCTCATAAAATCAGCTTGGTCGTCGGGGTCGGTCCGTATTTTTTTTTGTATTTTTATATTTTGCTTCGTAAAAAAATATTATTCTTGCATACTCGTTGAACCGTTGACTTGCTTTTGTCGTTGTTTAGAAAGATTCTAACTAGGTACAATCAGAATTTGTTCTTTACAAAATATAACTTAAGGCATATAAAACAATAAAACTTCACGCAATAAGTTATACGAAAGTTATTAAATTACCTCTGTGAAGTATCAAAGTTTAAGTAAGGCTACCTGGTTAAGCTCGAACATTAGTTAAGAATCTAAATATAAATAGGTAATCCATTAAGTACCATGTTTATGTAGCTTAACTTAGCAGAAAAAACATTTCACGCTTTATTAGTTCAACCCCTCAAAATAGTTTAAGTTGGTAGTTGATACGATATGCTTGCTTTGAAATGTTTTAAAAGGTGAAATCAAGGAAAAGTAGAATTATGAAGGGAACACACTGGGTCGCCCAGGATACTTTTGATGAGCAGATACACCCAAATGAAATGAGTGCCCCACGAAATTCCTTTGGGAATGACGCAAGAACAATGACACCTGAAAGGACAGAAATCTCTTTCACAGAAGTTGGGAAATGTCTATGAAAAATGAAGAAAACAATACCTTATAATAGTTATTTCAACAGGCAAAGGCTGTATACCTTTGTTACGTCAGATCTAGTTGATAACTAACTTTCAGACGGGTAGGTATGTTCTTGACCTTTATGTGAAATATTATAACGATTTCTTTGGCAGTTTTGCCAAAAACTTTTCTCTTTTACAAGTTGGATTCGACGGCTCAAATCATTTGTATTTGGGCATGTTTTTGGTAATAATCTAATTTTGAGGGACAGGCGGTGTGGGCGGATGGTTCTTGTTTGTTTGTGGACACAGAAATAGAACGTTGTTGAGTTCCTGCAGTTCATTGGTATTAATGAGATCGAGTGTAATGTCTCCACATTTGAAATGTTCGTAAATTAATTAGTATTTTTAGCTTAGATGGTAACAATAAAAAAAGTTGATTAATTATATAATTAAATCTTACTAAAATAAAGTCCTTTTAAAAGGTATCATTAGGATATCTATTACAATAGCAATAAGGTAAATTATATTATTAAGCAATTAACCATAATCAAACTAAAATAACTACTTAATTACTTTATCTAAAAAACCATACCAAACATCCATCAAATTCAAAAATCGAACGTGTAAACGAACTTTCATAAAATCAACTGTCACTGATCATTTTTTTTTAGAATGTTCTGGTTTTGAACGTAAAAATGGCGTCGAACAAATTCTCAGTGCACCAGTAGTTTTAATATTAGGGCTTAGGCTTCAGCAGCGGGTTGGGCAGTAGACTGCGCGGTGGCGACGCTGGTGGTAGTTGACACGGAGTCAGGGTCCTGTTCGCGGACTCCCATCCAGGGGAGGCGCTTCTGGAGCTCCGCCCTGTAAGAAATATATACGTAGACTTTATCTCTTCATCTATACAAATAAATAAAATTGAAGTGTCTGTTTGTAATTTCAAAATAACAGCTTTTTACTACTTTGGTACTTTTTAACAGAAAAACTTTTTTTTAAATGTTCGTTTGTCTGTCCCTCTGTCAGTGGAGGCTTTCTTTATAAACCCTGACGTATTACTAACAAATGTAGATAATACTGACCTGTATCTGGGATGATTAATAGCGTACACCCATGGGTCTATGCAGGAGACAATCTTGCAGCAGACGGCAGGCACCATAGTCGCAATGGGAGTCAGGAGGTTCCTGGTGGACAGAGTTTTGGATCAATGATTTTATTTACTTTTTTTTCACAAGTGTTCGTTTTCCTGATCCCACAAAAATTTGTGGAAAAAGGCCTTCCAAGAAAATACGTATATCCTAAATTCAATTGCTTTCGAATCCCTGAGATTTATTACTTGAGATTAATGGCTAAAGGATAAAAAACAGCGGAGTGAGAAGTCTTTGTTTTAGACGTTATTTTAAATAATTACTGCGCCCATCGAATCCTGGAGTTATATAATACTAGACAACGTAAATATTTAAATCCTAGGGGCTACAACTCTTAGTGAATTTAATGAAGAACACACTGTAGAATTAGCCCTTTGTCTACCCTTAAATATCTATCTATCAAATAAAGCAATAACGATAAGCTCCCACGCAGTTTGTCAACACCTACACTATGGCGACGATGATAGGCATAGTAGGTGTACTAAATAGTCACTATTAGGTAATCTGCTTAAAATTATGCCGTACTTGAAATTAAGGGTTAAGAAAATATTTTTGTTTTTAATTTGATTTAGATAAGCTGTTTATTCGTGGGTCTTTGACAGTCCTTACGGGTCGTCAGAAGCCCGACAGTCTTACTTGGCAGTATCGTATTACCCAGTTAAGTACTGGGTTGTGGAGGTCAGATAGGATAGGCAGTCGCTCCATGTAAAATATTGGTATTCAGATGCATCCGGTTAAACTGGAAGCTGACGCCAACATAGTTGGGAAAAGGATAGGCAGATGATGATGTTTGATATAGGTTTGCAAAGTGTCGCCAGCTAATTTAATTTGACCCTGAATACTCTAGAGTCTAAGCACTTACCTATCACCAAAAGCGCCAGTCATAGTGACAAAAGCATAAGGTGTCCAGGCACAGACGAAAAGGAAGAATATTGTGAAGGCCACTTTGGCGATCCTAATCTCGACACTTCGGCTAGCATCCTCCTTGTTGGCAGCAAGAGACTTGACGTTCATCTTCTTGGCTTGGTCTGAGAGCATACGTTCGTGGAGCCGTACCTGGGAAGCAAAGAATTTGAATTATATTTTTAACCGACGAAAAACCGGAGAATGATCTCAAGTCGACGCGTAGGATATTTTTTTAATGTATGACCACGCATAACTTTTTACAGAGTAGTCTGATTTTGAAAAATCCAACCCTTTGGGTAGGAAAACAGGGGGATGATTGATTGTTCACTCACAGATTTTACAGCTGAGTTTTACAACTGAGAGATATTACAAAAAGTAATCAAAAATTAAGCATGTAGTAATTAGTAGATTATAGCCACAAAAAATTATAAAGTAAAAACTTTTTAACAAAAAATTTAAACCGCCGCCGCAAAAACTGAAAAGCAAAATATAATAACCTTTTTTGTTTCGGCCGTTAATTCTTTTTGTTAAAAACGTTCTTTAACATAAAAAGTACACAGATACAAGGTGACACTTGATTTAAGCGTGCAAATGGCCTGGCCAAAAAATACTGATCAATGACGCCATGCTAGGGAAGACCTGAGATATAGGGCCTGTCATGCATCTGTCCATTTATGGACAGTAACAATTTAATAATGTGCACTTTTGTAAAAATAAACTAGAGCAGAAAAAAATGTCTGTTCAACAACGTAAATAACGCAATGAATGTTGTTGAACTGTTAAAATCAAAGCAATTCCTACTGTTAGTGGGTTACACAACTACCCCGCAGCTGACCACTGCTGGGATTAGGGCTAAACCAGCCATATTCGCCAATCCGGATCGCATTTTCCCGTAAATCAAACCATTTGTGTCGCTCAGAAACGTAACCTTGCTCAAATCATAGCATTCATTGTGTTAAATAAGTCGTTTAATTTATTTGATCTCATTTTTTATTAAAAGTCTAAAACCCGAGGTACTTAGGAACCTAATAAGCTTAACACCTGGTAATATATTAGGTTCTATTTATGTTCGACATAACTCGATTTATTTATTTTTTCGCATGTCCCCCGGCTAATGTTCTATCGAGCTTCTAAATCCACTTTGATGTTTGAAATGAATTAATTTAGCAGTGATCCTTCTCAATCTTAAAAGGTAATTATTATTTTTAAAATGACATGGGATGCTTATTAGAAATTTCGAAAGTGATTTTCTTTTTTACAGTTGAATAAAGAAATGTATTTAACGACGCAGAAGAGCCATAACCAGAAATGGTCATCGACTCATTTATTTTTTTATTTAACCATTTATGTACACACATATATAAACAGACAAGAAGATTAGAACAGAAAAATAGGTACAGGATGCTTATTTCTAAAGAAATCTCTTCCAGCATACCTGCGATAGGAGAGAAGATTTAGTAGTTCAACAGCTTCAATATCATCAGGGTTGTGCCATAATAAAGCAGTTCGTTGTGGACGTGATACGATAGCGGCTACTCTGATATGATCTCTAGCATCGGAAGACAGCCGCCACGCAACCATCGATGCGGCGTTCTGCTAGAGTGACTGTCACCAGCCGGTGTCGCTGTCATCCGATCTTGTCGATGATTCCAGTAACTTCGTAACAGAACTAGAGGGCGCCACTTGCTACACCATCATATTGATAACATTGATGAGACTGTGTAAGCAAAACAATGACACGAAACTCTACTTTACGCCTTGTTTTAGTTTTTATCTACCTACACGATTAAAACATGTACCTAAGTAGGTACCACTGAGCCATAGTCAATATAAGCTACAACAGTTCTTTTCTTTTATATAACATTCCTCGTCCATTCCGCCCAAGATAAGCGTTGCGGGATTCCGAAATGTTTCGACAATCGAATTAGAGTTGTAAGAATTTCTATTCGAATTAACAATCGAGGCGCCCTCCGATTAATATAATGATCGAAATCTTATTCGAATGATTCGAGTTGATTGATGCAGTAGGCAGTCTGATTTATTCAAATCGATTTTGTGCTAGTCTTCATAGCTATAGATTGTACCTTTTTGGCCCTAATTATGAAATGCGGAAAAATAACAATTAGTACCTACCGACTGTGTTAATAATGGATTGACGGGATCAACGTTTTCGGTGAATTAATCTAATGCAGTTGACACGAATGTAATCGAATGTAATTAGTCGAATAAAGTATTTCAAATACGCCCATCACTAACCCAAATCCGGAATTTGTGCATTGGTTCAAACACAAATAATGCTTCTTCCCCATTTTCAAGGAAAACTTCAGAATTTTCCGCTTAAATTGTTACTCAAAGAATTCTTGAATCGAATCGTTCTGAAATAATTCTCATTTATTGTATAACTTTCCGTTTATAAGCGAAATCGGAGAGTATGAAGTTTTGTTCTGATTGTGATAATATTTTTGTGTCTACTTCAATTCGTGTTGGCAATTAGAGATCTTCTCAACTATCTTATTTACTAAATATTTAATAAATTAGGACCTATTTTAGATGCTTTGACGTATGGCACGACAAAAATGGGACAATTACATTGCGAACGCTTCCAACTAGATTTAATAAATTAGTAATTCAAATAGGTAACCTATAAGTTCTAGTGCCTTCGTGGCCTTTAAACATATCAAAACTGCTTCCAAGTGAGAACAGTCGCTTAAATCCTGCACCCCTTTGAATTTAGAAGTGTGATTTTAATTTTGCGTTATTTAAAAAGCATCGCCCAGTTAATAACAGTACAGCTAAAATATACTTACAATTTAATCATTCGAAGCAACTATAGTTAGAACGGTTCAACAGTCCCCAAAATTTCAAGTTTGGTCGAACGAATTTTGCTTTTCGGTCCAATTTTCCTTGTCGGGAAAACGAGAATAAAAACTGAGCAATCAGACTTTTAATTATCAGTCTTGTTAAATCGCGTTTTTCGAGCGTCGACGATTCTGAATTCAAAAACATGAATGGCTCCTTTTTTGTTCAACCTCGATTGACTTAATTATGACGTGTCTGTCTGTTGTTTCAAAATGGTGATACTTTTAAATAATAAGTGAGTGAATGCTCCGTATTTTATGTTGATTGGCAGTAGCACTGAGTATAAAAATACTCTAAAATAGTCTGTTGTTCATACCTACATGTACTCTCTACATACTTATTTAAAAGAAGGGTTTAAAAGCAGTGCAACCTCAAAAGCCTTGCATTACGTACGGCTGACTAAAACCACATTTAACCTGGCAGTTTAATTAAGAATCTCATAGTAGGTAAATAGCGAATGAAAAGCACAATGTTTACATAATAGCTATTTATCGGAAAACGCGGAGCTCTGCCAGTAAGTAATCTGGAAAAAACCTTTATCAACATCTTAACCCATTTCTCACCGCATGTTAATTTGATAAAGCTGCGGAACAACTGCTTGGGTTTTTAGGAATTTGTCATTATGAGAAGTGCCTAACACAGATGGTCAGAGTACGGTTGACAAAAAGATCGAATCTATGAACATTGTACATATTTGCTAAATTACAATCCGTGACTTATATGCAGTATTTAATTTAAACTGTTTGCACTCAAACCGCAATGAAACTCAAATCCGAATTTAATTTCGCCTGTTCTCAGTAGTGATGGGAAACTTCGACGAGACCGAGAGTTTATCCGAAACAATTCGAGGTGACGAACTTAACAAACAATTTTCTCTCCTTCGTCGGAACTTCAGTGATTCGACATTTTTTGTCTGAACGTAGTTTACGAGTGCCGTGTCGAGGTTATGCGCGAATGAATGTTATTTTCTGTTATTGTGTTCAAGTTTATTGAAGAAAAATTGATTGTTAGGGTTTTTGGGGCGATGGAAAAGGTTATTATTTGTTTAGGGTTCTTGAAGAGGGGGTAGAATGTATTGTGGAAATATTTGAGGTATCAAATATTTGGTTCTATCTGGTAATCCAAGTAGTTGGTTTTACGCTAAGGCTTAGGTACCCGCTAATGTCAAGAAGTAGACTATAGATTACATCGTCGGGTGAGAAACGTGATATTGATGAAAATAATAATTAAAGAGTGTTTATTCGAAGAAATATTTTTTTACAAGGTAAACATATTATGTACCTCTGCCGAGCTGTAAAGCAGTTTGTTTGCAGACTTAGCTCTTTTTTGGACTTGTAAGTAAATAAACTTAACGTAGTACCTATACCTTAAGATAATCTGAGTTTGAAACTATCAGTAGGTAATACTACTTAGTACGTATTGCCTACTGTGTATCTAGGGATACCTAAACATTGTATTTGATACCATTTATTATAAAAAGCAATGCCGTCGTCTGAAATAGCAAAAATGAGATCGGATTTTATGTTATTCATTGCTGTATTTGGTGGAGATTACCTCACAAGGCAAATCTTATTACGCTTGAGTACGTAGTAAGCCGATTCCGAAGTGAAGAAGTGACGAGATCAACCGCGTAGCCTTGCTTTGGCAATGCAATATTTGAAATAACTATATAATTTCGGCTAAAAGTGTTGTTCGAATCATTTTCTCACTTTGCTTGAGCTTATGTACAATCTGATAAAAAAAAGCATTTGATCTATATATGCTATTATATTTAACAGGGGAAACTATATCATAGCTTTCCATTTCTTTTATCAATGAAGGTATACCTATTATCATCATCAGCTTTCTAGTTTTTAAAAATTTTGGGGTCAGCTTCCAGTCTAACCGGATGCACGTCTTATCAAGTATCATCAACCAAGTTATTTGTAGTTTATTTATAACTATATGTAGCTGTGCTACATTGTCACTTTTACAATACAAGAAAAATAAACGCACCGCTTTCTCTAGTTTGTGCACTCCCTAACAATACAATAGTAACCACAATGACAAGAATTGGATATTGTTTTCCTTCAATCCGAGATCGGCTAATAAGATCCTAGAACAAAACGGGTATGATCCCTTAATATAAATAGGTTAATTGAATCGAAATGTATCAGTGGTAATAATCACGGCCGGTATTAGGGTCAGGCCGAATTATATAGGACGGGAGATCTGACGGCCTTTTGTGGCCGAACGACGAACCTTTCTAGTTTACGGAAGGAAATTATTACACCGAGTTTTCAGTGATTCATTTTAGGGTTTATTGTGTTTGAGTTTTTATTCAAAGTATGAAGGATTTCCAAACAATCTCGTCTTCAAAACATTGGTAGTTAAGCATAACGGCCAATCCATCATTAGTGTCTACCTAAATTTTGATATGTCCTAATTCTTAGAAGTTACCATATAAAAATTTGGTACATAAAGAACAATGATTTAGACTTGAGCGATGATTCTAGTCTGAATAGATATTTAAATAATTAGGCATGTTTTTAATACTAAACATAATTGAAGGGATTAGTTTAAATCAGACCGCAGCCTTGTCAAGCAAGGGTATTTATTTTTTCAGTATAAATGTCAAGTGTTGAAAGGAATAAGTAGAAATTAATAAAATGGCGAAAGATTCTTCAGAAGTTGGTGCTTGAAAAATATTTTATCATTAATGATCTACAACTGTCTCTGGCATTATTTATGACGAGTCCACAAATCCTATTTGATTTATTTTTTATTACCAACTTAAGTGAAAGATGAACGATGATGTACGTAATTTCAAACTCCATTTTTCAACAATATTTTATGAAGGTTTTGGTTGTGATAGAAAACGAATGTTAAGGCGGTGATTTCTTGAAAACGCTCAGCAAGGTGGTTTTTTAAACCAGTGTATCTCTTTAACCGTAAATAATTTTGAAAGCAAAAAATATAGATATATTCAAGTCTTTTTTGCGTACAGTGATGGAACTCAAAACATAATTAAACATACTTTAATGCATCAAAAAAATTATCAAAGTCGCCTCTTAATTATCTTAAAAACCAGTTTATCTCTTCAATAACAATTATAATAAAAAATATACCATAAAATTTCAAATGCAACTGAATTCAGTGACGGATTATTTATTATTAAATAGGTAATAAGTATCTAATTTTATACGATTTTATTTGCATTTTTACGACAATGCTTGCTCATTAATTATAATTCGAATTTATTACAACAGATTTTAACCCGAGTACGCAAAATACGCGCTTAGACGTGGAGTTGCGGACAACAGCCCGTTTTACCTATTACCTTTACCTAACCCGTATCGGATTGCAATAAGAACTATTATCGCTCATAAAGACAATATTTAAAGTTACCAGGGCCTTAACGGATTACTTTGTTTGCTTTGAGAGCTAGAAAGTTACTGTTTGATATTATTTACTTGTATGTTTTTATTGTGTGACTTTCAAAGTTGTGCGACGGTGCAGAGTAATAGCTCTCCTAACTTTTTTAATTCAAACTCAATCGAAAAAGTTTCTTTTTACAAAAGATAATTTATGTCACATCTTGAAATGTGTCGAACATTACAGATACAAAAACACGTTAAAACCTATTTAACTTTAGGACTTTTGTGAATTGATTTGTTTTTTCTAGACTTTTTAATTAAAACGGCAAATTGGATTTGTACAAATACATTCAAATTACTGTTTATAAAAATTAATATAGTATATTTTATAACGACGGACCATAATATACCAGAGGTGGTTTGACCCCCGAGCGTGCGAGGGAGTCAATGAAACCACGGGTATATTAAGTTGGCGTCTAGTTTCGAGGTGCAAACTGTACCTTTCACTTTGAGTGCGAGAAAAATAGTCAACTTGGTACAACTACATGTACTTACCTAATAAATATTACATAATAAAATAAAAATCACAATATCTATTAGGTATGTCTTTTGCTCTTTGCTCGACGTCAAACTCTTCACCAAGGAACATAATATACCACAAGTGTCACTGGACATTCTTAATAAATTTATTTAAAGCCGAACTTTACACTCGACAAAAACTCTGAAATTTTCGCGGTACTTGAAGCTAAATGAATGATTCGAATTATTTAAAAAAACATGGAACTGAAACTCTCAACATTTTCGCAATATAGTTGGTGCACACTCCACAGATAATAGTTTATTTACTGGCTGTTTGAGTTTGTCTATGTCACATGAAGGAAATTACTTTTTACTCCTTAGGGTCTAAAGTGGTCACTTTAGTCCCGCTTCGTAGGCCTTTATTGGTGTCTTTTTAGAGCATGAGAAGTGAAACGTGCCTTTATAGCTTCGTTAAGGGCCCATACATTCATTCAAAGCGTCTGTTAAAAAAAAAAATGTTTTTTAAGTTTCGTAAAAAATAAAGTCCTCTATGTTTTCAAAATGATCCACCTTGTGACACGCAAGTCCACTTTCATAGTTCAAACTAGGTTTAAGTTCGTTAGGTCCCAGTTTGGCTCACTTAGAAGCACTTGCCTCCTCAAATTGCCCAATTAGCCTAGTTTTAACCTTGAAACGTAACACGAGCTGTCCAAAATTACGCTGCTTTTACTCATGAACACCGGGGAACGTAATTAACATAATAAGGTGAATATATGCTTAAAGTTTTACGCAATCTGTTTCTCTTGACGGCAAGGAACATAGGAATTTTGCCATATTTTGTTTTGTGTTTATAATTTACTAAAATTCTTCCAGGTAGATACAATTTGTTCCTACTTAATGTTGTCTACGTATCTCTGTTTTATTTCTGAAAAAAAAAACTTTTAAAGAACTAATACTTACGTTTTTTAAGAAGATTTGGATGTTTTGTACTTAATAGTTAAGAGTTTGTTTAAGTAGTCACTAAATCCTTTCGAGAACATGATCGAAAATCGTCTCTTTTTCAGCGTTTGGACACTCTTAAAGAGAGAATATCCTCAGAGATATAAACAAAGAAGCTTTTCACTTTTCCAGTCAGAATAGTTACCTTCCATATAACAGAGGAAGCACAACTTCGTCATCACCAACAACAAGAAAGAGACAGACAGACATTATACATAAGAAGGAGGAAGACAAAACCACTTACAGCACTGAACAGCTGTGAGTAGAAGTAGCAGATGAGGGCCATGGGGATGGCGTAGCTCCACACGAAGATGCAGGCGACGAAGACCTTCGTGTCTTGGTCGTCCGTGAAGTAGTCAAAGGAGCAGGTGGTTAAGAAGCCCTCTGTAATGAAAATGTAAGTGATTATATGATTAATTTTAGAGACAGTGGTGCCGATTCTTTTGTACACTATACTAAAATAAGAGAGCTGTCTGAAACAGACAAGTGACGCTTTAGAACTATTAAATATTACCTTGAATTTGGCGTGATTTTAAGTATGATGAATTTAGTTCGTAGATGCGTTGAAGATAATACTGGTTGAACTAAATTTGACAGCTCTTATTTATATCCGTCTCTTTCCTGTTTCATTAGAAAGACAAAGATAGCAATAACCTAAATTAAGTTTAGATGGTGCACAACAGAATCATGACCATTATTGAGGCTTAGTGGATAAGTTTTATTAAAAGTACCTAGATATATAAAGATACTTTGAATTAAAATACAAGGTGCATTACAATTCCTATTAATTGTATTGTGTGATCTTATGATGAAGGAATGTTGATGGATTTTGTGGATCTTGAATACAGAGCAAGTTATTAGCTCGGCAATTCTGAAGTTCAGAGTTTGTGTTATTACTGGATGGTTCAATAGGTATTTCTTCTTCGTCATCCATCACCCTTTAAGAACCAAAATTAATATAATTTCTGACATTCTGCATATTAATGCGCATACTTATGGCCAAGGTCTGACTGACGCACTTACACACTCTTTATAAGAATTTAAAATCGATTACTCATCGAATTACAATCGTCCATTCGCACCAAGACAATGGCGGTAATCTCCTGTTTTCAACGGATGCGTGCAATTTGTCGCACAATTGGTGCAGGTTAGCTCGGAATTATGTGTGGCATTGGTGCGAAATGCATGTTTCGAATACAACAGTGTGTAATTGGATTTAGGGAGCGATTGGCAATTCGTACTGGTGGCATACGTATCTACTGACATGTACACTTTTGCAGATTTATTGATATTGGTAAACATAGAATTGTTCACATTATCCGTAATAAGAGTGTAACCAGAGGATATTAGCTACTCGTACTTTCAATGATCAATTGGGGTCGACTCATCCATCGTTTCATCGGTCTTCCTCTAGTTTTATAATTTCATCTAAATCATCATAATTTCAGCCGCAAGACTTCCACTGCTAGGCATAGGCCTGCCCCAAAAATTGCAGCTTCGACCGGTTTTATGCTTCCCCCATCCAACGGATTCCTCTCATAGTTTTTAGATACCTACTTAGTATACCAAAACAGTTCATTCAGTATGTCAAGATTAAAAATTTGTAAGCAAGACATTCCATGTTCACACCTAATTTAAAACTTGATTAATTGGGATACGAATCTGACCCAGCCGTCCGGATATAAGCGTCGTCAAAGATTACATTCCGATTGATAGACGCCCATCCTACTGAATCTTCAGAGCAGACTGATTAATGTTAGCCTCTTTGGTGTCGACGATCGTCTTAATTTGATTTAGGATCGAACAATTTGAATCAAATCAGTTTGAAATTGTTCTTTGAAAATAAAGCAATTTGTTTTTTTTTTAATGTTTTTTTTTTGTTACTTGTTGACTGCTCTGTTGTGGGTTGCTTTCGATTTGTTTTTTTTTTGCACTACATTTTGTCACATGGCCATCGGCACTAACGCCGCCATCTTGTTTTGGGATACAATTCAAGTGACATTTCACAAATCTGCCAAAGATGTAGAAGTGTACTTCCTTTTGTGAATGAAATTTTACTGTCGAATTAAGAATCTCTAGCCTTTGGAAGTGTTAGGTACTGTTTTTATTCATCAGTCTCGGACCTACTAATCCAATGTGCAAAAACGAAATACCAACCATGTCACTTTAACTTGTAAGTACATAAAAAGCAAACAAATATTTAACCCAGATCGGCTTTTCTAATAAAACAGTCCGCTTCCCATTTCAAACAACCGTTTTAATATTAGCGACTCCCATTATTTATTAATGTCTAATTTATTCGCGACTCCATAATGAATGGCTTCCGATGCTGATATTTCTTTTTTAATTGAATATTTAAGAGATTTTCATTAGGATTCGGAGTTGTTATGTCTGGTTGTTGATTGCATTGCAGGTGTGTTTATAAAATCATTCTGAATGATGTCTCTTGGGTATCGTTGATATGTCTGTTGTTGTGTCATTTGAAACCGTCAGACAATCGAAGTCGAGTTACAAAAAAAAACTATCTATCTATAGTTCGATAGGTTTATCTATATCTCAGTTAGATTATAATTTCTAAACAGTTCGAAAAAGTTAGAGGGTAGAGATTATTGGATTTATTGATATAAGTACCTACATTGATTAAAGATACGAGAAGTATAAACGTCAAAAATGTGTGGTTAATCAGTCGCTAATTAATACTTAACTTTAAGCAACATTTATAAATAAAGGGGGTGTATGATTTAGAGCCAGATTTGTGTTAGTTATATTGCTAATGTCTTTTTCAATCAGGGCGTAAATCGTAACGATATAAAAAAAAATAGTAACACGGTCGCGAAACTTGCACAGTTATACGCAGTATTGCTAGGAATCAGGGATCCGAAATATTGGGGTCGGGTTTTGGATTTTTTTTTTCATTCCTTTTACAGTCACTTATTTTTACCACTGAAAATTACTGCAACACGAAAGCTACTTTATTCTAAAGACCATAAAGATCACTGTGATTTTAACAGTGATGCAAAATCAGAGGTAAAATTGCTGTGAATGGACTGTAAAATGGTATCCGAATACATACCGGGTACGAATCGTCCCCAGATCTTGAGAGCGGGCAGAATGGTGAAGGGTAGTGCCCAGAACCAGGTGAAGGCAATCAATATGAACGCTTGCACTCTGTTTATTCTTCCGTCAAGAGGGCAGGAGATCGTCCTAAAAGATAAATCATATAAATGTCAAAAAGCTTAAAATAATTATTTGTCATGCCAACATAAGATAATCTATCTTGGTCTGTTGACCTAACTACCCCAAGGTAATTAGGTCAACAGACCAAGATAGATTATCTGGGATATCTACCTGATCCAGGGATCGAACCCATGCTGAACAGTAGTTTGCGACATGAGGCAATTCAATTATCGACATAGTGTTGTCATTTTGTCAAATTTTGATCACTATCTCCGTATTGTGATCAAATTTAAAAAACCTCCGGGTTTTTGATGGAGATTCCTACTCCATTGCATATTCGTGGTCTTATTGACATAACGAATGGCATTGCTAGTGTAAAGGCTCCCGCAGATCGAGGCGACACGACAGCACAACGCGACTGTAGTTGATCAATTTCCATGAAGTTTTCATAGAAATTGTCCTAAAACAGTCACGTCGCGCCGGTCTGCATGAGCCTTAAGTGTGTTACGCAATTACCGTGCTGGAAAAGATGAGCTGTAGGCGATAAAACTCAAGCTAATCTTCTGTGTGCTGTTCAAGCTATAATAAAACGTCTCTAGACTCGTTCAAGAACTTTAAAAACAATATCGAAGTTAGTCCTTAAGCGGAACTCAAATCTTTACGACTTTATAAAACTCAAACCCACTTGTGTATTGCCTAAAAATATCTATATATTTTTAGGTGATATATTATTATCACCGATTCCGATTTATTTTGTTTTTTATTTGGGAAACCGGAGGAAGATTGAAACTGATAATGGAACGTGATAGTCAGCTAATTAGGTACGTAAAGGTTAAATTATATACAATTAGGTGCCCAATTAAAGATACCTATCTTAATCATACCAATGATTGGATTAACATTTTTTCAGGGCTTACCAACAAAGATAAACGGAACCTTTATTATTTTCATTTGTTTCTTTATATAAGAAAATTAACAGCAGTTTTATACCTACTTATACGTTTGTAATTTAATATAACTTTATATGTTAAATAAAGGTTTAAACAATGCCTCATGTAGTACCTAATACGTTTTTAATCGTACTTATAATATACTTATAAAGGTGGCATAGCCTGTGAAAGTGTTTCTATTATTAAGTATAAATTTACATTATTTTTAATTTCTACAGCTGTATATTTTCATGTTAATAAAGAAATATTCTAAACTAAACTATTACCTACTTATAAGATGACTGATGTCCGTCTAATACTGAGGATTTTTATAGAGAAAACATAGAGGAATCTCTGGAGAAAACCCAACACGATATTACACTCCAAGCTACTTACTTGTATCTATCAAACGCAATGACAGCATTAGTGATCGCTCCTCCAATTCCAGATAAGGAACCCAGCACAGCATATATGTCGCATCCTAGCTGGTAGCCCAACATCCGCTGGTAGAACGAATTCATGATTAGTAGAGGCATCTCAAGCATCATCGTCAGGTCGAAGACTGCCAGGTTGATGACGAACATGTTGCTCGGACTGCGGAGGGATTTTGAGCTGTGGGAGGAAAAAATGTGACTGTGGTTTCACCGGAAAAATTGGAAACCGTGGTAGCGCTTTTTCGATCGAACTGTATCTTTTAGAGATCTCTCCTGCTATAATGGAAGGAAATAAGTGTTATTTGATAAACTTCATTAGAATTTATCTAATGAAGTTTATAAAATCGATAAAAAAAAATACCATTTAGGACGAATGGACCTATTCATCTGATCGTGTTTTGTAATAAATCGTTCAGGGTGAATTTCACCAATGAAACAAACTGCGATCAGCACATCTAAACTACGTTCATGAGCTGTCAGTGTCAATATACCATAACAATGATGTCACTGACAGATCTTGAACGCGATTGAGACGTAATAATTATCGCGTTTAGTTCCATTGGTGAAATTAGTCCTTAGTCGCGCATAAATTCTTGCGATCGAGATTCACTCCCACAGTACTCATGAATGCGTCCAAAGACTGTATGTAAGTTTAAATATGTGCAAAACATAATAAAAAGATTAATTATGTCAGTATAATGTGCATGTATAGTAATGAACGAATAGCATGTAGTATGTCATGTAGTGTGTACAGACCGTTACTGTACTTCTTGTATTCTATTTTGCCTTGTGAAACATGGACATCGTACAACTAGTATCTTCACAAAGTTCAAACCCCTAATTTCCGCAAAGTCCATCGACCCCATAACCCAACTAGCGTCACAATACAGATTGACCTATAAACAGGCATAGATTGGACCGCTATTACACGCTGTGACAATGCGCAATCTACGCCGACTACGTAATAGCTGGGCGGCGTACAAATCCGGCGTGAATTACGTTAATTACAGCCGATTAACTAGATTGTTTCCCTGATTCCAACCGTGTCCGGTTTCAATTAGTCGATTGATATAAAGTTAAGCGAGAAAATTGTACCTAAACTCTTTTTCCTTGAAAGAGGGTGTGAAGGACGGGATTCTTTGAGAGATTTCCTTTCTGTGAAATACGTCACATGTTACGTCTTAGATTTTATGTGCTTCACGGAATTTTGTTGTGCGGATATTCGACAGTTGGCCTAAGTAGCTATATGTTATATACTTTCGTTTCACGCCCTGTAAGAAAATGCCTTTGTATAAACAGGGTGGCAGGGTGAAACCATGAATTCAGCACATGATTCTAGATTTAGAAAAACAGTCATTCAAACATGGGGGGTTCTGAATGATGTCATGAATCCATCGTAATAGTTTGTGCGTCTATGTTTCTGCCAACCTGTATACGGTCTGTGGTTGTTACAGATAAATCTAGAATCTATATAGGAGAGAGTTAAGTTGTGGTGATAGAAACACACCGAAGACCTTACGTCTAATGAGTAAAAATACGTATCTCTTACATTATGAACCTATTAAATTGTATACCTCTTACAAAATTTCCAACAAAATCGAAGACATTTAACAGTAACTACGGTAGAGAATTTCAAGAAATATATTCGTACGTAAAACGAGATAACGACTAGATGTGAATTTATATGCGCAGTTGCGGGAGACACAATCAATGCAATGCAGAAATGTAGGTACTGTTAAACAAAGAATTTAGTATGCAGGCATGAAAAATACATCTTTTCTCTGCGCACATAATGGTTCATAAATACTTTGCAGAAAACCAGAACGACGAGTTATAACAGACTGCTATAAAAGGCTCATTTAGTTTACTGTCTCGAATAGTGATAATTGCAATTACTTTTCTGAACATGTTGGAAGAGTTTTATTAGTTAGGAGTTTGTAGTTGAATCGTGTCAGATAATAGTGTTCCTTATGTGGTTATAGGCAATGCAAAGAGTGATGTATGAGTGATGCATGGGATCGTGACGCCGTGTGGTTTTGGCAACGGTTGGGATTGATCGCTTGCTTAATTAAGTCCTATCGAGTATGAGTAACTATGGTCTCGAGTAATGTGGCGTGCGGTGGAGTTGGCTATAGAATAAGAATTTAATTGATGGATTGCTTAACACCTTCGGCGCCCGTGTATCATTTTTGCACACACTTGTTTATACAATGTGTATCAAAAATGATAAACCATGCCCATTGCGTTCAAGGCGTTGTGTATCACTAATGCACACAATTTTCATACATTTCTTTAACGAGAAAGAGAACGTTGGTCTGGGTGAATCTTTTGGTGTATTTAGGTTTGGGGTACGATTTATACTCTAGAAAATATGAACCTCTGAGTCTAAGGGTAACCAAAAATAGTGTAATTCTGGAGATTATGCTTGGCGCCAAATGATCTTAAGTGGGGCTTGTGGGTAAGTGATAACAGCCGCAGGGTTCGCTCACTCAGGTTAAGCTACGCTTGCCGCGGTTGGTCCGTGAATGGGTCTTCACAAACTGAGCCCTCTCTGTCTCGAAAATCACGCTAAGCCGTTAGTCCTGGCTGTCATTCGTGGATCTTTGACAGTCTTTACGGGTCGTCAGAAGCTTGAAAGTCTGACAACCAGTCTTATCAAGGGGAATCGTATTACCTAGTGACTGGGTTATAGAGGTCAGATGGCAGTCGCTCCTTTTAAAAAACTGATACTCAGCTGTATCCGGTAAGACTGGAAGCTGACGCCATCATAGTAGAGAAAAGGCTAGGGGCAGATGATGATGATTCTTTTAGAAGAGATAATAAACAACAGATAATGGGTTCCTTATAGATTCCCAAAAGAAACTGAATTCCACATTGAATAAATAGATTTAAAAAGTAGTAACTATTAAAACATAGGTATCATCCAATATGCAGACGTAGTAATCAATGCCCTTTCTTCCTATATGAAGGATCCTCTGAAGTATATCGCCGAAAATAAACTAAGCAGAAAGTGCGTCACGGTGTGAGGGACAAAAAGCGAGGTCTTTGGGTCCAAACAAATACTAAAAGGGTCGTAACCGGCTTGATTACACTAGCCTTAAGGATGTGAGCTCAGGAAGTTCCCTTAATGACTCCCCTAATGAGACACAACTTAATGCAAAGAATGCATGGTAGAGACGCTTTATTTAGTTTTGTTTTGTCTTTACAGCGCTAAGAGGTTTTTAAAGGCACACTAAGATTTCTTTTGAATTTTTGAAGTTATATTTTATTTTAATTTTTGGTTAGACTAAATTCGCGGTAGAATACAATAAAAAACTCTTCATTATTTACAGCCTTTACCATAAAATTTACAGTTTAAGACATTTATTCTCAAAAGATTTACAAAATCACTTATAGAGAACATATAATATATCTAGGTAAGAATAAGAATAGGTACATTAGGCCGATTGGCGTAGTGGGTTGACAAATTACGTTAAAATATAATAAGGTTAAAAAGTAGTAGTAAGTAATAGATTAGTAATTTATTGTGGGTAGTTACAACAAAAAAATAATGTAAACAAAACAAAGTGCGCGACGTCGCTCGTTATGTTCGCTGTGCAGCGGCTTAGTGTGCGTGAGTGAAATTTACAGATATAAATGTTGAATTTGCACATATGTACAGTAGGTATATCAAGTTTAAAACAAAAGTATTTTCCCGAAAACAAAAGATTTATGTAGCAGTAGAATCTACACTATATAACACGAAAATTAATCTTGTCAAATGTGTTTGTGTTTCACCAAATTCCTTGATTGCGTAGTCGTTAGCAATCAATAAATTGACGCTTGGAAACAAACAAACTTATATTGGTTTAGAACAACTTCAGTGAATCCTAAACTGTTTCACTTCATACGTGAATAAATTATCTTTAGCTAAAGATTCGTTTCTATTGAAAACTTATCCAGATTATTAGAATAAGTCCTCTTTAATTTAAAAATGGCGTCTTCTATCGAAATCATCAAGTAAACATTTAAATATGAAATCTAATACTCGCTGTCTAAATGTAAATGATTCGAATTTCAAATCAAAATGACATTAAACGTCAACAAAAGAGCCAATCAATTCTCAGCAAAAATATTCGTATTTCGAAGCCGAAGTAAGTAGATCTAACGAATAAGCATTTGCAAAACATAAAAATGTATAGTAAAAATATCGTAACGGCCTAAAATATCGGCAACAGCGCCCAGTGACACAGATAGCAGTAAAACGACCAAGATAAATATTGGATAGACAGTACTGGAAGCTACGCGAAGGGTAGCGAGGATCGCGATATCCGCGAGAATCCTGTCTAAAAAGAAATGAAGGATATCAATTGCTGGTAGGAGACTCTCTAGGAGACGAAATTATTGATTTGTAGTACCTACTTAAAAAGTTATAATGTATTAAAGAGGGACTGGGTAGGACATCAATTCCGTTTCTAGAGCCCAATTGTATAAAATACAGAAATGGTTCAAAAAAGAAAAGTTACGTTAAAGTCGAATACACTTCTCTACCTAAGCCTTGTTTCAGTTAAAGGAAAGTAAACGAGAAAAATGAACTGAAAGCTGAAAATCTTATCTTGCAATGGAGTAAGAACCCGCTACAAAAAACGTTAGTCGGCGAACATCAGAAACGTTTTCCGAACTGGTGGAGAGTGCGGAGCGGTTTAGAACTTTTGCTCCTGACACGCTCTCTAGATCGCACCCGCCGATGGCAATGGCGGATTTTATCGTACGGATTTCTGTTTATATTGTTTATAATCATCATTGTTTGCGAGAGCTCTTGTCAATTGTTTTGTTGATGGGCTTTTGTTTTGTTTTTATAGATTGTCGGTTAAGAAAATAATGTTGAGGAATATGGTTGTGACTTTTGCCTTATAAAAGTTATGAAACATAGAAGTTGCTTGAAAAAAATTCAGACAGAGAGCTATCAATATGTTTTCAACGCGAAATACGTACACGCGTAGAGGGAGTTTCTGGAAATGATGTCAGGTTTTTAGACAAGTTGTCATAGGATACTACAAGATACTTGCTACTTATTTCTGAGATTTTTGCTCGAAAGAAAAGTAAAGCAAAGCCTCGCTCAATATATGTATCTACATATCGAGCAAAGTTCTCGACCGAAATTGCAAAAACTGCTGCGTGAAAGTATTCCACTGGCTTTCTTTCATCCATTTTCATTTCAAACAGTGAAGTCAATCGTCTGTTTCAATCCTCTTTCAGCAAAACTGTTCCAGTCGGCTCAGTTTCATAGTATCGTATCAATTGCCTCAATCCATCTACACAAACGTTTACTAATTAATCCTCATATAATTAACACACTGGAAACCAAATTAACGACCACACATTAATCGTCCCTAAGCATATAATTAAGGTTAAACGTTTACATTTCGCTAACTTAAACTTAATTCCCCAACTTGTCACCGTTTTGTTCGAAGCACTCCGCCATCTTGAATCTTGATGCGTTCGAAACTTAATTAAATCGCCGAAGACGTCAGTTTCACGAACGGATCGTCAAATTGTTCCACGATATTAATTTGGGATTCGCTTTTGCATTTTTAATCGAATAGTAAAGGGTTGTTGTCTGCTTAAACCTACTATCGGACGTTCAGAGGACATCGCGTTCTTAATTTGAAATGCTAAAATATAAATATAGCGGTATTATATGACCATTTTTTACGTAGGTATCAGGACAAGGCAAAATCTGACAAAGGTAAGTCAGGTTGTCATTTTCAGAGCTCTTCGTTACATTATTATTTTGGATAACATTGATGTTTTGTTCCGAGTTTTTCTGATTTTATTCATTTTCACGAAACTTACCGAGATATAAAAGGACAAAAATCAGCTGTACATTCTGTCGAAAAATATTGAGGGACAATGCTTTACGAGGACACGAAATGATTAAATGTCGGAAAGACTGTTTTTACGTAACATTATTTAATAGAAGAGAGTTTTTCAGGCTTAGGCCCTCTGGGTAAAATCGGAAACGCGCCAATTCATGGTCACGGTTGAATAATCTGGCTCTGCGCTTTCCAATGAGCCCGTGACCGTTTAGCGAAGTGAACCATGGGAAAAGGGCCACATGTTGCAAAACACTATGGGATGGAAAGTATGCAAATACCTTAATTTAAACTAGGTTTGACTATTAATAACCTAACATCTTAGAAAACAAATCCTGGATTTTATAAGACTATTTAATTTTATTTTATGGTTAACTCTTGTATTGGTTGTTGTTATTTTTGACAGGATTTTTCGAACAGAAAAAATCGGGCATAATTTTTTTTATGAAAAAATCTTTCTACTCACGTGCCAAAGATCCAGATGACGCAGCCGTTTCCCAAAAAGGAGGTGACCATCAGCATGGTGTAGATAAGTGCCAGGACGTAGTGCCAGTACTTGTTGACTGCGGGGAAGTTCCTCCAGTGCTCGTGAACCATGTCCTGATGTTCCTCGGGGATGTCCCAGCCTAGCATGTGCTCGACCACCTCCTTAGACACCCTGGTGGATAAAAAAAACTTAGAATTAAAGTTTGAAAATGGAATACCAGAGGTTTTTTTTTTTGGTTGGGAAATCATCGAATAACTTCTCCCGCTCTAGGTGGAGCGTGTCAGACTTTTACTGACTAAAACCCACCCGTGTTCCCTCAGTTGCCAGTGTGCCTGGGGCCACGGTATCTCTTTCGAACAATCTGCACCCCTGGCAGGCATCGGCCCTTGCGGACCCCACCAGTTGGTGCTGACATCTCTTCGAGGTGCGCGTGGAACACAACACGCCGTCGACCCGGGCTTGGTCCTTACCGGACAGCGAACTACCCATTACTCGTCGTCCGGAAGCCCATGCCTACGATGGCCGGGAATCAGCCTGGGATTCCCGATGCCCAGGGAGGGCGTCTCCCGCGGCGACTAAGGTCGTGAGGGCGCATATACTGCCTTTCCCTCACGTGCGCCGCCTCCCTCTTCGCGAGCATTACTACCTCACAGAAGGAGGTGACGGCTACCCATGCACTCTCGCTCCGTACCATGGCCTGGACCAGGGCCGGACGCGAGAGATCGCCGCCGCCGATCGCCTCCACGAGGACACGGCGGCGCTCCGGCCAGGCCGGGCAGACCTTCACCGTATGCTCCACCGTGTCCTCAGAGCGATCTTCGAAGTAGAAACACCCGGGCGTTTCCTCCCGCCTTATCCGAAACAGGAACCTCCCGAAACAACAGTGTCCGGTGAGGACCTGCGTCAGGCGGACGGTGAGGACGCCATGCCGCCTCTCAAACCACTCCTCAAAGAGAGGACTTGTCGCCGCTATCGTGGCGTGCCCAGAATCCCAGAAGTGGTTCACATATTTTTATTATTGTTGCGTTTTATTTGGAGAAGTAAATTATGTTACTGGCAAGTCTGAAAGACCAAACTTTTTTGCGTCATTATTTTAATTAAAAATTCTGTTTGACTAATTATGATATTAATAGTCTTTGGAAGCAATAAAACCTGTTTCTACCGAAAAAGAAAAAAGTTATTTATGAGAAACACTTAGAAGTCCCGTTATCCAACATGAAAAGATTAATTAAGTACCTACCTGAAGTCGATATATAATTAAAGTAATTGAAAGCACTCCGATTTAACTCGAAAAAAGAGGCTCCTTCACAAAATTGTTGATAAAGTTGAGCAAACTAATGAAAAGCGATACTAACATTTTTAGCGGGTAAGCCATGGGCCCAATATCGTCCGTGTAGTTGGTCGCCATCTTGTGTGCGTTTTTAAACAAAATGGCGGAGAAATGTACTTGATTTACTATTGTTTCATGGGTTAAATGGAATAAAGGATTTTTTTATAAAATTAAATGTTTTATGACGAAGTGAGTAGTCCGACATCCAGTCGCTTCTCACTTGTGGTTTGTGCTCGGTGCTGCACAGTTTTATATCGTTCCAAATAGTGCGTGCCGGTTAATTCCTTAATTCAATAAAATAGTAAAGCTTCTTACTATTCGGTCAAGCGTGAAACTCGTCGTGCCATTTGTTCTCAATCTGTTTCGATTGTTCAGATTTATTTATTTTTCCTTTGGGATGTCAAAAACGTAGTTAAATCTTTAGGACTAGTCTAGAAATTATTAAAATACGCCTTAGTATTTCAAGAGACCTCGAATTATAGCCGGAGTGATTTCTCAAACTCACCCCAGTAACTAAATTTTTAAAATAGATTTAATTTTTTCTGCGTGTTACCTATAACTTACTTATACTTTTGTACTAGATTGAAATATTCAAATACCTACTCTTCAAAGAATCCAATGCTTCTGTTTTTCATTTGTTGCCTTTGACACTACAAAACAGTTTCGTCGGCTGAGTAGGGTCTTTCATCGATTTCTGGTCAAACTACGGTATTGTTTTGGTTTAGCAAACGCTTAACTTGCTTCTGATCTTTGAACCGAAACGTAACGACTGTACGTAACTTTGTTCGGGACAGTTTGTGTTTATATTGAGAGTTCTATTCGAGCCGATGGGATAGCCAGGGTAAAAATTAGCATAATGCTCGACATGCAAATTTATCTAGCCATTCCTGTTTATGCTGAGAAAAGTTACATTCAGCAAAATATAACTCAGTATCTTTCGTTGTACAGAGGCTAGCACATCAAGCTACCCCAATTTGTCGAATTTCTTTGACATGTTCAATCAGGGAAAATTTGACAGTTTGAGATGGCTTGATGTGCTGGCATCTGTACTTATTCTTACAAGCAGTAATAATAATCAATTCATACTTATATTTTATATATTAAAGCCGCTTTTCGTGTCTGCTTATTTATACCGCGTTGTTCTTCTAAACTACGTTTTCGACTTCATTGAAAGAAACATTATGTTAAGATAATTTATTTCACTAAAAAGAATACAATTATTCACTCGAATGAGGAAAACCATATTTAATTAAGATATGCGATGGCTTCGCTGAGCTATAAGCTAAAATTAAGTTATAAAAATAAAGCAAACACGTACAACTTAAACACCGTTTAGTACAAAGTACTTTAATAGCCTTTTGTTGGAAAGTTGGAAGTGATTTCGTTTCCTTAATTACTTTATGTATAGAGTAATAGAGTTGAGTCCTAACTAACTTGTAATAAAGGAATCTCTTTGACATGAAAAGTCGTAAAAACCGCGCGAAGCAGGGTGAGGTTCCTAGTATCCATATAAAAAGGTTGTTCTAGAAAATTTACATCTAGCTTAGCCTTAGCCATACGATTTACGAACTTTCATGAATTTTAGCCGCTATTCCGGACGGAAGATTTATAACAACTTGGGTAAAGACACTTTGTTCTTTCGTTACGAACAGCGTTTGGCATAGGTAAGGTACTTCTTTGAAATTAAAGAGAGCGTTGAAAAAAGTTCTTAAAACCCAGAAACAAAGCAGGTAGGTGCGAGCCATAAGCATGATGAACGTAAATAATAAAAACAGCAATAAAAACCCTAGCACTCCACTAAATGATTATTCAAAAGCCTCAAACGACACAACAAACTTCAGTAGGTACTATATTCCCATTACTGAAATAAGGGACCGTTCTTTATTCAAACGTTTCAAAATGGCGGCTGGATTACGAGCCGTCTCGTTCGCGCCAAGAATCCTCGCGTCATCGCAGGACAACGTGTCCGGAATTCGAGCCATTATGAGTAACCCATAGTTAATCGTATGAGAGGGTAGTATGTGAGAAATTGAGACGTAAATTGAAGGCGTGTTTAAATTTTTTAAATAGAATTTGAACTGTTTCTTTTACAATGGAAGCGTTTGGTTGAATGAACATTCTAATTAATGAACGTTTTCCCAATTTGGACTCTTATAAGAACGTTTGACCGAATATAGTTTTAAAGATCAAGTTTCAAAATCAAAATATTGATACGCTCTAATTGGAATGCTTGATTGCTTGGTAAGGTCTATATGAAAGAGAATCTTAATTTGCAAATTAATTAACATTCATGTTGCTAACCTAATGCAAAAAATCCTTCATTTCAGTTACAACGCTAAATTTTCCGAATTAGCCGAAACTTTCGCCGAAACCGAATATTTGGCCGAAATTGAAATCAAAGTTTTTGTCAACCACTACAAAGATGTTATGTTAGTAGGGTAACGTGGCCGTTTATTGACGGCTTCTTTAATTATCTTTTTAAAAGGAAATTGGGGTAACTCCGCCACTAATGAGGTCACTCGTTATAGGTTGGGACAAATATTTTTCTTTTTGCGGCCTCCAAGTGTTTATATTTGAGATAATTAAGGGTGAGAAATGAAGGCCAATTAGTGGGGAAGATAAAGGTTATTTTATTTGCATGAAATGATTTTACTTAATCTTTCACCTTTTTATTCATTTTTGGTGTAACATGACCTGACTGTTATAAATAGTTTTTTTTTTCGGTGGGAAATCATCAAATAACTTCTCCCGCTCTGGGTGGAGCGGGAGGGCGTGTCAGACTTTTACTGACTAAAACCCACCCGTGTTCCCACAGTTGCCTGTGTGCCAGGGGCCGCGGTATCTCTTTCGAACAACCCGCACCCCTGGCAGGCATCGGCCCTTGCGGACCCCACCAGTTGGTGCTGACATCTCTTTGAGGCGCGCGTGGAACAAAACGCGCTGTCGACCCGGGCTTCGTTTTACCGGACAGCGAGCTACCCATTACTCGCCGTCCGCAAGCCCGCGCCTACGGTCGCCGGGAATCAGCCTCTGATTCCCGACGCCCAGGGCGTCTCCCGCGGCGACATGACCTGAATGTTATAAATAGTTAGGTACAAGTCTAGTCTTTTGTTTTTTGGGAATAAACATTATATTTGTTTAAACACAATATCGTAAGGCAGACCAAAAAACATATTTAACTTATCGTATCTGACCAACAAAACCTGCAACTTTATAGGTACCCAAATAAGATTGGGACATTGAAATAATGGACATACTCTAGACCTCCTCCAACTTTTATAAATTCATAAGTAAAACAAACATCTACTCAACATCAGAAAAAGTAAAATAAGTTAGTCGAACTCCATAATAAAGGACTTGGGGCCATACAATTTCAACTTTTGCTTAGCATTGCATCTTTTGTCCAATTTTTTCGACCTTGCTAAAGAATTTTACATTTCTTGCGTCTGTCTTCCAGATTAAGACCTACTCTTAGCGCTTCAACTGTCTTAATAGTCTTAGGAATTAGCCACTTCATTTAGGAGCTAACGGTAGCGAGACTCCCAGAATTTTGCGCAGAAAATCTTACTTGAAAAGGTTTTCCCTACCTAACTTTGTCTAAATGCCCTAAATGTTGACGACTAAGTAGGTACTATCTTTTTGTCTGGCCTATTTCATTACACTACTGGACTTAACTTTTTTCTTTGAAATAGAATCCAGCTTTTAATTTTCACATTATTTCGGTACTTCGAACTTTACGATCACCTTAAAGACTAAAATGGCCTCCAGTTTTTAGTTTTTCGAGGAGCGATTGAACGATTTTATAATGTTGAACGTGATGATAATATTTACGTAGACGTCTATGACCACGTCACGACTTCACGATAACACAGAGAAGTAAAATGTATGGAAATGTATTAAAGACGCTTTAAAAATTTCGTCAACGATAACGTACCTACGTAGGTACGTGAAAAACTGCCGACACAAATTGTAACCTATGTATATATATGTAGGTTACTAAGTTACTATACATAGCCGAATTATTGTATTGCTTTGGCAGAATGTTGTGTAGAGCAATCTGTTGTCATCGGAGCATGAAACACACGTTTTGAATTTATGATCATTGTGCGGTTTTCCACGTTATTATAATATGAATTGTGACATGGACTCGGATATTTAACTCGTGATATATTTGGGGAGTAATAAAATTCATGCGTGTTATAAAGTTCAGTACCTACCTCATGTACGGTATTTTTTTTTTGACGAATGGAATGTTTTGTTGTTTCTTTCTTCTAAAATATCAGCTGTCGCGTCACGGACAAAAGGCTGGTTTTGGGTCAAAAATAAGGATTGGTGCATTGCAGTTTTAATTTTATTTTCTAAAGTGTGCCATTATAACTAATGGCACACTTTTAAGGTTCGAACCAAAAAACTTTTGCCGCCCAGTCTCAGTCCAACTCAAGGCAGTTTCGCCGCTTAATTTTTCACCGGAAAAAAGACAGTTAACGTCTTCTGACGAAGAAAGGTAATTTTTTCACTTTCTATTAGCAAGTAAAGTAACTACTTTAAGTTTTCCGCTTAGATAAGCAAGGAATATTGTAGATATATTGCGAGGCAGTGAGATAGGACCTAAGACAGAGTTTCTAACTTTCCTAATAGACTTTTGTTCCGAAGCGACCCAGTGGCGCCAACTATTATAATATGAAATGTTCGTGATAAATCCTTGGGAACACACACTTGAACAAAATAGAAGGCATTTGTAGCTTTTGTTTTATAACTACCTACACAAGTGCGTAGGGGGGCTGTTTTGGGAAATTTTATATGCCGATCCTGTCACGTGTTTGGCGAAAATTGGGCTCATTCCCTCTACCCATCCTCATCCTGTCCCATCATCATCATTTTAACTGAAAGACGTCCACTGTTGGACATAGGCCTCCCCAAAGCATTGACCGTTGTATGTACGTACATAGGCAGTATCTTCGTCCAAGATTCAACCCAGAGAAATCAAGCCATGTTTACCTGACAACCTTTCCGAATTGTCTCAACCTACAGTAAGAGATTTGGTTTATATTAAGTTACTCCAGTATTAAAATTCAGGTTTGTATGCACAATGAATTAAGGTTGACTGCTCGCTTGTGCAGCGTGCAATGCCAGTCATATTTACTAACGTTACAAAGAACTTAGCTCAAGATGATATGCTAGCCTTCTTTAAAAAAATTCGTTGGTTAAAACGAAATAGAAATCCTTACTATACAGACTATACATTAAAGAATGTAAATGAATTAAATCTTTGCATTACTATGGTGTTGGAACCTCTTTAATTTGTATTAGTAAACTTACCATCATTATCATCATTTCAGCCGAAAGACGTCCACTGGTGGACATCCATACACCGCCCATTTGACCGGTAATTTTTTCGTTTGGCGATCGCATGTTCGCAGTATGGGGATAAAATGCATAGAGAACGATGCTGCCCATTCTCTAGTAAGTCCCTTAGTCGCTCTTTACGACACCCACAGCAAGAAATGGGATGGTGCTATTCTTTACGTCCGGCACCTTACGAAACTTCCCATCAGTATTGTTTATTTTACGATGCTCATGTGGGTTCGTTAGACCCCCACTATCAATGTTGTTCGTGTCGACATTAAAGAGTTTATTTTTCTGTAAAAGTGCAAATATTAAACAAAGGCCTAAATCAATGGGTTCCAACGTAATCATCCTCAGACATATTTCAAGGAGCATGACCTTAAGACAACTTTTTGGCTGAGAGTTTAAAATTAGACAAGTAAATATTTATCCCAAGTTAGAAAGCTCTCCAACAAATAAGTTTCGAAACACCTGCCGCTATTGGCGAATAAATTCAACTTTGATCTCTTTTGAGTTAAGGATAACAAGGTTTATTGCTTATAATATCAAGATGGTAACTTCTGGAAAGGATCAAGTTACGAAGGGCTCTCTCGAAACTTGCTTCGAACGAAGAAATGGCTAGAACATTTAAAGAACTTGCCTGGAAACTATACTTAGCACTTGAAATATATATTTCTGTTAGCTGCAGTATTTTATTTGGAGATTATAAAAAAAATATATGATATAATAAATGTAGGACTCAGGGCCTATATCGATAAAAGATCGCTTTTAACGAACCACCCATTGTATCACTCTTTGTAAAAATGTCTACATTTATATCTGTAATTTTTATGGAGCCCATAATAAAGAGTTATATAACTATCTAAGCCTCTGGCCAAATAAAAAGTCTCTCTAGCCGCCATAACGATAATGGAAAATTTACAGTTTATGGGACTGACATAGGCTACCGAAAAGCTTATGTCCGCAAAACGCAGCGATTATCAAGCGATTGCTTTCTGGTTTATCAAAAACTGGATTTTAATTTACATAAGGTGATCTGCCGGTTAAGTTAACCGGAACTTATAAAAGTGAAGAAACAAGCAAACATCAAGTAGGTAAATAAAGTACTCGGAGTAAGTATTGTATACAGGTACGAAAAAAAAATACAAGTGCGCAAACTGTAACCTGAATTGAGCGTAATGTGAAATTTCCGGTCGGTTTTGCTGTTTATACAGAAAAGTGCAATAAATACGCCGCAGCATTTTTTTATAACCGGCGATTTTTTGTTCTGTCATCGTCAAAGTCCTTTAAAACGAAAAGAAACTTAGACAATTGTGAAAAATCGAAGCTATTGTGTTGACACTCGGTCCTCCTCGTCGTAAGGCACCTGTCATGAAGATTAAATATTTCCTCTTACAGCCTGGTGTAAACTCCATTATTATTATGAAACGCCTTCCCGTTAAAAGCTACACTGAGCTAAACTTGGGATAGGGTATCAAATGGAGGTTTGCTACGTTAGACATAAGGAGTGCCTTTTATATTTTCTCTGTAAATTATACAGATTGAAAAAAAATACAACTTGAAGAGATAAGTTACCCATAAAACTGTTGATTGTCTTGATGACCTTCTTGTTTTGAAGTTATAAATTTTATGATCATAACTTTGATGATGAAAAACTTCTAAAACATGCATCTACGTCTCTTGTTTACAGTAAGTAGGTATTGGAAAAACTCTTTGGACTTAAACCTTTATGGAACCTACCTCAACCTAAAATGTCCCTAAAAACGTACTGGCCACAAAACGTGGACGGTTTCATGAAAGCAGGAAAACAAAATATTACACCAATCGCCTTATTTTTTCTTTTGTAGACGCTCTGTTCTGTTTCTTAGACATTTTACGAATTCCTTGCTCTAAAATCCCTGTTAATGTACAGATAAATCTTGGTGGAATGCTGCGATGACAGTTGCCCTGTTTGGCTTACTTGGTCACTTTTTAATTTCAAAATGTATTGTTTTAAAGCTTTTTCTTATCTTAGCGTTCATTGGATGGTTAATTATTACAAAACAACTATTACAAAATGTTTCTGCAAATTATGTTTTTCTTTCTTTAGCTTTCAGTAAGTACATTTTTTTTAAAAAATTTGCCCCTCACTAGGAATTTCTCCTGTATTGTGGGTGCGTTTACAAACATTTAAACTCACATACACAAACAGCCGGACCCGGAACAACTACTTGTAGGTCATACAAACAAATATTTGTACCGTGAGGGAATCGAAATTGCGACGCGCAGCGCAGCAGTCAATCGCTTAACCACTGCGCCAACCGTGCCGTCAATTACTTCGGTCATGTGGTTTACTGTAAAATACTTAGGGCTAATTTCACCAATGAAACTAAACACGATCCGCACACCTAAACCGCGTTCAAGAGCTGTCAGTTTCGTTATTGTTTGGGAATATTGACACTGATGGCTCTTAAACGCAGTTTAGATGTGCTGATCGCGTTCAGTTTCATTAGTGAAATCTGCTCTTAGGCAGTCTAGAAGTAAATACACATTCTAACTGTAAAAGATTAGGAAATCTTAAGAAATACTCTGGAAAATGGAAAAGGTAGAAATAATCACTACGACAGCCGGACAAAAATCTTTTCAAAGAAACATAAACATCACAGAAATTCCGATCCTCTCTCGTTTTGCACAAAAGTTTTTCATTCAAATGAAATATTTTGATCTGGAACTCGGGGAAAATATAAAATGTACCCGTGGCAACGTTAACTTAGGAAAACGGGTCACTAAGGCGTTGGCATCTTATGCAGTAGGTACTGTATCTACGTTTGCCCGAAAGATTGTTCATTCACTGTTGTATTATACTTATTAAAGACTTTTATAGCTGTATAGTTGCGCACATTTTGTCATTAAAACTGGCGAAATGTTGGTGTAATTTCGCTACATCTCTACTGGCAGAGAAATACAGGCTTGATAATAGTTATTATTACGTTACGTGTTACTCGCGTTTCGGGGCCAGTAGTGCCTTGGAGAATTTTAAGTTTTGATCAACGCTCCAGAGTTTAGACTAATTTGGGAAACTACCTGACTTAATTTGTCATTTGAAAATAGATGTCTGCCGTAAAAAGAGGGGCAGAACTCGTAATCTGGGTGTCCCATTTAGACTTCCTACAAATACTCTCAAAGAAAGATTTCGTTAGAATTATTTTTTAATAGTTAATACATCCCGTGAAGGTCTGTAATAGCTATATATAATGTACATACTTTCATTCATGAACGCTTCTGAAATTGAAACATGGTTTGCCATTTTTCTTTGAAGAATGACCCACTTTAATCCTGAATAATCAAGGAATGAATTTAGGCATTCAAATAAAATATGAGGCGCACTTGTGGGAGACACAACCACGATCATGAATGTGAATGGTGTTACACCTAGGGGATCAATACATTCGAGATATCCCGAATACAATGAATCACGAGCTTTACGCCGAACTTGCTTTATGAGTATCACAGCACAGACACGCTTAGATGCCAGAAATGATCTACCAAACAGAACAATCCAGTCTAACGTCTTGTAACACATACATTTAACGCCCAAGATGTGTCAAGACATGGTCATACATCGTCCCACATGCTCCTAGACTATGGAGTCCGAAACCAATTATGTACACAAGTTGGCACGCGATATATGAGCGAAGGCAATTTATGAATCGCGCGCACGACTACGATTTATGGGGGTGGACCCTATGCGTTTAATCTGTGCCGTCATAGATTGGGTCTGTATGATGTGCGTAGAATGATGAAGGTAGTTGAATGGACGTTGTGTAGTTCGAGAAGTATAAGGACCTGCTTTTTGATCTTGAGGGCTTTTATTTTAAGGGCATTGCGATGATCTGCATCAGATAAGACTTGAAGAATAAATGAGAGAGGGCCAAACCTTTGCTCAACTATGTTTGTAAGACTTTCAGTCTAACCGGATGCAGCTGCATACCAGTATTTAATACTGGTTTGCAGCATCAATTTGACAGCCGGGACCAACAGCTTAGCATGCTTTCCGAGGCACGTAAGTTATTTATGATCACCCATCACGGACGCCTTGCGTTGGATACAATTATTATTCATTGATTTATTTTAAAATCACTTCATGAACTGAGTTTCTGAACAAAAAATCCCAACTAATACTCATAATTGTTCAAATGCACATAATAACAAAATTTAAATAAACGTTCCTCATACGGGACAAAGTGCAGCTTGCACCAGCAATTACTTACCACAGATGTTTTAGTACTAAATTGATATTTGTATGCTTACACCAGAGCTGAATGGCCCACGTTTGGGGGAGAGGTAAACTGACAATTTACCGGGTAATAAACCGGCGGTAAAACGAGGATGGAATCGCTGTTAAAACCTCAAATAGCTTGTAGTAATTTGCGATTTGTTTGCAAAAAAATCTGTTTGTGTCTGTACACTTTAATTTTGGCGTAATTTTCCTAATTTTTGTAAGAGTTATTTTGGTATTCTCTTTAAAAAGAACAAAATATCTGGTCTTCTTAATTTTTTGGTATAACAGTCTATTGTCCACAAAAGTCGGTCTGAAACGCGTGTTTTATCCAAGGAGTGAACAAATACTTACCACGTACCGTTGTTCTTCGAAATGGCGTGACTAGGCCGACAAATATTTGCATCTTCATCCAATTCATTGTGCCTTACTTTGTTATAACTTGACACACTGCCTTGTACTCGTAAACTTGTGACCCTGAAGAAAGTGCAAAACTATTTACTGTGAAAACAGTCGATGGGTTCGGAGAAACATTGAGAAAAGGCGCCCGACATGTCGAACGGTAAATGTTCTAGCGTTGGAGTTTACTTTGCTTCGTGCGAAGAAGTCATTTTCTTCTTTGTGGTTTGGTTTTACAAGGGAATGAAGTTATAAAATTCAATCGCCGTTTACGCACAAATAAGTTCTTTTTTACCCCAAATCTGTACGTTTGAGAAGCTATTTAGCCCACTAACAAAGCACTTCAGACCCACAAAAACATAGGTATATACTTTCTACGGTAAGTACGCGTCGCCGCGGGAGGTAAATCATTCCTCTCGGCGCGTTCCATTTACAAATTGCTCAGCTCAATGAGGGCCCGCCAGAAATCGCGGGGCTGTATAAATTTGAATAAATGACGGTTCGAGACTGCAACCGTGTTACACGGTCACTCTGCATTTTTCTAAAGAATATTTGAGTGAAGGGTTCAAAGAAGAAATTCTTCATGTTGAATGTAATTTATGGTTTTATTTGAAAAGAAATGGTTCTCAAGGAGTTTGAATGTTTCGTTTTGGAACTTTTGATTCTACTAAATGTTTTGTAAAAATATTACAATAAACCAGTTTAAATAATTTAATCATTTCTAATATCGATTCGAAAAGCGTCCTTGAGACCAATATTGTACAGGTTGATGTTTTGTTACAAAAACGCAAACGAAAAAGATAACAATTTCCAGGAATTCCGAAAAGCTTAAATTTTTTTCTTACTTTTTAAGCAATAGATTTTCTCTTTCGCATTGTGTCGCAGTACTTTTGTTGTGTTGATTAAAAACCCCTCACTGGTTGCGCGTAAGACCATAACAATATAAAGGCTCACCCCTTTTTGAAAACTCATAAGTTCCGCTGGGCCGAGCTTTGTAAGTGAAAATTGTTTTGAGTGCACTTTCTACTATTTACGCTCTCATAAATCCGTGAAAGCTGCAATCAATTTTAAAGATGGCAATAAAAAAACAATTTTATCGTTCGGAGTGAGTGGAATCTGTGGCTATTCTCTATAATAAAGACGTATACTTCCTTCGATCCTTTTTCTAAATTTCTGTTGATGTTACGATTCCCAGTTTTAACATGAATTAAAATTCAGCAAAGTAAATATTCAACAAGATCCTCTGCTATATTCAATATTAAATATTTACTGCCTCCATACTTATCGAAATAATTCGATAATAAAAACCAAATGAAGGTATAATTGGTTCGGCTCGTAGAACGTAAATCGAAATTAACCGCCTCATTAACATTTTGACGCGAACTATATTAAATATTTACTTATTAGCAATGTTTAAGAGCGTTTATTCTGAAAATTGAACTGAATTGATTTTGATTAATTTGGCGATATTACTATTTGGAAATATCGCTAACTAGTGGCCTTTTTTTTTTTTTTTTTTTTTTTTGGGTGGGAAATCATCAAATAACTTCTCCCGCACTGGGTGGAGCGGGAGGGCGTGTCAGACTTTTACTGACTAAAACCCACCTGTGTTCCCTCAGTTGCCTGTGTGCTAGGGGCCGCGGTATCTCTTTCGAACAACCCGCACCCCTAGCAGGCATCGGCCCTTGCGGACCCCCCCATTTGGTGCTGACATCTCTTTGAGGCGCGCGTGGAACACAACGCGCCGTCGACCCGGGCTTGGTCCTTACCGGACAGCGAGCTACCCATTACTCGCCGTCCGCAAGCCCGCGCCTACGGTGGCCGGGAATCAGCCTGGGATATATATAACTAGTGGCCTAAAATATTGATTATGAAATTCAATAATTAATATCTTAACACCGAATATTTCGTTTTAGATGTAAAAAAAGAACTTGGATCTTTCCAAATGCCCTTTTTACACCTAAAACGGTTACAACATCAAATTTAGTGTTATAATTGCAAATCATTATTCATATTTTAGATCACTAGTACGCGATATTTCATATTTCCATACAGTAATATTAACAAATTAATAAAAACAGGTAAATATTTGACAGTTATTTGCGACGTTGCCCACTTTCAGAATAAACACTCTAATAACTATTTGGAGTTTTCATAAACAGCGTTAACAAGAAAACCGTTGGAAACCACCGTCAGCCAGGAATTCTGTGCTCCACTCAAACTTATAATGACATTTAGATATCCTTGTCACCAGGGCAGAGGGGGGTGGGCGTCGCATCACGCTGCCGGGAGGGGGGCGAACATCGTCGAGAAAATTATCGAGGAATATTTCTGGATTCCCGACCATTTGACATGTAATTTACTGGGCTTTGGCACCAATGATTCGAGGGTGTTATTGTCTGACGATTTAATGTTATTAGAAGTTTCTTTTCCTCCCCTAGATTGAAAGAGAATTTCATTACAGTATTTAATTTGAATGTTTCAAAGATAAGAGGATTTTCGGATTTCGAGATTTTCCTCATGTTTTTTAAATCTTGACAAATGTGAGTAACGCGGTGGTAAATGATATCTGAGTAAGTGAAATGAAGTTACTTTACATAGCAAGTGTTTAGGCGGGGAATGCGAAGTGTTTGCGTAGTTCTTGAAGTAAATAGCACCTTCTGAGCGCTTAGTCATTTTGTAGAGACAGTTGAGCGAACTTGTGTTGTTATTTATCACAGTAATATATTTAGTCACGTCCTCTCTGCTGTACGCTATATTTAAATCAGGTTCTTTGCTATAGAGAAGAATGAACAGAGCAGATTAGTAATAATTTCAGTGATTCGATTGGTTTTTCGGAAAGGAGTATTTGCGCTCACGATCTTCCCGCTTGATTGAGTTGCTTCCAAGCAAATAATAGTTGACGAAATCGAATTTAACTACTTCTTCGATTATCAAGTAGTAAGATACTAATTTTAAACGAATTTAAAAGCAGCAGTTTTCGAGTTGTGAACAAGAACATAATATTTTAGTCCAGCTAACGCTGGAAAAATAAAGAAATTTCATCTAAAACATTACTTAGTCAAGATAACTTAAAGTTCACTTTGCTAAGTATTGTTATAATCTCATATCACGGCGTCAATGTTAACACGGGGACGCTCCTTAAAAGCCTTCCCGGCTCGCCTGGGGACATCCTGTTTTGTCATACAGTTTGTGACATGACGTATCACCCTGTATACATAGGGTTGGGACTACACCAAAGATTACTAAGGATTTGTAACGGTTTATGTTCTTAGGAACATGTTTTGGGTGTAGTGAAGTGCGCGTTTAGTCGGCTTATTTACGTTTTTTTTAGCCTAAATTTGTATATGCCGAAAGCCTTTCTCAATTTATTGAGTGAATTTCATCAATATACCTTTGCCTCGCTTGGTTTTTAAGCCTTTAACGTTTGTGTTCACAGTATTTTCTTCGCCCAGCATGTTTTGCTTTGATATAGGCTTTTCATTTCCTGCTGTCGACATGTCGAATTGGTACACGTAATTCGACAACTACCTACTCGACAGGAATCCGACCTATATATTTTGCCAGTACCTACTGGCTTGGTGATCCTTGTCCTAATTCGCAGACTAAACTAGGCATAAATATTATATATCATAGATACCATAATTCAGATTTTGGTCTCAAGCTTGTCTAGATTGTGACTGGCACCGTACCAAATTATGTGTGTTTTGGGAATTCAGGATACGCTTTGGTCCAGCAATAAACGACGATAGGCTGAGTAGATATATAATCTAATACCTTTAAGTCACTATAAATTATCTGGGTTTTTAGAAGTGCCTAGAATATACGTAATACGATAAGCTAAGCTTCAAACCCTTTGTTCTAGTGATAAATACATTTTAGACACGTGTAGTTAACGGTTAACAGTTTAAAAACTCATTGAGTGTAATGAGGTGGTTGACATCAATATGCACACACGTGTTTAGTCACGAAATGTTGTAATGTTTGTTTTCTAATAATTATGCTTGTAGTGTTACTGCATGTTTAACTATTAGTCTAAATCATTCTGTGTAAGTATCTAAATCCTGTAAGAATTTGAATGTTTAAAAGAAACTACCAAGTGTACGTAAAAGTGTCTTGTATTTATTCTTGATGCGATTCCTATACTTCGTCGACAAATTGAGCACACGTAACATGAGAAAATGACCAGCACAAAATGTGACCTTTCAAAGAAAAATGACAGCACGCGCCTTAAATTATTTCAGGTCGCTTAAAATCAGCTGTGCAAGTTAATAATCCTACATCTACCAGCCCTATCTCATATTAAGCGACGTACAGAATTTTACACTGCACAGTACTTACTATAAGGCTGAGTTTGTTAGGAAGTGGGCACGGCTGGAATGACTCACGAGCCACGACTCAGCTTTAGACCTTTTGCGGAGAATATCAGCCGTTGATGGCAAACGTGTGTGGCGTTCTAAACTTGAAACTACAGATTTGATTCGGATGTGCTTCAAAACTGATTTTGTTAGATTCGTGTGAAGTCAGAAATAAAGCGGGTGTCTTCTGTTTTCTTTTGTTATTAATTTTTTTAAATGATTTTGAGATGCTGCGATTTGCACGTAGTCTTTTGACGTCTTTTGTTTCTGCGCCCGCGTATGCACTCTAAATTCAAATGTGGGTATTCTAAGTTTTTATTGGAATTGATCTACTTTTTTCAGACTCACTCGGAGCCCTTTTACATGAATACACTACGTAGTGTGTTGGAGTCTAATAATACAACGGGCATTCCCTAAAAACATGAAAATGACTCACACAAAAAAAAAACTTTTCAATCTGTAATGCTATGCAATGTAACGAGTCAAATAGATGAGTCAAATTTAACAAATAATACCCATACTTCTGTCTAAATGAGCTCTTTTCTTGAATTTCAAATGATTGTATACCTATATATTATATGCCCACATATTCGTTCAATAGGAGCCTATCTTTGACGGTCGATAGATTACATTTGCATATCAAAATGGGTAGAATTTTCATTAAAAACGGTCCTTTGAACGCAAAGGTGAGGTGAGGCCCGGAAATGGTTTCAGAATAAGAGTGAAACGAGATCATGGAACCGTTGATGTTGTTTGTGTCCTTGTCTCTCACGAATTTTAAGCTGTATCGATGTTAACTGATGAGAACATATTACAACGTTTTTTTTTTGGGTGGGACATCATCAAATAACTTCTCCCGCTCTTCGTGTCAGACTTTTATTGACTAAAACCCACCCGTGGTCCTTCAGTTGCCTGTGTGCCAGGGACCACGGTATCTCTTTGAGTTGAGAGTGGCGGTACATAGGCTGAATGCCAAGAGTACCGCCCCAGGACCCGACGGCTTGCCTGGAAAAGCCTGGATCCTGGCCTTGGAGGCTCTCGGGCCTCGACTAAGAGGGCTCCTAAGCGTATGCTTGGATGAAGGCCGGTTCCTACTTCGTTGGAAGACGGGGAAACTGGTCCTCATTAAGAAGCCGGGGCGCCCCGCGGACTCGCCGTCCGCTTACCGGCCCATCGTGCTGCTCGACGAGGTGGGCAAGCTCTTTGAAAGAGTAATTGCAGATAGGTATAATACAACGTAAGAACAGAAACTATAAAGGGTTACTTTTCAAAGACCTGCTTTTAAGGGCAGCTGTCCCATATATTTAGGTCGAGTAGGTCATTACTCATTAGAGTCAAACAATGACAATAAACATTCTAGTCAACTCAAAGTACTACAAACAGCGTTGTTTTTCAATATAGCAGATGGCACAACGCTTCCAGGTCAATGTGAATTGGCAGAGCGCCGTTTTACTAACCCAGAGAGCCGAGTGCGTTCGCTTCTCATTTGCAGTCTTTTCAGCACAATAAAGGAATAAATATACAGCTTTTATATTGAACGTCAAATGAATACAATACAATGAGGCTTCAGGAAATAGTATGGATACGTTCATTGGTTGCTTTAAAATGAGTAATGTGATGTTCGTCATTCGAGATTAAATTGTAAGATGAGTCGACTGTTCTCCAAACTGTCATGTCAGATATTCATGACGTCATAATACAAATTAATGATCCTGGGAATGTTATGTGTGTAACACCCATAATACATTATTGCGTTTTAATGCATGTCTATTGACACGTGTAGGTACCACTTCCCTATACAACTTTGTCCAGTGTCCTTTTACAAATTGAATTCAAAATCCATGGATTTCTATTCATCATTGCCAAAAGAAGTCCACTGCTGGACATAAGCCCCCCCCCAAGCACCGCAACTTCGACCTGGTCTTTTATTCTCGCATCCATCCAGAACTCGTGGTCGCCAGTCCAGAACTTTTTGGTTGCATCGGCTATCTGGAATTTTGATTAACTAGGTATGGATTTTGAAATATTACTGACTTTCAATAATGATAGTAAAAAAATACTGTTTGTCTTTAGTAAGTTCTATTTCAATATTACGACTCTTATTTTATTTATAATTGAATTATATTGGGCGGATAAAGACATTATTAAACCTCAAGCGCTACTGCTGAGCATGAGGGCTTGAGTTCTATTCCCAAGTCGGGCTAAGATGTCTAAGAAGTTACAGATAGAAAAACTCAATAGCGGCTTTTTCTAGCTGTAACTTGTCAGTAGCAGCCAGGAGTATGGATTTGTGTCCGGTTGATGGCAATAGGCTCGCCTCCTTTTATATGGGACTTTAACATAACTGGCGAAATGTGGGTGTACTATAAGTACACGTCTGTCCAATCCTTCGGGAAATAGAGGCATAATGTAATGTTATGTTTTTATTTATTTATAACAATTGCTTGCTGCACTTACATTAAGCACCAAAGCGCGCAGCAAGCCAACAACATAATATTTAACTATATATTATATAATTATAGTTGTGTTATACATATAATCTATGTCTATTGACTCATATACCGCTCACTTGCGCAACTTCGCCCAGTGTCCTTTTAAAAATTGTGTTTAAAACCCATAGAAATACGTTAACACTTAAAAGTACCAGAAGGGCTCATTCGCATCTGTGGATAAAGACAGTAAAAAATATACTGTTTGTCTTCAAAGTGAGTTTGATGTAGGTTTTATTCCAAAATTACGACTCCATCTTGGTTTTATTTATCATTTAATTACATTGGGCGCATGAAACCACAGAATATAAGTCTTTAGGGATACACAACCCGAGACTTATTCGCTGAGATTATTATGAAGCTAGATTAAATAAAACTACTTACTCTAGACAGAAGTTGAGTACTGAAGGTAATCGTTCAGGCTGTTTCGTGAGAGCATCGCCATTTTATAAATGGGCCGTGACGCTCTCAGACTTTGCAGGAGTTAGGAATGGAGCCATCGTCGCGACGTCGTATAAGTACTTATTTAAGTAACATAGTACTTATAGGACTATGTTTTCCTATAGGCGATGGTGGAAGCGTGGAGGGTGGTATAATTAGGTTGCTACCGCGCAGATTGTTATTGTAATTGACTGGGCAAGTGATAGGTCTACTCCACTTAGGTTAGGTGAACGGTAGACGTGTGAGACGTGTGGTATGTTTTAGTGGCGCTACATGTATATAATTTTAAATATGCTGCTGTTTTAATACATTTCAACTAGATAATAGCATTGATGGCCAAAATACCAAATTCGATTGGGCAAAACCAGTGCGGTAAAAAGCTTTTAGTTACAAACAATTTAATATTGTTGCAGTATGCACATGACACTTAAAAATGCTTTTAAATTCCGAACGAATTTCCCTCGAAAAAAACTAGGTCAACTATCCAGCCTATACGTTTTAAAACCTACTGCCGTTTACAAAACTCGTTTCACTAGTAGTTACGTTAAAAGCTACAGACCACTCTCTGGCTAAACGCATCTGCATTGTTCCATCACACTCGCCCCGTGAATCAATTCCGGAGCACACGGCGTTCGGCTTTCCCCGAATGACAGCGACATGAATGCGGTCGCTGTAAATGTTCGCGTTTGGCGGGAAACGTGAAAAGCGCGGGACCAACCGGCAGCTGATGTCATGCCGCCATTTTGTTTCCGTTGCGGTTTGGCCCGCGAATATTTTTGACGCGCACGTTTAAATAGAACGTGAAACGGCGTGTTATTGAGTTAATTTATTTGTATGGAATTGTAACGCCTTTATCTGGTGCTCTGAATTTTATGCTTGAAATATAAAAAACCTACTTATTGTTCGAATTCGAACTAATATTCTCCCTGAGCCCTTGACATATGTTTAAATTGAGAAAATTTTACGTATAACACGATAGGAATTCCATGAAATATTTTATACTGAGAGTTTTTTTATTAATTTTCAGTACCACGATGCCCTACGGAGCACCATTCATGTTTTGATACGTGTGTAGGTAGGTCATTGATGCTGACCGGAACCCCTCAAGCTCACTGGGGCTTAAACATAAGGAAGGTGGAACATTTGAGGACGTGGGTACTCGGACGGCAATCCATCATTCTGCCCTCCGCCTTATTGAGGAATTACTTGCGGAAATCTGATTGCAGTTCTAATCACGTTAACCATGACTCTTTAATTGACGGTAATTTTTTTTCATATTAAAGTCCTTTCTGTTCACGTAACACTACTTACTACTGAAAATGCCAAAGAGGCTTAATGTTTTGTTTTCGCATCGCAATTTTACACAAATATCTCACGGCTAGTTGCGCATTTTATCTTTAAAAGCAAGAATTTTACGTCTAGCTACATTAGTATTATCACCATAAAAAGACCATTCGAAAACTTTGAAATCCACTGCTACAAAATAGATAGATTTGTTCAAATCGTATTTGTGTTAAGTGGTTTATTTAACAACTAATTGGTATCGTCGGATTAGCCGAAGCGTTAGTCCGCAAAGCTCTTTCTATCGGATAACTATTGTTACGTTCAATTCATTTCATTTCGTTCAAAACAGTTGAGTGACTGGTTCAGATTGTGTCGTCGCTCAGTTTCGTACTTATTTATTTTCGGTACCTACAGTAAATTGGGGCAATTTGGTAGCTACCAACTGGGCTAATTGGGATTCAGTGAGAAAACTCTTTTGATATTTCTTGTTGTGTTGTGCTTATAAGAACAACATTGTTAAGTATGAGGATTGTTGGCTTGTTTTCTGTGTTTTTCTATAGTGTTTTTGTTACTTTTTTCCAGGGCCATCATGTCTTGGACTAGACTCCAGAGTAAAGTCAAGACTAAAAGGGAAAATTTCACAGAATCCTTTAGTATTTACAGATCGTAAATAAGGGCGATGGAATCGTTGAGGTACTATATATAGTTCACGATGTAATCTGCTCTAAATCAAGTGCCAATTGCTCTGGATTTCAGATTACTGGCAGGTTGAGCAGATGACAATATTAAAGGAACCCAGCGTTTTAAAAGTCATTTTATTGCTGACTTGTTCTCTCAGAGCTCGTTTTCTCATGATATTATCTGTCTTATTATTTTCTGGTTTGAACCTAAGCATAATCAGGCTATAGGTCTGTAAAGTTTCCACTACTTGGACGCAGGCGACCTCTCTTTGTTAAGGAGTGGACTGTAATCTTCCACGCGGGCCCACTGCGGGTTGGTAGATATCACTTGTCTTCGAAGTTTTGGTTTGAGGACATGCCAGTTTCCTCAGGATGTTTCCCCCTCCCCCCCGGTGGGTTCTCGCATTGTCGTTGCGAGGGGGCTCAGTTGCTGTGGCTTCCGCACCCACGGTGAAGCGAAGAGGAACCCCGAGGTGGGGCCGCTCGTCAGGGCACTCCTGAGGTGGTCCTATTGGCACCAAGTCAGAATCTGATGATGAAATCCCAGGGAAATCGAGGGCAATCTGCAAATGTTATAGGTATTTACAATATTTTTCATATATTTCCTAAAGCTATTGATATATTTGCGTATGGTCATCATCATCTCATGAAGTTGAGCTGATGAAGGAAGGTACAACCTTCTTTTTTTATGTATGCCCGGGCATAACTCCGTCATATATAAGTAGACGGATTTGCATAATTATTTTTTTGTTCGCAAGGGGTTTATACCGAAATGCTCCCATTTCAATTTCATATAGATCTGATGATGCGTTTCGCATACAGACAACGGAACTCTTAAAAAAATGACAGCAAACCACCGCGATTGTTGCTATCGCATAAATACGCATTGTTTTGACCCCAAAGATGATGAAATTTCGAATTGGTGTGGGGTAGGTACTATAACTAAAAAGTAAAAAAATAAAAACCAATTTCCGAAAAAAAAACTCCAAATTGAAAAATAACTTTAATTTCGGAAGGCGGTGACAATTATTTTAATACACATCCAAAGTCACCGACTTCCGAAATTAAAGTTATTTTTCACCTTGTATACCTAGTGTTTTTCCGGAAGTCGGTTTTTTTTTTGGAAAAAGTTTTTGTGAAATTATTTCATCATCACTATCCTCAAAACTGAAAGGAAAGAAGGTGGACAAAAACATCGTGAGGAAACAGGCATGTGCTAGAACCGCAAATTCGAAGACAAATGACAGCCACCAACCCGCACTGGTCCCGCGTGGTGGAATACGGCTCTCCCTCTCTCACAGAGGAGACTTGTGTCCTAGCTGTGGGAATATTTTAGGCTAAGATTTTTAATAAAACAATTAATTATGAACAAAAGTGGTTTTAAGTGGCCCCAATAAGAAGCAGGCAAACAAGGATGTTTGCTTCAAGCATGCAGCATGCAAGCAGGCATGCAGCGCGCAAGCAGGCATGCAGCGTGCAAGCAGGCATGCAGCGTGCAAACAAGCATGCAACATGCAGCAAGCATTGTGGCACGGCTCCGGCACTACGGGATTTGAGCGGCCCGACGCGAGCTTATCGTCGCAGATGGTTTTAACGCTCACCACCGGAGCTTCGGCTTGTAGGCAATTGACAGGATGCGCCTGGGATAGGTACATTTATGTATCTACTAGAAGAAGAACTAGAGAAGTCGAAAATTATCCCACATGAACGTACTACCGGTATAAAATGTCCTATGTGTTACTTCAGGTTATAAACTATCTGTGTGCCATTTTTCATCGAAATCCGTTAAACCGTTTTCGCGTGATTAACTAACAAACATCCAAACAACTAACCGTACAAACTTTCACATTAAAATATTAGTAGGATCATCACTCGTGGAGGCTCTTTTAATGCACTCTGTTCCTCACTGTATACAGGTTGAAATTGAAAACATGCGACAAATCGTAATGGGAGATTGTACTCATCATTATGAACAACTTTTACTAAGGGACCAAAGATGCAATCGCAAAAAAAAAACAGCTGTTCCCTACATTTTGACGAGTCATGCGAACATAAATGTAAGGAACAGATGTTTTTTTTTTCGCGATTGCATCTTTGGTCCCTTAGTAAAAGTTGTTCATAATGATGAGTACAATCTCCCATTTCGGTTTGTCGCATGTTTTCAATTTTAACCTGTATATAAAGTGTATGTAGATACCATATTGGCTATTATGAAGATGAAGCGCAAATAAAACAAATCAGTGAAGCTATTGGAAATCGACCATCTCTATTTGCCACGTATGTTAGTTTTATGCCAGTGTTTGCCTAATGAATTTTCACTTTGCAAATGTCGTTACTGTTCACTTATTTAGGTCGCGTTTGATAGACAATATTTGTTGTTTGTCCAATATTTGAAACCAATTAGGTTAGACTGAAAACTAATATTTATTAGGACATGTATTTAAAGAGTTGTCTAGGCCAGAATACCTGCTGTTTTTTTTTATTGAACTTGATCTTCTTACTATCGCAGCATTCATGTGTTCTTTTCATTGCAAGCTTTTGCCTTCTTTGTTCTGTTATGTCTTTTTTTAGAGGGTTTTCTAGCGAAGTCATAACCGCACGGCTTGATGGATTAGTTAGGTTAAGCTACGCTTACCACGGTTGGTCCGTGAATGTGTGGCCATTTTTACATACCAGGACCCCTCCCTGGTGCCTTGAAAGCTCGTTAAACCGGTCATACGTGGTCCCGGCTGTTATTCGTGGATTTTTGACAATCGTTACTTGTGGTGAGAATCCCGAAAGTCTGACAACTAGTCTTACGAATGGGTATCGATAGCGACGACGATATATAGCGATAGACGATAGCGGCGGTAAGTCCCCTCTTTGAGGAGTGGCTTCAGAGGCGGCATGGCGTCCTCACCTTCCGCCTGACGCAGGTCCTCACCGGACACGGTTGTTTCGGGAGGTTCCTGTTTCGTATAAGGCGGGAGGAAACGCCCGGGTGCTTCCATTGCGAAGATCGCCCTGAGGATACGGTGGAGCATACAGTGGCGGTCTGCCCGGCTTGGGCGGAGCACCGCCGTGTCCTCGTGGAGGCGATCGGCGGCGGCGATCTCTCGCGTCCGGCCCTGGTGCAGGCCATGGTACGGAGCGAGAGTGAATGGTTAGCCGTCACCTCCTTCTGCGAAGCAGTAATGCTCGCGAAGAGGGAGGCGGCGCACGTGAGGGAGAGGCAGTATATGCGCCCTCACGGCCGTAGTCGCCGCGGGAGAAGCCCTGGGCGTCGGGAATCCCAGGCTGATTCCCGGCCACCGTAGGCGCGGGCTTGCGGACGGCGAGTAATGGGTAGCTCGCTGTCCGGTAAGGACCAAGCCCGGGTCGACGGCGCGTTGTGTTCCACGCGCGCCTCAAAGAGATGTCAGCACCAAAGGGTGGGGTCCGCAAGGGCCGATGCCTGCCAGGGGTGCGGGTTGTTCGAAAGAGATACCGCGGCCCCTGGCACACAGGCAACTGAGGGACCACGGGTGGGTTTTAGTCAGTAAAAGTCTGACACGCCCTCCTGCTCCACCCAGAGCGGGAGAAGTTATTTGATGATTTCCCACCCAAAAAAAAAAAAAAAAACCCAGTAACTGACTTGTAGAGGTCAGATAGGCTCCCTATAAAATACTGGTATCCAGCTGCAACGGGTTTGACAGGAAGCCGACCCCAACGCAGTTGGGAACAGTCTAGGCAGATGATGACGATGTAAAGTCTGTTTTGTAATATTATGCGTCTTGTTTGTGTTGAATAAACAAATTTTCTTTCTTTCTTTCATTCCATGGGGAAAACGATACTCTTATTATCCCTAATCTGCATAACAACTTAATTTGTTCACACTCTAATCTCAATATTCCAGCCAAGACTACTTATATCGTTAGCTTCGTTAAGCTAATATTATAACCGGTTAAATGGGTGATAAAATTAGACATATTCGCTCGGTAGAACGTTTAACACAGCATTTCAGTAAGTTACATTGTTTTACCGAGTTATTTCAGACATTAGCTGTTTGGGGATGCGGGTGAATTTTGAATTTGAGTTCGCGATTTTCCGACGTGTACTTACTTTAGGTATGCTTTGCAAATTGAAGAATAAATGAAAAGGTAAACTTGATTGGAGTTATTACTTAGAATACTTGCTTGCTTGGAATAGGCATAGAAGCGTGGGGATTGGTACGTGCAAAGGGAGGCCTAGGCAGTGCGTGAAGTCGGGCTGCGATGACGATGACGATGGTGAAGAATATACATAGAGGTATCGTCATCATGTCAGAATAATGTTCTATTCGGAGGTTCTCGGTTCGAAGTTTAGGTATTGTACCTTCCTTGTGGAGGCGATCGACTGCAGCGATCACTCGCGTCCAGCCCTGGTCCAGGCCATGGTACGGAGCGAGAGTGCATGGGTAGTTGTCACCTCCTGCGAAGCAGTAATGCTCGCGAAGAGGGAGGCAGCGCAAGTGAGGGAGAGGCGGTATATGCGCCCTCACGGCCGTAGCCGCCGTGGGAGACGCCCTGGGCGTCAGGAATCTCAGGCTGATTCCCGGCCACCGTAGGCGCGGGCGGCGAGTAATGGGTAGCTCGCTGTCCGGTAAGAACCAAGCCCGGGTCGACGGCGCGTTGTATTCCATGCGCGCCTCAAAGAGATGTCAGCATGAACTGGTGGGGGCCGATGTCTATCAGGGGTGCGAGTTGTTCGAAAGAGATACCGATAAAAAGGTATTGTACCTACCGTACTTACTTGTTTTATTTTATTGATAGATAGAAAGGTATTACGTAAGCATTTGGTGTTAAGACCAGTGTTTCCGTAATTTGCGAAAACATGAAATACCTAAGTTCCATCTGTGGACAGTTATTTCCTAGGAAATAGAACCAAATACTAAAACGGAAAATCCAAAGTATTCAGTATCACGGAGATGAAAATCGATTTTCGTCAAGGCAAAGACGGAATGTTAGCGACGGACGTATCTTAATAAGGATTCTTTCAAGTTTTTCATCAAGCGACCTTATCGGTGGCGGTTCTCCTAATTACTTGTTTTTTTTCTCGTATTTTTTCGTCGTAGATTGTGGCCTGGGACTGAGCCTGATAGGGAGGAAAACTTATCGGATATTGTGAAATGGCGGGAAAATATTGTCGATCCACAGACTAAAAATAATGATTTGTAACTTTTATTGAAATAAAGTTGTATTTTCGATAGAATTGTCTATTGCACAGAAATCAACTTTAGATAGGTTCTCAAGTGGTTGCGAAAATCTTAATAATTTCAAGGTTTGGAATACCTAAAAAAATATAAGGCTAGAGAATATTATTTACTATCCTGCAACGACTCAACACCTAAGTATTTTCTTTGACCCTGCTTGAGGCATGCTGTTATGATAACATTATGAAAAGAAAACTGACTACAATTTTCACACACTTTATTGTATAAAATACGTTTGACAATAGCTGTGTTCATTCCTTTAAAATAACAATAATTATTATCTTTTATATAAAACAGTAACGCAATTTAACCGACACAATTTATTTTACAAAATAAATGGTTATCCACATATCACGCTCCATTTGTCGCGCGCGCTTGTTGCACATAAAGCATCGCACAACTTATCTATGGGAACATTTTATATACTCTATTTCCAACGCGTTAACGGCACATCACTACGTTGTTCTAAAATTGAACACATAAACTTATTTTTACTTATTCGGGTGGCTCTATAAAATGGTTCCTAACAATGCAATTAACGAAATAAAAAGTTTGTAAGTTGAGCAATCTTTTAATGATTCCTAAATTATGTTTATTATGATAAAAAGTGAATTTACCGACCTTAAAATATTGGTCATCATTGCCTTGCCCCAAGAAGTAGGATACCTAGCCGAAAAGCATTTTCCAACAAAATTTTCTGTTAAACTACCAATTGCAATGCAGCAGATTAAATTGGCGCAATTTAAATTATGAACGAGTATGTTGCCATTAATCCATGGCCACATCAAACATTATTAAACACATTCTAAATTTAAAACGTCCGCGCAAATGGCCAGTCTAGCGACAAAATAATGTTGGTTTCCAAATATAAATTCATAAATGAGTTCGTGTAGTTACAAAGTGCAGGCAATATTGGCAGAAGGGGGCTAATGCAATTATGAGACAGTGTGTTGTACCACCGCGCCCCAGGGACAATCGCGATGATCCTTGTATGTCCTTCTTATACCTATTCATATGCAACCTGTACGTAATAAAACATTATGAAACACGTCAAGCGATGTGTTCTAGCTTTGTGTGGTAAGTTTTATGAGTTTTAAATTTTGAGTATTGGAACTTTGCCGTCCGATAACAAAGCGGGAGTTTGAAATGGTTGCTGTTTAGGAGAGATCTATTGAACGCCTTCATTACCGCTTATTAATTTTATATGATAAATGACGCTGAACTAAGAAAGTATACCAGAAATATATTGGGCAATATAATAATATCTTGACTACACTCCAGCTGTCGAGAGAATGCGATCCTGACAGCTGTCAGTGCGGCAATTAATACTCGTATTGTAGTAACTAACAAAGATCAAATTCGTAAAACACGTTTTCGTTTGTATGAATCTGACGGGTTTCAAGAACGCATTCTCTCGACGGCCGGACAGTATACTTTTGCACTGGTTCTTTTAATTTTCCAAAATACAAAAGTAAAGGTTGGAAATGATGATGCAGCAATCAATTATACCTACTTAAGTACCAGTTACCACACGTCTCTAATAAAGTGTTCTCGTCCCATCTCCGGCCATAAACAGGGACATGGTAAAAGCAAGATACCTTGACCTAATTAATGTGTCGTTACCATGGCCATGCGGAAAGGGTTACCATCTCAAACTTTGTTGGGCACAAAGTACGAACCCACCGATTTACAGTTGGTTAAAGATGTAGGTAGGTAGTTGATCGTCTAATAATGCCCGAAAAATGCTTTAGAATGAAGGACTATAATAGTCAAATAATAAAGAATTTGGGCCATGAATATGACTGTAACAACTCCATTCTGCTGAGTCGGTACATTTTATTCACTAGATATTTTCCACTATTATACTAATGGAATGACTGTTTAGATTGCCCGCATGGTTAAGAAAAAAGCTTGGGAGCCATACTGGGCCCCAATTCTGTATCTATGGTTTTAATGATTCCCCGCGGGATCTTACTACGTTCAAACTACGTCAATATCGTGTTTTTAACCGTCTTCAAAAAGAAGGTGCCAAGGTTCAATTTTTTTAAATGTTTTTTTTCAATGTATGTTCGGGCATAACTGCGTCATTTACAGACGGATTTGCAAATATTTTTTTTGTTCGAAAGGGGTTTATTCCGAAATGGTCCCATTCTAATTTCATATAGATCTGATTATGCGTTACGGAGACAGTCAACGGAACTCTTCAAAAAATGACAGCAAATTAACCGCGAATGCTGCTATCGCATAAATATGCATTGTTTTGACCAAGGGTGATGAAGTTTCGAATTGGCGTGGGGTAGGTACTAAAACGAAAAAGTGTAAAATAAAAACTTAAAAAAAAACAACCGACTTCCGGAAAAATACTACAAAGTGAAAAATAACTTTAATTTCGGAAGGCGGCGGCAAAAAATTTAAATACATATCCAAAGTCACCGACTTCCGAATTTTAAGTAATTTTTCACTTTGTAGTGTTTTTCCGGAAGTCGGTTGTCTTTTTTAGAAAAAGTTTTTGTGAAATTACCTAAATCGCAAAAAAAAAATAGCTGTTCCCTACATTTTGACGAGTCATGCGAACATAAATGTAGGGAACAGATGTTTTTTTTTTCGCGATTGCATCTTTGGTCCCTTAGTAAAAGTTGTTCATAATGATGAGTACAATCTCCCATTTCGGTTTGTCGCATGTTTTCAATTTCACCCTGTATATCAGCGGGTATATTCTATACCTACAAATATCAAACTCAAACTTAGTTATAGTGAGATATCATTTCATCTAATGTTGACCCACGTTCCAAACGTACGTAATAAAATCGCGGAGGGATCTTTTCGTGCACGATCTTCAACACACTGCTAAGCGCCGAGATTTGAAAATCGAACAGAAAAACAAACTATTTAATTTTAGACACGCTAAGATGCACTCTGTTGGATTATCAATGCTCGGTTCAACACCGAGAGTTGAAAATACAGTGCGCGATTTTGTTAGATTCCGTGCGAACGTCGAAATAAGGATTGACACTATTGACAGCTGAGACTTCACAGAGAGATTTAAAACAAAAATGTATCACCACATGATGGAATAGTCGACATCGGCTCAGTGGCCAAAGTAGATTTTCTTTTTTATGTAATAGATCGGTAAATTTGACAAAAAAATCTCTCACTTGCGATAACAACTACAGTCTCCCGGGAACTAAACCCTAAGCCTCTATTTCCGCAGCTCTCTTGGCTAGCAGACAGTAACCAGACGGATATTTCCCTTGGGTGCCATAAACACAATGGGAGTGTAACGCACCCGCCATGGTTCGAGTCATGTAGGGAATTGTTGTAACGTGCATTGTGTTGGTGCAATTTTATTGTAAGTTGAAATTGAGTGTAAGATGGGATAGAGATGTACATATAAGGTGCAATGTATATATAAGGGCGTTTACTACAATACCGATCCGGTAATTCCGGTCTTTTCGGTCTTTCTGTTGTTTTTTTTTTTGCTGTATATCGTGTGACTTTGTAGTCTGTGCTAAATAAATGTATTTTCTTTTTTCCTTTCTAAGGTGAACCTGGTCCACATTTTTTTGCATACAAACTTCGGGAGTGTTTTACTCCACTGTCTGACATGGCACATCCAAAGTAAAATATGATATCGATTTGTCTTCTATATTGTCTGTACGGAAACAGAATACTAAAATAAAAACGCATTAAAAAGTTAGGAGCCAACAAACATTCGTTTTTCTTGCTAATTTTACTTAACTTTGGGCGTGTTTAAGTAATAAAAGAAGTTTAAAGTCTCCAAAACCAAGTCAGTACCGACAAGGTTCAATTATGGAAAAGTTTAATAAACTTTATTGGTCATTGATTTATGCATTGGCTTTTTCATAAAACCCGACCTTCCAAAGGACTTTGCTTAATTTTCCCGCGATTTTTTTTACTATAAATGTTCCTGCATCTCACTCAATAACGTTGTGCGTGTAGACTAGCTTCTAACTGCTCATCACTGATACTATGTCTGTCGGACACGAAGCCTGGTGAGACAGCGTGATTTTTAGCCAGGCCCACCAGTGAGTTCGAGCGCGACTAGGTTCTCCTTAAGCCTATATCTCACCAGGACACAATGTTGGCGCAACCATAGTCGCACTGCCAAAAAAATAATGGTTGGTTGCGCAACCAACGATTGGCGCTGGTGACATACCTACTAGAAATAAAATTGTGGAGGTATATTTTGGTTACATGGTCGAGCATGGTGTGCTGTTCTATCAGCTTGACGTAAGATCCATACAAAATTAATTAAGTACTCTATCTATCTATATAGAACATAAGGTACACGTACAGACTGTCTACAACAAAAGATCGCAGGTAAGATAGGGGTCTAGACGAGTAGCAATCAAACAAGCGTTTCGTATTTCTACAACGACTTTCAACCGGATTGACATAACCTTTTCGGTAGCTTATAAAATAATGTCTATTCAATACGTTTTTGATTTTTCAAAAATCGTTATTGCTAATAGAAGCACAGAACAGATGAAGGAGATTAGAAGAATGTCACTGTGTAAGCTCTCTTTAGTGAGACTCGCAATTTTAACATCAGTTAGGTATTTCCTGGAAGGGATTTTTTCGTCATACCCAATAACTAAATTGGCAATGTCGCCCTCAGACGGATTCCAAATGTTTAAGAATAGAATAGAAGAATAGAAAACATTTATTCGACACAGACACAACACAACAGCAACAAACATATAAAAAAGAAAGAGAACAATAAACATAACAATAAAATTGCAGTAAAATTGTGCTGAACGTGCCCATACCGAAAGGGTTACCATCGCAGCATTTGCTGGGCGTCAGACACCCAGCGCTGGTTTTCAGTTGGCACCCCGCAGTGACAGTGTTTAACAATGGATGTCCTCGAAGGCTCAAAAATTATATATAATATTAAGTACCAAGCTTTTTTTAATTGGGCAAATAAGTAGTTATGTCCTACTTACGGACAACTTTTATAGCCTTGCGAAGAAAAAAAAAGTTGGATAATTTATTAAGTAAAAATATAGGTATACCTTATTCTGGACGATATCATTAATTTACTCATAACTAACTTGTTACCTATTATTAAGAAGATTCTGACTTACCTACTTTTTTAGAGTAAGAAATTCCAGGAAAATTAAATGAAGTGGCTCTACCTAGAAAGCACTTTGTAGGGAGCTCATCCGGAGAACTCCTACGCACCTATTTACGTCGTTTACGTTGCTGTGACGCCATTTGTAGGCCTCCGTCTCTAAGATGGCAACTGAAACACACATGCTTCAACTGTTGAATTCGTAAAAAATACTTTTTTCAAAAACTAAAAAAAAAACACTACCAAGTCTTGTCTTTAAGATTTAAGATTTGTAAGTATTTTAGTTTTTTTTTCCTTCGACTTTTAATTATTTTTTACTTTGTCTTGTTTTTTTGGAAGTCGGTTGTTTTTTCTATAAATTCTACACTAATAAATTCGTTTATCACTACTTGCTGTGTAAACAATCGTGACAGGAATTATTAGAACATCACCAAGATATACAATGTGGATTAAATACGTGTTATCGAAGTTAACGCAAAAACTATCCAAGCAAACTTAGTAAAATTATATATGGGAACACCCCTGGCATACTCAATCAAATAAAAATAAAAAATCGAAATCGATTCACAATGACCAGAGATATCGGTGAACATAAAAAAAAATACATTAAGTAGGACATAGAACCTCCTCTTTTTTTGAAATCGGTTTCAAACTCAAACTCAAAGCTTTTATTTCAAATTAACCTTTTACAGGCACTTTTGAATTGTCAAAAAGTCGACCAGTTGGAAAATTGAAGCTAGTTGCCCATTCCAAAACGTAGATCTCTATGGAGAAGAACGGGCAAGAAACTCCATGGACACTCTTTTTAATCATGTTAAGTATTACAAAAACTTGGGAACATTATTCTTGTTGCTTCTATATGTGAGAACAATGTAAAAAAAAAACAATTCTAAATATAAGATTTAAAATTAGCCATGGAAGTTAGGAGATGACCAGTCTCAACCGACGGCGCCCGTTCACGAACTTGACGCGTGGATCAGCACCATCCAGCTCAACCATTTTGTAGGGAACCGAATGATCCAACACACGCGCCACCATCAGCAAAACATTGAAGGCAGTTTTTTTGTAAGGGAAGTGCCTGTGAAACACCAACATCGTTAAAATTACGAATCCTGTGGAATGCAACATGATAATTATGAGCATTGAAAATAGGACCAAAAATAGGTATAACTAATCCTACTATCTTACTACTACTTTTGGTCAGTCAGTGGCGAAAGCACCATATAACACGATTCATACCGGCTTCCCTTCGGCGATTCACATCAGCAACTCTATCGCTATTAAAAAACGGCACGTCAATAGTGGCTACTATTGTCAAAAAATATAGTTACACTACGGGTATTTAATTCACCATAACATTTAAACAACAAAAACGGTTGTTTTAGCTTTCTATTACAACAAAAAAAAAAACTAAATTAACCCGGTGCCAAAACGTCATAATCGGAAATTAAAAATTCATATAACAGCGATCCCGTAATGATGACACTTTAGGTCACGTGGCACCGCTTGATATGGACGAGAGCAAGCCGCTGTACATCGGATTATGACAGAGACAGATATAGAAAAATGCGTCAGCGAAAACGAGATGGAAGAATATTGCACATTTTATTTGGTTTTCAGCTGTTAAATTTTATTGTATTTAATTCTTTACTTTTCTTTATTTATAACTCAGTCAGTTAAAGCCGACTTCGCTTCGGCTTCTTTCTTAGAAAATTTGACACCTCGCCGCTGTTGATCAGTGAGTCGTCTTATAGACTTTTTATATAATTTATATTTTTTAACCTATTACTTAATATCATAAATGTGAAAGTTAGTGAAGTTGGATGGATGGTTGTTACTTTTTCACGCAAAACCTGAACGGATTTGGATGAAATTTGGCACACAGATACCTAGTTTGTAACCTGGGTTAACACACAGGATATTTTTTCATGCCGGTAGTACGTTCCCGTGGGATGATTTCTGATCTCCACGCGGTTGAAAAAGCTAGTATTAGTATAAAAAACATAACCCCGCGGCTGTTTTCCCTGAAGGGTTAGGTAGAGGTCATCAGATCCTGAAAATAGGGGCCAGCCTATTACCATCAACCGGCCAAAAGTCTAGAATTCAGGCAGCTACTAAGAAATTCCTGAAGGAAAAACCCTGCCGCAATGAACTACCTACCGTAGTACCAACAATACAGAATACTGACATAGGTAAACTTAGGTCGGTACCACTTAAAGGGGACTTCGCTGGCGATGGGACCGCTGGGATAGCTGAGATGCAGAATTCCAATTAGTGCTAAAGTTCTAGAAACCACTTTAGACATAAATTAGTGAGCTAAAAGTGGGTACTATGTAGTGGCGGGAAAAGTTTCACTTTCGGCAACTTTTACGACTTGCACACGAGCTGTCCAGCGTAGTGACTTGTATAATAGCGCGTGCACATTGGGAGAGTGAGTAGCGAAGGTATGTACACAAATATCAAAAGTAATATACACTATGAACTCAACAAAAGGGTCAAGTTAGTTTAGTAATAGACTGCCTTTTAGATGAAAACAACCGATTTACTTAAGGCGGTGATTTCTTGAATACACTCAATAAGGTGGTTTTTTAAACCAGTGTATCTCTTTAACCGTAAATAATTTTGAAAGCAAAAATATGTGATATTTTCAAGTCTTTTTGCATAAAGTGATCTAACTCAAAACATAATTAAACATACTTTAATGCAACAAAAATCATCGAAGTCACCTCTAAACTATCTTTAAAACCCTTCAATAACAATTATAATTAAAAATATACCATACAATTCCAAATGCCAAACTGCATCCAGTGATGGATTATATAATATTAAATAGTTAATATCTAATTTTATACGATTTTATTTGCATTTTTACGACAATGCTTGCTCATTTATTATTCGAATTTATTACAATATATTTTAACCCGTATGAGATTGCAATAAAAACCGATTATCGCTAATAACGACAATTTTGAAAGTTACCAGGGCCTTAATAAAATACGTTTACGTTTTTGAGCCGCTCTTCGCAACTGTGCGCCACTAAACGAGGAACAAACGGCTCAATAACTGCAAGATCCTCAATGACCACAATATTCATCAAACTACCAGAGTTCGAAGACATTGCAAACCTGATAAAAACCCCTATTTAAATGAGCAGGCTCTGGCCGTTATGCAGACACACACACAAGAGAAGATCGTCTGTGGCTGGGGTCACAAAATATTACCGCACTCAACTTTTCTATTTCTAGTCTTCGCCATTGCTGGGCACTGCCACCACTTATTCGATCTTTGGAGAGCCCGCAGTTTCTGAGCAGTTTGGACGGAACCCATCCATGATCTGCCAGGGGTGCGGGTTGTTCGAAAGAGATACCGTGGCATCTGGCAAACAGGCAACTGAAGGAACACGGGTGGGTTTTAGTCAGTAAAAATCTGACACACCCTCCTGCTCCACCCAGAGCGGGAGAAGTTATTTGATGATTTCCAACCCTTAAAAAACCCATCTATGATCCAGCATCCTATTTCCGTAATACTAACGGTAGTAATGTCTTTCATGTTGGCCGTGTCGACAGTTCAACAATATTCATTTCGTTATTTACGTCGTTGAACGCGATTAGCAATATCATTCTCAATATATTCAGGTTCTGAGTGTTATTGAGTTATACAATTAGGGTGCAGTTCGTCCTGCCATTCTCGCATCCCGCTTAGTCAATAAAAAATAAGTTCACCAAATACATACGCTTGTTTTCTTAAAACCAAAAAACCTACCACAAAGTGGGCACGAAAAACTTCGCTACACCGTAATGCGTAATATTGCAGCGAATAAAGCAATATAAAGCGCTTTATGTGGCAAGTAGACGAATATTTGTCCCACTGTCGAGTGCCATATGCCAGTTATTGGCTGCAAAAGCTGAATTAAAGAGCTCACAGACGTACCTACAAAACGTTTTCATGTTATTTCAGCGTGAATTCGAAGGAAGTCTTATAATAAATGTCCTATTAAAAATAAATTTGAATCTCCGGTCGTAGATATCTGGAAGGAACGCGTAAAGCATAGAAGCTGGATTTGAAAATTGGATGGATTTTATTCGTCCAATACATAATTTGTGTTCTTAGTTTTCGTTTTCCGAGCTTTTACAAAACCCTAATTGTGTAACACGCTATTAGTGAATTATTTCGATGGTTATTGCTAATCCATTACTTCTTAAATACTTATGTTCAAAAAATGTGTCTGCTCAACTACGTAAATTATACAGTGAATGTTGTTGAACTGTCAAAATGAAAGCCATTCTTACTGTTAGTGTGATAAGCAATTACCCCGCGGGACTTTATACGACAAAAGGGTGCAAAATTGTCGTCCATAAAACCGAATTATTTAATTAAGTACCTACACCTCCCTCAAGTTTTACTAAAATTCTAATCTCTACGCACTTTAATGTAAAATAGTGCATCATCATCACACAGTTTATGTTAGCTGTAAGTTTCCTGAATAAAATAAAATAAAATCAGTGTACTATGAAGATATAGTACACTGATTTTATTTTATTGGAAAATATGGCAATTGAAGGAGATCCCTCAATTGCCATAATTATTTTCCAATAGCCGCGATCTTCTAGCTGTAAAATACATAGAAAATAGGTACCTACACATCCTACTTCCTATTAATATCCTATTATTACAAGTGTGAAGGTTTGTTTGTATGTTTGTTACTCAATCACGCAAAAACGGCGCAACGGATTCGTATGAAATTGGGCACACAGGTAGTCTATAACTTGGATAAACACAGAATACTTTTTATCTTGGACCTACTTACCCGTGGGATAGTTTTGGAAATACAAGGGCGAAGCCGCTGGAAAAGCCTAGAACTTAATAAATTAATGGGGCAAAACAAGCAAAACCCATTCCCTGTATAAAGTTTGAAGCACCTAGTACGTAGACCTACTTTTTGGGGTAGTTACTCACGTCACACCGAAAAGAATACCAAACCAAAAGCTCTTCAAGAAAATGCATTCTCTTTTTTACATCGCCTACGAACCTAATTTTCTTTATGAATACAATCCGATTAAATTACATGACTCTATCTAATTACTGTTTATAAACAAGACAAGTTAATGAATTTTAATAGACAAAAAACTAAACCTACTTACGTTGGTTCACTTTGAAAATAATTAATTTTACTTAATAATTATGTAAGTTATTATTATCTATCTCATTTTGAATTAGTGATACTTTATAATATCCATGATAAGTTCTCTACTTACTTAATATTAATCATACAAGTTTTCCATAAACCTCTACGGTTTACTTCGAAGTGCTACGAAGTATGAGAAATGCCACAGTCTACTAAATAATAGCTCGTTTCACGCAGTATCTTCACAGTTCACAGAGGCCGTTGACTACAATATCGTCCATCCTTTTCTAACATGCATCTATACTCTTCCGTAAATCGAAATCAAAGCTCGTCGGGACTGGACCGCAGTGAAGTTGTAGCGGTCGCTTCACGAGAGTGAAGTGAAGTGCAAATTGATGTGCGTTCAGAAGATAGTGACAGTCCAATTTTGAAATCTTATCTGACACTTCCAAACAAATGAAATAAATTAGAAAAGCACCGATTGCATGAAATATTAGGTAAATCTTCTATAAAAATAAGATAAATTGTTACTAAGCATGTCCATTTTACCAATGAATAAAAACTGCAAAGTACTTTTTTTGCCAAATTCCGACCAAAACCGTTGACACTTCACTAGCGTTCTGAACAAGCCGGCCGAAAAAAATTACGCTCTCGTATGTGCGGAACGTACCTGCATATGGCGGACGCTTAGTTTGTGTTTATGTCAATAAGAAACTGATTTTTAACATTTGCGCGGGTGTGGATTAAACAATTTATTAATAATAATGTGCTAGTGGAACCTGTGTATTGTGTGTTTTTTTTGTGATAATGGTTTTCGTGGTTGAACATTTGGATAACTTGCCATCTTCGTTGTACTTATAAGGGTATGTATTTATTTTATGTTTCTTTCTATATTTGAGGATTTATAAAGATTTACGAGGATTCGTAAATGTGGTTCAGCCGGGAATGTTATGATTTTTTATGAGGGCAAACGAATTGTTTATGCCGTAGATGTTTGCAATTGATGTATCTAGGCTCAATTGATTCGTCTCATAGGTTATCGCCAGATGATAACTTTTAGCGTATTATTACGAAGCTCCTTCGAAGTAAATTGCAATAAACATTGCTTATAAACACAGTTTTCGTATGTAAAGCTTGTTTAAGTTTTGATAAATTGTTAATTGATATAAATATTTCTACAGATTCATGTAAGTACATAAGTAAAAGTAAAATAGTGACAAACTTGCACTGCATTTCTAAAATTTGCATGAGCTTATAAATATTAGCAAAAACTAATGTTTCCAAACCAACTTTACTTGTGTTACTGAGTTGTAGAGACTGATCAGTGTGGTTGTTATCAAATTGACAAATTGGTAGGGCATACTTTATTAATTTTCAATAATATCCCACATTAAAAACTGATCAAAACAATCGAAAATCGAACAGTAGCAAAAGTTTGTACCACAAAGTTATTATTCAATCACCCAAACCTCAGTTATGGAACAGTGTATAGAAAAAAAAATAAACATAGAGATTTTTATTTATGAAACAGCATGTCAGTCTTGTTACAGTATGGAAGGCACATTGTGTTTATAATTTGGACACACATGTTTTGATAACTTTATCCCATGAATCATGAGACATCTGCCTCTGTGATTTATGTCCCACATTCTAATTCACAAGTAACTGATGACTACATAATTTTATTTATAATTGGAACTTGAATAGTTTTGTAATGTGCCAGTTTATTTTTAAAGCATGTCTTCACTGATTTTAGAATAATTGGGTAAAATTAGATGCAGGCTTATTCTTTTTAAAACACAGATAACTATGGTGACAAAAGCTTCTGCAGATTGTTGGTGAAATAGTAAAATTACAATAGCTACATTAAAAGTGAAACTAACAAACAAAATAACAACTGTAAACGAAGTATCTCACAAAAAGGTGTTACTATTTTGTGCTGTGCTGTAACTAAAATAATTACTGTCCTGGTAGCCTCATTTATAATTAACATGCAAGTATATGAAGCAATTTAGAACATGATACTTTCAAGGCATGAGCATAAAAAGTAATATGTTTTACAGTTCCTTAACATGCGCTGTTGTTACAAAAACAAAACATTCATAGAATAAATACTGCTCCTAAAAGATTGGTTATTTGATAATTAATAATGTTATTTAAAAATTTATTGAAAATGATTTGCATTTATCACTACTATTGTGGTTCAGTAATAATCCATTAAATTTATCCTGTATCAGCCAACTGTAGCTTTGATTCCCGAGCTTATCAACCAATTAATACACAGGGATTTTATTTATTCCTATATTGTTTAATTATAGGAAACTATTCTCTATTTATTTCCATATTTGTCCTCAAACTTGCTCACTTAAAACGGTAACTAGACTGAACTTTATCTTGAAAACAATTGGTTTCAATTTAAAGGCTTATAGTAGTCCAATAGGTAGTTTAGTCCCTATTATTTTGGCAGCTTCATACCATCCACTGCTATGTACATAGGTCTCCTCTCTTTGGTGCCATGCTACCCTGGTAGGTAAAAACCATTTGTCCCATAATATTTTGTATCTAGAAAACATCCTACTAATACTTTAAATGTGCAAATTTGTTTAATCATGCAAAACGGCCCAACGAATTGGCATGAAATTTGGAATACAGAATAGTGTATAACCTGGATTATCATTTATGATACTTTTTATCACAGTAATACGGTCCCGTGGGATGATTTCCAACCTCCACGTGGGCGAAGCCAATAGGAAAAGCTAGTTTAAAATAAACAACAACAGTTGTTACATTACAAATGCCCAAAATTTCCATTATGATAAGGTAGATAATTTATTAGACATGATTTCCTGATAAATTGATTGAGAAGTAGACTGTGATTTGACCTGGCTTTGTATTGAGTTTAATGGAGAGTGATAGTTGCTTTGTATTGATATCATGACATACAAATCGCATCTTTAGAATAATAGAGACCTATGTAATGCGAAATTAGCCGCAAGCAAAATTATTTGGAATGATTAGAATTATAGAGACTAATTTTGGTTGTGGCTAATTTCGCATTAGGTCTCTATTATTCTAAAGATGCGAAATATTGCATAGATTGTTAGCAATATTTTACTAAAAGTATTTACGAATTGATTGAGTGAATTGATTGGTATCAAGTTCAAAGTCTTTGCTACTGTTCTTTGGTAAAAGAGTTTGTTGGGATTTTTTTTTTTAATTTATACCTAAGCAACAAGTATTTAAGTAAGGCAGTTGTTAAAGATGATGCAACTTAGTCATTTCATGAGAATTAAGAGTATGTATGGGATCTACCAAAAGATCAAGTTGTGCCTGTGGCTTCGCCCGCGTGTATGTCTTATATTTTCCCGCAGCATTGTGTTACCTAGACAAAAAGTAAGCTAGGTTACTCCTTATAACATCAGCTATCTGCCCAGTGAAAGTCCCGTCAAAATCGGTCAAATAGACAGACAAACAGACAGTTTTTTAAAGTGTTTTTTTGTTGTTGTATTGTACATACTTACCGTAAATTATTTCATATGGATTTAGTGAGAAGCTATTTATTATTTTGGCATTACACTTTAATCTTATTTATTCGTATTAAATAGGTATATAGATTGAAATCTGGGATTACAACTATCATTATTACCAAATACTCTACAAGGCCTTGTAGGTTTATTGATATGCAAAAGTCCTGTCTGTAAACCACATACCTAAATACAGAAGTCTCGCATGTAAACCAATTGGTTTACATGCGAGACTTCTGTATTTAGGTATGAACTAGACATTTGAGTGCACTTCTCGCGAAACCAATTGGTTTCGCGAGAAGTGCACTCAAATGTCTAGTTCATAGCTATCTTATAGATACCTAGATAATAGTCATAAAATGGCAAGCCTTCATATTTTAGCGAAGGACTTGATATTCTCGTAGAAACACGTGCACTCACGTACCTACATTAATTAATCAACGTTAGTAAACATGCAATCTTACGAAAATTACGGTAATATACCGAATAAGTCTGAAACTCAAGCTCCAAAAGAGCTAAGATTGGCTGTTTTTCACCTAGGGAAGTTACGAACCTTATTACTTTGTGGAAGTTTTATGGAATGTAGGGGGTCGTCCCTAAATAATAATAACCGCAGGCAAAGATTTAAATCGCGCACGGGACGATCAAAGGTTAAGGTGAACCTAGTCCACATGTTTTGCATACAAACTTCGGGAGTGTTTTACTCCACTGTCTGATATGGCACATCCAAAGTAAAATATGATATCGGTTTGTCTCATTATTAATATTGTCTGTACGGAAACAGAATACTAAAATAAAAACCCATTGAAAAGTTAGGAGCCAACAAAGATTCGTTTTTCTTGCTAATTTTACTTAACTTTGGGCGTGTTTAAGTAATAAAAGAAGTGTAAAATCTCCAAAACCAAGTCGGTACCGACAAAGTTCAATTATCGAAAAGTTCAATAAACTTTATTGGTCATTGATTTATGCATTGGTTTTTTCATAAAACCTGATCTTCCAAAGGACTTTTCTTAATTTTTTCGCGAATTTTTGACTTTAAATGATCCTGCATCTCACTCAATAACGTGCGTGTAGACTAGCGTCTAACTGCTCATCACTGATACTATCTCTGTTGGACACGAAACTTGGTGAGACAGCCTGATTTTTACCCAGGCCCACCAGTGAGTTCGAGCCCGCGACTAGGTTTCCTTTAAGCAACGCTTGCCGCGGTCAGTGGTGACCATCCATTACATACCAAGACCCCTCCGTGCCTCGGAAGTTAAGCCGTTGGTCCCGGCTGTCAATAGCAGATCTTTGACCGTCGTTACGGGTAATCAGAAGCCCAAAACTCTGACAACCAGTCTTACCATGGGGTACTTTTCGTGTTACCAAGTAACTGGATGGTGGAGGTCAGACAGGCAGTCGCTTCATGTAGGATACTGGTATTCAGCTGCATCCGGTTAGACAGGAAACTGACCCCAACATAGTTGGGAAAAAGCTAGATTGATGGTTTTACGGAATGTAGGTAGCTGTTGTCCGTATCGGTTCCGCAGACAGACGCGACGCGACGCGACGACTGCCTTTATGGGTCCTTCGTCAAAATTATAGCATTACAAAATTCGTTTTCATTCAGTTGTAATCACAATAGACGTCACCCAAACCCTTCCTTAGCCCTACACGATCACAACGAGATTTATCTTATCTTCTTCGTAATCAAATCAGTCGGTGTCGTTGGCCTCATCTCGACTTATCATGTTTGCACATACCGTAGTATAGTATACGGAGTAATATCGCATAACTAACTAACCTTGAGCATAAAATTATAAATCCCTGAGCGTACGTTAATCTTTGTAAAATTTATACTAGATTTTGCAGGTACGATTTCGTTAAACCAAAGCTAATTTACTTAACTAACTAGCTTTAAGTATATAACCAGTTTTATTTTCTACGCCTCAACACCAGTAATATTTATTTTTATATTGTCAAAAACGTTGGCAAGGATAAGGAATGTCTACTTCATTTTTACTCTTGATAGGTATTACAAGGCCTTTGGCCCTAGTGTAAGTTTCTTTTAACCATCTCGATCTAACGCATCGATTGCCGCATCGTAACCGATCGTCCTGGATTGGTGAAGGACCAATCGGAGGGCCAAACTCTGTCGATGCGTTAAACGAAACTCACACTAGCCTCTTGTCAAAATATGCATCATACATAGATAAAATCAAAAGTCATTTATTCCAACTAGGCTGAGAGTCTGCACTTTTTGAACGTCAAAATTACATAAGACAGTTCCCCCAAAACGCCCGCCTTTCATCACTTCCTAGTGCTTTAGATGGGAAGAAGAAGTGGCGCAACAAACTCCCCAGCAGCTCAGCTGTCTGTTAAGTTAGAAGAACTTTATTCTGTACAATAATAGGTCAGTAATTGGCATTAGTAAACACAAAAACATAAAATTAAATTATTTGCCATAATTATGTCAGCTAGCACACATCAATATACCAACTTTTCATAGTAACTAAACTCAAGCAGATATAAATAATAAAAAATAAAACAAAACAATAAACGTAAACAGAACTCAATACCCCCCCCCCCCCCCCCCCACATAAAAGCCTGCAGGCATAAAGGATGTGCCCGCTTACTGTATATGCAATGCTGCATGATGTTCATTTAGATGTAACTTAAAGTAATAAATGTTAAGTTAGGACCTTCGGAGTAAAATAAATAAACAGTTAATTACTAATAACAATGACAAAACCGTGGTCAGCAAGACGACCAGTCACCACAAGCAGCACCCGTTCACGAGCACAACATCACGTTAGACTGAGGTGTACCTACCTACCTACACCCGCCAGTTGCCAGTTGTGTTTCAAAATACGTGTTGCCACAATTGCTTCTATTGTATCTACTAACTCTAACCGATACAACTTAGGTATGTGAAAGTACTTATCCACTGTTCCGAACCAAAAAAAAGACTGTTAAAACTCTTTGCTAAATCTATATATATAGCAACTTATCAACTTAAACAGGTCCAATTTGAATCGATTTTTCTGCACACGAGCATGCAATACGATCTCTTAGGACCGTGTTTTGCTGTATTCGAATTTCGTATCGGACACAGTAGACAAGCACTCCAAAGCCCACGTTCTCATGGACGTAATCAAATCGCGGCGAGATATTTCGCGCACTAGATCTTTAACGAACTTTGAACAAACATTATGTTTTTTCGACGCGCTGAGGCTCATTTACGCTGCACTCTCTCGGTTCAACACCGAGAGTTCCAAATTGCGAAAACATCCCGCCCCGATTTTATTACGTCCGTGTGAACGTCGACTAATACTCTGTTAGGTAATGAGGAGCTATTGTGTGAATGTTACACGAGTGAATATCCTTGAATGATGGGCAAGAACACCATAATTTCTCTTCACATGGGCTTTATAAAATAATTTGTAGGTTTATGTTCCACTAGCTTCTAGCCGCGATTTCGTTCACGTGAAACTTCGGATCAATCGGATCAGTAGTTCTGAAGATTACCCGCCTACATAAATATTCACACATTTTACCACGATTATACAACGTGTAACATAATTAACGCAAGACCTCATACACCCCAATTACAGTATTGAGTTAAAAGCATACTATGACTAAAACTTATATTTTTTAAGTCTTGCGTCTATTCTGTATCACCTTGTTTAATATAGATGAGTATAACAGAGTGTGAAGTGTGAAAACGACTCCTGCATTTAATTGCATTAATTGATCCGTTTATCCTCACCGTTTTAGAGGGCATTAAATATCAAATCTCTGGACCGATGGCCTTGCAAATCCTGCTTCCGACAGTCAACTCTGGGACATTTTCTAACAACGCAATTGTTTCTCCGAAAAATCCCGAACGAAGCTGGGGTGTGCTCAATTATAGGTAGGATCGGAATTGTGCCCGGTATTAGGGGAAGGGCTCGCCCCCTATCACATCATTATCACCTTAGCGCGCCCCCTATAACATTAGACCTAATACTGTCACCGTAGAGGCGTTGACTCTGTGATCGGTAATACTTTATTAAACTCTTTAGTCTGTGAAACTGTTCTGGGAATACGGGTATGATCATTAGGACTAACCTTGGCTCACCAAGTGACATTGAACCTTTGATATTGTGACTGATATGAACATTGAACTCGTAATATTGTGCTATTCAATGATGCATGGCTTATTGCTTGCGCTAACGGCATGACAAAACGTTCAGGTCTGAACATAATTTGATATTACTTTTGTTGTTTGCTATGGGCCGAATAAACTCCTATTTCAAACAAGGGCAAGCTTCTACTTCTTAATTTTGATATCGTTTTTATTATCTTAAATTCCCAATAGAGAACGTTTGTTCTCTATTGGGAATTTAAGATAATAAAAACGTTTACGATTAATGGTGACTAATATTATAACAATACATGCGTTTGCATGTATTGTTATAATATTAGTCACCATTTTTTCTGCACCCACGACAATCCGGCGACACAAGCCTAAAACCTTGTTCATGCCAGGAAACCACACATACCAATACCAACCCTCAGTAATACGAATATAGTTCCCGTAACCCCATAACGTCTGACCTTGTGCTAAGTTACGTTGATCCCAATATTTTTATGTAGGTACAATCATTTATCATAATGTTAGCGTTCCGGATATTCTGGGCTGCTCGTGTTAGGGTGTGACCACATATACGAACCTCTTTTGTACCCAGATCTGGGCTCGGACGGCTCGCACACTGTGTGGTCTTCCATACAGAATAAGTTTCGCGTTCGGCTGGTTTAGCTCTATGTGTACACACCCTTATGTAGGTGTTTTCTACGCGCCGTGCATGATTAAATATATTGCCAACTTATCTTTTATGTTTCAATGCAATTACTTAAGGCGGTTCACAGAGCAAAATAACCTTGAGCTTTCTATCTATTAGTGTCAGTAACATAACTAAAATAATGCTTACTTCACGAGGAGATTCATGTTATCTATCATTGTTACTCATTTCTGTGGTATCGTTGTAAGGAGATTTGTTAAACAAATACTACTTTAAAAAACAAAAACGAAAACAACCATTGTGGGATCAAGATTATGTAGGATTTAAATGTATTTTTTTTTAGTTGACATTTCATTTAAATAACGAGTAGTTAGCTCCAATAAATTGCCCAAAACACGGCTGGCGCGAAGTTTTGGCAGGCAACGCGCCTTAACGTTGATTTGAAAACCTGTTTCGAAGCAGTTAAGTGTTTTAGTTAATTGGTGCGATATGTTTTCATTTTCGATCTATATGGATGTTTGTTTCTATAGCACAAGTTTTTTGTTTAGTATTTCGACAATTTCATTAGCTATCTTGTTACCGTTGATGGATATTTTATGGTTGTTTGATTTGTTATTAAATTAAAATAAATGAATATGATGTATCTTTCCCGCTTCGTAATATTTATCAAAAACTTAACCCGCAAACAAAACTCTGCGATTAATCATTAAAATTACTAAAGGAAAGGACAGGTGTTGAGTGATTGGCTATTAAAATAAAGCTGTCGATTGTAAAAACAATATGGCGACAGGTGCACTTTTTATTGCACCTGCTCTCTGCCAAGAAAAAATTGCATGTTGACAAACACTACACAGCTAACCTGCTATCTTTTAATACACTCAAAGTCAACCACCTAAGTCAATCTAGTTACGCCACGCTTTGACGTCTCCCAGATAACGTTAACGATACAGCAAGCAGACGTACGTGCGCAATGATAACGAAAGTACTTAACTTCTGGAGATTCACCCACCCTATTCTATAAATACGAATACAAACAAGCTTAACATCAAACTGTCTGATGCTCCCCTGTCGCTCAAAATTACCTGAGCACCAATGTTTAATGCTTAACGACCAATGGGAGTAAGCTCTTTATACTTGAAGTTAGAGTGAAGACACGCCACGTTGACGTCGACTCTATTTAGAACGACATTTGGCGGCAATTTGAACAGACAGGTCCCAATCAGGATCCTGCCAAAGATAGCAGGTTATTCTTAGCTTAAAGCCAGGATAAATGAGAAACGAACCGAGCAAGTTCACTGTCGATATGTCACAAATGAACGTTCGACGGAAAATGGTTTGCGAAAATTTTGGACGTATGCAAATGGAGCTCTGTGGCGGGCAGGCACGTAGTGATTTTAAAATAGTTCAATGGACTGTGGGTGTGTTAAACCTGGTACAGGCTGACATCCATTTAATTGTAATAAAAGTGGAATGAAAAGAATAAAATGTATAAAAATTAAAATACATATTTGTATGTATGACATGTTTTTTGAGGTACATTAATTATGGCAGGACTAAAGTCTCTGGCGAGATCGATTTTCGTAATAGCTATGGACGTCCAAACAATACAACTAGACATTGCACCTATGTATATCAGAGATACTGGCCATTTATACCCAACAAATAATCTAGTGTTGAACATATAGGTCTCTCCGATCGCTCACTATTGAGCTCGATCCTCGACCACTCCCTATTTGGCATGCCAATATTTATCTAGCTTAGAACTATGAATTAAATTCCCTTGCCTAATACAATAAGGAGAGAAAAAGGGGTTTACAAATGCATTTGTTAAATAACATATTTAAATAATAAGATAAGTCCTGACTGACTCATTAACGCTCAGCCCAAACCTTTGGACCTAGAAAGCTGAAATTTTGCACAGAGGTTCCCTTTATAATGTAGACAAGGAACAAGGAAGGATTTTTGGAAATTCAACCCCTAAGGGAGTTAAATAGGGGATGAAATGTCCGCGCGGGCGAAGCCGCTGGCAAAAGCTAGTTGAACTAGTGAAACTCCTAACACCCAAACTAGGACATGTCCTGTATCTCAGGTGTCAGCGTTCCTTCCTGGCAGACACATTTGTGAAGCCTAGCTTTCAATTGCGTGCTTCATGTCTCAATGATGATGTAGAGCTCACAAATCTAGAAAAATAAAATCTAATAAAATTACAATCTCGGTTTAAGGCGGTGATTTCTTGAAAACGCTCAAAAAGGTGGTTTTTTAAACAAGTGTATCTCTTTAACCGTAAATAATTTTGAAAAAATATGATATTTTCAAGTATTTTTTGCATAAAGTGATGGAACTCAAAACATAATTAAAAACATACTTTAATGCATCAAAAAAATCATCAAAGTCATCTCTTAATTATCTTTAAAACCAGTTTATCCCTTCAATAACAATTATAATTATAATTAAAAATATACCATACAATTCCAAATGCCAAACTGCATCCAGTGATGGATTATTTACTATTAAATACCTAGTTAATATTTAATTTTATACGATTTTATTTGCATTTTACGACAATGCTTGCTCATTTATTATTCGAATTTATTACAACAGATTTTAACCCGTATGGGATTGCAATAAGAACTATTATCGCTCATAACGACAATATCTAAAGTTACCGGGGCCTTAAGCAAAAGCAATATAGAAGTAGTAAGTAACCTATTTTATCTCTGCTATAATATATGCGAGAGGAGAAGTGAAAGTCGTGTACTTATGGGTAGCGTATAATGTAAAGGTGAGTGTAGTGTGAGGGTAAGTGTGGTGTAAGAGTGTGTATGTGTGAATAGGGCATTTTCCAATTTATTAAAAACTGTTTTAATTTGAAGATTGGGACGAAAAATGTAACCGAAAAATAAAATAAATAGATTTATATCCATTTTCTCAAATAAAACGATTTTAATCAAATGAATTTTTCGTTGTCTTGAATTTGCCGCCAAAACGCTCCTTACGATGGCTTTTTTTGACCACACCTGATGACCTGACGTCAACTTTATGTAAACTAAAGCAGTTGTAAACAAGTGAATTGTCGAGTTTATAATTAACAAGATTTTTAATGGATAGAAAGTGATATTTACTGGTGTGCGGTGTCTCTCTGCACAAATACTTTTAAAACTGCGCCACAACTATTAAAACTGCGCCACACAAAGTATTTGTACCGGTGCCTTTTACGCAAAGCTGACGTCACGTGTGGCCACGTGATAAAAACTCAACGTAAGAAGCGTTTTGGCGGTAAATTCAAAACAACGAAAAATTAATTTGATTTGAATCGTTTTTAATTGAGAATATGGATATAAATCAATTTATTTCTATTTGTCTGTTACATATTTCGTCCCCATCTTCAAATTAAAATAGTTTTTCATAAATTGGAAAATACCCTATTAATAGGTTGGGGTTGTTTGTTTTTAGGTGCATGCGGTTTGAATGCTATGACTAGCCAGCATTACCAGCCAGCAACTCTTCAGTTTCCTGATAGGTTAGAGAAGTAAGCCATTCCTTCACCTACATTTTACAGTTTATTCGATTTAGATGAAAGAATGTACGTTATTAAGAAAATTTTCGGCGCAGGATAGCCTTTATCAGAAGTATCATCGTGTTAGTGGTTCAGCAGCTTCAATCGTCAGAGTTGTGTCGGACTATAGCAGTTCGTTGTGGACGTGGTACGACAGCGGCTCCGCTTACAACATTTTTGTCATCAGAAGACAGCCAAGCACTACGCAACCATCGATGCGACGCTGTACTAGAGTGACTGTCACCAGCCAGTGTCACTCTCATCCGATCTTTTCGGTGATTCCTAGTATTTTTGTATAAGTTTTGTTTCCGTAACAAAACTAGACGACGCCACTTTCTTCGCCGTCATACTATTAAACGCTTTGTTACAGTGTGAACATATTGAATGAAGACTATTACCATCGATGACGCATTACTTCCATTCTTCTTGACCTCTTCAACTCTGCTAAATAGACGCTTGTTATTACACTTGAGAATCCTGTCTGTGAGAGTTCGCTGATTGCTCCGAAGGTGGCTTTTAATAATGTAGCAATTTATAACACAATATCTTCATACATACTTGTGAATGAAACCACCTGCTGAATAAAAACTACACTACTCTATTCTACACACTTGCACCATAAGTGAGGTCATCCTAAATATTTCATCCGAGGATTTGAACTCTTGGAGTAACCTTCAATTGGCCGTTGAACTAGACTGACTAGAATTGTATGATAGTCTTCAATTATGCAATTTTGTTGAGCATAATTATATTACCTTGCCTTGGACGTGTATTCGTGGTTTTCCTACATGCATGTTATTCACGTTTCGGTCCCTTTGTTTAATAGCTCAGGCATAACGTTATTTGTTGTACAATTTTAGCACAATTCTAATTACAATGCAAGAGCTTATCTATTCGATGAAGCATTCCATTGAATATGCTTAATTTAATTTCACGATATCATAAAGCTTACTAAGTAGAGTTGACGAATTCAACCCGTTTACACGTTTGTTGCAAGTAGCGGGCAGTACTTACCATAACGCCTACGGTATACTTAAATGCCTTTCGATCTATCATTACGAAATCACCAGATCATATTACAATAATACGTGTGAACGGACATTGCACACGATTCTTCGCTTCTGCGAAATTTGCATTCCGTCTGTCGGATTCATAATACTTTACTGTAGGAAAATGGCTCAAAGAATCAAGAAAAGATTGACCTTGTTTCCCAGAACCTTTTTAGAAAATGTTCTCAGTTGGAAAAAATCGCTTGTGGTATAACTGGGCTTCGTTTAAAGACCATTGATGTTAATGCCATGTCTGGCTGGCATCCTGCGAGGTATTGTTTGCATAGCTACTAGACACAAGAGCTAGCTACTAACTCTTCAATGCTTACGGCGCCACTGCAATCTAGTTGTATAATATTATATAGCACGTTTTTGCTGCTTATGACGTCAAGAGTGCATTGTTATTTAACTCTGTGGGAACTTATGCCCGAAACGAATGAGATTTGTACGAACATAGGTTTCAGGTTCTTTGTAATTAAATTGTTTGTAAGTACAGAACATAAAATTATGCTCTTAATGCCTAACGGGGAACACGCGTTACAGTTTGTGCCAAAGCGCTAATTGAAACCACGTTTGGCACAGATACAAATTCGGCGTTAATAAAATAGTAATGTATGGTGTTGACATGTCGTCAGCGCATGCTCTATTGGTGTAGCAATATTTTGTTTGCTTCAATTGATTCTATTATGACATTGTCATGTTCAGTAACTGTAATACCTATATTGTAATTCGTTCTCCTTTTTGTCTTAACTCGGCCAGTTTTCATGTTACATTTCTAGAAAGATACTAAACCATCGTTTTATCTCCATCTAACTCGCCATTTTCCGCTTAAAAGTCAACTCTTTAACCTACTTTTAAATAACAATAACAACAGCAAACCATTGTTTTTATCGTTTACTATCAATAAGTATCGAGAATCGATTTAAAGGTACCTATTACGTATGCTGATAACAAATAAAATTGCATGTTTAGTAAAAACACATGGCAATAGCGATTTGTACACGCGAATTAAGCCATTCATGGAATTGGAGCACGCGTTTCTTTAGAGGTCGATTAGACTGTGCCGCCCTACTTATGAGATGAATTTATAGCCTTTTATTTAAAGGGTTGACACTGACAGGAGTTACGCGTTCGGCTGCGTTCCAAATTATACCTACGTATTTATTTATTAAGTTACCTTTGAACGCAGTTTAGTTTTAAGTGCTTAAATGCTTTTTTTAAGGAATTACTATACCCAAGTTGTTAGAAGATAATGATGTAATGCTTTTAAACCGATTTATCTCTGTTGCAAACAAAAGTTATCTTGACTTCTTGTTTTGATAAGATGCTTAGGGAGCAGAAAAATTTCAAATCATTATGCAGTGTAAAGTTAAATCCTGAACTGGACTGTTGTAAATCCACTGTTCTCATGGTTTTGTTCGTGCATCTATGCCCGTTAAATAATAAACTCAGGTTCCCTGCGTTTCGCTGTGTTCACTGAAAGGAGAAGAATAACTTATTGACGATCTGCCTTAAGTACACCATCCATTTCTTTCTGACTCCATTTTTTTCAAAATCAAAATCGGAGGATCAAACATTATGAAAGAAATAAGGACTGTCTCCTATGACCGGTTTTCTGTAAATACAACGGTTAACGGATAACCTTACTGCTCCGTCTCAAAAATCCACTCTGTCCCTATTAGTAAAAGATAGAGTTAATCTGAGTAAATCTGTCGGCACGCAAAGCCTTACGAAGCGTATTTTAAATATTCTATTGACCTACGATAACCTAAACAACCTTTACCTGGTTAAGTTAAAGTAAGTTTAAGTTCAAAAAATATTTCGTGATGGAATTTAATTAGTTACAATCTTAAATAGAGAATACAATCCCGAGCATATTTTTCCATCCCGGGAGTACGGGAATTATGATGTGTAATCCCGGGATCCCGAGACCATCCCGGGATTACACTATGTGGTTTTTAGTTGGACTGAAATGAAAAAAGGAACTTGAATATTTTTTTTTTTTTAATATTGTTGCACTACACAAATCTCAATATATATTAAGAAAAGAAAAAAAAAAACTGTCGTTATGTAAGAATTATCTCAGCCTAGTTTGAATACTTAAATGTTCTTTTTTTAATTACTACAACGAACATATTATTAGGGCTGTACCTGTGTAGTACCTATCGTAAGGCGCGTCTAAGGGTTGATTTTTTTGTCATTATGTAATAAATGCTATTATAGACCATTTTTCCAGCTTTTTAGGTTCTAGTTTTAGGTGGCTCTAGAGTCTAGAGTATGACTGGTCTAATAATATATTCCGGGCAAGGTCATTGTCAAGGCGCAACGGACTACGGAATGCAAACTAGGACTGTTTGTGGCAATCCAGAAAATCCTGGGATTAGCCAAATACAGTCTCGGGATTTTCTGGGTCAGAAAACGGCCCGGGATTGTATTCTCTAATCTTAAATCATTAAGATTGTAACTAATTAATCATGTAAACTAATTAATCATTAAATCTTCTCCCATAACTTCATCATCATCATCATTTAAGCCAAAAGACGTCCACTGCTGGACATAGGTTCTTCTCCCATATCTAATTTGGTAGTGGGGCATAAGGCAATCGAGACGGCTATGCGTGGAGTTTCCCTACGTGATAGAATCAGGAATGAAGAGATCCGCAGGAAAACCAGGTTGACCGACAGAGCCCGAAGAATTGCCAAACTTAAGTGGCAGTGGGCAGGCACATTGCTCGCAGAACAGATGGCCGATGAGCCGAAAGGTTCTGGAGTGGCGACCGCGTACCGGAAAACGTAGAGTTGGAAGGCCTCCTCCAAGGTAGACCGATGACCTTGTGAACGCCGCAGGAATCCAATGGATGCGGGAAGCACAGAATTGGCTGAAGTGGCGGGGCTTCGGGAGGCCTATGTCCAACAGTGGACGTCTTTCAGCTAAAATGATGATTATGAAAGATGAAAAGAAGTACTGACTTAATGATGACGTAATATCGATGTTTTAATTGCAATCGTTTCTCTTCATTTCATTTCTTAATACATAAGTGCCAAACGCTATCGCTTGCAGTTAATTAAAATTATGTCAGCGTTTTATAAGTGCCGAAGTCTTCGAGTAGAATACTGATTTTAACCCAAATCTTGACTGGAAGCCGACCTTACATTGAGAAAGATCTTGGCAGAACATTTAATCGCCTAACAATGAACTGTTATTCTTGAATCCTATTAAATCTACTTTAATATGGCCGTGGTTGCGCCCGCTAGAAATAGGTCTGACTTTACCTAGTACTTGCTGTTGTGTGGACCAATACAGATAAAAACCTGGCCGAAAACATAATCCCCCTTATTACAAATAAATAGTAGTTTAAAAAACTAAAAAACACGCCATGTTTCGTTTGATCCACGATTTTTTACCCACCCTGTATATATAGAGCAATTTTATACTTAAGTGTAAATAAAATTCAAAACAGTGCAGTACAGCACTTATGTGTCTATACAAAAAAATAATAAAAAAACTAAACGTATGTGTCTAATATGTAATTCCTAAGGCCTTTTTAAATGTTGGTATGCTTGTACAAGCTCTCTTGAGTTTTTAGGTAATTTATTGTATGGCCGAAACCCCTCCCATAGTTATCTCTCCGTATAGTTTTCCTGCCGTACAAGGTTCTCGCTCTTGGTACTTCTAGGTCGTCTTGATTACGGGTATTATATCTGCGAGTCTTTTGTGTAAATGAAATATTTGTGTGTATGTTGGTCTTAAGGATCTTTCGTATAGTCATGCATGTATGGTTCGTATACAATTGTTGCAGGTTAAATAATTTTGCTGTTTTGTGAAGTAATTCTGTTGGAGTTTATTAGTTGTAATTGAAGAGGACTTTGATGATTTTATTTTGTGTTCGTTGTAGGTGTTGTTCATTTGTTTTTGCAGCTTGTCCCCATACTTGGATCAGACATTCCAGATGTGGTTTGATTAGCGTGTTGAAATTGTATGTCTTAACTTGTAGGGTACACATTTTACAATGTTACGTATGGCTCCGGTTAGTGGAAGTATTCGAGATCCTACGTAGTCAATATGCGCTCTGAACGCCAACTTACTGTCCACAATTAGGCCCAAATATTTTTCGTGTGTTGATTTTCGTAACGGTTGGTTATTTATTGTAAGATTTGGGAATGATGGTATTTTATTATTCTTTGCTACGAAAATGATGTAAGCAGTTTTACTAACATTCATAGTCAGGTTTTGACTAAGCCATATATCCAAAACATTAAGGTCTTTCTGTGCTTCTGAGATAATATCGGCGATGGAATCGCCAAAATAAAAAAAGACATGTGTCATCTGCATACAGTGATATGTGTCGTAATTTTGTATGTGATTTCGTGTGTAATTTTCGAACATAAGAGGCAATGGATTAGCAATATCCTTCAAAATGATTGAGATTGATAGTGTGTTATGTAATAAGGGTGGTCATGGTTTACCTATGCGCCAAATTCATCGAAATCTGTTCACCCATTATGTTGTTAAATGGTAACAGACAGACATGCAGACAGAGTTACTTTGTCATTTATAATAATTCAAGCGACCCGCCCCTGATTTGCACAGTTTTTAGTTTTACAACATGACGAAACAGATTATGACATCTATGTTTAATATTAATGGATTATAAAATGTATATAAATTCTCTGAGCGACGTTGACAACCGCATCAAATTCCGCTTTGCAACGGATTTTGCGGATGCGGTTTTGTTTAGAAGAACAACGCGGTCGCATGGATGGACACGAAAAGTGACTTTAATTTATAATATGATACAAGTATGAGTAATAAGGATTTGTTGAGTAGAGATCAACAAACGACCCGTCGCTTTACCGTTCTTACTCCATAAACTTGGTAAAGCGCAAAATACAAAAGGGTATGCACTTTTCTTCAGTCTTTCTGCGGTTATTTCGAGAGCAGAAAGCATTGTCTTACAGACAATAGCGGACAAAGTTCCTCGTTCCGTTTCTTTATAGCATATAAATAGACCACTAACAGGCCTGCAATATTGATGCATTATGATGACTAATGCAGTACCTACGGCTAAATTGGGAAAGTTTATCTTACGGCCTTGCGTGAGGCTTGTTGAGATAATCTCAATATGGTACGTTCTGAGAATTGTTCGTCATTGAATCATTAACAATAATAAACGTTTGGATAGGTGTGTTTGTTAGTTCAGTGGTGTTTCGCACTGAACTGAAATCAGAATTCGTGGTTTGAGACTGAAAAAAGCAAGTTACAAAAACTTAAACCTGACTACTGAAAAATTACGCTTAAAAAGTATGAAATAAGAAAATATTCTCATCTAAAACCTCTCGTATGCCGCTTTGCCCTAAATCTAATCCCATTGAATGACTTTTTCATGAAATAGTCAGAGAGAGAATTAGAAGGCTGTATTGATGATATTAATTATGATATTACATACGTGTAACAGTCGCGAATCATATTTTAATCAAATTACAACCTTGACACTGACCAGCAAATTGCAAAAATGGCAAGAAAATTTGAAAATTGGCTACCCTTGCACTTCCACCTTAAGGTCTTGTTGCAAACCGTAGATAAGGTGTTTTCATGCCTAAACTCAAAACAGCTACTATTTACTAAAGCACTGTTTCTTAGAATTTTTGCAACCACGTTAATACAACAAAAGAAAGTAATTAATTCTCCAGCTTTAATTTACTTGTAATTTAAGAGTTTCATTGAAGTTCTTTGTGACCAGCTTTCAACTAACTCAGCTGGAATGGATGGTTATTACGCAAAAAGGATTTGTATTTTTGCAAAAAATGCACGAAAATTTGAAATTTGAGGGCTACCCTTGCACTTCCACCATAAAGTCATGCTGCAAACCGTAGAAAAGCTTTTTCGTGCCCATATTCAAAATAGCTTCTATTTACTAAAGCACTGTTTCTTAGAACATTTGCAACCACGTTAAAACAACAAAAGTAAAGTAATTATTGCTCCAGCTTTAATTGACTCGTAATTTAAGAGCTTCATTGAAATTCTTTGTGACCACTAGGACTAGGTCCAGCTTTCAACTAACTCGGCTGGCATGCTTGGTTATTAGGTAGAAAGGATTTGTATTTTAAAAGCTATTAACTGGTTGTAACTGTTTAAGTAATGACTAACTATTAAAGTCATGTGTTCCTTTTGTAATGATAATGTTATTGTAGCTTGTATGTTACTGGTTTGTTCATCCTTTACATTACGGTCCTAGTCGCCGCAGGAGATGCCCTGGACGTCGGGAATACTAGTCCGATTCCCGCCCACTGTAGGCGCGGGCTTGCGGACGGTGAGTAATGGGTAGCTCGCTGTCCGGTAAGGACCAAGCCCGGGTCGACGGCGCGTTGTTTTCCACGCGCGCCTCAAAGAGATGTCAGCACCAACTGGTGAGATTCGCAAGGGCCGATGCCTGCCAGGGGTGCGGGTTGTTCGAAAGAGATACCGTGGCCTCTGGCATAAAGGCAACTAAAGGAACACGGGTGGGTTTTAGTCAGTAAAAGTCTGACACGCCCTCTCGCTCCGCCCAGAGTGGGAGAAGTTATTTGATGACTTTCCACCCTTAATAAAAATATATCGACTTATACTAAACACAACATTTTTTTATACTTCCTTTGCGGTACATCCCAATGTTTACATTGCATCATTGCTGTTTCCGAAGTAGGTGTAGCAAGGACGCTGTTATACCTATGCCACAGTCTCGCACGTACTATTTAATTCAATCATATACAATCTTGTATGTGTCATCATCATCATCTGCACAGAACAGATATAAGATCATTTGCTTAACCTTTTCCCAACTATGTTTGGGTCGGCTTTCAGTCTAACCGGATGCAGCTGAATACGAGTATTTTCCATGGGGCGACTGCCTATCTGACTTCTACAGGCCAGTTGCTGGGTAATACGAAACCGCATGTTACGACTGGTTTCCAGACTTTCGGGCTTCTGGCGACCCATAACGACCGTCAAAGATCGTATTTAACTGTACAATTCGACATAAGCAAAAAAAAACAGCTTTTAGAGCATTACCAGCCACTAGCCACCAATAACTATAAAAAAGTACATTGTACATAAATACTCTAGTATCAACGAGCTTTGAAGCGCATCAGAGGATCTTTCAGCTTTGTGGGTTTCATATGTGCAACATTATGTAACTCGTATTTATAGGTAGAACACGAGTGGGGGCTAAGGACTTAATGTCTGTGCAAAACAATCGGTATTTCCATTTCTGTCTTTGATCCGGCTCGAAAGACTGTATCCCGAGTTTAGTAGCAGCAACAGTATGGCCTCGTTTGATAGAAACAGAAAATTTACACCATGAGCTCTTTAACCATTCTCATAGCAAAACACATTAAGAAATTCGCTCCATTGACCTAGTCGTAACAAGTACAATTTAATAGTTAACGCTGTGATTCTAGACTTACTCCGTTTAAGACCGTTGTTTCGGCACCGCGCTGAGATTCGGTCGTTTAACACCAATGTTCCCGACAAGAACGAAGCTTAATCGCGGTGTACATTTAAGCCTGTTTCGTTCAGTTTGCTCATGGTTTTGAATTCCGAAATTGTAGAAAATAAGGGCGAAACATAAACTCCTGGATTCCTCGATTGTATTACTTACATTTCTCTAGTTACGTTTAAGGCCCATATAGGACAAGCCTTTTGCATATAAAATGGGCAAAAATCTCGACTGCGGCCTGAAGGCTGCTACTGAAGGAAATGCCATAACAAAAAGATAGTAATAGGCCTGACTGGGTGGAATCCACAAACCGTCGGCGCTTGAGAACAAATCTGACGAGGCAATTAAATTAAATCTAAGCAAGGCTTTAAATCGACGCTTGAAAGGCAATATTTACCAAACGACATGCCGGCAATTTTACAGTAGAGCATTTTAAAGTTTTTATTTTTGGAAAAAAAAGTGTTTTTTTTTTGTCATAACTACTTAATTCAAACGAATTTTAAATGCAGTTTAAAGGCTTAATAAACTGGCATTTAAAGATTATGAACTTTCTCAATTTGTTATGAAATAGTGTCGGTTGGTAATAATTTCATCAAAATCACAAACAGGTAAAAGTTACTTACCTACCGACATCAAAATTAGATTATAAAACAAGTAATAATAACTTCCCCCGCTCTGAGTGAAGCAGGGGGCCTATCAGACTTACTGACTAAAACCCACCCGTGTTCCCTCAGTTTTCTGTGTGCCAGGGGCCGCGGTATCTCTTTCAAACAACCCGCACCACTGGCAGGCATCGGCCCTTACGGGCCCCATCAGTTGATGCTGACATCTCTCGGCTCTTTGAGACGCGCGTGGAACACAACGCGTCGTTGACTCGTGCGTGGTCCTTAACGGACAGGGAGCTACCCATTACTCGCTGTCCGCAAGCCCGCGCCTACGGTGGCCGGGAATCAGCCTAGGATTACTGGGATCATTGGGATTACCAAGGTCAAATCCCTGCTATCCACACCCGCGTTTGACATAGCTTGCTTAGTGATGTTATCTATTCGCTTATTACGATTCATTATGTAATTAAAACAATAAATATAAAAGCAATTTATAAAATGCGAGTTAAATAAGTTGCTAAGAATACTCATACAATCTTTACAATGAAAACATTTACCACTCGGTAAGGTATGTCGAGTTACGCGTCGTACTTTGTGTGGTGCGCGCAAGTACGCGGGTTGCCTATGTGTCAGTTCAGTGAAGACCAATCGATATTTTTTTACCAACAGCCATTCAAATTCTGCTTTACAATGCATTTATGCGACAAAACAAAATAGGTGCAACTGAGTTAGCTCATTTTTATAAAAATGTCATATATGAAATAGTTAACTAAGTAACAAAAACAGTAAAAAAACAGCAGGTAAAATACTACCAAACGACAAAATATAGCATTAATTCGAGTCGGGGCAGAATAACTAAGAGAAAAAACTTAAAATCGAATACCTACCAAGTGAAAGTTATTCATAAATCGGTAAAATTTTAGTCGCTTAGACGCCGAAAACTGTGAAAATGTGTTTTTTTTAAAGTTACCAAGAAACAACAAAACGGCACCCTAATTGCGTAACACGCCATTAATCATAATCGGTTTCATTTTGACAGTTCAACAATATTCATTGCGTTATTTACGTTGTTGAGCAGACACATTTTTCGAACATATGAAGCAATGGTTTAGCCATTTGTTTCGAAACGAAACAAATTATGATGAATCGTGAGTTACGCAATTAGGGTGCTGTTCCTAGCGGTACGAGAGTATGATCAATCGACGCAGATTTTTTTGCTGATTTCTATGTATAAAAATTCAATATCGCTCAACATGCCGCTTGGTAATTCTTGCCTTTCAAGCGTCGATGTTTTTTTTATTTTTTAGGGTTCCGTTGAGGAACCTTAAAAAAAATCTGGCAACGCTGGTTCCTTACCTCAGTAGGTAAAAAAGGAACCCTTATAAGATCCTCCCCGTCCACTCCCTTGTCCGTCTGTCTGTCCGTGTGTCACCACCGATATTCTTAGGATCGGGTGGACCTAGCAAGTTGAAATTTATACCAGATAGTGAGGTCTACAGTCCCTATTAGGTGTATAAAAATCAAGGTCCTGAGTCAACACGATAAAAAGATATGAGCAAATTTAAATTTTCGCGAAAAGTTGTAAGTACCAAAATATACCTTAATTTTCAACTTTTTGGATTTTCCCTTTACTTGTGCTAAGACCTTGCTTTTAACCAAAATTGACAATTCTAGGTCAACGGGAAGTACCGGGGATTTGGGTCGAAAACCTATATGGTAGTTCTCGTTATCCTAGAATCACGAAATTTGGCAAAAAGCAAGCTTACAGCACAAATAAAGGAAAAATACCAATTTAAAAAAAAATTAAATTTTGGAACTTACAAGTTTTCGCGAAAATCTAATTTTGCCCATATCTTTTTTATTATGGCGGTATAATGGGTAGATCCGGAAACCTTTGCCGCACGAGTTCGACTCGCACTTGACCGGTTTTTTATGTTAGAGTCGGAATTGTAGAACGAGGAATCGTTGGCCGGAATATTACTTGAGCTAGTGCGACTGACGTTACTTGTATAGAAAAAACCTCAGCCTAGGATTGGAACCATGCCCAATAAATGGCGAATGGCTCGACCTTGTGACATTTTGACCTACTACTGATATCAGCAGTCTGTATAATACTTTTATACTTATACTTCTGCTTACACCTTTTGTATAAAGATTGTTTATTTGATAATTCAAAGGTTCATAATCATAAAAATTGGACGGCTTTTTAGTTGCCAGAAGTAATTTGATTGTGAGAACAGTGGTGTGGTCCGACCGCACAGGTCGACGGTAATGAGATCAATTTTCAAATAACAGCGTAATCAGCCCAAGGTACTACGATCTACCAACCGCTTTAGAACAGCTACTAACCTCTGTTTCAACCTTTATATGAAGGTTAATAGAGTTCATTTCGCTTTGTTACATTATTACTGGCTTCCCGTCTACGTAATATTAATTTAAACTGATCAGGAACTAACTATTTATGCAGCGTTTGTCCTGTTATTTCCGTGCTGTGTCTAGTATATATATATACAATTATCGGGCAAGTTAGGTAAAAGGTTGGAGAAATAACGCTGTTTGACGATATGATTATATTCTACTAGTTGTAAATATATGGAAAAGTTTTAACGTTAGTCAATTATGGTTCCGTGTGGTGCCGGACGTAAAAGAATAGCATCATCCCATTTCTTCCCGTGGGTGTCGTAGAAGGCGACTAAGGGACTTACTAGAGAATGGGCAGCAGCGTCTCTATGCATTTTATCACCATACTGCGATCGCCAACCCGCTTGCAAAGCGTGGCGATTATGGCAAATCCCCCCCTTGTGGGGGAGGCTTATGTCCAGTAGTGGACGACTTTCGGCCGATATGATGATGAGTCAATTATTCTTTAAAAGTTGAACGGATTAATTAAACTAGTGGTCGCCCAGTAATCGAAATTCGACCACAATGCTGTATTTATTTTCTAATGCATTATTATATAAACATGTATTAGCTTTCTGCATTCCTTCTCCATCTAAACTGCAATTGTGCCAAATTTCATACTACTCCATTCGCCTAATTTTCGTAAAAAGGCGTACAACGTTTTTGCTTCACGTATAAATATAGGATTTGACATACAGATACACCATGTGCCGGACTAACACTACATAGAGTATCTTTTATCTGGATGAAGTACTTGGTATAGTTATTTCTGTATCGATTACATTCAGAGAAAGTTGTGATGTAACTGCCTGCCTGCTTTGTTTCTCTGTTTAAGCAATTCATTTGCCTCCAAGTGTTCGTTTTAATTATTCGCCTAGGTACTTCAACACGTTATATTTTACCTCCCCGCAAGGAAACAGACGTATAAATCGTCTATGTAAACATTCTCGTGTAGTTTTACGTCACTCAGATCAGACTTGTGTTTGTTTGATTTTAAATAGATTTAGGGTATTTTAATTCAATCGGAGATTTGCCAGCGTAGACTAGAGCGAACTTCAGAGAATTATTTGGCCAGGTACGTTACTGTTTCTCCGGAAAGCATTAATGTTGATAAAACTAATATAATTTTTTTAATTGGACAATATGGCCGTCCTAAAATCTTGTAGAAATTTTATATTTGATCCATCGACGCATTAGCTGGGCCGGATTCGCCAAAACAGAGTGGAGACTGAAAAGGGTCTCAAACAAAAAATGGGGTTGCGTTATTTCATAAATTTTTGCTTGGATGCTTGCTTCCGATGCCTGCCAGCGGTGTGGATTGTTCGAATGAGATACCGCGGCCCCTGGCACACAGGCAACTGAGGGAACACGGGTGGGTTTAGTCAGTAAAAGTCTGACACGCCCTCCTGCTCCACCCAGAGCGGGAGAAGATATTTGATGATTTCCCACCCAAAAAAAAAACCTAATTACACTTTAATTTGAAACCATTGCAAAAGCAATTGCAAAGCAAAATATTTAAAAGAGTAACCGTTTAGTTTTTTGTCGGGTCTTCTCCATATGAAACAACCAATAAAGTTGGAACCGTGCACCTAGCTTCTGACGTTTCATAAGTGCCCATGTAGATTTATGTGAATTAAAATACATATTTTGATTTGAATTAAATTTCAACTTAGCAAAGCTGACGAAGATAACTTAGCAAAGCTCTGAAAAATATTTCACAGCCAAAACCAGGGCGTACATACCCGCATACCGTACTCTCAGGACTCAGTATATCGCAAGCCAGCTGTGGGTTCCCACAAACTTTAGACTTTTATATTAAGAACTAAGTTGCAAATAGTCCCGATCGATCTAGTTATTTCGAAGCTGGCCTGCGGACACACGACAAAGTTGGTTCGCTAATGAAGTTTGTGCAGAGTCGCCATGTTAATATACTGGGTATACAAACGTCCATGTTTCGGGACGAGAGCTTGTCACCCTGAGTGACAGGTTTGGATGACGAGTAGCTGTGCTGGGCATACTTAAATAGATTGGCGTTATTGGTTTGCATACTGCTTAATTAAAGTTTTCGATTTTGATCTCTCGAGTGAATTTCGAGCTTGTTGAGGCTAAAATAGAATATCTTTTTAACCGAGTTCAAAAAAGGAGTAGGTTCTCAATTCGACTGTATTTTTTATATTTTTATGTTTCTTATGTAACTTTCGACTGGGTGAACCGATTTTCATGATTCTTTTTTTATTTGAAAGCTGATCCTTCCTGTGTGACAGGGGTTTATTCCTAAATGGTCCCATTTCATATGGATCTGATGATGCGTTTCGGAGACAGACAACTGAACTCTTGCTGCTAGCGCATAAATATGCATTGTTTTGACCCCAAGTATGTTGAAATTTCGAATTGGCGTGGGGAGGGTACTATAACTAAAAAGTGAAAAAAAAACATTAAAAAAAAACAACCGACTTCCGGAAAAACACACTACTAAGTGAAAAATTACTTTAATATCGGAAGGCGGTGACCATTTTTTTAAATACATATCCAAAGTCACCGACTTCCGAAATTAAAGTTATTTTTCACTTTTTAGTGTTTTTCCGGAAGTCGGTTGTTTTTTTTTTGATGATAAATCTCTTGGTGAAGTTAACAACCATCAATTGTAGTTAATTTTTCAGTGGAGTTAGTGGGTTTAAATAGTTTGAAGAAATAAATTGCTATTCAAAGTAGGCATGCGAATTTGCTTGTGCTCCGACAATACGACATCTTCGGAATTTTTATACGAAATCTGTGATGTCACTAGAATAAAATGGTAGACGAAAATGGAGGCCCAAATCTCCTAGATTTTTTGCCCACAATTATTATGTATCTGGCTCATTCGGGTTATGGATAACTTTGCCGTAATCATAAAACATATTAAGATGAGATAGCTGCCATTTAAAAGACGGCTTAATAGTCGACTCGCATGAATGAGCTCGCCCGAATAAATAATAAATAAAATGCTTTATTGGCATAAAAAGAGGGTTTAAACAAAGTGGAGCCCTGACTCCTGCGCTAGGTAAAAGCACCTGTGTTACAGGAGCCAGTGTCTTCTCCTAATCAGTAGGTTCTGGATTTTATTCAATATACAACCATTACATCTACATTATGATAAACAAAATTAATCATCAAAAAGCAAAATAGTAGTTACGTACATTAATTATTAAAAGAAGTTCAAATTATAATTATGGCTAAAATATTTATTAAATACATGACAAAAAGAGAATTAAAAATGATGTTAACGATAGATTTATTATATTTCTACATGTTTGAGTGTGAGTGCGAAGTGTAAAGAGTGTGTGTTTTATGTGATGATGTGTGGAGAGTGGTGGTGTGTGAATGGAGGTTTCATGAGAGGGTGTGTACATTGGTGATGACTGATCTGGTTGAACTTAAACTTTATAATAAAATTGATTCTGTTTGACTGTATGTTTGTGTCAGTAGCCATGACTTAGTTTTAGTTTTAGCGGGCGAATCGTTATTTTTAAATAATATGATATCTTCTAAAGGCGAATTGGCAGTTCCAGAAATACGGTTTAGACAACTGGCTCGTTATATAATAAAACGTTAAGGAAACAACGAAACGCTAAGAAAAAGTACACTAAATGTATTACTTACATAAAATTTATGGAAAACGTGCAAGTTGCTTAATAAGTATTTCTGGAATTGTCGATTCGCCCACAAATTAATTAACTTCGTGCGACGATAGAAAATATGTACATTATTTTAAAGTGACGATTCGCCCGATGCGGGCGAGTTAATTCGTGCGAGTCTATAAATGAGTCTAAAAGTCGTCTAATATTTGAGTTTGTGGAACCAATATTGTATATTATCTTAATGAACAAGACACCGTAACTCCATAGTTCTCTAGAAACAAATTGTTTATAAATTGGTGGCAGACAAAGTTGAGTACATCTTTTTTTTATTTGTGTGGATATTTAAAAGCAAGTTGCCTTAGAATCGGTAATAAATAGGCATTTCTAACAGTTAATATCAGAGCGAACATTAAACGATAAGGTAGTCTAGTTACTGGAATATCTCACACACGTATAATGTTACAAGTTTCTTCCAATGCAAAGATACATCTCCGAATCTACTAATGAAATACGAGACCAAGATGAAACATTATTTATTATTTCCGCCTTATTCTTATATACAATAAATAATAGTTTAAAAAACTAAAAAAAACGCTTTAAAAACCAAACTAAAAAAGGAGAAAATAATCTAATTCAATTAAAAAGCGTGGGGTGCTTTTTGAGGTATTTTAATAATCAATTAATGTCAAGCACCCCACGCTTTTTAATTGAATTAAATTATTTTCTCCTTTTTTAGTTTGGTTTTTAAAGCGTGTTTTTTAGTTTTTTAAACTATTATTTATTTTCTATTTTTTAGTTCTGCTAACTACAAAAACGTGTTTTTTTTTCATTTTTTTTTAAATTATTGAATTGTCATCGGTCCTCGACAAGTTTACAAAGTTTCAATGAAATCTGACCGTTTAAAGTGGGTCAAAATCGTGCTCAAAGGAGTCGGTTACATACAAACATACAAGTGAAGCTAAAAGCGTGTAAAAAGGTCTATGTTATAAGGTCAATTTCAAGCTAATATTAGTAGCCTGTTCGTTATTAGAAATATTATTCGGCTTTCTCTGTAGCAGCCCGGAGTCTGTTTTTTGTGCCCGGATGATGTTAATAGGCTAGCCCTAGCTATTTTGGTGAAATATTTGTGTACTAAGGGACACCTCTGTTCTACCTTTCGGGGAAACAAGGCGTGATGTTATGTTATATTCTGAAAATTAATCGGGAGCAGCGTTGAATTATCGCATAATAGCCTCATTCACCTCTATTGTTCTATGTTATAACAAAGTTAGCCTGCAAAGCTAGCCTGGTTAAGCTTATAGTCTACCCGAATGCGGTAGGAAACAAAATTTTACTTGTCACGAATACAACTTCAAGTATTGTATCAATCATTAGGAGCTCGTCCGGGGAAGTAATACCAACTAACTTTTTCTATCGCCATACAGTTGCTGTGGTCATGTTTTATGGGTAGGGGTGATGGTGTGATTGCCTCCATACAATGGTAACTGTGATGCCTCTTATATTTATAAATTTATTAAAATCTCCCTTACACTATCATTACAGGTGTATACGTAATGCGATAGGGCGGTCTTAAAGTCAATTTACTTACAATTTAAATCTATGAAATACATACGTAAAAAACACAATATTTAAAATATAAAATAAAAATAAAACAAAATAAAGTCTAATCTACACTATAACTATATTGTCGATCTATTAGTGATACTGACCGCTTAATTACTTACTTATTGACCGACTTTTTGATTGCGTCCTAAAAACTTACCCTAAAGCTGCGCTCACACGACCAACTAAAATTGCTCCATCCTGGTAAATTCTCGTCAAATATGACGTCACGACTACATCCAGCAATGGCAACATATAGCAACCTGGTGCCAGATATACGACTACACAATATCATGTAATATGAAGCAACTTAAAATAATAGGCAATACGCCTCCTCCGCCGCCGGCCGGTTCCTCTCGCAAAAACGAGACGTACAAGCGAGATAGAAAGAAAATTGACTAAAAATTTCCGAACCGATTAGATATTCGGCAACTCATGAAATATATGGAGCCATCAGAAGCAATATTTCCGAAACATATCCGCAATTTATTGTTGTTGCTCCAGATTGCTCCACTTAATTGATTCAGATTTATCCATTAGTGTTGCCGAGGAATAATTGCTCAAAGAATTGCCGGTGTAAGAGCACCTTTATATGTATTTTGGCATACCTACCACTGATTGAGCCAAAGAAAATTCTTTTTTTTTTATAAGACTCAATTTTGAATGATTAAAGTAATGCTTGGGTCGACACGTTTTTCTTAATAATATCAGTTAGCTTTAAAAAAAAAATAGTTTTGGTCATCGTATTATGCTTTTAACTCGATACTCTAATTGGGGTGTATGAGGTCTTGCGTTAATTATGTTACCCGTTGTATTATGTAAGTACTTGTACCTTTTGATGATAATAAAAACATATTAGTGTTTATGTATGGATCGCATGTTTAGTTTTTACCGATATGACGAATTTATGTTCTACTAGCTTCTGTTTGCGGCTTCGCCCGTGTGATTGTAGGAAAATATCCCACGGGAACTTGCTATCGGGACAAAGCCTATATCACTCCTTAAAACATCAGCTATCTGCCATTGAAATTAGTCCAGCTATTTCGGAGATTAGCTGAAACAAACAGACAATCAGACAAAAAAAAATGTTTCTTTTTGATAAGTACCTACCGTATAGTTTCAAATGCATTCAGTAAAAAGCTTTTATTTCGACATTCCAAACATACACTTTTATTTATTTATAGATAGTTAGAGAACTTGTCGGAATTTCTGGCTTGACATTAGTCATGTTAAACGAAAACGTGATTTTGCAAACTTCGAAAAATTAATGCATTTAACAAATAACCCATCTTCCAAAACGCCTCAACAAGCCCAGTTTAGCCTCTCAGTGCTCAAAATTAATCAGGGGCGGCGCAGTATTATCGCATAATACCGCCATTCACCTCCATTGTACTGCATTGTAGCTAAGTTAACGTAATACAATAGGTTTTAACACAATTACTTACTATGAGAGCTTATTAAGCCGGCATCCGTTCATAATATGGTTTAACTTTGTTTGCTTGATGGGAATATTGTGTGTTCCTGGTATTTACTTGGAGTTTCAACGTCGTTCAGTCAAGGAGGTTTTTTAGGTATCGGCCATTGGGTTTTGATGGGGTTTTTTTTTCAGTTTTGTAAATAAGGGATGGCTTTTTAGTCTTTGCTTGAAAACATTTTTACGCCAAAGACATCCCCCTTATTTATAAATGTTGCTTAAAGTAAAGTAATGATTAGCGACTGATTAAACGTCAAAAATGTATGGTTAATCAGTCGCTAATCATTACTTAACTTTAAGCAGCATTTATAAATAAGGGGGATGTCTTAGTTACCTAGCAGTTTAAGTTATATTTAAATTACTTATTAGTTAATAGGCTAGATTGTAATGTGAATAAAGTATCATCTATTGTGATATTTTATAAAGGAGAAACATAAATAAAAACCAGCCAAATGCGGGTCGGACACGCGCACGAAGGGTTCCGTACCATTATCTATAAAAACGAAAAAAAAAACACGTTTGTTGTATGGGAGCCCCCCTTAAATATTTGTTTTATTTTAATTTCATTATTTATTTTTTAAGTGAATATATGACTAAATATTCTGTGCATATTTCAAGCGTCTATCTGTTGCCCGTATCAATATCGAGCAAAGACGAGCAAAAAAATCACGTTTGTTGTATGGGAGCCTAAGGAGGAAATATTCATTTTATTCTGTTTTTTAGTATTTATTAGCTTATTTATTTACTAGCTACAATTATTTATAATTGTTGGTCTTTATCAGTATGCAGTAATTATAAATAATACAGGTTATCACAGTGACGTTTATGCTTTAATAAAAAAGTCTTCTAAATCATCTTGGCTTTTCTTTTGTTTACCGCTCTATTAATTAATGTGCTATAATAACATGCTTACTTACACACTGGATTGGCACTTAACTGATACGCGTAATGTGTCAACACACTTAAACTCTTGACCCGATTCAAATCTTAACGCTGGAGATCGTGGAACATTTAAAGTTCCCGAATGTTCCATACCGAAGAGGTTAGTTTATTCCTGAAAGTAGTGAAAGGCTATCAAATCAAACATCAAATAATTCCCTTCAGGTCTCCAATAGCTTACACAACTTGATAATAAGAAGGAATTAAAAATAGAAATCGAAATCATACAATTTTTCGTCTCAAGAAAATCACTAGATCCAAGACTATCCAGTTATCTTCTTATCGTTACCCGTAAGACAGGAATGGAGTGACTGAAAAGGGTTTGTGTGGGTTAGCGAGCTGGTAATTTATTACTACTTGTATTTCCTTAGCTACGTTACGTATATTTTACGATGTATAAGTCTCCTGAGGCGGTTTGGCACTTGGGATCTGCTTACGTGCTTGCGACAAATTTGTACGGAGAAAATTATGGTCAGCAGAAACGAAGGTAGATTTCAATGTCATACTATAGAAACGATATTGTAGACTGTCGAAACATTTCTAATTAAGAACGCAGTTTCCGAGACACTGCAGACAGTGTCTCGGAAACTGCGTTCTTAATTAGAAATGTTTCTGAAGAAACTGGCTGTTACGGAAGAAAACGTGCTAGCAGTGAAAAATTTAATCAATGACAATAGGCGAGATACGTATCAAGAGATTCAGCACATACTGCAGGATGGATCAAGAAGCCTTTACGAAATTCTACACGTGCATCTTCGTGTGAGGAGGATAGTTTCACACTGGGTGCCGCACAACCTCACTGATGCTCAGAAGCAGGCCCGGGTGGAATGGTGCCGTGGTATGATAAATAAATTTGAAGCAGGCTCGACAACATCATTACAGGTGATGAGTTTTGGATTTATCAATACGATTCAGAAACGAAGCGCTAGTCGGCGGTTTGGGTGTTTCAAAAGTGAAGCGATCTAGAAGCGGGGGAAGATTTTGATCGCGAGCTTTTTCAGTTTGACTGGCTACTTGGTGTCAATTCCTTTACGGAACCAAAGAAGCATTAACGCTGAATGGTATACTACCAAGTGCTTGGCAGAAGTTTTCTCTGGTGTGAGCAGCAAGCGACCAAACACAGGTTTCCGCGGGCTACTGCTCTACCACGACAACGCGCCTTCGCACACCGCGCTCAAAACGACGGACCTCCTGGACAGCATGCCGGTCAAACTTCTGGGTCACATTCCTTACAGTCCTGACTTAGCACCGTGTGACTTCTTTTTATTCCCGAAAGTAAATAAATCAGCTCAAAGGTATACAATTTTCCTCGACGGAAGATGCGCTATCAGCGTGCGAACAGGCTGTAAACGAGTTGTCTGCGGCGGACTGAAAAAAGTATTTCGAAAACTGGTTCAGACGCATGAAACTTTGTATAGAGGCTAGTGGAGAGTAGGTACTTTGAAAAGATTTAATAAAAAAATATTTACCTATATAACATTTATTTTTACTTTCGCAAAACTTTCGGAGTGTCCGACGTATCTGGAAAGAATGCAGTGCATTAAATTTACACTTTTGGTTGCGAATTTAAAGTCACTTGGTGTCTCAGAGACGAGATGTTGTAACATAAGCCCCTTGCTCATCACCACATCAATTTCGACAGAATTCGATCAACAAACTGCTTACCTAGTAACCTTCCTTTTCCTAAAATAAAAATCTCTTAAACTCTTAAGCGAGTTTACTTCTAAATACACCTCAGCCTCATTTAAATCGAGGATCAGTCTTCCTAGCCTTTTCCAAACTATGTTGGGGCCGACTTCTAGTCTAACCGAGTGCAGCTGAATACCAGTATTTTACATGGAGCGATTGCCTATCTGACCTCCACAACCCAGTAACTGGGTAATACGAAACCCCTTCGAAACACTGGTCTGACTTTCTGGCTTCAGACTACCCGTAACGACACTGTCAAAGATGTACAAAAACAGCCGGGACTAACGGCTTAACGTGCTTTCCGAGGCACTGTTATGTTTAGTCACCCATCTACCAGCCGACCGCAACAAGCGAGCTTAACCTTCAATCGGCCTTTGCGGCTGTTATTATTTAGCCACGAGCTTGCTCGTATATCGAGGATATCCGACTCCAACCCTCCAACGAAGTTAAAAACTAAATAAATAACAACAAAAAAACAATCAAGTAAAAAAGTAGGTAAATCCAATCTCCTCCCATTATAAATGACGGTAAAAACAAGTCGATACTAATTTAATACTAGATTTGTGTACGGGGTCGTAACACTCGTAACGCGTAACCTATGGCTCGTGGTTTCGGGGTTGCCAGTTAGAGGTCATGGGGTTTCTTCAAGGTTAACAGCTACCTATGCACAGATTTGCCACGGCAAGGTAATTTATGTGCGTCCAGTCGCGGTTTGTAGTTAATTTCGTTAAGTATACCTACGTCTACAATACATGCCTGACCTCAAGATTAGAAAAATTAATTGTTTCAGTTATTTTTAAATACACAAGAATTTTCATAAATTCTTTTGTATACGTTTCTTTTTACGTTTTTAATCATATTAACAGCTTGTAAACGGCCATTGTTTAACTGTTTTTTTTAAAGGGTCTTTATCCTTACAATGACAAAATCACCACGTCTGGTTAACCATTACATTTGAGTAAAAAGGATGCTGTATTTTGTTGCCTAGCCTTGCTCAAAACCAAGTTCCATTCAGCAAGCTTAGCATGACGCTTTCTATTTCTACGAAGAATAGACATTGCTTTTTCAATACAAAGTGACATCTCGTTTTTCCATTTTTGACATCGCACCGTAGATATTCTTCTACAATCTGTCATTTTGTCTTTCATTTGTAACGATGTTTGTCTAGGTCCTTATAAATGTAGACTATTTTAGAAGAATATTTCTTCTCAAACTGTCAAAATCACACTGATAACTCTAATACTTTAACTACTCGATGGCCACAAAGTATTTACGATTATCTACAAAATCATGATTCGTTTTGAACGCATAACTGTGATAATTAATAGAAAAACATAGCTATCTTTTCCTATTATACATCATTTTGTTAATAATCATATAAATCGGTGCTCGTGCTAAACCTGCTGTACTCACTGAAATATACTTAAAATACTTTTTCTTTTCAATAGACTTAAAAGGTTAGCGTGCTAAATGTGAGCACTAAGTTAAATAACTTTTGCATACCGCCAAATCACCTTTACCGGTGTTCAAAGTTTCTACCATTGGTGACTGTGGAAATGGTTCCGATTCAATCTTTTTCAGCGAAAATATTTTTTTTTCGATAAAAGAATGATGTAAAAGCACTCAAACTACCCAATAATAGGAAAGTCCTTTACGTAATTTTTCAAAAACGTAGACGGAGTAAGAATTATGAGTTTTCCCGCAAAGGTCATTGGCATTCACATCGACCGTCTCGCGATATGTGATTTATAGTGATTGGATTATTTTCTCTGTTTCAGACATTTAGTTCCAGCCCGAAACCATCCTACGATGGAGGCTGAAACCACACCCGTAAGTACCTAGACTATAACTACCTAATTAAAAAAGAAGTAAATAATTTTTGAATGAAATATTTAAGTTTCATCCTACATAATGCACATCACAACCGTTTTGAAACTTACATTGTACTGCCCTCTATTGGCAAGTTTACGACAACCCGTAGAAATGTTCCTGTGGGATGACGACTGAACTGGGTTCAAACAGCCGTCTGATGCGACGCGTTGGTCTCAAACTAGATGGCGCTACAGTCTACTAACGGATGTTCACATATTTGGGTAGAGGGCGCTATTTTTAATATCATCGTGAAGGTTTCGACGGAAACTAGGCAGGGATGTGAATTTTGAGCTTTCTCTGTAGTTCGTGCACCCTCCGAAAGGTGTCGCTTATGCGTGTTTTACATTTAAATGAAGGTACAGAAGTTATTAGCAGTAAAATGCATTATTTTCTAATATATTTAAAAAATCAAGGAACCACCCTTTTGTGACTTTTTGAGGATATACAAAATGTTTATTTTATTTTTGTATCGTTGTTTTCGGAAGTACTTAAATCAAAACTATTTAGTCGTCCTTTTCTCTTTTCTGGTTCTCGTTCTGACAGCATGCTTTATATTTGTGCACCTAATAGGTGTCTAAAAGCTTGCGCGTATTATTTTTAAAACTCGACCCCACTTAAGTCCTGATGTAAGCTTAATTTAATGCTGTATATGGACTTCCCACGTAACATTTTTCGCACAATATCACGAGGCATTCGTGCCGTGTTATATAAGTGCCGAATTAACACATTTTGGCACGGGATTTCGCTTTTACAATATTTTAAAAGATTGCATATGGCACCGTCCCACTGGCAAAGTATCCATTGTCCGCGGGGCTATATTCGCTGAATTTATCGAATGCATTCCGTGCTTCATATTGCTCGCTATCGGTTCATTAATAAACTATATCCTGTTGGCGCACCATACAATACAATTGCCGCAGACCGTTTCAGAATCGCTCGTGTGCGAAATTTATAGCGGTTAGAATTTTGAATATTCGTTTTCATCTGTTCTGGTTCAATTAACAAAAAAAGAAAATACATTGAGATTGTCATTGTTGTCCTACAAATTGGGCTTTTAGCTTTCAAGTCATGCAGAAACTAAGAACATAAATTAACAAACACGAAGCTGTTTGTTTGTTTGCAGTTGAAACGTGTATAATTAACAGATAAACATCCGACTTCATATACTGCGTCGTATGAAAGAGCACAGTAACATTTTAGTGAATAAAGCTTTAGTGTAAATTCGCGCTGCGCTAGTCTCCTGCGCTAGCCTCCAGCCCGCCCCGGGCAAACCGCGGTGCCGCTCACGTCTGTTCCGGAGATTCAGCGTTACGAATGGCTTTATTAAGACTAAATATTACAATTTCCGAGCAACTATTGCGACGGTTAGAATTGCTAATGTGCCGCCGAAGGAGTCGAGTGAAAAGATGCGATTGCACTGAAACCCGCCCGTCGCCGCCAGTTTCCTGTTTTATGAGCGACGAAATGGCTGTTTCACGCTGAGTTGCCAACTACCACCGGATGTTAGGTTTTCACTGATTTGAATACGTCTTTTATGACATACCCACGATTTAGCTACTCATTGCTTTATCAGAATCAGGAAAAGTTACTTTTATCAGCGAAGGAAAAAGTACCAAAAATATTTTAGCCCTTTCTTAGGCCTGGTGAAATATCTTCTCGAAAAAGGGGCTGCGTCTTGCAACCACAAATTACTATGATTTAATATTGCTTAGTTATCTGCGGGCTGGTAATTTGTTAGCGCGCCTCTCGGCCCCGCGTTGGGCGCCATTGTTGCTCCGCAGCCTTTTGTTCATCGCCTTCTACTCGCGATACGATCTTGAGTTATTATGATTAGGATTCTTTGCCAAGTGACGCGAACTCGCTAATTCCTCCATTATCGTTTTAGTTTTACTCACTTGTGAGCGTTTTATAACACTTTTTGTTGTCTTTCTCATTTTTCATGGCCTTGTGAAATAGTATTCATTATTTACTGGGCTCTTTGTGTTTTCTTCACAATTAATAGCTACTTCTGGTTTCCTTAAGCGAATCATTAATATGAAGGAATTTCTTGAGTGGATATTTTTTTTGTGTGTCAAGTTGTATGCATAATGCGTTTCGGCAAAGTTCTCGATGTATACCCACTATCATACGCATAAGCTCAGAGGTGACCTAGTAGATTAATAAACGTCACCACCGCTCGTAAAGTCAATGGAGTTAATATATCAGATGTCGCGTCACGCCACGTCATGTCCAACTTTCATTTCATATAGTGCTCTCAAATGAATCGATCCATGTGTGGCTTTTTCAATTAGTGAAAACATTCGATTGTCATTGTGTTTATAGTGTAATTGCTGGTTTGTTATCCATCCATCTTGACCGTTGTAATGGTTGGCCATCAGGGAAATGAATCGCCTGGCTGTCTGGTCGAATGGAAGCGAGGTACAAGTGTTCTCCTCGCGAAATTGCTTTTCGTTTTAATGTCCGAGGTATCAAGGGATGGCTCGTTTCCGTGCTGATTGTTTTAACGTTTATATTTAAAACAGTTGTTAGTGGACGGTCTCATTCCTTTTCGTTTTATCCACGTCCCATTTCTAAAACATTCCATTAAGTCCATTCATGTAGTAAAGTTTTGTAACTATACGTGTTTACGTGCAGTTACAAAATATCATACAATCTTACATTCCAGCTCATGTTACAAATCATATTTCTCATATTGTTGTAATTTAAGTTCATACAATTTGTTTCTTATGATTTAATCAGTTCATATTTTAGTTTTTACAGACTCTGCATGCACTTTCATGATCTTGAAAATCAAGAATATTTTCAACGCTTTTACGCGCGGCGAAAGGAAAAGTTTTCGACAAGCAGTACTAAATAAACGAATAAAAAGTTGAAATCTTCCTTTTATTGTAGTAATTACATGAGCCTAGTAGAAAACTTTCCAATTAAAATGTAGGTACCCTCGTTTCTATCTAAAGGCCAGCACTTAACCCTTTCTTCACTTGCAACAGTTTGCGGTTAGCGGAGTTAGCGCGAAAATCGTAAATATCTCAGTGTTACGGTATGGCAGTGCAGTTAGCAAGGATTGCAGATACTGCAATGGCATGCAGCGTGCGTGCCACACCCCATTCATTAGGCGCCGAGTGCTTCCGCGCATTTATCAATCTACACACACAAAGGCAACCGTTCATGGCCCTCCTCATAAACTGAACTGATTTTCCAATGGGATTTTCTGTGGTTTTAAATGTGCAGTGATTTGGAAATGTGAAACGGCGATTAAAGTTGAGTTTATATCCATTGGGAAAGTGTTTTATTTTTTTTATTTTACCATAAAAACATAACGGTTATTAGCATCGGACGCTTGATGAGGACCCTTATGGCATTTCGACCTCGAGGTATAAAAATACTACAAAATAAAACTGAGTATGGTCTAGGATCAAAAATCGCCTACGGGCAATTTTTGTAACAGGATTGCGTACATCAGATTGAATATGCAAGCGAAATGCTGAATATGTTGAAATATGCACATGTTTTTGATGTGACTGCGACATCAAGATGCAATTCGCGTGTTCTGTCAATCAAGTTTTATTTGTTGTAGGTACCATTGTAACTGCAAGTACGATGTAAATATTACTTCTAAAATATTTTCCTTACAAAAGAGTCAATCGAACTGTTAGTTCTATTAAATTACGAAATTTCCAATTTGTCAAGTGCTTAAACTTGAGTTAACGTTAACCCTCTGACCTTTTCCAGCAAATTTAGCTAAACTCGTCTGTATAGAGCGCAGAGTAGGGCAAAATTATCAGTTTCTACTGGACGGAGTCTTAGCACACCTGCGTCTCTAGTGATCCAGGCTTACGGTCAGCCGCTGTGGATAAATCCTAAGACACCAATAGTGATAAAGCGCTACCCATTATTGTAAGCCGAGCTAAAGTAGAAGCAAGTCCAGACTTCATTTTGTACTAAGCCGTTTCTGTGTAAAACGATAAACTGTTTCTCCGCTAAAAACTTCGTTTACGATGGTGTAAAAATATCGACGTGCCTTTGTTATGAAAGGTGCAGTCAAAACACTTCGTCGACTTCAGAATTTAATCATTCGTAAGTTATTACCCACCCGTGGAAAGCATTAAGGTAATGCTTTCAACGCCTTTAATTAAACGATTATGGCGCTCATTAAGTTGAAGTATCGTAATCATAAACGTATTAAAAACGATTTTGGCGCAATAGGACTTCCGATTGGACATTCAAGATTTTGCTCTGTGTCTTGGAGTGTGCGGTTAGATTTATTCTCACCCGATTTACTGAGTCTTGTCTGCGGTTTCTTTGGCAGAATTGAATCGTTAAGATGCCGGGGACATGTGCCAAACGAGATGGTGTTATAAGTTCTACTTAATGTCGAAAAGGGATGGAGATGAGACAGTCATATTCCTTTGATCATTGACGCAGGCCGAAGAGGTATTTTAGGTTATACCTACTTTGACAATAAACAGACACATTTTTCCAGTGTACACGGGTAATATTTCTTAATATATCTCGTTGAGCAATGGGCCTGACATAATACTTGATTATTTAAGAAAAGTAGCTTTGAATAACCTTTCATGAGCTATAATTTAAAACAAAGGTCTCCCTTTACAATTCTTTTTCATAATTTTCCCAAAAATTACCAGAAAATAGGTTACGTTGGTGGAGTGTCGCCCACACAGGGCAAAGCTACTGCTGAAGTAAAATTTTAAAATAACAGGGTTAAAAAACAGACTACAATATTTACAAAGGTTAATGCTTTTTGGTAAACAATGTTTATGGGACAGCTAAAAATAAACCACCCAATGTCAATGTCGCTGGTAAAATTCCTACCTATGTAGACGTTATAAGAACACAGGTAAAAAATATATGAAAGAAAGAAAGAAAGAAAGAAAGCCTATATGATTATATTGTTCTGGTTATTACCGACCAATTATTATTTAGGCCCTTTTAACAATGTGGGAATTTTTATAAAAAAAATTGCCCCGTAAGCGATCGGGTCCTAAGCACACCAATAAAAACTATTGGCCAGTCCACTGTCCAGTAATGAAAAATAAATGAAATGCTTTTTTTTTTTGCTATTTTTACATATAGCTCACGCATCTAAGCAGTAGTCGCCTCTTTCCTTATTTAGGCCTTTCCCATTTCCTTCCACTGTCCAGTACCTACAAAAGAAAAATCCCGAGTAAAACTGAACAAATGCACCTAAATAAATCCCGATTTATTGTTAATGTATCTAATCTTAACTGAATTTTAGCTGAGTGTTACAGAACAAATCGCCCAAGACCGTGTAACAATTATACCACGTTTATACAATTTCCAGTAAATAAAGTCCCGTACTTCTGTCAATTAACCAGTCATATTTGCGAACGAATCCCACAGTAAATAATAATGTCCATCGTCCAATTATCTTATAGCGGCCAGTGACGAGTCACGAGATATAAGGGTCAACTCTCATTTGATATTCAGTTCCCACCCCACGTAATGGAATAACGTTGTGAGCTCGCCGACGCCCGATACGATCGATCTACCTCCCTATATATTTTATTTTCGTAAATTGTACCGAATGATGTCCGGTAACCCTTGTCAGGTCGCTAAAAATGTGTCTGATGGACCGCGCCGCCGATCCCACTAAAATCACGGTGTGGCCAGATATTTTAATGTTACTTTTGTTCGGGGCTATTTTGGCTCGTGTACCTTCGTCAGGTTACACATACTAAATGATGCCATTTTGGCTGTTTTAATACCTAAGTTTTGACTGAATTTAATAGAAAGCAGAGTCAACTTTATAAAACCAACAAATAACAATTCTTATGGTAAATATATTCTATCAACCCAGTAACATACTTCTGTTCCAACAATTTGACTCCTTGGACAATTTGTTCTGAATATAGAAATGGAAAACATAAAAGTATAATTACTTAAGCACGTAAGTACGTACATTTGACACTATAAAAGTTACAAGCCAGTTTATTACCTGTTTGATTTACAGAACGGATAATAAAATGTAATACAGTAATGGATAATAAACACACGACGAATATGACTATGATGATAGACACGCAATACCACGAAGTAATTTTTTACATGAATGCAGTCTACATGATGAATTAAACCTACCGCACGCCAAGCCAAGCTTTACGATTCCAAACGTAGAATTTTTTATAGAATGAATAATTATAAAGTAACGTAAATCAGTTTAACAGCTCTAAATGGTCGGTCGTAATTTTATATAACATTAGGTAAACGTTTTAAAAGGCTATATGCATTTAAATTCAACTCGCATGAAATGTAAATTCGGGATTATTGCTCCCGATAATCTTGTTGTAGTTGTTGCTAGACGTGATAAGTTTATACCTTTGAATAGAACACGGATTATCGTGGCCTACGTGTTGTATTATTGTATCTGAAGATAATGATAATAAACTTATTTATGTCTGTGAAGGTGGGCTTTCGGGCTGACCGTTGTAATTTTTGCTATCCAGAAACGAAACTGTTAGGGTTTTAATTTTAGTTGTGCTTTATCTGCACTAATATAAGAATTATTTACTGGTCCATTGTTACTAAATAAATAGATAATATATACTTACTGTAACTGTAATATTCAACATAGTTATTTGAACAGCGGTCCCTAAACTAGGCAGCGCCTGTATCTTGGGAGCCCGAGTTGCGTTATTTCAAATTTAAATTCGAGGCATGTTTGATAATTGGAGATATGATTATGCACTTCTATGTTTGTGTTTTACTGCAGACTCAAGTTTAAATGGAAAAAAATGTAAGTAAAATAGCGTTTCTTTGTGATTTCATACGTAGTGCACCCGAAAAGAAAGGCAATATGTGCGAGGCAGTCTTATCACTTTATATTACTTTTATCCTTGTTGTGATTAGGACATGTTCTGAATTATGGACTCCGCTCTCAGCATAAATGGACATTGTATGTAAGTAACAACGCCAGAGCGGAGCGTACTGTACTTTTCTTTACCCTGATGATTTATTGGAAGAAGGTAAATTGTAATATCCATTAAAAATTGACAGGCACGGTAGAAGAATTATGTTAGAGGTCCACAGAGTCGACAAATAAATTATGTCTGGCATGCGGGGCGTCAGGAACGCCTGCCGCGCTCTTAACTCTTATTTTATACTTATCGGTACAACACTTTTATCTCCGCATAAAATGCTATGCAGACGGCTTTTAAAATTATATTATACAGAAGCAGACTGCTAAGAGGGTTTAACTGTACTCTGGAATGCTCTTTTAAAATGTTAATGGTGCAAACAATCCTCACGTTATAAATCTTAATACTTATGCTCTTTTAAATTAAACATGGGTCCACGAAAGTTTCTATTTTAAACACGCAGAAAGTTTTTCAGACAGCTATCCTAACTTTTAAATTTAGGCGCCGTCGATTCTGGACCGCAGAACAGGGTGCGAAATCAAGTTATAGCAACACAGTGAGCGTGTTAGACGAACCGCATAGAAAATTTCCGCATGTTTCTATTTGTGTATGTTGCGGAAAAATAAAGTTAAATCAGACGCGTTAACGCGTCGCTGGGCGGGGATTGCCGCGAAATTGTTTCTCTGTTTTGTGTAGGGCGTTTAAAGTGTTTTTTACTCGGTTTGCTAATGGACGCGGACTTTACTTACCGCCCCGTTCCGTTGTACGCTTGTTTACTATTAATTGCGCCTTTTGTCGCCTACAGCTGCTGTCTCGGCGCAGGATACGGCTGCGGTCGGTCTGCGCCCAGTTACAACCTTTATGGGTGTTTACGTAGCGCTCCTAGGAAGCGAGCTCGGCGACTTCGTTTTGCCGCCATTTACTCGAACGAAAGAGTCTTTTCCGTTTTTCCGCGGCAAATTAAGCTGTTTATGCCGTCGTAATAGTTTTTTCACTTAAGGAGTCTGGTTCCAACTTATTAAATGGGTACAAGTTGTTGTTATTATTATTGCATTGTTCCTAAAAATGTAGTTGAATCCTATTTTAGCAAGCGGGTCATTAACGATTCTACTACCCAGCTTGAGGTAAACAGCAACAGTCAAAGTCGAGGTTATTAAAAAATACAAAACTGCATGAGCTCATTCTTATTCATTTCCCTTGCACTGAATGAATTCCTTCCGTTAAAATCGACAGGCACTGACGACAAGCTTCTTGCGAACCGCAGAAGCCATATTTTCGCATACAAATAAATAGAAATCACAATGTCTGTATTTACATTGAACCTTTCCATTCGTTGCTGAACAACTTACATTGCAGCAGTTTCGGTGCAGTATAAACCGCAAACAACAACCGACGCTGTTTCCATTCCACGCAGAACTAGCGAACTGCATGCGGTTCCAGATTTTTGCATTTTTTTTTACTCCTGTTGCCCGGGAAATAATTTTATTTATCGCTGTCGTGGTCCGTTGTCGCGCTAGCGTTGACTCGCAACTTTTTAATTAAATTATTCACTTGATAATTGTTGGTCCACGAGTGATAGCCTCGCTATTTTTACACTTTATTGTTGACCAACGAGTTTGCATTGTAAATTATGAAGTTAATATTTAAGTGGGTTGAGTATTATTCCCGGATGTGTGTTTCTGCAGGTTCTCATATAATTTCATCATATTTATGTGTTAAGGTTAACCACGTAGCTTTGCAGTCATAAAATAAGCTGTTTTGTGACTGTGCACGTTGTTCTAACTTCTGTTAATTAGTTTGTAAATTGTTTCTGTTGATACCTACATTTTGTTTAAATTAAACACAGTTTGTACGTATTTATCCAATAAAGTGCTGACGGGATAATTTTTTTACCTCGTTTTGAACATTTCGTAGACGTGCTACGCGAGCGCTACAGCGCTACGAACCGTCTACGACTTCGCTACGACGTAATTACTCCCGAGTTTAATTTTCGTTTTTACTTATCTCTTCTATTTTTTTACTCATGATGGAAGTCCGTTTTAGTGAAGACAAGACTTACTTTGAGATAATAAGAAAACTAAAGTATAACAAAGGAGGAACTTACCGTGAAATATTCAGTGGGGGCCATCATTTCGTCATAAGTTTTGACCGCCGCCGCTCAACTTCCACATTGCGATTTATACCACTCATATTTTTTGGCATTGTTCAGTTAATACAAAAGTTGGCAACTTCTCGCCATTGATTATTACTGCAAACTATACAAAATTCGACAGGTTTTAATAATTTTAGGATAAAATTACGGTGGGTGGCAACTGGGTCACAAATAAAGTATTGTTTTCGTAAGCTTACAAATTCAATAAAGGAATTAGTTTTGTAATTATTATAAAATTTTATGTAGGTACACTATAAGTTACAACGGGTACACTAAGCTAACTTCAGTTATTTTGCGTTCCCTATTTGAATGCGGAATGACGAAAGATCAGCTTTTTCCGATAGGATAGATTTTTAGCCAGATGATAAAACAACGATTCCTTCCTTCATTAATAGGTTTAATATTCACCATTTTATCGGAGCACCTGCTGGTTCCACTAACAATACTATCGCCGAGTAAAGTACACATTGTTTCTAGCTCGGCACATTTATTTTGTTTCTCGGGTAATAGACAACGCATCCGGAAGTACGGATAATGGGTCTCGGGAAAAAATAGAGTGCTGGCGACGAAAGCCAGTCACTGCAACACCTGTCGCCTGACGCGTACTGGTAGGAAACTGGGGAGGGTAATTTTTGAAGCTAATGTGGGTAGTTACAGGTTTGGATAGAGGCACAGATGAAAAAGCAAAAAATATTTTTAGGATAATAGCTAAATAAGAAACCCTTTTAGGAGCACGGTATGTTTTGTTGTTAGTTTTGTTTTTCGTTTCGCTTCTTATTATTCCGTATCGTACACAGTAAAATTAGAGCTTGAATTTTTTGTCCTTCGCGGATATTTTCTGTGAATTAAGTCAAATACCTTCATAGCTTCAGAAATATTTGTGGCATTAAAACTGACGACACACATCATGCATACCAAAATTAAAAAATACAACGTACCCAACGGTATCGGGGACATAATAGCAGTAACGTACCTCAACCCTCCGCAGCCGCCGGCACTTAAGGCGCCCCTCCGATGCAGATTGGATGACGCCGTATGATTTACCGCCCGCACGCCTCCCACCGTCCTCGATAAAATGACGCACGTGGGGATTGACGATGTAGCATTTGTTCCTTCATGTTCTTGTATGCGTGTAATTTCTTATTAACGTGTGGAAGTGCCGATAGCGAAACATTCTCAGTTGGATTGCGGAATATGTATCTGGTTGGTTGATATATTGTATGTGCCATGTTTTTTTATCATGGAAGCTTCAAAGGCTTTGAGAACTGTGTGTCACTTAAATATAAATGTCAGTTGGCATGAGTTAGCAGATTAATTAACCAGAAACACGTAAGTAATTTGCAAGCTTTTCAAAGGAACTGATGGCAAACTTCAATATCATACCATCATATTTGTTTAACGACCCATAATTTAATACCACAGGAGCCCCAAGGTAATCAAATAGTACGTCGTTACGACGTATCCAGGAAGTGGCGGTAACAGCAGTCAAAAGCGCAATTAACACTGAAAGTTTGGGACATGGAAAACTTCAAATTAATTAATGCAATGTAGGCTTCAAGTGTCGCGAACACGCAACGTTCTTTGGTATCAGTGTTCTTTATTTAGTGAAGCATAAGACTTTTTTGTCCGAGTATTTGAGGGTTACAATTGTTTGGAGTTATAAGAATTAATTTAAGTGGCACGTTTGACAAACGATAATAGTACCTATTACGAAATACTTTTGTAGAATCGTTGAAATGAACCTAGAAATGGAGGACAAAGCGTTCAACTGTTTGTTAATAGGTAATAAAACTCACGAAATAAAAGCTTAACTATAATTCAATTTTATACACTATGGTAATCCTACCACTCCTGGAACTGCCTGACAATATAGGTTAAACGACATTTAATAATATAATTGATGTTTCCATATAGTAATTAATTTGCATATCAGTTCAAAGTACCGGCTTTGCACCATTATGGCCGATTTTCCGAACCAGATTTACTGATTCGAAACTAGCAACGTGGATCTAGATTATGGCTGATGATAGTGATAATTAAACTAGACTAAAATCGAATGGAAAACCTATCATTACCTAATGTAGAATATCTCTATAATAATTATGAAGGCATCTGTCGCGTATAATCAATTTTGATTGTCCCTCTTAACTGTAGGACTGTACTTGAATCGAAATTGGATTGGGATTATCTCGATACCGTTTCGAAAGTAACCCCATTAATCTCGATAAGGATCGGACGAAGTATCGACTGCTGTTTTGTTTGTATACTTACTTCCACTTTGTTTATAGACTAAGATTGCTTTAATTCAGTGAAGAAACGGGAAATAAAAAAAATGATACGAATTTAATGTTACCCAATGATAGCTTAGAGGGTAAGCCTGATCAATACTGGATTCTATTCTAGCTCTAATTGATGCTTCATGTACGGTGGGCTGCATCAATTGGGCACCCCAGTTGTATTAAAGTTTTAATACAATTGGGGCACCCAATTGATGCCGCCCACTGTACTAAAACTGATCAGTTTTCAAAAAAAATACAGTGAAATACTAGGGAATGTAGCACTCTGTCTTATTAGTCTTATGACCCGTCAAAACATAAAAATAACACTTGTCCAGTTAACAGTCTGAACCGTCTTTGGAGTCAAAGTGACACTTTAACATCAATTGTTATGGTGATGTCTGGGAGGTCTGTTTTTCTGTTTATCAAAATCGTTTAATTAGCGCTTGCGGTCAAACGACGATCCAACACGCCACTCACGGTTCACTGGCGATCACTCTTGGCCAATATTCTTGAATTCGTTTATATCGTCTATGGAGTACCTATCTGTTGGTGCTTTGTTGGCTGTACACAAGCTATACATTTGCGAGATCAGCTTATACTGGAAATGTATAGTTTGATGTGTAGCCGTGTGTACCACTAAAAGTTGTTTTTTATCATAAATTATTAGGAATTCTGTAGGTACTTTATCTAAAAAAAAAAAACATACTTCCGGAAAAACACCAAAAAGTGAAAAATAACTTTAATTTCGGAAGGCGGTGACAAAAAATTCAAATACATATCCAAAGTCACCGCTTTCCAAAATTAAAGTTATTTTCCATTGCGTGTTTTCAAATGAATTTGAGAAAAAATCAAACGATGTTGATCCAGCTTTCTCTTTATGGTCTCGTATAGTATCAACGCGTTAATATGCAGTTAGTTTTACTTATTAATAATTCCCGGGAATAATAAGGTTGCTATTAGATTTTACAACATACTACATTGTCTGAAGCTACACCTGCTTTATACCGGCGTTTACCATAAATTGTAAGCTAATATCGAACATTAATCAAATTATCTCTTGGGCATTAAAAACATGACATCCAAAACGAATATATTGCCATTAACTTTCTCAAAATGTTTATATGAGTTACTGCTGTAGATAAAAAGAAATTGCAATAAGAAATCCAGACGATACAAACATATCAATAAAAATGCATCACAGGACAATTAATCAAATCCAAATCTTATCGAATATTGAGAACACGGTACCGAACAAAAAGAACATCATGTATACAAAAGATAAAGAGATTTGCTTGTACAAACGGACAGGTTATCCCCGTACCTCTATCAGTAACAAACGTCGATTGTTTCGTCGGGCTCTTCTCATCCATTAGCGCCATATTGACTGCCCACTTTCATCTTCTCTTGCCTCGGGAATTATTTGTATACCCTCCTTTTATTTTTGCCTGTCGCTTGTTATAATAATTTTGTTAGTGACAGGTTGTTTCGAAAATGATGTTCGGTATTTAATTATTTGGTAGGACTAATTGTGTTCTGTCACTTGATATTTTATCATTAAGTAAGTATTGGGTTTTTAAATTGATGAGGTCGGGTAGGCTTCAATAATTTTGGTAAGTAGATAGATTTTAGTGGTTTGCAATGCCCAAGAATAGGAAGATGATAATTGCGCTTCTAAAATTACTTTGTTCAAATTAAACCAATCTAAAAGCATTTATTTAAATTTAACCTTATACTGGCAGTTTTGAATTGCCTCGGAAAGCATGTTAAGCATAGACATATATAAAAAAAATCCCATCTCAATGATGTTAAGTCGTCGATTGCGGCTGTCATTCGTGGATCTTTGACAGTCATTACGAAGCCCAAAAGTCTGACAACCAGTCTTACTAGTAACTAGTATTCTGCTGCATCTGGTTTGACTAGAAGCTGTCCCCAATATAGGAAAAAGCTAGGCAGCTGAAGATGACATGCGCTTTTGAATTCAAGGAGTCGGTCACTCAGAAAGACGAAGCTACTTGCCCATTTCAGAGAGTAGTAGGTAGGTTCCTATGAAGAAGAATGGACAGGAAACTCTAAAGACACTCATAATGGACTAATGAATAGTGATGTATATAATTATACCTACACATGAGAGACTAACGAAGCTCTAATTAATAAGCGGGTCTCGTATTGAAGGGTCTTCACTAGACCACTTACCCGAGGGACCTTTACCTAACATATTTACCTACTAACTACGCCCGAATTGCCTTAAATAATGTAGAAATAATTACGTACAAACCGAAACGCTTCATTAATTTTATTTTAATGTCAGCGTCAACTCCTTATCGTCCTGCGCTAGTTGCAAAGGCCGACAGACGAAAGGGGACGGTAATGGTGCTTTGAATGGTGGTATCGATAAATACCCTTAGGCATATTGCCAACTTTTTATTTGTTAGCATTTGCCAGCCCGCGTGGAGGTCGGATATTTTCCTGCGGGACCGTATTACCGGGATAAAAAGTACCCTATATGTTAATCCAGGTTATAAACTACCTGTGTACCTAATTTCATCCAAATCCGTTTTGCCGTTTTAGCGTGATTGAGTAACAAACATCAAAACAGCTAAACATACAAACTTTAACTTTTTGTTATATTATTATAGGCACAGGAAAAGTTTTTATTCAGTGCGCAAACTGTAGCCATGAATTCAGCATATCATTCTAGACCCCCAGCGTAAAAAAAAAAACTGTTTCTTAGAAAAGTGCAATACCTACGCGGTCAAAATGTATTTTCTGTGTTTTAGTTATTTTCCTGTATAGTAGGATTAGGATAGGAAGTACGATAGTAGGATAACTTGTACAACTTTGTGATACATGGAAATATCAGACGAAACCAGCTTGCAACCGACCATTCATCCTAATTATCCTAGAATGTGCCCAATCCTGGGACACAGGCCTCTTGTCTTCGAGAGGGAGTGAGCTGTGGTCTACCACGCAGTGTGGGATGGTAGATGTCACATGTCTCTGAATTTTTGATTCTAGAACGTTTGCTAATAATAAGTTGACCGTTTTGAGAGCATTATTTATACAAAGTAAAGTACCTGCTTGGGTTCGAACCCACGAGCTACAACTAGTAAGTCAAAGCCGAAACCACTGGGCCACCACTGCTTACCCTCCATTATTTTACCTCCTTGACTATTTTTAGCATTACAGTTCGATGCAGGGAATTTGTTTATTTACTAGCCGACCTGACAGACGTTGTCCTGTCTTAACTATGAATATTGAATTCGCATTGGTATAACATTAGAAAAGTTAAAATGGTCGTTCAATTTTCTAAAATTTTCTAATGTTACGCGCAACTTTCAAAATTTTTGCTTTCATAAGAACCTTCTGGCAATAACAAACACAACAAAAAAATAATTACCAGAATTGATCCATCCGTTCACTTGCGATGCCGTCACCAAGGGGAATAGGGATTCATTTTTATAAATATAGATTATTTATTTACTTACATACGCTACCATTACCAGTGTCCCAATTCAAAAAATGGACATGAAAATAAAAAAAAAAGAACACGAAAACACTCGAAAATAGAACCCTTTTCCAGCAAGGTACCTAAAACCAATTAAATTTTTGATCTCAAAAGCTATACCTACCTACATACAACATCTTAATTAAAACTCATGAAAGATTTTTCTGCATTTTCCTCCTAAACAAAAGTAATTTTAGAATTGATATTTTTTTCTATTTTAATTTAAACAGGCAGTATTGCTCACGAATTCTAATTAACACAACAATCGAGGAGTTAAGAGTTTTGAGGGATGGACTTGGAAACTCCGTGATGAGAATTAGACGTTTTTATGTGGAAACGTGATTAGATTTCTTATTGCGAATTTATTTAAGACTACGCGGTAAAACTGCTAGGTAAGTATATTAGGTACTTCCAAGTGTCTAGCTAGAAAAAGTGTGAATTCTGCCTGAAAAATTACTCTATAACTATTTTTTGTCGAACTTTTTGTTGCGAAGGAGAGATAGCTGCCTTGAAAAGCTGATCATTGTTGGCAATACCGAAGGAAAGAGAGCACGGAGCCGGTCGCCAACGCGATGTTCTGACCAAATAAAAGAAGCTACGTCCGCCAGCAAATTTCAGTATGTGGTGGTGGTGGTGGTGTGTGGTGGTGGTAATTACTTACTTACTTACAACTTCAGACCGGAGTCGATGGAGGCAGACGATGCGATGGACTGCGCCGTTGCCAGCCCGCGAGGTATGAACGCGCTTATAAGGTGTCCAGTGACCACGATCCCCAGTAATGAGGGACCGATAAAAAAATAAGTCATAATCACTATTTAAATCTGTATAAAATAAAACGCCGTGGGTTATTTAAAGTTTTAGTTCTTCTATACTTAGCGCAATTAAGAAAAAAAATACAAATATTTAGTATACAGGTTGAAATTGAAAACATGCGACAAACCGAAATGGGAGATTGTACTCACCATTATGAACAACTTTTACTAAGGGACCAATGATGCAATCGCGAAAAAAAAAAACATCTTTTCCCTACATTTATGTTCGCATAACTCGTCAAAATGTAGGGAACAGCTGTTTTTTTTTGCGATTGCATCATTGGTCCCTTAGTAAAAGTTGTTCATAATGATGAGTACAATCTCCCATTACGGTTTGTCGCATGTTTTCAATTTCAACCTGTATATTGTTTTTGGTCCCATATTTGTTGGTTGTCTGTCAGTCATTTCTCATCGATCGCAATCACAACAATACGAAATACGTCAGTCGACGTTGTCACAAATTGCGAACATCCATTAACCAGCATTCCGAATTTTTCCTCAATTAAAATATATTTTGTTTAAAAAATCTCACAATCCGGTAAATATATGAAGTTGAATAAACAATCCAGCATTTTTCACATGAGGTAGTCTCGTACAATCGGGTTTTCCGTTGATACAGGAGCAACGACGCGGTCGCAAACTGCCTGCAATGTTTGTATTGAAGTGTCCATTATCCTGATGAGGTGCATGCCATTCACGTTACTGTATATAAAAACGAGGGTTCTGTCTACCGCTCACGTAGAGTACCTAGTGCTCGCTATAAACGTCATTTTGACGTCGTATTTTGCATATTATTACAGCAAATTTAACACCGATATTTTTTTATATTTTCTGTCGTAGTGTAGGTACCACAAAGTAAAATATAAACTTGTTAGTGCACACATCAGAAATACAGTAGTCTGAATCAATACAATTTCCATTTTAAATTAAAACTTTTCATCCGCAAAATTTTATCAATATCAAAATAAAAATCTGCATATAAAATTGTCTATGGTATCCTTTTTAATATCCGAAGTGCAGTTTAGATGAAAGTGTCGCTTACGCTATTCAGCCTCACTCACACAAACACATGTTAGTAATTTCGCGCCCGTCTACACCCCTTCGCGGAGCTTTTGTTCGCCTATGTTTATTATGACATGTTTTGCACAGATAATTGACTTAAGTCTGTGTATTTTACACATTATGCGGGTCGTAATTAATTTGTATGTGTAACTTGTGAGATGTGACTAATAAGGAAGTTTAAATGACAACGGTCTTTTTTGAGCTTAGTAATTTCTGGAACTTTCTCAATTTTTTTTTGTATTTCTATCTCGTCACATCGTGTATTACTCGTAGTGAAGTTTAAACGAGTCCACATTTAAATAACGTGTTAAAATTGGTACGAACGTTTCGGGAAGCTCGATTTATTTGAAGCATTTTCTTTTCCCAGATGATACTTTGTGTATAACCTACCTACGTTTTGTTGTCAAATAATCTTGTTTTATACTAAAATATCAAAAATGAATTGGCGTAAATACTAGAAATACCGACGCCGTTATTTTCTGATATTTAGTAATTAATTAGCTTCTACGACGCCAGTTCGTTAAATAAAGAAGGCACCTAATAAATATTTATGAAACATGAAGTTCCCGCCAATAGATTCGTTCATCAACATCGCATTATCCCCAACACCCACTAACTTTTCTACTATATCACAAGATACAAAATTTGTTGATTGTACGTGCATTACCTTGTTTGTTCCCACCTTCGGCCAGCAAACTGCGTAACGTCATTACCGAGTTGTGTTCGTTCGACGATCGCCTTCACGTAACAACCGATCGATCTGGAGTAACTCTTAACATTATTAGTTTCCTTTCCAAGATTCTTATTGGCTTTATATTGTCAGGTGTAAGATTTGGAAGGTTAAAGCAGTTCAGAAAGTATTGGGCGCCAATATCAGCCAAACCATAAAGTTGGAGGTGCTAGTGTAATTCTTTAATGTAAAAGCATTATTGTCTTTGGGGTCAATCTGTTTTACTCCAGCAGCATCAGTTTTTCTTATCTCGTAGACCTTTCACTCAAATAGTGAATTTTCTCACATCGCAGAGTACTTACCCCTGAAAAACATCCCATACGAAGTCATAAGTATTCTCAAACCACACCTCACTCTTATAACTTACTCAACATGTAACCCGCACACCTACTTACATATTCATAAGAGTTAGTAGCAAGAAGTCGTGTCGTTTATTCTTTCTACATCTACTCAGATGTGTTTAGGAGCCGCTCATGTAAACACAGCCTCTTGACGCGGCAAATTAAAGGCCAGGACATAGAGGCGACGCTTTTCTCTCTACCTGGTGTTGGGTTTGTTGTGTTAAGTAAGTTTCTAGGAATTGAAATAACATGAGCTGCTTTTAGTGTTTGTAGTTGTCGTGAGTTTGGAGACGGCAATATTTGTAATGTTTGCTTTTGTTACGAGTAGGTTTTACTAACCTGTTGATGCTGTTACCGGTACTAAAGTTATTAGAAAGGACAAAAATATAAATCTTGTGTAAGACTAACGATTCTTCTTATGCTTCTCTATGTAAAATCATTTAATTTGATACAAAAGTTCAGGTAGATTTTGCAAATTACGACGTGTTACTTGTTCTTTCATCTGATTTATTACTCAGACAAAATTCTTAAATCTAGCCGTGGATCTTATCTCTCCCGCTCACGTCACCAGTGTGATACATCCCGAAGTCTTGATCAGCGACGTCATTAAGAGGAGGCGCGTGATCGTGAGCACTCGTGCGGTCAACACGACGACACGACATCGACACGAATTAGCGACGCACGCGACACGAACGTGTGGCCTGAATTTATTATCACGGATTGGGGTGGAATGTAGTGAGTTTAGAAGAAAAAATCGATAAATCGACACCTTTTTATTAATAAGAATAAATTCATTCGGCTGCTTGGATTTTGGATTTCTTTAGTATAAACTTCAATACACATACATTTCCCACCATTAGGAAACATTTTCTTTTAATTGTTTCTATATCTTTTCTCAGAGTTTAAACTACACTTATGAGCAAAAATATGGAATCATCCAACTTATTATCAGCATAGAACCAATTGAATTATAAAAAATAAATGGTATCATTTTGTAGCGTATTCATTAGTCTTCAAAATTATTTAGATTTCAGTAATCACCTCAATTGATTCTATACTAAAAATACGTTGAAAGAAGCTAGACTGATTCCATATTTTTGCTCGTAAGTATCCACATACCAAAAATTATGAAAATCGGCTCAATGCCTTAACCGTGAAGAGTTACTTAGTAACTTTCACATATATAATACATAATTGCTTCATTGAAAAATAAAATTTCAAAGCAGGTCATTCCTTCGTCATTCATGAATGAGCGAGCTTTGTATTCGTCGCATGTTACTTCGAGCTTCAATGTAACTTCAGTATCCTGAAGTACGATCGTATCAGTAATGAATCCACCCTCATTCTATCCTTCGACCAAGTACTACTACTACTCTTAATCGTCAATCAAATGAATCTCATCATCAGCTATTGAAATACTACTCCAGAAAATATTGGTAGGTGAGGAACTGTAATATCAACAACATATACCAAGTTTAGGAGTGTTTTCCAGGACGCTTTCAACGTAATAAAGTAATAAGTCTTCATATGGAAAAATAAAAAAGCCTAAGTGCAAAATAAGACAGCACGGGTTAATTATACTCGATGTTGGCAATCAACAAAGCGAATGTACTTATGTCACTTAATTGTTCTTTCACACGCAAACTTTTATGTTGTAAATTTTGTTGTTTTGGCTTTTCGGCTGGCTAGCTGCCATCTTGTTTTATGGCATCGAATAAAGTAAAATAAACCAAGAGGACTAGAAAGCAAGTGTTATACTGGAGCACCTAGCTACTTACTATGTATACCACCGATTACTTCTGTGTTGTTTCGTGATAAAAATTACTCAATTACAACCGCAGTAGTCCAATCAATATAAACTAGAAAGAAAGAAAAAGTATTTATTGGACTCGCACAGGAATATCACTAACTTAACCACAACACAATACAATTATTAAACGAATAAAAAATAAACTAAAACACTGCTATGCTACTTAATAAAATTAAAATTACTAAACAACAAAAATAAATAAAAAGTTAAACTAAAAAACAAAGTCCTGTACGAAGCCAAAAGGCCACTATCTCAGCATGATGCTGCGACATTTAAAAAGTGTCGCAGCGCTGGTATTCTGATAGGGCCCGCTGTGATGTCACGGACAGATCGGGAAACAAAAAAGTAAATAAAAAATAAGATAATATGTGTAAAAATAACAAAATAAAAAAAAATCAAATAAAAATATTGTAATCCGCTTGTCTGCACCCCACGTAACATCTATTACTGGTCTGTGCCTTTCATGGTGCCTTTAGTGACTGTGACAACTGAGACACTATGGCACTGCTAGCCGCTATTACAGACAAGCAATGAGACGCAGGCGCCGACTTTCACGGCAAATAGAAAATAAAATAAAACATATATATTTATTTACTACTGTTCGGGTGAGTTCATATTTAACTACAATGGTGTTACGGGGTTTATGCTAAATATCTGTCTTATATAATAGTTGCTAGGCAGCTTTTACCAGCACTCAGGGGATGAAATGCAGCAGTTAAACGCAGCCGGAAGTAACCACAAAGCAAACGGTTTTAACTACCCTTATTGAAAGCAGAACATTAAACATATTCAATTGCGATGGTACTATAATAATCCAACTACTCACCAATATAGCAAGTCAAGACCCGTTTACTATTCATGAAATAGTTATTGATCGTAAAATAAAACGCGGTAATATTTTACCGTCGTTACGCGGCTAATACTCATAACTGTAATGAATATCAAACGACACGCCCGATAGATATTGTCGACTAGCGCCATGTTTATTGCAAGTAAGTTGTTCAGCAATGCGGAGCATACGTCCTGGTTTTGGGAGACACTTCCGGTATAATTTGAAAGCAAATATACGTCATGTTCAATTTTTATACAAACTACTAACAGGTTTATTTGAACTGTACGGATTAGTAAAAACTTATTGAACGAATATTTGTGTAATCTAAAATAACTACCTGTGGTCAATAAGAGCGCAAAGTGTATAGATTTGCAGTCTGTACGAAACTATATTTATTTGGGTGTTACCATATTAATTGGTAGGTATTTTAACACCCAAATAAATATAATGTAGTTATTTAAAGCTTATTATTTTCCGAGTGACTAATAACTTAAAAGTCGACTAAATGTTTGCAACAAATAAAATAACTTGCCAGCGATTAAATATTTTCGCGACTATTATATTATGTAAGGTTCAAAATTAAAGGTGTTATAAAAACTAAAAACTAGCAGCTGCGTTTAGGTAGCAAATAAACTATACCAGTCAAATAAAATATTAGGCGAGGAGCTATAAATAATGACTTGGCGACTAATAATGTTAGTAGGGTGGCAAAGATAATATATTACCAGTCTAGTTAGAGTAGGTTTTTTTTTTATGGTTAGGTTAGGTTAAAACTGTGACTTCCTACGCACGAGCCGAGCGAGCGAAGCGAGCGGTGCCGCGGTAGCGGCCGGCGAGTGCCAGAAACGACTAGATTATATAGAAAATCTAAACCTGCCCTAATAATACAATAATAATATATTATTTATGAATGCCCATTTTCTATTTTGTTTTCGCCATTAAGTTTCCGCTTAGATATTAATTCTGTTCCCAAAAGAAAAACTTGATGCTAGTTTAAATTAAAACGGAGCTTATTACTGATATATTAATATGCTACCTATTACTTATTACGACACTCCTTATTAGCTGCCAACCCATTATATATGGTACCCACTCTATTTTTTTTAAAAACCTATATTCATTTTACTTAGTTGCCGCATTAAATACATGCCGTTATTTAAAACATAGTATGTAGCTGGTAAATCAAATAACCACTTTCCTATATTTACGTTAGTTTCTTATATCTTCTTTACTCGCACTCTTTTGTTTTCAGTTCTCTGATTACAAAATATAATTTCCTGAACAAAACAATGTCCTGCTACTTATCTAATACATGGTCACACAACTGTAGTATTGACTTGCCCTCACATGGGTAGTAAACAACGTTATCGTTGCGTCGTCATCGTGACGTTTAATGTCAAGTGACGTCACTTGACATGCGACTACTACCCGCCCGTTACACACATGTAATGATAATGACATTTGTGTTTCCATACCTACGTCGTTTTGTTTGTGAATTAAGTGCATTTCGACGTTAGTTAATTGGTTTTGGAAGAGTGGATTATATACTGAGAATATTTAATTAAAAGCCTACTTTAGTGCCAATAACATAATTTGTCTCGTATTAATAAAAAGGATGACATTGCTGCTTTTAAAACTGCAACTTCACCGCAGTAAACGAAACGCACAAACAAACAAAAGACTCGCAAAAACGTTTAAACCCATCTCAGAACAGTGTCGCATCCTTAACCCGTAATAATTAATTAAACGAGCTACACTAATCTGGAGTCACTGCAACTCATAAAAGAATACTTGGCACAAACGATAGTCGCCCAGGCTTGATTAATGCATGATGTTGAGCTTTCATATCCCGATCTACGAGCCATGAGCCACCTTCAGTGCTGTTTAACTGTAATCCGCGTCATCTCTCGCTTTGCTGTGGTTTCGTTTCGCTAGGTGATTTTCTATTGTAAGAAATGCGCAAAGTGTTAAAATCCAGAAGACCTACTTTATAGCCTTAAATTTCACGAAACGTATCAAGAATCTGTCATCGATGACCGCGTCATCGCTTGGCATCAGGAAAATAGCGAATGGTTCAATCCCGAGCCTATTATTCAGTCTCTAATCACTGCAGTCCCAGATTTCTGCTTCTCTCTCAAGTATTTAAAGAAAATATTTCGGATATAATCCTGAACCAACTCCAAGCTTGTCCAAATTGGATTTACTGTACCTTTCCGTTGTCCTGTAAAACGTTCAGGGAGCACAGTCCACGTCTCGCTCATTCCTCGCTTAGCTGTCCATCCAACTCCACTTTAATGGCGGTCCGGTGGAGAGGCGGATAATTTAAAATACCTACATAGCTCTTACTGGCCAGCTCTTAGCTGGCTGCGGTTGAAAGGTACACTCGGATTCTTGCATATAACTCCCGAAGTTAAAAGGGTTCCGGATATTTAATTTTACGTTTTTATTTCGTGGTCTGGCAGTGAAAAGTATGATACTTATTAAATGCAACGTATTATCGGAATGGAGTGTTATATGTTGCTGTATTTTAATTATTTTCAGTTTGTTATTACTGCGCTGGTGTCTTACAAAAGTTACTTATAGTTTACCTAATGAAAACATCCAAGAATGAGGAATGCCTTCGTTACTTAGGTAAAGAATTTAATGCTGTAGAAACTTGGATCGCAAGAACAAAACAATTTCAACAGAAACTTAAACAATCGTATAAAATCGGAGAGCTAAATCAATTTTAGACACAATACACTACCGGCATGGTACAATTTTAAAAGCATAGGTTAAAACTGAAACGGAATCGTTCCCCACTCTGCTGGGGGTGGAATCATGAATCTTGCTCTCGTAAACCGAAGGAAATTGCTTGCTAAAAGTTTCCGAATTTATAGCGTATTTGTACGTCCGAACTGGTGTTGCAGGATTAGACACATTCATCGCTATCGGGGATACACTCCTGACTTACCTGACTTCTTGTTTTATAGTTTTTAATTCTAGTTTTGTCTGTTAGGTTTGAAGCTTCCAGTTTAAAGGATTTAATAGATATTTCGTGATTTCTAAAAGATTGATCTTCCAGGAATTCACAAATCTCTCATAAAAGTAACATTTCGTATTAGGAAACTCGTAAAGATGACAGTTGTAAAGTTCTGGACAGTCAAGAGATAGTTTCATTAAACTTTAATTCGCACAGGATAAAGTAGGGTCGCTTGATTAAATTACTGCCATTATTCTTCCATCCTACTAATATTATAAATGTGAAAGTTTGTATGTTCGGATTTGTATGAAATTCGGCACACAGATAGTTTATAACCAGGATTAACACAAAGGATATTTTTTATCCCGGTCGTACGTTTCCGTGACATAATTTTCGACACCTACGCGGGCGAAGGCGTTGGCAAAATCTAGTAAGAAGATAAAAATAATTATCACAATTTAGGTTGAAATAGCCATCAGATCACCCAGTAATTGAATGCGATCAACCGATATCTGTAATGAGATATTGAATTATAATTAACTACGCAACCCAATCGGAATCAGTTTCATTTGGCATCCAAAACCGATAACGATTACCATTGAAGTTACATTACGGGCTGCTAATATAAATGGGTATACTATGGCCCTATTTCTGCCCGTAATGTGTGCTAACAATAAGTTAGTGCCGGCTACCCGGTTTTATCTGGCTGACCAGCGGGGTTGAGTGAATCCAGCACATTACTCAGTCCAGTGCCGCAATTTACATAATTAACCAACTTCCTAGCGACTTTCGCATCTACCTTGATATATCTCGGTGGAAATGTGTATGTAAGTACCCCACGTAATTTTGTGTCCTGAGTATTTGGCTGTGGAGCGAATTTGTGTCTTTTTTTGGACGGAAAGTAATTAGTTATGCAACTAATGCGGGTCTGGATTTACTTAGTGAATGGTGGGTGGTAGTTAAATTTGTCAAAATGTAGTTAACGTGTTTTTACTACAACATAATATAGGTTTTGGGACCGATGTATTCTGAAATATACTAATTAAAAAACATCGAGATACAAGTATTTTTTTATAGCTACATACTGATTTCTTCTAGATCTTTACTATTATCTTTTCATGTAAGTAATTTAACGCGGTTACCAAGACCAAAAATGTAGAGTAAGACGAGAATGTAAGAACAAGTAAAGACGTATTGTTGTTTCATCCAAATCTTAATTCAAAAGAAATAAACAGAACAAGAAATGTAATAGAAATACGTTATCATTACACTTTTACAGCGAAAAGGTTCTTTCCTGTTGCGCACATTATTTATTTAAATCACTCGTAATGTCGGTGGTACTGCCTGATGTTGGCACAATTTATAGGCCTGTATCACGACGGTTTTATAAACCAGACGAGATTAGCAAATACTTGGGAGTTTATTGAAGAATTCTGTCGTCTTTGTCGAAGATATTAGAGAAATTTTAGAAGAATATTACGGTATGATATCTTGACAATCTTTGCTTATTAATGCGATGATGGTAATGATTCTGATGATTTTGCTGCCTTTATAGGGTTCCGTATCTACCTGAAGGGTAATCAACGGGACCCTATGACTAAGCCTCCGCTGTACCGTCCGTCCGTCTGTCTGTCAGCGGGCTGTATCTCATGATCCGTAATTGGTAGACAGTTGAAATTATCACAGAATTAGTATTTCTGTTGTTATTTGTATTTCTATAACAACATTTTTTTTTATCTACACTGCCGGTTTCTCAGAGATGCACAGTACCTACCACAAAGACTGCGGTAGGTAAGTACGTTTCTTATTGAAAGTAGGTAGCAAACACTCTTAAGACAAATCTTATCAGCATAGCTTAGAACTTTAATACATATTAATCGGTTATTTGCCTTCTAAAGGCAAATCAGTATTGGAATTCTGTAATACACATCAAAAGAGACGTCTCTTTAAGGGAAAACAATTGAATTAAGGATTCCAATCTCAATTCATTCAGATCTCAATTTATAAATCAATTGAATTCTTTAATTGAATTATTGATCAATCAGGTTGGAGTATCCTACCTACTTGATTTTAAATGAGAAGTAAAAAAACTCCAATTAAAAATCCTCTTGGATAATTAATCCACAGAATTCCGTTTTGTGGAAAATCGTTTAAAGCTTTTGTGTACGAAATGAATCTGCAATGTTATTTTAACAATTCATGTCCTACCTACTTATAATGAGGATTTCTTTTTTCTGAAAACATACATGAAATATATTCGAACGGTGTAGGTACAACACTGCTGTAAAACTTCGCATAAGTATAAAAAACTAACTTAAAAAAAACAAGCTCACGTCATATTCGACCTCTTCAAATCATGGATAAGAAAATGCCAACCGTTATAACGTAGGTAGGTACTTGGGATGAAACACTACAGCAACTCACCTGTATGCCTACATTCTACGGAAATAAACAATTTCTTGTAACCACTTCTGTCAATCTGTCTGTCATCATATGCTTAGCCTTTTCCCAACTATGTTTAGGTCAGCTTGCAGTCTAACCGGATGCAGCTGAATACCATGGAGCGACTACCTATCTGAACTCCACAACCCAATTACTGGGTAACACGATAACCCTTGGTAAGACTGGTTGTCAGACTTTCGGGATTCTGGCGACCCGTACCTAACGACTGTCAAACATTCACAAATGACAGCCGGGACCAACGGCTTAACGTGCTTTCCGAAGCACGGAGGGGTCTTGGTATGTAAATATGGTCACCCATCCACAGACCAACCGCGGCAAGCGTAGCTTAACCTGATCTATAGACCCGTACGGCTGTTATCACTTGCCCACAAGCCTCTCTCCTCTCAATCTGTCTGTATTTTTTTAAACACTTTATGGTGGACCTAATAAAGAGTATAGAGTGTATAGCTATGTATCTCGTTTTCCATTTAATTACCAATCCTACGCCAAATATTAATCAAACCTCGTCCTTATAATCTAATTGCCTATCATGAGGCTTCATATAAGAGCCATACCATGTGCCCCCATATTCGTATCTACCCACATAAACTGTGTGCCCGAAGCATTCGACCTCCATTTAGTCCTTGATGGACTTAATTATTTTTTGACACGAATTCGTCGTGATGGCCGCAGTTGGATCCTCTTAACCTGTTTTTCGATCGATTTGCCCCTATAACGGTCAGGTAGATTTTAAAACAGACTATTTTCTACCCAATTTTCACAGAATAATTTTTGTTTTTGGATTTTATTACAGAGAATTTCGAATAAAACAGAATTATCTAAAGATTTATGGAAACAAACGTTAGCACTTGAAGAGTGTATTTTTAACATCGCCTACTCTAGAAAGCTTTTACGGGAAGCCTTAAATATAAAGCTTTTTGGTATTAGCCGTTATTTTCACTTTATTAGTATCTATGCCCACTTTAACTTTATTTAAGGCTTTGTCAGTTCTGAGAAGGCTCCTTTTGTCAAAACACAAGTCACTAGCTTTCTCGTTGTAAAACCTATGATCTAAGGATCTGATTTAGATTTCTGCCTTACTGATGAGTTTTAAGCAATTGTTGGCATCCTTTCCATAGAATCTTTAAGACACCTTATATTGTCACCAAATAAGATAATGTTTAAGGCAAACTTACCACTTACAGAGCATAAAAAATAACCCCAAAATAAAGCAGTTCCTGTTCACACTCCAATAAATTTACATAAAGCTAGGTATACAATAGCCATACAACCGTACAACCGTAACCGCCTAAAGAGCACTGAGCCAGTCAACGAACAGATTTAACTGGCAAAAAGTTTATCAGGAATGGGCGGGACGGGCCGTGTAGATTTCAGTACAAATGTCAAGCCATGCCGCTGCGGTCGCGCCCGCCGCAAAACACGGCTAAATGCCGCTCTTGTGCACTCCACTTTATAGTGTGCGACGTTTTGAAATAAAACTGAAGACTTTGTTTGAGTTGTTGATGTTTAATTCATATTCAGTCACAAATATTTGTGTTTGTAGGTTTTGATGCAGGCCTTTGGAAGGATTTATATTTTTTTAACACCATTTTGAGAATTTACCAAAATCGTTTATGCTGAAGATCTCTTGCAATGGATCACATCCTTGATTTGACTTCATTGAAGCTGATGCGATCTCGAGTATGCAACCAAATTAAGAGTCGGTACGTACATATCTACTGCTCGTCATTATCCTAGAAATCCTCGTCTTACGTTCCGTTGTTATCTTTTAAACTGAACGCTTTATTTTACGCATCTATTAATGAGGCCAGTGCAGAATGTTTACGTGAAACGTAGATTCAAACATCAAGCGGTGTGCGGTCGCCATGAACGCAAAACACCGCAAGGGTCGCTGGCCAGCGCCGGCTGGTGTGTGTGTTACCTGTTTTAAATCGTTTAATGTCCTCTTGACTTATAGTTGGTGACACGCTTGCGTTGTTTATAGTGATCTATACTCCATTTATTACAGCTTTAGAAAAAAGAGGCTCGTAGAAGCAGCAGTGCAAAACATTTTGTTTCATAGCTAAGTTCTAACTTTTTTAGGTAGATTTAAGACAGTACTAAATACTGAGATAAACGAAGTAAAAGTAATTTTATTTTAAATAATGTTCTACATAAAATAACATCTTCATCACACATTACAAACCTACAACAAAACGAATGAATGAAACAAACAATCACATGATAATTTAAATCTAATTAGGATTAAAGGAGTTTTTTTTTACAATACTTTATTTTAAATAACAACTTACGAACCACAATAGTTTGGTAAAACTTCGTCGTCATCAGCTAATTTAGTTAATCGGTATTGTTCACTCCTGCTTTTTGTAGGTTTTTAGCATTAATACTTTAATTTGAAATTGGAATTAAACAATTATATAAATGATAGCCACATAATTTCATAAGATAAATAGTTACACATGATTACAATAAAGTGTGACAGCTAATATTTAAATAAATTATAATAAATTTGGCATTAATCGTAACTGCAACACGTTTAATGTAATTTTGTTACGAAGTGTACATTAAAAATAACCTTTTTTAACTTCTGTCTAATGCTATTGTAAATGGAGTATAGTTTTTGTGTAGAGGTTGATTTTGCAATGGAAAAAAAAATTAACCGAAGAGTTTTAGTGTAGATTTTTTTCTTGTTTGCAATGCTGGAAATACCTACATTTTACAAGTATTTCGAACCATAAAATCAGAAACAGTTTTAGACACGTAGGCTTTTTAGAAAACCGCACACTGCGAGCTATTGTGCTAAAATGCACCAACGTATTGTGCAAAAACTAACACAGCTTTACCCCAAATTTTTTGTTCACGATAGTTGCCAGTGTTGCCACACATTCAACTCGTATCAAACACCAACTTTGTATTTTTCCCCGCTGGTCACGTCAGCAGCAGTGACGCCCAAAGACAATAGGCATACGCCCCTTTTACAATAAATCATGCCATGATTAATGAACTAAATAAGACAGGGGTTCACTTTGGTAATCATATCACCGTATAAGTTGGTCGATACGAAAGAACGATGTTTCTTCAAGGGATCATTTAAAGCGCTGTTTTAAGCGGTACAAAAGGGTTTACAAATTAGCTGTCGGGTGCCTAACTAGTGAAAAAGCGGTTCGTGATTGGCCTGTTTTGTGACTTGCGTCTGTCCAATAGCAGCTATGATGAAAGTTTCACGTCATTCGGATAAGCTTGTTGCAAAACCAGCAAATCGTAAAAAGACATGGACAAAGGTTTTTCAATATTGCTTTGGCGCTCTCGTTTGCGTGGTTCGGTTTTATTGCAGTGCTATAATCCTAAGCATTTTTTTATTTTATTTAAGTTTTGTCATTATTGATCGTAGCAGGTGGGGTTCTGTAGTTTCTACACAGCATGGGAAAAAGGCGTGAGTTTATGTAGGTATGTATTATGTCTTTAATAATTCAAAGTTGCCGCAATAATATGTGGTTGATACATTATGAAAGGTAGGTAGGTTCTATCAGCCCAATAAATAAATTGACATGGCTTTTGGTTTAAAAAATCTTTACGCCCTGCATACATAGACGTTTTACGTAAAACCAAAATTAAACGTGTTTTTTTTACAACGGTAAACTTAAAAAACAATTTATTTTTCCCGAATGCCAAGTTTGAAGCCGTTCTTTATTAATGTTCTGTCGACATTTCGCCCTGGTGGCCGTTGCTTTAAATTTAAAATTTAAATTCGCAAGTTTTAATACTAAATACGAGTAAAAAGAGTTAAATATATTATTGAATATTGGAAATGCGGGAAAGCACGTTTATTTGGTGTTTTCGATGAAATGAATAAATGTGCAGTTTGTTTGTCTTTCACATTATTTATAAAAACTTTTTAAAATGTTCAAAAATGAAAGGATTATCGAGTTCGGATATAAAATAATGATGATTTGTCTATGAAAATAATGCAGATTGACCAAGCCCTCAAAATTTGCAAAAATGTCACGACACTATAAAAAATACGTACTACCAGACTACTTGCTATAACACAATAAGATCCCACCGTCCCACAACTAACTTTTTCTAAATATCTATACAAAATGTTGCCATCAAGTAAAAACTTTGTTGGCTATGTGTTGCCTGTCCTTTCATTGTTCTTTTCTTTCCTGTAAGATAAACTTTCGTCCCGGGCGAGGAAGTGGGGTGTTTTATGCCCGTGTCAAATGTCCCGCCTATTTAGCCTTTGTTTTACACTGCGAAATGTATAGTTTTTCGCCGGTGTTTTTTTCTACCTGTTGATGTTAGGTGGTTTTTATGGTTCCGTACCTCAAAAGGTAAAAAAGGAACCCTTTTAAGATCACTCTCTTTTCCGTCTGTCTGTCTGTCTGTCCGTGTGTCACTACCGATTTTCTTAAGAACGGGTGGACCTAGCAAGTTGAAATTTATACCAGATACTGAGGTCTATAGTCCCTATTAGGTGTATAGACTAATATATAAGCAAAATAGATTTTCGCGAAAACTTGTAAGTACCAAAATTTAATTTTAGACTTTTTTTTACCAAAATTGACAGTTCTAGGTCAACCGAAAGTATGCTACAGGTTTTGGGTCGAAAACCTATAAATGGTAGTTCCCGTTGACCTAGAATCACGAAATTTGTCAAAAAGCAAGGTCTTACAGCATAAATAAAGGAAACATTCCAAAAAATAAAAAAGTTGAAAATTAAGGTAAAATTTGGTACTTACAAGTTTTCGCGAAAATCTAAATTTGCTCATATCTTATTATCGTGTTGACTCAGGACTTTGATCTTTGTTATTATGGCAGTATAAAGGATAGGTACGGAACCCTTGGCGCACGAATTGGACTCGTACTTGACCGCTTTTTTAATTCTTGTTTTAGTTTTGTAAGCATCTTTTTCATTTAAAAAAAAATAGTCGATGCTCAAGAATTTGATACCACTGCAAGCTATCAAATTCAAGCTAGCATTTTAAGAAATTGCTGAGCTTTTTGAGTGTTGACACAGTTTTGCCTATGGTACTTATGTAGTTAATAAACGAAGAAAAAAATAACTTATTAGACCGAAATTGCTGAACCGTGTGTTACATGAAAACTAGCAACCAAGCTTAGTAACTAAAACATATTGTAGCCTCGAATCCTGTAACTCGTTTCTTCAGACGTGCGAACAACACTAGTAATTCATAACGGAGTAGTGCAATATCTTTCTCAGTATCAAATTGAAACGGATTACTAGTGATGTTCTTGAAAACGGATTACTTGGTGCATGGAGCACCAGCACTAACAATTCATGTGTATCTTCCTTATACAGTTATGTAAGTATGGTAGCTAGTAAGAGGGAAGTAATCTAAGGAAACCTAGCAGACATTTAGATGATGCACTTCGCACTTCGAGTTTGCAAAGACTTTGATACCTAAAAAGCACAGGTCTCAGGGCTTACGAATCATTCCATTTTTGAGTATCTTTTCAATTGTTGTTTTGTTTTGAAACGTTTCATTCATGATCTTACCCCCTCTCAAAAATATATAATATGTGAAACACCAACAAACTGCCGTTCGATAACAGGAATGTCCTAAACTTACACCTCCCCTGAAGACATCCCATTATTAGTTAAACAAGAAACACTAAGCTAATATCACAAATCGTGACTAGGGTGTCAATGCTGCAATAATACTGCCGTCTGTACGTGGCGGCGGTGACAAACAGATCGGGAGGTGTCCGGATATTCCCAATTTCCGTGTTCCGTGGTGTCACCTCGCCAGATTTATGTCACAGTTGCGGGTAGACGGATGACGCCGAAGCGACCTGTTGGCCGGGGCTGCGAACTACGAGCATTTGCTAGCGTTGCGCTCTGCAGAACGGACGCGTGCTTAGTTATATGGTTTGGGTTTTAGGTTTTGATTTATATCTTGTATCGTTCCTTTTGTGCGCCCAGTGCGTGTTGCATAAATCTATTTTGGGTAGAACAAACTCAAAGCAAGTCAAGATGTTTGAAAACGGCAAGGTACCTATTTATTTGCTAAAAGGATTTACTAAAATATTAATGCTCTAACAGGGTCAGAAGTTTATTATCACATAATTAAGTATTACGTAAGCAGGTTTTTTTGCAATTATTAACCCCCCCCCCCCCCCCAATTATTTTCCACCTCGTCAGAAAAAGTAAGCAAAGCTCCTACCCCCCCCCCCCCCCACTGCTCACGTAAACATTGGTACCTACATGCATTTCGATTCATGAGCAGCAGTTATAAGTCTAGAAATAAGGAATAGGCTTGGAATAGAGGACTTAAACGCATATAATATTTATTTAAGCAAATTTATTGAGATGGTATTCAGTTATTATAATCTTTATATATTAACGAACAAACTTCTTTTAAAAGTTTTGGTATATTAATTCAAATTAACAATCTTCAGTCCATGACACACGAATCCATGACTCAGTCTTCGATGACATTGGATGTTTGCTGCTCAATGTTGTGTGTCTGCTCACTTTCATGTGATTTTGGAATATCGTCATCGTTTTCTTCGAGCTATTCATAGACAAGTGCCATATGTGTTCAAACCAAAATCGACTAAATTTTGTAGAAAATCCAAAAAAGTTAAAAAAAAATACTGCTGACGTAATCACCATCCAGACTGTCCCCATACCCCATGTCATAAAAAATAAGCAAAACAAAGCCCCCGGCCTCCCTCTAGTGCTTACGTACCTAATACTTGAATGGCCCCTAACAGTAAGTTAAAAAAGCACCCAGATCGTTTGAAACAATTTTGTTTCCACAAATGATTTGAATTCAATTTTATTTGAAAAGCTAAATTGAAACATATCGGATTGAAGCTCTGAACGGAACTTTTGTATAAGTCCATAAACCGCCCATATTTTATTCTCCATCTGCTTTCACAAATGCGAAAGGCCGGGAGCATTGTTTACTTTTAATATCAGCTGTGATATCACTCTATACAGGAGGGTGGAGGCTCAGCGCCTAGTCCTGGGGGCCGATTCTACTAACAAATTTGTTAAAAAAACGCAATAGAACCGCAACCGAATCACCACTTTTAAGCGTTTTCGCATTCTACTAAAATGAACAACGGTCCAGCTGCGACACAGCTGCGGTTACGATTTAGTTACGCCAACGATCGATTGAAACAATGTCAAAACCTATTCTACTAACAAAATCGAACATGAGCGTGACGTTTACTATAGGACAAAGTTAATGATAAAATTATGATCATTATGTCTTTTAATTATAGAAAATACTTTTAGTGCCACATATTCGTGTTTAGTAACATTTTTAGATTCAACTTGTTTCTTTTTGGTATTAATAAAACATATTATTTTGGCATGTTGGTAACGCGGGTTACCCGCTGTGTTCCCGCTACAGTTCAGTTGCAATTCGTTTTAAGTTTAGTTTCCATTTTGCTTATAAAATAGTAGAATGACTTTTTATGTAAATATCGAACGGCGATCGAAATCGAACTGTTGTGGAAACACAGTTTAACGTGTAACGTTGCAAATTAGTAGAATCGGCCCCCTGTTTATTATATTTATCACGGAACAAGAGAACACAGAAGGTTATACTCCAGAATTTGCGCGAGGAAGGGCTGAAATAATGTGTAGGCTTTTGTTAATTGCAGATGAATGGCCTTGAGGACTATCTAAATCAGAAATATAGTAGGTCTTATCAGATCCAGAAACGACGTTTAAAATAACCAACTGATCAGATTCAAAACATCTGTCGTCAGAGTAGAAAGAAGTTAGATAGCGCCTAATATTTTATTAACACGCCCCCAACATACATTGTTGCCGTCTTTCTAGCCAGAAACTGACTGAAACAGTTGTGATTTAGCGATACATTTAGTGTGGTTTGGTATCTTTGGGTAGGATAGCTTTTGTTTGCTGCATGTTGTTGGTAGTGGGCATTCTGCTCTAAACCATTCACCGTATGAATGCCCAAAAAAGGTAATGGAATAACAAAATGATTGTGCACACCGAAGCTGGCCCACATTCATGTTGTTTTCATAAATTGCACTCTGATACGATCCTTTAAATATTGAACATCCAGCGGTACGATTGGAATCTGCCCTATTCAGATAAAAGTTTTTTGGTGGTTTATCCGCCTTCTAGGACTACTGTGCGGGTTTGGAATTCGTTTTGGAAACTTCGGACGGATATATTTTTAAGCTACGGATTAATATTGTCAGCTTTTAAGAGCAAGGAAGCGCAGTGCAGGTGCTTCCTCAGAAGTAGGTACTTTCTGATAGCCATTTGGTCCGTAGGTACCTAATGAATAAATAAACAACATGTAACGGAAAGGGTATATACATACCAAGGGCACGGCTTCTTTGGATGATATCAAACGATACTGGAAGAGTTTTTTAATCCTATCTCTACATGTTCGGAAGTTATCAGAATTTTTAATACATTTATATCTACCAGCACCAAACTTTTCAAATTGAAATAAACACATAACTAGTCGTCGTATCTATGTAAAACATGGAATGCAATAAAGATTGAGTACCTAATGAGTATTGAGATTTATCGTGATATTGGCAAGTAACTTGAAAAGTTATTGACCTACGTAGTGCGGTGACACGTTTGTTATGATTTGAATTTAAGAAACATATGAAACCGAAAAGGTATACATTTTTAGAGTATTTTATTTAGAGCTGAAACTATTAGTGATTCTATGTCAGCTGTTATCTTAAGTGCTTAAGGATAGTAATAGGGTTTCTGTTACACCCTGTAGAAATATGCTTAGGTTAACAGATTTAAAAGCGACCTTTGAATGTTATTTAAGTATTAACACAATATTGAAATTGTAAGTCCAACCTGCTACATTTTTCAACCATTGTTTCGTTTTCTGTGGCATACCAATTGTACAAAAATACTGTATTGCACCAACTTTCTAAAATCCTCAAAAATCCTTTACACATTTTTTACACTTAAGCCGTCCAAATAAATTAATTTCACAAGTACCCGCATTTTACTCGCGTCTGGTTCATATTGTGATTTATACCATTCGGCAGATGGATGGGGCCCGCGTTGACCCCGCGACCCCCCGACATAAATTCTTACATTTAGCAGAGTGTCATAAAATGAAATAATGTGTCCTGCAATGGAATTATTTTGACACGTTTCGTACTGTACTTAAGGTATGTTTGGTTCAATTTATTATGATGTTTGGACGTATAACGGGTTACTACATTATAAATGGGATTTAAAAAAATTGATGATAAAAGCTGATTCGATCCTAACATTGATAGTCCGGCGGCGGATTGCCGGTAACAAGTGTCATGGACTAACATCTTAAATTCTGGGTGCCTGGTAGTTAGTCCCGACTATGTAAGGTATTTGGGTATATCTACCAGGTAGAGGCAAAATATTAAGTTAACCTAATTCAGTCGTTAAACTTCAAACAAAGGATAATTTAGAATTTGTCAAAATTTACAATTTATATTTGGCTAACGTCAAAAACGTTTTTCCCTGTATTAATACGCACCCTTATCGTATTACACTTGAAATAAGCCGAGTCATTGTGTTTAAACAGCTGTAATGATTTGTGTCAGTTAACACCGTGTCTGACTGTGTTGTAGGTATGCCATTGTTCGCTATGACAGCTGACTCTGCAAAATGACAGGCAGGAATACGCCGCTGTGTGCACGCTACAAAAGGTGTAATAATGACATTGTATGTTATATTGTTAAGGTTTCTCGTTGTGCCGTCTTTAGATTTCTTTACACACTGTGAATACAGTGTTGTGTTGACGCTTTTTATAAAATTATTTATTTTGAAATGTTGGATAACATGCTTCATTCGTCTTATAATCCAGAGATACAAGACGAATGAAGTATAATATAATATTATTTCGTTGTTGGTTGAAACCAACAATGAAATAATATGCGCTGGATATAAAAATATACCGTTATTCCGGTTGACACCGCTGTTCTTTTTTATTTGTCAACGAGAAAAATAGAACTTAGTATAGTGCTTCAATTCTACAAATTACCTTTTGACAGCTGTCAATTTAATACAAGCTGTGTCATACAAGACTTAACTTTGTAGTTATGAAGAAAATATAATTAAAAAAAAAATTGTTGTTTAAAAAGCTTACTACAATAATAAGTGTAAATATGACGTATTCTTTAATTAAAATTTTGAACTAGGGTGGTGTGTTAGCTGACAGTCGCCCGAGGCTGGTCGTCTGTTCTTGACTCCAACTTTTGTCTGTGGCCACGAGCTTTTGTGATTCCCGAAAAAAATACTGATTAGAAGATGTTTTTGGTAAACTATTTGAGTTGTTAAGACTAATGATTTATCTACGCAAATGTTTTGTCAGTCTCATTATTTTTAATAATCACTATTATTTTAATAATTTAAAACGTAATACAACAGATTCTATTTTAAAAAATCTTTAGAAACGCTTCACTTTGGTTGATTGATTGTTGAATTTTAATGACTAGTGCCTACACTAGGTACTCACTGAATAAATTCTTTAATCAAACAAATTTTGTATTGCAATTTAACAGGAACTGAATCAAATATCGTGATAAATAAGTAATAGAATACCCAAGGGTTAAACATAAACACGTCAGAACCAATTGCTGTCAATTCATAAAAAGATGAGCGAGTGCTCCCGTCATTGTGTTGTAAACATAACATTCAAAATAATTACATTTGCAAATCAAATGCGTCGATGCCGGGAAACAATCACTCAAGTGATTACAAGTTGCGCCCGCCATTGCTTATTGGGTGTACTTAGTAGGTTGTGTTGCCATGTGTATAAAATATGACACTGTTTTGGAAGGTAAACATAACTTGACCATTGGAAAATAAAATACAGAGTACCTATGAATGTCGATGGCTATAAAGAGTGGGGAGACCAAAGACACGATGGATGGACTGTGTGAATGATCTTATGGTTAGAAAGGGTGTGACTACGAAGATGACGACTAATAGGAAAATGTGGAAGTAAAATACTTTTTGTTTCTTTTTTTTAAACGATGCCCCCCACACTAGGAATTTCTCCTGTATTGTGGGTGCGTTTACAAACATTTAAACTCACATACGCAAACAACCAGACACGGAACAACTACTTGCAGGTCATACAAATGTTTGTACCGTGCGGGAGTCGAACCCGCGACACGTAGCGCAGCAGTTAATCGCTTAACCACAATGACGACGATGAGTTGGAAAAAAACAGTCCATTTTATGTGATCCATATATGTTTACTATTTTCTAGTGTCACTGAAAAATAAACCGGAATATGACATGTGTCCAGCAATTATGTTATTTTCAATTTAATTTCAATTCCAATACAAGACGGTTTCATTTCCCAACAAATTTGATCAACTGCCTTTTTATTAAATTTTTTTACTACCTTTGAAAAGCCCGTATATCCCCATTAATTTGAATATTGTCATGTGGCAACTCTAAGGCGCCGCCGTCATTTGTGATCGTAGACGCGGCGTAATTGCTGTAATTGACATTAGAAGGATCATACGCAATGGCACCTAAATGCTTACCACATACCTTCCCATTTATAGATTGATGTAGGTAAATTGTGGTTAGAAACTAATTATAACCACGATGTGTTGGTTATTCTTGATTTAGAGGTTAATCTTGATTTTCTGCTCAAAATGTTGCTTCTTTCACTTAAAATAGCTGTAGGCTTTTCTTTATAGTTTATTAATGTACCTACCTAATACTTATGAATATCTTGAAGACATGTTAGTCAAAGCGTCCCACATATGGATTGATTTAGTCGCGTTTTTAGACACACCTCACACCGTTGTATACTCAGTCCTGGAATAATTATCATTATTTTATTATTTCTCACAATATTATTTATCAACAGAATCTGAGTGATTCTTAAGAATGTAGTATTTATATCGACTGATATAAAATAATATATAGGTACAAGGAGTAACAGAATGGACGCAAGACCTGAAAGTAGTTTACCTAATTGAGTACTGAATCGATTTCAGTAACTTTCAATATTAGTAAAAAAAAAATGTATTTTGCCATACCTAGTTACCAGTGATTGAGCCAAAGAAAATTCAATCTTATACCAGAAGAAATAAGACTTAATTTTAAATGCATAAAGTAATGCTTCAGTCGACACGTTTTTCTTAATAATAACAGTTAGATTAAAAAAAAATAGTTTTGGTCATCTTATTATGCTTTTAACTCAATACTCTAATTGGGGTGTATGAGTCTTGCGTGAATTATGTTACTCGTTGTATATCTGTTGATGTCTATTGTGGAAATATATTAATGTAGGCAAATTTATTGGCAAAATTAGAAATTTAGTAGATATAAAGTTTACCTTAACAACACTTGACAAAAACTATAATTACCTTTCCCAAAGTGGCAATGTAATCATAAGTTTCGGGGATTCAACAAATAACGTACAAATAGGGTAATATTTTTATTAAAATTCAAACCTTGTACATAGGTACCTACCCGTAATATAAAGTTTATAGAAGGTTACGTTAATATAAGGTAACCCCCTATATATTTAATCATTTAAGACTCTAACTAAACTCTTTTTGTTATTATAATAATAAAAACGTCAAATAATTAAATACAACATTTTATTCTACAAATAAAAAACATAAACCGCATACAGCATGAACATTTTTTTAATCAACGAAATATATTATAATTATGTCGGATATTTATTACAAAATATGCCAGACAAAAACTCCAGAATATAGCATGTTTTATTAGGGCTTACGAATCCTGTTTCCTAGGAAAAGAAAATATTTCTCGTTTTAAAGAAAGTATTTCTCGTTTAGGTAACTACATTAATTATTTTGCTCGTCTCCAGAATGAAGCAGAATTTTGTATTCTATTAAGTAAAATAATAAATGCTACTAGCTTCACAAAAGTGGGCGAACATTCTTGTCTTTTAATTAGGCATTACATTCTGGGAATCTTACATTATAAGCCGTCATCGCTTTTAAAATGAAAAGTAATTATCTTTGCTATATTCCAGTCTGTTGACAGTTTAAACTTATGTTTAATTACTGCTATCACGAAATCCGTGTCACACGTCCATTAATTATGTTGAATAGTTTCAGTAAAACAACTCGATTTAGTGTCGTGACAAACTAAAAGGAAGGATACAAAGTAAAAGATTAATTTCGTTTCGAAAATTTGGGAAAACATTCTTATTTAACTGATTAAAAATAAGTAAAGGAATTGAAAGTGATTCAAATCAAGAGTGAACAGGCTTCTTCTGGGCACGCTCATTCCATCTTAAATCTCATCCTTCGCTTTGCAGGCGTGATCGAGGTCAAGAACGGGCTACAGCAATAAAAAAAAATGCATTATGCTGATTGTATGTTCAGGGTTTGAACTTACCACTTTCAACTCCACCCACTTTTCATGGAACCCATACGCCATGGCGCCATAAATATTGGAAGTTCCCCATCCCTGAAATACGGTCATCCTGACTCCCAATAAAAAAATAAAATAAAAATGTTTGTAGGTATTTGAAAACCAACGAATGTGCTAATACATCTTGTTAAAACATACAGCTGATTTCATTTTAGCAGTTTATTATGTTGTTATTCACTTAGAAAAACGTACATTTAAAATAAGCCTTCTGCGAGGGCTCCTCGCATCCCATATGTGAGCCCTCCAGGAGGGCTCCCGGCCCGGAACGTTTTAATAAGGCTCAGAATTGGTTTTACTCTTTGGGACACAAACTACTTACTTAATCAGAATTGACGTGCACAGGATAATGCAATTAAAGGCGTTAAAAGCAATATATAATGCATCGTTTGGAGCAACCCTAGGACACGTATGAGTATGGCACTACCATCTGTTTTAGTTGCTTAATTTTTAAGGCGGATGTCAAGTCAACTGTTTCATTCGCTTTGCAAATTAACTTTCAATAATATATGCACTTAAAATGGCTTTAATTTCAGTACCTACCTGCCAATTATTTCCGAAAAAGTTGTCTGTGATATACCTACCTACTCACGACATTTATAATAAGAATGTTACCATGGAAAATAAATCTTTGAATTCACTATGGTAACTCAGTTCTTTGCCTACACGTCCCAAACCCGTTCATAAGTGCTACTTGTGAACCCTTTACTGGTTTTATTCCATTTAAAGTTCAAGAAGACTTATCATTAGGACAAACATTACGGTTGTTCCTGGGTAGTGATAGAATGATTTATAATTTCCATATAAATCTACTTGCCCACTTCAGTAATATTTGTCGAATAAAAAAAAACGAGTTACTGAATATGGTTTCGTAATTTCAAATAATTTATTTGGGGATAATTGAAGCGAAATGTATACCTATTCCAGTAGCCGTTATTACAATAAGCAATGTAACTTTTTTGTTTTCATTTCTGAAAATTATTTAAGTAGGTAAAATTATATGCAGTTATCTTGACAAAAAATGTTTGATTGCCTCTTTGGTCTAGAGGTCGCAACCAATACTGAACATGCGGTCCTGTGATTCGATCTCCAGGTCGTGCTAAGTGTTACTGGATTTTTCTAACTGGAACTTTTTAGTAGCAGTCCAGAGTCTAGATTTGTGCTGGCTCGCCCCGTATTACTTAGACTTAAACATAACTGGCGAATTGTGGATTTTTTTTTAAAGACAATATCGCGCCCAAAAGTGGCCATTTTTTTTCAATTTTGATATACCCAGTGTCACCCTCACAATTAAGACGAATCAAACGGCACCTCTCAAGCTGAAATCGATCAAGCCGTTTAGGCTACAGAGCGCGCCAAAGAAATATACATACCTACATACATACACTTGAAAAACATAACCCTCCTCTGGCACAGTCGGGTAACAAGGCGTGTGTATTGTTTAATATTTGGCAAATTCAGTGTGTTATAACTAGGTACCTACATTATAGCTTCTTAGTACATATCCTGGCATTAATAGCTTCAACGTTGAAGACTGAGTAATCCATTATTGTCAATCAAATTGATTGCTACCTTAGTAAAATAGTGGTGCTCCATTCGATCAATTCGATTAGTGTAATGGCGAGTTATCTGTAGATTAATCGTTATTGTCCCTACCTTTAATACTTAAAACTTTATTACTTTGTAGCTTTTTTGTTTCTTTGATGACAGTGGTTATGGATTACTTATAATACATACATATTTTCAAGCCTTATTTACAAGAGAGCAGGCTGAAACTACTAACGCCATTTGCTACGCTCCGTAGATAATAATCGTTTACGTTCATACATACATTTCGTTTTTAAAATAGTTCTACTTCATTATTAATTAGTGGAAAATTAATAGATTTACCGGAATAACTTAATTCGAGGTAAAGTCCATTTTGTTTGGGGTGAAATATCCAATTTCAAACACAATTACTTTGAAATATGAAATTTTAAATTGTAGTTAGTCTAAATTTTCGAATTCGTAGTAACAAAATTATGAAAGTTTGCTAAAATTTCAAAGGCCTTAAAATAATAAACCTGCACTGGGTATAAAGCTAAATAATGATGGCGTTGTAAAATATTATGTGCATTAACTCATAAACTGGAATCCGGCCTGTATGGGCTGATTGGCCATAAAACAACGTCTAAGAATGGCCTTGTTACTAATCAGAAGCAGTATCTAGGATACCTAACAATTACATTTAATAATGGAATTGTTATGAATGAAATGTCCAGTTAGAAAAACATTAGCTTTATTAAAAGTTCTGATGTTGCTGACACCTGTTTGTTTTTTTAAATAATGTTGGGCTAGCTAGAAAGGTCACTACATAAAATGCAAGCTTCTACTTACTTATATTATTAAAATTATATCTTACACTATGTGTAACTGAAGTAATGCATACTATGAAAGTAGTTTTTGGGGAATCGGTTACTGAATCGATTTCTGACAATTTTTTCACGTACTTAAACCATTTAGTTTTTGAATTTTGTACGTGAAAAAATTGTCACGATAGACCCTTATACGCGTGCGAGTGTTTTGTAATGTGACTAAATTTTTTTCCGGCAATCGGTATAACTTACTAACAAATTTAATAAATAAACAAAATTATTTTGTCATACTTATGCCTGCATAATATAAAAAAATCAGTATAATAATGTATTATGATTATAACATAATATTCAAATTGGTGTGTTTGGTGGAGAGCGTTAAATCCGGGACATTGTATTGTATGGTACATACTTACATATATTATCAAGATTGAGAAAATATTTTAAGCTAGGTAGGTAGTCTAGTACTTTTTACGCATGAAGAAACAGTTAACATATCCACTCAGCGTAGTTAACGAGTAATCACAAGCGTCACTAAATCCCACAAGACAAATCAACTGACTGAATCGAGACTAACGTTAACACAAAGACGGATCCAAGTCATTGACGCCAAAAACTAGGTCAAGTAAAGCATAGTGACGTCATCGGGCTCCAACGTCACGTCCCATCTAGAGTCCTAGCTTCCGATGTCATTGCTTCAAGCACATCGTTACGGAGCGGTCGACTTCTGTTTATCGGCGATACCACGAGATAGACGTGACCGATTTTTTGACGAACTTCGAAAATGATAGACAATTCTAAAAATAGAAACTCATATTCTGGCGGAATATTTGTGAAATGTCTTTTAAGATTTTAATAAAAATCAATAGGCATTTTTTTTTGACCTCATTAGGAAAAGATCGTCCTCATAATTAGACTACCCACTTTTGAATAGCATTGATCCGTATTTTTTTATAATCGGTCTGTTTCATTCTCTTTGACCAAATAATAAGGCAGACATATCTCAGTCACACGTCGACCTATTTACTATTGTGATTACTTCAACTATCATTACGTCATATTGGTTTCAGTTCAATCTGGGAGCACAAAACGTGACTGATTTATAGAGGCATAACACAATTATTTCGCAATTCTCATTGTTTTGTCCAGTTGTGCAGCTTGCAGAATGGCGACCACAATTTAATATTAAATTCAGTTGGTCCGAAATATGAATTTATAGGTAAAAATATAGTTAAATTTTAGTTGAAATTATGATCAAATTATAAATAACATGCGGACAGTAAATAAGCAGGAATATGCAGAATTTTGTTACTTAAAGCTGCTAATTATTCCCTCAAATATTGGACCATCATTTTTTTCTCGGGGAGTTGCTCTTCGGTCCTGAATGAGTTGATGCTGATTGAGTCTTCTAAATAAGTAAACAGATAGGAAATTCAAATTGTAACATGTAATTGTCATAGGTTCCTTTAACATGATAAGTAATACGTACGCTAATTCGCACTTCCAAAATCCGAATGATTTTAAATACAGTGTCATATCCAAAAAGTTACGAAAATATTTCGGAGCAAAAGTTAAGGGTTCATGGAAGAGTTCCAGAAAATTTTCACATTGAAATTCACATTAAAAGTTAATAACGAACGTAACTTTTGTCTATGATTGGATTATGTTAAGTCAGCGTACAGCTTAACGAGGCTGAGATTGTTATCAGCATAATCATTTGAGGTAGAAAGACGACAGGAATCGCAATGTTTGGCAGCTTTTGAGTATGTAAATTATTTGTGCTTGTTTGATTTAGAAAATTATTGAAAGATGTTAGATGTTGGGGGCACGAAGCTCGAAAAGATTTAGTTTTTGATTTTGGCGCCCAACAGAAACGGAATCAAAGCATAGAGCCCAACAAAGATGATGATCTATTTTCTGAAAAAAAATTCGATAAAAAAACGATTATTCGGTTAATGCAAGGTCACATAAATTATCAATCACGGTATTATTCCACCTAAATAATATACCTACACTGCAAAATTTAAAGTTCAGGGCCAAAGTTAAAAAAAAATATAACTTGTAATCGCATTATCCGTTTGATTGCCGATATACAATATTAATAATTTTCCAGATTACTCCGTCCGATTTGACTCCTCAATTCGAATTTCAGAATTCAGTGTATGTAGGAAAACTCATATGGAATGCATAAACGCTGTGAACCGACTTCATAAACAGCTGATTTAAAATTATAATTTACGAGAGGCACCCGCGGTGGTTGTTACAGTTCCGTTATAATTTGAAAACGATGACAAAACCTTGATACATGACAATAATTTGTATGCTAATGTTCGACATGTTTTGGATTCAGGATGCTAATGTTGACCTGGTGACGTCAGAAGTGTTGATACGGGAGATCAAGGAGTTGGGTTGGATCAAAAGTTGTTGTTGTAAATGAAGTCGAGATGCTGGTGTACATTGTACGTTTTTGATTTGAATAATTATGTTTGTTTGAAGAATGAGACAGTAAGCTTTACCTGCTTTCCAATTCTAAAATAACCCCTTTACAAATGTAGGTAGTTGATATCGTTGACCCTTCCATGTATTTTGTAGTTACTTATTTTGAAACAGTCTCTGTTACTAACTTAATCGATGCCATCGTTAAGAAAGATAATGATTGCGTAACATAATGTCTGTGAAAAATTACAAAAAGGGCTTTGAATTCATTTATTCAAAATAGGCTGAAATCAGCATATTTCAGATGTCAAAATTCACAATAGACAGCCACAAAAATGCTTACCCTTCACTGGACAGGAATTGTTTGAAAAGTGTGTAGGTAACTAAAAATATCTAAATTAAAGCCTAGAAAAGTCTACCTCCTCATTTAATTTCCAGTTGAATATTTTTATATTAAAGCAAAGGAAATGACAAAAAATATACTTCCGAGGATTTCGGACTTAAATTATAAACTGTTCTACACTAACGAAGCCACTGAAAAACGTTTCAAATTAGTGCTAGCGACGTGCGTCATGAAAGAAGGTTCGAGTTAACGTGAATCGGGTAATATAATATCGGGATTTTTGATACGGTAGATATTAACAAGGTTTGCGAAACCACGGAAATGCTAAATTGGGACTAAAGTTCTCGACTTACGCGAACTCGTAGTATACCGGAAAATTATGTTATATATTTAACTTCATTACTCGGGTTCATCTCAGCAAAATATCTAGTTTCAGAGGTACATATTGTCTGAAATATCTGCGATGTTGTAGAGTTTGAATTTTTCGAGAAGTAGCCCCGGGGTTGGGTATGATAATTCTGTTGTTGTGTACTTTAGGAACTTTCTGATGTTGGCGTACGTATCTAGAGTTTCAACAAAAAACCCTTTTGTATGTCAGACGCCATAATTTTGCCAAACAATATTATTAATTGCAGTTAGAAAGAAAACAGAAGGCGGCACTTTTTCGTTTGACTCAATATTTCTGACATAATTTCCAAAATAATACATTAATGCCTTTTAATTTAGGAAGTATCATAATTTATGTATGGGTAGACCCATAAATATAAGTGCGTACCGATAGCCGAAGATTAATCAATCAAATGTTTTTGTTATTACGTAATAAAGTTATCGATGAATTCTAGTACGATAATAATCATAATTGTGTTTTTATTATCACTCTTTATATAACGGAAGGGAAATAAGTAATATTATTGTGTTCTCTCGATGGCAATAATCTAACGATTTATTTGTAGTAGATAACATTTCGGCTCAATGGAGCGTTTTATTAAAGTGACTGTGTTTAAACCCAAACAAAATAAGCTTGGTCCTTCATAGTGTCTCTTTCATATTTCGAAAGATAGAAAGAACCAGAAGCATTATCTTCGATTGGAAGAATCGATCATTCAACCAATAACACCACCAACCCATATAAAAATTTTCGTTACCAACCTTTTATTTTTTAACACTGACTTTCTTTCTGCCCTGCAATTAATTGAGGTCTTAAACTGACCTTTATTATGCGGTCCATGCCAATACTTTGTATGTGAGTGACATTGACAATAGAATCTATCAAAGCTTATCCCGGGACGGCAAACAGCCCCAGGCTCGGATAAAAGGGCTTTCACTTAAGAGAATCGTGTGTGTTGCTTTCATCTATGATACAGTACCTAAATGTTATTTTGATCTACATATACTTCGGTATATATATTGTGATGTCATTATGTTTGTTTCTATGGGGGTAATCTGCTCTGAGTGCTATGATATTACTATGTGGATGGGCGGTAGTTATAACGACGCGTGTGATGGGTAGTCTGTCATATGTGAACATTAACAGGATCTCTTTTCTTTGAGGGTAGTCAGGAGTTTTTAATTAGTACAACTTTAATGAAGTTGCTGTAAAGCTGGAATATTTTAAAGCTTGAAATGATCAAGTTAGTAGTTAGCTCAAAAGTTTGTTTTGAAATAGTATTGGATAGTCTGGGCCGATTTCAGTTTTGAAATTAATTAATTTTCATTTGCCCGACCTAGGGCAAACCTGCCTAAACATGAAAACCTTTAATTCTATCTTGTATAAACATAAATTAAATTTAGGTAGGAATATACGAAAGTTATATTAATGTACGAAATAACTTAGTAACACAAGTTTAGTTACCTTTTCAAAAGTGTACATAAATTTTAAGAAATGTGAAGTTATATTATTTTAACTTTCGAACTCTAAAATTATGTATGTAAGAACAATGCAGCACGTTGAAAGAGTCTGTAATAAAACGGTAAAAAAAAACAAATCAAATATAAAATTTTAATAATCTGTGGCAGCTGAGAGATGACCAGTCCCTACTGGCGGCGTCCTTTCACGAACATGATGCTTTATACTTACATAGGTACATCCTTTGAGTAAGTATTTTTAAAATATCTGAAGTGAGTATCAATATCAGATTAATATTTATTAATAGACATCCCTATTAATATTATAAATGCGAAAGTAACTCCGTCTGTCTATTACGCTTTCACGCCTAAACTGCTGAACCGATCGTCATGAAATTTGGCAGAGATATAGCCAGGGATGAGGAGAAAAAGAGAGAAAAAGCTAGTTTATGTGTATAAAATACAATTTTTCTTTATTTTTTATGAATAGAGAATGTATGTGGATACTATTTTACCTTGTCTGAATTAAAATTTACCTCTTCTGGTATTTGTACGTTAAAAAAGCTAACATCGTTTTGTGATACTCATTAACGAATGACATCAATACAATTACATTTCAACGAGCGTCGGTAACATCACACGAACCGACTTCAGATATTTTTCTAATAAGTACAAAATACAATAAAATCTTACTGCCATATTACTAGAAATATCTCCAAACAAAAGACATTCCCAGACAATAAAATTTTACTGCCATATTACCAAAGATATCTCCAATCAAAAGACATTCCCAGACAACATCGCCGTTACATCCTACGCTAATCGAAAACCCGGAAAAAACGTTATTAATTTTTAAAACTTCCCATAAATCTATCCAGCGTTTAGCAAGTGTAAACATAACTGTATGAAAACACCGCAACGCATAAACCATTAGCTTACCCATTAAAATTATGTAGGGGATCATAGTCATCATTGTATAATTTTATGAGCGGTAACAAGCTTCGTAGAGTCAACAATGAAAAATGTTTATCTGATTTATTTATTGTAAGTATTCGGGTGGGGATGAGAGATACTAGGTAGGGGTGGCAGTTTTTCGGGTCGCGGATCCCAGCAAATAATGTGTACAGTCACCAAAAGAGATAAGTAGACAGGGTCGTCGGATATTGGTAGTTGAGTTTTGGTAAAAAACTGATGGATGTATTTAAATAAAATTTGTTATCTGACAACAATATCAAATTAAATTTCATTTACTAAATTGCTTGGTATTATGCTTGTATAGGCCCAGGTGGAAGGAAAGCAAGCGGACTGTATTATATAAAGGTTTATTAGGTGGTTCACAATTATAGCAAAATGAAAAGGAGTGTCCGAGCGCGGTCGTGTCGAAGCATTGCCGCGAAGCTGTCGCGTCCCGGTACGCACGCGCGCCGTGCCGCGCCGTTTGTTGACGACGTCGTAGTGTGTTCGTTGGATTTGGATGTAAGTACATACATCCAAAAGACCTTTGTTCACATTGTTCATTGTTTTTTGGTAAACAATTTCTGGTTTCATGAAAAGGCCTTCTATTTAAGTTAGCGTCTAGCTACTTATAAGAGACTGGTGGAAAAAAATATATTTAAAAAAACAGACGCAGTCCTGCCAAAATAAACTTTTCATGACTACTAGGTACCTACTGCTATTATTAACTTTTATCAACACTAAAGGCTTACAGGCACAGTACAATAAAGTGGCAGCCCTACAACAGGTACTAAACAGGACCCGCGCCCTCCGCGACTCGAACTGATAACGCACGGTTCGACGCGCACCTGCGAATCTCTGGAGGTGGCTTTATTTTAATACTTATAAATTGTCCGCCATCTTTTTATAATGACGCGGCAGTTTTAACGCAGAGCCAGAGTTATGAGACCGCGAGTCATTCGGTGATGGGGACAGAAATATATTTAGAGAAAGGGGTGTTACAAATGGTGGTTAATAAAATGTATTTAGGGAACAATGACACCAGATAGGCGGTCGCTCTATGTAAAATATTCAGCTGCATCTGGTTGGACTGGAAGCCGAGACCACGGAAATAATTGAAGTTGAAAATACAGGATATAAGTAATTAAGTATACATACATAAATGGCAAAAGGTTCGCCCGCTATTACATAAGACTTAAATATAACTGGCAAAATGTAAGCGCAGTGTAGGTACACCTTTGCCCAACCCTTCGCGAAAACAAGGCGAGATGTTATGGTTATTTAAGTATACAAAAATATAGAGACAGCATTGACATAGCACACCGGATCCAGCGATATATTAGGTAAGTACTCAAAAGTAAGTTCGTTATTGATATTTGAAGAGCTTTTCTGAAAGCAAAAATCTTGACATCTTACATTAAAACCCGGAAGCTACCCCACTGCGCCAATAAGCTTGTCATTTATTCAAACTATTTATAACTCAAGCCCCTCATGATATATATCATGTCAGTAACATAATAAAAAAGCAGTACATTCGGGGACAACTTCCAAAAGTCCATCCAATGTTGTGACGTGATGAATATTTAAACGACGACCGCGAGAATTCTTTACGAGTTCCCACTTGCCACCAAGTTTTGGTCAGGCGGTTTATGTTATCAAATCAAATAATTTATTTACAAGGCAACTATCGCTTCCTTAAGTAGGAAAAGTTGACTTTTGTATTATTTAAGCTTGGTGTCAGTTTGATGTGAAATAAGATAAATAAAGACTGCATCCGTCGTCTCTTGGGGGTGATAACTAAGAAATTAATGCCAAAGTATCTTTATGCAATAGTTTGTACCTATCTTTAAAATTACCCACTGTCATCAAGGCATCTGCCAATCGAGGCGATTAGGTATTCTAAAGCCAGGGAAAAATATTGCTTTGCAAATCCAACTGAAAATGAACTTAATGATCAAAACTGGCATTTTTTTTAAAATGAGATTTGTAACGTAAGGGCAAAAAACATAGTGTTTGAATCAACTAGAGTCTAGTCGATTGAAAAACTACCTAAAATCCGGGAAATTAATTGTCTAGCCCAGATTTTAGGTTCACTTCGAGAGGCTGTAATCTACCACACGGACCCAGTGCGGGTTGATAGATGTCGCATGTCGGTTTCCTCACGATTTTGTCCTTCAGCGTTTTGAGAGCAGTGGTGATGAAATAATGTACACACAGCAAAGCGCCGGTCTGGGTTCGACCCTACGACCTAAAAAACGGAAGTCGCGGTCTAGTCATATTTATTTGGAATGTACCAGTTGAAATTGCGTCATGAAAAAAAAAATAGTTTAAAAAACTAAAAAACACGCTTTAAAAACCAAACTATAAAAGGAGAAAATAATTTAATTCAATTAAAAAGCGTGGGGTGCTTTTTGAGGTATTTTTATAATCAATTAATGTCAAGCACCCCCCGCTTTTTAATTGAATTAAATTATTTTCTCCTTTTTTAGTTTGGTTTTTAAAGCGTGTTTTTTAAACTATTATTTATTTTCTATTTTTTAGTTCTGCTAACTACAAAAACGTGTTTTTTTTTCTCAATTTTTTTTTTAAATTATTGAATTGTCATCGGTCCTCGACAAGTTTACAAAGTTTCAATGAAATCTGACCGTTTAAAGTGGGTCAAAATCGCGCTCAAAGGACTCGGTTACATACAAACATACAAACAAACAAACATACAAGTGAAGCTAATATAAAGCGTGTAAAAACAGGATTATTTCATGTGGTAACTGTTCCGAAAAACATAGAGCACTAATTACCCATGCGGCTAGTGTTGTGACCATTCTGCCGGATGCCGGACGTCCGATCTAAACTTATGCCGGATACGGACATGCGGCTAAATATACAGTTTAATTATTCATCTTGAAACAGCATCATGAGCTGGCAATTGTAATGTTTCTAATTTGAATTTGTGGTGTTTTGTCATCAAATTGCTGGCCAATTTTAAGTGTAAACGAAATATTTAATGAGTACGGTTTTACACCATTGCGTATGGTGTATTGGGTATAAGCAAGGGGTTCAAACTTCGTTTTACATGAAAATAAAATTGTTGCCTTGGGCATTAGTCCGCCTTTGTACCTTTTTGTGCGGGAAAAGTTTAAATAAATAAATAAGCACAGTTTCCGTATATTCAGTTGACGTATATTGGTTATCTAGTCAAAAATGCTAAAATAAAAAAATAAAACTTATCTAAATACAAACAAAGTAACAAATCATGCAGCATCACACCCCGTCTCCAAGGGACAATCTTCTTAGTTTAACGACACATAATTTACCAATGAGTTTGCTCTAAATATGGCCACTATCGGTATTTACGGGAACACCGCCGTTTAATTGCGCCCTACGGCAGCGGTAGTGTTGCCAAGCGATCGGCAATCGGCAGAATGTCCATACTTATGGGATTATTAATGAGTTTTGTAGTTGCGGTGTAATTTGAGATTTAATTGTTGTAATTGTGGATCTTTCGAATGGGTATTTGGGTAGTTTTAGGCTGTGAGTTCAAACACAAAATAATTGCTAAGAAAATGATAGTGAAGAAAGCAAGTAGGTATTCATATAAATATAGATGAATGTCTTTATCTCCAATGACGAATAGGCATCTATGATTGCGGTTAGATAAATGATTAATATTCATCTGCAAGTTTACCTTTTGTGCCTATTTGAAACTGGCTTAAACCTACGCATATTTGTCTAAATTGACTTTGCATCGTGCTGTTTTAAAAGGCCCATTCAAACTCTCGATTGTACGAATGCAGTTACCAAAACGCGTTAATCGCTTGGCTTGTGACAGTTCCAAAAAAAAGTTTTCCCCATAGGCACTGAACGCTTTGGTATTACCAGAAACAAAAAAAAATAGGACTATTGGTATAAAGTTTAGGGTATTCAGGGTAACCGTTCTCACTATTATTTTTGATAAAAAAGTTAGTGGCAAACTGCACAATCTATGAAACCATTTGGAAAGGCAGACATTTTTTATTCAATCACTTGTTATTGATTCTGACCAATCAAAATCTCTGTTATTTTATTCACGTTTTTGTGTAAAAATCCTGAATACAATTTTATAACTGACTTTTTTTCCAACTATATTATATTTACTGTGGCCAATTAAAACCACTGATATTTTCTACATGCTTTTATGTTATGTTTTTGCAACAAAAACAAAGAGTGTTCTATTTTAGCAGTGAGTTGTGAGAAACTTTGCGTAGAAATCTATTAAAAAATAATAATCTCATTTATATCAGTGTTTTATAGGGCTACCCTACTTTTATCTCTCTGTACTTACATTTAATTTACGAAGCAAACTTTGCGTTCAATTTGAGTGCTTCCAATTTTTTCGTAGATCCACGATAGGTCTGCTAATTTGTTTTTTAATATCCATTATCTGCGGAGGGTTCTTTTCGACAAATAAAGGTGTTAAAATCAACAAATTTCTTTACTGGCTCATAAATTTCGAAAACGATAGCATCAATATCGTTTTACGGCGTTTATTTTTTGTTTTTAATAGTCCTTGTGACCTTAAACAAAATCAGCTTGTAAATATATTACTGTAGGGCTTTTCTTGGATAGAAAAGACTCGAAAAATTATGAATATTCTTTTCGGTATTGGTTTAAAGAATTTTGTACTCTAGCTCACTTAAAATATGAGACATACAAATACATCATGCAGTTATAATAATACATATCTCCGTCAGTCGATGAAAAAAGAACAGTTTATTTAAAAGTAACCTTCTAAAGATTTTAAATTCTGACATAATGTTATTTATCTTTTACTTACACCGTTTTTGATTAATATACAATGTTTTCTGAACATAAGCTTTTAACATTCTTTTAATATAAAGAAAGACTTAGTTCAATGATAATACTGCACCATTAAGGGTCCCTCTCTGCAATTCACTCTTCAAGTTTTAAAAACAAACACTCATACTCCTTAATAGCTCCTCCAAGACATTTGAAGTTCTAAAAGAAAATACTTAGTTTCTGAATGTTTTACAAATTCACTCGAAGAAAGATAGTGTAAAACTTTGGTATGTAGACACTGAGCACATTGTTTTTGCATCAGCACTGAGAGGAATAAACCCTTTAACAGAGGTGGCTTTCAAAGGCGTGACATTATACAGGGTGGTGTATTGAAAGTACGTAAATCAATAATCAGTCTAGCCTTTTCCCAACTATTTATGTTGGGGTCGGCTCCCAGTCTCCCAGTCAGCCGATGCAGCTGAATACCAGTATTTTACATAAAGCGACTGCTTATCGGTCCTCCATATCCTGGTTGGTTACTGGGTAATACTCTCTTTAGCTGAGACCGGTTATCAGACGACTTGTAACGACTGTCAAAGATCCATGAGTGTCAGCCGAGACCAACAGCTTAACGTCCTTTCCGAGGCATGGGGTCTTGGTATATAAAGATGGTCCACCCAGCTACGGAGCGAGTGAGAAGCGTAGCAATTGAAAATACGTAAAAATTGCTTCGTATTTTTTTTTATAAGATCCAAATATAGTTTCTCATGGGTGGTTTTAATAATATTGCATAATTAAAATATCAATCAAATACGTAGTTTTATTACTTTTGCGAAAGTTATTTGGGTCTCTAAAGCTATAGCGATTTTTTCACTGCCACGAATATTGCTGAGAACATTAAGTTAATGCCACTAGCTTTTGGAACCCCCTGTACATACTGTATATAAAACAAGTCTGCTTGTTTCGTATTCAAACTGTAATAAAAAACTTATTTCATATATTATTATTGTAAAACTTAGTGCGTAGAGTTGTGAATATGAACGCGGTTGTCGAATGGTCGTCTAGCGGGATATTTTGTGGCTCCTGACTTTAAGCCTCAAATGTATGACGGTTGCATGAAATGTTTTACTTGTTTACTTTAGGATAGTGTAGATAGTATACCTACGTATATTAAATGATGTATGTACCTAAACTAGCCGTGTCCCCGATGTAATTCGCCATTGGCAAGAGTGATGAACGTCCCAACATGCTTTTTATCCCCTTTCCAACCCAAGGCGCAATTTTTTTCAAAATCTTTAGTGCTTACTTTTGCTATAACCTGGCAGGGAAATCGACGCGTAAACTGTTACCACGAATTCAGCACTTAATATAGTAAAATAAGGAACTCTTGCGCAAAATTTCATGTTTCTAGACACAGCGGTTTCGGTTGTGCGTTTTCTGTCAGTGAATGAATTTAAGATTCTTATCAAGAAGAAATATAAAGTGATTAATTTTTCATTCCGGATGTGTACTAATATCATGTCTTTTCATTCGCCAGTAATATGCTAATAACCTGTTTAAGATGATGACATAAGACTACGCGGACCTAAATAATGATGATTAACAGCAGTAATTGTGCTATCAGAATTATGCATAATTATATTAATTAATTGAGTATCAGATAAATCTTAATCCAATGCAATAATTGAAACAAGGCAGTGTAGTGTTAAATTAGCATGAGTAGGTACCTAACGTCCTTATCTTGTATGTTGTTGCAGCTTGATTTGATTACAATTATATGCTTATGAATCTGTGCAGTGTATGTTAATTAACATAATTTGTTTTATTAGTAACAGTGTAGTTCAGAATAAGGTTTCATGTAACTCATGTGTGTATCCACCTTAACTTTACAACTTAGTTACACTCACGTTCAGCCAAAGACAACATAGTGTAATGTTGCCACAAAAAAAATCCGATGGGTTACATTAATTTGATCCTAACTATTAAGTATGTGATTTTAATTGATTTTACTTTAGTTTTTGTTTTTCTTTTTATGCAATTATCACTTTATAGGAGGTAGGATTCTGAAAATGTCGCTGTTCTGACCCCAAGATGAAGGCAAATGCCTAGTTTGGGGGTCATTGTCCAATCTTCTTGTACAATCTGATAACTTATTAATAAATAAATTTGAATTTAAACAAGAATGCATGAATACAATATTTACTGTTAAAAAATAGGGTATAGTATGACCATTCGATAAAACTGAAAACTTACGGCGGAAGCCGAGTATACCCGATTCAGCGTCACCGACCCGAGCGTGAAGCTACAGTTTCGTTCACTGTTCAGAAAGAGTGCAATGTGCGCCTAAATAATTTTTTCTTCAAAAATATTGTCTAATACACATCAATCAAACTTAAAATTAGAGATACCTAAAACCTTTACAACCATTTCACTCAAACTTACACAATTAAACACACAGTTAAGTGCTCAACACTAAACACGAAGCTCTAACTTACAGCAATACCTAGTTTAATTTAAGCGCAAGTAATCAACAGAGCCCAGACTGGCTCTAAATTCTACATAACATTCAACGATTCATAATTTATTCGCAAACTCATCAGTGTAACATCCACAATGGCTAGAGGTACATTGCGCGCTGAACGAACAATGGGCCACGATATTAGCGCACTAAATGTGCAAGTTAGTGCAATCGCTCGGATAGGTTTGTGCATCCAGGTTCGAGGTAACGGACAGTTTTAGGTGGCGGACTCGTGGATGTTGATTGCTCTGTTCAGTCGGGCGCTAATAGTATACACGTTACCTACAACTTAAAAAATATATTTTCCCCTACAGTATTGCTGATAATTAAATGCTGTTAGAGCACTGCTGGTCCAGTACTAACGGCCGTAATTCACAAGTTGTCGTGGGTTCGAATCCTGTCAGGCGCTTTTCTTTTTGTAAATTATTTCATCACCACTGCTCTCAAAAAAAAACGGTGAAGGAAAATATCGTGAGGAAACCGGCATGTTCTAGAACCTAAAATTGGAAGACGTGACATCTACCAAACCGCGAGGCGGCGTGGTGGATAGGGCCCACTCCCTCTCACAGAGACGAGGCCTGTGTCCCAGCAGTGGGAAAACTGTAGGCTAATTATGCTGTTTCTCACATAGTAAGTATATTGGAACTTATACTATTTTAAAATCGGTCATAACTCACAACAGAAATTTCACGACAAAATCGGTTATGAATTTTGTATGCATAATAGTTTGTGACTGTACCTACCTACCTGGTTTTAGTGGTGCAGAATCTAGGAAATGATATGATTATGTACGTGAATCAAGCAAAGAAACGGTCGTTTACTTAAAACTGAGTAGGTCTGGTATGATCTTGACAGTGCCTATGAAGATTTACAAGTAAATGAGTTATAATTATCCTCTTAGACTTTGATTTATATTTCGACCCGCAGTTTAATTACCTATACAAATACATATGACATTTAGGTACATAAAATAAACATATTCTGTGTAAATAATTCAAATGGCCCAATTGAATTGAATGCAAATAGATAAATGGACGAATTACCTAAGCACATCAACAAGAGTAAATACATTAAAAATATTTCACTAAAACATTGTGACTAAAAGCACATTATTCATAAATTCAACAACACTATGATGAATGAATAGCAAAGTAACGTACATTATGTTCAATTTAAATTTCGAATAGAATCCCGCTCCACCGACGAGAATGTGCCACTCCACGCCTTGCGGCTGTGTGCATTCAAAAGTAGGCTAGTAGTACGTAAGCAGTGCTTCTACGAGGTTCACGCCTGCAACCAGAGCAGTGCTCAGTCAACTTGCATACGTATTTTATTTGCTGTATCAAAATAAATGTGGTTTAAGTTTTCATTCGTTTTTCACAAGTTGCATGGTTGCTGATGTCTGAAGATGCTTCCAATGGGTACTCCAAGAGGTTTGTCAATTTCTTAGGGACAAAGATGGAATTCTCATGTATGTGTCTAGCATGCAAACTAGCATGTTTTCATCTCATTGTATGATTTCAACTTATTCCGTCTTAACTTAACTTAAGTTCTAGCCCAAAGGTCTGAGCCAGTTTTTGCATTTCCAACTTTATTTCGTATTGGGTAAAGGTCTTAATACTAAAATGTCAAATTAGCATCGGACTATATTGTCAGTTTTGTAAAAAGAACGACATTTCTATACACACTGGGTCCTAAAATAAATAACCGGCCTAGTGGTTTAAACCTGATCTGAATATTTTTTTTGTGTAGAAGGATAAGGCACAGATAACGAAGTTTGGTCTTCTTCATTAATTTATAAATCAAACGCATGCACATTTTTGCACCGGTTGGCGTAAGTCAGCAAAAACGATTAACGTCTTACGCAAAATACTTGCCATATGTCACGAGTCAAAACAACTCACAAAACAAATACGCGTTTATATGTGTAAACCCTCACATTACCTACAAAGCTGCCACATTGAATGAATTTAGCATAACACCGCCTTAACGCCACCACGCAATGTCGGAAGTACTCCAGTTTGCATCCAATTACGACGTATCTGACAAAAGCCGGAAGAGTGACGGTCGTGCGAAAAGGATATAAGATTAGTAAGCTTTGCGTTTTTGTTGTGGCAATACTGCTGTCCTTTTCTCGCATGTGCTCATTGTTTGTCGTTCTGCATGACATCCTGCAATAAATCTACTACTTGAAGTGCACTGCTGATGAACGGAATTGTCAGAGATGTCAGCACCAACTGGTGGGGTCCGCAAGGACCGATGCCTGCCAGGGGTGCAGGTTGTTCGAAAGAGATACCATGGCCCCTGGCACACAGCCAGCTGAGGGAACACGGGTGGGTTTTCGTTATGTTTTTGCTATTTGCTAGACAGTGTCAGGTTTTTTATTTAAGAAAGAAAGAAAGATATAAAGAAAAAAACGTTTATTTGCGGTAAACATGACGCAAAAAGAAAAGGAACAAAAAATAAATAAGAAAAGGTTGAGGGAAATATGCGTCACATCCACGCAAAACGGCTATCACTCAGCATTATGCTGCGACTCTGCAAGACAGTGCCCCAGCGCTGGTTTTCAGCGTCAGCCAGCTTTGACGTAATGACGTCAAAGCCGGCCCATTGAATGATATTTCATGAAATGTCATTCAATGGGAGTATATAAACTTAGACTAGACTACCATAATTCTGTAAAGCCATAATTATTACGGTCGTGAATATTTTTTTTTATCAACATACAACCTTACAAAACCATATAACTTTGCAAATTCCAAGAAACACCAACGTTTTTAGCAATTTCCAAAATTTGAATTTCGCGGCCTTGCTCCTTGAGGGTAAACTTAGAAAAATATCATTAAGGGGCAACCTTTTTCATGGTCAAGTTCAATCATTTAGGCAACTGAAAGTCACGGTCACATATTACTTCATAGGCCAGAATTCGCATTAAAAGCTGAATAAAAAATACATTGAACATCAAAGGTTTCCTTCGATCTGAAAGATTTAAGTAAGAGCTACAAATGGCTTTTGCTTAAGCCAATCCTGGTCTAGTCTTAATGTAAGGTAAGTAATGAACCCAAGATTGCGAGAAAGAAGATTTATTCCCGATTCCTGTAACCTTAATGTACCTGTTAGTCGGGTTCTTGAAATCAATTCAACGATTAAATCCTTCGTTTAGTATTGAGGCGGTGAGAATGAGAAGCATAGCTTGATAAATAGGTGGAACATTCTTGAGCTAATTTTGGGAATCAGGTTGTTGCATATTAGTAATTAAATACTGTGGCTAAATAATAACAGCCGTACGGGTCGATCGGTCAGGTTAAGCTACCCTTACCGCGGTTGGTCCGTGGATGGGTGACCATATTTACATAGCAAGACTCTTACGTGTCTCGGAAAGCATGTTAAGCTGTTTTGGCTGTCATTCTTTGTCAGTCGTTTGAAGCCTGCAACGTGGCAGTCAGTCTTACCAAGTGGTCTCGAATTACCCAGTCGTTCCATGTAAAATACTGCTATTCAGCTGCATAGTTAGGAAAAGGCTAGGCTGATGAAGAAAATGTTTAATACTAGCAAGCAGGTAGCTCATGTACCTATTGATTAGATAGCTACTGCTGTAGGAGCTTTAAATTGAAAAGAAAACTAGAATACTAGCCTTTGTTATGTTTTTGTCTAGTTTTTCTACATGATACGGCTGTTATGATGTAGTTTATTAAATAAGAGGCATTTCATTTTTAACTACTTTATATTGAAATAAATACAATATTGGATATGGACACAATTAGTACGGGGCGTGACATTTGGAAGAAGGGAATGGTCCAGACCAGTTGTCAGTAAACGGAAGATATTAGAGATGCACCGGACATAATACAGATTATAATTAATTAGTAAGTAATTGGTTTGTACCAACAACGGCTAACAATCTAATGATAAATTCATAAAGAGATGTCAGCACCAAATGGTGGGGTCCGCAAGGGCCGATGCCTGCCAGGGGTGCGGGTTGTTCGAAAGAGATACAGCGGCCCCTGGCACAAGGCAACTGAGGGAACACGGGTGGGTTTTAGTCAGTAAAAGTCTGACACGCCCTCCCGCTCCACCCAGAGCGGGAGAAGTAATTTGATGATGTCCCATCCAAAAAAAAAAAAAATGATAAATTCATAAGCTTTCATAGACGCAATAAAATAAAACTAAGGGCAGTTGCACAAAACCTATCCCAACAAAAGGGGCGCAAAACGTTTCAACAATCCAATAACAGTGTCGCCGAGCGATTCATAGGTATTATTCAGCGATTCCGCGCCGACACACTTTTCAATTTCATTCACTCGCTCTTTCGCTCCCTCCAATAATATTGACCTCTCAGTAATATGTGTGTTTTATTAATGGAGCTGCGTACTTGTGCGTAAGTGCTAAATCATTCGTTCTGCGTTTTGTTTTCTCTCCCCTCTTGTGCGTTTTTTATTAGCTCTGCGTACGTGGGAGATTGGATATGCGAGTGTTTGCCGCGAATATATGGGATCGGGGCTTATCGGGAATGTTCGGATTTGGGCATTATACAATTTTTGTTTTTATGTTGGTTTTGTTGTTGATATACTTTGACTATCTTTATCGAATGAAACCTTGTAGAGGATGTGAAAATTTGCTGATTTTAGAATTTTGGCAAATCCAGTCATCATCACCATTCTCCTGCCAGTATCCAAATTATTTGGGGCCGGCGCAAAATGGCTTTTTTATACTTCACTATTAGTCTTCATCTTGATAGTCACCCCCTTTCTAACTATACCATTATTCACACGATCCATCCATAGTTTCCAATTCTTATAGCCATCGACAAACTCAAATCTTTCCTTACGAATACAAATCAAATGATATCATTTCTAGCCAATAGATCAGAATCATCAAGACCAAATTGCTTCCGATACTTTCCCATTAAAAAGCTCTTTAATAAAAATAAAAAAACGGTACAGTAACGGTGTATTTTAGTGTACAATAAAGCATATTCTATCAACACATATGTTTATGTTATCTACAAAAAAAAAAAACAAGCAAAATATGTCCCCATTTTTAATCGCATTCCCTTCGATTGGGTGTGTGTACTTTGAACACCTCTCAGGGACTCGCTTCCATTGAAAACGCTTTTACAATATTTACTGGTGTTTTGTTCCTTTAAAAGTTTTCATGTTATATCGCGCCTACGTGTTTTAAGCCTATTAATGCCACGCGGATTGGAGTAAATGTGTACACTGCTTTATATATTGTTTGAGGACGTATGAATTGTTTGCTTTGGTGTGTGTAGGTACTTTAATGTGAAGATTTTAATAGAGAATTATATTGTGTGTCAGGTCATTATCTGAAATCGATCCAACCTATCGAACTCCATCGCCAAGTATTCCACCTTTTATACAGTAGATACCAACCTTAAATAATAACGTACTAATTAGTTTTACTTGCCTATGCTGTAGTCAATCGCTTTCAAACCGTTTTGTATTTCTGCCACCACTATCAACAGGATTGACATAATATGGTTTCAGTAGCTTACCTATGTCAATTCCATAAATTTTTATCTTTTGTGTCCTCAAGCTGATAGAACGTCATTTTGTATTTTGCGGGTCAGTGTCAAATTGTATGTTGATTAAAATGTGATTCGCGATTGTAACACGAAAATATTTACAGAATTTATAATCATTAAAATAATCAATACTACTTTCCAAGTTCACATCATCATCATCATATCAGCCGAGATACGTCCACTGCTGGACATAAGCCTCACCCAAAAGGGGGGGATTTGCCATAAACGCTTGGCAAGCGGGTTGGCGATCGCAGTATGGTGGTCAAATGCATAGAGAACGCTGCCGCCCATTCTCTAGTAAGTCCCTTAGACGCCTTCTACGACACCCATGGGAAGAAATAGGATGGTGCTATTCTTTTACGTCCGGCACCACACGGAACAGTTCATATAATCCCATTGAATTACTTTTTCATGAATTAGTCATTCAATGGGATTATTTGAACTTCATTCTGTAAAGTTATATTTGTTACGCTCGGGAATTATATTTTAATCAACATATAACCTGCATTTCGATTCTGTAACCAGATGCGTGAAGTGAGCGTGGAGTAACCTGTCAGTGTCATCCCAGGTGATCCCAGGTGATGACACTGACAGCTCACTCCACGCTCACTTCACGCGGTGAGAAGTTTACAGAATAGCAATGCTTGACACTGACATGCAAACTGCAAAAATGTAAAAAAAAAATCTGTGGTCTACCTTAGTGTATCCTCTTTAACCTTTTGCATGCCGGAACGTAGACCTACGCGAGACACAATGGCTTTTTAAATTGTTTCTATAATTACTGGCATTCTCCGGTTAAATAATAAATCGCGCGAAAATCTTAAGCTCCCGTCAGACGGCCGGTCCACATCTTTCACGCGGACGTCCACATAAACAATCCAAAACAACATTAATCTAGAAGTTCTGAAACGAGCGAGTGTTCATCACGGACTCGTTGAAACATTGTTTTTATCGTCCTCATTGCCACTGTTAGACGTTTGTTTCTTCGGACTCTGGCCGTCCCGAAACGAACCGATGTAAATTGTACCCTAAAAGTTTGCGAAGGTTGTTTATTAAATTACCGGAGCATTCGAATCGAATGGTGTGACCTGTAGTATCTCTCGAGAATAGGTGTCCCCTTTGTATTGTTATTTTTTTGCACCATAGCTTCGGAGGGATTGAGGCGATGCTGCTGATGCAACTAAAGTGACATGACCTGTATGGTATCTTTGTGTGGAGAGAAAATAGGTGTCCACCCTGAATTGTTTTTTTTTGGGCCCTTGCTCCGAAGAGATTGGGGCCATGCAGCTGAAGCAACTAAAATGTTGACATGACTAGTAGTTTCAGGTGTGTGTGGAGATGAATAGGTGTCCCCTTTGTATTGACATTTTGTTTTGGGCCCTCGCTGTGGTCGGATTGGGATGATGCAGCCCATGCCACCAAAGGGTTGACATGACCTGAGTTTCAAGTGTATGTAAAGAGAGAATAAGTGTTCTATTTCTCTTGATATTTTGTTCTTGGGCCCTTGCGTCGGAGGGATTGGAACGATGCAGCTGATGCATCTAAAGTGTGGACATCAAGATAAAAGGTTTTATATGGGTACGCCACGAAAGGCATTGCATAATGAGTTACGGAAGAAACCGCATTTCCGTGTATAGTCGAAAAGGGCGTTCTTTCGCAAAACTTACGTTATTCTTTCCTTTCGAAGCATATTCTCAAATGCTACATGCAATATCGAGCTCGAAAGTGTTTGAAAAAGGCACCCTTTAGCGCTATATTAGCACAAATTGATGACCAAAAGAGAGCCAATAGCCGTTAACACGTTCGTTTTGTTGCGAACATGTCCATCGCATGTAATTGGAGGACTAGAGGGTCCTTATAAATTCTACCGCCACATTCCACCATTTTACTTTTCCGCGTCCGTATGTAATTTCGGTCTTGCCGACGCCATTTTCCTTTCCCCTCGTATTTGAATTTCAATTGACTTACACATTACTGTTTACATTGGGTACTATAAATATCATTTTATCGTTCTCGGGCTCCTAACAAGCCAACGTTGCTGTAATAGTTTTAGTAGCAGTGTTGTGCATTTATCCTTATATGAAAAGTCTTGGTGGAATTAAGCACCCTTTTAGCATGGTTTGGAAGCTTAATTTCTTTTTTTATTCACAGCACATGCGCTGTGAATTTGTCCTCATGGTATGTACTAAGCTAGCCTTTTAAACCACGAATTCGTCATCATTTGATACCTAAGTTTGTTCTAGCTCTAGATCTTGGTTTCAGATTGCCTACCAAGCTTAATTAAACGTTACCATTACCCCAACACTAGCGTCAAAAGTTCAGATTCTGCAGATGAGTTTTTTAATTTGATTCAAATAACTACTTAAAGAAACCGCCCAATAGATCCTGACTTCTTAATTCCACCGTAGAGTGGCTCTTCAGTAGTCGAGTTTTTGCAAATGCAATAATACTCGGCCACGGAGTCTTTGTCTGACGAGAACCACAATAACTGCTTTTTGCCCCTATTTGTCAACTGCGAGGGTAGTTTTTATGCGTTAAGAATATTTGTTTATTGTTTCAAGCGCTTTGATTGGTGACTTGTCATGTTTTTGTTTGTTAGCAAGACTTAAGTGCTTTTAACGAGAATTTCTGTATTTTGACAATGTTTTGCATAACAAAGTACATGCAGCTGCTACTGAATTGCGTAAGCCACGATACTATATTCTGCATGATTCAGTCACAAACTGATCTAATCTTTGGAGTTCTATTAAATAGAAAAGAATATATTCTATTTCAATTCTGAGCGTTACTCCCAGTCTCCCATATCCACGTTAAGGTAGGGTAACATCTAATCACGGGACACGACATCTGGTCTGCTATCGATCATCCGGTCTTGCAATTTTCCGGCCGCGCGCCCAAATCCAGGCATTGGATCATCCCTGCCCGATAATGCGTCACGACTCACGATTCGCCCCTTATTCAATTTTTATCACACATAGGAGAGAAGTGAAAAGTGGTGGCGCTGATTTATTTAGGTTCGACTTTCGGAGCTAGGTTTTGAGCGCGATTGGTATTGAAAAGCTTCCTTGCACCTGGTGTGGATTTGACTGCATTATTCGGGATGCAAATGCTCTTTAGAAAATGATTGAATGAAAGTTGGAACTAGACAGTATATCATCGAACGAAAGCACTTTACGAACGCTAAAAATAATGTAATTCTTACATTATTTGACGTGTAAACAATTTTACGTCAAATCATGTAAGAATTACACAAAAGCTATCTGAATTTCTGCTCTTACAAGACATCCACCACATATATACCTCTAATTATCATACCCCTAAAATCAAGATGAACCATAACAAGCTAAACTAACCATTCTCTATCTATTCCTTAATCGCTAAACAGTCAACAATCATTGTATTTACATAGATACGCAGCCAATCAGGTGATAAACATTAACCAATGCCGGACATTAGCATAATGTACAATGCTGACCTATTATAGAACATTGTATGTACATTTGATGCTAATTGGGCGGTTAATGCCGCGCGATTGATATTGTCATCGTTGACTCTTATTTGTTTTATATGAGTTAGTGCCTATGACTGTCTTTATATTTTACTAGCTTCTGGAAGCCCGTGGAAGAACACAATCGGAGATAACGTAGCTTCACATTAGTGAAAGAATTTTTGGAAACAGACCAGAAGTTTCGAACATTAACCTCTGTATACAAACTCACAAATTTTCTCCTTTATGATATTATATAGTAAAGATAATGCAGCCGGTGGAAACTACCACCATCAGCTTATACATAATTATGATGGCACTGCTCTTAGAAACAATTCCGAACCAAACCTAGTCTTGTGATGCTGAGTGCCAGGTCTAATTTAGATTTTCTATATTATACACTCGAGAGCAATGAATCCGGGTCACTTAAAGAATGTTAAAAATCTCGGAAACTAAAAATGATAGGTTAATGCAATAAATTGTTTTAATAGACAATGTAATACTCCTTAAATGAAAGTAAAAAAAATATGAGTCACCATACATTTTACTAACACAAAATTACATAAAGAAAAAAACTGCTGATCTCTCCTTAAAACAAAAATAGGAAACATGAAATTTTTGAACTTTATTACGATTTTCTTGAATTTTAATACTTCGTATTGCCTCCTCGTGCTTCCATTAATGCGTTTACGCGGTTTGGCATGCTGTACACCAAGTTCCTTATACGATTTTGGGGAATATTCTCCCATTCCTCTGTGAGAGCAATTTTGAGCTCACGAAGCGTGATTGGGGGAGGGTTTCGTTGTTTTACGCATCTGCCTAGCTCGTCCCAAGCATGCTCGATCGGGTTGATATCCGGGCTGCGCGCTGGCCACTCCATACGAGTAATGTTCATCTCTTGAAGGTAGTCATTCACAATCCTACCTGTATGAGGTCGGGCATTGTCATGCATAAATATAGCATCCTCACCTAAATTGACCATAAATGGACCAACGTGATCATTGAGGATTTCTTCCACATATCTTACGCTAGTTAAAGAGCCGTTTTCTATGATCACCAGCTCTGTGCGACTTTCAGAAGAAATTCCGGCCCAAACAAGTACAGACCCACCACCGTAGGCTACTTTTTCTTCGATGCATGCTTGCTTGAATCTTTCCCCTGGTCTTCGATACACTCTGTGTCTTCCATCGTGCTTGTAGAGCATAAATTTTGATTCGTCGGAGAACATAACTTTTGACCAATCTTCAATACTCCAATTTACGTGGCTCTGGGCATATCTTAGCCTTGAAATACGATGCCCACGCTCCAGTTTAGGGCCGTTTGCAGGTCTAAGGGGTTTTAAGTTAGATTCAGCAAGCCGACGTCTTACTGTCCATGTACTTGGGTTACTTCCTCCGAGGCGTCGAAACTGATTTGTGAGTTCAGTTCCTGTGAGAAAGCGATTTCGAAGCATGGTGTTCACCAAGTATCGGTCTTCTCGTGCTGTGGTACACCTGGTTCTGCCCGTTCCTGGTCTGCGTAGGTTAGAACCAGTTTCTTCGTAACGTCGGAGAACTCTTTGTACTGTTGACAGCGACACACCGACAGTCCTGGCTGTATCGCGCTGACTCCGGCCGGTTTCCAGCATTGTAAGTATTCTGGTGCATTCTTCAGGCGTAAGCGACATAATTTCAGCTTGAATAATGAATATAGAGCACTATCAACATGGTTTATGTACCCACATAAATGACAGATTACAAACAAAAGCAAAACCAAATGCTGTAATTTCGTAGTTCCATCTTCGAAAGTGGCCCTTTTTCAAATTAGATTTTTTTATGATATAACTTTACAATAACTATGAAGTTTTAATACCTTCATTTAAGGAGTATTACATTGTCTATTAAATACAATTTATTGCATTAACCTAGCATTTTTAGTTTCCGAGATTTTTAGGATTCTTTAAGTGACCCGGATTCATTGCTCTCGAGTGTAGTTGTAAGATTCGAGCTATCTATTCTAATCCTGTTCGCTACCATGAGCGTAGGGCTTAGCTTCTCGTATGGAAACGTTTCTGCTGATTATGTACGTGCATCTTTGTTGGTAAAAGCTCACGAAACAGCAAAATACTTCACAATGGTCACAACCGTAGAATGAACTTCGTTGAAGCGAAAAAAGTAAGATCGTAGCACGTGGCGTCCTGTGTGTTCTGCCTATCCTCCTTGAATGAGTAAAGCGTGAGTGTGTAAAGTGTGTGATTATGTATATACTAAGTGTACTACTTTAAAAAGCCAAATCCGATACTTATCATCTAACAGTTCAATCAAAATCACACCAGAAATGAAACCCTACAAATATTTAACCACCGTTCTTCAGTTCTCAACTACTTTAACACTTTTTTACACCAAAACACGTGTACTAAGGAGGGGACCGTAATAAGTTGTGCCGTCTGCTTCGCAAGGGTTGACGTTTAAACTTTAGCTGTGATGTTTACTGCCCCGCCCAGCCGGGGCCACTTAAAACGCCACATAAAATTTGCTGAACCAACTCTGCTAGATGTGGCAAGACCTGTTTGCTTAGTTGATGAAATGTCAATGAAGGTTTGTAGAGTCATGGAGTTAATTACGTGACCGTTGGTGGTTTTTTTTTTTTTTTTTTTTTTTTTTGGGTGGGAAATCATCAAATAACTTCTCCCGCTCTGGGTGGAGCGAGAGGGCGTGTCAGACTTTTACTGACTAAAACCCACCCGTGTTCCCTCAGTTGCCTGTGTGCCAGGGGCCGCGGTATCTCTTTCGAACAACCCGCACCCCTGGCAGGCATCGGCCCTTGCGGACCCCCCATTTGGTGCTGACATCTCTTTGAGGCGCGCGTGGAACACAACGCGCCGTCGACCCGGGCTTGGTCCTTACCGGACAGCGAGCTACCCATTACTCGCCGTCCGCAAGCCCGCGCCTACGGTGGCCGGGAATCAGCCTGGGATTCCCGACGCCCAGGGCTTCTCCCGCGGCGACTACGGCCGTGAGGGCGCATATACTGCCTCTCCCTCACGTGCGCCGCCTCCCTCTTCGCGAGCATTACTGCTTCGCAGAAGGAGGTGACGGCTAGCCATTCACTCTCGCTCCGTACCATGGCCTGCACCAGGGCCGGACGCGAGAGATCGCCGCCGCCGATCGCCTCCACGAGGACACGGCGGTGCTCCGCCCAAGCTGGGCAGACCGCCACCGTATGCTCCACCGTGTCCTCTGGGCGATCTTCGCAATGGAACCGTTGGTGGTTGAGTTTGATGTAGTGGTGACTTGTGGTGGAATGAGGAGGGTTAGTTTGAAGTGGTGAAACTTTAATAAATAAAAAGGTTCAAATGATGAGGTTAATGAAAATGAGCTCAAAGGGCTTAAGCAAAATGTGGATGATTTCATTTCAGGGTTGTTTTTGCTAACAATGTTTGATTTGCTGACCTGAAGGTATTTCGATTGGAACGACTAAATTGCAAGAATAACCGATATGATATAAAGGCTATAATATTGTAAGAGTAACTTCTGTTTAAATCATAAACTGGGCACTAGATTTCGTTACAAAATATTAAATACAAAGTCGACAAAACAAGCTCTTCCAGACCATCTTACCTCCGAACATAAAACCTTAAGCAGATAATTCAAGCTAGTTGCGTTTGAGTCGCCACCTGGGAGCCCCTAATTGCCTCAACACATCCTGCGACGACCTAAGGTGGCGTACACACATCCTGTTTTACTACACATAAAATTAAGGACACTAATCACAGAAGATTCCATTGGGTGATTCCATTCTGCAAACGGAAATTAGGTCACATCTCTTACTTCGCGACACTTATTTCGAAACCTCAATTTAGTGTTTATAGAATTGCCCTCGAGAAACGGCTGACTGGAGTAGTAAAAAGATTTTATTTTACGTATATACTTAATGCTTATGCAGCAATTGTCTTGATGAAAATGAGTATAGACTTAAGGAATCGGTATTTCCTTTTGTTATTTTTTTTTTATGCGTAGTCTTTTTAATGATAACAAAAATCGCGCAGATGTAGTTTAATTCGATGGGTACCTAACGTACGACAGTGATTTGAAATTTATTCATGAATATTTTCTTTAATTTTTGTCGTTGGGGTGGCACGGTGAAATATTGCGAAATTCATTATTTAGGAAATGAGGAACGCCCCGGAATATTGTTTTAGAATTTGATTTAGATTCCACTGTAGCGTGGGTGTTGGCATTCCTTTACTTGTGGCTGAAATGATTAAATTTTCAGGTACCTAGATCTAGACTACTTCGTGCAGATTTAGATTATATTTCTAAAACTAGCAGCTGTAGTTTGTTTGTTTGTTCACTTTCACGCCAAAACGGCTAAACAGATTTGGATAAAGTTTGGCACTCAGATAGTCCATGACCTGGGTGAGGCTATAGGCTACTTTTCATCCTGAATCGCAGACGAAATCGCGTCAAACAGCTAGTTAAAATATGTCAGTCATCATAAACTCTTACGAAATAAGGTTGAGACCAGTATAAAAACTTTGATCCTCAAGAATTCAGTATGACGATAAGAATAAACACATTCCGTCAGTATGTACAACTTTTGAAAACTTTCTCTTTCAGCTAAAAGATTGGATTGCTTCCTTTTGTCCTTTTTTATTTTCTTCGAGCAGTTTTATTTTCCTTACTGCGTTTTAACTTCTTCGGACTACGTTACAGTTTTCTGAATGCAAAATCATTTTCTCTTTAATATTTGTTTCTGTGTCACTATCTGTTGTATCAAAGGCGTTAAGAAATTCAATTTGGACAGTATACATCCAGTGTTTTCACTATAAAGGATCGGGTTTAATTTAAACAAAAGCCATAAACTGGGTGGCTTAACGAGTAGTCACGAGTGTTTCGAGGGCCCTAGGCGGGAACTTGTCCCTCTTTATGTATCTAATCTATACAAGATAATGACTTCGCAAATAAGGCCCCTTTTGTGGCGTTTGATTTTTATTACAGAACATCTCTGTAACTGCTCTTTTGTACTTTCTAGCTGTTAATAGTTTTCCCAACTATCCATGTAGTAGTTTGTGTCGGGTGTGTTAAGCCAGAGGTTTGAACTTTTAAGTCTTGGAATTTCATTTTTACTTCAGATCTATTTTTAATGTAGTTCATTTGTTAGCTTTGTATGTATTGGTTGTCTATTTTAGTATAAAACTCATAAATCATGTAAATGTATCTTTTCAAAGGTTACTGCCTCAACTTTTCCATTAAGTTCCAAAATTCCAGTGTTTAATAAAACATAAATATGTTTTGTTATTTCAATTATCATAACGTTAACGGAAAAAGAACTGCACCACCATTCAGATTCGCACCTGAACGGCTCCAAACGCAATCTCACTCACGCGTAGGCATTTTATTCGTTTATTATTTTCTTCCTGAGATTTATAAGTCGATCGTGCGATCTTGGGAGCGAACGAAAACTTTCATAATAACTGTGGATAAGTGTAAGCGTGGCTTGCAGCACGTACCTACATAGATTGACGCCCGGCTCTTTAGCTTCGATCACGTTCCGAGAGATTTGCTTGGATTTCGTACGGAATCGATATCTAGATCTAAATGATCGCGTCTTTATTATAGTTAGAGGAGATTGTAGCATATCAAATGTTTTGAGAATATATACGAACTGAGTGAATGTTTTAGTTGGAAACTTCTTTGAATAGGCTATTTTACGCGCCATTACCGAGGAAAGGTCTTAGCCGTTTTTTCTTTTGCGTATCTCGGGACGTTAGGTCGCAATACTGGAGATTTTGTCATCAGTTGGACACCTGATGGTTATCACGGCTTCAAGTTTCTTTGAACCGCAAATGGTATTTTATATAACATTGTTTGCGAGATTTCAATCAATCTGTTTTAGATATCATATAAACGCTTTGTTACTTACACAGGACCAAGATATCGAGTTAGATTTTTGACATGTTGCTAATCTCAGAGACAACAAAGAGGATTTTAATGAAGAAAAAAACTATTGATTCACATAACATAACATCGCGCCATGTTTTCCCGAAGGTATGAGCAGAAGTATCCCTATAGTAGGAAGTACGACTATAGGGAAGTAGGAAGACGTAAAGTGGGAAGGCCTCCCACAAGGTGGACCGATGACCTTGTGAGGGCCGCAGGAGTCCGCTGGATGCGGGAAGCACAGAACCAGTCGAAGTGGCGGAGCTTGGGGGAGGCCTATGTCCAGCAGTGGACGTCCTTCGGCTGAAATGATGATGATGATGATGATGATCCCTATAGTATACCCACAGTTCGCCAGATATGTTTAAGTCCTATGTAATAGGGAGCAAGTCTATTGTCTATTGCTATCAAACGGACACAAATCTAGACTGGGCCAAAACCCAATATCACTTTGCTCGACCTGGGATTCGAACCCAGGACCTCATGGCCTCATGGCTAGACCAACGATGCAGTTGCCTTTGATTCAGAATCTTATAAGTAGCCTATAACCAGAGATCGGATATTCGGATGAATATTTACCTAAAGATATTTTTTAACTATGAAAGTATGGAAGCGGCATTATAAATTATTTGTAATATTTATTAAAAACCCCGGGATTCTTGGATTGCATAACTATTCAGATGTGTATTAATTTAAAATTAATGTTTAATCCGATATCAATATGTGTAAGTACTGGAAGAGGGGTGGTTTGTATTAGTTAAAACAAAAAATAAACAATATTACCTACTTACCTAAATTAAGACTTTTTCGATTCAAAAGCGCATTCCATGTTAGCCAACATCTCAACTTTAGGTGAATATGCATCCGAATATCCGATCTTTGCCTTTAACACAAAAAGAGCAAATTATCACTAAAAACCCATGAATTAACACCCTTAAAACCACGTACACCAGTTCTATCAACAATAAACAAAGATTAGCTCGCTCAGAATGGCTGTAAGCCACTATATAACAGCTAGGAGGGTAACGGAGTAATTCCACACCGGTGTCACGTCGCCTACTAGTTGTCCTCCAGATATATTGAGCGAGCTGCCATGCCCACTACTTGTAACCTAAGGTCGCCGTGTCTTATTGTGATAACTAGCTTTTACTAGTGGCTTCACCCGCGTGGAGCTCGGCAATTATCCCAAAGGAACGTATGGTCGGGATAAAAAGTATCACAGGCAACTGAAGGAACTACACAAGGACATAAGTTTACTTTAATATTATGTAGGTAATTACTTACTGACTGAAACACAGGTACATTTTTTTTTTGTTATTGACTTTTTTAAGAATTATTTTTTATTTACCGTTGACATTTTAAATTTATCATTATTTGATGAATTCATTTTAAATAATTTAGATTGACTTGAAATTAATTCTTAACAATCAGAACTATTCATATTTGCACGCCATTTTATATGGCAAACATGTCAGAACCTGTAAAGTTTTATTTATGTTATCCTGCATGCACGTTTATATTCTTGTATGTGTACACATGTCTTAGCAAATAAATATTATCTTCTCTTATCTTTACTCGGGTGGGTTTTAGTCAGTAAAAGCCTAACACCTCCTCCGGCTCCACCCAGAGCATGAGAAATCATTGGATGATTTCCCATCCAAAAAAAAAGGTAGGTATGTCAAAAATCAAAATCAAAAGTTGTACACGCGCATAGTTGTATGGTTGTATGGTTTAGCTATCTGACACATGGCGGCCGGCCGGCCGGCAATTCGAAACAAGCTATGGACAAGAGCGCGTGTCAAAGAAAAACGTCAACGTTGCTCTTGAAAGCTATACTTTTATTTTTTGAATTTTAATAAAGTAATTTGTGGAGTTTTTGTGTCTTTTTGAATTCATCTCCCAACAAAAGTCATTTATTCAAATTAGGCTGAGAATCAGCACTTTTCGAACGTTAAAATACCTATGACAGTCCCCCAAAAGCGCCCACCCGTCACCACTTCCTAGTGCTTATGTGTTAATCCAGGTTATAAATTTTATCTGAGTGCTAAATTTCATCCAAATCCGTGCGGTCGGTAGGCATGATTGAGGTAGGAACATCCTAAATTTCACATTTATAATATTATAGTAGGACTTCTGTTAACTCCTAAATGGGTGAAGTGTGTCCTCTTCTGTTTTTACAAATCAAGCTGCGGTATTTACTTGGTAGAACTGCCTTACAACGAAATGTCGAAAAAACTTCATACTTATCATAAATAACTTTCATATTAAAAGTACTCTCCTACAACGACATATTTCTGTGTTCGCGAGATCACGACCACCTTATTTACAACAACCATTATTTATCACAGATGTTTAATATCAGCCATCTCACAATAGAAGAAATACAAGGATTATTCTCATGAATTTCTACATAAATGTAACAAATAACAATAGTTACTTATTCGCGTGACTGCAATAATGGAAAACATAAATCTAAAGAGACAAATTGGTGTCCGGACAGCGACTGTGGCCTGAAGACGCGGACGCCTCTGTCTACTTTCATGCCTCTTGACAACGCTTTAGTTGCGTACGAAAACACCTCTATCTGCGTCTTCGCTCACCTCTATATACCGAGGATACAAAGTCTATTTTACCTCGCCAAAACTGCACCAAAATATTCGACTCTCCACACCGTACAAGCAAACTCTCTGCAGTCTCAAGCATCCTTATATCGTTGTAACAAAGTTGTGTTTCCCTCACATGAAAGTTTCAACATCTGGTGCAGTTGTGACTGCGTGTAGTCCGAGTTAATTCTGAACCGGTCACGTCTCGTTGCCGGCGTCGGACCAACCAGACAGACTGACATAGAAAATGTCGCGTATGTTGCTCCTGTGCTTCACGTATAACCTTTTGCTTCTATCTACTTGATACGTGAAATAGTTGCAATAGTGTTTGAATTTTATACTTAACGGTCCTGTTGAATTTGCGATGCCGTTGATACCTCCAACTTTGTCTATTTGTCGTAGTAATCTAATAGCGTTGGATTCAGACTGACAATCTGTTACTGAGTAAGCGGTGCGCAGCGGATGGCTTGTTGGGGCTGCATTTATGTTGACCGTTGTTATTATAACATTGTCGTTGCAATGTCTATAGATGGAGTAGGTACGACTGAGTTAGGAAATTCGATTGTTTAATAACTTGAATTCGTCTTTGTAATAATTTGTTTGTTTCCCCTACCGTTAATTCAGGAACAATCTAGCATATCGTAAATTTCCTGAGACATATACATGTTTTTGACTATTTTATTCGCGTATTTTTGTTTCGAGTTTGTCTGTCTATTTTCAACACGAACAGAGAACTTGGTGCTTGATCTCACCACGTTACGATGATTCGAGATACGAGTATTGTTTTCCATTTCTACCCATATATTTGTCCAAAGCAACCTACACGTTTATTTAAAATGTTACCTACTAACATTAAACTAAACGAACAAACTGCACAGATGCAGCACATCAGTTATCCGATCGTATGAAAAACGCTTCGTTCGTGCACCATGCTTCGTAACGAACAGTTTACGGCACCATGTTGATTCCTCGCTGTTGTGTGCTCGATCGTCGAGTGAAAGTCGTGTGTGTCAAAAGGCTTACGAGTTTAGATAGTTTTTGAATAATAGCTTTGATTTTTGTGAATTCTATGATGGTGATACGAAACATTCTTCTTATTAGCGTGTCGATGCCATAAATAACATGAAAAAATGTACGAGTATAAGCTTGGTTCTGTAAAAATGTTAGGCCCAAAAACTGACTCAGGTATCATAGGTCCTCACGTGTGCAGGTGATAAGCCATGCGATACAAGATGGAAGGTAAGCCATTGTCTGTGAAGAGACGCCGCATACACACCGGAGGTCTGAGCCGTCCATGATATGAGGACGAAAAATTTATGACGGTGAATGATGATGATAAACTAATGACATAAACAGCCAAGACAAGTTTTTGATTGTTTTAAGAGCAGAATCTAGTTTTGCACATAATAAAAAGCGGCACCATACATCACAAAGATTTCAAGAATTTTAAAACCATGAACAATGGCGCGGTCTCCCGCAAATCCGAAGTTCTTGGCAAAATACACAAAACATATTCGGAACAAAACGAGTATATTTCGCTGGGAATTGCATACATTACAAAACTTGCAACAAAGGGAACTAAGTAAATTCGGTCATTCCAAGACGAAGTTTATCTTGAAGCAAATTAGTGGGTAGTAAGAAACGCTGTGCATTCTGCACTGGACGGCTGACTTCCACGGCCGCAATTTGACGTCGAGTACGGAAGTCGGCTTGGCTTGTCTTTAATTCTTGGTTACTTAATCGTATACTGTCATAAACACAGATATTTGTGTTGATAAACATAGATGAAAAGGTTATTACGGTGAGATTTATTTTAATAAATCTCACCGTAAAAACTTAGTTGAAGTAAAATGGCATTCTTTCTGATTAGGGTTGCCAGGTCTTTTCTTTTAATCTTAGAAAAGAAAAGTACTTAATAATTAAAACTACGATATACAAAATAAATACAAAAAACAAAAGGACACTTAGGCATCGAAGTATTCCTCCGCATCGCTGTCATCAGGAAACGTGCCCAGAAGACTGGCAGCATTGCCACGTTGAATGGCAATGCTAATTCTTTGGCCAAAAAACGACCCAGCCCTCTGGTCACGTGAAGTGTCTACCACCTGGCGAGAAATTTCCTTAAAGAGGAGGTCTTTTAGTTTTAGTATATATGGTTTTTTTTTAGACAAACCGAAAAAAAATTGGTTTATTTATCATTTACTATAAAATCTTCCTATAGGTATTCCAATGAAGCAACAATAAAATTTAATGAATCAGTCTTCATTATTATGGACAGGGCTAGTCCACTCGCTTACGCTAGCGACACAAGGTGAGGCGGGCGAATCGCAAACCAACACATGACAAATGTAAAAAAAAAAACACCAGACACCGTCTAATTTGGCCGCGAACGCAACCAAAAAGCCTGACTTTTGCGGACGCCTGGCAACGCTACACCTGATGCTAGGGATTGACGTTATTGACAGTTCACTTCAAGCTCAATTCACCTAGTATTCTAGGTGAGATTTTCACAGAATAGACCGGCTGGTGTTAAGGTTTGACCGATTTCATTAATTGATATTTACTAACAAACCGCGCGACCGCAATTTCTTGATCATCATGGATGTCGATGGATCTGTCTTTCATTAACAATTTATTATTGCTGCTGATTAAAAGCAATGACTTAATAATAAATGTTAGGCTTACGTCATGTTATACTGGTAAGCAATGTTGATATTTGCTGCAAAACGTTTACCGTCTTACACAAGATTTTTGAGTATTGAAACTCTTAAATAAAGTAATTCTATTGACATAGTTAAGTGTGTGTATCCAATGCCAAATCACGGTTCCACACCGCCTACTTAAATCACCATTCTAAACTGCCTGCTTGTAATGTACTGTATATTTTTGTGCAAGGTAGTACGTATATTTAACCCCATTATGCAAATCAGTCATGTTTGTAATGCGCGATTAGAAAAACGAGCTCCAACACGGTCGTTATTTGACGTCCGACGCGGTACTTGCGACCTCACGACGTTAATTCACGGTTTCCTTCCAACGGTGGACGATTGTCACTTTTTTTCTTACGTATTAAGTATGAGTTTTCCGTTTTGCTCGCTGGTTCCCAGACAAGTGCTATTTTGATGAATGTCGGAGAGTTTCAGAAGTAAATTTTATTTCATTGCCGTACGCTCTTTGCATTTAATAAGTTCTTAAGTTCAGAGTCGAGTGTCGTTGTTGTACGAAAGCGCCAATTATTCTTGACGATTATGTTTGTAGTGGGCTTAGAGGGCTTTCAGTGTTTTGACTGTTTTCAAAGACTTCTAAACGGTCGCAATTTAATGTGCCTCGTTTACTGTTGTTACTTATCTATGGTAATATTATCAGGGCTAATGTCTAGTATTTAAAATATCTCGCTTTAAATACCAACGCAAAAGATAAAGAAACATGTAATCATTTGAAATTTACTAAATTCCTGGTAGTGACTTTCACCAGTATTCGTTAATTTGCCGCATATTTACCCACCTCTTACGTTTTCCCGTTATATTAGATTATCTGAATTTATTTTCCTTTCTCTTAGTTCAGTTAATGTTTCTTGTTGTCATACGCCTCAAGGAAACTATTATGAAGGGGATAAAACAGGTGGTACTTAGCTGTAACTACGTGTTACCGTTAAGAAAGTTTGTTTTCCTGTAACTGCGTCAGATAGAGGAGTCAATAAGGTTTAATGTGATGTATTTGTTGTGGGTAGTTTGCGTGTTGTGGTGCGTGTCGCGGTGGTGGGGGTAATCATTGTGTCATTAGCGGTCGAATTGTTGACGCGGACAGACGTTATTAAGTGCGCTCCGCGTTTTATAAATCACAGAGTCGCATAAATAGAACACAACGATATAATTTAACTGGTATTTGTACTAAACAATTGCAATAATAAAACGAGGTTAATAGAATTGCCGTCACATTAAATTACACGAAATAGATCAACAAAACATAAAATATTCACCCACATAGCCGTAAAACGAGTTAATAACGACACATGCATGTTTTTACCTGTAGGTACTAATTCCGCAGAAAACCCATAGATAACATATGGACCTATACCGCACTCTTTCCAACTATGCAACTAATAACCGAGGGAGTATTTATGACTCAGCCGCAACGCGCCGTAATTGCAACTTATGATGATTTGTAGCTCCGGCTGACTTAAACTTTCTAGGCAACTCCTAGGCAAACATATTATGTTCTTTGTTGATGGGTGTTGCTGTAGAACCGATGTTTTGAGCCATGTTATTTATGTAGTGTTGTTTGTTTGTGTAAGTTTTCTTTTTAAAATGCACTTGTTCCAGAAAAATTAAGTTTTGTACTGTCTACTGTAAAATAATTTCGCGTAGCTGTTATACAGTTTGCAGTTTTTCACTCTTGTGTTTTAGTAAAATTATTGATCTGCGTTAAGTTACATTTTACTTTCTCTTTAGCACAGCTTTGTATTTGTCTAGTCCCTATAAATAAGCACAGCCACTGCGACATAAACCGGACTAAGCTCAAACCGACGTAATATTCTCTTTACAAGCTTTTAATTAATGACGTCATGATTGGACTACAAACACGTAGATGCTCGAGAGCTTTGCCATCACTAAGCCAGGGTACAACAGCCAAAATGCAATATGTAGTAGGTTGCTTTTAGTAACAGATTGACGGCTTGCATGAAATAGCACTTTGGTTATATCCATAAATGTCTAGGCACAGATAAGAGCCGTTGTGGAATAGATGACAGCTAAATCTACCTCCAGACGTATGACAAGATATATATCCACTGTCACTGATTTAAATAAAAATACACTTAAAACAAAACGTTATTGCAAATACTGCCCTTCCAGCAAATTAAAGTTTAAGAAAATGAAATTCCTTGTTACCAAATAAACGAAGCTATTTCAGTTTCAATTAATAAAAACCCATAGTTTCCTCAAAAATTCAGGTAGCTTCTCTTCCTGTCGACAAAAGGTCAAGGAAAAACGCCAAATCGATTTCAATTAAGGTGTCTAATCGATTAGCGACAGAATTATCAGAGCAAACAATAGAGCACCTCACTGTTCTCGCCCTCCCTTGTCACTGGGGCTCCGGGATAATCGAGTTGAGATCAGAATAAACAGCCGGCTTTGTATGCCTCCCCGAAATATGGGCTAATTGATGTGCATTTAATCTGTTAGTACAAACTCGAAGATAGTTCGGATTACATAGGAAATTTAGGAGCTGCTAAAACTAAGATTTCTCTTTAAATGATAATCTGTTTACAGTTAAACGTGGCGAAACAAATGGCTCTGTTAAAAAATGATCAAATACACCTTTTATTCAGATTCGTTCGTAAACAACTCAATGCCAAAAAAGCAAAATCCAAAACACTCAATTTCCGTATAACAAACGAAATAACACCTCTCAAACATCAAGATCAACATAAATAACGTTATAATTCTTTTTAAATTTATTACACAATTTATTCCCACCTGGCCTCATTCCCGTCCATTTGGTAGCGTCACCCCAACTTGGGCCGATCGTCGCCCAATAAAACACCTCATTCTATGGAGATCCCTATAGATACGATCTTTGCGTTCCCTTACACTTTATTGGGTAAATAATACCGCTTTGTCCCCTTGTAATTGTTTCCCTTTTCTCGCCCTTTATTACGATGATTCAGGGTTTATTAAAAGAATTTGTTTCGGCTAATTAGGTTTTTTTAACGTGTTTAAATTCTTGTTGGTTGTAAATTGAGTTTTTTAGGTCAGTAAATAAGCTGGTTTTGTTTGTAATTCTAATTAGATTTGTTTTAAAAACCATATCTTTAATTTTAGCTCTAGCATTAATAAGTACACCACGTCTAAGTTCATCTTTTAGAGAAATGAATGAATGAAAGCTGAGTTGTGGTACAACAGCTCTTAATTAAGCTAGTGCAAATTTAATTCTATCTTGGAGTTTTTCCGCAAGAAGTACCAAGATTAATTTTCCTGTTTCGCCTAGACTCGTGATCTTCATGTAGTAGTTTAGCTTCTGGCTCACGTGTGCCTGCTGGCAGACCTGTTTACGTTAAATGCAGCATCTATTGAACACCTGCGCGCCGATCTATAGCGAGGACATGACCGTAATGTATTGCCAAGTTAGGAACAGCATTAGGAGACTTTTCGGTAATGGAGTGCTCCGTAATTGTGTTACGAACTTTTGTCTTAGACATCCAAATGAATTATCGTAAAACGCTACTTCGGATGATTTCCACATATCGAGATAGTTTCCTAAGCAAAAACAAATAATAGAAAGAACAAAGAAGATATTCTGTTAAATGATCAAATAAAGAACTAAATGATTGAAGCTGACAATCCAATAAATCTTGAATCAGAAAAATGCAATTGAATGGGATTTAATTAAAACATACCCTTGCTGATTGTATAAACACTATAGCTGATACAAACAACTGAGGTGGAAAATAACATATTGACACACACACTGGAATGTTGAAAAATACACGAATATTTGTGTGATGTAATCAAAAATGACTCCTAACACTGAGTCAGTATTAAACATGGCAGCTTTTGTCAGAAAATTTTAGATTTATCCGGATTTTAATTTAAAACCAACGTCAGCGACCCCATTCTTAATATATTCTATTAAAATGCAAAATGAAGTATTTCGCCGAGTGTTGAAACAAGTGAATATCGAGCTTTGCCCAAATTCACTCGCAAAAGATGGGAACATCTCGGAATATTCCAGAAGGTAATAATTTGTATGCGTGACTGTTCAATGGCACTCTATTGCCAATATCTTAAATTGATATTTGACACAGTATAGCTTCCCGAGTTCTCATGTGACTTTTACGACTATATTTATCTCTCCTAAATATACATTAGCTGATACCAATTTTTCCTCGGTGTATATTTTTTCCGTTTTGTATCGGTAGTCCTGACAGCTTCCATATATTGATTAGTAATTTAAAATATTGATACTGGCGCACTGGGAATGTGATCTGGACGCTCTGACATTTTGCTAAGAAAGATTGTTATTGAGGGAAAAATTTATATTCTAGAATAACTGTTTGTGGGATTACTGTAGCACATAACTTCACTTCGAAATATTAATGCAGTCTAAATAATATTTACGTTTTAATGTCGCTTACTAAACAGGTATCGTTTCTTACAGGTATTTAAAACCCAACAACCGATACACCCTAGTTTATATTCCTTCGTCGTTGCCCCAAAATTCTAGATTCTGTTTCATTTTTACAACATTTTGCTAAGTCATGCATGTTGGCAATCCATGTTTTACGGTGCAAGTCAGGTATTCGCAATGTCTAGACCAGTAAACCAACCCTGAGACGTACGGTTCAAAATTTAAGGCACTCATAAACATCGCAATCGATTACTCCCAAGTCTCTGGAAACACGCGAGCTTCGGATAGCACTAAGCATATGCGTCTTACGTTGCAACTTCTCTGTCACAGTTTCGACTGTATTTCCATCTCTATCTTTCTTAAGTCTTAGAGTGAGAACGGTATATACCCTGTTAATTTTTACTCAATTCTCGGCGAACACATTAAGTTAATTCGTTCCTGGGCCCGTGCACTCAACACTAAGTTAGGAAGGACGTGAGAACTGTTCTTACGTTTGTGTTCCTAAGGCTTCCTCTATTTGTTATTTAATTATTGTTGCTGTGTCGAAAACATTCCTTTTTGGGTCCAGGTTTCGAGAATTATATTATGTAGTTAATGATCTCTGATATGTCATAATGATTACCTACAGTATCGTGGGCAGTAGAAGGACGTATTTGAATTCCTGATATATGTGAAACATAACATGCTTCCGTATTTTCGGAAAAACACATCAATACATACTAAACATTGTATTAAATTGTACGTTATTAGAATTTCCTCAAATTCTAGTAACTTATTAATGTGGCAGCGCTAGCTAAGGAATACAATACTTGAAATTCTTTTCATTAATCTTTAATATGCCTCAAGGAAAATATAATATTGTCAAGTCACGTTGTCAAGAACCTAGTAGGTATACTATATGAATTTATTAAGGCTGTTAATGATTCAGGGGCTATTGAACCCCGGCTTCAATATTTTAATTCATGAACGAATCAATTTTACTTTACATTGCCGTGGACGGAATTTTCCTCACTCGTGTAAAACAAATGACGTGTCATAATGTTTGGCTCCGTTTTCTATTAGTGATGCAAGGTTTTTTGCTTTACTAAAGCAAACCATAGAAATTTCCATTCATCAACATTAAAAAAAATATCTTCCCTGCATTAACATTCGTTCTCCATTGAATGCGTATGCTATAAATCCATTTAACGTACAAACTAGTCTTACCCAGACAAGAACCTTTTGTACGCCACTTCCCTTACTTCCTTATTCAAGACCCTTTAAGCCACAACATCAACTTTCCCATTTTAAAACTGGTGATTTTGGGCTATAAGTTGTAAACGCCAACATGAATTTTATAGGAGTTAATGGCCGCAGGTTTTAGTAGTACAAAATGAACACAGTTTAGATGTAAAGCTAAGAGTCTAAGCTATGAACCGTTGCAGAGTAATGCAGCGGTCGATAGTTCCGCTGGCAAGAATCACTAAGTTTCTTTGATAATGGATACGGCTTTCTAAAGTTACTGCTTGGTTCATTTCGTTTTATTTGATTCAGGGATTTGAGATGCTTTAGACACGGAAGACAATTTTGTCCTAGTAGCAGATATCTTAATGTTACTGAAACGATGATATCAGGGGCAGTACTTCGAAATCCATTATTGTAGATAATCGCGGCCTTTAATAATGTTGATCTGTTTTTTGAGTGGTAACAAAAAGGTACGTAAGTCTTAAAAAGCTGTACTAAGACGTATGCTACAAAAAATGTTGTAAGAAAATATCTTAGCAAAAAAATCCAATTTTTGCTGATAATTTTACTTCTACGCTAATTTTTTCACCAAAATATGTTCTTTTCGTACCGCATATACATCCTTTATTTTATTTTTCGCCATGTTTCCTCATCATGGCTCATAACGCTTCGTACATCCACCAGGCTTATTAGCAAAGGCTTCCGCTTACTCATAAACGGTGTTCGCTATTTTCTTTGCAAGTAAACTTCGGTAGAAATAGGTTTAAGCAACGTTCGCAGGCTTACCTGGCGTTAGTTGAGATAAGAACGAGGTTTTAATAGTGTCTGCCACATTTTTATAAGCCCGCAATGGGTTCTTAGTTAACCCCTACTGTGTGCTTAATTTGAAATATATTTTTGTTGAATTTATTAGGGATCAGAAAAATCGGTACTTAGTAAACAATCTAGGTACTTATTCATTTGGATTTATGATCAAGAGATTTGAGTAGTGTAATTTCAAGTTGAAAGTGTAACTTGCTCGAAGGCGGAGTTAAAGAAGTGGGTAACAAAAGAGAAACCACAACTGCAAACAAAACCCTTTCTATAACTCCATATATTGGGGTTAAGGGCTTTGTTTGCAGCACACCAACTAAAATCACGATTGTCAACGCAGACGGTCATATTAAAATCCTCTAATTCGTGCACAGACTGAAATCCTACGGGGAAGCGGAGAATAAAGGAATAGTTCGCGCTGCGCTGGACCATTACTTATGGAATATCCCGTATTATTACGCAGCTTAGTCCGCCCCGAGTTTTTATTAGAAATGCTAGACGTCTAGGTAGAATTCCTTTTTGAGTATGACAGATTGCCTTTGTTCATACGGCAGAGATAAAATTTATTTCCTAACACGTTTTCTGAGGAAAATATGTTGGATGTCTAGATTTTGATTATGATAGGCAGCCTACTTATTATGCAAATCGGACTAATTGAGACCGAGGGAAATTGAAATTCTGGGTCCTCGGTTTTTATTGAGAAATTTTGGGCTGTTAAATGATAAATGATTTTATTTCTGTAAGTAGGTTTGTACAAACACTTTTACACGTCAAACATATTTTTTTTAAACTAGATGAGGCCGGCGTTTCCTATCTGACTACTCTGAGAAGAAAGGCCGAAACAAACTCAGAGGTCACAGTCTCTTTTAAAGTCCAGACATAATCTTGGTCAGATCATGTGAAGACCATGTGGATTAGTGTCTGAAATGGTCTTTTGAAGAAAAAACCACACAGATTGAGTGGACCTGTCCAATCAGTGCACGCATTTACAGAACTTGATGAGCTCAATGATCCGACGAACAATACCAAAGAAAGGACATTTTTTTGTTGTTCTGGGTCGAATTTTATTCTATTTCGGGTATGTTGTATAAAGCAGAATAAACACTGCTACGATAGCATCGTTGCTGTAATCATCATCAACATCTTGACCGGAATCGCCCACTGCTGGGTAATAGACCTCCCATTTTTTCGACCATACTTAACGGTTCCGTCCTTCTCTCAACCGTACTTTTGGACGGCCCTGGTTTCTTTGGCCTAACCTTGGCCACCATTCGGTCAAAGCTTTACTCCATTGGCCATCTCCTCATCTAAGTTAGATGTCCTGCCCGAGTCCACGAGACGCGCATCGCCCTGTCCCCAACGTCGTAGACTTTCTACCAACGAAGAATTTCGGTGTTATGCGGTTGTACTACCTAACTGTACCTCTACGGGAAAATAGAAAACTGGCCCCGGATTTTTTTTTAACTGACCAATATGTCATTTATTTCTATCGTATCATGAGATTGCTGTAAGACAAAACATCGCAACCTCTTGGCAACATACCCCAACAGCTCCCGACAGCATTGACAAAGGTTTCCTCTGAAGTGGCTCCACACGGATAAAGATCTATGCTCATTTCTCAGAAACATAATAATAGTATATCTTGGAAGTCGTGTTTTTACATTGAAAAGGACTCTTTGTTGAAAGATGAAGAGAAGAGTGCCTTTGACATTTATATGGATCCGAACGTTTGATATTTTTGTGTTATTATTCTCATTAAGTAGTAGGAATGAACAGTTTTTTTTTCGGTAGGAAGATGTTTAAATGCGGTGAGTAAATCAATTCTTTAAAAATGATTTCAGTTGTTGATAAAACCTTGCTTTTGCTAGCCAGTTTTTGACTGCATGACTTATGATCATTCCTAAAAAATTTTGCCCATAAGATATAAGTTTTAAATAGGTTATTGGTAGATACTAGAAGATAGGTAGATTTTTCTACGATAATAAGACCTTTCCAAATCGGTATATACATGTAAAGAAAATATATTTCCTTTAGAATAAAGGCCTCGTTACTAGCATTACAGTGGCAGATTTTGGAACATATTTATGATAAAAATTAACGAAAATGATACCAAAGTAGCATGGACAACCATAGCACAAAATTGTGTAAAAAAATACAATGAAACGGAGCACACTGTCACTGGATACGCTCCTACGTATCTACTAAATGGCACCGTTGTTACGATTTTGCCAAATGAGCTAAAACCAAAGAAGACAGAGACCGATTGGATTCAAGACAGGGAAAAAGCTCTAGCAAATACACTGAAGTCTCACAACTACAACAAGACACTTTACGACAAAAATCGAAAAAACTTTGACTTTAAAGTGGGTGATATGGTGTTTGTGGACAATGGAAACAAGCTAAATAGGAAAAAGCTGGATGAATTAAGAATCGGACCATACAGAATCGTGGAAAAATTGTCAAACACGATTTACAGGATCAATACTGGCCATAAAAAACCAGAGTCAAACTTTTTCCACATCTCGAAATTGGTTCCAGCCCCAACGCTTGACGAAGAAGAATAAAAATAGTTTAGAATAAGTACAATATATAAACTGATTGATTAATAGATTTTCAGTATGTTTTGTAAGTGTTACCTTTCCCAGGGGGGGTGATGTAAAGAAAATATATTTCCTTTAGAATAAAGGCCTCGTTACTAGCATTACAGTGGCAGATCGTAATCGTGTCGCCCGCCTTTATTTAATCTGTGGCCGAATGACAGCTCTGGAAAAAAACTTGTTGGTTAGGAGAAATTGATAGTGTATATAATAGCATTAAATGTCGTTTCTTTTATTACAGGTAAGGTTTAACAGTTAATCAAATGTTTTATTTTATAATGAGTGTTAAAAAGACAAGTAATTAACAATCATAAAACTTTTATTACAGAGAAACTCAATTGTGTTTAATTTGCGGTGTCACCTCACCTAACTACCAAGAAATAACCACTATATACATTGACACAACAAATGCACACAGTCATTATAAATGTTGTTAACTGTTCTACAGTGGTGACCAATTTTTCAATTAATAGTCGCAGCATACATTATCTCACTGACTGAAATGAGAGGAACAAAAAATTAGTATTATGGCAACAATTTTTTTGAATTCCTACAATGCAGATGCGTTGCACATATTCTCGTCATTCGCCTTTCGGAGAGAACGTAAGAAAACTATAGATTTTCATTAAAACGTCGTCTTACAGTAGTAAATAAATGGGATGGGAGGCATGGGATTAGAAATTGTTACAATAGTGGTTTTTATCTACTTTTAAAGCTTTATTAGTGTCAAAACTTGAATTCGAAACAAAGGAGGTGGTAAAATACGTACTCGTATGTGACGGGTTGGTTTCTTAAAAATATTAGAGTTATTACTAGTAGCGGCTTCTATTTGTAAGTAGTAACCTCGAAGTCAGCATTATGATTATATACTCTTTAGCGTAGATATTTTTAGTCATCAGAAAAAAAAAACTGCTCATAGTAACGTGCAGTACAGACCTACGCAGTCAAAATGTAGATACAGAAAACCAATAAAATAAAAAATACTATAGGTTCAGGATCATGTCTCTGCCACCCTGTATACCTGCAGCTAAAAGCATTGTCTATGTTCTGGGATACGGATGACTTCACGTAAGTCTACATGTAAAAGAACAAACGTTATTAAACGTATTTTCTTTCTTGTCATGTATAATTCCAGCTCAATATTTATCACCAACTTTAATAACAGTAATGTTTTAGCAACTCAAAGGACTACTATCCAGCTGTACCTATGGCGGATTTTTGTGAGAAATATCTTTCGTTTTAATTAAAACTTAGTGTCGGTTTTACGTGAATCATATTCAGCTTCGGCCCGTGTGTAACGTTCCCCAAAAGAGACATTCGAGCTCGTCCCACTTTTTGTTATAGACTTTTACTATGAAATTGCGCGGGAAAGATTTTTGTTAAAAGATTTTTACGGTATTAAAAGCGCTGTTTTTTTGTATTTTGTAAACGCGTTGATGGATTAAAATGGTTTTGTGATTCTACATAAAAAATGGGATGGAAACAACTTTTTGGATATCGGAGATGCTGGGGTATTTTTTTTTTTTTGTTACGTTGTTGAAATGCATTGGTAGGTAAATACAGTTTGAATTTGGAAATTTCAACTGTTATTTTGAATTACAAATGTTTACAATTACTTCCTCATCTAACCAACATTACGAGACTGCCTAATATACCAAAGTCAGACAACCATAATCCAAAATTAAATCAAGGACGTATCAATTAAACTCGTATAATGAAACAAATCTTAACTCCCTAAATTCCAACTGTGAGTGGAGTCCTTAGAGTCCGTACCAAACAAAGGGTCTGCCCAATTGTTGTCAAATGAAGATTCAATTGGCCCACAATAAATTAGTTACCCATCGCCTTGGCCGGTCCTCAATTCACAGTCACATGGAGCTCATTGTGTACCGAAGGTTCAGTACGACTGTACACAGCCTTTATTGTTCCTTGGAATTCGGTACGGGCTGCGTTTAATTGGTATTTCCTACTTTATCGATAAGTTGCGTTGTGCATATCGATTACAACCCTACGCGTTTTCGGGTATATAGCATATAGAATTAATTCATATAGAGGTCACGTATTGGAAAGCGCGGGCGTGCTGTTGAATGTGAAATTCGGTGCGGGCTTTCCTTCCTCAGTTTTATCATAATCACAATGCCGCAGTAGCGCTACTTCTTTACTCGTGAGCTAAGGATCAGGGAATTGCATTTTGGTGGGAGCTGAATATTTTGAGGCTAAAAGTTTTTGTAGCGGCATCTACAGCGCCACATGCGAACTAAACCACACTGACGTCACGCAAATCCTGCATCGCGCAAGCAGAGTTTACCGCGCAATTAACTTGTATACAACGTCCCGACATCAATCGTCGGGCAGTTGCCCACCAGACACACCACCCGTCTGGTCGGAGGATCCTCCCAATTCTGAAGAGGATGAGTTAACTTTACGCCCTGTTCCTCACACATAAAGTTTCATAACATGATCAAACTGATTTAATTTATTGTTATCTTCAATTAACATCTCCAGGCTACAATTTTACATAACAAAGTCGCCCAAAATTATCACATAAGTTTTTCACCATATCAGCAAACCCAATAGTTGAACCCACAATTTCAATATACACCTCGTAACGCGTATGTCCTTATCAGGGAATACCACCTGGACGCATTGTTACATCTCAAGTTAAATCTCGAATGCGGGGACTTTCGAGTTTGCCCAGTCAAATGCTCCGAGTGACATCGGCCATTATTGCCTTCGTACAAACATTATCTTTTGGCTTACCCAGCTTAAGTATGGAGCCTTTGTGAACCGACTCGCAATGAACCGTGAGGAGGGGAATTCTGAATAGTTTAAACGATAAATTGTAATGTTTGCTATTGTGTGTACTTCAGCTATGTTTTCGAGAGTTTCTAAGAATTCAGGGATTTTTAAGAACTCTTTTTGGGAATAGTATCAAATTAAGTCAAAGCGTTGGTTTTAGGTAACACTGTTACAGGCACTGTCGTGTTTTTAAGAATGTGTGTGTTGAAAGACAGCATTCCTAGACATAGTGGTCTTGCTACGAAGAATGACAATTTGTCTAGCGATGCCAAAATTTGCAAGTCATGCTGATAAATTAAAAGATTCTTTGTAATATAAGCTTCACCATCTCCCCTTCACTTTTCTCCCTTCATCTGATCGAAACAAAAAAATGTCACGCATATTTACAACATTTCTAAGAAAATGATGAAAATATCGCCAAGCACGCAAACAAGCGATACGTACGTTCATCTCGCAAATGATATAAAACAGAATTTCGTAACAGGCTACCCGACACCTGTGTTGCCAACATAAAATACATATATCTACGTAAAAGATAAAAAATATACCTAAGCTTTCCACCCCAGTGTTCGCAGATCCCTGATAATTTATCACCTCTATGTCTATATGAATAGGGTTCATAAAAGCCTCATCGGAATTGCCAAGTGCGGTGAAAAATATCTTATTTGAATATCCCAGTGCGGGGGAAATGGATCGGATAACCGTGGAACTTTTAACTGAAATAATATTGTCGTTTGTACTAGGAGGTCCTCGGCTTACCGTTTGGGTGACTGCTTTCTTTTCTTTCAAATGCTCCCCAATTTTTGTGAGGAGCTTATGTCAAGTAAGTCAAAAGTACTTGCCCAGTCCATTAATTATTCCAACCTCTCATTAGTAACTGCCTACCTTAACGGTACTAATATGTACATTTTTATTGTAAGGCCTCAGAACCGATTTCTGAAAATAATAATTATTTTGTCATGTAGGTTTCTGACATCATCAGTTCATAAACTTCAATAGTTGAACATCCAAGAAAATGCTTTGGAAAACGCCGTTGGAAACGAAGAGACCATACTTTTCGTTATTTTAAATTGTAGGTACTGTTATGGCAGGTACTTCTTAACAAAATTATCCACTTTTGAGGCAAAATCGGCGAGAATATTATAAATGTTTAAGCTAGGGGGAATTGCAATAGTTGGAAACCAAATGATGTTATTAATTACATCCTTAATTAATTATTACTCTCAAGTTGTTTGTGGATTACCGCTGCTAATCGTTTGCAGTTGCTTAAGACTAATTTGATATGTATTCGTAAGTATAAGTACCTACTTGAAATAATATATAGCGGTTTTCTGTTGACTCAGTCGAGTTGAAGTGAAAGACCAAATATGTGTCATTTGCCGAAACATAAATGACTAAAAAATAATAGTTTAAAAAACTAAAAAACACGCTTTAAAAACCAAACTAAAAAAGTAGAAAATAATTTAATTCAATTAAAAAGCGTGGGGTGCTTTTTGAGGTATTTTTATAATCAATTAATGTCAAGCACCCCACGCTTTTTAATTGAATTAAATTATTTTCTCCTTTTTTAGTTAGGTTTTTAAAGCGTGTTTTTTAGTTTTTTAAACTATTATTTATTTTCTATTTTTTAGTTCTGCTAACTACAAAAACGTGTTTTTTTATCTATTTTTTTTAAATTATTGAATTGTCATCGGTCCTCGACATGTTTACAAAGTTTCAATGAAATCTGACCGTTTAAAGTGGGTCAAAATCGCGCTCAAAGGAGTCGGTTACATACAAACATACAAACAAACAAACCAACAAACATACAAGTGAAGCTAATATAAAGCGTAACTTAAAGCAAAGTTTATAAAAAACGGCTACCAGAACCAAGGAAGGCCGCAGGCGCGCAAATTACCCACGGAGAGTTACATACTGACATACTGACATACAAGTGAAGCTAATATAAAGCGTGTAAAAAAGAAAAGAAAGAAAAATGTTTATTCTGCACAAATAAAACGCACATTACAAAAAACAAAATAAAATAAGAAACATAAAATGCACACATTCAATGTGTAAAAAAAGCCCCGTATTCAAGTTACGCTTACGGGTAGTTACGGGTTACTACGGTATCATGTTCCGCAAGAATTTGATTAGTAAATAACTGCAGAAAAAGACGATCGTTTTTTCAATATAAATAAACCAGCTGGTCTTTTAACGCAGACAGATGAAACCATGACCTAAATGGACAGGCGTAACCTACAATCTACATCACATAAAAATTCATTCCAATAAACCTGAGGTCTCTAAGGACAGGTCAAACGATAGTCCCCAAAATGCTTTATGTATAATAATTTCCCAATGAAAACTTTTAGTTGTGAGTCAAAGAGGGAAGGGTCCCTCCGATATAATTCCTATTAATTTACGATCATAGCCATAAAGTTACGGGCGAAATATTTTGCATATGCATGGAATTTGAATATGTTTGTAAACCTTAACCGATCCCTTTAATGCAATGAAAGTTAGCAGAATGTGACCCTGGACCTTAAAACTGTTCGGTCAGCGTTTAGGAAACTGATATATCTGACGATAAAGTTGTGTAGTTTAAAAGAGACTGCGAAGGAGATCAATTTGCACCCGCTATTAAGAATCTAGGAAAGTATAGCTTGCGGTACATTTTCGAGGGAAAAATGTCTCAGCCTTTCGCAGTCTACTGCTGGACATAGGCCTCTCCTAGGTTGCACCACAACGATCTACCCTCCGCCTTCCGCATCCAGTCTGCCCCAGCCATCTTTTTAAGGTCGTCGGTCCATCTAGCTGGGGGCGTCACACACTACACTTTCCGATACGCGGTCTCCACTCCAGGACTCAATGAAAAAATGTCTGAACCTGGTCAAATCGCAGAACCCAAAGACTCGTAAATTCTAAACACGTTAAGTAGCTTTAAGAGTATAAAGAATTATGGATAAATTATATTTATGGGATAATAGACCATTCCCATAAGGAAAAATATCCTACACATTCTGTAAACGATTAAAGAAAACCTTAAAGATGTTTATTATACGCAAAAATTCACCGTTAAGTGCCAACGCACAGTATTCACTTGCGAAGTTCGTGAACAAAGTTGGGGAAGCTTGCGTTAAGAGCTTTATACGTGCAATATTTCATAGTTTAAAAGACGTAAGCACTGGTATACCTTTTTATTCAGTGTTTATAAAATCTACTAGTCGGCCAGTTTTTTTTCATAACTTTTTTAAAGTTTATCGCGGCCGGATGAAAAATGCAGGTTACATCAGGGGATTTTAAGTGAACTGTTCTAGAAATATACAGTGTTGGTTAAGTTTATTTTGTCGTACGTTATTTTTGGTTTAGTAAGCTTTTTAGTGGCTTTTCTCCTGCTTATTTTGCAGTCTTAGGATTTATTGGGAATCTGTTTTAAAATATTTTTACTCTGAACTCTTTCAAACCGTGCGATCACTTGTATGTACCTGTACACAATTTAGGACAGATTTTCTGTTTCAAATCTTTCAACTTGGTTTTAGTCTATAAAGGGGACATATCCAACATAAGACGTCTCGCCCTTGAGCCTTAGAAACAATTGTTTTGTACTTTCAAATTAAATACCTCGTCTATATTAATCCAGTTCTATTGTGGTAAGAGATTTTCAGACAAGGACTCATTGTGAGTCCTTGTTTGTGTGATGTTAACCTCCACGTTGTTTGATTTCTAAATTATAATCTTCATTTCGCCCTTCAAAGTTTTTGCGTATAGGTCTTTGACCTTTGGTTTTCTAGAAATAATTAAAATATTATTGATTTCGTCGAAATCTTGAAATTAAAAGCAAAAAGTATTAGAGATTAATATTAATCCTAGAAGGTATATGCAGGCTATACCTTCTAGGATTAATATTAATCTCTAATACTTTTTGCTTTTAATTTTTTTCTTTTACTATCTTGGGTCACTAGAAACGACTAATCAAATATCGGCAACCGAACAGATCGCATCTAAATTTCGTTCTTTCTGCTGGCTTTTCTAAAATCCTAGACCAGCGTCCATGCTGAAGCCTTACCATCACCTCTCGCGGAATGCGAGTAGTATGCGTCACTGGTATCGGCTAGGAAGCACTTCTAGCGGTTTCTTTGTTGGCGGACGTCGTATGGTAATTTAGCTTCCTTCCCCGTGGCCGTAGCCCCATAAATTAGATGCCAACGCCCGGCCCCGCGCTGAAAAATTACCAACTTCTACGGAAATCCAGGTAGAGGTGACTAGATGTGGTGTCGATGTCAAGCGCAGTTTTGGTTATGATTTGAGCGTAGCCTAAGATGTGTTGAAAAAGCTTGTTTTGAATTCGATTTTCGAATTAATGTCTGGCGTGCATTATGTTTGTCCACCTGGTACCACGTGATATAAGTGATATCATAAAAATGGTACCTTTATCTACCATTCATAACATTACCCAAGAAAGTGTGCACTACGTAGAGTAAGGTAAAAAAAAATATAGTCATAAAACCTAGCAATTACGCTAGTAGAAAATTATTACAACTAATTAAAATTGTTCCCTTAATAATAGCTTAATTGCACAATGTTTTTAAAGTTTTTTCATTCCATGCCATTCTGAGAATAAATGTAAAACATGATGAATAAATGCAAGGCACATTGTAGTTGCCTTTTACCGAGCGAGTCGTAAAATTGTACTAAGGAAAACGGTGCAAAGTAACATAACACTCTTCAGCACTTAGGAATTATTAGTTTTTGAAATTCAACACATGTTACATACATAGCTATTAATGCACTTTGTAATATTTTGAAAGATGCACATAGTAGTAATTAGATAACGGACGTTCAGTTAATTCATACTTATTATGCAAGTATTTTCTGCTGCTCAACTACAGATATAACAAATAAATAACAAAAAAAAATCGAAAAGACTGCTTTGATAAATTCGATTTTGTTGTTGTACCTAAAACTGCCTAAGTAGCCTGTGACGTTTTCATCTAGATATACATAATTGAATTTAAACACATCATCATTGTTCTGGTCATATCCAGTCTATAAGCATCCATATCGAAAGCCGTGTACAAAGTTATGTGAGTTTTCGGAGTTGGTTTTCGGATCATTTAGTCAATAATGTGAGATGGGGCGGGAAAGTTTGCCTTTGTACAATGCATTGTTTTGCCCACGGCGGAGCAAATGTGAGAAATATGAGTAACTTTTTATATTTATGTATTTTAAATTGTGGCTGCCTACTGAGCGGATTTATTTAATGACTGTAGGCTTTTTGTTACTTTTACACAGTATTTCATTATGAAAAAGATTTACAATTATTTAAGAGAAACTGGTTTACTATAATAATTCAAGGTTCAACAAAGACAGCTTACACGGTGTCTGGGCCTAGCCATTGTTAGTGAAAAAAGTCTCGTCGAGACAAAATGAGAACTTTTCCAGTTGGATTCAGAACTACAGAATAATTAAAACAGGTTTAATATCCAGACTTAAAACGAAATACTACGTAAATTATGTACTAGAATATACTGGAATAATTTAATTCTCTGGTGACAAAGGGCATTTGAAAACCTTGGTTAATACATTGAAATATTTGAAACAAAGCTAAGTCCTTAGCATGTTATTTCGTGAATTTATAGTCACAACTAATTAACTGATTGTGGACGTTTACAGTGAAATATTGTTGTAATAAACCTAATAGAGTGGCGAGTTGAAACCTTTTAGTTCAATCGTAATGAAAAATGGCACCTCTTAATAATATTAATGATTATTGTTAATGTGAACATTTTGAAGGCCGTTTGGGAATTATGAATCGGAGTAGCGAATTTGGTTTCAAATATGTTTGTATTAATATTAAAATATTTTTTTGGAGTAAGAGATTAAATGTGACATCGTTGAACCTTTCACCTTTAGAAACTTTCACAGGTGACAAGTACTGGTCACCCGTCGTTCAGTTACTCTTTTTTGCAGTGTACTCTGGCCGAGCTAATTCTGGCTAGCGCTCATTTGTCCATTGTATAATGGACTCAAATAATAGTACTTTTGAAAATATGGACATCTTCAATTGTCCAATGCATAGATTCAAATACCTCACCCGCTCCTCTTTATTAAATATAAATTGCCTGATTCAGAAAATGATCAAACTTACTAAGGTCATATATCATGTAATCTTTATCTGTGTTGGAATTCGATTAATACTCATTATGCTACTAATAACTGCACGTACTGCTACTGAAAGTCCTAGCGATTACACTTTTTCTTATTTCTTCTAAACTATTATGTCTACCTGTGGACAGCGTTAGGGATTAAATTATTACTTCAATTGTTTTTGTTAAATTGTTTGTAATTTCTTAGGTATATTGTAACAGTTTGCTGTTCCTTTAAAAAAGAAAAAATAAAGGAACTATTAGGTTCGTTTATTTGTATTTTTAAATCGACTAAATTGACATAATGATTATTCAGAACAATTATTTATGTGACAACACCAAGGAGGAACGGCTCACAAGTGTGGATGGGAGGCGCGATCTGGCAATTGATTCGTTCACTTGGTCTTGGGCCGAGCTACAGTTTGGACAAGATATTGTAACTGTGTCGAAAATTCTAAAATAATTATTGGAACTGGTTATTGTAGTTATTTAATACAAGTACATTGCTAAATTGAAGTGATTAAACATTATTACTATCTACACGAGGAGTTTTTATTACAGAAGGAAAAACATCGTGCGGAAACCTGGATGTATAGATAAGATGAGTCTAAAATCGCCAATGCTCGTGCATTCGTGCCTTCTGTGTATGAGCCTAGATGAATAATAATAGGCTGGTACAAACAGTAATTGTAGAATTACATAGCCTCCATTTTGCATTGATCCACGATTTACCTGAAATTAACGTCACGGATGTGCTTCAGATTTCAAGGTGCCTACATAATCATAGCGCTGCAGTGGTGATAAAAAAACATTACAAAATGGTGTACAAGCAGAATGCAGTAACTTCAAATACCAAATAAGATGCATTGTCAAATAAGAGTCACAAACTCGGCTACCAAATTTCGTATGCAGTACAAATGCGTTCTCACGTTTGTCAAAGATATTCCGTAGCTATACAATATTTTGTATTGTAGCACTAGCAAAATGAATGTAGAATGTACAGAGCGACTGAAAGAAATTCACCGAATACTGGGTCAAATTAAATAAGCTACCGAAGCTTCAGACATGATGGGTATCGGGATCTATTCAAAAACACAAAGTAATGATTTTTATAAACTCACAATTTGAACTTACTACACTACCAGCGACTGTTGTCCCGTGCCTTAATTGCGTATCATGCTATCAATCAAAATTTGAATATTTTTTAAGGATATTACTTATCCACTGCTTCATCATCATCATCATTTCAGCCGAAAGATGTCCACTGGTGGATATAGGCCTCCCCTAAGCTCCGCCACTTCGACCGGTTCTGTGCTTCCCGCATCCAGCGGATTTCTGCGGCCCTCACAAGGTTATCGGTCCACCTTGTGGAAGGCCTTCCAACTTTACGTCTTCCGGTACGCGGTCACCACTCCAGAACTTTTCGGCCCCATCGACTATCTGTTCTGCGAGCAATGTGCTGCCCACTGCCACTTAAGTTTGGCAATTCTTCGGCCTATGTCGGTTACCTTAGTTCTCCTGCGGATCTCTTCATTCCTGATTTAATCACGCAGGGAAACTCCAAGCATAGCTCTCTCCATTGCCCTTTGGGCGACATTAAGCCTTCTTATGAGGCCCCTTTGTGAGCGACCACATTGCTTCATAAAAATTTGTCTTCTCAACAACGTAAATAACGCAATGAATGTTGTTGAACTGACAAAATGAAAATTATTGTGGTACGCAAACACCCTGATCCACGAATGACAGCCGGGACCAACGAGTTTTTTTGTTTCTTTTCTTTTTGGGTGGGAAATCATCAAATAACTTCTCCCGCTCTGGGTGGAGCAGGAGGGCGTGTCAGAATTCTACTGACTAAAACCCATCGGTGTTCCCTCAGTTACCTGTGTACAAGGGGCCGCGGTATCTCTTTCGAACAACCCGCACCGGGACCTTCGGGTTAAGTGCTTTCCGAGGCACGGAGGGGTCTTGGCATTTAAGGATGGTCACCTATCTACCGCAGCAAGCGTAGCTTAACACAGGCCCCTCCTCCCCTTTTGTCATTTTCACCAGTTTTGACATGAAGGTGGCGAAAAACGCTCTGTATTTGGACAGCCCTTATTGTGAACGTTCACCGTTTTTGAAACTATAGCATTACTTACCGCCACCGCTGCACAAAATCTCGCGTGTACTAACACGAGACAAAATGCAAATCTCTATGGGCCTTCAGAGACAGGTACTTCTCTTTAGAATAAGTAGCAGTTACGTCACTTTACTTTTTAAACTTCGAAGGAGTTCGTTACAGTCCATAGACAATTGTTTAAAGACTGTTTTGTTAGTTTTTACGATGAACGGAATTGTAAAGTTTTTACGGATGCAATAAATGAAAGTTAATTAGCTTTAATTAAGATGTTTTTATGGTTTTGAAGAATGGAGATTAAATTCTATATTAATGTTGTAAGACTTAATGTAATGCTTCTTTGTTTAAGCATAGCAGATACCTAGGTACTCAAAATTATAACAAACATGGACATTTTATTTATGTTACATTCAAGCAGTGTTGATGCATTACACATGTTAGTGCCCAGCCGTCTAACCTATACCCGAAACATCAATTTGCCTTTCATAGATACACATGTTTCTCAAATTGCATTACAGGCGAGCCAGTATTACGTATTTAGATGCTGTATTGATCTGAAACAAAAATGTCGCAGGCGTGTAGCCCAATTAGGGCTGACACTGATCCCGTCTGCAGCAGCGCTCGAATGCGCTCAAAATAACTGTGGCGCATCGATCGAGCTCAACCCTAGCGCGGGAACTTTTGAATACCGAATCATAACCTATTAAGCTTTTAGTTTATGGCCATCGCACTTTGCTGTTTGATGTTTTAAAGCTGTTGTTTTTAGGAACGTATTAAAAAAAATAGTTTAAAAAACTAAAAAAACACGCTTTAAAAACCAAACTAAAAAAGGAGAAAATAATTTAATTCAATTAAAAAGCGTGGGGTGCTTTTTGAGGTATTTTTATAATCAATTAATGTCAAGCACCCCACGCTTTTTAATTGAATTAAATAATTTTCTCCTTTTTTAGTTTGGTTTTTAAAGGGTGTTTTTAGTTTTTAAAACTATTATTTATTTTCTATTTTTTAGTTCTGCTAACTACAAAAACGTGATTTTTTTTCTCATTTTTTTTTGTTAATTATTAAATTGTCATCGGTCCTCGACAACTTTACAAAGTTTCAATGAAATCTGACCGTTTAAAGTGGGTCAAAATCGCGCTCAAAGGAGTCGGTTACATACAAACATACAAGTGAAGCTAATATAAAGCGTGTAAAAATGTATTCGTTTTTCTTGTGACGTAATACGAAAATGTCAAGATGGAGGAGATATTTTTCCATAGATAACATAATGTAACCGTATTTTTCCTCTTTATTATTGAGGTAAGTTGGTCTCTTTTTGTAGGATGGGTTGTCATGGGTCTTGTCGATTACATTCATAGCTGGCCCCGCCTCGTTACAATTGTATACGGCTTTAAGAAATACCTGAGTGTCTTTTGATGAAGCATCTTTTGATAAATTAGGGAATTGACATGAATAAGAAATGCCTACACAAGCTTTTATAATATACAACGGTAACATACTCGTAAAAATGTAGGTATATTTTTCTTAACTTTGTAAATTATTGTCGAATAACTTTTGCCAGCGGCTTCACCCGCGTTAAGGTCGAAAATTATTCTACGGGAATTTATTATCGGGATCAAAAGTATCCTATGTGTTAATCCAGGTTACAAACTATCTGTGTGCCGAATTTCATGCAAATCTGTTCAGCCCTTGTTGCGTGATTGAGTAACAAACATCTAAACATACAAACTTTCACATTTATATAATTAGTAGGATTTAACCAGAAAAAAATATTCAGTATTAGTTCAGGTTATATGCAGAGTAAAAACAATAAACAACATTATTGTTGAAAGAAAAACGTCTTTTTTTTTAAAGAACCCCGTTGCCTTTCTTTTATTCTCACACAGTTAGTTTTACAACCTCATTCCAACATTCTCTTAGGCCAGTAATTACAAACTCTTCACACGACCATCCCATTCCGTGGTCAGTGCAACTCTAGAGAGTGGTCGTAATTGAAATATTCCGGCCTCGTTGCCACTGACGCGTCGTAGACCACACACCACATTGTTGTCAGCAAATTAACGCATATTGTGTGCACCGCGCTTTATATACTTTTACGCATCAATTTACAGAGATCGTTGTGTGTGTAATCGTATTTTTTCCATAATGTTGACTGATTATATAGCGATAATAATTCATCATCCTCATCTGCCTAGCCTTTTCCCAACTATGGTGCGGTTGGCTTCCAGTCTAACCGTATGCAGCATATATTATTTAAGGCCCTGGTAACTCATATTGTCGTCATGAGCAATCTTATTGCAATCCGATACGGGTTAAAATCTGTTGTAATAAATTCGAATAATAAATGAGCAAGCATTATCGTAAAAATGCAAATAAAATCGTATAAAATTAGATATTAACTATTTAATAATAAATAATCTATCACTGGATGCAGTTTGGCATTTGGAATTTTATGGTATATTTTTAATTATAATTGTTATTGAAGGGATAAACTGGTTTTAAAGATAATTTAGAGGTGACTTTGATACTTTTTTTGATGCATTAAAGTATGTTTAATTATTTTTTGAGTTCCATCACTTTATGCAAAAAAAGACTTGAAAAAATCATATATTTTTTTGCTTTCAAAATTATTTACGGTTAAAGAGATACACTTGTTTAAAAAACCACCTTTTTGAGCGCTTTCAAGAAATCACTGCCTTAAGTGGAATAGATTTATCAATATAATAACGGCCTCCTGATCTGCTACTTCAATCAAAAGCTTTTTTGCGTACCGATAAATTAAGACAAGAAAAAACAATCACTCACTTAGAGGATTTTCAATGTTAGAGCCTAATTTGTAGCAAGACCTATCATAAACCATGATACCGTCTAGGCCACGTACCTGATATCTGGCAAAGCAATGACGTCATAATTTCTTAAGTGCAGTCTTCACTGCAAACCAATGTGCGTGCCTGACAGGAAACACGACGAGCTCCGTGTAATTGATGCGTTCTGTACATAGGTATGTAGGTGTTGTAGATGCACAGCTTATTGATCTATGTGCACTACGTCTTATAGGGTATTCCACCTAGGCAGTGAAATGTGAAACTAAGGGCATACATGCATCATTGAGGTGGTGCTGCGTTCCAAAGTGTAGATGACGTTGTATGTTCATATAAAATCATTGGATTCGATGCAGAATTTTGTCGACGCGACCATTTATTGCATTGATGATTAAGAGTTCTAAGGTCTATTCACTACTCAATTCTTTATTGCATTCCATAAGTATTACAAAGATGGGTATAAACAGTGAGATCAATATGGACAGTTAAATCTTCCAGATTTTATTTAAACATAGCATAATATCGCCTGTATGCCTCGGAGGGTTACGTGGAGGTATACTTAGTATACCTACATTTCGCCAGTTACTTTTGCCGGAGAGCCCATTGCCATCATACGGGCAAAAATCAGACCCCGAGCTGCTACTGTGAAGTTCTTGATGCAAACATCAGAATCACACATTGCCCGACCTGGGTATCCAACCCAGGACTCAAGCTCAGCACTAGCGCAAGCGCAGAAATCGATTATATTGAAAACTAGCTGACCCTACAGACGTTGTCCTGTCTTAACTATGAATATTGAATTCGCAATGGTATAATATTAGAAAAGTTAATATGGTCGTTAAGTTTTCTTAAATTTTCTAACGTTATGCGCAATTTTCTTATTTTTTTCTTTCTTATGAACCTTCTCCTGATAATAACAAACAACAAAAAAAAAGAATTAGCAAAAGTGGTCCAGCCGTTCACGTGTGATGCCGTGACCAAGGGAAATAGGGATTAATTTTTATTTGTATAGATATGTAAAGAAGATTATTTTATTTTATTTATTTTATTTATTTATAATGGGATAAAAAACAGCTACAATATACATCTTAATATTAAAAGTGTTATAATAATAAGTGTTTGACAATATTGCAGCCCACTGCATTATCCACATATTAACATGCAATATTCAAAAAGATAGGTGTCACTAGGTGGCGCTATACATTAATGTGATATCTGTCAAAATGTAAGTGTACAAAACTGAGTATTCATATAGAAGGCACGTTTAAATGTTATTTAATGTGAGACAACAACAGTACCTTATTGTAAAATACCAAAAAACATTTAAACACAAACATGAATAGTTGCAAAAATAGGAATTCATGTGTGCTAACTTCGGTCCAAATTTATATTTTCTTAACCTTAATTTTCCTTACTCAATTATTTCCGTCCAAAAACTGTCCCATATTCAGTTCTTATGCTGCATAAAGATGAAAAAGCAACTCTTGACAACCTCGGCCGAAAAGTCGCCAAAATAGTCTGGCCGCATCGACCAGATTTCGCTATTCTGGGCAACACAACTTTTGCAACGGAGTTACTATTTTAGTTCCTGCATATTGTATAAACCTGTTCTCTGTACTGTAGAGGAGTACGATTCAGTGTTAACGTTAATGTTTCGATAGGTTTTACGTATATATATATGATGTAAATGTAAAAAAAAAATGGTTGGAAGTATGTGAGATGTGGTAGTAACATTTAGGTTTTGGAAGCAGACCTTTAAAACCACACAAGAATAGATTACGGCACGTAAGTTGAACCAAAATCATAGCAATCAACCGAAGGCAGAGGCTCTTGCACTCGTTGCCTCGCACGGAATAAAATGATGTTACCTTCTAACATAGTTATTGATGTAGCGTGTACTAAAATTTGAAATAAATTACTGATCGCAGGACTTACGTGCCGCGATTTGTAGTTACTGTGGGGGCCTTAGAGGCTCCCTTTACCGGGTCGAGTACCTAAATAAAACACACTTGTTGTTTCACAGTTATTCCAAGAAAATCATATTACGAGTCTATGTCAATATTCCCCCTTCTGCTTGTCAGCCAAATCTCACACCTGTTTTTCTGCTATTCCATTTCTAAATTAGCTTGAATTTTCGAATGCCATTAAAGTTATCTTATATCCAGCCTGTGCAACAGAAAGGTCGTGGTGCAGACAACTTTTTCCGTACCTATTGTTTGTTGGCAGCGCGACTTACTTCTTCCTACTATCCAGTAGTAGTAACTCAATCAACATCCATAGCCCGACTTCACCCACCGCTGGGTTTAGGCTTCTCTTTTCCTGTGCCAATCTCCACGCTCCTGTGCCAGTCTCATCCAGGTTTTGCCCGCGATGTCAACATTGTCGTCCGCCCTTATAGCCACCAGACGACCGACATCCCGTCTTCCAGTCCTAGTAGCTTATTTAAGTCTTAAAATAAAACCGATTTGAATTCACTTTTTTAAATGATTGTTTTTAGAGCAACATGTCACCAAACGGCACCGGTTAGACTGGAAGCCGACTCCAAGATTGTTGGCAGATAGCTAGGCAGATGACGATTATTCTTAATGATTATTATAATAAGACAAGACATCCTAAATCGCTGTCACCTGTAAATGTACTGAGCACACGTTGGAGCATACGGTGGAGGTCTGCCCGGCTTGGGCGGAGCACCGCCGTGTCCTCGTGGAGGCGATCGGCGGCGGCGATCTCTCGCGTCTGGCCCTAGTCCAGGCTATGGTATGGAGCGAGAGTGCATGGGTAGCCATCGCCCCCTTCAGCGAAGCAGTGATGCTCGCGAAGAGGGAGGCGGCGCTGTGAGGGAGAGGCAGTATATGCGCCCTCACAGCCTTAGTCGCCGCAGTAGATGCTCTGGGCGTTGGGAATCCCAAGCTGATTCCCGGCCACCGTAGGCGTGGGCTTGCGGACGGCGAGTAATAGTAGCTCGCTGTCCGGTAAGGACCAAGCCCGGGTCGACGGCGCGTTGTGTTCCACGCGCGCCTCATGAGATGTCAGCAAATACTGGTGGGGTCCGCAAGGGCCGATGCCTACCAGGGATACGGGTTGTTCAAAAGAGATACCGCGGCCCCCGGCACACAGGCAACTGAGGGAACACGAGTGGGTTTTAGTCAGTAAAAGTCTGACACGCCCTTATGCTCCAGCCAGAGCGGGCGAAGATATTTGATGATTTCCCACCCAAAAAAAAACAGTAAATGTAAACCTGATAAAGGCCCGCTGAAAATAAACGAAGGTACGAGGGACTCGTGGGTAAATCATAATAGCAGTCGCTACTGAGAAGTACTCAGCTGCTGATAGGAAACCGACCCCAACATAGTTTGTTAAAAGTATGTTGCATAAGCATAATATGGAAAATAATAATGAAATGTTATTTAATTAATATTTATAATACAATTTCATAATTAAACCATGAACAATGTAAACGTCGAAGCCGTATCGGAAGTTGGGCAATGTGGTAGTACAATATTGCCCACTCATAAACAGATCGTGCTTTAAAGCGGTGTATTCTGTAACTTGAAGTTATAATAAAGCTCTTTTGTAATTACGTACTTGTGTCTATTTATAATTAGACACTGTAATTAGGTTTATAATTAATCACTACAAATTATAAAACAAAGTCCCCTGCCGCATCTGTCTGTATGTCTGTTAGTTTAGTAGTAGAAAACAAATGAACGGATTTTAATGCGGTTTTCACCAAAAGATAGAGTGATTCATGAGGAAGGTTGAAGATGTGTAATTTGTTAAGGTTTTGTGTAAATTGGATAACGTGGGTGAAACCACTAGCAAAAGCTAGGTATCTAAAAAATATTTATTTAGTACTACACAAAATACATTCTCTCATTGGCTCGACATTAGCCTGGGATAAAGAATTGCCATAAAGATCTGAAAAACAGGGTCAATTAAACCATGATTTACCTTATATTTTAATAAAACAGCCGGACCATTCCCATACAAATACAATTTTACTCTGGTTGTATTAAACAACGTGTTTTATCCACCTCGATCCGGCTCGATCCGGTTGTAACCGGCCCGGAGCGACGAGGCCGACGGTTCGCGCGGCCGCGTTTCGGATTGACGTGTAATTTTGTGATCGGGCTGCACTCTATTTGCTATCGTGTCTTCCTAGGACGGGAATAGAAAAAAAAGTAAAAAGTATTAGTTGGTAATTTAAAAGGGTAGTGGAAAAATCGAGATGGGTGGGTAGTTTGAAGTTTTCGTATTTTATTTAGTTAACGTATACATTTGAATTGTTCTTTTTAATGTAAACTGTTAAACTGTTGCAAAGCGTCTTTTTTAACGGGATTTCCCTTGAGCACTTTCCTTTGTACTAGACAAAATTCTACAGAATCTTAAATGCGTTTAATTTCTAAGAAGATCTAGATCTCAGATCATAAAATCCTACAAAAATAATCACTGTTTTCTTTCATAGTTGCACAAAACGCAATGTAATTATAACTCATGGACGAGCATCATAAAACACAATGTTTTAAAATCTTCTCTCTCACTCACTCTTTAACGTTAAGTACTGGGAGTAATTTCCCATTTTCGTCTGCACCTTGTAGGTACTAACTACACTATAGTACTAGCTCCTACTCGTTGTTCGAAACAGGGTAGAGTATTCTGGTCTTAAAAGCGATGTCTTTACGAGAACGATCAATTCCAATCTGCATCATTTTGAAAGATGATTGATTTTGAGAGATGAATTTCAATTGCTTCATATGTTAATAAAATAATCTACTCAACAACATAAATAACGCAATTAATCTTGTTTAACTGTCAAAATGAAAGCCATTTCTACCGGTAAGTAGTGAGTTACACAATTAGGTATCCCTTTCATTTGTTTTAGATATAGAATATTTTCCTTGTCAATTTACACGAATAAATAATTTATCCAACTGCACTATTTCCATTTGTTTCCAGTAAATAAAATAAAATGTTCTACTTTTGTATCTTTGTGATGAGCACGAGTTCTATGCAGCAGCCGAACCATTACCACACAGTCAATTGTTTTTCATCTATGCAATTGCACTCCAAAACTAAAGACGTATTTCCCTTATCGAGAACCCTAAGTAAGCACGAGCATTATGTGGATTACACGAAACGTTCCGTGACGCGGGAAATGACAACTTAAGCACCTGCTCATCGCCTTAATGTCGAGGTGAAAAGATATCCGACGCGCTCGATAGAGGGCTCTTTATTGGAGATTATAAATAAACTGAGGGTAGTACGAAATATTTTGTAACTGGATTTTGTTTTTGTGGAATTCGGTCAAATTCATAGAAAGTAAAGATAGAATAGGAACGAATAAGACCAATACTCAGCAGAATATACATTGAATCTTGCTAAAAGACAGCGAGGTGATATCAGCCTTCGACTTCAACATCATCTACTAAATTAAAAAGCATACTTAAAAGGGTTTTTAATTTATTCTGCTAGACTTATGTTAAACGAGTCGTAATAACAACATGATTTGACTTTTATCAGATCAGAACAGAATTAAAAGCAAGCCGAGCATAAAAATATGAATAAAAAGCGAACAAACGCTTGTCTAGCCAATTCCATAAATCTTAATGAAACAGACTAGACACGGTCTTAAAAAAAAAGAATATATTTTAAAATTTAGACATAAACCACGTATTCGGAGACAAAAGAGAGTATTAAAGCATACATTACAGTTTTTCAACGCCCAAAAGGAGGCGGGCGTGAAAAGTTTCTCACGTAGATTTTATTCCTTTATAAAATCGCACCGGGTGTGACTTTTAAATAAGATCGTGTTACAGGGTGTGATATTTTTAAGAGAACGTCCTCTAGCGGCCCGCTCGCGAACGTTTTCATATGTAAATCGAATTCGTAGACTCGCCCCAAGTTCTCTCGCTTCGCACAAGTTGTTTTTGTTGGTAATGACGGGTTTTTTGCCCTGAATTCTAAGGAGCACAATGCTTTTATGACTGCATTGCACCTTTGTGAAAAGTTTACCATAATTGCTTTCACGACATCCTGTTAGCTTTCTCTTTTCAAAGGAAAATTTGAAGTTTAAAGGTTTTTTGTGACGCGAAGGCGTTTATGTTTCTACTTTACATTATATTGTTTAAGGAAGAACTGGAGTTAATCGTCTTGAGAATTAATATCTTATCGTAGATCTAAAGTATTTTCCTTAGAATTAAGGCGCTTAAGAACTACTATGGAATCTCATTTATCGTACTGACAATACTAATTTGCCTTTAGAAATAGAACCGATTTTTTGGAACTTGTGAAATTCAATATAGACAGTTAAAATTCATTTATAGTATGAAACCTATAAACTATGTAAATTAAACAGAGTAATTGTTTGGGTTATATCCAAAGATCTGTACGTATATCATGAACAGCCGATAGAAAGAAAGAAAAGAAAGAAAACGTATTTATTAGACTCGCACAGGAAAAAAAAAGAAACTTAACTACACAATATGCTTAACAAAAAAAAAAAAAATTAAAATTAAAATATTATAAAAAGTAAAAAAAAAAAAAAAAAATACTGTACGAGGCCAAAAGGCCCCTATCTCAGCATGATGCTGCGACATTTAAAGGTGTCGCAGCGCTGGTATTCTGATAGGGCCCACTGTGATGTCACGGACAGATACAGGAATAAAATAATAAATAAAAATGAGATAATTATGTGTAAAATACCTAAAAAATTATGTACGTAAAAAGTTTGTTTTTTGTAATCCGCGTGTGTGCACCGCACGTAACATCTATTATTTGTCTATGCCTTTAGTGTCTGTGACACTACACTACACACACACACACCACGACACACTGCATCCGATACACTGCATCCTGTAATTTCTGGGTATGTTCCAATCAAACATAGCACTCAGGGATCGTTTCCGAAATTGCTTAGTGCTTAAGACGAATAATCCGATCTTTCCATGTCTTAGACGAGAACTATCGATAGTATTAAAAAACGATGTGATTTGTTAGGTTATTACTGTAATAAGCAAATACCTAAATACTTTTAAACAGTTTGTACGTGTCTACGTGTGTACGTGTTTTTATCAGTGTCGTCAAAAAAAAAATGCAAATAATCGAAAGCTGTTATAGAAATCTCTGCGCAATCATTTTACGCATTTCTTCATTTCATTTCATTTCTTACAAAAGAATCCCAAGAATCCCCTTCAAAATAAACAGTCACTCCAAAAAAGCAGTATCAAGCGGTAATGCCCCAAGGTATCGTTTAGCTAATTTCGAGGTTAACCTTAGATTAAGGAGGCGACCCCATCCGGGTCACTTACCCTGCCAAATACACGTTTATGTGCCGATGTGTTTTGGCACTACTAACCGATGGTAGAATGGTAGAAACTGTGCAAACCCGCCGTTCGTGTTGCGGTTTACTTTGGAAACTAATTTGACCGATCTGAATGTTTTGGCTAAACAATTTTTGGTATGTGGTTCGATGTTATTGAGATTTTTTGAATTGGTGGTTGAATTGTATTGGGTTTTGATGACTGTATCATGGGATGCAATTCATTATTATCTTGTGTAAGGGGCTATCATAACCCATGATCTAACCAAGGTTTCTAGAGTAGTCAGATCTATAGGAAACGCCGACCTCCGCTAGTTTAAAAAATATGATTGACGTGTAAAAGTATTTGTACAAACTTACTTACAGTAATAAAATCATTTATAATATTATGGCACTTTAGATTATGGATAAAAAAGTTAGGTAACACAATAGAGAACCGTCGACTCCATCTAGCTTATATTTTTGTTTTTTTATGTGTGCCATGTGTAAAAGTGATTCTGATATCCTATTTACAGACTAAACAATTTAATTTTATTGCTTATATTGTTTTTGGAATGTACTTTACTAAAAAATGTTTGTCGTTGACAGAGAATTGCCAGAGAACTCTTGACTAATTTAGTATTTACTTAAAACTAGTTATGTCATAGCTAGAGACTGCAGCGCCTCGTGAAATAAATCCGTCTCGTGAACAACACTAGAGTCTCACACATTCGTGTAATCAGTTTCTGATAGACTTCTATACTCCATTTGAAATAAGATTAGACATTTAACTAAACCTTTTTTACAGTCCGATCAACCGATTTTGGCTTCTATTGCGTTGGTGGCATAACAAATGGCAGCTGCAGTAAACAGTTGGTATTGTAACTACTTTTTTTCTTTTAGTGCCGTCCTTATGCCGACGGTATAGAAGTAAGAATCGGTTGAACTGACTGCAAAAAAGCTTTGTTTAAATGTCTAATCTTATTTCAAATGGAGTATACATTATACATACACACATACATATATTGAAACGACTAAAGTAACGACAACCGTTTATGGATTGGGGTATTATATTGTATTGGCACTTAAGCATATAAAAATTGTAGTGATAACCCTCAAATACCAATAACAATATTTTCGTAGTAATTTTTCCCTAATACGATATTGGAGAACAGCCAGAATCCGTCGGAAAACAGGGATAATGCGATAACCGTTGGTTAAAACGACTGTTATCCCCCTAACAGCTTGTTTGCAGTTAAGTTTAACCCACCCCGGATCAAATTCAGTTACTATTAAATATTTTCACACAAACTTTGCCCCTACACACGTCTCATGTTAGCTTTCAAGTTCAGTTGGTGAAAATTCCCCGCAGTTTTGGACTTACGGACGGACCGTTTGGGTAGTCCAGCATTCTTGTGTGTTGTCGTCAGGCTCGCAGCGTTTACTTTTTTTGTCTTGAAAGATGTTGGGTCGTATCTTGCACATCAGTTTCTCCATTTTGTTCTGAATCTATACATCATAGGTATCTGTTTCTGTCTGTAAAATATAAGACATCCTGATGACCGTGTTTATTCGGGTTACGTGTTTCACAAGTTGGCAATAGACTCGCACTCTAAAATATGTGACTTAAATATAACTGGCGAAATGTGGGTGTATTAAGGTGTACCTTAATACACCCACCTCTGCCACCTCTGCCGAACCCTTCGGGGATTACAGGCGTGATATTGTGTTATCTAACATTAGGTGCCAAGTTTATGCAATCTAAGTTGCAAGCTATATTTATCTGTGCTCTTGCAAGACAGGAGGTGGAATATCCTATAATTCTATGTGATTGTGACTGGTATTGAAGTTGTGAAGTGTTGTCAATCATTTATCTAGCTTTATCCTCCACGTTACAATTTGTGTATCAAAAATAATCGACTAACTTACCACTCTTAACATAGTGCTTGCACTTCACTTGGGGTATTTGCCAAAATATTCACGTAACTTGATCAATTTAAAATATACCTATAGAATGTTGAGATAAAGTTCATTTTGTGTTAATGAAATAATGCGAATATTTGGGCAAATACGCCTAGTGAAGTGCCAGGTTTACATTTAGAAACTTGAAAGAGTGAGTCACACATTCCGACAGTATGTGCCACAGGTAAAAGTAGCAACACGTTAAAACGACAACTTCACTGCTATTTGCAGAGTTGAATTTCAACGTTATCGAATTTCTACTTCATAAACTATTCCGTTGCCAGTAGATCTGTGGGACTGCTTGTTTGTGATGTCATCGCGTCACAAAAACTAATGTTTGCGGTCTTCAATAGAAAGACGACCGTTTGACGTTGGTGTAGTAAAATTCTGGCTTTTCATAATTATGTACTGTAGGTAAATGTTTCACGGTTATAATATGTTTCGGCTAGTTTGCACAGTTATTTGACTTTTAGTTGATAAAGTTCTGTACTCTGTTTGTAGTATAAAGTTATAATTTTCTGACTGATGTAGGAGTTAAAGAATAATAATGGGAGTTAGCCCGTGCTATCTCTATTATTTTTCTGTAGTTAAAGTTGTGCGAGTAGGTTTGCCTACACCTACTAAGCTCGCTGCGCATTTGCTAACAGTAATTAAAAGAAATACGTCACTTTCTTTTAATTATGGAACTGTCAACTATTCTTTAATTTATTGAGCCGTAAAATTGAATTTGCTATAAATATGAGGAGCAGGAGGGTATCGATACGTTGTTCCCAGTGAGCCGAGACGTGGGCCAATTTGCTATATGAGTAGGCGTGTTTCACTTTGAAATTTTTGCTCAACAATAAAGTTGCAAATTTAATCTGGCCCACTGTGTGCAAACATTTTTTGGGAGAACAATATTTTTGTTATATTTTTAATGAGTTTTTAACGTCTCTAAGGAAATGATCGAGAGTGCCTGTTCGGCAGAGTTTTATAAATCGGGAAACAACAATGTTATTTCAGGAAACCAGTAGGTAAAGCTAAAATGGAAAATTGTATACCTATTGATATATAAAATTATAGGTAATCGTGTGTTTTAAATAATTCTTGAGAGGATGGGTAAAAGCTTTTTATACGCGTCGTTACAGCTTCCTTGTAAAGGTATAATGAGTATTTTTAGCACGCTGTGATTTATGAGTATTCTCGCAAACGTGGGCGAAGAAGAAAATCTTTTACAATTTTTTACCGACACATCTGGGTTATTAATCAGGAAATAATTTCAGCAATCTATTAAAGATGTATGCTGACATCGTTCAAGAAAACTTATATACCTAATACGATATATAAAAGCAAAAACATCTATGCCGAACGTGATGTCCACTATTATCAAACTACTTCCCTTAAAAGCTCACAGATCCGATATCACACATACGCATGTTCGGAAATACCCTGGATTAAACTCCTGGCAAACAGACAGACTCGAAAACTAAATATTTAGTTCATCTGTGGCGATCGTTTGCCAAATAATAGCATCCGCAGTTCCACATCAAGCGCCTGTTGCATGATTAGAATAATATTGCAACTCGCTCCCTCGCTAATGTGTTAGTGGAACTGAGTTGCGATATTATTCCACCCCGTTGTATGCGCCATCTACTTGAATTAGCCGCACGCATATTTCAAGAATAATTGGTGTTTAGGATGTACTTAGTTTGTGAAAACTGTTATTAAATAACGTTGTTTTCTTTTGTGTGAATGTGAGCTGTGCTGTTTGGTAAGAAAGGAGTTTTGAGTGTTGTGAAAATGTGCTGAAAGCACTTGTACATTTTTGCTAGTGCATGGTTTTTAGTACGCGAAAAATCTTCACACGAAAACGTCTAATACTTGAACATTTTTAATAAAAAAAAAAGCAACCGGGTTGTGAGATAATCTTAAACTCATTGACAACGATTTCCTTATTTTGAAGGCCTTCGACAAAATATATTAGGTCTTTACCTATGAAATTGCCGTTTTGCAGTACTGGCCATTTCAAATCAAAATAATTTTTGTTTGGGTAAGAATTCTAATTTCAAATTAATTTTATTTTAAAAACATGGATTTTTTTTTCCAAAAGTAGTCATTTGTTTATTGATTAGTGTTACATTTTCATCGCATTTCAATCTTTTTCGTCATCATGGATACGTTAAAAATTCGAGTAATTATGGAATATGAGTACCATCGTGGCAGCAACGCGGCACAAGCGGCACGCAACATCAACGACGTTTACGGAGCTAACACTACAAACCAACGCACCACCTGTTATTGGTTTGCTCGCTTCCGTTCTGGAAATTTCGACCTGAAAAATGAACCTCGCGGTCGTCCGAAGACTTTGGTCGACAATGACGAATTAAAGGCGATTGTGGAAGCTGATGATACACAATCTACGGCTGAATTAGCAGCAGCTTTCGACGTTAGCGTCAAAACAATATTGGTCCATTTGCGTCAAATTGGCAAGGTAAAAAAGCTTGACAAATGGGTGCCCCACGAACTCAATGATCGTCAGCGCGAAGTACGCGTCGAGACGTGCCTTGCACTGCTCAACAGACACACAAATGAAGGAATTTTGAACCGCATTGTTACCTGCGATGAAAAATGGATTCTGTTTGATAACCGCAAGCGCTCAGCAAGTTGGTTGGATCCTGGTTCAGCACCTAAACAATGCCCTAAACGAAAACTTACCCCTAGAAAAGTGATGGTCACTGTTTGGTGGTCTAGCGCCGGTGTGATTCATCACAGCTTCTTACCAAACGGGGTGAGCATTACTGCAGATGTGTACTGTGAAGAACTGAACACCATGATGGAGAAGCTGGCACATCTCCAACCAGCATTGGTCAATCGCTCGTCTCCGCTGCTCCTGCACGACAACGCGCGACCTCATACTGCACAGCAGACGGTCTCCAAGTTGCAAGAACTGGGGTTGGAAGCTCTCCGTCATCCGCCCTACTCACCAGACCTTGCGCCTACAGACTACTACTTTTTCCAGAATTTGGATAACTTCTTGGCGGGAAAAAAATTCAATACCCGAGAGGCAGTACAAAATGCCTTTGAAGAATTTGTTGCCTCCCGTCCAGCTGATTTCTTTAAGAAGGGCATCAATAAACTGCCACTGCGATGGCAAAGATGCATTGATTGCATGGGTGATTACTTCGATTAATACAAATAAAAAATACATGAAAAAAATTTGTTTAAATTTTTTCATACAAAACGGCAATTTCATAGGTAAAGGCCTATTATAAAGTACTTATTAATTTGTCTACTTATAAAAATATGACATATCTGCCAGGGGTGCGGGTTGTTCGAAAAAGATACCGCGGCCCCTGGCACACAGGCAACTGAGGGAACACGGGTGGGTTTTAGTCAGTAAAAGTCTGACACGCCCTCCCGCTCCACCCAGAGCGGGAGAAGTTATTTGATGATTTCCCCTCCAAAAAAAAAAAACCAATAGCATATTTTTTTATTCAAACAAATAAGATCAAAAACTCACACTGTGCAATGATTTCTTTCCTATCACTTCATCAAAAATATCTCTCCAACTCTTACAAAGCTATAATGAGTGACCAAACCCACCATTAATTCATATCCCCATAAATATGAGATTTGTTTGATACTTCAAAGGGAGAAAAAACCAGTTGAATAGGTACTCAGGCGTCGGATGCCCGTAATTGAGTTAGTACCCACATTCCCGACTCCCCTCAGAACGAGGCCATGACATCAACGATATGGAATCGTATTGATAATACTGGCAGTTTTTTTGCCATTAGAAATTGTGATTTGGAAACAAACAAAAGGTAAATCAGCGTGTTGGAAAATCCATAAAAAATTGCGCTATAGGTAATATCATTATTTTTATCTTAGCGTCTCACACGTGCCTAAAAAATATATATAAGTACTCGTAGTTGCATGGCAAGAGCTCGTAGCGAAATTTTAAAAATGACATAAAAGTTTTATAGAATTCAAGCAGTTTAAAAAAAAACGCTTTGAGGTTCATTAATTTGAGGTATTTTTATACGTTTTGGTGCAGATTTTTCCAACATAAGATATATTTTATCCGCAGAATAAAATTGTCATTTTACAGTTTTTATATGTAAAAACTGTCAAAAATTCAAAATAATTCTTCGGATAACGATATCTGGCGTTCGAAAATCAGCCCTTACATAATAAACTACAAGGGAAGACTTTGAAAGATACATATGAATTATTACACAAGATGCGCGCAGCCTTCGTGGCCTCTTCTTCAAGAGTTCGTGGCGGATATGAAATCAATGCGATGAATAGACGAGAAACGAATTGCGGGGATCGCTTGGCGAAAGTTTGTAGCAGACAAACCGACGATACCGTATATATCACTCCGTACACTGATGTAGGAATATTAATAATCTCTACTTTTATTGAGTTACTTCTTTGTTGTGAGTTGTACTTTATTAAATCCGCCATCTTCTTTTTCATAGAGTTTATCGTTCGGTTCCTATCTTCTGTGCTTTATCTTTTCAGCACCATGTTGTCATCCCAATTTCAAGTCTATTCGTTACTGCCTCAGTATCTACCTAATTGCTAGAAATATCTTCCCCTATATCTTATTCGTAAATTATGGATTTCGTCAGAATTAAAGATATTGCATTGCCGAGGACGATTCGTTCATCTTCTGCCAGCCGTTGTCCTGACCCTGTCTTGAGCTGACCGACGTCAGCTCAAACTATTTACCTCGTTAATTTTCACTCTCCAAAAAGCTCTTCATTGATCTAATCTGCGTTCCTTATTTCCCAATCTCTTTAAAACTCTTAAAGTGTCTCACATTAATGCCAAATACGAGTTAAAACCTCACATATCTTACTGTCACGTGTATAAGTATATTTTGTGGAACAGCGTCGATGACACGCGGGATCCGGATTACCTCCCCCCATCGAGGGATTATAGCCGCGGTTTTATGTACGTGTGTGAGTACATGCTGTTGTTTGTGCTGTTGGAGGGAAAAATTGTGGTTTGGTGGTCCAATTGGTTTAAACGAGAGACGGTATGTTCTAATTCTTCACTCTTCTTCGGACTATGTTTGTCCAATTTTCGTGGATCATTTCTACTTACTAGTAGACCACTTTTTTAATAAGTTCAAGGACTACAAACAAGGCTGTTAATCTTCATACTTACGAACGAATGAAAGTGTGGAGTCTTTGTCGTTGAGGTTTTCAGCAATCCTTTACGTCAACCTTCCTAGAAGTGGTTCTGGTATGTGGGCACTATTCTTAGTGCTGTGCCACATTTTATACGTCCTCTTTCTGCCCTCAACCCAATTTACTTGGAATTGGCGCAGAATATGTGTTCTTCCGAAGATATCCATCCATCGTCTTCTCCCTATTCTTCTAAGGAATTGTTCAGTAAGGCAGAAGATTTATATCCTCGTTACCGACGAGACCCCCACAGGTTTGTACTGGATATCCTTTCGAGACTAGCTAAATATAATAAAAGTTGTATATCCATATGTGTACGTATATATAATAAGATACCAAGTAATGTCAAGACTTTAAATATGAGATTATTCAAAAATAAATTGCATGAATGGTTGCGTAGTCATAGTTTTTATAGCGTCAAAGAATTCTTTGACTATAAATGTAAAATGTAAAATAATAATAAAATGTTAATTAAAAAAAAAAAAAAAAAAAAAAAAATGCTTGTGTAAATTTCTACGCTTATAACTGTTAAGCAAAAACATGTATGCTCTTGTTATTTTGTTTTTTTACCATCTTTTTATACCATGTTTTACAGCAGATAAATATTATTCTATTCTCACATAATTTTTCATACATTTTAGTATCGTTTTTTGGTCTTTCTTTTTGATTTCTAAAATCATCTCTAACCTGACTGCCCTCTCCATCGACAAATACTCGATGTTACGGACATAAGTCGGCATTTAATTGGAGCCGAACTTAGTTATGAAGTTGGGAGCGACCGATGGACTCGATCCATTATGGATTACCCGTGTTGTTGTAATGAAGCTATTCAACCCACGGAATTATTTAGCGCTCGCGGTTCCTATGAATGTGTCAATAAAGTTCATTGTATTTCTGGGGAAATACAACTGTGCTATACTGATCCATCAGCGCATAATGATGGCTTTGTTCGTCGGGATCCTCTATTAATAAATATGTGTAGTACCGTGGAATGTCGAGGAATAAACACTGATAGAGTATGACTATCCAAACAGCGAGCAAAATAGCATAGACACAGTGGTCATGTACAGATACAGTAGACCAATTGTATAGAAATTATTATAGCGCTAATTAGCGTTCACGCTACGGGTACTATAACGGAAATTCGCCAATTCAAAACCTAAGAAAACATCATTAATTAATTACAAAACATCAAACAAAAGCCCATAACAATCGAATCTCAATAAACTATAGGCATTCCCGAACGTATACCAATTATAAAACCGTTTTATATAGTAGTATACCGTTCATTATTCCCGAATAATATGACGCTGTGAGGCGAGCGTTCCATTACTGTGCATTACTTATTAATGCTTCGGCGGTCGCCTGCGCCGCTCCCCGCAGACGACGAACAGACGGCTTTTATTACGCTTTAGGGCGTGGAGTATGGAGTAAATGGATAGCTAGGATATAAACCTGCCTTGTCTCCAGAATAGGCTATAGGTAGTTTATGGTACGCAATGCAGAATTTGGACGTGATTCGTAGAATGATTGACGAATCTGAACATGTAACATCTGTACTAAATAAAAAAAAACAGCGTAAATATTAATTTAGTAAGTTCCAGCTGTAACGGATACTTTAAATACAATACAAGTTAAAACAATTAACACATCTATGTCTATCATAATAGAATTTAGTTATGTTTACTTCTAATTAATAAATAAATAATTGTATTTAGAGAGTCGTCCTGTATTTGTTTGAAGAAGTACATATGTAGGTAACAAACAGCTTTATTCTCCGAATGGTTACGCTGAGATCCGCTATCCATAGAATTCGATGGAGTGTGTGTGTATTTATAAGACGATGCTGTTGTCATTTACCGGTCGACATTCCCGACTGCTGAGCTGCCAACTAGTAGGGTCATAAAGCAAAATGTATTCAAGAAGTCAGTTCTGTTCCATCCCCCGTTGTTACTTCATTTACTTACTATTTATTCCATGTACTCAGTCAATGTCGGTACTGGGTACTAAATGGCGCTAGTTTGATGACAAACTCCTTGCGGTTATCACATAATGCCGCACTGGTATAAAATTGTTGATGTTATAGATAGGTGTCAGCAACCGGCTTGACCAGTCTTTAGGAAAAAACCTCGATAAAGTATAAACCGATTTTGGAAAAAAAGTTAACATCTAAGGGCGAATTTCACCAAATGTTTATAGAAAGAATAAGTCTTATCCTGCGAATAAATTTTGAATTTTTGACAGTTTTTCCACACTAAAACTGTCAGTCGTCAATTTTATTCCACGGATAAAAGATATTTGACTTTGGTGAAATCAGTCCTAAATGAGTTAGGTATAGGATTCTCCTATCTAGGTTTAGGTACTCATTGCATTGCTATGTTATTCGATAACAAACAAGTAGGTAGCTCATAACCAGCTTCATGTGAAAAATGTCCACTGCAAGACATAGGGTTCACAAGCGTCGCCACAACGACCTAAGGCGGTTCACCACATGGTAATTTGTCTTTACCTTCTGTAGAAATCTGAAAAAACTAAGGCATCGCAAATGCGTTGCACACCGTCAGTTTAAAGTTAATCTGCTTTAAAAGTAAAAATAAAATACCTACTTAATTTTCCACCTAGACAGAATCGTTCCAAAAAAGATCTCAATAATAAAATTGGTAGACGTTACAATTCCTACATTTACACGGAGCGAAGAAATCAAAGTTTTATTAGATGCCGCGAGGAATGGGACTCGCCAGTGAGTTACGAGCCTAACGTCGATTGCTTCGCCGGCCAAATTGTGATAGGTCACGTGCTTACACAGTCTTGGTACTAGGAGTTGAGGAGTCGCGAGGAGTATTGAATGGACGGGTTGATTTTTGATGCTGTTCGATACGAGGCGGATGGTACACTTCTTAGTGTTCGGCGTTCGTTCTTAGTTCTTAAGAATGCTCATTATAAACTGTTATTATTGTGACGGCCTAACAAATGCCTTTTAAGATACCACCTGCACTGCGTGAATGATAAAACATAGCTATTTTTGCAGGGATAAAACAAAACAGAGTGGTTTGAGCAAAAACAATTCTTAATAAGCTCACTTACTAAACCAGAACTGAGTAGATTATAAATCGTAAATATTTTTAGTAAATCTGGAGTCTAGAAAACTTCTAAATAGTAATTTTCTGCACACACACAACCCAAGCACAAATATACATTTTGCACGAAAACCAATACACACAATACAAAGCAGCAAGAAAATGATTTGATTTAACCCCACCGCAACGAATGCATACGTCTTTGTCTCTACCAGGAAAACATAATTTAGCAGGGGGCGTATGCCAACCAATGTTTAAGCTGAGTTTCCTATGCAAATCGAGTTCGTCACGGCATTCGGCCAGGAACTCGAGGTGCTGTAAACAATTGAATCTTCATACTCAATGGAAAGAGCCCTCACGTGTAATCGAAGAAGACAAAAAGTAGTTCCGACGTTATTTGGTAGAAGTAAGTGAAGTGGAATTGTTGATGTGTGTCATTTAATAAGAGAGTGTCAATTTGCTGGCTTTTAGGCGGAATTTTGACAGTATAAGGTTGACGGTATAAGTATGTAACTGAGCCAGCTTGTGAAACCAAAACGTTAAAGTGGGGTTGCTGTGAAATATTTGCCGTTGATGACATGACACTCCTTGATGTGGCTTTATATTTTCACCTTAGCTATCAAGTTTATTTTTACTGTTAAAAGTTATCCAGATATAAATATCTCAAGCCAATCCCACGTTTTGTAAGTACACTCGAGAGCAATGAATCCGGGTCACTTAAAGAATGTTAAAAATCTCGGAAACTAAAAATGATAGGTTAATGCAATAAATTGTATTTAAAAGACAATGTAATACTCCTTAAATGAAAGTAAAAAAAATATGAGTCACCATACATTTTATTAACACAAAATTACATAAAGAAAAAAACTGCTGATCTCTCCTTAAAACAAAAATAGGAAACATGAAATTTTTGAACTTTATTACGATTTTCTTGAATTTTAATACTTCGTATTGCCTCCTCGTGCTTCCATTACTGCGTTTACGCGGTTTGGCATGCTGTACACCAAGTTCCTTATACGATTTTGGGGAATATTCTCCCATTCCTCTGTGAGAGCAATTTTGAGCTCACGAAGCGTGATTGGGGGAGGGTTTCGTTGTTTTACGCATCTGCCTAGCTCGTCCCGAGCATGCTCGATCGGGTTGATATCCGGGCTGCGCGCTGGCCACTCCATACGAGTAATGTTCATCTCTTGAAGGTAGTCATTCACAATCCTACCTGTATGTGGTCGGGCATTTCGGTGAGGATGCTATATTTATGCATGCATAAATATAGCATCCTCACCTAAATTGACCATAAATGGACCAACGTGATCATTGAGGATTTCTTCCACATATCTTACGCTAGTTAAAGAGCCGTTTTCTATGATCACCAGCTCTGTGCGACTTTCAGAAGAAATTCCGGCCCACACAAGTACAGACCCACCACCGTAGGCTACTTTTTCTTCGATGCATGCTTGCTTGAATCTTTCCCCTGGTCTTCGATACACTCTGTGTCTTCCATCGTGCTTGTAGAGCATAAATTTTGATTCGTCGGAGAACATAACTTTTGACCAATCTTCAATACTCCAATTTACGTGGCTCTGGGCATATCTTAGTCTTGAAATACGATGCCCACGCTCCAGTTTAGGGCCGTTTGCAGGTCTAAGGGGTTTTAAGTTAGATTCAGCAAGCCGACGTCTTACTGTCCATGCACTTGGGTTACTTCCTCCGAGGCGTCGAAACTGATTTGTGAGTTCAGTTCCTGTGAGAAAGCGATTTCGAAGCATGGTGTTCACCAAGTATCGGTCTTCTCGTGCTGTGGTACACCTGGTTCTGCCCGTTCCTGGTCTGCGTAGGTTAGAACCAGTTTCTTCGTAACGTCGGAGAACTCTTTGTACTGTTGACAGCGACACACCGACAGTCCTGGCTGTATCGCGCTGACTCCGGCCGGTTTCCAGCATTGTAAGTATTCTGGTGCATTCTTCAGGCGTAAGCGACATAATTTCAGCTTGAATAATGAATATAGAGCACTATCAACATGGTTTATGTACCCACATAAATGACAGATTACAAACAAAAGCAAAACCAAATGCTGTAATTTCGTAGTTCCATCTTCGAAAGTGGCCCTTTTTCAAATTAGATTTTTTTATGATATAACTTTACAATAACTATGAAGTTTTAATACCTTCATTTAAGGAGTATTACATTGTCTATTAAATACAATTTATTGCATTAACCTAGCATTTTTAGTTTCCGAGATTTTTAGGATTCTTTAAGTGACCCGGATTCATTGCTCTCGAGTGTAGTACAAGCCGTGGGATGTTTCGTAGACAAAGATGACGAACTTGCAGACAAACTTTCATCTCATACCCTTTAGGAAATGAATTTTCAATCCTTTCTTAGTGCTCACCTTCGATATAGGTATGTAAATTATAAATCTTGTGCAAAATTTCATGATTCTAGACACAGCGGTTTAGGTTGTGCGTTGTTTGTCAGTTAATTAATTAAGGATTTTTATTAAATTAGTTGTGAAAACATTTATCGTAATAATTTATACGCGCAACCTATTGCTATGCCAAAAGATTTTTTTTTTATTATTGGCAAAATATAATATGCTAGGGTGTCTAGAATAATTTACTGAATTCATGTTTACCGTTTGCGCGTCTATTTCCGAGCCACCATGTATAAAATTAAGCAAGTTGCTTTTAAATAAGTCTTAGAGATTTTACTCTATTTCATGAGTCAACTTTGTTTATTTTATTCAATTACGACTGTTTTCATCAAATACAATACATCTTACAAAACAATTCACATCTCTTATTTAAGTAGTACTTAAGTGAAGTCAAAAAGATGTGTACAACAATACAGTAAATCGAGCCTTTACGAACAGAGTGGGCACTTAGTTCGTCTGATTATTACATATTATCCTTCAAGGTAAACAAATTACGTGATGTCTCTTCAACGTTGTTATGGACCAATATGTTTTCAGAAGAATTTTTACATTTTGACTAATGTACTTAAATAGCTTCGTCATCTACTAAACGATTCTGAGAGATGTCTGATAGATAACTTTTTTATAAATAAAGAGCTTTCTCTTTATTTATATGAAGATAAAAAAGTTATCATTGATGTCAAATCAAGTTAGATTTGATGTTTCGTATGTTTGTTTGTTACGCTTTCACGCTAAAACGGCTGGACGGATTTAGTCGAAATTTGGCACATGGGTAGACCATATCCTGGATTAGGATCTAGGATACTTTTTATCTCGATATTCCCACGGGATCGAGACTTATGCGGGTAAAATCTCGGGGAACAGGCAATTATTCCATATACTTAAGTCGTGATTACTTAATTACGACTTGTTTTAGTAGATAGTTTGTGTAATCTTTCATCAGCATTATCTACTATTTATGAGGCCTCATAAATACTAGGTAATTCTGCCTCCTTCGTTCGCTAATCCCTTCTTATCTGTGCTGAACAGTATCTAGAATCAAAATCCTGTTTACTTTCCAAAATTATGTTAAAAAAATGTAAACCGGATCTGACAGCTGTACGTGACTTAAGCACCATTAAGCAAGTGAGTGAATAAGCGGCACTTAGTTTGTCAGAGTACAAGATATCGGCTATTTGGCACACAATTTGAGAGCTTGTCAGTGTGACGCGGCTGTCTCATACCTAAGGAAAGAAAGAAAGAAAGAAAATAAGAAGAAAGCCAAACCCTCTTTTTTGTTTGGATAGTTTCTGAATAAGAATGGAAAAACGTTGTAGATGAGCATAAATAAGTGATAGAATGACAACAGAATGCAAAAATACTTCATTGCTGTAATGCCAATTTGGCAGTAGGAACAGTTTCTGAATTCAACGTTTAATTTGAATAATTAAAAAAAGAAATACGCAAGAAGAGATGTAATATAAGAGTGTAATAAACACTCTTATATTACAACTCTTCAATTTAGTTGAAATCTAATCGTTTCTGAAAAAAAAGACTTGTATAAAACTTCACGTTGTAGCTCGAGATCGGGAATAGTATCCAAGTTTCATACAAATTCTATGTATGTAATGTGTGTGTGTACCTCATTATGATTATAATATAATTTAAAAAACGTAAAACAAATTAGACTCAAATTTCCGTCATTGAGTGAGAGATCGTCAAAATGACTTCAATAAACACATACCTAACAATTCCATCTCACTACCAAAACTATCCATCCAAAACATTTGAACATAATATTCAATCAGTTCGCATAATTTCAGCTTCAATTATTCGAATGCTGATTCGCCTCTATACTATAGAGGTGCCGTAACCACGAGACTACTGAAGCAGGAACCAAGAAGTTTGCCTTCTGAATTGAATCTTCAATTAAACGCTGGCAGTTCCATTTGAACGGCACGACTTGCTCCAATCGCGCCGTTGCCGTTGGCCAGAAACTACGAATCATTATGAGAAACCAATATAGTTCTTTTTTTAAACTTTGAAATCGATTTCTTTGCCTATCGAGAGCTAACTTACTTCTTTATGATATCTATTAATTGGTTTGGATTTTTTTAAATTGAATTGGTAGCGAAATATTTTAAAAGAAACAGCATGTTTTTTTTGTGCCAGTATGTATATTTATTAGAATGAATGGCAAAAGCATCGAGTTTCGTACACAGTTCTTACAGCGCTACAAGGTTTTCTTTTAACGCGTGGCCTAAATACGCCGCCATTTTGTTTGGCGGAACTGACGCCGCCATTTTGTGTTTTTAACACATTTTACGAAACAAATGCACAAATGTTTTCCAGTGCCAAAAGGTCCGCGTCGCAGTGTAGATAGGTTATTTTCGTTATATTTTGTGACTCTTGTTCCCTCCGCAAAGGCCAAAGTAGTGTAAGAATAATCTTAAGTAATCTCATCTCTCATATTGATTTTCTTCCACCTCAAAACGTACGTACAAGCAAAAATGTATCTATCTACATTCCAAGTATACAGAATGATTCAAGGATAGATAAATAAGCCCATTCATCATTGTCCGTTTTTAGGGATTCGTCGGACAAAAGGAAGACTTGCCCCAGTTCTGATTACCATCTGTTGTAATAAGTGTATGAATGGGTTCCGTCCAAATCTTAATTAGGTTCCAACCTGTATCGTTCACGGTTGAAACTTGCAGGAGCGTTATCTCTTGGTTTATAACCCTCGGCAGATTGGTTTTTTACGTACGATATTGGAGGTAAAACGTCCCACATAAACTGTGTTTTATTTTTCGATACTGATTTAAGACCAAATGTTTAGATATTGCGAATACTGGACTTCATTTAAAAAATGATGGATGAGGTGATCAAATACAAAGTGATGAAGAAAAATGAATTCAGTTGGTATTTCGTTCAATCTTTTACAGCTTTGATGGACACGCAAGCTCTCATATATTCATATATACATATAAAATGCGAAATAAACACATAATATATTGATGAGATGCCATTTTTATAACTCCCAGTACATTTACGAGGGTGACAGTCTAACCGTGCGGATAAAAAGGACGAAACGTTGGTATGCAATGACTGTCTGCGCAGTTGTGCACTGAGGTATATCGTACGTAAGCCTTTAAAAAATCAAACGCTTCGAAAAGCTACCATCGAAGCAGATGGACGGTAAATCCAACTGCAATAATTGATCAGCAAATCGAAGTAAACAGGCACCTGGCTGACACTCATGATTGCCTTCATAATGCAACGTTCCTAGCACGAAACGTATTACCCAACCATGTTACGTAGCTTGATAACTCGATGCGAACCACTGTGGTGGCGCGACAATCTCGTTTGGTCGGATAATACGGCTTCATAATAAGCGTGCTGGCGTATGGACGAAGCAAACAAGGCTTGACTGCACACGCCATTAAGATATTCAAACCAGATATGGAACGACCATTGACTTGACATGTACTTTTTAATTATATTTCACGTTTTATTGCACTAGTGGTGTCCGTTTTATTTATGTATAACGTCGGATCTGCGGGGGCTGTAAAAATTATAATATTTATTACTTCGTTCGTTTATTTTTACTGCTCCTTCTAAAAACCTTCGGGCTATTTTCTTGGTTATCTTTTATGTTTATCTATTCATACACTTTAGTGGCCTGAACATTAGAGGGTGAAAATATTTTGAAATAACTTCATATTTTAGTCCCAAAAATCTTAGTACAGTTTTGACATAGAACTTATTTATTCTAATTAAAGCGTCAACTTATTCCGTTGAAATAATTACATTTTCCATTTATTTCTGTGGCTTCGGGAATACCATAGTCATTAATCGTTCTTTCCCTCAATTCTACCAAACAATTAGGGTTACAAAACAGTTTTTAAGTCATCGCCGTCAATCAAGACGGTTACATCATCCCTCCACTTGCGGGGATGAACGTACACCTGTACCGAATTAATTGCCCCGCCGAGTCCAGCTAATTATAAATGGGAGTGATATATTATATGCTTAACAAACTCGGTAATTTCGACTCTGTGGGCCGTTTAGTTTGGAGTTGAGTTGATAACTTCAAGTACAATTTGAATTTAGAAAATACTATTTATGTGAAAAGTAAAAAGAATGACGTTTGATTCCCAATTTGAATTTGAAGCAAGCTCAGCTATGGTTCAAAGACACAGTTCTATTTATTTGACACAGATTACAATAAAAGAAGTTTAACTAGAAATGAGGTTGCGGTGTTAAAATAGGGCAATACTAAGTCTAAAGCGGTTTGCGGTCTAAAGTCTTGACTCAACAAATGCGGCCATAGATGTCTTGGACTTGGACATTTCTATACAAATCAGTGTTGCCAGTTTGCCGATTTTCGAAGACAAAAATAAAACTATCTTTTGCAGAAAAAGATGAAATTATATGATAACAAAAACATGATATCGTTTCTATTGACAAAGCTTAGATTTCAAATAGATCGTTTATTAGATTAGGTTATAAACAATTTCAGAGAAATGTATCTTCAAAGACCAGAATTACTTTATTTTCTGGGAAGTCGAATGCCTATAAGAAATTACTTGAAAACATATTTATTGGAAAAAGTTATGAACAAGTCGACTTGCTTGATATCAAACGATCCTTCGTTTCATGCCAGTGTTATTGGAGTTGTGTTGTTTTAATTGTGGCTAAAATATCAAAAAGGGGCTCAAGTTAACCGAACTGTAATTTAACGGCTTCGTTTCATTTTTGAGTCGTATTTTGGAAGATTTATCGTGGGACTAGTAAGTCTTCTATTTTGCGTACAAAATAGATATTGAGTTCCTTGTATCTAATGAAGTCGTATGAAGTCGTTTAAAAATAGTATATTATCTAGGTAACAGAATGATTCTTGGAATTTGTTACGATCGAGTTATGGTACGGTATGAATTGAAGCCATTTAATTATACGTATCATATTAGTAACGGGGTATGTGAGCGATATTATTTTAGCTTAACAGCTTACTCAGAAAAAGTTACCTACTGTTATTGAGGGTTCCAGGGTTCCTTATCAAAATGGCTAGCCAGAACCCTATGGAGGTGGCATAGTCAGTTTCTCTATCGATCTGTTTTTAATTGATGTTAATGGTACTGTAGGTAACTATTATATGCGTACCTTTTCTCAACTAAGTTGGGGTCGGCTTTATATGTGTGACCCACTACTGTCGTAGTGGAAAGCGACTAAATCAGGTTCGTTGTATTTTTAATATTACCACCCTCAAATAATCATAACATTCACTAACTTTAATCGAATGAGTGAGCGAAGTGTCGTTAGCCATAAACACTTTGTCCTCTCCACAGAAGAGATAAAGGGTCCTCTCTGCCTCTAATGCTTATTACCAGGGGCTTAAGTCTACCTAGTTATATTCGTTCCAATTGTCTCGCCATTGTGAGGTTTGGACAGTTTTTCTATGGGAAATCTGTCAAAAAGTCATAATGGCGCGACCTCTGCAACGTTTGTAAGTTAGTAGACTTAAGCCCCTGCTGTGATGTATACAGTACTACGATTCACTGACAACAAACAGTGTTTCCAACAAAATAAAAATATGAATATGTATTTAACATGAATGTTGCGGGTGGCGCTAAGCCAGGGTGCCCCAGGGGAGATGAAGACTTAATTTTAGACGAAAGTGCGTCGCAAACCTATTACTTATGTCCCACTAGCTTTAGGAGCTAATTCATTAATATTGTACTTGGTGCTTAGGTCTAACTGAAGCTTAACATATTTGTAGGCGAGCAGAAACACAACTAGAATCAATTATTATTTTTTGTAAGTTTTTCCGGTGAAAAGACAGATTATTCTCACATATACACTTACATCTCTTTCATTTACTTTCTCCGGTTACTCACACACCCTCTGGTATCTCCACAATGTTATTGTATTTATTTTTAATTTAACTTTTGTTTTGTATGTTACTAAATTTTATATTGGTTCTCTAATTTATTGTTACTTACTAATGTATCCTGTTTTGTTATTATGTCGTGTACCCAATAACAGGCATCTAGCCGCGGGAGGGTCCTGGTGACCTGTAATACAGGTTTTTAAATAAACCTACCTCAGGCACCAGTCTCTCACAAAGTTAGCTCCTTTTTCGTGCACTACTATGTTTAGCATTAAGTTCATAACTTATGTAGAGAGAGAATAAAGTTTTTATATTATTATTATTTGACTTTGAGTATAGGATTTCCCATCAGCAAAAAATACGAATTTCCATACTAACATTCATCCTCTTTTATCCCTTTAAGGGATGAATTTTCAAAAATCTCAGTGCCCAACTTCGTTATATTAAGAATTACCTAAAGTTCCTAATGCCAACCTCAGCGTAGCAACTCTTGTGCATAACTTCGAGCTTCTAGGCCCAGTGGTTTAAGCTGTGCGATGTCAGTGAATTTAAAAGGTTGATCAGATTGATCATCTTTCTATGTTCTAAAAACTTTGGTTATGCAAACGTGATTGTGGATTTTCTTGTGATAGTTGGTACCATCATCTGCCTTACCTTTTCCCGACTATGTTGTTGGGTTTTTTTTTTGGGTGGGAAATCATCAAACAACTTTTCCCGCTCTGGGTGCAGCAGGAGGGCGTGTCAGACTTTTACTGACTAAAACCCACCCGTGTTCCCTCAGTTGCCTGTGTGGCAGGGGCTACGGTATCTCTTTCGTCCATTCTAACCGGACTCAGTAAAAAATACCAGTGTTATATTCTCTCCAAAATCAACCAATAGATTCTCTATGATAAAATTCAAAACTCAACTAAAAATTTTCACTTTCCCGAAGCATTTCCGACAGCTTACTACCATCGGTATTCTTTGTTAATTTAATATACATCCTAATAATAATGAGAGACAATGAAAACGAAACGAGCCTTTTAATATTCAGTCGGATTTTCCGAGAGAAAAAGTCCCGGTTCACTGCCGCACCCTATTTGTCTTTTTACCCCATATCTGTTTTTGTAAAGCTGCTTTCGGGAAAGCCGTGACCGAAAAAACTCGGGAAATATCTAGAAGGATCTCTCTTTTTGTAAATCATTCATATAAACAATATTGTTTTAAATCGAACGCTTGGAAAATCGGTTTAGAGTTTGATGGATCGATGGTTTCTTTTTGTGGAATTAATTGACTGTCTTTTTTAATAGGTATTTTGAATATTATGGTAATTTAGTTTCAATAGAATGAATAAAGAATCCTAACTAAAATGCCCACGCTGCATAAATAAAAACAGACTTTGAAAAAGACTTTTGTCCCGCAGAATAATTTTAATCTGGTAAAATTAAAAATATGCAATTTAAATTAAACCTTTTTTAAATACACCTAGACGTTTTAATGAGTAAAAATTTAACCTCCAAAACTTTCGACGGCTGTTACTTTTATAATTCTCTTTAAGTAGGTACTTCCATCTCCGGATTGAGGAAGTTCAACCTTCATTCACTGACATTAGTATTCGAAAGAATTTCTAATTTTAAAGTACTTGATGATAACTTGGTAGCAAAGTGGTATATTTTAATGTAGCTACTACTTGGTATTAGAAATAGATCAGGTTATCATTACATATCATAAAATCACGCCTTGCTTCCTCGAAGAGATGGGCAGAGGTGTACTTATAGCACACCCACGTGCCGCCAGTTTTGTTTAAGTTCCATGTAATTGGGGGCGAGCCTATTGACGTCAATCAGCCACAAATCCAAGCTCCGGGCTGCTACCGAGAAATTCCAGACAAAATAAATAATAGTTTAAAAAACACGCTTTAAAAACCAAACTAAAAAAGGAGAAAATGATTTAGTTCAATTAAAAAGCGTGGGGTGCTTTTTGAGGTATTTTTATAATCAATTAATGTCAAGCACCCCACGCTTTTTAATTGAATTAAATCATTTTCTCCTTTTTTAGTTTAGTTTTTAAAGCGTGTTTTTTAGTTTTTTAAACAATTTTTTTTTTCTATTTTTTAGTTCTGCTAACTACAAATACGTGTTTTTTTTTTCTCAATTTTTTTTTAAATTATTGAATTGTCATCGGTCCTCGACAAGTTTACAAAGTTTCAATGAAATTTGACCGTTTAAAGTGGGTCAAAATCGCGCTCAAAGGAGCCGGTTACATAAAAACATACAAACAAACATACAAGTGAAGCTAATATAAAGCGTGTAAAAACCGAGGACCTCATGCTCATCCGTAGCGTTTACGATCACTAGGCCAACGAGGCAGCTTTTAATTAATTTCAGACATAATAAATTATTACTTAGTTACCTTCGTACGCCCAGACGTCGATAATGTTAATGAACTAATAGCTCACTAGCCATAATAAACCAATATTAAAAGCCAATAAGATAGCTCAATTATATTCATAATTATTATAAAATTCTCCGCCTACGTCTGCCAAGATTTAGGTTACCTTTGAGGTATCTTTAGGGAATTGTTTTTTAATGTAATTTGACGAATAATACCCCGCTTTTTATAACATGCTGCTGTTTTTAACCGACTTCAAAAAGTAGGAGGTTATCAATTTGACATGTTTATATATTTTTAGTTTGTTATGTATGTTCGAGCATAACTCCGTCATATATAGACGGATTTGCACAAACTATCTGTGTGCCAAATTTCATCCAAATCCGTTCAGCCGTTTTTGCGTGATTGAGTAACAAACATCCAAATTTTCACATTTATAATATTAGTAGGATATGACTAACTTTTTCCAGCGGCTTCGCCCGTGTGGAGGTCGGAAACAATCCCACGAGAACGTACTACTGAGATGAACAGTACCTATATGTTAATCCAGGTCATAAACTATCTGTGTGCCAAATTTCATCCAAATCAGCCGTTTTTGCGTGGTCATTTAAACATCTAAACATACAAACTTTGGCATTAATAATATTTATTATAAGCCTGTGTTGTTCTACTACAAGGAAAGGCATCTTCCCTCTTTCCACTTTTCCCGGTACACTGCGAGTCTGAGCCAGTTCTTTTAGGAGTCCAGCTCATCCCGCCAGTATTTAACACTAGCTTTAGACAGCGGCTTTGCCCGCGCGGACCTATCATCCCCTATTTAACTCCCTTAGGGGTTGAATTTCGAAAAATCCTTCCTTATTCTTTGTCTACATTAAAAAGGGAACCTCTGTGCAAAATTGCAGCTTTCTAGCACCAAGGGTTTGGGCTGGCCGTTGATGAGTCAGTCAGTCAGTCAGGACTTCTATTTTTATTTATATAGATTTAGATATTGTAACAAAATTGAATCGTCATACATTGACAAAATTCTACATGCAATCCAACTGATCACTTAAGTAAAGCATCGCTCCCCTACTTCCCTTGTACTCTCAACTTGTCAACAAGAGATATTTCATTTCGGACACATTAAGCGCCCTTCTTTCTTTCCCAGCCGTGTTAACAATCTGTGATTGTTTCTTTCTTTCTCGACAAAAGAAAATCTTTGTTTGTCAACTGTGAGATACTTTGAAAGTGTTTATTTTCTTGCTTGGACTGCAAGTGGCCTGACTTTTTATGGTACTCTTTAAACCAAGAAGTCAGAAGACTTCTTGGTTTAAAGTCGGCTTTTTGTGTACTTACCGTTGGTAAGACTGGCTATCAGACTTTCGGGCTTCTGAAGACCCGTAACGGCTTCTAAAGATCCACGTACCCACGGGGTCTTGATACTTAAAGATGGTTACCCATTCACAAACTAACCGCGGCAAGAGTAGCTTGACCTGATCGATCGACCTGTGCGGCTGGTTTCATATGCCTCAAGAAAAATTACTGATGTAGTAGTGTAATAAGATTAGCCAAGCTGTCACATTAGATGAAGGACGTAAAGCCTGGTTTCTCATAAAGGATCTTGTAGTTCACACATTAAACAAATAACTGTGTACCTTTTTCGGAACTTTAAAGCCAGCAATACTAGACTGCTACCGTTTTTTTTTTTTGGGTGGGAAATCATCAAATAACTTCTCCCGCTCTGGATGGAGCAGGAGGGCGTGTCAGACTTTTACTGACTAAAACCCACTCGTGTTCCCTCAGTGGCCTGTGTGTCAGGGGTGACGGTATCTCTTTCGAACAACCCGCACCCCTGGCAGGCATCGGCCCTTGCGGACCCCACCAGTTCGGTGCACCAGGACACATGACACGCTGTGACCACTCCAGGAACCGTCAGTTCTCCATTAGACAACAACAAAAGCCAATCTGGGATTTGAACACGACTCTTAAACAACAAGCGTTTCTCGCCATCAAACTGCAAAGGTTGGCGAGCAAAATTGTAAAAGCAAAAAAAATTGTATTGTTTTGTAAAAAACAGTCCGATTCCGCAAAATCTCCTATTTTAATTTTCTTGAAGTCACCACCAAGCTTCCATAACCAAGTCAGGCCTCCTTTTACACCAGTTCAACCACGAGTTAATCCAAAGAATGTGCAATAACATAGCCGGCTTCTGCTTATTTATAGAACGATCACCTAATGGCCACACTGCAGTTGCAGACCGCTACAAATAAGCTGTATCGGAGATAGATGAACTGATTGTAGGACTTTGTCAGGAGTAGGAATCTTGTAAATTTTATTTATTTTGGTGAAAGAAAACGTATGATCGAGAAAAACAAACGAGAGATGAAGGCATGCATTTAAAACAAATTGATGGTTACTAAGTAGGAACAAAAATGCCTCTGTTTGATCTATGATTCGTTTTGTATCAATGATTTCGAACAAACTGCAGTTTAAAAAAAAAAAAAAAAACAAGCGCAACAAAAAAAAAATCAAATTCAGCAACCCTTATCACTCAAAAAAAATACATTCCAAATTCGAACATCAAAATCGAGCTCTTTGTGACGCGAGGCAACAAAGCAGTTAATTGATACAGCGTAGCGTCGCGGACCGTCGCGGTATCGTGACCGCCGCCACCCCGGCAGTGCTACGACGCTCGTCGCGTAGACCGCTCGCGCGTAGCCAACGCTACGCCGTAGCCGCGAGCGTAGTGACACAGTGTAGTGAAACGTGTACATACATGTAATTTTCTTTTTTTTATTGTGTTGTGTATGTGTTTTCGAATTGGAATGCGCACAGTGGTAGATATTTTTTTCTCAGTGGGATCATCTTTTGGATCGAAGGGATTTTGTGTGTAACAGTATGTCGAATTGAGTTGTATGTAGTTTGAGTAGTTAACACTTGGCTTAGATCGAAATAGTTTAATATTTTTCGCAGCGAGAATATAATATCAAGCCTTGTCAGAAATATTTATTTCATAAACATCTTTTTACGTTACCAAGAAATCCTTTTACTATTAAATATTACATTTTAAGTCATCTTTTCGCTCGATAAATTACAATGAAGCCGTCTTATACGTAACTGTCAGATATGATTCGCAATCAATTACTTCGATTTGAAGCAAAAAAATATGATTGGATGTAGCGTGGCTACCTTCAGTGTGAGATCTGAAATTGACACATCTAGGCTTTTCTCACGTATTTATAAAAAATATATACAAATTGTTATTGAATATATGTTTTCGTATTCGTCCTTTTAAAGAAGACTTTTGAATTTGTTCAGATTTCTACGAAATTGGGTAAGAGATTTTGGTATTCAGATGTTAATGTTCATCATTTAAATTTGAATCGAGTATTTGTGTTGATTTTTGTACTTGATTGGTAATTTTAAAGATCAGTATTTTTTGTGTAATATTATTGTGCCATCTCCATGAGTAATTTTAATTGCGTATTCTATGCGATTAATCTTTCTGATATCAATGTGTGAGAGAAAGATCTCTGTGTTTATTTATCTTCTTAATTTTGTCCATGTTTATTTTGTGAACAAAGATGTATGAACGTAGACGAGGCAAAGGGAGCATTTAAAAATGCACTTGATTTTCTATACTTTCTGCCTACCACGGGAAGAAGGCGTGAGTTTATTTTTATATGATAACCAATAATTAATCAATTATTTTTTTGCTTTTTATCTGAACAGATTCACAAATATCGTACAAGACTAATATTATTTATATATGCTCTGTGGTCTGTGGACCAGCAAAATACGACCACATTTGAATGAACTTTGATATATGTCTGGTCGTCTTAACTACCACACATCCCCGTTTACATCCATCCATTCATAGCAGCATTGAGTATAACTGTGCTCAAAGTTTTATGATACCTGGGAAACTCTATGAGAAATGTCTGTATTCAAAGATTACATAAATGGAACAAACATATTCATGCCGATATTATCTGTAAATGTAGAAGCAGTCTGACCGTTTGTCGTCGCCATGCAATGATGACCTCGTTAACAATAATTATTTATTTTTCTTTTTATTTATTAATTGTTTAAGACGCTTCGAAAGCCTTCTATTGAACACCAAACAACATCAGTAAAGATCATTTTCACAGTTTTATCTTGCCCATTAATATAATGTTTATTGCAATAGAGTATTTTCCAATTTATTAAAAACTATTTTAATTTGAAGATTGGGACGAAATATTTAACAGAAAAATAAAAATAAATTTATTTAAATCCATTTTCTCAATTAAAAACGATTAAAACCAATTTAATTTTTAGTTTTTTTGAATTTACCGCCATAACGCTCCTTACGACGACTTTTTATCACGTGATCACACATGACGTCAGCTTTGTGTCAAATGTGAGCAATCGTTTTTAATTGAGAAAATGGAAATCAATCAATTTATTATTAAGTTTTTGTTACATATTTCGTCCCAATCTTCAAATTAAAATAGTTTTTAATAAATTGGGAAATACCCTATTATGAGGTTTTAATTCACGGTAACATTGTATCGCTTGTTATCATATCATGGCTAATATTTTATTAGTAATAAGCGTTAGAGGTGCGTCCAGACACTATGAAGAGTGTGCAAATGCATGTTTTTTTATGTCACATTTCTCAGCCTGAGGCATGCGCCACATACGTGGCTTACCAGTCGAAGCACATAACTCGCGCTCTCTGGACGCACCTTGAAATGTTATGAAATTTTTATAAAATAAAATAGTTATTTTTACATGCTATATGAATTATAAAATACTAGCAGCATTCCGTGGTTTCACCCGCGTAGTTCCCGTTCCCGTAGGAATACGGGGACAAAATATAGCCTATCTCACCCGGGGATAGTGTAGCTTCCCAACAGTGAAATAATTTTTCAATTCGGTTCAGTAGTTTCGGAGCCTATTCAATGCATATAAACAATCAAATCTTTCCTCTTTATAATATTATTAGTCTAGATATTGATTAACTGTGCCTAAACAAATTAATATCGGCAATCGATCGTAATTCTGGTACTGCTGTATTCCTACAAAGCCTCTCTAAAGATCTCCATTCTGTCCTTTCTTTTGCTGTAGAAATTAATAATGTTTTGCTGATGTAATCCTCCCTCTAAATAATAGAGGCCAATTTTTGTCCCGGAAAAATAAAAATCTTTAGTTTCATCGGTGTGTAATATAAATATTACAACACCCTGTTGTGGACTATGATTAAGTTTGACATCATCATCGTAATGATAAGTAATATTAAGTACCTCCTAAATAAACTGTGCTTAAAATACTCAATACAAACAATGTAGGAAATGTGCTTCGTTACTTTGAACAAATGTTTTGAACCCAGATTTGGTACATTCGACATATCGGAATCCACGTTCCGTAACTACGTTTCGAGCAACAGAAAATCAAACGACTAGCGATTTGTTAAACTGGATTAGCTATTTAGGTTGTGGTTGGCAAGACACACATTCATTTCTAAAACGGTGGAATGGAACGTATTATTGAATTCACGTTTATTTAAGTAAATACAATTTCTAACGTCTATGTTTTAAACGCAGTGAGGAAGATCACAGCGTTCGCTTCACAGTTATTGGAAAGTGCGTGAATGCAATTTCCAAATAAGCATAGCCACCGACATTCACTGAATACCATTATCAGCAAATTATGAAAAATACATTCGTAAATTAAGTTTCACAGTAATTCTAAAACCATAAACATTTAAAAACCGAACCAATTAAGAACTTGATATCAATTATTCGTACAATGAGATCGCTATTATTTTTAAGTGGAATCACATCATTTTATATCATTTTCACAATTAAATCTGTAGAGCAATTATAATTTGACTAATGATATCAGATTTTTAATTGTAGACCTTTTACTTTTGATAAGTCTACAGCAATTAAGTAAGGGCCGAAAACGCTTGAAAATGTAATATTTTTTTTAAGTTCTTCGCTTCATTAGATTTTACGCCCGCACTCATAGACGTCGATTGACGTTGATGACCATTATCTCACTATTTTCTTAAAGATGGCCAGTATCTTGGCTGACAGGGAAAAGGGAAAATTGATTTTATCTAAAGATCCTACTTTTCTACAAATATTATAAACTAGCTTTTCGCCCGCCCGCGGCTTCGCTCGCGTGGAAGTCGGAAATTATCCCGCGGGAACGTACTACCGGGATAAAAAATATCCTATGTATTAATCTAGGTTATAATCTATCTGTATGCCACATTTTATTAAAATCCGTTCAGCCGTTTTTGCGTGAAAGAGTAACAAACATCCATACATCCATACATACAAACTTCCGCGTTTAGAATATTAGTTATGGTAAGGATGTGAAAGTTTGTATGTTTTGTGGGATGTTTGTTACTCAATCAAGCAAAAACGGCAGAGACACCCACGCGGGCGAAGCCGCGGTCGGAAGCTAGTTTGTCATAATTTTGACTTCTGACTTAGTCACTAAGTCATGACTTATGTCTGTGTATTTGCAGTCAGTGGCCAGTGAACCTATATGAAGTAAAGTAACTGACCGATAGTGGTTCATTGACTTTTGTGAGTAAGGAGGTTAGAGTTATTAGGACAAATTCTATCTTAGAGAGTTCTATTTTCAAATAAATCGAAGTGTGAAAGTTTGTAGGAAAAACCCAATACCGGTGTTGGAACTGTGCCCGATATATCGCACAACTAGATCTATACTGAGACAACTCAAAAAAGGTAATTTTTCAGGAGACGAAAAAAACGTATATAATATATAGCCGATATACGTTTTTTTCGTCTCCTGAAAAATGACCTTTTTTGAGTTGTCTCAGTATAGATCTAGGTGTGCGATATGGTGACTATCTCGATTCTACTACATTGGATACTAATATTGAATGTAACCATAGAGGAGAGTAAATATATCGGGTATAAAGAGCCCCCTTTCAGACTTTTGACGACCGCTAATGTCAATTGATCAACAACAGCGACATCTGGAGTTTGGTGGGTAAACAAAACTTGACTGCCATCTTATCTTGTTTGTCAAATTGTCAAACAATTAAAAATAAGAAAAAAAAACAAAGCAAATAACAGTAACAGAATTAGCTGAATTACACTCGGAAAGCGCATCAACATCGGGAAAGCCGGAGTTGACAATGGTCGAATGTCGACAGTGAAATTTGTTTGATAATTTGACTAACAAGATAAGATGGCTGCCAAGTTTTGTTTACCCACCAAACTCCAGATGTCGCTGTTGTCTATGAAAATAAATGACTGGTTCTAACTGTTTCCCTCCTGAATGTAACTTTGTATTTTACCATTTTGTATATTACAAATACATCGAATGTTGTTCTGTATACTAAGTACCTGCTTCTCCAAATTGGCCTCCCAGATTTTTCTTCGGTTGTTTTAGCTGTATTTAATCGGATCACTCTATGCTACTGTTTAGTTTTTCTACATGCATGTTTACACAGATAAGTAAATATGACAGAAGCACTTGAAGTCTTATCACCAAGAGAAAAACGGATTATATTTTGCTTCGGTGCTTTTTCACCTATCATTTATTTATGTATAGTTAATTAAAACGGTAACACCAATTACATTAATTAACGTACCGCTGCTGGGCAAAGACCTAGAGATGTTAACGCGAACTGGTGGGGTCCGCAAGGGCCGATGCCTGCCAGGGGTGCGGGTTGTTCGAAAGAGATACCTAGGTCCCTTGCATACGGGCAACTGAAGGAACACGGGTGGGTTTAAGTCAGTAAAAGTCTGACACGCCTAGCTCCGCCCAGAGTGGGAGAAGTTATTTGATGATTTCCCACTCAAAACAAAAAAAGACCCTCTTCTGATACAGAGAAGGCAAGCATTGATCACCGCGCTCACTCAAGACAGTTTCGCGACTTATATGTATCTACTTATTCAAATAAATAAAACTGAAGTGTCAGTTTTTAACATAAAATAACATAATGCATATACCTACGGTACTTAACAAAAAAAACAATTTTAAAATGTTTGTTTGTCTGTCTATTTGTTCCGGTTAATCTCCGAAACGGCTGGACAGATTTTGACGGGACTTTCACTGGCAGATGGCTGATTGAGCTTGAGTTTTAAGGAGTAACATAGGCTATATTTTTTGTCCTGGTATCACGTTCCTGTAGGATAATTTCGAACATCCATACGGGCGAAGCCGCGGGCTCAGCTAGTTAACATCTATAACTTCAGGTTTTATAGTATATTCACCTTCGTAGTAGAATATTTTTAAACGGAAAAGTATTCAGTCCTGGTTCCTGACATATTTGAACCCAATTACTCCCACAATTGGCATATAATACGTAATAAAATCACCCCTAACTGCTTACTCGAAGGAATATCGTGGAAATACATAAGGAATTTCCTTAAATCTTTCCTCAAACCATTCCACCAATAAAGACGTGCGATTTTTCGAAAGAAAATGAGCGAATGCTAGACGGTCGATACGCTACCGGCACGCGATGCTCTAGTAACTGTAAATCCTAAGAAACACTGAACTATGATGTTTTTACATAGATTTATTATTATTTTACAACGAAACTAAAAATGGCGCAAGAACTACACCTCACGCACACTAGTGAGGTGTCGGTCTTGCACCATTTTTGTGGTTTAAAGAGTAGGTGCATTTTTTTTTGTTAATGTGAATTGTTTTGTCAATTTGACGTTTTCCTTCTGCTTATTGTAGCGTTCAGTATCAGAACCGTGTTCAGCAACATTAGCAGTTAATTTTTAATGTAATATTTACTCGTATTCGTATGTACACACGGCTACACATCAAGCTATAAATTTCCAGTTTACGTTAATCTCGTATTGTACGGAAATTCTATACAATTCGAGATCAGCTTATACTGGAAAAGTATAGCTTGATGTGTAGCCGTGTGTACTTACTATATCGTGTAAGTTTGGTACAAAGATTTTATGTTAAGTTCATACAGCAACTCAAATTCCTCGTATTAATTTTGTAACTTATATTTTATGAATGGAGAGACATTATTAATAACCACCTAAAATGCCCTTAAGACCTTGAATCTAACTCCTATGACTTACGTGGGATAGTCTGACAATTATTTTTAGATTACCTTTCTTTAGTAATCCTTCAATCAATAACAAACACAAAGGTGCTGTATGTGGAAAAAAAAATGTTAGATATTAGGCCATGACTTATGAGACTCACACTTCGATCTTGACCTATCTCTATGCATTGCCTAAATTGCTGTCAGAAACAGTCTTAAATAATTCTTTCGGACGACTATCTACAACCACCATATTTATTTGTGCCTTCAAATTTCGAATTTAGTATTCCAATTTTAAAGTACTACGAGTATAACAATTGATATACAAAAAACCCAACGTACACAATCAACGTCTCAAAACCGTCTGCATAAATAGGGCGCAATGTGCGCAGGTGTCAAATAGTATCGTCAGTTCAAACTTCGTACCCGATTTAGTATTCCAATTTTAAAGTACTACGAGTATAACCATGATATACAAAAAACCCAACATACACAATCAGCGTCTCAAAACCGTCCGCATAAATAGGGCGCAATGTGCGCAGGTGTCAAATAGTATCGTCAGTTCAAACTTCGTACCCGATTTAGTATTCCAATTTTAAAGTACTACGAGTATAACCATGATATACAAAAAACCCAACATACACAATCAGCGTCTCAAAACCGTCCGCATAAATAGGGCGCAATGTGCGCAGGTGTCAAATAGTATCGTCAGTTCAAACTTCGTACCCGATTTAGTATTCCAATTTTAAAGTACTACGAGTATAACCATGATATACAAAAAACCCAACATAGGTACACAATCAGCGTCTCAAAACCGTCCGCATAAATAGGGCGCAATGTGCGCAGGTGTCAAATAGTATCGTCAGTCATCTTTCAGTCAGTCTTTTTAGACATTACTTTGTAAAAACCACTTTAAGTCATGCGTGTAAGGTTGAATTTGCATAAAAAAAAAATGTTTTATCAAAACTATAACCACTGACGTATAATTTGGGACAGCTTTGATTGTTACTTTTGTTTGAGACTGTGCATCTTGGGTTTTTTGTGTAAATAGAACGATCTTTGAAGTTACTGGCTCAACACAATTTTCAATAAAAAAAAATCAAATGTAGGCGTCGGTTTTTTATTTTCCTTCAGAAGTTTGTGTTTTTTTTCCAACCACACAAAAAGTTAGTCAAAGAAGTGCCTATAGTTTGCTCAACCTCAAAAGAAAAACTTAAAATCAATTATTTAATTTAACCATGAAAATTAATTCGAAAAAAGTTTCGAAGCAACGTGTTGTCAAAAGTAATTATAATATTTTTTACTGTAGCTGTACAGAAAAATCACTTTGTCTGGTATCTCAAAATACACAATTCTAGTTAACTAGCTTTCGCAAGCGGCTTCGCCCGCGTGGATGTCAAAAATTATCACACGGGAACGTAAAACCGGGATAAAACGTATCCTATGAGTTATTCCAGGTTACAGACTGTCTGTGTGCCAAATTTCATCAAAATCCGTTCAGCCGTTTTGCGTGATTGAGTAGAACATACAAATTTCTCTTGTACTATATAATATAGTAGGAAGTAGGATAAAGAAATCGTCACACATTTCCTTCAAACGTACAGCGTTCGACGTCACACAAACACGGTGTCACATAACCCGCTACAGTTGGAAAGCAACACGCTCGCGTGTGCTTCGTTCCTCAACCGTTGCGTGCTGCGCCAAGTTATCACGCCTCGTGGCCCCCATCCCCGATAACTTGAACCGTAATTTTTACGATAAAATTACGTGAATTATATTATCATCAGTATTTGATGTTTGGTTTGATCGTTTGTACGTAACAATGTGGTTATTTGGATGTAATCATCGAGATTGTCGATTTTTTGTTTTAATTTTTGTTTCTTCCTTTATTTACATTGGTGGCCGGTAAACTTCCAGTCTAGTTATAATTTGCATCTCTTGACCAGTCTGAATAATTTTGAATCCTTTGCTTGCTATGTTCGAAAAATTCGCCTGCCCAGCATCATAAATAACGCAATAGATGCTGTTGAACTGTCAAAATAAAAGCCTAGTGTATTACGCAATTAGCCCACAGGCTTTTATATCACACAACCAACGTATCCTTTAATCTTTTGTGTGAATTGAACCATTTTTTTGTGAACTCAGAAATAAATCAGAAAAGCGACATATCAAATCAGCTTACCTTGTAAAAAGTACCTATTCCATCCGTTTCAGTACCTACACAGAACAAAACGACAATCCCTTATATCATGTTATCACCAGAGATCGGATATTCGGATGCATATTTACCTAAAGATAATTTTTAGCTATGAAAGTATGGAAGCGGCTTTATAAATTATTTGTAATATTTATTAAAAACCCCGAGATTCTTGGATTGCATAACTATTCAGATGTGTATTAATTTAAAATTAATGTTTAACCCGATACAGATATGTGTATGTACTGGAGGAGGGGTGGTTTGCAGTAGTTAAAATAAACAAATTACTTACCTAAATGAAGACTTTTTCGATACAAAAACGCATTCCATGCTAGCCAACATCTCAACTTTAGGTGAATATGCATCCGAATATCCGATCTCTGGTCATAATTGACGTAAGGCTCTTGTAACAAATACTTGCTGTCTCTACAGTAGTACTGTAACATTACAACAGCCTATTTGTCCAGCTACCCGCCCCGAAGCAGTCCTAAATAAACATTTTGGACATGTTTGCTACTAGCTATCTCCTGTATGTATGGTGCTCAAAATTTAGTATAAGTTCGGACCATGATTCCTTCCTTTCGCAAATATAGGGATTTGTTTTAGTTGTTTTTTCGTCTAATTAGTGGGTTTAAGGCGTTTGTGGAATTCTGTAGCGAAGGAAATAAAGCTCATATTATTGACACGATTTTTGTAAAAAAGATATCGATTTCAGAAAATGTTTACCCATTTATTAAAATCTAAGCTTTACTGTTCATCCTGTTCTTAGTAGATTATTGTTTTATCTGTTCTTACAGAGTATCTTATCCACATCTTCAAACATCAATATCCAAAAATAAGAAGCCTATATCTATTTCTACCCCACTTCAGACCCAGATATTTGCGCCAAAACTCTTCATCTTTCATAAAACAAAGAGGGAAAACGATCGGCGGCGTTGTACTAGCAATATTTTCATTATTAACCATTTTCCTGATCAATAACCGCTCCCGAAAACGCCCTTTATACATTATCGGCCTTCTTTCGCTCTCGGAATCAATGACATTATCATTTCTCATTTAAAAAATGGAGCTAAAGTGGGGAAGTCGAAGGGAAATTACTCAATTCGCCAAGATCTTTTACAGTTCATTAATCCCCCAGATTGGGCCGTTGCCCGTTCAAACTCGAGGCCCTTCGGTGTGGGACGGACTTGGCGCGTTTTTAAGAACCCCTGAAAGCCGATGCCCTAAAGTTGTCCGAAAGTTTTCTGGACTTACTTTCTAGATTTTCGTTCCAATGAGGCTGACTTGTGAAAGAGTTGGACCGTAAGCGGTGTGTAGGACGTTTCATAGGATTTTGTACGTGTGTGTTTGTAGTTTTGTAGCATTGAACTCGAAAGGAAACGTTTTTAAAGTTTTTGTTTTGCATTCCATTTATTGAATATTGTGTAGGTAAAAGGCGTTTAGTTCGAACGAAAAATATCATTGATACTACAACGACCTACACAATCTACGTATATTTCACAAACGGGTAACGTTTAGAAAAAAAAAACCAGTTTTGTTTAAAATTCTGCGAATTTCATAAAAGCATCGGTAGTGGTTTAGAGATACCTATATGTTTTAGTTTGTATTTTGTTTTTTTTTATGTCCTTTGTGGGCAGTTTACCAATTATGTAATGTGTTCAGTTTTTTTTAAGGAAAATGAAGGGGTAAATTGCCGAGAGGACTGCCTGACTAAATTAGAATTATTTAATGTAACCTCAATGCTGCCCTGTACCATTTAGAAACAGTTTGCTTTCTTTCGTGAACCAATCCAAAATGCGATTATTATGAAGCAATAATTTAAACCGCCATTTAATTTCGCGTATGGCTGCGTACAGAATTGGTTGCCAAGATTTTGTGATAAATATTTTTGATTACCTTCGAAAGGTCTAAATTGCATTGATGATAGGTAGAAGATAAAAAAGCAAAAATAAGAGGGGGGGAAAAGTGTTTTGTTAAGACCAAAATTGCTACTTCTTTATTTTACGTTCGTATAATATTAAGTTATAAGAACACATAAACCTTCCGGAGTAAATTCTCCATCTATACAATGGTGAACACATCAAAACGCCTGACAACGTTTAGAAAAACAACACGGTCACACAGACACAAAAACAGCGACTGAATACTACTATGCAGGAAAAGTTTTTATTCAGTGCGCAAACTTTAACCATGAAGCAGCATACCTGGGTAGCTCGCTGTTCGGTAAGGACCGGTGTTCCACGCGCGCCTCAAAGAGATTTCAGCACCAATTGGTGGGGTCCGCAAGGGCCGATGCCTGCCAGAGGTGCAGGTTGTTCGAAAGAGATATCGCGGCCCCTGGCACACAGGCAACAGAGGGAACACGGGTGGGTTTTTGTCAGTAAAAGTCTGACACGCCCTCCTGCTCCACCCAGAGCGGGAGAAGTTATTTGATGATTTCCCACCCAAAAAAAAAGCGTACCATTCTAGACCCCCCGAAGAAATTTCGTAGCTGTTTCATAGAAAATTGCAATACCTACGCGGTCAAAATGTATGAAACAGCTGTTTTTTTTTTGTATAACCGACAAAAAATTTCTGCGCTGGGGGATCTAGAATGATATGCTGAATTCATGGTTACAGTTTGCGCACTGGATAAAAACTTTTCCTGTATATTTCAATAATTTTGCTTATGTACTGTTATCTCTCCCTCATCATTATTATTTTATGATTCGGAACCGAAACAATGAAAAACAATCTGTTGTCCCATACATTTGGATCGAGCAAGTATTAAAAGTTTTATTTGAGACTTCTGATTATTATTCTTTCGCAATGACGACATTGGTTCGTATGGTGGTGTACCACATTCATAAATATGACCATACATTTTTGATACACGCTGTATCACGCTAGGCAGGCAAAGCACCAGTACGTCTTTCCTACTAAATATACGCATGGCGTATATATAAAACAATATCTTTAATATAAAGCTACTTCCACATCTGCGCACTCCGAACACGAACCGTTGTGAGATGAGATAACACTGTATATTTCAGTAGGTATATGACGTCAAGGGTTTATGCGAAGAGGACCTACTCGCGAAGAGTATGTAAAAATTGTCTCGTTAGTAACATCCGTTATTCAGATGTCGGCCCACATTGAAACGTATCGTGAACACAGGGTTGCCAATTTCAAGTATTTGAATAGACAACGGCCATTTTGTTTTAGGCAATGGTTTAGAACGTGTTTACGTTTGTGCTTCATTGATAGGATTGGATATGTTTTTGGTTTTCTTGTGGTCTATCTTGATTATTTTCTTAATATTCAAAGTTAAAAATAAAGCTCCATACGTTACTAGGTACCTTCTGGAAAAATAAAATCCAGTAATTTATCGGGTATTTTTTTTTTTACATTTATAAGTATGTGCCTTTTAAATGCCTTTTTGAAATATGTAAATGCTTTGACTTTGAACCGAATTTATGGTAAATAACTTGATTGGTACAATCAAGTCTAAGTACCTACCTACTGCATTTTTATTTAATTCCATTATTAATCAAAACCCAACACAATTTGATTGTGTTTGGTAAATCGGTTTTGATAAATTTATTTGGATAATATTTCCTTCGGTCAAACGTTAAAGCGATCCACTTTCATGAAAAATTTGCAACCCTAATACCAATAAAATTTCCGAAGAAAATACGAATCTTGAATTATTGATTATTATGTGAGATTCATGATGCGTAATGTTAGACATGAGAGCGCCCTCTGGGACCCATCTGAGTGCTGTTTTGAAAGAAAAACATCCCCCAGGCTTGTTTTCCTTTGCTATAATATTATATTATATTGATATTGACAAACTTTTTAAGAAATTATTTTCATAATGTTTCAATATCCATTTTATTCAATCAATGTATTGAAAATAAAACAAAAACACAGGGTCTACATTTAAAAACTTTATGGATAACCATTTGAACAAAATATCGTTCTACAAAATTTTAATAAAAACATGTAAGTCTATCTTTCAACACATTAATTTGAAAAGTGCCTACCTACTAACAACAACGAAAAGTATTCAACTCATAACGTTGCTAGTGTGAGTTTGGTGTAATATTTATTTATAACTAGCTGTGCCCGCGACTGCGTCCGCGTGGAATAGTGTATTTGGGTCTATGTCTCTTGTCGCAAACATATAAAACATTCACATAAACCTTACATATTTCCATACAAACTTTCATCCCCTATTTCCTATTGTTATTTACACCCTTGAGGGTAAAACTTTTACAAACTTTGAATGTCATATTTATTTATATCGAATCAACAGCCTAGAAAATAAGTTTAAAGGTTCTAGCTCTAAAAATGACGATACTTCCATACAACTTTTCATGCCCCCCTTTCAACCCTATTTTCGCTTTAAATAGTAGCCTATGTCTTTTCTCAGGCTCTAGACTATCTGTGTACCAAATTTCATTTAAATCGGTTCAGTAGTTTTGGCGTGAAACCGCGACAGACAGATAGAGTTACTTTCGCATTTATAATATTAATATAATTTATTAAATTAAATTATATAAGTAAGGATAATAACCATGCTGCGTTCCAAAACGGGTATAGTAGACGTAGGCAAGAAGGTTGCCAGGATTAAATGGGATCGAGTGGATCATATTAGCCGAATGCAGGATGACCGCTAGGCAAAAATCTCCACACAATGGGTACTAGAAGATGGACGTCGCTACGCCGCGGTCGGCCTAGATAGCGGTGGGTAGATGACCTGTGCGCGTACCGTAAGGGCTGGTTCGAGGTGACGTGCAAAAAGAGTTCCTGATAGGACGTGAGCCTTTGTGCAGTAGTGTAACAGCTATAAAAAAAAAATGGTTTAAATTGTTTGTTCAATAGCAATATCTGGAAGACTTATGCGTGGACGAAGTCGGGGATAGAACCTAGCTCTAAAACAAACCCACCAGTTCAAAGTTCAAACGTCAAAGAAAAATGTCGCTCGCTCATAAACTTCTCCTGGACGTCCATTACAAAAATTGAAAACAAAACAGGCTTACAGTATAAATCTCGCTGGACCCACATGAGTCGTAACGTAGAAATTTTTCGTAGAATTTGAACATGAAGCTTGAGCTCAAATTGAAAACAGTCGACTTTGGCTCGTTACAGAGCCGACTCCACCATTTATCTTTATTCGGTCTTTCAATGGAATTGCTGGCGACGTTGCCCGCAACTCAAACGATAGAACTACTTATTATTTTGAACGGTACAGCTTAACGATTTGCGGAGCGCCGTGCACCTGTCCCGATGCCTGCGCCAGAACTTGGCATGTCTTTGAGCTTTTTTTAATATATTCAAAGTGAAACGAAGTTTTGGGAGTTATTGTACTGGGAAACTATGGGGGATTTTTCACTGATCATTTAATTTTGGGGCACCCATCATGCTTAATTCGTTATATTCGATTTGAAGATAAACCGGTACCAGAAACTGCAAAACGGATTTTTTCTATAGAACTTTATGGGTAACTAGCTTTTGGTCGTGGCGTTGCCTGGGTTGCCGGTCGGAAATAATGGCGCGAAAACGTTTTACCTAAGCTCCTATGTCCTAACCCAGTTCATAATCTATCCGTGTGCCAAATTTCATCACAAATACGTTATTTTCGCATTCGACAGATGTGGTAAGCCACTTGTTTATTACTGTGTCGTGTTGTGTGGTTTCGCGGGATACACCAATCAAAACAATCAGTTCAGGATTACGTCGAATCACAAGGGAGTTTTGATTTGCTAACACTGCGTCAGAAAGCGTCATGACAAGGCACAACACAATATTGTTTTTTTTTTTTTTTTTTTGAGGATGGGAAATTATCAAATAACTTCTCCCGCTCTGGGTGGAGCAGGAGGGCGTGTCAGACTTTTACTGACTAAAACCCACCCGTGTTCCCTCAGTTGCCTGTGTGCCAGGGGCGACGGTATCTCTTTCGAACAACCCGCACCCCTGGCAGGCATCGGCCCTTGCGGACCCCACCCTTTGGTGCTGACATCTCTTTGAGGCGCGCGTGGAACACAACGCGCCGTCGACCCGGGCTTGGTCCTTACCGGACAGCGAGTTACCCATTACTCGCCGTCCGCAAGCCCGCGCCTACGGTGGCCGGGAATCAACACAATATTGTGGATCCGACACTTTACTTTCGCATTCATAATGAAACTTTGAATGACATTTTTTTTTCCCATTGCAGTAGGAGAAGTGTATCTCAAGACCATACCATATTAAAATAGAAATCTCCACTTTTAGCCATTCCCTCGCTACTACCCTCCAATCAGGTCAATATGGGTCTTCTTAGAATTCTGAAGTTGCTCGCAATACCCGTGGGAACACACTAACGATACAGAATTCGGTAAATCATAATGAACTGAGGCCAAGACTCAATATTATATGGGTTCCTTGACCGGAGGAACAGGTCAATCAGGGCTTCACAATACACTGCCTGTCCTGCCTGTACCCTGCAAAAGGGTAAGTAGAGATGATTATTGTTTAACCCGACTGCGCGGCGCAAAAAAGGGTAGTGTGTTTATCAGCCTATACATGTATGTTTGTTCCTTTGTGGCATTCTAGAGACCAAACGGGTGGGCTGATTTTGATAATTCTTACGTCAATCGATTTGTCATAATCTTACGAGTGTCAGTAAATACGTAACAGTTATCAAAATCCAATATGGCGACGACAACTAGACGCCATATACAGGGTGATTGGAAGATGGGTGCAAAGCTTTAAGGTGAAGATAGTATAGACAATTTAGAACCATTTAAGCCATGGTTGTCTTAGACGAAGTCTTACCAATTTTTTTTTTTTTAATAAGGTTTAAAAGACGTATTGTACAATTTTTTTATTTTTTCTGAGCTTTAAATGTCTGTAAAAAAATGTCTAATGACACAGAAGCCTAAAACATGTTTTGCTTGATTGCTTACACATTACTTTAATTAATTAAATATCGTAGAATTCATTTATCATTCAATTTGGCCTTAATTATGCAGTTTACATTAAATTTTGAGAATTTCCGAAAAAAAACTTAAAAATTTGGTTAAAAATATTTGGTAAGACTTCGTCTAAGACAACCATGGCTTAAATGGTTCTAAATTGTCTGTACTATCTTCGCCTTAAAGCTTTGCACCCATCTTCCAATCACCCTGTATATTGGAACGAATTTCTTATTGCACGTTATACTCTACACACTTGGCTAATAGTAGCTAGACAAAGTGTAACATTTTGACCGCCATGACACTTCAGTGACGTAACAATAGTGTGGGTACAAATAAGTGACATGTTGCAAATGCTAATGGGAACACCTAAAAACACTATGCCCGACTTATGGATCAAACCTTGGACCTTAAGTTCCATAGGTAGGTAAAGTCGGGATATTTTTTGTTTACCAAATTGACTACTAACTTAAATTGCCCATACCTATATTTAAATCACAACTGTCATTCCTTGACAGTAACTTTAAACGGAAATAACACGGTAAATTGATAGAGGTAGTATCCCAATTTAATAAACAACTAATGTCCCTGGCTATACATACGTAATGATCTTGATTTAGTATGCTATTATCTAATAATCATATGTTACAGTAAGTACTAAATACCTACTTGCATTTCATGGAGGCATCGAGACACTCGTCATAGCTCAGTGCACATATAGCCCGCCTGAATAGATAGCAGTTGACAAATATGTTTTAATTAACATATCTTTAGCATTTGCCAATTATACGGATACATATATTGCGGAATGTAATAGGTATATAAATGCGTGAACTATGTTGTATAAAGTGGATGGCTAAGGGCCGATTTTTCAATCCTCAGATAAAAGTACCAATAGCTAACTAGAGAGTAAAGTTATTAGACTCTTTATTCGTCGGTTAAGTGGTTGTCAATTTTTCAAATGATATTTAACCAAGCAATAACTAGCCGACCGAATATCTCATCTGTGAAAACGCTAACTTCAGGGAGGTGAAACAAATATACAGAATAAGCTAATGTTAGAACGGGACGGACTAAACGTGATTCAAACAGATGGCAGCGTCGTGATTTCACTTTTCAAAACGTTACGAGGTTGTAAGTTTGACTGTGTGGTGTTTTTATTTGTGATTTCTGAATTGATAATAATGGAAAACAAAAAGAGGGAGCGTTCAGCAAACTTTAATAATGCTGAGGTTCAATTATTTGTGAGTTTAGTAGAGAGGTTTAAGAAAATAATATAAAATTAAAAGACAACACAAATACACTGGTTTCTGAAACAAAATGTATTTTTTTAGTAGGTAAGGTACCGTGCTTATTTAATTACGTTGTGCAAGTCAATACCAATAAACATATGTGTTCAAGCTTATAAAAACTGATCTTTGTGTCTTGCTCTTGATTTTATCTTTTACCAACAACATCAAATATTGCACTGATACTTTGGTAAGTCTGAATCGACGATGGAATTCTGTTGAATCCCACGCGTTAAACTGTTCGAGCCTCGGTCTTACAATTCTTTCTTTTCTTTCACTTGGATTAACATATTCATTTATTATGGCTTCTTCCTCAATTGCCATGTCGTTAATACTATCTAAAATATCCATTTCTTAATATTTATTATAAACCACGAAGACTAGCCTCAAATTTAGTAACGTCAAAGTCATTTAACAATGGAATAAGCGGTTAACTGGCCGTCAAAGAGGCAAATAGATTTATTCCTCAGTTAAGTGAATTATTCGACCAATAAAGCCTATCTGACGATTGAACAACAGACTTTTTTGCTATCTATCGAATAAACCCTATCTGTCTGTTTAACTGAGGATTGAAAAATCGGCCCTAAGTCGGGTAGCTGTTTAAACAAAAGTTAATGAAAAAGATTGTTTTATTTATTTGGGGTCATAGGACATACACAGATATAATTGAAACCACAATAATACGAAAGGTTCTTTTACGTGTGTGCCCTCAATTACAGGAGACCACGGCATGCATATTTAACTTGATGTGAACAGTAAAGAAAACAAAGGTTGATATTAATAAGTTAAAAATTAAAACTAAGCATGCTAATTACAAAATCAAATGTCATTTATTCAAACTAGGCTTATATCAGCACTTTTTGAACGTCAAAATTACATAAGACAGTCCCCCAAAACGCCCACCCTTCACCACTTCCTAGTGCTTTCGCTGGAAAGAAGAAATGGCGCAACAAACTTCCCAGCAGAATAACTGTAAGATGTAATAATAAATTATTACAAATTTGTTGAGAATTGAAGGCAAGAAACATTTTAAGCAAACAAACAAACTTTTTACGTATATATTATTTTCGAACCAGCTTTTTTTTTATTTGATTTGAGATAGAAAAGTATTATAAGTCATAAAGTTCAAGTTAAAAAACGTATTTTCAAGTGTTACTTACAGCAAAATACACGATTTATAAATCCAATCCAAAATATTTGAAGACTGTCCAGCAAGCTCACGTACGCCCAGCGTCCGTCGCCGAATCTCTGGATACTTTTATTAGATTTATTTAATTATCTTTAGAAATGGTCAAATAAAACACATGGCGTTTCTTTGGGATCGTCTTTTGAATGCACCACCACCCCTTCGCCCGTTTATTCAAATTGTATCAATTTGACAAGTGACGTTTCGTTCACAAACTTCAACATCCTCCGAACACAGAGAAGGTAAAAAAACTCAATTAAACGAAACGTTATACCCTATAACTAACTTCAAATTAATATTTGGAAAAATAATTGCAACAAAAAAAATATACATTTCAAATTCAACATATAACACTCATAACTCGTCAAACATAAACATATTCATAGAAAAATTGTTGTCATTAGAAAATTAAATTATTATTGAAATATAATTAAAATTAATCAACCTCACTTCTGTGACACAATCTTTGTTACAATATTACGAGTAGAAATACTTTTAGTCAGTAGTCTTACATAAAAAATAATAAAAACTCAATTTTGAGTGTGTCCCTCCTAACACAGAAAGGCGAAAAAAAAAAAATTACACGTAATGTGATAAAAATGCGTGGTGGATCACAACTTAAATAAAATAATTAGAATTGAAATAATTGATTCATTTACAGCGTGTAATTGTCAATATTTATATTTTAAACTTACTAGGCATCACTACTGTCCTACCATACCGTGTGACTTTCTCAGGCCCATGCGTGGGAACATGCGTGGTACAATGATCCTTCGCCTGGGTTGGATTTTGTACAGTGCTAGGAGTAGGAGTATGTGCTACTTTACCTCTTTTGTCCTTTTCTTGAAAAAGTTTTGGGACCGGCAGATCTGCCACTTCACTTGATGAGATTTCTAGAGAATATAACCGTTGTATAGGTCTCACCTTATAGCCTAGAGCTGTTTTAATTGAAGCTGTCCTATTAATACCATCCTTTCCAGTATATATTTTGGTAACAACACCTAGGGGCCATTTGATTCTCTTCTCCTCCGTTTCTATCAATACTACCTGACCTTTTCTAAGCTCATCGTACTTATCTCTCTCTCTTCCTCTCTGTACTAATTCAGTCAAATACTCTGTCCTAAACCTATGACGAAAATCGTCGCGTAACTTTTGTAAGTATTTTAGTCGGACATTCAAGCTTTTTGAATCAAGGTAATCTAGATCAATTGTGTCTGAACTAGGTAATGGTTGCAGGAAGCAAGCTGGCGTTAGGGGCTCCAAGGAATTGGCACTATCATCCTGAACGTAAGTGAGTGGTCGATTATTCATTATTGACTCACATTCACATAGTAAAGTATAAAGTTCATCATAAGTTACACTAGCTCTACCTAGAACTTTGCGCAACAGATTTTTCATTATTCTTATAAGACGTTCGAAAAAACCTCCCCACCAAGCACCAGTTGGTGCATTGAGTTTCCACTTGATTTTCTCAGAACATGTTTCCTGCTGCATTTTATCCCAATCTATACTATCCAATAGGTTCTTAGTACCAGCTAGGTTAGTACCATGGTCTGAATATATTACTTTTATTCTGCCTCGCCTAGCAATGAACCTCCTTAATGTCATAAGGAACGCAGGACATGATAGGGACAGAGTTAGTTCTAAATGTACTGCACGGATGTCCAGATGTCCAGCAAGCTCACGTACGCCCAGCGTCCGTCGCCGAATCTCTGGATACTTTTATTAGATTTATTTAATTATCTTTAGGAATGGTCAAATAAAACACATGGCGTTTCTTTGGGATCGTCTTTTGAATGCACCACCACCCCTTCGCCCGTTTATTCAAATTGTATCAATTTGACAAGTGACGTTTCGTTCACAAACTTCAACATCGACACTCATATTTTAAGTTTTTCTTTTTAAAATAAAACAAAAGAATCATGAGTATGTAGCAAGGATTGTAGCAAGAGGCGTTCTTTCGTTGCTGTCTACCCCCATTGGAAGAAAACGTGAGTTTCTGTATGTATGTATTAACTTAATTGGCTAGATTTGAAATCCAAATATAAAATTACATAGGTACAAAAGGCTTCAACAAGGCATCAACTTAAAACAAAAAACAATCGCAAATCCATCGTCCAAAAAAAAGCCACTATTCAATGCATCAGTAAGTAAATACCCACGTGTCGGTTTGGCAAGCGATGCCACTGTATTTGAGATCGTCGCCAAATATCGTCGCATATAACGTCAAAGTGTTTCAGAATCGTTAGGAACTCTTATACGTTGGCAGGCGAACACTGAAGTTGAAAATCGGTTATAAGATCTGCGTCTGACGCTTAAAGTGTTTCAAATTATGTAGGTTTTAGTTCAAAAAAGTATTTGATACGGATGAATTTTTCGACGCCATTTTTTTTTTTTGAATAGGTTTAGTTATGTTAGGGTTATATTTGTTTTTTTCCAAAAAGTCTTTGGGTACCGGATCGGTTTGATTGGGATTGGATATTAGTAGTAGCACTTTTTTATTTTGACCCGAAATCTTGTTGATGTCACACCAGAACTGTGCAGTATAAAACACTGCTGGACATAGGCATAAGCTGCGCCACGACACCCTGTCCTCTGCGTTCTGCATCCAGTCTGTCCCGGCCATGTCTTCTAGGTCGCCGATCCAATGAGGAATATGGCTTCTGAAATATCAACGTAAAGAAAAGATGGACGGCAGCTACGTGTTCCCAATACGTTCTATATTTGAAATACAAAAAAAAAAATAAAAAAAAACAAACGAATACTGGGTAGGATCCGGTTTCCAATGCGTTCCATATTTGAAATATTACAAAAAAAAGACGGATATAGGGTAGCATCCAGTTTCAGATACGTTCTGTTTTTGAAATATCAAAAAAGAAAAGAAATATGGATACAGGTTAGTAGCATCAAGTTTCTTCCAGTGTAACCAGATACAGCCGATTACCATTTTACATGAAGCGACTACCAAGAGCAGCTGAAGGGTATGTAGACTACCAACATTAAATACACATTATATACAAAGACACGTGTTTTTGTGACCCAGTTCTAATTGCTATTACGTAGCTGTCAATCAATACGACATTTGAACTCGATTGTGTAAACGATCTTCAACTCAATATTTGACATTGACATACGCACACATCACTATCTAATTCGAATAATCGATTTCGAGACCCAGTAATTAACTCCTGTACAGCCATTAATTACTAATAGCTCTAATATACTGAAGATTAGCGCTATTTATAGTATTAATACCTTAAATACTTATTAATTTCAATATAGATATACAACGCACGTCGTCGTTCTAAAATTGATTGCTTCTTTCTGTCAAATATTTTTTTTTTTTTTTAATTCTACAATTCGACACTGCTCTAGCTAATCGAGTAATTTTCGATGCAGTTTATTTCTATTCGAAATTCAAATTGTGCCATAGTCAATCGATGAATAAAAAGGTAAATCATCTTTGGCATTTTTTTCATGGGCACAGTGAATGTGACTAATTGTTTTTCAGATTCCGTACTGCCAACATTAGGAACGAAAATTGTAGTTCCATTAGGTGACAAGTTATTTCCGTACTAATATGTTTAACCTTTTCGTTTCATGGTGTACGTGTGTTTTGGTTCCCAAATAAATGTTCTATCTGTATCCATCCATCATTTGCAGTTAATCAGTCCTGTAACACACAGTGTGTCTGTTTCCGTGTGTCATCAGATAGTCCCGTAGGATGCGAGCACAATTACGATAATGCAGCCGAGACAATAGCTTGACATTACCTAGCTGGGCTGTGAAAAATGTAGGGCTACCGGAGTCTGTCCCCTTTGTTGTACGAGTGATAAGCGATCGGATCCAATGATAGGGTATGAGGTATTTAGGTACGGTTTAAAATGAGGTTAGGTACCGTAAAGTATTTTCTTTTTTGAGTGTCAGAATAACCGACCTTGATTAGCTGTGGTAACATGTTAGGATAGTGGAGTAATCTATGTCACTTTGATGACTACAATGCAACTTAAATTCAAATAAATATGGGTAGGTACAGACGCCAGCACATCAAGCTACCCTAAACTATCATTTTTTTCTAATGGAACAGGAACCTTATGCTCATGTGATAAAGTTGAAAATCTATCAAAGAAATTTGACAGATTGGGCTAGCGTGATGTGCTTGGCGTCTGTACATCGTTCTTCGGTTTTAATATAATTTTAGTTAACAATTCGAGAACGATTAATTATCATGAACTGTCTAGCCTTGTCCCAATTATGTTAGAGTCGACTTCTTCAGTCTAATTTAAAACTCATCATCATCATCATCATCATTTCAGCCGAAAGACGTCCACTGCTGGACATAGGCCTCCCCCAAGCTCCGCCACTTCGACCGGTTTTGTGCTTCCCGCATCCAGCGGACTCCTGCGGCCCTCACAAGGTCATCGGCCACCTTGTGGGAGGCCTTCCAACTTTACGTCTTCCGGTGCGCGGTCGTCACTCCAGAACTTTTCGACCCCATCGGCCATCTGTTCTGCGTGCAATGTGCCCTGCCCACTGCCCAAAGGCCCAAAGGGCAATGGAGAGGGCTATGCTTGGAGTTTCCCTGCGTGATCGAATCAGGAATGAGGAGATCCGCAGGAGAACCAAGGTAACCGACATAGCCCGAAGAATTGCCAAATTTAAAACTCATATTAAAAGTAAACTTTGTAAACAAGCGTATTACAAATTAGAGGATTATATCCAAGATAAGAATGCTTGGAAACATGCTGGTCCTGCTCCATAGGACAATCTAGAGTCTAGATAAAATCAAACTGGTTGCTAATTGAATTGTATAATTAATTATATTTATGACATTGATTTACACTCAGTGATTACTTTAACTCACACACTGACTCATTACTTATTAATATTTTAGGAAAATCGTATACTTACTTTTACAATGTTTGTAAATGTGTGAGCACTATGTATCTATCATAGAATTAATTTGTCTGTATTGCTTCAATTTGATTATTTTTACCTATTTTGGTATGGTAATTATATTATAGGTGCATCGTTTTCACACATAATCATATAATGAATGTACTATGTTAAATATTGTACTTAATTTTTTTTTAAGAGTGACGGTGGAGTTTCTTGCCCATTCTTCTCCATACGACACTCCATTTTGGAAGGGGCGACTAGAATCAATTCTATTTTAATGTAAATGTTGACGTTCAAAAGTGCCTTTTAAGTGCCTATTTGAAATAAATGCTTTGACTTAAAATTTAACCGGACTCAGCTGAGTACCAGTATATGGCTGCGTTTCCACTGAAGCGGAGCTGGGCGGAGCGGACCAAAGACGTCCAATCACAGTCGTCTTGATATGTAAAGAAAGCTTAACCTGATCGATCGAACCGTGGGGCTGTTATTACTTAGCCACAAGGCCCTCATTTTAGATTAGTCATGTTTCTAACAATAAATATAGCAGGTATTAAATTCTCCCCTAAATTATTGTAGAACTTGTCATTCCAGTATGCTCATTAGAAATTACTGTCTACGTATGTCAAAAGACGTTGCTAACGGCCCTCGACGAAATTAGTAGGTATACTTAAAAACTGATGGTTATTATAATTACATTAGGCGCGACCACACACTGGGTGGAATGATTGATGAACCAACAGTTAATCACACGCCTATAGACCCGATTTTCAAGAACAGAATTCCTTATAATTACAAAATGTTGACTAAACCTGTATAGACTAACACCATTTATTTGGGAAAGTCTACACAATTGGGGAAATTTAAGAACGTGTTATATCTTATAATTAAATTAATTAAGGATACTTGACGATTTGGTTTTCTGGATACAATATCAGGAAAATTTGTTCAGTGCTATGTATTAAAACGCGACCTAAAAACTTGCGAGGAGAAAATTTTGGTCTACGGAATACGTAGTCTTAATTAGGGAACCGGTTCCGGCGCTTAATGCCAAAATACTTTTCATGCTCATTGTATGCAGGTTAGGACTATACCATAATTGGTCTATGTTTTTTAATCATATCGAATATTTACCATTCACCTTTATTGTATCATTTAGAACTAGTGGTCGAAATTCGACCATAATTCATTTATAACTTAATGTATTTCTAATGCATGAGTGTATAAAAATATTAGCTCTCTGCACTGTTTGTCTGTATAAAGTTTAACTGTGCCAAATTTCATACTCCTCAGTCTGCGTAATTTTCGTAAAAAGTGGTAAAAGGGTTTGCTTCACGTACTATAGAAGATATAGTTTCATTTCCAATTACTTTCATCTTTTTCTATATAGAATCTGGTGCTCAACATAACGTTCTGCCCTCACATCATCTTTTTGCTTATCTTGTACAAACGTCATTTCGTCGACTCCACGAGACAGGCTTGACCTAGTGTGGAGTTCATAAGCAAAATGTTTCCTTTGCGTCTTATTCCTGTTTTTTTTTCCTTTTTAACGTAGGTACTAATGTAGACTTTAAGGAATTGTAAAGCACTGTTTTTTTTTGGTACAATAAACATTATCTTATCTTATTCCTATAACACCAAAAACCACTATTTCACTAGTTTTTCCAACACCAACCACCAAATCCCTGCGTTTAAACAACATGACAGCAACAAATAGCACCATTTCACATTTCAGTACAAAAGCTTTGCTCAAATCCACCACAATCGCTGTTACCTCATGCCTTAGAGGTTACCTATTGTCCCCATCCTTTGTTGGTTACGGATGATCGCGCGTGACTCCGGTACAAATGTGTCGGGCTTATCCCCCGTTTGTTGGGCTAAACGCGTTACCCTGCTTCGCCTTTTGATTGACACAGATAGTTGATCGTGATCACGACTAAGGGGATCCGAATTAGCAGTTAGGTCTTGCCTGATTTCGTTGATTAAGCTGTTATTTGCTTGTTAGTGTGTTTGAGCGATCTCTGAAGCTTAGTTAAGCGATAGTTTGGTGTTGAATTTTCGGGGTAATTTTAAGCCTTTCCAATTATTCTGTCTGGTTTAACAACCAAACTATTGGTTGATAATAGATTTCAGTTCATGAAACCGAAGATAAAATGAATATCTTTTGTAGAGCAGCGATCGTTTGATAAGTTGTTCATCTTTTCTTTGTCTTTGAACTTTGAAATTGTTCACATCCTGAAGTGAAGTAAGTCTTGAGAAGAAAGACTTGGACACCTTTGATTGAATTTTACAGAAAATAGTGCTGACCTTTCTGCTCTTACTTAATCAGTTCCTTCTATACTAGCTGAATACTAGATTTACTTCCTAGGTGGATTTACGCCAAAAAAGGTTTAAAGCCCTTCAACACGACATTTCATAATACAGGGTGTTTGGCAGAACGTTGAACATACGAAAATGGTGGATAGGTGGGGTCATCTGCTACTTACTCAGCCCTAATTTATTTGACGCTGGCCCTCCGGATTTTTTTTTGTTTTCTTCTAGTTTCACCACTTTCTTAACTTATAAGTGTAATTTTTATTTAAAAAAAAACACCATTTTCGTATGTTCAACGTTCTGCCAAACACCATGTATAGTCTTATTTTTTTCAAGTTTAAGTGTCGAGTCATCAATCAGAACACCTTCAATTTCTTCTGCACAAATCCAAGACGTAAACCTCACTAAATAAAATCCCAGACCCTTCTAATTTTCCTCAACCGTTCCACATAACGTTGTACACAAGCCGATTAGTCAGTCGACTAACAAGAAAGAATACACCACGGGATCGCAATCGGAACCGGTTCGGAACCGTATCGGTGTAGTTATCGCCAATTAAGTGGGGAAAGTGGTTCTAACATCGCGAGTCGCGCCTTAACAGACAGATTAGATAGACACGGCTGAAAGTATATGTCGAGTTAAGTATTTGTGTTTAGAAGGATTTTGTTGGTAGAAGGTGATTGGGATTTAATGTAAGTGTTACTTTTGACTGATTTCTTTTGAATTTCAATTAAATAATACTGCTAGGTAAAAGAATGGAAGAATGGAAAAACATATAAGAGTACTTATTAAAAAAAAAAACACTTATATTTCTTCGAAAGTTGATTAAATCATGATTTCATATTTTGTTTTTCAAATTTTCGGTCGCTTTGGATTAAATTTTGCACATGGGTAGACCTAGGTGTGCTCATCAGATTTTTTTTTATATCAGTATTACGTTGCATCCTCACAAGACGATATTCTGTTCACGACACGTTGTGCACAATTTCTGAGCAGTAATCTAATAAACTGTCAGGTACTAAGTAGGTTTGCATTAATTTACGATTTAGTATTTCAATTATGTATACTATGCTAGTAATAGGATTTGGATGAAATTTGGCACCCAGTTAGTTTATAACCTGGATTAACACATAATATACTTTTTATCTCGGTAGTACGTCTCCGTGGAATAATTTCCGATTTCCACGCGGACGAAACCGCGCACAAAAGCTAGTAGTTGTATAAATCAGTGTTCTCTTTGAATATACCCTACGGGTCGTGGTCAAAGCTTTGTGGTATTTATTCGGGTCTTTCATCTGTCTAACTATGTTACTGATCCGTTAGGCTCGACGACTGACGTCACTATGGTATGTTGAACACACAAGTGTTTTTGAAACGAAAATATTTTCGTAAAAGGTTGTTTGTCCCAGAATTTTGGACCCCAGCAGGCTTTATAGAAAACATCATGTTTTCTATTTCTACTCTACCGTGGAATAGAAATCGCTTGTCTACATTTCTCGGTTCAAAACTGTCAATTGTCTATACTTCATTTGAAATAAGATTAGACATTTAAACAAACCTTTTACAGATAGTTCAACCGATTCTGACTTATATACCGTAGGCATAAGAATGGCATTAAAAGCAAAAAAGTAGTTACAATACCAACTGTTTACTGCAGCTGCCATTTGTTACGCCCCTAACGCAATAAAAGTCAAAATCGGTTGATCGGACTGTAAAAAAGGTTTAGTTAAATGTCTAATCTTATTTCAAATGGAGTATACACGGAAACGTCATTTATGTCTACTCTTCCGTCGACAAAACGCTTCTCTACAGTTCTCGTGCTAAGCCTGCGGGAATTGGACTAACATTCTTGGAACTAAGATCGAGCATTTACTCGACCTAAAATCTAAACATCTGTATCTTTTGTCTTCTCTTATCTCTATCTCTACGACTAATAATAGTATCTCTATCCTCTAAATAGTAAAAATTAAAGTCGCTGTTTTCGTCTGTCTGTTTCTCCGCTTACGTTTTCATAACCACTCAACGGATTTTGTTACGGTTTTCACTATCACTTAGAGAATTTCGTCCGGCAGGTTAATATTTGTAATACATGCATATTATACTAGAGAAAAGCCGAGAATTTCAAATAAATGTAATGATGTCGTAAAAATTATATTTCTGGACGCTTACATTGCTAACGCTGGTTAAACCTTACGAGATAGATCAAAATAATGTGCAACAGAATTGTATGTCTTAAAAAGGTCTACAGAGAGGCTCTGATGGTACCTATATGTCTATCGCCTAAAGTTAACCCACAGTAACCATTTTTATTTTTTACTAAAATAATGGGTTATTTAAGAAGCTATTTTAAACCATCTCTTGTTTTTTCATCAATTGCATGTAGATCAAAATTGCCCTTCACAGTATATCATTGAAATGAATACCAAAAAAGATATCACAAATTTAAAATTATTAATCGCTCGCAGTGAAATGGGCGGTCGGACGGCAACGATGAAAAAACAGTTCTAAGCATTGTTACATATAAAGACATTTCTATAGTTATACGACCTCCGTCACATACACTGTACACCCGTGCGAAGCCGGGTCGGGTCGCTAGTATAAAATAATTATATAAAAAAAAGCATGTCGAATTGATAACCTCCTTCTTTTTGAAGTCGGTTATAAACACTGAAGACCCAAACCCTTTATTAAGATAAGGTATGTAGTTAGGTATTTCACAATGAATTTAACAGTAGCTAACAATCAATACAACATCACCATACCATCTGCTCTTTAAAAATGTCAGAAGAGGCTTACATACCGCTGCCGATCAGGGGCAGGATAATCTCCCCCAACTCGGATCCCCAATAAATCGGATTCAATAACCTTTTCCTACGGTAACCGTAAAACTCGACATTTCATAGTTTTTCGGACCCCATCTCTATAAAGATTTGAGCGGTTAATCTGATCTTTGGAAGATAGGTTTTTTTTATGACAAAAGACTGAAAGAGCACCTGATGTTGGGTGATCTCAATCTGTAATGAAAATGTTTGAGGTTACCCAATATTCTATTTTTAAGATGGCCGATGCTTTATTGTTAATTATTACAAATCTTGAAAAAAGAACAGTGTAAGACTTGATACCTCCTTAAACGCAACTCATTTAGTGACTGCAATATAAGCCAGCAAGAATTCTACGTTTGAAACTTCAAATCTTGAAAAAAGAACAGTGTATGACTTGATACCTCCTTAAACGCAACTCATTTAGTGACTGCAATATAAGCCAGCAAGAATTCTACGTTTGAAACTTCAAATCTTGAAAAAAGAACAGTGTATGACTTGATACCTCCTTAAACGCAACTCATTTAGTGACTGCAATATAAGCCAGCAAGAATTCTACGTTTGAAACTTTCTCATATCCTGTTGATGAATCGGTACCTACTTTGAATGGAATCGAACAATCGAACGAAAGATACACACCATTCCTTTCAATCATAGCTCCTTTTTTAAAGGTGCTAACTAAAAGGGTATTTCATCAACTGAACTAGTTGTTTGCTCACAAAACCTAGTTCTTTGAGGACTTGCTAGTCGTTCTAGTTACGAATTCTGTCTATCAAAGAAACTTTGAGCATAGCTGAACTTTTCGCTGCTGGTTCGACTCGCATTTGTATTCAACCTCTTTGAAAATTTGATATGAAGGCTAGGAGTTTCGGTGGGAGATTCTTTTTTCAAATTGGATTGTCGTTTTTGTTTGTAATTAAAAACATGGCGTCTTCAATAGATCATGTCTAGCATGTATGTTCATTAAAAGTTGTAAGATAATAATATTCTGCATCGTATACAAAGAGTAGACAGGGCTGTACTTATAGGACACCAAAAATTTGCAAGGTATTTTTAATTTTTTATAGGGGTCAACAGTTCTGGACAGAGAGAGGTGGAAAGAAGAGTAGGGACGCCTTTGGCTTGCAGTGGGAAACGTCCCACTGTTGGGAAAAGGCCTCCCTACTCTTCAGCTTACAAAAGTCTGATAAAGAACCTTTGTACTCAATTGTTTGTTTATGCTGTATTTGTATGTATTTTACTGTGTGTACATAAATAATAAAATAAATAAATAAATAAAAAAAAATTGGGGTGAGTGTACTATCATCAACCGGGCATAAATGCAGACCCCAGGCTGCTACCGAGATATTTCTGATGGAAAAACCCAATAAAACTTTGCCCGACCTGGGATTCGAACCCAGAACTTCATGTTCAGCAGTAGCGCTTGCAAACACTAAACCAACGAGGCAGTATTAGTTTAATATTGTCAGTAAACGAAAAAGTAAGTTTGTTTGTTTGTTACGCTTTCATGCTAAAATGGCTTATCGGATTTGGATGAAATTTGGCACACAGATAGACCATGACCTAGGTAAAGACATAGGCTACTTTTTATACTGGATCACTTTATGGAGGTACTATAAAACATAACCTTCGTCTTTGCTGTCGCGCAGTCGGTTAAAAACAAACATTTTTATACCCTAGTTATCACTGCTAATGCAAAGTCAATATCATGTATTAGTCCTACACGTTTACTCTGTATACACACGTTATATTATGGGCTCGGTGCCCATATATCACTGTATGTTTGTATCAATGCGTGCACTGATCTAATCCCTTATCACAAACTATACTCTCATTATTCCTCCTTATCGTGTGTTTCAACGTGGTTTAGCTCATCATTCATCATCATTTCAGCCGAGAGACTCCCACTGCTGGACATAGGCCCCCAAGCTCCGCTATTTTGACCGGTTCTGTGCATCCAGCGGACTCCTGCGGCCCTCACAATGTCAATGGAGGCCTTCCAGCTTTACGTCATCCGTTTACTTTTTTAATAAACACGTCATTGTTATCCCAACAAATGCAGTATAGAAACCTTCAAAGGCCCATCCCTCATAAAACGGTCTGTCTAAAACTAATCACACAGACACACACACAATAACTCCTAACAACGGCAAAAACGATATCAGAGATCCGGCCGTCGAGTTTTTAAGCCTTATAAAGCTCACTGTAAAAGCAATCGTCAACATTGTTCTCACACAATCAGTTTTGCACACACATAATCAGCTGTTCACACACATAAATTGTTCAGTGAGGCTTTGTGTGCAAAGGCTAATTGATTTCGGCAGGTCCCGCCTTGCCGCTGGAAGAGTTTGGGAGGTTCGGATTAGAAAGTTGGCGAAAGGGACTTTTCGTATCTCTCATTTAGACAATCAGAGGTGTATTTGGATTTGGTTCACCACACGTTTAATTTGAGGGTGTTGTAAAGTTTTCAATGCTCTATGTACAATGTACATAATGTAACCCCTTGCCTATTTCTGATAGAAACTGTTACGATTTATGATGCTGATGACCGCTTCAGTTTGAGCACAATTTTCAATTAGCATTCGAAATAGTATAATACTTTTGCAAATTTTTTTGGTAGGTATCCTAAACAACGATTCAACAGTAGAATAGGGTATTTTACTCTTCATGAGAAAAAAAAACTAAAAATATATTATTGAGATAACTTAAGATAAATGCAGTCGGAAAATGTTAGTTTTAGTTCATGAAATAACAAAATGAATTTTAAAATACAAAATCATATATTTTTAATACTGTATTTAATAATTAAAACAACGATATACAAAATAAAAACAAAAGGACACTTAGGCGTCGAAGTATTCCTCCGCATCGCTGTCATCAGGAAACGTGCCCAGAAGACTGGCAGCATTGCCACGTTGAATGGCAATGCTAATTCTTTGGCCAAAGAACGACCCAGCCCTCTGGTCACGTGAAGTGTCGATCAGCCGGCGAGAAATTTCCTTAAAAAGGAGACGTGCACTCGGGCCCCATGACCCGAGCGTTTCGACCCCAGACGGCATGACGTTATTGCCTTGGAAGGTGGGAAGACCTCTGGTGTGGGACGCAACATGTGTTGACACCCTTGCGCCATCCCATGTTCCTAGCACGGCGGGCTGTGCTGGCGCCGCTGCTGCTGTTGCTGAGACCCTCAAGCGGCGTAAATACTGTAACCTTATGGGTAACTACAGTTTTGAGCCGTTTGGGGTCGAAACGCTCGGGTCATGGGGCCCGAGTGCACGTCTCCTTTTTGAGGAAATTTCTCGCCGGCTGATCGACACTTCACGTGACCAGAGGGCTGGGTCGTTCTTTGGCCAAAGAATTTTAAAATACTATTTAAAGATTTCAGTTTTTTTGTAATCTGTTATTGAACACCATGAAATATTAGCCGCCTTGTTATTACGTCATACGGCATGTCAACTGAGCAGCTTTGTACTTTTATTATTTTCCTAACCACAGTAATTTTTATTTAAATAATATTTTGGATTCAGGAACAGCAAACCAACGATAAGTAGAAAAACAACACATTTTTAAAATTTTACCAATTATCTTATACAATATCAGCGCATTTGTTTAAATAGCAAACTGACGTCATACCCAAAGAACAATATGGCGTCCACTGCATCCAGCGTTTTGGTCAAGTTACGCGCGAAATTTGAAAATGTAAAATTCAAATGCATTTTCATGGCATTAATTGATTAAATAAAAACGTTGTTTTTTTTTGTGCTTTATTAGCACTCTAGAATCTAATTAAGACACTTTTCAAACATGGGTGTAATATTGTTGAAAAGTAAAACAGAATGCCTCTTTGGTCTAGAGGTCGCAAGCGTTACTGCTGAGCATGAGGTCCTTGGTTTGATTCCCAGGTCAGGCACTTTATGTGACAGGCAGGTTTTATTTGTTTTTTTTTTTTATCTTGAGTTTCTTAGTAGCAACCCGGAGTGTAGATTTGTGCCCAATTGATGGCAAAAGGCTTGGGCCCCCTTTTATATAGGTCTTCAAACATAACTAACGAAATGTCGATGAAGGGGAAAGGGGTTGAGGGGGGGAGGGGGGGGAATACAGACGTGATGTTATGTTTTATAATAATAATAGTAATATTCTTTATGACAATATAGCAAGTTTAAGGCTCAATTTTCGTCTGGAGACCTAAAAAATGACTTACCAAAGTTACCAATGAAATTGCAATGAAAAAACACCACAAATGACAATATTCCAAACACACAAAAGATGCTAAAATCCAAAACAAACAAAGGAGCATCTGAACCGAGTCTAATGGTCCGATTGCTACCGTTGAATAATTAACACAGAATTAGGGCTGCCCCGCCCATTCCTGTTTGCCTGAATAATGTCTTTTAAAAATCGATTTCTTAATGGCGTCTCGATTTACATATCTTTACTTAGCATCGCGTCGGTAATTAATTTCGCTTTTTTAAAGCATAATTGAAAAGGTTGAATTAGAGAGTGTTGTTTCAGGGGCGCTGTTTGCTTTCGTTGGTACTTTTATGGGGAAACAACGGATTTTGGGTACTTTGTTTGTAACTACTCAGGCTTAAGAAAATGAAATTATCACGCTCAGATTTCTATGTCTGTTACTGTGACTTACGATGCCGTGCACAAAATATTTTATTGCGTGGCACCAGAGGCACGCGTGCCATTGATTGGTTCGCCATCCCTGTTCTAGGACATGCCGGTTTCCTCGCGAGGTTTTCTTTTACCGTTTTGATGGCTCATCATTTGATTTGAATTAAAGAGTGTCCGTTTATCACATAAATCAAATCCTTAATTACTTATTTTTTAAACCTCTACCACCTATTAATGACATAATAATATGGTAAAGCATTTAATTCCACTAAACTTTTAAAAGTTTATTTCCTATATTTACGGTAAAACTACATTATTAACTTAGATACTGTAGTTTTGCTTGTTACTGTGACTTTTCTCTCTGTAAAACATCAAGGCAATATCGCTTCTACCCTCAAGTATATAAAAGTTACTAGAGTACTGTGGTTTTCTTGAGATATTGCTGTAAGTGACTTCCACCGTACCTCTCAGCTCTGAAATGAATGGAAACCCTTAAAAAAAGTTCCACATCCCGTATTTATTCATTTTAGTAATGGAATTTGTGGATCTTTTTAAAATATGGCGTCGTTATTTTATAGAAAGAATTTGGCGGATGCACTGGGGTGGGTTTTGGAATGTTTTGATGCGAAAGTGAAATATGTACCTACGGTAAGTATAAGAAATGAAATAAAATATCGAAATCACTTTTATACGTATTATAAAAAAAGCTAGATGGAGTCCACATTTCTTATCTGACTACCCCTGAGAAGAAACAACGAAGCAAACTAAAGGGTCTTTCAAAGTCTCTTTCAAAATCCAGACATAATCTTGGTCTGATCATGTGAAGACAATTTAGATTAGTGCCTAAATAACCTTTTAAGGAAAGAACCACACACATTTGAGTGGACCAGTCCAGTAGCAGTTGTCTGTTAATTGTGTAGCTGAACACAGCATTTCAGGAGCTCAACGACTTAGTGAATTAAAGATGAAGAATAGAAACGTGTTGGGTATCTTACGGAGTTTAAAACGCACTATGCATTTATTTTTTTGGGTGGGTAATCATCAAATAACTTCTCCCGCTCCGGTTGAAGCGGGTGGGCGTGTCAGACTTTTACTGACTAAAACCCACCCGTATTCCCCCCTCAGTTGTCTGTGTGCCAGGGGCCGCGGTATATCTTTCGAACAACCTGGCAGGCATCGGCCCTTGCGGACCCCACCAGTTGGTGCTGACATCTCTTTGAGGCGCGCGTGGAACACAATGCGCCGTCGACCCGGGCTTGATTCTTACCGGACAGCGAGCTACCGAATACTGGCCGTCCGCAAGCCCGCGCCTACGGTGACCGGTGGCCGGGAATCAGCTTGGGATTCCCGACGCCCAGGGCGTCTCCTGCGGCGACTAAGGCCGTGAGGGAGCATATACTGCCTCTCCCTCACGTGCGCCACCTCCCTGTTCGCGAGCATTACTGCTTCGCAGAAGCAGGTGACCGCTACCCATGCACTCTCGCTTCGTACCATAGCCTGGACCAGGGCCGGAAGCGAGAGATCGCCGCCGCCCATCGCTCCCACGAGGACACGGCGGTGCTCTGCCCAAGCCGGGCTGACCTCCACCGTACGCTCCACCGTGTCCTCAGGGCGATCTTCGCAGTGGAAACACCCGGGCGTTTCCTCCCGCCTTAACCGAAACAACGTAGTATGCATCATATTTGGAAATGGAATCCTTAATGTTTCTTAACGGTGGATAAGTTACCTGCTTAAAGTCCACGCCATTAATAAAAAAAAATCTAACTCATAAAAACACATAAATCGACACAAATAAGTTTATTTAACAATAGAATGTCTCTCAATGTCGATACCACTAACAAACATGTACCTATTCTGTTATCTCTTCGTCCAAACTTTATTTGTAAGAGGCTTAGCCGCTAAAACCGAGAACAAAAAACAAACCCAACTAAGTAGTAGTTACATTTATATTGAGAACCCCGTACAAAGAACCGTACTTAACACTTAAACTGCTTATGTAACATAATGATCCCCTATTGCCCGTTGAATTAGCCAGAAAATAAATGATAAATTCATTCACTCGCAATCTCTGGCCTAATTCTGTTTACAGGTAAACCCGGTGGACGAAACACAGCTTGTGTAATTAGGAGTTAGTAATGTGATGTATCGGAACTACTGCGCGCTTGGTACTCGGTACACAGTAATCTTTCTAGTACTCGGCCGTCGATGTTCAGTAAAATAGCTTTTGTTGTTACGATTTTTCGACCATTCCTTTGAAATTTTTAGCAACCTGGAACCTAACTGAAATACGCTATGAGCCGTTTAGTTTGTTTCACTAATATTTTTGTTTCGAATTCATATACCTTAATAATTTAGGTACACTGTTTCCTGTGGGGAAGGCAATAATAATCTAAAATAATTTATTATTTAAAATTGCCTAGTGTATTTATAAAACTTACCCAACTTTATATTGATTTTGTACAAAGCTCTGTAACCTAAAAATGAAAGAGAATGAAGTAGGATTAAAAGAAAGAAATGATAGAAGGCAAAAAGAATAACTCGTAGCTCATATAATATTCGAGAGCTGCGTTAAAAATTCTCGGCGCATGCAAAACTCGCTTGTTTCCTATCCCACTATTACAACGTAAATAAGAACAAGATGCCGCATCTAACCCTTTGCCGGCTCCACCAGGCACCTCGTTAGACGCATTTTACCGAACAAAGCGCGCTCCGTGCACACTGGTTGCACTACCACACACCCCGTGAAGATGTGCCGGCACAGAATTGCAAAGTAATAAAGCCGCTTTGCCTTTTTAATGAGGTTTTAACATCCCCCAAGAGCAACCAAACGAGATTACAACACAAGCGTCCCTACGTGTGAAACGTCGCAATTGTTTCTCCCTATCAGCTGATTCAGCAAACCAATTTACATGAGGAAAAAAAAAACGTTGTCTTTTTCCGATTCGCTGTCATCAGAGCCGAATGTCTTACCTAAACAAATTGTAGACAAGGGCAATACAGTGTGATGAGGGAATAACGCGCCCGCAATCAGCTACGAACGAAGCGAGACCGTGCTTGAAAAGAAACAAATTAGATCCGTCTCAAGAACGGCGCTTTGAAATGGGCGCTGGTAAAAAAGACCGCGCCACTAATGAAGGGTTACCCGACCTAGGGCATTGAGTTCGTTCGTACAGTCCTGTTTGCTCGATGGTTTCAAGTGTGGAACGTGTGCGATACTTAGACCCTTGTTACGAATGAGGGTTAAGTAGAACAGAACGTCGATTGACAAAACAATTTTTATTTGGAAGTGTTGAAGTGTACTCCAATAAAAGGTTTGTTTATTTGGATTCGAGAGTTTGTTACTCAAGCTAGTTACATTTTAAAATGGGTCGTTACTCGAACTCTTGAGTGAGGTAGTTTATTTCGTTACTTCATTTGCAAAGGTATTTACCTACTTCAGATTTTTATTGAATGACTGTTACGTGTTTCTAAGATGTAGTCAGCATCTTTTCGGCTTTAAAATCCATCTCTATTCTAATCCAATCTTTCAATATTTCTTCTTTGTTGCCCAATCCGTTCATTTCACATCCCGAGCCAATATTTCAATACACCCCAAGGCGAGCCTTTCCTCATTTTTCCACCTTCGCTTACAAACCTGTACCTTATGATTCCGTATGCGTTCCGAGAGCGTAATTTTCCACATTTTTCTGAGCCCCCGTGTTTCCAACGCGTTAATCTTGCTCGCCTGATCTCTCTGACACCTTATGCCTTTCTGCCTGTAATATTAGGATTAGCTCGAGCTGTGTATGTTTTGTGACTGAGCTTGTTTTAGGTTCTGGTATTACGTTATCTATTAGATAATTTTTTTGTATTTTGATTTTCTCGAGCCAATTCATCAATGTGAGGAGGTACAAAGGTAGGCTATTAGTTGAAACATCGATAAAATCAATTCTTGTTAATAATAGGTCTTTACCTATGAAATTGCCGTTTTGTATGAAAAAATTTAAACGAATTTTTTTCATGTATTTTTTATTTGTATTAATCGAAGTAATCACCCATGCAATCAATGCATCTTTGCCATCGCAGTGGCAGTTTATTGATGCCCTTCTTAAAGAAATCAGCTGGACGGGAGGCAACAAATTCATCAAAGGCATTTTGTACTGCCTCTCGGGTATTGAATTTTTTTCCCGCCAAGAAGTTATCCAAATTCTGGAAAAAGTAGTAGTCTGTAGGCGCAAGGTCTGGTGAGTAGGGCGGGTGACGGAGAGCTTCCAACCCCAGTTCTTGCAACTTGGAGACCGTCTGCTGTGCAGTATGAGGTCGCGCGTTGTCGTGCAGGAGCAGCGGAGACGAGCGATTGACCAATGCTGGTTGGAGATGTGCCAGCTTCTCCATCATTGTGTTCAGTTCTTCACAGTACACATCTGCAGTAATGCTCACCCCGTTTGGTAAGAAGCTGTGATGAATCACACCGGCGCTAGACCACCAAACAGTGACCATCACTTTTCTAGGGGTAAGTTTTCGTTTAGGGCATTGTTTAGGTGCTGAACCAGGATCCAACCAACTTGCTGAGCGCTTGCGGTTATCAAACAGAATCCATTTTTCATCGCAGGTAACAATGCGGTTCAAAATTCCTTCATTTGTGTGTCTGTTGAGCAGTGCAAGGCACGTCTCGACGCGTACTTAGCGCTGACGATCATTGAGTTCGTGGGGCACCCATTTGTCAAGCTTTTTTACCTTGCCAATTTGACGCAAATGGACCAATATTGTTTTGACGCTAACGTCGAAAGCTGCTGCTAATTCAGCCGTAGATTGTGTATCATCAGCTTCCACAATCGCCTTTAATTCGTCATTGTCGACCAAAGTCTTCGGACGACCGCGAGGTTCATTTTTCAGGTCGAAATTTCCAGAACGGAAGCGAGCAAACCAATAACAGGTGGTGCGTTGGTTTGTAGTGTTAGCTCCGTAAACGTCGTTGATGTTGCGTGCCGCTTGTGCCGCGTTGCTGCCACGACGGTACTCATATTCCATAATTACTCGAATTTTTAACGTATCCATGATGACGAAAAAGATTGAAATGCGATGAAAATGTAACACTAATCAATAAACAAATGACTACTTTTGGAAAAAAAATCCATGTTTTTAAAATAAAATTAATTTGAAATTAGAATTCTTACCCAAACAAAAATTATTTTGATTTGAAATGGCCAGTACTGCAAAACGGCAATTTCATAGGTAAAGACCTAATATTATTATGGTTCCGGTTTTTGCTGTCGCATTTCTCTGAAATTTCAAGCTGGTTAATTCCACTATTCTAAGAATTTCGTTTATTCCTCATTATTTATTTATTGTGTTAGGAAAAACCAACATTGAATACATTTATGATTATAAAATGGATTACCTAGGTTAACGATATAGTAAAGACACAGTATTTAAGTTACAACCACGCAAATAAGAAGACAGGAAGGAAAAATAAAGATCTTGTACTCTTAAATTATATTTAATTAAAAGGGTATACCAGTATTTTCAATACTTTCCGAGAAATTTTACAAGTTGTAAACATGTTCTGGACCCATGGTAACAGATTGTGCCTTGATGTCCCCTGCAATCCCTGAAATTATTTACTAGAAATTTTACCCGATTATTCCTTACTCCGCTAGTGTAAACACGAAACGCAACAGGGAAATAAAAATAACGCTTTCTGCTTAGAATAATTTTATGTAGGAATGAGTTCCCAATACCTATAAAGCAGTATTTATCGGAGAGCCGACGCGCGACGGTTGCGAGTAACAGATTTCACGATTCGATACATCGACTTCTCGAGTACACGAAAATCGATACTGGTTTATATCGATGATAGCTGTGTGGTTAGGCGTAGATGTAAACGGGAGCTGCTTCGAAGCGGATAGCAAAGGGAATTTCAAATATGTGTGGATAAAACTAACTTTAAATTGTTTGGATAAACAACGTGAGGGAATTCGTATTTTAGAAAAAATATTAGCTACCGCTTCTGTGGAAATGCAGCCTGTGCATTTCAATTGAGCAGTAGCAAACCGTCACTAGTAATATTCATGAGAACATCTTCACAATTTGTTGACTTTGCTAGGTTATTATCATCATTTCTTTGGGAACATCAGCTAACCAAGACCACCAAAGACCCGATAGTGGCATAAAAATGGAAAATCTACTATACAACGAGTAACATAATTAACGCAAGACCTCATACACCCCAATTACAGTATTGAGTTAAAAGCATAATACGATGACCAAAACTATTTTTTTAAAGCTAACTGATATTATTAAGAAAAACGTGTCGACCCAAGCATTACTTTATGCATTTAAAATTGAGTCTTATTTTTTCTACCATCAGATTGAACTTTCTTTGGGTCAATCAGTGGTAGGTATGGCAAAATACATAATTAAAAAAAAAACTCATATTAAAAGTTACTGAAATCGATTCAGTAGTCAATTAGGAACAAACTACTTTCAGGTCTTGCGTCTATTCTGTTACACCTTGTATATAGGTACGTGAAGCAAAAACATTGTACCCATCTTTACGAAAATCGACGGAGTAGTATGAAAGAAAGAAAGAAAGAAAAGGTATTTATTGTGACTCGCACAGGAAGATCACATACTAAAACAAACACAATGGTACAAAAATCATAAAAAAAACACATTTCTCGGAGGAACAAAAATATTTAAAAAATAAATAAAACAGAAAGTCCTGCAAAATATGAAATTTAGCACAGTTAAAGTTTATGTGGAGAAAGACTGCAGAAGGCTAATATTTGAAATTAAGAAAACATAGTCGAATTTCGAACACTAGGCGACCATTACTACGAAATATTCTATCAATACCTCCATACTTATTTAAATTGACGTAGACTAGTCAGTTGACTCGATAAATTTTTAATCGATATCAATTTGTAATCGATGTGTTTCATCTTTGTAAACCAACGAATTAGAGTAATCCTATAGAGAGGCGTCTTGTACAAATTGATACAGTAATGGCGTTTGCTATATAGTTTCAATAATGTCGGCTTGTTTTTGGTTTACGTCCGTTTTAAACTGTTTAGGCGCTTAATTGGAAGTTTTCGGAATAATGGCAGCGTTTAATGGTTATAGGGTTTAACGATATTTTGATTGGAAATGTTGATGATGCTATTGGTGGAACAAAGTAATGAAGCTTCTAGCTTGTAGAGTAGTATATAAGGTATTAAAAAATTAACGTTCCGTAATTTAAGGAGTTGTTTAAAATTACATTAAAAAAATAATCACTAATGATTAAATATGCACATGCGCACCGTACCTACACCATGTAGGCACAGACAGCCGTGCGAGGTCAATGCCTACATAAACAGCTGATTCTAATTTTCCTAACAAATTGCTCAGACTTTGGACCTGTGTACAGTGTACGTAAAAATATTTTAGTAAATTGTTTTTGTATGTGAAAAAATAAAATCGCTCAATTTTTTTTGCAACATTTTAGTTTTTTGGTACCGAGCAAGTACACGAAATTCGGAACATAAATTTTTTAACACCTTATTTATAGAGACCATCGAAAAGTTGTTTTTTGGATATATTCGTATAGGTTGGCAAAATATTTTATTTCCTAATGAACAGACCTGCATCAATGGTCTAGTAGTCGCAAGCGGTACTGCTGAGCTTCTTGAGTTCTGTTCCCAGGTCGAGCAAAGTGCTATTAGGTCTTGCCATTAAGAATTTCTTCGTAGCAGACCGGAGCCTTGATTGGTGCCCGGTTGATGGCAATAGGCGCGCCCCATATTACATAGTACTAAAAAAAAAATAGCATTCGATTGTATAAAAGTCCAACGGTTTGAATGAAGGATCCTGCGGACAGGCACGACGCGACATTGCGACGCGATTCTGGTAGATCAATTTCTATTAAGGCTCATAGTATCCTCATCTCCCGTCTGTATGCTGAAGCACGACTGCCGCCCGCGCCCACGCAGGGCTTTATCTCAAAATGGGGATATTCCTTGGCAAATGTTGATTAATTTACAATTGTGCTCTAGCGAGTCTGTGGTACCTCTAACTATCTATTTTTCAGTGTATTTTTTTTTCCAAATAACGAAGCCGTTTAGTAAGAGAAGGAATAGAAGCCAAAATATTGCGTGTTGGAAAATATTTTTTTACAGCAAAAGTACTAGCAATACAAAAAAGTACCCTCGGCAAAATGATCTATATGAATCTATAGCAAAATCATATATTTTTCAAATCTTCAAGACAAGCCGTTAATGAGCAGTACGGTTCATAAAGTGACCGTGTTACGCTACCAAACGGGACGTAGGCCCTTAAGCTTTCATAGAAATTGTTAGACTAGAGTCACGTCGCACCTGTCTGCAGGAGCCTTTAAGTCCCTTTAGCAACGGTTTATCACACTACATAGGTAGACAAATTAATTGAAAAACTAAAAAAAAACAGATCTTATCGGCGACCGTTTAAAAATCGAACTATTCGCTTCTCCAAACACCCGATTAGATTTTTCCTATTTCTCTTGGTTTCTTAACGTTGGAAAAATATAAAAGTAATTACAAGTTTTGAGGCAAAGCGAACTATCAACAACATGTCTGAACGGATCTTGTAATTAATGTGTTAAGCTTGTAATTAATCTTAAATAAGTTACTTAATAGTTTATAAATTATTTCAAAGTTAAAGTTAGGAGTATAATAACTAACTGAAGATCAAATCTCATCTTCAGCCTCTGTACAGTTTAGAAAATTAATTATTAAGGGGGAAGCGCAATGGCAGACTGGGTTTTTTTTTGTTGCGAATTGCAGGCTTTTGAGGAAATTGCTTTTTCTTGAAATAGTTATTCAATGGGATTAAATGAACTAAGAGGGTCGTATTGATGATTTTAATTATTATAATTTTGTAAATGTCTATAATTGTGTTAATGTCGTGAATAATAATTTGTTCGACATACAGCCAGACATCGACCTGCAAATTACAAAAACCTTACGAATTTTTTTATATCTCCAACTGCCCTGGCCAAAGGGAAAGCCCTCAAGCAAATTGACACCTTTACATCAATAAGGTATTACACCCATTTTAGAAAAGTGTCCTAATTAGATTCTACAGTGCTAATAAACCACAAAAAAAAACTTTTTTTTTTATTTAATCGATTAGTGCCGTAAAAATTGCTTTTAAATTTTACATTTTCTTCGAGTGTAATTCGACGAAAACGCTGGACGCAGTAGACGCCATATTGCTCTGTGGTTATGACGGTGGGGAGTCCGTTTCTACGCAGTATAGTAGTACCCGGGGTGGATCTGCCCTAAATCCATCCACCTTCAACGCAACCTAGCTGGGCAAATATGTTGGGGTTTTCTTTGTCAGGTCGTCGTGTCAGCGTCGTGGGTTGAAAATCAGACACAAGGCTTCGTATGATGGTAACGTGTAATATCGTGGTTTAAATACAGTAGTTATATCGTCTTCACAGTAATTATTGATATAAAGCGGTTTCAATTTTGCGTTAGTCATGCTAATTGTTTATAATTATAAAAATGTATTATTATTCTACTTATCGTTGGTTTGCTGTTCCTGAGTGCCAAATATTATTTAAATAAAAATTACTCAGGTTACAAAACAGGATACAAAAATAATAAAAGTACAAAGACGTTCAATTGACACTCCGTATGACGTAATAAAATGGCGGCTACTATTTCATGGTGTTCAAAAACAGATTAAATATACTGAAATCTTTGAATTGAATTTTAAAATGTGTTTTGTTATTCATGAACTAAAACTAACATTTTCCGACTGCATTTTGCCTAAGCTATCTCAATAATTTATTTTCAGATTTTTTCTCATATAAAATACCCTATAAAAAATATAAAATACCCTATTTGCCGTGTTATAGTCATTAATTACATCAACAACAGCTGTCAAAGAATAGTAGGTGTGACTTACGGAAATGCAGATAATTTAAGTCGTAGTTAATTTGCTCAGTAATTAATTTACCAATTAAAAATCACTGACGTCATTGCGTACTTCTGAATATATTCACATCTATTGACCATACATGAAAACGATTCAAGCGACATCACGCGTGTTCTATACAAACTAAATTCGCGACGCCACAACATCACTCCTTTAGAATGAATTCAATGCGAGCCATCAAAGTAATTAATAGTCTATCAATCAAGTTGCCTATTCATAACCTAAACAGTACTACAGACACTGAAAATCGAGAAATAATTACGTGTTTTTGAAATAATAACAGGAGACCTAACACAACATGTTCTAATGTAGGTACAAAATAGTAAGAACTTAATGACTATTTGCCTAAATGAAATGACACCATTCAAGTTAATGAATGTGGGGTTTCATTACTGACTGTTTACATTTACAGGCTAGACTGATATGTCACCTATAAATATGTTAACGACTGACCATAACATAGCATATTCCTTATCCTTACTAATATTATAAATGCGAAAGTAACTCTGTCTGACTGTTTGTCGCGCTTTCACGCCAAACTACTGAACTGATTTAAATGAAATTTGGTACACAGATATTCTAGAACCTGAGAAAGGACATAGGCTACTTTTTAATGCGAAAAAAGGGTTGAAAGGGGTTGAAAGGGGGGGATAAAAAGTTGCATGGAAGTATCGTCATTTTTAGAGCTAGAAGCTTGAAACTTATTTTCTAGGCTGTTGATTCGATATAAATAAATATGACATTCAAAGTTTTGTAAAAGTTTTACCTTCAAGGGTGTAACATAACAATAGGGAATAGGGGATGAAAGTTTGTATGGAAATATGTAAGGTTTTTTTTTTTTTTGGGTGGGAAATCACCAAGTAACTTCTCCCGCTCTGGGTGGAGCAGGAGGGCGTGTCAGACTTTTACTGACTAAAACCCACCCGTGTTCCCTCAGTTGCCTGTGTGCCAGGGGCCGCGGTATCTCTTTCGAACAACCCGCACCCCTGGCAGGCATCAAATATGTAAGGTTTATGTGAATGTTTTATAGGTTTGCGACAAGAGACAAAGACACTATTCCACGCGGACGAAGTCGCGGGCATAGCTAGTTAGCCTATAAAGTTCCCACTGCTGGGACACAGCTTTCCTCTCTTTGAGACGGAGTGGGCCATAATCCGCCACGCGGGCTCAGTGTGGGTTGGTGGATTAACCTTAACCGTTTGAGGTGAAGACGAAATTAAATACAAAAAGTATAGTGCCTGCAAAGGTTCGAACTACAACTACAACTCGTAATTCGGGGGCGATACCACTAGGCCACCACTGCTCTCGCGACCGACCATGTCAGTGAAAACCTATACACATGTCCAGATCATCATCAATTCAGCCGAAAGATGCCGACAGCTGGACATAGGCCTCCCCCAAGCTCCGCCACTTCGACTGGTCTTGTGCTTCCCGCAATCAGCGGATTCCTGTGGCCTTCATAAGGCCAGCGGTCCACCTTGTGAGAGGCCTTCCAACGCTACGTCTGCCGGTACGCGCTTGCCAGTCCAAAACCTTTCGGCCCCATCGGCCATTCGTATCCAGATGTGGTACAATATTATTACGTGCATGAAGCAAATAGGTGGATACCAGTGGTGATTAATTGCTATCTCAGATTAGTTAGATGAAAAAAGGCTGCTGACAATCATAATACCAAGCAAACATATTAAAACAAACATTTGTACGCCCTGTGGCATAACATACATACTCTTTGTTATCGTTATATTACTACTAGATTCCGCCCGCGGCTTCACCCGCTTGGAGGTCGGAAATTATCCCGCGGGAACGTGCTACCGGGATAAAAAGTATCCTATATGTTAATCTAGGTTATAATCTATCTGTGTGCCAAATTTCGTGCAAATCCGTTCAGCCGTTTTTGCGTGAAAGAGTAACAAACATCCATCCATCCATACTTACAAACTTTCGCGTTTATAATATTACGAGTAGTAAGGATTATTGTACCTATGTTAAACAAAATCCTAATGACTTATGGATACGCCAGTGATAGGAACATAGGCATACGGTAATCAATCTGCGAGCCTTTTTCAAGCTACGTTGGGGTCAGTTTCCAGTCTAACCGGGAGCGTTCGCTATATTACCCCCGGCTAAAACGATGCCCCTTGATAAGACTTATTGTCAGACCTTCGGGTTTCTGACTATACTTAACTACTGTCAAAGATATACAAGAGACAGCAGGGACCAATGGCTTAACGTGCTTTCCGAGGCACGGAGGCGCCTTTGTAGTAATTGATGGTCACCCATCCAAAGACCGACCTTGACAACCTTCGCTTAACCTCAACCATCAACCCGTGCGGCTGTTATTATTTAGCCGCGAACTCCTCATTAAGGTGATCCTCAATGGAATGCCATAGACATGACAAGGTCACATTTTAGAAAGCATGTTAGCTCAAAAATAATTTTAAAGTTACATTTAAATTTAAATCGGTCCCGTTAATTCTCATCTATTTAGTTTATATGAAAATGAGTTGGCAAGGCCGCTGTTATGTCACGGCGGGTGCCAAGAGATGAGGATGATAGAAAGATAAAAGGCAGTATAGTTTTACGACACTGTAAATGAGATTATCACACAAGCTGGATGACTGTTTAGACAACACTCGAAGATGGGCTCGTGGCTAATTAATAAGAGCATCACGGTTCGGTTGATGGTTAACCTACGCTTGCCGCGGTTAATTCGTGGATGGGTGACCATCCATTTCGTATCAAGTGTATCGTGCGTCGGAACGCATGTGAAGCCGTTGGTCCCGGTCATTCGTAGATCTTTCACAGTCGTTACTGGTAGTCAGAAGCCAAGTCTGACGACCAGTCTTGCCAAGCGTTTTGAACGTTTTTAGAACTAAGGTCAACTGGTCAAAGAATACCATTGGACTTGTCAGCAACCAATTTTACTAAATAAACACACACCTTAACATTTGAACTTGATACAAATACATATCTGCCTAATGTCAAAATCGTTACGACAGTTTCGACCCGAGCTTTTCAATTTTGTGTATTCTTAATTCCCTACACAAATTCGTCCCGCATTTCACACACATAAATTCGATGACAATTCTGCCCCAGCTAGCTCGAATAGCCGCCATTTTATCATGTGACTCTTGAGCTAGCGTTGTGCTACATATTTGAAAGGTCGTCACGGGTCAATTTAAAGGTCAAAAATAATAATAATATGACAGGTCGATTTTCCCTCTTGGATACAACCTTTTCTTACCCATACCGAGAAATATTAAGACGATTGTGTAACAGTTTCATTGTTCGTAGGCTAAGGAGTGGAACGTCTTGTCAGTCAGTTGCTGGGGAGTTTTTTTGCGCCATTTCTTCTTCCCAGCTAAAGCACTAGGCTAGTGGTGAAGGGCGGGCGTTTTGGAGGACTGTCTTATGTAATTTTGACGTTAGAAAAGTGGTGATGACTTTTGATTTTGTGTTTTGATGTTTATGTTCACACTCCCGGGACCTAGGCCTCCTCTCAGTTAGAGTAAGAGGGCCATAATCCACCACGCGGGCCCAGTGCGGGTTGGTAGACCTCACATTTCAAAAAATCTGCTTACGCAATACTTAAATGGGGGCCATTCAAGTATTACGAAAGCAGATTTTTTGAAATTATTAACACCCCCCCTCCCCCTCGTCAGCAAAACTAAGCAAAGCTCTTACCCCCCCTCCCCTCCCATGCTCACGTAAACATTGGTAGATGCATTTTTCAATCTGTTCTGGTTTATTTATTGATTCATGAGCAGCATTATAAGTCTAAAAATAAGGAATATGCTTGGAGTAGAGGACTTTAGCACATATAATATTTGTTTAAACAAATTTCATTGAGATGGTATTCAGTTATGATATTCTTTATATATTAACGAACAAAACAAACTTCTTTTAAAACTTTGGTGTATTAATTTTAACCAAAATCGACAAAATTTTGTAGAAAATCCAAAAAGTTAAAAAATATATACTGCTGACGTAATCACCATCCATACTCCCCCATCCCCCATATCACCAAAAATAAGCAACGAAAAAACCCCCCGCCCCCCTGTAGTGCTTACGTAATACTTGAATGGCCCCTAAAGAATGAATGACAACCCAGTCTTGTTCCTCGTTACTAAATCAATAAAGAACTTCAATACAGAGAAAAATACTCCTCAAAGCAGAGCCAATACCGTTATATATTTTGATGAAGTTAAACAGCAGTGCTTCGCTCACAATCCGGGATCGCTGGAAAATATTGAGTTATTGTTGGCAGTCGCGACGTTGGGTATTGTATGGTACGTCGATATATATTGGTATTTCATTTTACGAATCGGATAAGTGGTTCGAATGACGATTTGTGGATGGTCTAGTTCTTGAGGTTGTTGGGGCGGGTTAAGAGATGAACATTGAATGTAAATTAATTATTGCTTTTTGGGATTCTGGGGATTCAATTTTTTTTTTCGAACGATGTTCCTTACCGCGCGTTGCGAAAGGGGGCTAGACGGAAAAAATTAAGACCAAAAGTTGTAACGACACTTTTTGCTATAGTTGAAAGATGTTTATACGTGGGTTGTTTGAAGTGTTTGGTGTATCGTATAGCTTAATAATGGGGCGTTTGAATAGGTATAAATATATATAATAAATATATATATATATATTTTTATATATTTTTTTTTGCAATTCCTTCACTAATTAATCGAAAGAAATTTCGCTCCATCGGGGTGTCCCTTGACACCTCTCAAGTTTTTTTTTTCCAAATGTGACTAAGTATTTACACTTTTGATAATACTATTTTGCATTGTCGCCTTCTTCCCATGTGAGTAAGTATAAATTACAGAACGCAACCTGCCATGATATTCCAATAGGGCCAACATATTCCCTTTGCCTCGTTTACGTTTATACATCTGCTCATACACGTACACCGGTTTCGAATACTACGACTACCATTCTGGAGAACATCAGCAATAAGGTCAAGGTAATAGGTCTCTTTCATCATAATTTAAAATATCATAAAACATTTACTTATTCCTCAGACAATAGATACAGGAAAAGTTTTTATCCAGTGCGCAAACTGTAACCATTAATTCAGCATATCATTCTAGAACCCCCAGCGCAGAAATTTTTCACCGGTTTTACAAAAAAAAAATCTGCTGTTTTATAGAAAAGTACAATACCTACGCGATCAAAATGTATGGAACAGCTGTTTTTTTATTGTAAATCGCTGAATAAAAACTTTTCCTGTATAAGTTGTACATACAATGTTTACAAGCCCTACAAAAAAATAAACCGAAAAACATAGTACCTATTGGAAATGTTACTTACACCAAAATACGAGACCGGGAATCGGCTTAACGTAAGCTTAAGTTCAGTTTTGTCCTACAAAAAGGACACACTACATACTCCACAAACAAAGCCTTCCCATATTTATCTACCCGAAACCGAAAACTAAAAATCACGGTGGCCATTTTTATTCGGAAAAGGATCTTACAAAAATTGTCACGAACCGCCCGTGAGTGCTGATCGTTTTCAACAATGTACGTTATAGTAGCGTGCTTGCTACGTACTGAGGTACACTTGAACTAGCTTTCTGGTATACAGGCAGCTAACTTGCATTTATTTTCTTGATTGTGTCGAGTAGTCAATTATTTTACATCACTCGATTAAGTCTGCCATAAGTTTAAAACGTTAGCACACAATAATGATGAATATTGGCAGTGTACTGGTCGGGCAAAGTATTAATAAGTTTTTCTTTCAGGAATTTCCCATTAGCAGTCTCGAGTTAGGATTTGTGGGACTTTAACATAACTGGCGAAATGTAGATGTACCAATTATATGAGGTACACCTCTAAATGATAAATGATTTTGTTTCTGTAAGTAGGTTTGCACAAACACTTTAAAACGTCAATCATATTTTATGGCTCTGCCTAATCCCTCGGGGATTACAGGCATGACGTTATGTGTTATGTAGTTAAACGATAAATAGTTTTTCCCGTATACTAATTAGCTGGATCGACTGTACTTACCGCAGCACATCCGCGATCGACGGACCAGAGCTGAGTGCAGGAAGGTTCTAAAGTGAGTTGAGGCAATCCCAAACGATGTTCTGTGGCGGAGGATGTCTACCTAGAATGTATACTGAGATTGACCTGGTTTTGTGGTTCTTAAATATCGAGTTTAGAATCTAATTTAGGAAGGTTAGCATTTTCTTTTAAAGCAATGAAATAGTTACGATTTTTCGAGAAAGTAGAAGAAGTAGAAGTAAAGAGATTAAGCGCTACTACTGAGCATGAGGTCCTGAGTTCGATTCCCAGGTCGGGTAAAATTTTATTTGGGATTTTCAATCTGGAATTTCTCAGTTGTAGCACGGAGTCTGGATTTGTGTCCAAACCAAATCGACCCGTGCTGACATGATAAGATCAAGTCCTAATAATTAAACATCATTATAATGCCCTTTGGCCACTCTTACTAAGCCAATGCCCAATTTTTTCAAGTTCCATTGTGGAGGGGATGTCTATCAATGAGACCTGAAAACTGTGCTGGCAAAGTATTAACTATCATTGTATGCTGGAAAAGCATGTTGAGTAGCTACTCTTAATGGAAATAGATTTTGAGGGATTGTTCCATGATGATATTATGAGGCATACACATTGATAATGAGCATTGATATTTGTGGCAATAACGTAGAACATGGGTAGGTAGTTATTAAACAAAAATCCTATTAATATTATAAATGTGTAAGTATGTTTAGATGTTTGGGTGTTTGTAACTCAATCACGCAAAACGGCTGATCGGATTTTGATTGGTACACAGATAGATTATAACCTGGATTAACACATGGGATGCTTTTTATCCCGGTAGTATGTTCTCGTGGTATAATTTTAAACTTCCACGCGAGTGAAGCCGGTAAAAATTAAAGTCAGACATTTTGGCATGGAAATAATTCTCTGGTTAACGAAATGTGTCAATTTCGATACGTTAGCAAGTCGCATGCTTGTGAAAAGCTATACCGATGACCTAGTGTTTATACCACAGCAGGAACAAGTTTTGTACTTTTCCATTACTCAAAATACTTCTTACACCAAATAAAAAACAAAATACTGTCGCCATATAACTACCAAATATGATCCGAATTATCTGAACCATATTATCAGATCGCATCAAACGTCAAATGTTCTTTTCATGATCTTAGGATCTTTCCATCTCACTGGGCATTAGCCCAAGGCTTGCCCCCACGTTTTCCCGGACATTGTCCGCTGACGTATCAATAGACCTTTTTGTTATCATGTTTACACAAACAAGGATGTTTATCGTGTATATTTCATACATTAGAAAGGGGTGAGTTGGTTCATGCGTAAGTATCAAGATTGGTCAGTGGAGTGGCCCGTATTTGTTGAAGTAGCTTACTTTACGATCGGATTATATGGACCGGAGATTAGCTTGATTGTAAAGAGGGTTGAATATTTTTACTTCAAGGATAATTTATTTATTTACTTTAATCGGTTAGCAACCAATTTCTTTCATATTACACATAATCAATTAAAACATTTTGTTGCTTATTTGTGAACCGGGAGGAGCTCGTGGCTAATATCAACAGCCGCACGGGTCGGTCGACGGTTAAGCTACGTTTGCCGAGGTCGGTTCGTGGATGGGTTGCCATACAAAACATATTGAGAGTCCTCCGTGCCTCGGAAAACCATTGGTGTCTGCTGTTATTTGTACATCTTTGATAGTCGTTACGGGAGCCCGCAAGTCCGATTACCAGTCTTACCAAGGGGTTATCGTATTAATCAGTTAGAAAGAAAGAAAGAAAGAAAAGAAAGAAAAAAATACATAAAATTACTTACGTTACTAGACTGTTTACATATCACAAACATACATATATAATACTTGCATCTTAATAAGAAAAATACTTAATAAAAACATTCACACACAAATACATTTCACAAAGAAACACCAAATACACAAAATTAGGCTCAGGAATGCAAATGACATACAATTACACTCACCACGCACCAGCTATGGCAAAAAAAATGTGATGTATGAAGGTGCTGAATTGTATAACAAATTACCAAATAACATCAAAAATGCAAAAACCATGTCAATATTTAAGAAACACTTAAAATTACATATGTTTAATAAATATAAAACAAGCGCACCTTAGTACATTGCATACCACATCCAGTTGTGCGCGTTCCGTGTATGTTTACATTTTAGCTGTGTTCAATATTAAGCGACTACCCTCTACTTTTTGACTATTTCTTAATGTTGTATTTTTTTTACTTTCAACTTACCAAAACTGTACGTTACATCAATAATGTTTTTAAATTTTGTAAATATTTCTCATGTAAGTGAAATTTCTTTCTTATGGGAAATAAAGATATCTTTAACCCGTTTAGGTCAAATAAGCAGTCGCTCCATGTAAAATACTAGTATTCAGCTGCACTCGGTTAGAAAGTAAGCCCAAACATCATCATCTGCCCAGCCTTTTACCAAATATGTTGGGGTTGGCTTCCAGTCTAACCTGATGCAGCTGATTTATAGTATTTTACATGGAGCGACCTCTGACCGAACGACCCCGACATAGGTGGGAAAATGCTAGGCAAATTGTTCCTTAGGTATTTGAGAACGCAACAACGAATTATTTCCGCAATACGCAACGAATTATTTCCGCAATACGCAACGAATTATTTCCGCAATACGCAACGAATTATTTCCGTCCATAGCAAAATTAAAGTATCATTATCTGACCATCATAGTCCAATCTATGCTAATCCGTATCTGGGGCCTACTCCCTAAGCACGAAGTCTGTCGTTTCGGTCGAAGTGATAAATGATAAATGATTTTATTTCTGTAAGTAGGTTTGTACAAACACTTTTACAAGCCAATCATATTTTTTAAACTAAATGAGGCCGGCGTTTCCTATCTGACTACTCTGAGAAGAAAGGCCGAAACAAACTCAGAGGTCACAGTCTCTTTTAAAGTCCAGACATAATCTTGGTCAGATCATGTGAAGACCATGTGGATTGGTGTCTGAAATGGTCTTTTGAGGAAAGAACCACACAGATTGAGTGGACCTGTCCAATCAGTGCACGCAGAACGCATTTATAATTAGTCATGCAGCTCAACTCAGAACTTGAGGAGCAGTAACGGGCGTTTCCAACACCGTATCACTTACGGATAGAAGATCCGTTTGGTGCCCGAACTAAAAATGAATGACAACACGATTTCACAGCTGTCCCTACTCACGATATGGTTTTACCCGTCCAAAAAAGTTACGTTAATTGGCTGTAGGATTCACTAAGAAGTTACGAACTACTTTCGGACGAGCCCGTATTTTTGTTGACGGAGTTAGAGAGTTGGCCCCCAGATTTCCCATTGTTTAGATGGATTGAAGCGGATGTAAAACTGTTCATTAATCAGTATCGGACTGAAAACTAATCATCGGTAACAGCTAATCCTAACTAATCCTCCATGTGCTACCCGCGGTCGCTAACGCGGTTTCAACGTTTCAAACGAACACCGTTCTGTTTTTCACTCACATATGCAGAAAACGTATCAACAGCTTCAAAGCGAAACACGAGTACATTAAACATAAGCCCTAAAAGGCATTCATCAGCGAAACTTTTATTCTTTGCGTCCAAAAAGTATTGTTTACTACCCTAAAGCCTCTTACAGCCCACAAAAGAACACCGAAATGGACTATTTCAACCGTATTCACGCACACAAACGACTAATATAATTCACTCGGTCTCCGGCCGGAAAAAAATGACCCAATAACTAAGTAACTCCTCGGGTGAGCCGAAACAAAAACACGATGGATGGACAAATTTGCGCTTACTGACTTATTTATCTCTGAAGCGAACGTAATTAACGAAATTCCTTCAGAACAAACAACCACAGATTTCTTTCCGATATTTTTGCTTCGAACGTCTTCGGCACTACTCTAATATTCATTAGGAACGTGACAGGCAAGAAATACTCCGTAATTATTCATCGGTCCGTCGCTAAATCGTCAGCCGGCCCGCCTTTTAATGGGGAAGAAAATAAAAAAAAAGTTTTAAACATAACAAGAGAGGCATGTCCCACCCCATAAGATATTCATGAGTGTCTAAGAAAGTTATACAAAGTTTTGCGAAGATTTTGATTACCGCTGGTGCATGTACGGGAAAACGAAGTAAGGTAAAATAGAGAATAAAAATAAGCAACAGATTTCTAAGTGAATTTTCGTCTGAAGTTAGTCGTTAGGTTGTAAAGCTTCGGCTCGTCTGAAACTTGGATATTGCTTAGATCATCGTTAACACTCGGTTTCAAGTTTTAGAAACTAATTAATTAGTTGCGAAGGCGGGATATTTTAAAATTAATATACTTTCGCTCGGCTGTATCGGGTTTGAACTCACTCTACCGTTGAGAAAGACCGTGATTTACTAGGGTTGTCTAAATTAAAACCCGCTCAGTTGTAGCTCGGATTTTTACCCGGTTTCCTTGTAGAGTGGTTACGTTGTTTACGGGTTTTCTTTTATTTGTTGGCTTTAAATCTTTTGTGAGTAATCCCTTGTCGTAAATAGCAACCAATGGAAATAAGATCAATACGATTCATTCTGTATTTCGTCCGATAAGATTGTTACTTTGTAAATCCTTTATATTTCAAGTTTATGATCGTGTATTAATTTCCTTATTGGTTTTTTTTAAGGTTTTCGAAGTACGATGCACCACCATACTAGTTGAAAATGTTAGATACCCTAACAAAAAACAAATAAATATTTCTCCATACATAATTTCGCACCAAAAAGGTCCATGTTCAGACACGTCCTTCTTTAAATAATTCACTTTACTACCAAAGTTGGGGTGCACTTTAATACTTTTTACAACATTCCCCGTCACTTAACTTGCTCCTGTGTTTGTCCTGCTTTTTAACCGGGAAGTAGGTATATTGCGTTACTTCGTTTCCATAATAAATTAATGCAAGATGCTCCGATTCTAAGTTGTCGTCTCCAGGAGCACTTTGCGAGTAAAGTTAGATTAAACGTTGAAGATCGACGCGTAGGAAACGGGTGTTTTAGTACGGTTGTGAGGGGTTCAGCCGCATTGTATTGCAAATTAGTTACGACGAGAAATTTGCGTAAAAACGCTTTGTTGTAGCTGATGCAATGCTGCAAGAACTATCACTTTGTGTGAAGAGGAATTTGGTTTAGTTTGTGTGGTTCAGTTTTTAGTTACATTAATAAATGCATCGTTTACTAAAATGCTGTAATTTATTAAGAAACTATGTGTGAAAGATCGTAAGTTTACATAGCGCCTTTTTGGTATTTTAATTAACAGTTGTTGCCAAATAAATTTTGTACATAAATTCTATTAATAGAACAGTGGTGGCCCAGTGGTAACATCCGCGACTTACAAGATGTAGATCGTAAGTTCAAACCTAGACAGTCGCTTTACTTTCTTTAAATTCTTTCATCACCACTGCTCTCAAAACGGTGAAGGAAAACATCGTGAGGAAACCGGCATGTCCTAGAAACAAAAATTCGAAGACATGTGACATCTACCAACCCGCACTGGGCCCGCGTGATGGATTACGGCCCACTCCCTCCCACAGAGACAAGGCCTGTGTCCCAGCAGTGGGAACATTATAGGCTGATTATGCTATTCTAATAATATGTAGATACTAATATCACGAAATATATTTATGGAAACAAACTCAGTTTCAAAGTCAGCTCGCAATAAATCGCAGGCTATCGCTCGATAACGCGACGTCCCGCGTCCCGTGACGTATTGCGATATTATGCGCCGCGATATGTATGCAAGTCCGCGATTGACGCGGCTTCCGACGCATTAATTGACGGCTTTGTATTGATCAATGTGCGTTAAAATATAGTGGCTTGTTTTTGTTTTCGTTTTTTTGGTGATCCTACGAACGTCTGAACTTAATCAAACTTAATTCAACATTATTTCAATATTGAATTAAGTTTTATTAAGTTCAGTCAGACGTTTGTTCAACTATAGATAGACTTTAGTTCGTTTGATTTGTCTGAACAAGACTATCAAAACACGTAGCAAACTTATTAAAAATACAAAGATAATATGGATTCACAAATACTCCAATTATTAAAGTCTTCCATTTTAGAAATGTGAATAACGACATCATTTGAGATTACCTATGTTACAGAACGTAGCACACACATGTGAAGTTAATGTGTGGAATACAGTTCCGGAATCCTAAATTGAGCCTCTTTGAATTAAAAGCCTAAAACCTCACAATAATGAGGAGTCAATATCAGTCAGTTTTTTGAATTCACGATCATTTAACATCATTTACTTCTATACAAAAATTGCTGGGTGGCTCGATTTAAGAGTCCGGAAGTGTACATTTTCCATTATTTTGCATCGACAGTACTCTTTATATTCCCGCTTATTGTTTTACCTACAGCCTACAAAAAAAAAAAAAACTATTAACAAAGCCTGTTCTATATTTTGTTGTACGGTTATTCAGCACTTCCTGATTACATTCAAAGATAACTCCAACTACAGGAAGTTATTCATATTAATAATTAACCTTACTTAGTTCAAAGCGTATCTTATTGGAGAACGCAGTTGCATAACATGAATAATAACCTTATGAATATTACATACGATTCTTTTGTAGTAACGAACGAACAAAGTTAATTGTAAGTCCAGTAGAACGGAAAAGGGTTAAGTAAATATGCTAAACAGGTGATTTTACGACTGTTCCGAGTTTAACTTTTGAACGCCCCCGGTGGTTGAGGGTTATGCTCGCGTTTACAACCAAGTTACGTATGATTTTTGTATGTGGAACTTTTATAATAATATTCATTTTGTTAATTGAAAGGATAAATTGAATTTTTTGGAACGAAATTCTTTAACGCAGCTTAGGGAAGGTGTACATTTTTACAAATCGTCACGAAACGAAAAAGCGTTATGATCTCTATCTCCATGCGAGAGAGAGAGAGAGAAATAGGTTACTGGTATCTTATTTATATTTATTTATTTAACCATTTAAGTACACACATATATAAACAGACACGAAGATTACAACAGAAAAATAGGTACAGATTATTAACTTTTCTACTATTATACCAATGCGAGTTCAATATTCATAGTTAAGACGGACAACGTCTGTCGGGTCAGCTAGTATACAATAAACATATCTGGTGGAAAGTGGCTATATTCCACCAACCTTCCCTTATAGGTTCAAAATACCTTTAAAACATACACAAACTCACGCCTTTCTTCCCATGGCAGAGCAAAAACTACAGAATGCTTCTTGTTACGATCCTCACATACTCCTTTTGCCTCGGTTACGTTCATACATCTGTTCATACACGGACACCGGTTGCGAGTACTACGCACCTGACCTTTTTTGAAGAACATCACGAATAAGGTCACTGTAGCCCTCCTAGGGCATCCCCTCCAGGCGTTTCCACTCAGATCGCCCTTGCAAATACCTTTTGTTGGTCGCTTTTCATTAATTCTCTCAACATGGAAAGTACCAATTTAAATACTTGATCGCACAAGTATCATTTGTTGTTCAAGAGTTTAATGCTAAATCACAGGAAAATATTAAAGGTAAGCGACAAAAATCTGCTTCTAAATTATTAGTTTTATATTTATGGAATTTTCCGCAGTTCTGTATTTATGGAAAATTTCCACCTGAAGGAACTGAAACTCTGCCAGAGGTGCGGGTTGTTCGAAAGAGATACCGTGGCTGTAGCTCACAGGCAACTGAAGGAACACGGGTGGGTTTTAGTCAGTAAAAGTCTGACACGCCCTCCCGCTCCAACCAAAGCAGGAGAAGTTATTTGATGATTTCCAAACCAAAAAAAAAACCATCTAAGCTTACTCTCCTCAAATTGTGTCTCCTTAATACCTTTAAAAATGCTATAAAAAATAAAAACTCCTCATATTATCCGAAGTCAACCATCAAAGCCTTTAAAGATACCTTTTAATATATTTCGGGGATTTATTTTTCATCAGTAAAAGTGGAAAACAGTTTGATGTGTAGTTACGCTTTTATCAGTCCGCGCCATCTTTTGCGTGGGAGAACAAAATAGGTTTTATCCACCTTTATTTTTTCAATTAATCAACGTGAACATTGCTAGCCGTTTACAAATACTTTCTTTTTAAATACATAATTTATTAGCGTATTTTTGTTGTTGATGTAAAAATATGTTTCCTAGAGCTTTTATGAAAGACGTTACTTATTGTGAGTTAGTAATGTTTTATGGTAAAAGGGAAAATTGAGTTATGTAGCTTCCAAAGTCTTTTTAGTATATTTAATGGATGTTGTAATGTTAAACATAGTGATTCTTAACAGTATTATTACAAAACGGATCGAAGGTTAGCACAGGCCCAAACCTTGGAGTCAGTTTTCGTATTTCGAACCTTATTCCGACTGTTGTAAAGTTCTTACCACAAAATTAACTTAAACCTAAAATTTACTCTAAAATTGACGCGATAAAATTTGAAATACAAAAATGCCTCAATGGGGTGAAACTGCAGGCTTAGCAAGACGCTTTCTATTTCTACTCTAATGTATAATATAAATCGTTTGTCTACATTTCTCGGTGAAAAACTGTCAACTATCTATACGGAAACGTCACTTTTGTCTACTCTTCCGACGACAAAACGCTTGTCTACGGTTCTCGTGGTAAGCCTGCTGGCTCTGTAGGAAACCTTATGTTGATATAAGGCCATAAAACTGTTAATAAGAATACTTATCTTTTTTTTTGCACGCACAATGGTCTATCGGAAAGACTAAACCCTCTAACAGAACGTAGGTATCTTCTTACAAACTTGAACCTTACAGTCTAGATTTATTTTTATATTTCGCTTCAAGTAATGTGCTACTTACCTATAGCACTCTTAAGAACATCCCTACACTTAAATACTTACTTACATACAAAAACAAAAATCTCGAACATTCTACGTTCTAAGAAAGACTGAACCCATTCAAACACAAGTTATTGTCACATTAAAACAAACATTATTTCGGTCCAGTTTCTATTACCTACTTAAACAAGGAAACTGAAACAAACGCTCTGTTATTTGTTACCCGAGAGGCTCATCAGGGCTAGTCAAGACTAGCAAACAAACTTCTAGTTCTAGCCAAAATAACTAACGCAACTTAGGCACAGAAAACGTCTTAACCACCATTCAACCCTTCAACAGAATTTCAATCTTACTCCGCATACCATAAGGTTGATGTTGCAAGAGTCTGGCTGATGTTATATACATGCATATACAGGGTGTATATTTAGTAAATCGTAAATACGAACCAATGGTTTCTGTATCGCACAGATTTGTATAATATTCGTGTTTATTTGGGAGTTATTGGAAACAGATTGTGTTGAGCGGTTATAATTGAGTAACAGCTTCTTAAGATGAAATTGATTAAGTATTTATATTAGACTTCTATCTAAGCAATAGGTACTTACTTAGACGTTCCTCATATATTTAATCTTATTTGAAGAAGAAATTTTGTCTTTCAACTTAGTTTCATCCCCGGCCTTTTCTGGATACGGCTTATTAGTATATTCAAACAAATTTAATCTTGCGAAACTATACTTTTAAATAATACATTATTATCTAGGCGAATCGTCAAAACTCCAGAAATACGTATAAGTTAACTGGCACGTTTTGAATTCAATGCAATAAACTTATGAGAAAAGGTAACTGCATGTACATGCAATAAAGTGAATAAAAATACAAAACGTGTGCCAATTGCCAGATATATATACAGGTTGAAATTGAAAACATGCGACAAACCGTAATGGGAGATTGTACTCATCATTATGAACAACTTTTACTAAGGGACCAAAGATGTAATCGCAAAAAAAAAATCAGCTGTTCCCTACATTTTGACGAGTTATGTGAATACAAGTGTATGGAACAGCTGATGTTTTTTTCGCGATTTCAGGTTTGGTCCCTTAGTAAAAGTTGTTCATAATGAGGAATACAATAACCACTTCAGAGGTTGTGCGTTATTTAAGTTACACCTTGTATATCTAGATTTGTCGATTTGCCTACAAATGAAATAACGTCTTGCCAGTCGCCTAGAAAATGATTTATTATTTTAAAAGTCGTTTCGCCGAGTATATTCTTGCGAACCGATTTAAAAGCCCTGCCATACGGATATTTTCCAAATTGCGCTAAAATACCCAGTTCACACCCAGTCTGCGTCATCCAAATTCACCAACCTCTGGGATCCCATTCAAAACACCTGAAAAAAAAAACAAATTTAATAAAGATAACATGCGTGTATTCTAAATTACTTTTCATTCTCCATGAACCGTTTTCCACCGCAAATTGGCCATTTAAAAACCGCCCACTGTAATAAAATAATGCGATGACGTCTAAAAACAGCATTTATTTAATTAAAAGACCGAAATTATCGTTATTTAAATCGCTTATTCATCACTAAATGACTGATTGTATCGGAGTGGAGTGGGCAGCTTTGCTCTAGTGACATTTTCATTTTGTTAGTGCTTTGTTGGCAAATGAAATTGGTTTCGCTTATTTTGTGAAAATTTAACAGTAATTAAAGGTAGATACGGTTAAGTAAGGAAGGTAGGCAGATAGAATCATTAGACAGAAAAATTATTTATTCTGTGTAAATATGACGCATAATATAAAATATAATACACTCTCTAATCCAAAGTAGCCAAAAGTCTAGAGTAGCAAATTGAGTATTGGAAAAAATTTGGATGAAATTAAAATATTGATATAATTTGAAAACGAACGGTCTTCAAATAATAATACGTAATTATGTACAAGTATATGAAAAATAAAATAATTATAGGGGGCATAAAAAATTTCGTCCGCATCGTTGTCAAGGGAAAGTACCCAAAACGCTGGCAGCATTGCCAAGTTGTATGGCGATGCTGATTCTTTAACCAATCATATGAAATTGGAATAAGTTTTCACGATGAAAGCAATTTAAGAAACGATCATCAAAACATCTCCCGTAAACATCCTCTATTTTAAGATAAGATAAGATAAGATAAGATATTTTTATTTGTTTAAACATGGTGTACATGATACATTACATGCAAGATAATTAATATGTCATAAATAAAGTTCTAACATGTTCAGCCGCATATAGTGGCGTACAAATTGGTAGGAACAGATGGTGCATAAACCGCGATAATAATAATCAAAATTACATTGAAGACATTGAAAACATCATTATTAATTAAAGATTAGGCATCATTACAATTCAAAAGCATATTTTTTATAAACAATACAATGTCAAAGTAGTCATAAAATAAATTCGTCAATAAAAATATGAACTACTGTCATTAAAATGTCTATTTTATACAACAATTACATCAAAAAAACACACAAAAAAAAATACATTACAATAACATGTCAAAAATACAACACTGTCATCTCAAAAACGAAGAAAATTATCCTCTTTCATAAACTCTGCTATACTGTAATATGCTCTTTCAGTTAGTAAACTCTTCAATTTACTTTTAAAAACACCTAAGTATTCCCAAGCCCCGTATCAATGTGCAATCAACGTACAAACATCCCGCATCGAGACATTCATCACCAAGGATTTGGCTGCAGTACACCCAATCGCAAGCGAGCCGGGAGCCCGCACACTGAATTCCTTAGTTTCAATTAGGCCACCAACGTTTGCCCTTGTTCCAACCGTACCCGCCAAATAACGTATGTGTTTGGAATCGCATCGACGAAGCCCCCAGGCTATAAGGCCCACCACTATTTATGTGCTATGTGAACGGAATCGGCGAAAGGGTAGAAGGATAGTGTAAGCTCAGAATAGAGAAGATCCAGCGAATTATGAGCGAATCTTTCAGGAAGTTTTTCTAGCGAAATTAACTTCCTTAGCTATTTATAGGGTCTTAGAAATGAGGATTATTCGTGCGGATCAGTTTATCTTGGTTACATTTCTTACAGTGATATTATGTTTCAAGGATATTGGACCAAACTTTACGTAACTCGTCACCAAGCTTAAAGACCACTTCATAAATACTAAGCACAAACAACCGTGAGTAAGTGTCCTGTTGGATACGAAACACGACACAATGGCAAACATTTGCCCTCACGTCACGGCCATAAGATACACAGTCTGAGGTCGATTGAATCGGTCTTTGTGAACGGTCCTTAACGACCTGCCTCCCTTCGCCCCGAACTCCCGAAGCCGTACTAACACAGCTTGAATTCAAATGGCAAATATCAATTATTGGGAGGAAGCGAGGTAGCCCAGCCAAGTATCCCGGCCTAGTACTTTTAATATGATGTTTTGTGTATTTATTTTATAGTTTTACGGAGATTCCCTATAGGCGCGATACGTGATTCGAATGCGTGAGAATTTTAATGGTCGTAGTTTCCTGGTATACTTAGGAATTCTCAATATCTGTATAATCTGCTGAAGTGGTTTGTAAGAGATTATTTTTGTAGAACTTGAGGAAGCTTGGAAAATTTCTGAAAAATAATGCTTAGTTTTAACTAGACCTAGACACAGTATACATAAATATAACCTTATCGTTTCGCGATTCTATCTAGTTTCGTAAACCAATGTCAATCTGCAAAGGCTTGCCAAACTATGTTGGGGCTTCCAGTCTAACTAGATGCAGCTGAAGACCAGGGAGCGACTGCGTATAGGACTTCCACAACCTGGTTAGCATGAATTGTATGAAAAGATGGTCACCCATCCACGGAACAACCGCGGCAAGCGTAGCTTAACCTTATCGTTCTACTTGTGACTGTTATTAAGCCGCAAGCCCTTTATCTACTTTCTTAAACCAATTAAGTACAACACGTACTAACAATTTTAATAATCTAAGAGCATAAACGCTGGGTCCACCCACACCCTTTAATCTACCCAAGATGAACACTAAAACAAAAGGGCTGGGGTAATAAAAATGAGTGAGCGAAGATCCTCCACTAGCTCACACATCGCTGACATGGACTCCTACACCCAATTAAAACTTGTGTAATTCAAAGTTTTAATTAAATTGACTCTCAATAAGCCGAAACTATTTATCAGCTGGCATGTTGTATTCATTTTAAATGTCTCTGGTGATTTGTTTACGCCAAACGTATTGATGTTATTTGCTAAAATGGATGTCCGAATTTGTTGAACCGCGCTGGCGTGAATTATGATGCTCAGGTAAATTATATCTCAGTGTATGAAATATCTTTTCCAATATTACAAAATCAATGTAATAAATTGCTGGCTCGTTGGTGTGCATGACGTCCTAGGTTCTGTTGCCGAGTCGGGCAAAGTATTATTGGGTTTTTTCCAGCCGGAATTTGCACGGTTGATGACAATGGGCCTGCCCCTTATTACATGGCTCACCCCTATTACATGGGACTTAAACATAACTGGCGAAGTGTGGATGTACTATTGGTACACCTCTGCCTAACTCTCCGGGGAATACAGGCGTGATGTTATGTTATTTTGAATCGATTTTTAAACGCCAAAACGGGACAGATTCGTTTGTAAACGAAACAAAACAGTCAGTGTTTTTACTAAAAACAGCAAAATCTGTAACCAATAAACCTGTGAAGGACATAAAAAACCTTAAATCGGTAAAAGATAGAAAAGGTACACACTTGAATCGACCCTTTGACATAAATAAAAAACAAACAAACAAGAACAAATCCAAATCGAAAAACTTTGCTCCCACATTTCTGTTCACACGTCATGATTCTAATCTCCAGCTGGTTTCCGGAAAATATCCTTGTTGAAAACTGAAATTGTTATGCAAGGCGACTGGTAAAACGAGGGACAAATTGAAGAAAGGTTGGTGTCATTTGACTCTCATTTCCAATATAAAGATCCAGACCTTCATATTTGACTGCATTATCCAATAAAATACATTATCAATTTTGCTGTTGACACATGTACACATTTTTCTCGCCCACACATGTGTATCTTTACGACCGCCGCACGTTATTTCATTTAAATTTTAAATTGTGTCAAGCCTCAAGTGTCGACACTATATTATGTCTTCTTTTCTCCTTCTTTTTTCTTCTTACTTCGCTAATTAGTAATTACGTTCATGTAATTAGATTTTATTTCATCGTGCTGTATCTGCTGTGTTCATATCCTCTGTTTGCACCAAATAAATGATTTATCTATCTTACGAGTATCAACCCACACTATGATTTTTTTTTTGCGTTTGTATCAAGTTTGTCGAACCCTCATTCGATTTTTCCTACCTTACAGTAAAGTAGCACGTATCTTCTGCATTACACGATTAGTTGGATTCCTGACGGGTCCTGTTTAAACAGAGATCTTCGGAGGACAAGACCTGTACAAATAGCACTGTGGCTGGGCTTAGGAATGGCGATTAACTAGTTTTGAGGTGCCAGCCCACTTCGGTGATAGCTTCCGAGATGTACTTAGACTGTATGCAGTCTTTTGTCAATGGAAACTGGCTGAAACAACTTCGCAAGCGCTGCATAGTTTCAGTACCTTCAGGCGGAAAATTTCCATAAATATAGAACTAATAATTTGGAAGCAGATTTTGCTTACCTTTAATATTTTCCTGTGATTTAGCATTAAGCTCTTGAACAACAAATGATACTCGTGCGTTCAAGTATTTAAATTGGTACTTTCCATTTACTAATTTAATGAATATCTAGACTATCCTCTAAAACTTGTTATAAAACTAGAAACTTCCATATAGACAAGCCATTATAAAGTTTTCGGTATAATAACCTGAATTGAAATTTTCGAAACGCCATCCCAGACGCTCCCAGGCTGTCACAATGATTTGAAACTGGAAATTTTATCCAGAAGAGTATATTTCGGAAAGTTTTATTCTATTACATAAAACTTTAGTTTTGGCGCTTCTCCCATTTACTCGTCTGAAATGTTATGTTTTGAAAACTGATATTTCGCTCCAAGCGATGTACTAGACAGCTTGCTTAGAATTCGCTGAGTGAGAAAAACATAAGTAGAACCATGTTCTTTGAAGTATAAAACCCAGACAACAACACCTTAAATATTTTAGCCAAGATAAAGAATTTACACGTAAATAATTTTCCAAGATTTATTGAACTATAAAATTGATGTTCCAACCAACCAATCAATTATTCTATTCAGCGATGATATGGAAAATTTTATGCGAATCGGAACAATGCGCAGCCTGTAAATGTGGCAAGGCATGTCTGTGTTTCTAAACAATGCCACGTATTTTGAAATGTGGTTTGATGCTTTCCTCATGCATTGTGCTCCTCTGCGACTTCACCTGCGACTGTCGCACTCGACTCAAAATATACGTGTGTAAAACCGAGACCGGAATATATGAGATTGGGTGTACAATAGCTAGTATGGGTACCTTTGTTTGTAAGGACGCTTGGGTTTTCAGAATTTTGTAGATGTCAGAGAATTTCATGATTTGTTAACACATTGAGTTTTTTGCTAATGTTGTTACAGCCACTGCCATGCCAAAATTAAAGGATTAAAAAGAAAAATGTGTTAAAAAAAAATTGTTTACGAGTTACTTTGTTCTTTACAAACGCCTATACATTTTCTTATTCACCGTTACTTGCTCGATCTTTTACATCCTTTCTGTATACAAAATTCTCTGTAAATGTTTTATCATCCATCATTATCTAAACACGTCCAACAAAATCCAACAGAACTCCACGTCCGGACCTCTGTTGGACCTTAATACATTAGTCGGTACATCCACCGTTTTCATTACCGGCGCCCATACAAAACTTTGCATAAACTCGCTTCTAAAAGCTTTCTCAATCGTGAATAATTAAACCTATTATTACGAAGTCCAAAATTGGATTAATAAAATCCTACCGTCCTGGTAGGGTTCTAGTTAGTCGGTGCTTTAATTCATTCCCTTGGTATGGGCCGTCTCTAAACGATAAGCTTTAAAACAGAGTTGTAAAATTATGACTGTTATTGTCTATTGGAATTTTATGTTGGGCAGTCACAATCATAAATTGGTCTGGGAACGTATAACCCCTCTCTTTTTGTTTCATCGCTACCTCTTCATCAATAATTTTAGCTTACTGCAAAACTTTAGTTTCCTCTCGTTTGTTCTTACTTAATTAAAAATAACCTCAAAAAACAGTTCTGTTTTCTTTCGCTACTTGAATCAATTTCAAGCTTTCTGCATATAATGTTATAGCGCGTAATTATCTCATTAGATGTTGGGTAGGTAAGCATCAACAATTTTATCTATAAACACATTTGCTCCTCTAGATATTTCTAGATGCACGTCCATTGTTACCAGTTTGCAGCGTGTTTTAGATTGCTAATTTGTAGCTACAACAGCTCTGCATACTGTTTAATTTTCCACTGAGATTTGACCCGAGCAGAAATGTGTGGGTTATAATTACAAAAGATATACCTACGCACACATAATCCCCGAGAAAATTCCAAAGAATATATTCAATTGTAGGTATAAAAGTTTTAAGATTATTCAATCTTTCGACTATTCTTATACAACTAAATAAAACCTCAAATAATGTCATTGAGCAATAATAAAAATCCATTAGTATTCCAAACTTTAAACTTGAATTTAGTTTCAAAGTACAAAAATATTTTGGTATCAGTTGAAATTTATATCTTTACATTGTTATGAATGTTAGCCCCAGTTGCAAACAATTATCAAGAAATGGACCCCTTTCCAAACATGTTTTATTCGGCGGTTTATCTCCGAAGATGTCGACATTCAAAACTTTGATGCTAATATTGAAGTTTTCACGCGAAGTATTTCGTTCTTGAAACGAAACCTTATATGTAACTTACATTTAAAAAGCGTAAAATTATGTTGTTCACAAGTAAAACCCGTCTTGGTAAAACTTAGGTGTATATATTTTAATTTGAGAGCTTTTAATTTTGATTATGATTAAAACTCGGTTAAGGAAACTATTACATCAGAAGTAATATATCCATTTGTACCATCATTCTGTAACAACTTAAACTTCATTTGATAGAAGTTATTTTAAGGTCCCCAAGTCATATTCTAATTAAATCTCCAAGTTGTCGTGACGTGCCGCTCACTAAGCTGGAAACGCAATTCCTTTTTAAACTCCATAACTTAAATTTTAATTTAATTATGGGCACATTTATAATTTTCGCCCTAAGGTTGTGTTTCAACGTAAATTGGTAAAGTTTTGTATTTATTACAACGATTTGTTTAACATCTTCCGTTGACAATATCCGACGGTTGGTGGGATCTTTAATGTTGTTGCCATAAAATTTGAGTTGTCGTGCTCCAAATTGCTTGGATAATTGATAGGAACCATGTTGGTTTTCCATGTTAAATTAATATTCCACAATTTCTCGGAAACTCTTTTCAATATTTTTGAAATCAATTGGTTTTTAATTATGTCTCATGAATCTTAATTACCAACTGTCAATTGCTGTGTTCGCCTTAAAACATTTCATGAATGTCTAAAACTCTATTCTATTATAAATATTGAATACTAGCAGTTCGCCCCCGAATTTATACCTAATGTTACTCTGGAATAATGTAACTTTCCATAGGTGAAAGAATTTTTAAAATCGGTTAAGTAGTTTTTGAGTTTAACCATTACAAACAATTTTACAAATAATCATATCTTTCCTCTTTATAAAAATAGTGTTGATAGACATTAGTTGAACTAGTTTTTCCCCAATCAACTACTAGCAGGGAGGATCCTAACTGACACACGAAGATCAGATTAATCGTGTGTTCCTTGTAATGTGAGTATTCGCAACCGGCACAAGATTGATGAATGGGACACGCCTCTGCCCCACGACCGAAGAAGACGGATCGATTATGTATAAAATATATCGCACAGCTTGCTGCTACCGTTGCTTGAATGTTCTCATATATCAGGAATATTTAGGGCTGGTTAAGATGAACACACTTGATTTCCAAGATGATCAGAAGAAATTCAATACATTTAACAAACATCTGGAACAATAAATGAGGAAATGCGTTACGAGATAATGTGGTTTTGTTGTTTGAATAGGCTTAGTTCCCCAGTAATTTGTATAACTAGAAACGCTGCCATCCAAAAGCTGCTGAATACTGACGAGATCCGTGTCAATTAAACTTGGGTGCTAGTGCATCGAGCCGTAGCTTGTATATTTCTAGATATGCCTGTGTTATAATAATACTAATTGAGCTAATAGACGGTTGCTAAGGCTCTGTACTGTATCAGATTACAATTATTTTTCTATAAATTTACCTAGTACTACCAGTAGGGTATATCATAAGATATACATACCTTAGTAACTCATAATTTGTATATAATTCAAAATTATTTTCACGAATATGTCTGCGTAACCATTTACTTCCAATTTTATAAGACATAGATAAATTCTGAACAAAAACAAATCTACTCTGCACAATCTCTCACAATACAAACAAAGCAATTGTGCTGAATATAAGTACATCGTCTCGATAAATCTTCGTCAAAACTCCTTCAAATGTCCTTACTTGACCGTTAGCCAAGTCTCGAAGAAGTTGGACCAACATTAAACGCACTCAGCACATTCCTTGCAGCATAGATGAGCACTCGTGGAGGGTTTCGTCTGTCTCTGATTACACGTGTGTTTCTAATTACTATGTGATAGTAAGCCTCTTTAGAGTCAACTCCTTGAGCATAAGTTGCTTCATAGGTTGAGTTCAAGAGAAAAAAGAGTTTCCCACAATTTTATGAAAGTTTTATGTCCCGTATGTACTTGATTAGGACAACGTTGGTTTATTCGTTATGATAGTCATGCAAAGGATAATTTTAGGGCATTCCCTAAAATTCCAGTATACATGAAGGAACATAATGGTTTATGAGTATTGTGATTGTCAGTTCATTGTATATTCATTTCAGGCATTCAGATAATACTAACAATTTTTTTTCATTAGTTCAGTTGCTGGTAAGGTGAATTTCATTTTATTGGATAACAGCTTACTACAAAGTACTACATTTGCTTAAAATACGGTAGTTTGACTAAAACAGAATGTTCCCAAAAACTCCATTGCATAGTTTTCCATCGAATTCCCAGGTTCTTCCGTATTTTTTTCAAACATGCGTGAAAGTTATCCAGTAATGGTTCCACCACGGATTTATAGGCGCAACCGGCGAGGAGTTTTAAATCCTTTCCGTTCGGTTTGTACGCTCAATGGTTTTTGTTTCACGTCATTTGAATTGTAAATGCGCAAGTTTGGTAATATGTTTGTCTTTTCCAAACGTTCGTGTCGCTGTATTTACATTGGGTTATCTTTACTGATTGTAAACGACTGTTTCTAACTGTTCATTGTTTCGACTTTTATTCTGGAGCGATTGTAAGTTTCCATTATCATGACTGATGTGTTTCTAGGTATCTAAATGATTTGTTGTGCAATGAACACTTTATTATGAAAGCGAAAGCTACGTGCTAAAAACTTTTGACAACTCTATTGCACATTAACAATTATTTGTTTGTAAGTAATTACTCGTAGGTACTACAATTGTCAATATTTGTATACCTTAAATGATCCAGTTACTAATGATAGACTATGAGTTAACTCGTTATTTTAGGAAACACAGAAATACTCGTTGTTTGTTGTAAAACTGTCTGTTGATACTATATTATGTTGCAGTAGAGTGTTAAGTTCCAGTGCTTATTTTTGACTATAACGCTGCTGTATAAATAATATCTTCTTGAAACGAAAAAAAAGTCGTCATTATCCCAACTCTCATTAAGACAGGCAACCATTTCGACAACGCAGTAACTGCTCAAAGTTCGCGAACAGAAATGCAGCGGAAGCATCCGCCTTAGGCACGGAACACACGAATGGCTTTATGCTACCAAAACCACCAACTAAAGCCTCATTACGGCAATTTTCATACTAATATTATGTAGTTGCATTATAATCAGGTTTCACTGCAGTCATATTATTAACATCAACGTCGTCAGCAGTCATAAGCCTTAGTTAGGCTACAATGAATATTGCGATGGACCGCGGCTATAAAATGACCGCGATCGACCAGTGAATTGATGGTACGGTCAAATATTATTTATTAAATGGGATCTTTTTATCAATCTGTCAGACTTATACGAATTAATGTTGATGTCCACCATTTCGATGAAATAATATAGCTGGTTCGATAGAAATGTTACAATTGGAAAAACTTTTATCACAATCGTCTCTCAAACTACAAATAAGGAGTTGCGAGTGTGTTCCGGTCTTTACACTGATTCAGCAGCGGCTACAGCGCTTAAAAAAGTTTTTGTAACAACTTTTAATACTGTTTCTTATAGCGCTTATGTTGCTGAGTTATGATAGCCGGTTGCCAATGTTTTTTCTACTAGTATAAAAAGTTTTACTGTTGCTTATTTGATGATATGATTACATTTCTTCAGAAAAGAAGTTCCGTAATGCCTGTTTAGTTTGTTAATTTAATTAGTAACAATTAAAACGGAATCAAAATAAACTGTACAAAAATAATATAATCTTGATGCCAACTTTTAGAGCTATTTAAGTTTAAAATCTGTCCACGCATTAACACCGTTACAATACCGAAATTCCAAACGTACCATCGCTTAAAATTCAGCACCCGATAAAAAGGAGATTTACTTACACTTACTACCGAAAATTGGCTTTTACGCCAAACAATATTTGAACTGTGGATGTTAATACCTTTCTTCGTTGGAGACGCTTCCAAACGAGCTCGTCGATTAATTTAGGTGCCAGATCCCCCCTGATTTTATGACGAAATTCTTAGGTGATAAAATTTACGTCTCGCAAAATTGTAGCCGTTTTAAACCTTCAATTACTTGTGGATTTTCATGGGCGATTACGTTGATTTCGCGTTGATATTGGTTTATAGCTTTGATTCTGATAGAAATTGATATTTCATAATACCTTTGAGCTATTTCAAATTCAAAGTTCGTTATTCTCAATAAATTACGACACGCATTTTCTACTTTATAAAAGTTATAATCATACAAATTGTACGAGCGTAGTATGGAATGGCAATATAAATATAAGAGACGGAAGTAATTGAAAACTAGTATCAATTGCTAATAGTGCTCTGAGCTATTAATAACAAAAATAACCATTATCAATATTCCCATTCATCTGAACTAAAATTTCAACACCACTACATTTTAATTCTTCTTGTTAATGACGTCACTATTCAGTGTTTGGAGGTAAAACAAATACGAAACCTTGTATTCCGTGTTCACCGTACCAGCTACTTTCAACAGTTTTACGACCTCTTTTTACAGAAACAATTCTTGCAATAAAGGCTTTGCCTTAATATCTCACGGTTCGTATTTTAAAATTGTATATTCATGACGTTGAAAATAATCAAACCGCATTTGTTTAAGCTGCATTATTATTTGTGGAACTAGCTGTTGAAGTTTTGTTTACTTTAGCTATGTATTCGAACAAAATGGCGATAGTTTTCGGATCATTGTTTTGACATAATGTACCACCACTACCTTGTTTATTTTTGTGTCTTGATTGCATTACAAATATTATTTTGTATCGTTATTACCCAGTTATTGGGTTGTGGAGGAAAGAAGTAAAATATTGGTATTCAGCATCCGGTCAGACTGGAAGCCGACTCCAACGTGGTTGGAAAAAAGCTAGACAGATGATGATTGCATTACAAAGATTCCCACTGCGTCATTGCATTCATGTACTTCAACTACCTGATAATTTAGTAATATCGTTTCTTTGGCAGCTTCCATAAATATGAAGTTAAAATGGCTTAACATATCGCCATCAGTATTGACCCTTTAAATATTTTTTTCATTATCTCCCTCAAATTAAACCACATCACAGATATAAAGGTGAACTGTTGGCTGTGGTTAAATTTTGGCGCGGCACACAGCTGCTACAGCTGTTAAACAATAATGAGCCACCTGCAAGGAACGCGGTTGAAATTTAATTTCATACAGTTTAAGTTATTGTGCGTCGTGTTTGTTGCAGATTTTATTTTTGGTACATTTTACAGTTTTATTTTTTTTATTTTATAAGATTTTCTGAAATCATGTTGTTGTAACATTTGCTAGTAGTTACCTATTATTAGTGCTATCCTACTAAGTAAGGCTAAATATGCATGTACAAGTAACCGGACACAGGAAAAAAAGTTGTCTCAATTTTTCTGGGCTAATTTATAGACATCAATATTAGAAATGCTGGAGTTCGAGCTCTCAACCTCTCGCTCGTCAATCTTATACGCTATTTGTATCAAGTTGTATTAAATTAACCAGCAATTATTTCATAACCTAAAATCAATATCGCCCAATACCACACACCACTCAATCAACAAACCCAATAAAAGTATTCAAAACCCGAAACAAAATAATAAATAGCGCTTTGTTCTAAAATTAAATGCAACTAATGAAATAAAGTGCGCAACTCGTATTCGGGGACGAGAATGCCAAGCACTTATTACTCGAAATACTTCCCACTGTACGGTTAGAGTTAATCAACTATTCCGAACGAAGTAAATCGCGGAACTCTCGCAGAATTTAATCCAAAGAAATATAGCTAACACGACTGCGGAACCAACTAATTAGGTAATCGGGTCACATGCATTATTTGTTACGTTTTTCGAGTGTTTTCCTCTCGTTATTTTTTGTTTCCTGGAAAGTATTTTTAGAGTCTAGACGCAGATACCTATGCAACTGCATTCTAGACTCTAGATATTGTTGCATATCTCTTTTTTTATGTTTTGCTTTACATCTGACCTTTAAAGCCTATTGAGAAGTATTTTCCTTCTATCACAGCCTTTTTTCACTCAATTTTGATTGCTCCTCTTTTGCACGAAACTCTATACACTCACAGTATAAGCTTGCCATGACCATGAAACTATACATAATTGCTGAACATAAATGGGGAGATCTTTGAAAATAGAGTTTTGACAGCTCTACAGATCTAAAAAAAAATTGGTAAGTCGATTATCGAGCCGCCATGTATATATTGCTAAAAGTTAGACTATTAGTATTAATTAGGGCTAAGACAAGACTCTGTGTGCTAGTCATCATTTCTTACTGACCAGCGAAGCATAGTAACTGTATTTAAAACGACTTATTTATTTTAATGCAACACCCATCTCCACAAACAATTAATTCTTGTACCACAAAAAGGTAATTCAATTATACTTCTTAATTCAATTATAGTTTTGTTTTCTGATAGTGTTTTGTATCAGTTTTTGTTCAACCCATCGCAGTAATTACTTTTGAGCTTTCGTATAAAAGTTTGATAGTTTAATTTAACCTTCATTTGTTTTGGAGTGTATTTGAAAGCGGATCACGTGGTTCAAATAGCTTTTAGATAAGGGTTGTGATAAGGTGTGTGTTTGTAGAATATATTTGGATGGTTTTATTGTTAATAGTTTTAGTTGATTTAGTTTCAAATTAGATATGGTTTATGTTCATGATAGTAAACTTTCCTTGATCTTTAGTTTCCAAAAAATGGTTTGCTGAGATTATTTGTGATGGTCAACGACTTTAAGCCAAGGTCAAAGTGAAGATCGGGTCCGAAATGTGATCTCAGTGATCAATCCCAAAATTTAAATTATGCATACATCTATTTGTAAGTTTTTATCCTAAATTTGTAGCTTAGATCATGAGACCTTTTTTCTTCTTAAATGTCCGTTAAAGAATTTGAGAAAAGATTTAGATTTCTACCCCTGTCTAGACTATGCGTCTACGACTGTTTGCCAACACCGACAGCTCCTTATCTCAAAGCTACGAAACACAGTACATACGTAATTTATTTCAGCTCTTTTGTCGAGAGCGTTTAGCATAAGAACATAATGACTAGACGGATGTCGGCTGCATTCGCTCTGTTTATACCGTACTTAAGACGCAATTAGTTTCTTTGTACAAATACTGAAGTAACTCGAAGGATGTCTTCATCTAGAATAATGTGAGTTTAATCTTATGCATAATAGAGATGTAAATGTTGAAAAATGCAACAGTTATTATCCTAGACTTTTTTCAACGATGTTAGGGTTGGCTCCCAACCCTATCAGATGCAGCTGAATTCCAGTATTTTAAATGGAGCAACTGCCTATTATAATGGTGTAGGAAAAAGTCGTGAGGAAACCGGCATGTCCAAGAATCAAACATTCGAAGACATGTGACATCCACATACCCGGCGTTGGGCTGCCGTGTAGCCTTGTGTAGTTCGTGAACGATGAACGAATAGTACTGTTTCTTTGCACTGTACTAAAAGAAATGTTTCCGAATGCCGACTTGTAATCGGTCTATTCGTTCTAATAGCTCCTCGTACATTTACAAAGAGCCATACCGTATGTCCGAACGAGAACGAGAATGACAGCGACTGATTTGAATGATACGACTTCAATGAGACTTTTTTGCTCCGTGATCTATGGAAGTACTGACTGAGAGCGAAGACCGAATAGAGTCAATAGAACTAATAGAAGGAACTAGTTCTGTACGCACTGGGACTACAGCTTAGTACGGCCGTCTTCCCAATTGCGAACAGTGTGGCTACGTTTGAGACAATTGAGCCTAGTACCTGTCGGTTATCTAAGACCCAACTGACTATCAACCTAGCCTATAGGTGTTGTGTGTGTATCGAGCCGATGATGCGAAGATCTCAGTAGGTCACTTCTTAACGCTGACGCTGTGATACTATTGCATGTTCATGGTTGAACAAGTTCAATGACCGAAATGAACTAGTACGGAGCGATCTTAAAAATGACCGAGCAGGCACAAGACTACTGCCGTGGTGTATTATGGCCAACTCCCCAGCACTAGGAACACCAGGTACAGGCTGATTGTGGTGTGTGGTGACTGCCTGTCTAACCTCCACAACCCTGTTACCGGGTATCACCATACCTGTTGTTAGGTCTGATTGTCAGACTTTCAAAATGGCAAGAGTTACTCACCCATTAATTTCTAACAGAATTTATTGACGCCTTATCTCTCTCAAAACCCGGTCAATACCAACACAATACAAGATTTACATCCAATACAATACCTCACAAGTTCTTACAGCGCGGTAATTTGGACAAAGTTAACATACGCCAGATACGCCCCAACTGGGGTTTCTACGAACCAACTTTGACAATTAATGGGCGTAACTACCGAGAGTTTTGACTGAGAATTTGTCGTTACGATTCCTGTTCTAAGAAACGTATGTGAATCTTAAATGCTGGAGAAAAAGAGAGAGTTTTTAAGTCTTTATGATGACACAATTTTTTAATTGCTTAGAAGGACTTTTAGACTGTCCCTAACGATAGAAGACCAAGTTGTCAATGGCTGGGTTGCAGTTACGATTGGAACGAAAAACAGCTCTTATTCTAAGCTGTTACCTTTTACTTCTAAAGGAAAGAATCATATATTTAAAGTATTCCTGTGATGCCAAAATTTCTAGCATAGATAGCCCTGTAAAAAGCTACGATAAATAGGAGCCATCCACGAAAACAAAAATATTACGATGAATGGAAAAGGTCCTCCTTATGTAAGAATGAATGTCTTTCTGCAAACTATGTAGCAACTAATACCATCATATAAAACTACTATTTAAATAAAATATATCATTTCCGCAATAATATTGAACATTCTCACGTAAATAGTAAATACGACACATCAACTCAATCCGTGGTGATGACGCGAAGAGTCTGTTCAGGTTCATGGCCCAAATGTAATCATCTTATTTAGACTGTCATACGCATTGCGGTTATAAAAGTCCCTAATGAAATAAAGATTTTAAAAAAACAACTCCGTATGAAACGAATTATGTTGAAGAGTCACAGTTTTATGTTCCGCGATACTTTAATAAACTTGACACTAGAGATATAAATTATATGAGGTGACGTCAGCGGTATTTCAAGCGACATACCTCAAGTAATGTAAAGAATGAGTTGTTTAGTTAGGAATAAAGTAAATAGTTATTCGTAACAAGTTACACTAAAAGCTACTTTATTTAATGATGTGTAAAGTACATTATAAAATGCCGTTGGTGTCCGGCTGTCATTCATAGATGTTTGACAGTTGTTACGGGTCGTCAGAAGCCAGAAAGACTGACAACCAGTTGTTCCAAGGGGTATTGTATAAGCCAGTAACTGGGTTGTGAAGGTCAGATAGGCAGTCGCTTCTTGTAAAGGACTGGTAATGAGCTGCATCCGGTTAGACTGGATGCCAACCTAAAACATAGTTGGGAAGAGGCTAGGCAGATGATGATTAATTTTTCGCTCAGAAGAAAAATACATGTTGCGCCGACCCCAAAATAAATTCGGATACGGGCAGGAGAATTACGATGCCGCTGAGAAGAGAACGCTACTAGATTTTGAAAGTTTTTAATAACGAGAATTGACTTTGTTCAAAGTGTTCTCCTCAATTTTAGTGAGGATTTCTGATAATATGCCTTACTGTACACCAGGGAATTAAAACTCCAAATGCAAATTAAAACAAATGACAACAGAATCCGAACTCAAATACTGCATGTAACATTACTTAAGGAGTATTAATCAAAAACTGTGCGGATCGCAGCTACGTGCACGCTTCCCTCTGATTTACTAACATACGTGCTTCCCCTTAATTTAGTATTAGTTTGTTTGCTGATAACTGTATACGATCTAAGTTTTGGCGTAACGAGGTATGTTCGGCGTAACAAGAAATAGATAGAGATTTTGTTGCCGTAATAAATGTTGTTTTGGAGTCATTTGTAATCAATTTTAGGTGGTTGGTATTGCTGATTTCATTTAGGTGTAAATGTGGCAAGGTTACTGATGAATTTAGGGGCATTTTAAGGATAAACGTTCCCATGCTGGGATACTCTCACAGAAAGAAGACATATTATAATATGTCTTCTTTCTGTGAGAGGATTGTGTGATTTAAAAGATATGCAGCACTGTAATTCTTCGACTATAAAATCACTTAACCGTATTAGGCATGTCACATTGTGTTCCTGTCATATTTTATTCGAAGTATGGATTGAGTCAGGTCAAAAAGCTTAACTTTGTGTCCTGTCCATCGCAAAATTAAAAATAAATTTCCACGTACCCTTTACCGTCTTCCCAGGGATGTGCCCTAACAAGGGTTTCACGGAGGGGGTTCCAGATCAGTCTTTTGAGAGGTAAAACCTGTCCTCCATGTAGGTACAGATAGTGACCACTGGGGTGGTTTTAGCAAGGCAAGAATCCCACACTTCCGTTGTTACCCAAAACCACTACAACAAAAAAGTACACAGCAAAATAGCGTTAGGTACCAGTCATTTGTATCTGTCAATTCTCAGCAAGCCAATAAGCTCCTAAATGATACTCCAAGTACTGCCTTTAAAACTACTGGGTATAAGTGGACACAAGCATTACGCTAAATGGGAGCAAAAGTTTCTGTACTATATGAAAATAGATACTGTGAACGTCAAGGGAATATTACATAGAACGGGTACTTTGTTGGTATGACTCCGCAATGGTTCCTAGTACGTACTATGTAGTTTTAATGCTCTAATACTGTTGATGAAATTAACCAGTTTGAAATTGCGTACCTAAATGAATACTGATAAGTTTATTTATTAGTTTAGTAATGGAGATTGATTTATTTATCAAAAACTTTTGTGAATTAGAAACTTTTGTAGAAGTCTTGTGGAAAATTGAAAACTAATCTTTCATCCTCTCAATATTGATATATTATGTATAGCTTCATCTGGCTAGCCATTTGCTAACTATTTTGGGGTCGGCTTTCATTCTAATTGTATGCAGCTGACTATCAGTATTTTACATGGAGCGTGACTGCCTATCTGACTTCTCAACCCATTTACTAGGACACCGTGGTAAGATTGGTTCTCAGACTTTCGGTCTTCTGACTACCCGTAACGAAGATCCATAAATGACAGTCAGGACCAACGGATTAACGTGCTTTTCGAGGCACGGAGGGGTCGTGATATGTAAAGATGGTCACCCATCCACGGACCAACCGCAGTAAGCGTGGCTTTTGATAGGCACATGGTCGGTTACAAATTCATTAGTTTTTTAAAGATTTTTCATAACAACATTTTGATTCTCAAAAGAGAAAACTACACTTAAAATTCGCGTAAATGACTAATGTGTAACATAATGTATTAGTACTATTAGGACGAAGGGTATACGTTATGTGTGTGTGTGTGTGTGCGCGCAAATAAACGCGACTGTAGGCAAACAGAATGGCTACGTTAATGATTCTATTTCATACAATCGTTGGTATTGTAAATATGAGACTTTGTATGTAGGTATGTTTTAGGTTAATATGTATTTAAGTGGTGGTTTCATTTAGTGATGTTTTTCTTTTATGGTGAAGAGATTTCTTTTTTGTTTGAATAGAACGATTAAGGTTTGGCAAACTGTTATTGAGTTTTTTTTTTAGATTGATGGCAATAGGCTCGCCCCATATAACGTGGGCCTTAAACATAACTGAACTAAGTACTGGCCAACCCTTCGGTGAATAAAGGCGTTTTAATGTTATGTTGTTTGACTACATCACCATTTGTAAAGTCACCAGGGGCGCAGCCTCCATACAACCCGATTCCTATCGGCATCCCTTTGGAAGAAACACTCTTCTTAGTGTCTACTGTTGCCAAACAATATCTAACACATGTGCGCATATTAAATCACATTACATACATTTCATACCTACTTAAAACATCATAGGATTACAAAAGACTACAAAAATGCCATTTTTTTACGTCTAAACTTAGAATTTCGACTATAGCTGCCGTTAAATTTGAAAAAGTAAAGGAGTTACTGAATTTTGATGTTATCTCTCTAGATAACATCAAAAAATCCCTCTAAAAAAATTGTAGCTTCGCCACTGAAAGTCACAGATGTAGTGGATTAGTCTTGGAAATATACATTTTACTAGATTACAAGAAAATAAAGCAAAACCACGCCTTACTTTCTATGTTACCGAGTGCACCTATTCTTTTTCAGTTCAGCTTGTACCAGCCATTAATAATTTCATAATCACTTTCACACTGGCTTACTAGGTCATAAATTAACCTGCCTTAGTCTAAAAATATATTAATTTCCTTACACAAAACACTTACAAAATCTCCAGTACCTATTCGTTCAAGTACAACACCAATCCTTTACCTTGTAAGGTGTCGTTTATGAAAATATCAACTCTATGTTTATTAAAATAAGGATAAAAGCCATTTGAAATGGCTCACGCGTGCTCTCTAGCATGCATGCAAGGTTTCACGCAAACTCAGTTAAGTTAAATTGGTTTACATTTAAAAGTCGATAAACACTGCTTAAGGCAGCTAGATAACAGTGAGTAAATAATGGCGGAAAAACTTAGCGTGATTAGTCGAACATTTTACTATCTACGAAGATAGGATGGTTTTAATTAAAAACTATTATATATGCGTGAGTCAAGTAAAATTGAATAATATTTGGGTGGTAACTGCGGGATCATCATCATCATTTCAGCGAAAATACTCCAATTACCAAGTTTTTTTGGAGTCATAAACGAATACTCTGAGAAAATAATGATCATTTCAACATGGTCAAAGATTCGAAACAACTAATGATGACGTCATAAAGTGTCAACAAGTCACTCGAAAATAATGTTATAATATAAAAAAAACACTAAACTAACAAAAACTTTTAAAAACTCATATGCAATACTACAAACCCACACGACGTGCAACCAAACAAAGAAAAACAAATGACGTCACAACACAACAAGTCATGTGAAAATAATGTTGTAGTATCAAAAATAACAAAGGTAGCAGAACTTACAGTAGCAACACGAACGGTAAATCACAACATGGAACATATGTCAGACAAACACGAACCTCACTCTGTCAGCAAAATCACTCTCATTTAACATCACAAGACGTTTGCGTATGAATAGGATGCCAGGTTACCACGATACGACTCATCATAATGACAAAGATCTCGTCTACGGCAGACTTAATTAATCATTGTGTTTACTGATTAACATCCGCTATTCACAACTTGCTTAGTTAGCAAATTTACATTCTGATGGAATAGTTAAATTATTCTGGATCGAGTTCTTGGACAAGAGACTTTGATGGTTTGGAAGACGCGCTTTTGTTTGGAAGTAAAATAATAGCAATTAAGTCTTCATATACAAAACATCATGTTATATATATTTTCAATATTGCAGTACCATAGACCACTTACAACAGTGTTATTTTAATCTTACTTCTCTTATATACTGAAGTAAGATTAAATTAATACTGTTGCAAGATTTGGTGATAGACTCCCCGATGTCTTAACCACCGAAATATGACAGTTCAAATATAAGGAATTATAAGTTCAGTTGATAAAGGAAAAGTTTTCTCGAGATCTGGATTTATACAATTTTAATACTGTTTTACTTATCTGCTATTACCTGCATTGAATATCTCGCTATATAGAAACTATCTTTCGAGTTCTCGTAACATAGTCCGTTCATTTCTATGAACATAACAATGAAAGCAACGTCTCCCCGGAGCCCAGTTATCAGCGAGCAGATGCGAAACAAAACTATATAGGTTCTTCTTTATAGCAATGTAGAATAAACTGCCCATAATACACTATCATAGAATGACGTCGAATTTACGTTCTCAAATAGTTAAATTGCTATGAATGTCGTTGGAGGACTTTATAACGCAGTATTTTAAATTAGAATGATTACCATTTTACATTCTTACCAACCCGTCTTACCAAAGAGTTCTCTGTGACTAAGTTGTGGAGGTTAGATAGGCATTCGCTCCAAGTAAACGCTTTTTGAGTTATTTTTTTTATATTCAATTAATATCAAGCACCCCACGCTTTTTAATAGAATTAAATTATTTTCTACTTTTATTTTTTGGTTTATAAAACGTGTTTTTTTTTGTTTTTTAAACTACTATTTATTTTCTATTTTTTAGTTCTGCTAACTACAAAAGCGTGACTCTTCAGTTTTTTTTTTCATTTTTTTTAATGTCATTGAATTGTCATCTGTCCTCGATAAGTCTACAAAGTTTAAATAAAATCTGACCGTTTGAAGTGGGTCAAAATCAAGTCGAAAGGAGTCTGTTACAAACAAACATACAAACATACAGGTGAAACTAATATAAAGCGTGTAAAAAAGTATTCAGCTGCACACGGTTACACTGAAAGCTGACCCGAACATTGTTGGAGAAAGGCTAAGTAAAGTAGATGATGACTTTATTATACTCTTCTGTTAAAATTGCCTTTACAATCTTGAATTTCAAATGACCTACTCCTTATCTTTTTAAGACCTTTTACTTCAATTACTTCTTCAACTTCTTTTTGGATTTAATATTTTACATTAACATTTACACCATTTGGTTTTTCTGCGCGTCCATAACCATTTTCATTGTCATACTGACCTTCACACACGTAGTCAGACTCATCATTATGCGGTCCGCGATCGTGATGCCGCACATATTTCTCATTCTCAGCATTTTTTTCATGAATCCTTTCTTTTTCATTACCAATTTGTTACTTACATATTTATTGCTCTTTGTCGGAATCCTTAGAGGCTACGAAGAGTATATTTATCTACTGAAACAGCTTCTGCTTTATCAATTAATTTGTCTTTGTGCCTGTCGCCTAAGTTCAAAGGATTAGGCGTTTCAGTAATTTTAGTTTTGGATCTTATATTGAAATTGGCTACTGATGCATCGTTTATCTTATAAACAGCAGCATTCAAAACAAAACGCGATTCATAAAATAAATATCCAATCCATTGTTGTATACGCTGCATTGCTCCGTTCCCTTGGATCCGGATATTGAATTTTCATACCGTTCGTTTGTTGCTACAAGTCAGTTTTTATTTATCGCGCATTTATACCAAGCACGTTTGTTGACAGGAAATTAATGCATCGGCCGAATCAATTTGTGTTAACTCTCTCCGGGTTATGGATTTGTTAGTCGATAACCCGTTTGAATGTTTGGAGAGGAAATTTTATATGTAAGGACCGTGCTCTGTCAGATTGAGAATTCACCTACGCTTTTTAAAGTAAACGCAAAGCAATTTTTGGTAATTTATTTCATAACACTCCTTGTTTCCCCGAAGAGTTGAGCTGAAGTGTCGAATTTATAAGTAAACCCACATTTTGCTAGTTATATTAAAGTCTAATGTAATAATGGCTTATTGTCATCAACCGGCCCAAATCCAGACTCTTATGTACTGAGAAATTGCAGATGGAAAAACCCAGAAACACTTTGTCCGACCTGAGAATCAAACCCAGCACTTCATGCTCAGCAGTGTTTGCGACCACTAAACCTACGAGGCAGTATATATTACTGTATTTCATTACTACAGTACATATTTCAGTTTCGGCTAGTATAAGTTACCAAAATCACTTATCAATTTAATGATCCCATTGTTAGGCTTGCCCCTTTTAACATGGGCATAACTGGCGAAATGTGAGTGTACCGCGGACAATAGCGGTGGATCAATTTTCACCCTTATGCCTTAAGCAATAAGGTTGAAAAGTGGTTGACCACCAGTGTCCGCAATGGTCCTCTGCCTAACCTAAAAGATTTGTAGACGATTTTCTATTCTTTATATTCATTCCTCTAAGTACCTGGTACTTATATAGACAGGCCTGCACTGTCCTCCCATACCTATTATCATATTTTAAAAAGAGTAACCGTGGAGTTTCTTGCCGTTCTCCATAGGAAGTGACAAATTGGAACCGTGCACCTAGCTTTTGACGTTTCATAAGTGCCCATGCAGGCTTATGTGAAATAAAATATTTTGATTTTGAAACCTTTGGGGAATATAGGCGTGATGATGTCTGAATACATGTGTGAGTGGACATTATCTGGTAATGTAAAATAAAAAGTTCGGATTTTCTTTGAGTGCACTGATTAACATGAATTTTCTCCATATTTCGGGTTCGTTATTCTTCATATATTATTAACGCTCAATGAAAAACAATACAACTCTCTCATTTGGCTTACTATTATTCATACCGCATCACAAATTTACCGTTAATACAACCTATTCAAATGTCGGATACCATTGCTTATCGGGAAACACTAAAGTTTTATATTCCGTTGTAAAATTTTATTACTTACATCTACTTTTAATATGAACTGAAATGCTTTGTTTATGTTATTGTCTTCGGTTGCTTTTAAAAGTTAACCGGGTGTGTTGTTATTACATGTTTGTTACCTTAGAAGTGGTATTTTGATCCTTTTCTTTGGTTTTGTTTTCCACAATTCTTCTCTACGCCACAGTTTCTGTTGTTAGGAGAATATTGGTTTTATTTATTTAAGTAACTGTGCGAATTGAATTTTTAGTTTTACCTCATCATCGTCACTGAAACGTAAAAATAAATAAAACTACTAGATTGGAATTCGCTGTTATGTTGACACAGAACTGAATTGAAAATATTGTACCATCAAAATATGATTGCAACCTGTGTTTAATTGACGTTCACAAGTTTTTATCAACACAGTCGTTTGCAATCACGTCATTCGTGATGTTTCCGATGCAGCCGTCCATTATATTCTGCATGCATTCATTACTTTATCATCTGATAATAATCAACGCTTTTTGAATTCTGTGTCGTCGTACTTTACAAACATTGCTCGGTATGTCGGAAATTGAAATAACACAAACAATGGAACTGGCACAAAGTTATCTTTGCAGTTCAATATACCCATCTCAAAGGTTTGGAATGAACTGAATAAATAATGGTGTTTATTTTTGTAAAATCGACTGTTTTCACAAGCTGAATAATTCCAACCAATTTGAATTATTTGGCTAATGAATATTTAGTGATGGTTTATAATGGTGAGACCTGGGAATTCTATTTGGGAGTAAAGCGGGTCTATTAGAAACACAACGCCTACGATCGTTGTCGTGCATAATGTATAATAATTGGTTTTCAATAAAAGGAATGAAAGTGGAAGTGAATTGAATGCTGGAAGACTTGAATTGAGGGCATCTAGATGAAAGGACTGGGATGCTATTAGAATTATGAAGCATTAAGTTAATGAGGATTTTTTGAGTAATGAAATAGTGCTTAAGACATTGTTGAATGTTTTATAATAATGCAGTTTTATAAATTAATATGTTCCGTCTGAGTTAGATGTACGAAAGTGTAATGACCACCGAAAAAGACCGGAAAAGGAAATATCTGCCTTTTTTAAATTCAACATTTATATAGTTTACAAATGAAAAAATAAAATGCTGAGGATGCAAAACGTACCGTTTTACTCATGGCTACTTTGTTTCCAACTACAAAACACAGTGCACAGTGCTTTACAAAAAAGTTGACGTAGAAAAAAAGATTTGCGAACAAAAAAAAATATTGCTAAAACTTTGTATCGTACCGCAGCGATGTCGCTGGTTTATTCCTTTTTTAATTTTGTCGTGTAATTATTTTGCAAGCGACTCCTCTTTTTACGTTTGTAAATCTAAATAAATGGAAACCGGGTTTTGTTCGTTCATTTTCAGCTTTGGACAAGAATTTTCCGACAATTTTTCGGTGACTAGATAAATGCTATTACACAATTTAGGAGTTGAAATTATCTTGATATTCGAGGAAATCTTTTATACACAAAATGTTGAAAGGGATTTCATAATTTGGGATGTATGAGCGGCGTTCCAATGTATAAATGGCGCAAATTTATTAGGATTTAAGCGAACCCTAACTTATTGACCAAGATAATTAAATTGAACATTAACTTCGAGTAGAACGGTAATGTTCCGGTAAATTACCTCCTCTCCGTTCTTTGTTTTTCTTCAACCAGCTTCGGAAACATTAAACATTTGGAGCATCATTATACCGAGCTGAAGTCTCTGAAATAATTCATTATGGCACAGGGTTATACAAATACGTGTAATTTATATGAAGAACGAGAACATGTTCATTAGGTATTTTACAAACATAACATAACAAGCATCAGGTAAAATAAAATCTTCTTCACATTATACTTACATTGTATATTTTCATACAAAAGAAGGTTGTGCCATGACAACAAGACAGAAAGATTTATTCTAATTAATCTTCAAAAGTATGATGTGTCCAAAATATGTCTTTGCCCACACAAACTAGACACTGCACCACCGTGCACTCGCTCGAACACACAGCCTAAATGGCAATACTCGTAAATCAATTGCTTATTCAGCAATGGGATCACGCTGCGTCATCGAATCATCGTACTCTGTCGGATTCGCGGTCGAAGCGATAACTGACGGGCGCTCGTAAAATTAAACACGTTTAACACTTTGGAAATAAAGCTGAATTAATGTCATATTTTAGGTAAATATGATGACGTTAACAACTGAACGTGAAATAGGGAATACATTTTGATGTCGGAGAAATTTTGGTAGAAAGTGTGGTTTTACAATATTTAAATGGGCTAATTTAAAAGAACTTTTCAAGTGAAGCAAAGTTATGTCCCTTTTGTATCTTCCTCATAAGATCAACTAAGAGCTATGCTCATTACCCCATATTGTTCTACAGCAATCTAGATGTCTGATTATATCGTATGATATTTGAAGTTTGAATTAACTATCTTAATAAAACTATCACACGCACACATTGGCATTGGATTAATTACTCTCAACCAAACTAAAACAACTGGCTACAAAGGCTATGTGCTCATTAGTTGTAGCCCCTACATAGTTCTATGTAATGGTAACATTCTGGTTTTACCAAACAACTGATTTGGGTGTCAGCTTAGAGCTTCACTGAACAAAAACTAAATACATATATCCGCTTGTGTTCGGCGTCTACAAACGCTACGGTGCTACGACGCTACGAACTAGTTGCTACGACTCGTAGCCTCGTAGCGCATGTTGTAAGAATTCGCTACGAACTTTGTAAAGCTAATTTTACGCCGAATGGGAAGTTGTGTTAGTACTCGTAAAGTGAAATTGAGCTTATTTAATGGGGTTTTAGTAACTTTTACTGTGTAACGTATCATCACGCCTGTCTTCTTCGGTAGGCAGAAGAGCTTGGCACATCTTACAATTAAGCAATAATTTCCATAGCAACGTTAATTCATACTTGCGATTTCGTATATGGGCTTCTGCAGGCGAAATAGGCCTAATAGCTAATTGTTTTCCTGACACTTAATTCACTTACTAATCACATAACTTGATCGGAGTAATTCTGCATCACGCGAATGAAAACCGAATTTACTTTGGCTTTTAAATAGTAATGTTCTATCATTGTAGCCTTTCAATATACATATAGTTTTTATCGACATTTTCTAAACACCCGAATTCCATTACTAGACATAAAATATTCGCCTCTTGAATGGAGGGTCACTGAGCAACCATCAAAGCGAGGGTTTACTAAAATAATTATCGGTATTACGTTTATCAACGTTACACGTACTTATGGAACACGAGTATACGAAATTAGTGATTACTATGAATAGGCCGAGGAGTTTGACCTGTATGTGACCGAGATTGATATTGAGTTATTATCTTTTTAAAACTACAGGTCTATAGGTAATTATGGGCATAATACATGATGGCAGAGACATCGACGCGCAAACTGTAACAATGGATTCAGTAGGTACATGATTCTGAATTTTAAAGTAGTAAGGCTTTTTTTTTTTTCAGGGTGGGAAATCATCCAATGACTTCTCCCGCTCTGGGTGGAGCAGGAGGGCGTGTCAGACTTTTACTGACTAAAACCCACCCGTGATCCCCCAGTTGCCTGTGTGCCAGGGGCGACGGTATCTCTTTCTAACAACCCGCACCCTTGGCAGGCATCGGCCCTTGCGGACCCCACCAGTCCGGCGCACCAGGACACATGGCACGCCGTGACCACCCCAGGAACCAAGTAGCACAAGGGCCCCAGACTACCCTGGCACCCTTGGCTCCCTTGGCCCCCTGCGACGGGTCAGCGCAGTGGCCCCGCCGCCTACCACTTCTCGGCCGCAGGGGATAGGGAGAGCGGCCAACGCTATACCGACACTCCTCTTCCCCTGCGGCCCCACCGCGTCCGCCATCAAACGGTGGCGGCCCCGTCCAGGCCACGGAAGGGAAGAGCGCTTCTCAAAAGTACCGGCACTCCTCCTCCGCCGCAGCCTGTAACCCTCAGCCGCGATGCCTCCCATTCGACATCGCGGCCCGCCTCAGTTGCGGTGCACCTCACCGCAACCTACTTTTTGGCCGCTACGTCGTCGGCTTGGAGACCAAAGCCCTGACGAGCGGCCCCACCTTTGGGTTCCTCTTCGCTTCACCGTGGGAGCGGACCACGGCTACTGAGCCCCCCCGCAACGACAATGCGGGAACCCACTGGGGGGGAAAGTAGTAAGGCTTGCGTTGAAACTTCTCATGGGTTCTTAAAAATAAATAAAAGCTTTTACATACATTATGACCGCGTAGGTATTTCACTTTTCTATGAAACGCTGATTTGACTGACGACAAATTTCTACGCTAGGAGTCTCGACTCAAGTGCTGGATTCATGGTTACAGATGTCCCTGCAACCCTGTATGTTTTTTTACATTATTCAATGCAATTGTATCTTCTTCTATAAGTAAACTATCCATCAATTTCGCACCTGACATACAACACATACAATATCAGTGCTCTCATATTTGCACCTGTGATAACTTTGACACTGAGTCGGATTAGCTTCGTCGCTGACGGCGCGCTATTTATTTGTCAACCTACTTCTGTTTGCTTGTAATTATACCGTTTTGTTGCTGGATCGATATAGGTGTTGATGACATAATATCACGCCGTTATTCCCCGCAGAGATAAACAGAAGTGTTTCATACAGGTCACCCACATTACGCCAGTAATTTTTTTTTCCCATTTAAAGGGATTATAAACTCCAAAAGCTTATTAACATGATTTTAATGTGATACTCAAATTGGAAGTCGAAACTATCTCTCCTAAATACAGATTACTCAGTCAGATGTCAGCAACAACTGGTGGGGTCCGCAAGGGCCGATGCCTACCAGGGGTGCGGGTTGTTCGAAAGAGATACCGCGGCCCCTGGCACACTGGCAATTGAGAGAAACCGGGTGGGGTTTAGTCAGTAAAAGTCTGACATGCCCTCCTGCTCCATCCAGAGTGGGACAAGTTATTTGATGATATACCACCCAAAAAAAAAACATCCCATACCATAACCTCTCAATACCTCACTCTTAAATGCTCCTTATTTTATAACAATCAGAATCTACAATTACTTAATTGACCTCCTAACAATTTAACACCAACTGATAAACACAGAACCCTATTAAAAGTTAAAGTTAGAAATAGACGTAGTATGTCGTCATCATCTAACTTCGTAAATAAGATCGTTACTCCTCGTTCCTACTTGTCGGGTGTTGGGTTGACAAAATGTCGCCCTAGTCGCAGATTAATTTATACAATCCTTGTCGGATCTGAAGGGCCCGTGGCAAAATTATAACCGCCGCATGGGTCGATCGAAGGTTAAACTACGCTTGCTGAGGCTGGTCCATCCATAACATATCGAGAACCCTCAGTGCCTCAGAAAGCACGTTAAGCCGTTGGTCCCGGCTATCACTAGTAAATCCTTGACAATGGGTATGGGTAAATCAGAAGCCCAAAAGTCTGATAACCAGTCTTACCCAAAGGTATCGTATTAGCCGGTAACTGGGTTATGGATGTCAGAAAAGTAATTGATTCATGGAAATTACTGGTTTTCTTGAAATTGAACAGCCTCATACAACTTTTTCTACCGACAAAATGTCGGCTGCTCCAGTCGCCCGACAACTCGGAACGGGCTTGCCTGCTAATTAAGATTGAGAGTTGATTAAACGTTTCCGTATTCTGGCATGATAGATGATTATTGCAGGAGAGAGCGACTTTCGTTCAACATATACATGTATCTATGAATGTGGTGACATGCCTCTTTAATTAAGATACCAGATTTGATAACGAAGATTGAGATTAGAAGTGTTTGCGTTTGACGGATTAAATGTCATGTTCATTTGAAGTTTGTGACAGGATTTGGTTTCGAGGAAGTTAAGCTTGTGTACTTGTTTATTTCTACTTAAAAGAGACTTCATTTAACTTTGTTTTGGTGACACTCAATTGCTTGAATTTGTCAGTGTTAAGGCAGCTTAATGTTTTGTCTTTTTCCCTAAGCGAGGTTCTTAATAAAATGGTGAAACGATTTTTTGAATAGATTTTTCCATTTGGCATTTTTTACTTTGTTTGTTTTTTAAGCACATAACGTCGAATTGCCGAGCCACACTTTATTTATCCATTACAACCAACCCTTATTACCAAACAATCAACGTAAACACTTCTACACTCCCCTTCAAAATAACAAGCTTGCCGTAATAACTTCAGAATGCGGTTAAACGTCCGAACGGCCGTCATAATGCGTTTCTCTAACGTCCTAATCAATTTGACGTTCACTTTGGACACTTGACGCACCAAATATATACGTACAAAAGGTCTGCCCTATTCAATGAGAGAAAATGTACGTACAAAAACACAGGTGTCTACAAACAGTGAGTCCAAGCGCATTTACGATTGGCATTGGTTAGAGACAGTTTGGGCCTGCGCACATCTGGCTGGTAGCATAATCAGCCTATAATATTCCCTTGTGGTTCACAGGCTTCCTCTCTGCGAGTGTGAGTGGGCCGTAATCCACCACGCGGGCTCACTGCGGGTTGGTAGATGTCACATGTCTTCGAATTTGTGGTTCTAGGACATGCTGCTTTCCTCATGATGTTTTCCTTCATAGTTTTGAGAGCAGTGGTGATCAAATTATTTACACAAAGGAAAGAGCCCGTCAGGGTTCGAACCTACAACTCAGCAAAGCGCATCTGGCTGTTATCGCTGCCAAACAAATGTCCGACCTTGCGTATCTTGCGTTAGTTTAATTAGAGTTGAAGCTATTTAATCTTCCATTAGCCTGAGAGCATATCAAAGCGGACAGAGGCGCGCGTCTCAAGTGAGAGTCAGGTTATTTGTTTACCACTTTATTTAATAGAACGAAACGTTGATATTTGCTTGACATGCGTTCGCCAGTTGTGCGCGCCGGTCCTTTGAAATCGCCATAAGTGCGTTTTCGCTCGTTGTATGAAGTTACCCTTCGGCATCTATTTGTGACGTCACTGGTCGTCTAACTTCGGCGTAGTTAAATTTTAACAGTTCCTCGCCTGTTGTCCCAGATTTGCAAGTTCGTTGAGTTCAATTTATCTGTTCGTTGGAACTGTTGATTTGTTGATAGTTGATGCTTTGATCAAAGATATGTTGCATTATTTTGCCGTTATTTTATCAACTGGTTTTGGAATAGCGTGATTGTGGCCGGGTTTAATTGTTTTTAGGTGCTTTATACACCACAGTAGCAATAAAGTTGGTTAGTAATACTAGCAAAGATACATTATACTGTTTTTAGTAATCATGATTTTTTTGACAAAAATGTCCGTTTACATAACTTACCTCCTGCCTACCCTTATTAGGCACATGTTTATGTTTTAGCCTATCGCTCGTGGCTCCGCCAGAGTAGAATGTATTTGTACCACTTAGCAATACTAATTTGATGGCTGAGTTCTCGAATGGAACAGTGAATTAATCATTGTACAGCGCTAAATAAACTGACTTCCAAATTACTTTTCTGGAAATACAAACTTGCCTATCGTGAATTTATTTCTGCCTTCAACAAGACCTACTTTCGACTCACGAGTTAAATTCATGTAGTTCCAATAGCAAAACGTCCATGTTTTGCAAAGGTTTATTACCAAAATACTACTGCTACTTAAAACCACAAGCCGCTGCAACAGTATAAAACGATCCAAGAAACAATCAATTGTAATTGTCAATGTTTTGTGTATTTATCTATACTAATATAAAATATAAAAAAATAAAAATAAAATAATATTGCTTCAATAAGAAAATGAGGAGGTTCTCAACTCAGTTGTATTTTGTTATTTTTGTGTTTCTTACTTCAGAACTCCGTCATTTATGAACCGATTCAAAAAATCTTCTTTGATGAATGGCTCCACCCATACGATTTGGTCAAGCTCTGATGATTGGTTTTTGAGTTAGCTAATTTATGTTCGTATTTTTTTCACTTAAACTTATGTTGATGATATTGTAATAATTTCTTGTCGCTGTTATTTACTTAGCAAGTGAAGGCATGCAAATTTGTGTGGGGTGTGTACCACCACGGTACCACAACCAAAAAGTGAAAATAATAAAGTTTGTGGGGTACATACCAACACTACCATTTATTTATTGATATTATTAACATAGCACACAAAGACTAACATAATATTTATTAACATGTATTTATTATCTATATTCACATACACCGGCATTCGGATAATGTCGGGCTACCGAGATATTCACTGGACTCGCGCACGCCGAACTACGTCATCGTGACGTAGCCGGCGAGCGCTGCGACGTCAGCACAGCGTCCCCCAGGCCATTTGTACCCAAAATGCTGCGAAAACAAGCTTTCGACAGCTTGCACTGCCTCAGTCACCCTGGCGTCTCGGCTACTGCCAAATTAATCGCAGAGCGCTTTGTTTGGCCAGGCGTCAGGAAGGACTGCCGGGAGTGGGCACGAGCTTGCCTCGCTTGTCAGCGGGCAAAAGTGAGCCGTCATGTATCCGCGCCTTTAGGGAATTATCATCTCCCACGCGCCAGGTTCACCACGATCCACATAGACCTTGTCGGCCCGCTACCAATTTCCCAAGGCTTTAGATACTGTCTGACGGCAGTCGACCGATTTACTAGGTGGCCAGAGGTCGTACCTATTGTCGACATAACTGCCGAGACGGTAGCTAAAGCTTTGCTGTCTGGTTGGATTGCCCGGTTTGGCTGTCCTACCACCATTGTTACGGACAGAGGCCGTCAGTTTGAGTCGGCTCTGTTCGAACAATTGTCGAAAATTGTTGGTTTCCAGCACAAGCGGACGACGGCATACCACCCAGCCTGCAATGGCATGGTGGAGCGTTTCCACAGGCAATTGAAGGCGTCCATCATGTGTCATGCCAATGACAAGTGGACTGAATCCTTGCCGTGGGTATTGCTTGGCATACGGAGCGCATTCAAAAAGGATGCCCAAGCTTCCTCCGCCGAGTTAGTATATGGCGAACAGCTAAGACTCCCGGGCGAATTTTTTTCACCCAGTGATGACGGAACGACCGACATCACGGAATTTACCGCGCGCATCCGTAAGTTTGCTCAGAAACTACAGCCAACCCCCGCATCTCGTCACAACAAAACAAGCATTTTTGTATTTAAGGATCTGCAGACCACTGATCACGTGTTCCTTCGTGAAGACGCATTACGTGGTTCGCTGCAACCAGCCTACACAGGTCCTCACAAAGTTCTGCACAGGAGTGATAAAACTTTTAAAATATTATTCAAGGGTAAGGAGGTCACGGTCTCAATAGACCGCCTAAAGCCAGCTTACATATTGGCCGATAAAGCTGACCCCGTAGAAGATACTCCATCTCCAGACAAAAAAGAGTATACTACTCGCTCCGGACGACGTGTACAATTCCCGGATTTTTATCGCCCTTGACGGTCTCTGGTGTGGGGTACATACCAACACTACCATTTATTTATTGATATTATTAACATAGCACACAAAGACTAACATAATATTTATTAACATGTATTTATTATCTATATTCACATACACCGGCATTCGGATAATGTCGGGCTACCGAGATATTCACTGGACTCGCGCACGCCGAACTACGTCATCGTGACGTAGCCGGCGAGCGCCGCGGTGGGAGCGCGCGTCCGATCACCTTGTTGCGACCTTCAGTCGACACTTGCCCACGCGCCTCTCGGCTACACAAATCTTGTGTGACACCTTTCTTTCATATATTGTTTACGTGATCAATCCGTATTAACTGTTATTATTGTGCTGTGACTATTGTAACTGTGTGTGCCTATTGTGATTATAACTTTTCTCCTTCTGACTGTTTACTGTGTTGTGTGTGTGTTGTGTTTCACAATATAACTGTGAGTACTAAAGCAGACTGACTTTCTTTTATAACTCTGCCTACACACCCTAACAACATACCATAAGTTTGTCTAAAAAATAAAACAACTGACTTCCAAAAAAACATTACAAAGTGATAAATAACTATGATTTCGGAAGCCGGTGGCAATAAAACCGAAAATACAAAACCAAAGACACCGACTTCGTACTTTTTTTTTTGTTGGCGATCATTTTGCACATCAATGTGTATCAATCACGTCAACATTGTCAATTGCAATTGATTGTTTTACCTCCCTTAACAGTTTTTAATTCCTTTAACCAAGATCCTTGTCGGAATTGAATTCCTATTACCAGACGAGTACCTAAGTTATAATAACTATGAGTTACATCACCAAACCAATTTCACAAGACTATGCAAATAGCTTTATTCGTGGCATCAGCCGTCGCACCTGGCCAGTCTTATTGGAACTTATAAGTTGTGCAAACTGTTCCACGTTGCGTCCCACTCTATATCATAGAATATTTAGTTCTAATACATCTATCTCTTTCCTACCTACCCCTTGACATATCTCTCCTTCTCACAGGAGCCGAGAATTTGTCTCGGTTATTGGAATTCGTGAGTTATGTCCAACTTATATGTATATTCGTCTTACGGAGTCAATCTTTTTATTCTGAAATTTCTAGTCCTGATTTAGAATGTCGGAATGTGTATTTTGAATTTGGAAAGAATTTATTTTGTAAGAGTTATTACTATTTTATTTTCAGTAGAATTTCTCTTCTATAATAATTGAAAAGTAATGCGTATTTTACAAGGTGCCCTCTAGAACCCTGAATTATTTAGTACTGAAATGTATGATCTATACAGGAAAAGTTTTTATTCAGTGCGCAAACTGTAACCATGAATTCAGCAAATCATTCTAGACCCCCAGCGCAGAAATTTTTCGTCGGTTATACAAAAAAAAATCAACTGTTCTGTACATTTTGACCGCGTAGGTATTGCACTTTTCTATGAAACAGCTGATTATTATTTTTTGCGTAACCGACGAAAAATTTCTGCGGGGGTCTAGAGTGATATGCTGAATTCATGGTTACAGTTTGCGCACTGAATAAAAACTTTTCCTATATATTGAAGCTTTCTAAAAACGTTTATTAGTACATCCATCCACCACCCATTCTAAGTTAACGTAACCTTCCACTCTTCATTATTACCAAATTATATTACCTCTTTTCTCTTTGTTTCCTTTCATAAATATTATTATTAGGAGGGGTTTATTAAAAGAGTAACCTTGGATTTTCTTGCCGGTTCTTCTCCATAGAAAGCGACAAATTGGAACCTTGCACCTAGCTTCTGACGTTTCATAAGTGCTCATGCAGGTTTATGTGAAATAAAATATTTTGATTTTTGATTTTGGGCTCGTGGGTAAGTATTGATGCCCGCACAGGTCGATCAATCAGGTTAAGCTACGCTTGCCGCGGTCAGTTCGTAGATAGGTTACCATCATTACATACGGAAAGCCTTATGCGTCTCGGATAGCCCGTTAAGCCGTTGGTCCCGGCTGTCATTCGTGAATCGAAGTAGACAGAAGCCGGAAAGTCTGGCAACCAGTCTTACCAAGGTTTTCCTCGTAACTAAGTTATGGAGGTCAGATAGGCATAATACTTGTATTCAGCTGCATCCGATCAGACTGGAAGCCACCCCCAATATAGCTGGGAAAAGGCGACATAGATTGTTTGAATTACGTTAATAGCATCTACTTGGCATTATCCAACAATGAGAATGTAGAAACACAGAAAAGGAAAAACAAAGTAATTTATGTTTAACTTTAGGCACCTATTTTTATGATCTTAATACAAAGCAAAATAAAAATAATATATTTGCTATTCAACCTTTTGGGAACATCTAATTGTGTCTACAGACGCGTGGCCATTCTATTATAGTTTTACCGTCATATTCGGGCCGAATATTCAAACAGCGGGATTTAATACACGTGACCGCGAATGAATTAGGATTTGACATTTATTTGCAGATCTACCCTCTGTTTGTATTTTGCTTTTGTTAGCTTTAGCTGTGTTCCGTTTCGGGACAAAAATGTATTGTTATTATAATGTAGGATTGGATTTAAGGACTGTTTTCTGCGTTATTTTATTTTTACCTTTTGTGGTTGGTTTTTGAAGTAGTCTTTTTTTTTCGTACGCATGGCATTTCTTGATTTAATACATATCTAATATATCCCACAGCATCGCATCGATACATCCTGCCATATAACTTAGTTTTCTCTTAGAATTCTTTTAGACTTTTTTCTTTTTACTAGGCTGCTTAGAGTCATGACGTGATATTAAACAGCATTATATAATCTTCCTTAAGAATTGGACTATCAATTGCAAAAAGATTTTTTTTAGTCTGACTGGCAGTTCTAGAGTAATCTCTAGTCTAATAGTCAGATTAAAAAAAATCGACGGGCTCGACACTAATATTTGTATGTTGGGGTAATCCCCTAGGTACATACAAATTTAATATTAGTATAGATGAAAATAAAGGTATACATTAATTAGTAGGATAATACAATTTGATCTATAAATAGTACCTACATACATTGATCATATAACAATTAATAGTGTCATGCAAATGACGCCCACTTTACATACGTAATAGCTATTCTTTTTTGATCCACTTGTATATTTCAGGCGTATAACCATTTGAATAGATACAAACATTTAGTTTTACATAACAGTACAATTGCTCCAAAGTATTCGATTTTACGTCCTATGCTTCATTTAGTTTTATTGATATTAGGATGTCGATTCGCTATCTATTGTAACAAACAGAACCAGATGTGAAAAGGCTCAAATTCCAGGGAAGTGAACTTCGTAGATTTAGCTCGGCTAATATTGAAGGGTGCGCATTCCAATTCGACTACAATGTTGTTTGTCAGCATGAGAATATATCCAAGTCATGCTGACTCCTAACATTGTATCCATCTGTTTGCAGGTGGAATGTTAAGCGGGCGCGGCACATGACTTCAGAAATAAACAGTAAAAAATGTGTTTGATTGAGAAAAAATCTAGTGTCAATTGTGAACGGCGGACGCGCCAGTGTAGTGCACTCTCCGAATCCAGTTGAGAAGACCGAAACAGTGTATAACGATGGAATATGGTTGAACCGTTGAACGCTCCTGGTACAACCAAACTGTGCTTCCTATAATGTTCTCGCGCAGTGAAGCCAACTAAACCAAACGAACGTGTAACCTAACACTACAGCAAACCTAAAGTATCACTGTAAATATAGTTAATTTAAAAAAAATCCTCGTCGTTGTCTACGTGTTTTTAAATCTTAAAAAACTCTAGTCCTAAGAATTTTGAAAATTTTTCATCGAAGCGGTTGTCGTATTTTTGTGATAAAAATTAAATTATATCAATTAATTGTAGGTTATGTTAATATTAAGTGGCAAAACTGGTTGTGATGTGTATATGTAAGGAGTAAGTAAGATTTGCGCGTAGCTTGCGCATTTTTGGGGTGGGTCTGCGCGGGCGCCGCGCGGGTATGTTGGGGGCGGGGCGACGTAGTGACGTGTGTCTTGGCGCAGGCGCGGCCCGGCGCCGGTAAGATGCGAGAGCGGCGATGTGCGCTCCACCGCACCGTCGCTCTACTGTTTGCCTACCTCCTCTTCCTCAACTGTCAAGTCGACGCTGCTGGTGAGTTGCATTCCTTTTTTTAAATGTTCTAGACTCTCATTTGTTTTATTGTGACAGTGCTGGTGAAAGGCGATCATTGGCGACTATTGAGCTTAAAATTCCAGAATTACGTAGGTAGTAAAGTCAGAGATGTTGATTTTGCATCATAGTTCACAGTTTATCAAATCATAGCAACTGTCATTCATTGACAGTTGTATTATATTACTATAGCACGACAAATTCACGTAATTTATTCACGTAAATTTATCAGACAATGAATTTTCCTGACTGTCGTACCACGCAAAACAAATTAAACGTTTTCGTTTCCAAGCATTATGCAGTTCAGTATTAAAATACAAACTGCTTAGTAATCAAATAAACGGAGTTTTTCCTGTTGTGACTATTGAAACTTGAGTAGAAATCATGAGCGTTAATTGAAGGAGTTTAGTATCCCTGTTCGTAATTATCAGGGCGTCACTTCCTTACTGAAAATCATATCGGATGTCGGGGCGATTAGATATGTAATTAACTGTCAAAGTTCAGTGAACGTCATTAGCCTGTGATACAGATAGTTTGCTGATAGTTTATAGTCACATTAGATAAGAAATGTCGAAGATAAAAATCATCACTTCTAAGTATCGATACTTTGCTTTTAACGAGTCGCCATCTTGAAATGTCCTTTCATAAAAAATACACAAACAAATGAGGGTCTAGACTAACTTGCATGGTAATTTTAAGTTATTTAAGTATGAAAATGTAAAAATGAACTGACGGAATAACGGTATAAAAATCTATTATAACATTTACAGAGGTCATAATACGGTAATTACAGTTCAACTGAATATTTCGTAGAAATACCGACGTTTGTCGCGTGCCCATTACATTTTTGTTCCGATTTTTTTTTACCTTTCGCTGGTATAATTATAAATGACGACGACAAATTAAGTTAGTCTGCCATTAGTTTTTTAATAGAAACTTTTAATTGCTGGGTTAGTTTCAGATAATTAGACGTGACTATGTAATGTTCGTTGATTTCTTTAATAAGAATTTTATCGACAGAAAACGAACACGCGCGTTCCCATCACTATAATTGAATTATAAATCAGAGATCGGATATTCGGATGCATAAAGATAATTTTTAGCTATGGATTTTAGTATGGAAGGGGCTTTATAAATTATTTTTAATGTTTATTAAAAACCCCGAGATTCTTGGATTGCATAACTATTCAGATGTGTATTAATTTAAAATTAATGTTTAACCCGATACAAATATGTGTATGTACTGGATGGAGTAGGGGTGGTTTGTATTAGTTAAAATAAACAAATTACTCACCCATATTAAGACTTTTTCGATACAAAAGCGCATTCCCTGTTAGCCAACATCTCAACTTTAGGTGAATATGCATCCGAATATCCGATCTCTGATTATAATACATACATAAATGATGTATTTATATATATTTTTTGTATTGGTGATTACTTACCAATAGGTAAGTATATTTCCGAACAATTTTAGCAATTCATAACTCCAAGCTACAGTTTTCCGAAACATCATTCCCAACTTAAATGAAAATTAAACACCAGGTACTAAAAGTAAGTACAACCAAATTTTAATCAACTCAAGAACAGCGAAACACCGAAGTTGGCTTATTAAAACAGCATTAATTCAATCACGATTTTGTTTGAATTCACAAAAGGGGAAAATTATACGGCCGAATTTCTGCTTATATTCGCCAACAGAAGCAGCAAGGGTAAAATAGTTATATGAGTTGTATGAATATGCCTCATATTCACTCATTTGAATATAGGATGAGTTTATGTGTACATTAACATTAAAACTCAGACTAAAAATCGCATCTCGGGTCTAACTCTCCCGCATAATTATGTCGCAGTGGTTTATGAAAATGAGACGTAAAACGTTTTTATGGTAGAAAATAAAACGGGGGTAGTAAACTGTTGTTCGCCACACGTTTCGTCGGGTTTCGTACGTACTTAGTATGCGTGTAGTGTCTCAACTCCCAACCCGTGACGCGTCGCAAAGTCGCGGAAATATGGCCAATGTGTGCATACAATATGGAGTGGAAAAGTCTACGTGTGTATAAAATATGTAAGGTCATTTGATTTTATTGGAATAGATGCGCGGGACGGGACAGAAAATGTAACCCTTTTTTTTTCGTTTATTCCTAGCAGCCTGATCTTATAAAAGTAGGATAACTAAGTAATAATGATCTATCTTTTGGGCAAGCGTAGTGATTTCAAGCATGTCTCATCATTACAAGATTTATGCTTAGCAGAAAACATTATTTAATTAGCATAATTCACTCTGAATTATGCTTTCTGAAAATCAACACAAGAATCTGAACAAGATTTTACGCAACATCGCGCACAATAATAAAATCCAAAGCAGTACTTATTTAGAAACCCACAATTTGGGTCAAGCGGACCTAATTTCACAAACCACCGAAAATATGAAGATATTAGACACTTATTGTTGTTTTACGTCTTAAATTGTTATAATGTTGGCATTACTGACACTCGGTGGGCATCATTTGCATAACCGGCGTCGGCTGGGCCTGCGATAAAATGGCTACCGTCGAACTTATGACGTAATTAATGAACCTAAATGATACAACACGGATAGCTGGGCAAATTACACTTTTTGCCGACCCCGTTCTAATGGAGTATTGTAATTGTTGGCATGTGGTCATGGTTATACTCGGTTGGGGCCTCAATTTGGTGGTCGGTAGAAATAATACTGGCTGGATTTAAATTCGGACGCAAAATTGAAGTGGAGTACATCATTTAGGTTATATGTTGGACCTAAATGAACAAAACATACCTTATTTAAATAAACCTTGAGACTAGTAAGTAAGATTCTAGTTATCACGTAGAAGATACTCCATTGTTAAAAGTTGGCGCTTGGTGATCCAGTGATGTCTTTTTAAATACTTGCGAGATTAAAGGTATTACTTAAAGGACTAAATAAGCAGTTAAAATATTCGTGATTGAACCCAGAGCGGGAGAAGTTATTTGATGATTTCCCACCCAAAAAAAAAAAAAAAGATCTAGTTAGGAAAATCAAAATTGGTGGCCTTAAAGGATCGAGACTAATCTGACATTTGAAGTATTTTGTGTTTGATTGTTTTTTATAGGAGTTTGACATTAGATTGTTATTACTCCTGTCAATTTGTGTCTGGTTTTTTTTTTAAAGATGAACTTTATGACCAGGTTCGTACAGACGTGGCGGGATTTTATCGCAGCCAAGATTTTCAACTCTCCGTGTTGAACTAAGCATTGAGAATCCAACAGAGTGCATTGGAGCGTTCAAAAAACACAAGTGTTCCATTTGCAACTCTTTGGCGTTAAGCAGTGCGTTGAAAATCTAGTGCGCGGAAAATCTCGCCGCGATATTTCTACGTCCGTTTGAACGTGGACTAAGTAAAGGGTCTTTTAAATACATCCCCCACTCATGTACTAGTATGTAAAAGCATCAATAACGCGTCTGCCATAGAATATTGCGTGAAACTTCAATAATAACACCCAACTTTCCATCCGTATAATGTGCTCATCTAACGCTAGTTGCGCCATTAGTATTATGATGAGAATTTCAATTATTCGTCATTGAATGATGCTGCGTTGTGCCGCCAATTACGACATTATTTGAAATCAAATGGATGACACGTTCATTAGAACTTGCATCGCGTTTCTAATGGATGGCCAAATTAGATTTTGATTTAGGAATAATTATTAGTTAAGTCAGAAAAATACTGTTATTCAGGTTTTTTTGTGTGTGGAAAAGAAGGATAAGGATAAGACAATTTCGTGGATACTTTAAAAGTAATCAATCAATCTGCCCAGCCCTTTTCCAACTATGTTGGGGTCGGCTTCCAGTCTGACTGGATACAGCTGAATACCAGTGTTGAACATACAGTGACTGCCTATATGACCTCCACAACCCATTTACTGGTTACACGATATATTAGAAATCGAAATGTCCAGTAAACAGTAAACAGTTCTTGGAAAAGTATATTCTATTTACACTATTTTGAATATAATTTTAACGAAGAAATAGCAAATGGCGTCACTAAATAGCGTCGGTCGTTACCTCGCGCTACAGATCTTTAAGGTGCTCTAAAATTGACAAAAGGTGAGGGCTTTGTTATGACGTCAGATGGCACCCTGTCGTTATAACCCGCCTCAATGCCACGCCTCTACCTTACTTAAAATAGGATGGCGCTAAACAAAAAGAAAACAACACTTCCTCCGGCGCACCTTCCACCAACATTAATTCTCGATTAAGAATTTTATTACAATCGTAAAGGAAAATGCTTTACTTTTGCACATATTGGAATAAGTAAAAAAGATTTCGTATTAGATGTCTTTACGACACCGCCAAATATATATTACAGACGTGACTATTCGCGTCTATCTCGATTACGAATGTCGAATCGATTTGTGGAGAAAAAAAAAATCGGGAATATGCGACGATGCCAGCTACCGGCTTTGATTTGCATTTTAATATGCACAAGGGAACGGGGAACGAAGCTGTCATATTGTGCAAAAGTGATCATGTAAAAAGGATGTGTGTTCGAGATCGATTGGGAAACAATCGATACCTATGAGACGTATCGAGGTCACGTCATCGCTGAGAAAAACGAGACCTCTTTTCACAACCTTTATTCGAGTTTTTATGTCAAACTAAAGGAAGGGAAGATAACATTCTACAATACAAAGAGCGATATGGAATTTCTTCGGAAATTCATTTTGGATGCGAATTCTTTATCTAAGTTATGTAGCGAAGGTGTATGTAAGGAAATTTTCTTAAGTGAATTCTGGAGATATTTGCAAATAAAAAAGTCTTTTAGCTTCAATTGTGGGTCTTCGAATTCCTCCATTTAACTTGCACATCAAAATACTTAATCAAATCTTTCCACATTCTTTATTTTCATCCCAAACAAAGACACAATTGAATCATTCACCAACAAAGATATAGCATCCCTGGAAATATTAAACCAAAACGGCGCACCGAGCGTCAATTACCGTCAACTTCAACATTTATAGCAGCTTTGCACCGGAATTTCTATTTTCATTAAACGCGAGGTTCGTCCATTTGCGGAGGAGTGCCGAGGACAAATCAGAGGTAGGCACGAACGACAGCACGTGTCCTCTACTGCCGGAGGACATAATCTAAATGCTAATATATCTGCGTCACGGGTTCGACGATATGGCGGGGTTTGACGCGTCGCTTTGCACCGTTTTGAACCGGTGTAGACCGGAATTGCGGTGCAGTTTTGAAGGGAGAGGTTTGTGAAAGCTATTGTGCTGGAGTGGGTGCAGATGTGCGAATGTATGGTGTTTTGGTGCTGTTTTGTGAGGACATTTACCTTTTAGAGAAAAAGAGTCCTGTACCGTAGTAGGTACCATAATTATGATACAAGAACTTCTATAAGAGTGTTTCTTTCCAGCGTTTGTGCAATCTCACATATGAAAGATGATGACAGATGAATATATGACCGAAGAAGAAAAACGTGAAAACAATTTTTTTACAACCGTACCAACACTTGACAAAGATACTCGACAAATTACGGCGATTAAAAACAAATGAAAACCTATGATTTTCACTCACATTTAGCAACAAGAATAAGGAATTCGTGCAGGAAACCAGATAACATCACATAATAGACAGGAGATATTTACCCCTTTGATTTAGAATGCCCATTAATTAAGGTCTCATGTTCTCTCCAACAATAAATTTTGGGCTATCTAACATTGAATATAAGTGGTTATTCAACCCGCAAAACAGTTACATGGGCTCACAATTCAGGGGTACTAACTGAACAAGGGCGAATTCTCGACATTTTAGTTTAAGTTGGTAGCTTTGTTGTTTGCTTCGTCAAAGCTGGATTTTTTTGTTTTTTATATTCTTATGTTCTAACTAATAGAAAATCTATGTATACAAGTAACAATAACAAGGACGAAAAATGTTTCAAATCTGAATCCAAAAAGGTCGATGAATATTAAAATATTTTATTGTAGGTAGATCAAAGATATGTTACAACATTTAATAGTGAAATAATTGAATTTTAAATCTGGTAACCCTTGTTCGATCAAAAGCGCCTACGGCATTCGACTTATGAATATGAATGAGCGATAAATACGCCTCTTGAAGATAACAGTTATATTTGCAATAGAAATTAATTTATATTTAGTGAATGGAATTCGAAAATAATGAGTTATTTACTGGGTAAAATAAAAAAATCTAACAATTCCATAGACAGTAAATAGGGCAAAGATTTAAAAAAGTAGAACCAAAACATTTCAAATACAAAACAAAATGACATCAATGGACCGTGCTGAATTCAAGAAAGGTTTTAATCGAAATGATAAAATGATAGCTAACCTTTTAAATAGATATTCGAAACTAATAGTCAATCATTGGCTAAATCAGCGACCATTAATTTATTTTCCTTCATTAATTCTATAACAACCCCAATGAATATTGAACTTGACAATACCCTGGCTTCTGTACATCAGATAGGCTTTCGTGTGGTCCACCAATAATATTGTTTTCACCGCGAGCACCGTTGAATGGTTTGAATTGAATTTCCATCGGAATGGAATTCTTTCCACGGTATTGATTTTAGATTCGGTCGGAATGAAGTTTCATATGCCGAATGTTTAAAGATGATTCTTACGTAAACGGTGTGAATGCTCTGACTGCGGTCTTCTTTTGTTTACTTGTTAAAAATTATCATTATCTACAATGTTCTATGTCTAAATTTCGACATTGACAAAGCGCTGTCGAAATTTGGTAAGCCAGATATCAGATTTCGTCTTACAAATTAAGTAATCTAACGCCAAATTGATTTATAATGAGCTATCAAGAGGCAGCTTAATAATAGTCCTTATCCTTGTAAAGCTTAGCTCACAGATTTTCTTCTAAGTGTTATTTTTTTTATTTCATAAACATTTTCCAGACTACTGGCAACTAATAAAAAAAAACAAAAGAATCCCGACACCGCAGAGGTTTTATCGTCCGATCAAAATTCCCATCTCTGCTCCTGTCCGCACACAGTTTGATATTAATCCCGGCCCAATAATCGCTTCTGATAAGAGATTTTCTTTCGATCCCAAGTAATAGGAAGTTTCTGCATCGATGGTCCCTTCTATTTAAGTTTAATATCGTTTTGCAGCGGATCGTACCGCCATTGTTGCGCCCGCGTGACCACAGTTTGCAGCGCCAACTATTGTTTAGAATTTGATAGTGGTCTCGGTAACAGGCTGCTACTGATAAATATAATGGGATTGCTATGAAGTTACATGGTTTGTTTTGTTATTGCTGGTCATAATTTTCGGTTTGTTTAAGTAGTTTGGTGTTGTTGTTATCATTGTTTTTGTTTGTGGCAAAGTCAAAGTCAAAGCATTTATTTCAAATAGGCACTTAAAAGGCACTTTTGAACGTCAACTATGTATATATAACGTCAACTATATATACACTTTTGGCTTCAATTATGTTGAATATCGGTTGTTTTTTCATTTAAGATAACACATGTAGCATTGATGGAATATTAAACATGCTCACTAATGACATTTTCAATTGTTTTGCTTACTTCCGTATGGATTTTACCTGTAGTGGATAACACAGTAAATTCTTCTATATGTCACCAATGTGCAATTTCTTTGTGCCTTTGCCCCATTTTTCCTCTTCATGTTTTTTGATTATTTGGCCCGTTTTACATATCCACGGGATCGTCGTGTTTTTATTTCTACTTTTCGGCTATTGTTGGCTTAGTCTCTGACAGTTTTTACGAATTTGGGATTCCATTCGCAGATTCTTTTTACAAAAAACATAAAAACTGTACATTTGCTCAGCCATTGTCACCGATAGTAATGGTACTGAATGTCTTTAGTTGAGCTCTAAAACGATCGTCTAAGTCTATTGTCTCCGGTTTATCCAAAGAATTTCACTTCCGTGCCATTAATTTTCCATTTCGCCCCTAAATCGACTATTGAGAGGCTCAGCCAACGAATTTTGAGCGACAAAATTCTCGATAACTTACTATTATGTTGGCTTCAATAAACGATTACCTTACACATATTTCGTACTTACTTGCTTCTGTTATGAAACTATCAGCTTTACGCTCCATTACTCACTTTCATGTTCTTTGATATTGCATTCTAAGATTTGAAATCATACGCATTACTGGAATTACATTCCTATAATAGAAAGCGTGTTTTGATCTTTGAATTTTGCGCTTTTGAATAAACTCCTATACAGAAAAATGATTGCAGAGATTGTGTCTCAGATTACAGATTTATATGCACTGCGTAGCTCTTTGAAGATAATGCAAAAACTATATCCATGATACAAGAGATAAATTTATCAAAGCACACAAAGACTATCTCGGCTTGCGTTCATAATTTCCAACTAACGCTACAAAAATTGGCGAGTGACGTAGTACGGTGGGTCTTTTACGGAGGGTGTAAGCAAACAAGCCTGGAGATAAGCTGCATTCAAGGCGAAATTGTGAAAGCGTCGAGTGGCGACAACAAAGAACCTTATTAACCTGCCACTAACTAATGGACGACGATAGGGTTACAGAATGACCCGCCTCGAAAGGTCCCTTTGTAATGTTAATAAGGGATGTACCTATATTGTAATTTTAGGTCTATTCTCAAAGTTTGTTGTCGCTGCATCCGTGTTCCAATTAAAAATATTCGTATTCAATTTTTGTATTGGAACTTTGTAGGGCAGGTATGAAAGGATGCAAGTTGAAAGGTGTACATTAAAGAGATCGAATTCGCGCCCCCTTCTAAAGATGGAATCTTGAGTGCTGTTGGTAAACCTGTTCTCTTTGAGTCGACTTTTTTCATCCCCTTATAGTCGGGTCGGCGGAATGTTAACTAGTGTGAACGGTGGGCAGCGAGCAATGAAAAGAGATGTACACACGATACATGCATAGTTAAGTCGCCGCCTTTGCTTGCCAAAGTTAATGGAACTTGGAAAAGAGTGTGTATGAAAGCGGCTGTCTTATCTTGGACGTTAAAGACTTGAGTCTTGATGTTTATCGTGGGAAAACGTCGGCATACAGTGAGCTTCTGTTTTCAAAGATAAGTGGGTTAGCTTTGCTTAGGATGTTATTAGACGGCGCTAATTAACTGAAGACACGCAAAGAGCGCTGACTTTAGCAAGTTCTTAGATTAAAAATTGTGATAGCTGGCAGATCAGCGTATGTGTATACAGTCAGCCAAGGCTGTCGCCGAACAAATTTAGTGAATTCTATCAATATGTTCGTCAACACTGTTTGTTAACTTCACAATCACTGAGACAATCATAAGGAGAAAGAAGTAAAGAGAAGTAGCGGGTAATGAGAAGTACCTACTTCAATTTATACACACAGAACTGCACACTGCCGAAGTGACACGAACGGCTTCGGGGCGGCGCCATCATTATAAAAAATACCAAATCTTGCAGCCAAAGTATGTACTGTAGAGGTTTTAGTCTGCATGGCGTTTCCATGCAACATGTTGATGGATGGCATATTATTATATGAGCTACTTCGAATTTAGAAGATTATAAAAATAATAGAGATTTGCTTGGAGAGCCGACAGGTCGCGTCATCGTGTAAAAGAAGAAAATCAAAACGATTTTCTTATTATTTTACATGACGATGGTTGACGCGTTCAATACTAAATAAGCGTTTCAATAACCCCGTTACAGTACCTACCTGAACTTTTATCATAGTGTAGTGTTTTGTGTTTAATAAGTGACTTATTTCATAAATATTAATATCGGGATACCCTGTCATCACTTTTCAATTTAACACTATCAACTCCATCATACAAAATATTAACTATTCCATTAACTATAATCGTCCATTTAATATCACAAAACACGTTTCGATCGAAAGCCCACATGCAACGCGAGCCTTTTTACAGCAAACGCCATGACGGTACTGACATTACTTCCGAACGAATGGTTTCGGCTTTATTATTTTCATTTTAAATTAAGTACACAATATGTCATGTTGCATTAAAGTTAAGTATGAGGTGTTTTATTTGATGACGGGGTTTGCAGAGTTGGAATCGTTTTTAATTTTGTTTTTTTTTTCCTCTGGGTTTCAAAATGCGATGGACTCTCCGGTCAGTAATTATGCTACCCTTTCTAGTGCCCGAGTATTTACAATTGCTTTATTTTTTGGTTGGATTGTTTTGAAATCGGACAAAAATGAATTATATTAGTGTTGAATAAGTTGTCATTATTCCGACTTATGGCTGATTTTTAACCGACTTCAAAAAGGAGGAGGTTATCAATTCGTCGGAACCTTTTTTTACCAAAGTCAAATATCTTTTAACTGTAGAATAAAATTTACGTCTGACAATTCTACTATGGAAAATCTGTCAAAAATTCAAAATGTATTCTTAGGATACGACTTATTCTAGGTATAAATGTTTGGTGAAATTCGCCCTAAGACATCAATCTTTATGGCTATAGCCTAGTATAGGACTTCAAAAGCAATGGAAAATGGTGCCGGTCATAAGGACCAACGATGGGTCTCAGGACGTTAAAGGAAAAGTGACAATCAACAAATGAAAATGATGAAAAAATAAGTTTTGGCAAAATTATACACATACAATTCTTTAGACAGGAATGTAATTGAAAAATTAACATACCTACATTTTAATTTAAAAACTCCTCAAACATACAGATTTTCGTACAAATTCTTGTTTATAGAAAAAGGAAAGGAAAATCACAAGCAGATTGTTGTCATCGTTACGTCAGAACAACCCTATTAAACGATCAGAATGATAATTGGAAAAATTATCCCACGTCAAGTGTCATCACTTTTTACACAGCTATTAGAGATAGACGGTTATCTTGTTAGAAAATTCCCATTTACATGGTATAAAAAGTATACAATTAACAAGTTATTAAAGAATCGATTCAAGTTTTTTTTTTAGATGGGGTTGTGTTCGATTTGAGAATTTGCGTGCAACTTATTTATAAAGTGAAAACGTCTTTCTCAACAGTGAACGAATCTGAACAGTCAGGCTCGGTTCGGTGATGCTGAATCGGGTATACTCGGTTCCAGTCGGTCGGTGAAATACTCACTTGTTTGTGTAGAAATCGGCCGATCAGTTTCGTAAACGAACCAGATTACTGATTAATCTTAACCAGTAGTGACAAAAATTCAATAAAACTTAAATACGGCACATATTTCACACTAAAACCCATTAGTAAATTTTAATTGCACCTGCACCCATTAATTTACAATGAAGGGAATTTCATTTGTACACAAATAAAGCAGATTACTATAGTGTTAAAACTTTGTAACAATTCTGTATAAACAGTTGTCTGAGTGTTAATTAAATGTGACTATAAAATGCCGTTATTGAGTCTACCTCACATTAATTTGTTGTTAAGAGTCGTCTCATCGTAGTACAGAGACGCCAGCACATCAAGATAACCCAAACTGTTAAATTTCTCAATTGAACATAAACCTTATTCCGTTGTAATAAAGTTGAAAAACTATCAAAAAAAATTGACAGATTGAGGTAGCTTGATGTGCTGGCCTCTGTATATAAAACTACATGAAAACTGATACAAATAAATTGCACTACCCAAAATACGGTAGTGGTTGGTACCGCTAAAACACTTTTAGCAAACTTTTTTATTTTTATTACTATTTTGGTGTGCTACATTGAATTTGGCTAAAACCACGCACTATTCACTAAGCCTTTTTTTTTTTTTTTTTTGGGTGGGAAATCATCAAATAACTTCTCCCGCTCTGGGTGGAGCGGGAGGGCGTGTCAGACTTTTACTGACTAAAACCCACCCGTGTTCCCTCAGTTGCCTGTGTGCCAGGGGCCGCGGTATCTCTTTCGAACAACCCGCACCCCTGGCAGGCATCGGTCCTTGCGAACCCCACCTATTGGTGCTGACATCTCTTTGAGGCGCGCGTGGAACACAACGCGCCGTCGACCCGGGCTTGGTCCTTACCGGACAGCGAGCTACCCATTACTCGCCGTCCGCAAGCCCGCGCCTACGGTGGCCGGGAATCAGCCTGGGATTCCCGACGCCCAGGGCTTCTCCCGCGGCGACTACGGCCGTGAGGGCGCATATACTGCCTCTCCCTCACGTGCGCCGCCTCCCTCTTTGCGAGCATTACTGCTTCGCAGAAGGAGGTGACGGCTAACCATTCACTCTCGCTCCGTACCATGGCCTGCACCAGGGCCGGACGCGAGAGATCGCCGCCGCCGATCGCCTCCACGAGGACACGGCGGTGCTCCGCCCAAGCCGGGCAGACCGCCACCGTATGCTCCACCGTGTCCTCAGGGCGATCTTCGCAATGGAAGCACCCGGGCGTTTCCTCCCGCCTTATACGAAACAGGAACCTCCCGAAACAACCGTGTCCGGTGAGGACCTGCGTCAGGCGGAAGGTGAGGACGCCATGCCGCCTCTCAAGCCACTCCTCAAAGAGGGGACTTACCGCCGCTATCGTGGCGTGCCCAGCACTGGGTTGCGACAATCGCGCTCTCCATGTCGCCATGAGATCCCGCCGGAGCTCTGTCCGCTGCACCTCGATTTCTCGCGGCAGCGGAGTTAACTGGTATTGACCAAGGACCTAAGTCTAAACGGGGATATTCGTTGATAAACAAATTTACTTCCTACGTCAAATTGCCGTGTTGCATACAACTGCCAAAGAATGACAGTTGTAACAGTTGGGATATAGGTACGGTAATTTAAGTTAGTAGTCAGTTTGCTTAGCAATTAATTACTCTGACTTTACGTACACACGGCAAAATAAGAGTTAAACTTGTGTAGAACGTAAAAAACAGACAACTAAGCAGCATATTCAACAATCAAAATCAATGAAACTTCAACGAGCTTAGACACTGCAAAAGAGTTCAAGCACCCAAGCGGGTAATGAGGAAAATCTTGACACTAATATACTGTTATTCCAAACTATGCGGAAGACTATCAACACAGTCATCAAATTGCGGACATCTCTACCTGGACACTCGTCTATTCTGCCATCTGTACACCCGATTCATCACTATCACCATCTTCAATAAAAAACATTAAAACTACTGAAAATTAGGCCAATACAAACTGGTCAAAGTCCGCAACGACCACAACATAGTTGCGGTTTGGCGGTGGGCCTATAACTTGTCCCCTTTTCCCCCGTGTCCCTCTTGTCTCCCGTCGTCCCCCGTATGTCTCCGTGTGCAGTGCCCGTGTAATTATTTATGTCGCGACGTCTGTGCTTAACTGTTGGCAGACTGTGTTTTACGTCTCCCAAATGCCCTGAAGTGTGGATTGACAGTGTAGGTAGCCTGGCTAGGTAGTGTAGGCTCTTTTCATATAAAAATAGCTGAACATTTTCTGATCCGGCTCACCATTTTTCCAACTGGAATGAGGCCTTAGAATATCTAAGTCAATCTTACACCACTACCGGGGGATGTGTCCAAACATGCAAGACATATTAAGACCCGATTACAGAAGTTATTCTCTTTTAAGTTTTTTTTTAATAGAACCAACAATTTTTTTGCTAGAAGATCGCTTTTAGCAATAAAGCCACCGTTTGTGTCACCCAATGTAGCATTTACTTTTATATCTACAATTAATACGGTAGAGTACGTAGGTAAACCCACATACAGAAATATAATCATTTATCATTTAGGAGTATGCTATTCTACGTTTTTCATACCATCGTTCGTCTCTATATCTCTCTTTAAACAAACAAAACATAAAAAGTTCATGTTTTATTTCAGTCACATCAACAGTTTGGCGTGTCTAAAATCACAGTAAATTCATACTTTTACGATTATTTACAATCGTACGTCGACCTTCCAGAGTTGCCACACGAAACCATAAACTACCTACCATATACCCATAACATACGTACCTTTTTAACCCCACAAATGAAAGCCAGACATAAAATGACTTATCAGGTGAGCCCAGAAGATAACGTGTCACTAATGGCTAGGTTAACGCAATTTAGTCTAAATTAGTCCATCATGAGTTTTTACGTTATGTGGGTAGATATTAGTCATTTTGTGGTGGCGTCTGTGCTTTAAATAAAACCCGAATACAAGGTTATAGTGGAAGGCCGCTGACCAATCGTCGCAGTTTTAGGGTTGCGTAGGAAAAGGTTATTTACGAGGACTGTCAACTGTCAGTCATAACATAACGTAATTTTTCTGATCTATAAAATCATTACAAGCTTACTAATAGTTTAACCAAGATTTGGCAAGAATTAATGTATAGAGCTAGATTTGACAATTGAAAACTAAGTTTAATGAATTTTATTTCTATGAAATATAATGCATAAGAAGCCTTTTAATAAATAATTTTTAATTATAATTCCGCCAAAAGCTAGATGTAGGCTTAAATGGTGCCACAGCATCGCCCTCCCGCCGGAAAAAATATGCACAGGTAGAATGAAGGTGCGATACTAAAAATGCAACTTGCATCCAAACCCTATAATAGAGTTTCCGCAGAGTAACGTCTGATTCCATAACTTATTTCATGATTTGCAAATTGATTCGTGTTTACCATTGACAACTTGAAACTGAACTATGCAGAACCAATACTAAACTAGCAAAATGTAGATTCGGTCCGTTTTTTTAATTAACATCGCGTGAGCCGGGCCCCTGTCGTGACAAGGGGTAACTTTAACAGCCTACCCGCTTCTCTCTTACAATTCATTATACTTTGACAGTAGACGTTTTACAGTTCAAAATGCACCCGCGATGTAATAACTAGATTATTACTATACTTATATTTCCTTGAATTGGCTCGTAAACTAGCATTTGATAGGTCATTTTTAGCTTTTTGAGGTATATTTTTAAGTTATGAATATAAATCGGCTAACTAAAGTACGGCAATTAGTTTTCAATGCGTTTAATTTCTTGAATTTTTCTACCAATAAACTAAACTTGTTCTTAACTGTATCAGCTTATTATTGTTCTAGTGCAAGGCAAAAGGTTCTTCTCTTAAAGAGAAGTCAGAAGCATTAACCACCACGCTAACCCAAAACGGGTTGACATAACTAAAAGTCCAAGTTTCAACACGATAGTGTAAACTTCTCGTACTTCTGAAAAGAAAAACAAAACCATAAAATATTTTTTGAAGAAAGAACGCAGTATACTAACGCGGACATTTAAACACAAACGAACGAAGCTAAAATTCAAAGGTCGAACAATCGAAACATCAAAAGGCGAAACTTTACCAAAACTTGTCGGTAATCCGCAGAAAGGGATACCCGCATAAAATATACGGGGGAGAAAGTTCGATTTGACCCAAAAATTGACCGACGCAAGTGACCGACGGAACCCGACGTAATAACGGCCGACCTATAGCTGTATGACTTAATAAATACGCACTGCTGTGGATTGAACGCTGTAACCTCGCAATGGGGGTTTTTTTCGTCGATGAATATATGGCATGTGAAATGTGGACCACGGCATGTGTTGGGGACAGGTTTTTCGTAGTTTTTTTTAGCTTTTAGCTGCCGTCGTCGTGTGATATGATATTGCTATACCTATAAAACAAGTAATATGTATTTCAGAACAATATTTAAGAATAGAAATAAACATTCGTCTCGTAAATTACTGACTTGCGGTTTCCCAAAGTCGAGTAGCACGCATAAATACACATACATAAACCCACGCATTCTTCCCATGGGGTAGGCAAAAACTACAGAATGCCACCTACTACGATCTATATACAGGGTGATTGGAAGATGGGTGCAAAGCTTTAAGGTGAAGATAGTATAGACAATTTAGAACCATTTAAGCCATGATTGTCTTAGACGAAGTCTTACCAATTTTTTTTTTTTTAATAAGGTTTAAAAGACGTATTGTACAATTTTTTTATTTTTTCTGAGCTTTAAATGTCTGTAAAAAAAATGTCTAATGACACTGAAGCCTAAAACATGTTTTGCTTGATTGCTTACACATTACTTTAATTAAATAAATAAAAAATTAATTCATTTATCATTCAATTTGGCCATAATTATGCAGTTTACATTAAATTTTGAGAATTTCCGAAAAAAAACTTCAAAATTTGGTTAAAAATATTTGGTAAGACTTCGTCTAAGACAACCATGGCTTAAATGGTTCTAAATTGTCTGTACTATCTTCGCCTTAAAGCTTTGCACCCATCTTCCAATCACCCTGTATACTCCTTTTACTTCGTTTACGGTTTAACAAACGCTTGAAGAAAGGATTCACCGAAAAAGTCACTACCTATGTCCTTCTAGTTTCTAGCTTGTCGCGTCCCTGCATTTCTATCCTACCACCACTAATGGTACCACCACAAATATTGTACAAATACCGTTTAAAGCAGCAATTTAATTCATATTTGTGATTGAAATTTTGGTCAATTAACACGACAAGCTTAAAAGCATATTTACATATCAGCAACCCTATTGGGCTGTTAAAAGCCAGGTGCTTAAACTTCGTAATTTTACTGTGCCAGTAACACTTTAGTTTCTACTTCAAGAAAAAACTGAAACTCATAATTACTGACTAAATGAAAGGCGACAAACAAAAGGTGTTCACAAGACATATGTGAGTGAATCGCCTGGAGGGGACGCTCCAGAAGGACATAATTATAGTGACCTTATTGGTGTTGTACTTTAAAAAGGTCAGGTGCGTAGTACTCGCAACCGGGTCTGCGTGTGATGCATGAATCAAACCAAATCAAAAGTCATTTATTCAAACTACGCTGAGAGTACTTTTTGAACGACAAAAGTACATAAGACGCCCTTCACCACTTCCTAGTGCTTTAGCTGGGAAGAAGTGGCTACACAAACTCCCCAGCAGCACAGCTGTCTGTTCAGTTAAAAGAACCCGATGAACGTAATCGAACCAAAAGGTAAATTTAAGGGGAACCTAGTTGCAGGCTCGAACTCACTGGTGGGCCTGGCTAAAAATCACGCTGTCTCACCAGGCTTCGTGTCCGACAGAGATAGTATCAGTGTTGAGCAGTTAGACGCTAGTCTACACGCACAACGTTATTGAGTGAGATGCAGGATCATTTATAGTAAAAAATTAAGAAAAGTCTTTTGGAAGATCGGGTTTTATGAAAAAGCCAATGCATAAATCAATAACCAACAGAATTTATTGAACTTTTCGAAAATTGAACTTTGTCGGTACCGACTTGGTTTTGGTGATTTTACACTTCTTTTATTACTTAAACACGCCCAAAGTTAAGTAAAATTTGCAAGAAAAACGAATCTTTGTTGGCTTCTAACTTTTTAATGGGATTTTTATAATTTTAGTATTCTGTTTCCGTACAGACAATATTAATAATGAGAAAAAACGATATCGTATTTTACTTTGGATGTGCCCGTCAGACAGTGGAGTAAAACACTCCCGAAGTTTGTATGCAAAAAATGTGGCCTAGGTTCATCTTAAGGGTCGTAACAGGTGGCCTGCTGTTATTTCTGCTTAATCCCATGGGAAGAAGGTGCGAGTATGTACGTATGGATATGCATAAAACAACACCCTATTTAAATTCCTGCTCCATTTGTCTCATAAATAAGTGTCATCATACACGATACACTCCCTCGTCATCTATAAACGATCACAAATTTGATAGGCAACACATTATTACGTCACAAGTCACGTCGACATCGGCCTTAATCTTCACGTTCTTCATAAAAATAATAAAGCACTGTAATAAAGACGGGTGATAAAAATTGTTCTTTATGTATACTTATTATATTTACATGTTTATGTCACAATTCACAATATCATCTGCGATGGTTTAATAAGTAAGATAGAGCTTGCTAAGGTAGCAACAGAGTTATTCTTTTATTTTTTCACATGCTTTGGACGTTTTTCGTTCTTTTCATGGCTTTCGTGAGGTCTGAGGCTAGTACGTATATTAGATGTTCTAGAAAGTTTCTTTTGGTTTAGTCAAGTTACCTGGTTCCATTCCTATGAAACTCGTAGTATAAATGTATGTGTATCTTGTTCAGAAGTATTAAACCTGTTTTGTGTTTTTCGTCCATCTTTCAATTGTTTTTTTGTCAGACACTGAAATATTTACAAAAACAATAGAAAAAAACGTATCTGTCCTCCAAAGATAAACCGTATGAAACACATAAATTCTTTTTTTTTTTGTTTTGGTATATCTCACGCTACATCCAGTCGATATGTAAAATTGTACATATACATACATATCTATGTCAGTGACAGTCGGGACCAGGTGTAAGCCCTGCCTTAATTATGAAATAATTTGATGTGGGACACCGTTTTTTGTGCTTCCTGTTAGGGACATTATTTATTCACTTAACCTATATATGAATAAAATCGTACGATGAAATGGCTGTAAATGTTAGTATTTGTAGGAACAAAGTTAATAGAAAGTAATATGTAACAAACATAATGAAAAGAACTATGAACGCCATAGTTGTATATAAAAACAAACTTATCCTCTATTTTATTACTTAATGTACCTGTTCTTAAACCGTAGCAAAGGCTTTGTCATATAGGAAACGAACGAGCATTGATAATTACGCTTCCCGACTGCGTAACAGCAATTCCGAACCAATTAAAAGTATTATACAATTGACGACTATATTTAGAGCCAATGCAAACACGGCTGCATAATTTCAAACTCCAGTATATTTGTTCGAATCGTCGTATAAAGTTGTTCGAATAGCGTGTACTGTGACAGACACGAATCAATAAACCTGTGTTTATAGTTGTTGACAGTACTGAAGTTATTTTCAAACATCTTGTTTGCTTTATATTCGTTGTGTAATAAAATGCCGATGGATTTCTGAAGTTTAATCGTAGTTGGCTTGTTTGATGTTTGGTTTTAATTTTGAGCTCAATATTTTTTTCAACGCAGCGTAGAGCAGTGGTGGCCCCGTGGTATCGACCCTGACTTATGAGTTGTAGATCGTAGGTTCGAAACCCAGACAGGCGCTTTAATTTGTATAAATTATTTCATCACCATTGGTTTCAAAACGGTGAAGGAAAACAGTGAGAGAACCACCATGTCCTAGAACCAAAACTTCCCGCTCTGGCTCCGCGTGGTGGATTACGGTCCACTTCCTCTCATATTGAGGAGGCATTTCTCCCACCAGTGGGAATATTATATTAATGACTTCTGCAACATTGAAAAATCGTATTAAAGTAACATTTAGGTATTTACCGCTACCGCTCGTTTAATAAAAGGTTCAAAATCACGAAACGACTCGGTAGGTGCCATTTTAAAGCAAAAACAACATTAAACAATTCATAAATCCAATGAAACACCATTTCCAAGCGTAAAATAACAGCTCATAACATAATTACACCCTGCTTATAACAAAAAGCGGGTACTTCATAAATCTAAATCATAATTCTTTAGCAGAAACAGAGAAATACCTTCGTAACGATTTCATAAAATGTCAAATGAGGTTTTTTGAGAAATGTAGCAAGCATTGTAGTGTACCTACTTGAATTGTGGGCGGTAGGCAATTACTGTGGAGTATAGAAAATAAAATATAGGTACTGCAACACAGCGCTGGCTCCGCTCGACTAATACGAATATGCACAGAATGTCCACCGCCATTACGGATTTAGAAAGAAATCAATTTATTTGATCCAGCACCATAATTGCGTAACACTCCTGTTAATCAGAGGTTATTGCCAATCCATTCTTACATATTATGTTAAAAAAAAATGTTTGCTTAGCAACGTAAACAACGCCATAAATGTTGTGGAACTGTCAAAATGAAAGCGATTCCTACTTATACTGTATTACGCAATTAACCTTTTGATTAAGGCACACTATATTCACACAAAACAACAAAAAAAAAACAGAAAAAAACAATGTAACAGTTTTGTGTGCCTCACGACTACGCTATGCCAAATAGGCCTCATCATCATCATTATTTCAGCCGAAAGACGTCCACTGCTGGACATAGGCTTCCCCCAAGCTCCGCCACTTCGACCGGTTCTGTGCTTCCCGCATCCAGCGGACTCCTGCGGCCCTCAACAAGGTCATCGGTCGACCTTGTGGGAGGCCTTCCAACTTTAAATCTTCCGGTGCGCGGTCGCCACTCCAGAACTTTTCGGCCCCATCGGCCATCTGTTCTGCGAGAAATGTGCCCTGCTGACCGCCACTTAAGTTTGGCAATTCTTCGGGCTATGTCGGTTACCTTGACTCTTCTGTGGATCTCTTCATTCCTGATTCGATCACGCAGGGAAACTCCAAGTACAGCCCTCCTGCATTGCCTAAGCCTAGTTCAGCATAAATGCCAGACAACTAGTGCCTGAAGCTGGTTTTCAACTGGACCTTTTTCTTTCTTGGATTTTGAACTCACATAGTATCTTTGGCTATGTCAGTCCTTTCATATTGTAAAAAACTTTTCAAGTCAATTTTTTTGTATCGTCTGAAGAAATAGCTCCGGCATTTCAAATCTAAATTAATCTTAGAAGTAATAACAAAATAAAGTCAAAGGTCAATGTAAAATATTGACGTTGCGTTACGGAATAAAACAATTACCTTTTTAAAATAAGACATAGTCCTAACAGTGTAACCTACGCTTATAACCTGATATACAGGATAGAACAATTTAATACTAAAAGTGTCGCGAATTGCGTACCTTTTCCAATATTTTAACTAAATTTGTTGTTTAAGTGTGTTGTTTTCGAGTCACCACTAAAAATCAGCGCTGTGTTGAGGGACCCCATAGCGCAGCATAATGCTGAGTCTTAGAGCCTTCTTGGTACAGTCAATACCGTGTGCAGCTGGCGACTATTTATGTTCTGTGAGCTACGAGTTTAAAGGTATTTTGTGTTTCTTTATTATTCGAGTTAACTGATCTTTTGGTTTGCAGGTGTTCCTGTGATAAATTAACCAATTTTTCTATCTTACTTTCTTTCTTTCATTATGTTGGTACCCTGTGGCCCTTCTGTCCGCATCTACATTGTGTGTGTATTGTCATTAGGCGACACTAACCTTATGTTACAACGCAATCAATATTAATGATCTGTGCGTTGTGTAGTTAGGACTTTTCTAATATTTGTGTAGCTTGATTATAGTTCTGTTTGACGTTTGTTAATAATGAACTAGTTTTTACGTAGTTCAGTCTAGTCTTATTATCAACCATGTAGTGTGTAATTCTGCTGTAACTTATCTAAAATAAACGCTTGAAAGTTCACATCTACTCCATAGGAAAGGGAGGAGCCTCCAATCAGACGGGTGTTGAGTCTGGTAGGCAACTGTACGATGATTGATGTCCAGACGTAGTTTCACGGCAAACTCTGCTTGCGCGATGCAGGATTGCGTAATGTGTAGTTCGCATGTGGCGATGTACATGCCACTACATACCTAATCATAAGGATCCAATGTTAATACCTGGTGTTATCGGTAAGTGGGAAACACAAACTCTTGCCCTTTTTAACCTTAGCGTAATTAATAAGTCTCTTGATATTAAGATCACAACAGACTTTTGATAGCCGACTTTGGACTTTATATGAGGCGCCTTTAGCATGCACTTAATTCCACAATTCGCACACCATCAACACTGAACATTCCTCTATTATTAAAAAAAACGGAACCAACTCCCATTTTCTCGGAATACCTACCACGACTCAGCGTCAGTTCTGCGCCACGCCTGTCATGAGTGTCCCCATTGTCACTAACGCAGAAAACGGGAAACAATACAACAGGACGAGCCATTGTAAATGTGTATTACGTTCACAGCGCAGAGATGCGCACTTTTTGTTCAATAATTGGAATTTTATTACGGGAAGTAATTGTGTAGCTGATTAAGTGATAGGAATAGGTAGTGCCTATTTGCCTAAACTTCGAAGAACAGAGACAAGAAACGGAGACTTCCTTAGGACTAAATTTTTTCCGAGACATCTGTCCCGAAATTTCGAGACAACTCATAAATACATTAAAAAAAATGTTATTTGGAATAAGTAATTCGTCTATATTTACCTAAAGTTTGCGACTAGATATATCATAATAAAATAATAACATACACAGTCGTTACAACCATAAAATTTTCTGATTTTTTTTTTGGAGAACATTTTGTAAATGACTTGTTGATCGTAATACACAATGAATCACAATGTTTGAATAAGAAGCAGTACACGTTTCGAAGTAAATATCTTCTTTCTAGCTCACTCTCGGCTACGTTTAATGAGATTTCTAAAGTTCAAGTGTAAAAAAGTTCTAAAGTTCAAGTGTAAACTATCACATTTATAGACAAACTTTAGATAAATATACACGAATTACTTATTCCAAATAACACATTTTTTTAAATGTATTTAAGTGTTGTCTCGAAATTTCGAGACAGATGTGCCGGAAATAATTTAGTCCTAAGGAAGTCTCCGTTTCTTGTCTCTGTTCTTCGAAGTTTAGGCTAATAGGCACTACCTATTCCTATCACTGCTGATTACTCTGACTTCATATTGGTTGCTGGAGTGTGTGGAGCAGATTTTGTTGTTTGTAAGAAACGAAATGATTTTCAGTTGCTTGCTTAGCTGTAGGGTTATCAACACAGATGTAAGTTGAAACGCCGGGCGGGGACGCTGGAGAAGGACATACAGTGACCTTATTGGTGAAGTTCTTTAGAATGATCAGGTGCGTAGTGCTATTCGTAATCGGCGTCCGTGTGTGGCCAGATTTATGAATAAGACAAGGGGGGGGGGGGGGGGGGGGCGTTCTGTAGTTTCTGACTATCACCATGAAAAGAAGGTGTGATTTTATATTTGTGTTGGTTTGAAAAGTTAACACCTGTAGGCTTAGCACGAGGACCGTAGAGAAGCGTTTTGTCGACGGAACAGTAGACAAAATTGAAGTTTCCGTGTAGACAGTTGACAGTTTTGAACCGAGAAATGTAGACAAGCGATTTCTATTCTACGGTAGAGTAGAAATATAAAGCGTCATGCTAAGCCTGCTGCAATACTTGGATAAAGAAGGAATTAGTAGGTAAGTGTAGATAACTTTCCCGAATCAAGAGTTTTTGAGGTTTTATCCGAGTCTCGGAACCATGCTCATAACTGATGTCTTTGCAATTTTTTATTTGTGAGTACATTTGTCACAATTTTTTTTACGCAAACATAGCTTTCATTATAAATAGTTTTATAGCTACCATAAACAATCAAATGAAGAGTGGAACCATGGAAGCCATTTTATCAAATTGACTCACTATGATTCGAAAATTAGCGTAGACATAAAGGCTCCCGCAGACAAATGCGACGTGACAGCGCGACGCGACTTAACTAGAACGATTTCTATATAAACTTTATGAAAATTGATCTACTAGAGTCGCATCGCGTCTCGTCACGCCGATCTCCTGCAGCCTTTACGGGTACGTATAGAGAGAAACAACGAAAACTACGAAAATAGCGAGTATACTCTCTATTTTCTTTTCTCTGTATTTTTTTTCTCTAAAGTAGAGACTATACTCTCTATTTTCGTCGGAATCGTGTATTTTCGGCGTTAGAATTAAGCAATAATATTTCTATATGAATACAACACTTTGATCGAAAACAAACTAAACTCTAAACGACGTTAATCTAACAACTAGTTAGTGAATAAATACCTACGGTAGTTGTTAGGGTTGCCCGAACGAAGGCAGATCAATCTTTGCGTTGCTAATTGAGAGCAGTATCAAAATATTGCCCGCGATTATATTTTTGTAGTTCACAGTAACTGCAGTTTTTGTATAGATGAAGTTTTCAGATTTGGTATAAGAAACTGGGAACTGAGAGTAGTAGTTTTACGTTCAACCGCGGATAATGGCGGATATTAAAAAGGTTTAAAATTACTTAACCGTCAGTGACTGCGGTTGTCGGTCAGTGATATAATTGTCGTTAGATGGATGAGGACCTTACGTAGTACCTAACCAAATATTACGCCTTTAATTTTTAATAATAATAAAATAATAATTGTTTATTTAGAAAAAAGGAGCAAATTTTAACAATTCAAATAGAACACAGTTGCTTATTGCCTGAACTAGTTTGAACCTGTTTTTCAGGCTATGATATGAAGTGCATTAATAGTTAATGTAATAAATTAACAATGTGTATAAAGTAAAAAGTTAATTAAAACTAGGGAATAAAAGTAAAAATATATTATTCTTGGAAGGGTAAGCAGATGGAAGGTACTTCCAAATGCAACTATTTATAAGTCCCTTATAACTGTAAGTACTAGTCTTAAACAAGGTATTCAACACTGAACCAGAAATGACCAACATTTTTCAACATACCAAAACCTTCCACACGATTATTTCCAAAGACTGCCCTTCATAATATACCTCCACATACTTTACAAGGGAAACATAAACCGCCTCAGTAACACTAAAAGTTCACAACAGGTGTGAACGGTGGCTGGCAAATTGGCAAACACTGGCTGGCAACCCTGAATTTGTAAATACGTTGCTACGAAAAATGGCGCCGGCACTTGATACTTTCGAATTTAGAAGGTTACGGTTGGGTATTTTGGAAGAGTCGTTCGTAATTTAAATGTGTTTAGACAGTTTTTAGTTCCGTGTGTATTTTTTGTTAATATTCTATCACAACGTACCTATATTTCTTTGTACCGTTAAAATACGGATCTAATTATTCAAATTCCAGAAATTCCAGCTTTTGTTTTCCAATTTTCTGGAAAAAGCTTCTCCAGAGCCAGATTTTACACTCAAACAATCTGCTACAATCCAGAGATAAAGTCTTAATAGTTTAGAAACGATAACTAATCCACGTATGGCGCATTGAAATTGGCTGATTCTTTCATCTGCCTAATGATACGTACAATAAACAAAATTTCCATAATTACTACGTACTGATTCCTATCATAATCCTCTGAAGCCCACGCAACGGTCAAAACATAACGTAATTATGTCATGTCCATATCTATCCTTAGCTACAAGCCATACGGAAGGGATGACCGGCTAAAACATAACCACCTGCGTAAAACGAAGTTTTGTACTAGGCGAGCATAAACTGCCAACAACCTTTAGAACTTACTTCACATGAGTGTGTTTTGTGTATGGAGTGTAGGTATTTGTTTTTAGCCGTAGAATTTAAGCTCACGTTCCTACAACCGTAATACAATCGCGGTGAAATTTTTTCGCGCGCTGAATCTTCAAGCGTCGAGAATTGAACATCGAACAGTGTGATTTTTCGACGCACCGAAACTAAATTTTGGTCGAAGCTTATTTAAAACCACCAATTGGAATCATCGACACGATGAAAAAGAAGAGAGTTTCTAGGATTTCACGATATTTTTCTTCACCTTTTTGAGAGCAATGGTAATGAAATTAAAACACAAAGTAAAGTGTGAATAAAGTTTTACCTACAACTCGTAAGTCGGGCTCACGGAGATCGGCGTGACGAGACACGCGATGCGACTTTAGTAGATCACTTTCCATAAAGTTTTTATAGGAATCGTTCTAGTTAATTCGCATTGCGCTGTCACGTCGCATTTGTCTGCGGGAGCCTTTATGTCTACGCTAATTTTCGAATCATTGTGAGTCAATTTGATAAAATGGCTTCCATGGTTCCACTCTTCCACCATTGCCCACTATGTACTTGAAAACTGCTTAACCTTTTCGTTCCCTGGTTGTACGTATTGACGCTTCATATTTGTTTGCGTGTATGTGTGCGTGTCTTGTAATGGCCGCCATCTTTTCGCGCCTTTTTACACGAAACCGGACCTTTGGCCCTCGATGAAAGTTCAAGTACGAGCCTTCTTAGAAATCGTGAACAATAGTGTTGGTTTACACGTAATATTTGTAGTGTTTCTTTTGCCGTGAAAGGTTCTGCTAAGTAGCGAAGTGTTGCCATGGTTCTAGTTTAATATTAATATCGGGTAATGGGAGAAAAGTTCTAGAAAATGGAGCTGTTTTGTAGCGGTTGTTTTTCGTTTAGACACTTTTTGTCATTGAATGAAGCATGTTATAATCTATATTATTTTTTGGAAGTATTATATTAGTTTTTGGAAGCAAGTACTAATCGGATTTGAAAAAATCATTTTACTTTTGATAGGTCAATTCTTCAGAAAGGTTAGAGGGAAAGATTTTGATAACAATATCTTAATCGTGAAAAATGTATCAACTGTGCCATAAAAAACTCTAATACCTACTCGGCCTAAATACAATTCGTGACGGCACGGTTGGCGCAGTGGTTAAGCGATTGACTGCTGCGCTGCGAGTCGCGGGTTCGATTCCCGCACGGAACAAATATTTATATGACCTACAAGTAGTTGTTCCGGGTCTGGCTGTTTGTGTATGTGAGTTTAAATGTTTGTAAATGCACTCACAATACAGGAGAAATTCCTAGTGTGGGGCAGCATCTGATTCGCATATAATATTCAAATAAAATTTATGGGACGTCTGGATTATTTTTCGTGGTTCCGATGTTGGTCCCATGGAGAAAATTGTTCAGTTTGATGGTTTGTACTACACCTTGAAATTTGGCAGGTCTTTGAAAACTAACCTTTCTTAATGAAGTTACAAAATTATGACGAAATAACTTCCTTCCATAAACATTACCTACACACCGTACAAAAGTCACTATGATTTTAATGGCGAGTCACGTCGAGTGACTAATTAATTACACTTACAGACTTGAGAAGTAATTAGTTAATTAATTAATTAAAGAATGAGCATGGTCGCCATCGGTCTTGCTGACTGGAACTTGGTCGCCTTCCTTATATATTAATGTTCATTTATATTTTCTTGATGGACTCGTGAAGCGTAAAAGCTTTCTGAGAAATTGTAGTTAAAAGTGAGTACTGTTGTGTAATGGACTGCCTAGTTTGTCTAGCTAGAGATTGCAAACAGGACTGCCGAGCGTTGCGTTTTGGGGTCGATTTCCGGGTCGGTCATTTTTCACAGCCATATTTATATACTCCTAACTGTTGCCCGCACCTTCCCCTGCTTGAAGGTCGGAAATGATGCCTCAGGGCAGTACTACTGGGATAAAAAGTATCTCTATGCCCATTAACACAGGTCGTGTACCACATCCAAATCCGTTCAGCTGTTAAGGCCTGAAAATGTAACGATCAAATCAAAATAACAGCTTTTTACTAAATACTTAAGAAAGTACATAGTCAAGGAACTTATTATAAAAATAAAAAATAAAATCTGTCAATATGTTTCGGTTAATCTTCGAAACGGCTGGTCCGATTTTGACGGGACTTTCACGACATCCACGCAGGGGAAGCCGGGGGCAGTAGGTAATATTATAACAAAAATATTCGTTCAGATAAGAGTAACACTATCACGAGCTTTATTGAGCCGTTAACCACATGTGTAGCAAACATTTATTTCTTACCCAAAAAAATTGCTTAACCTCTAACTCATCCAGAAAGCCCAGATTTTAGTAATATAGTCGTAACAAGATTAGTATTTCCGATGACACGTACGCGTAATAAAGTCGGGAACATACAACGGGGCCCTGATTTCGTCTAACACCAAAAAACACCCGGCTCCCTTCAAATACTCGTATGTACGGACAGCAGAAAAAGTTAGGAATATTTTAGGATTTTCTGATTAGTCGGTCGCAAGCAAACTAACAGTTTGCTCGGCCTTGTAGTTTTTTTTATTAGGAATTTTCACAGTAGCAGTCTGGAGTATTGACTGTGATCGGTTCATGGGAATGGGGTTATTACATGGGACTTAAACATTTCTGACGAAATGTGGGCGTTTCTACTTGTTTCTGCGTAAAACTTCGGTGAATAGAGGCGTGATGTTATGTTTAGCGTTAGTAATTGTTGGAGCCTATCTTTGAATTTAAAACTGGCTGTCACATGTGCAAGGATTTGGGTTTAGAAGCGAAAAAAATAAACTTAAATTATCCAGGATTGTGGCAAAATCGTTTGCAAAAGTAACAAATACACAGAAGAATTCATTTGACATTGTATATGTATAAATAAGTGCAAATTAAATTAATCATAACCTAATTCAAACCGCTAAACAACTTTCACCACTTCGAACAATCCCTTTTATGCTGACGCTACAAAAGCCAACCGCACGGTATACAAAACACAAATACCCTCAAATTATGACACACAGCGCTAAACGGAAGTACTTAAGGCGGAGGCAATATTTCTTCGCGGGCAATAAAGCCAAGACACACTGATAACGGTATTTTTCCTAATCTCGCTCGTGATTTATGCCGAGTGGAGCAATAAGGAGTAATTTTGATAACAATATGCAGTTTGGAATGCTTTATTGGAAGTTATGATTGCTACTTATTGGGTTTTCGCTTTTACTCATACCTTTTTCCTATTTCCTTTAAGGATACCTACACACCTGACTGCCTCATTGGTGTAGTGGTCGCAAGCGTTACTGCTGAACACAAGGTCCTGGGTTCGAGTGTCAGGTTGGGCAAAGTGTTATTGAGTTGTTTGATCTGGGATTTCTCAATAGCAGCTCAGAGTCTGGGTTTGTGGCCGTTTGATGGCAATAAGGTGGCCCCCTGTTATATGGGACTTAAACATAACTGGCGAAGTGTACTCTAAGTGCTGCTCTGCGCAACCCTTCTGGAAAATAAGGCGTGATGTTATGTTATAAAACACACCAGCAGGCTTAGCATGACGTTTTCTATTTCTACCAAGAATAGACAGTGCTTTTTCAATACAAAGTGTCATTTCGTTTCTTCATTTTCGACATCGCACCGTAGATATTCTTCTACAATCTGTCATTTTATCTTTCGTTTGTAACGATTTTTGTCTAGGTCCTTTTAAATGTAAAATATTTCAGAAGAATATTTCTTCCCTAATTCTCAAAATCACACTGACAACAAACTTTCTACTCAATGGCCACAAAGAATATACGATTATCTACAGAATCATGATTCGTTTGGAACGCATAACTGTGATAATTAATCGAAAAACATAGCTATTTTCACCTATTGTACATCATTTAGTTAATAGTCATGTCTATTCTTCCGTCGACAAATCAGTGCTCGTGCTAAGCCTGCAGCTGCAGAACACTACGTGCGACGAAACTTAGGTCTAGACCCTAAACACGAAATCCGTAAAATAGAGTAGAAAGATGTAAATATCTCTTTCTCTCACACTAAATCTCACTTATTTTATATTTTCAATTTATTTCACCATTACTTGAGCTATTTGAAAATGAGTAAAAGCGTCACATAGGGCAAAATAATAATGAGAGAATAATGTAAAAAAAAAAATTAAGAAACAATTGAAAATATGACATTAATTAACGATAAGCATCAGTTAAGAGATGATTAGTCTCAAGCGATGTCGCCTGTTCACGAACATCCATTATATAATGCTTATTTCTATCAGCTTAGAATTTAAAAAAAAAATGTTGCTTCAGGCAATAACGTAACTCTATTTCATAAAAGTACCCGTAGTACCTTTATTTACACAGAAAATACTCCAAAAATATGAGGTGTAAAAACTACAAAGGGATTTCTTCAAACCAAATGGACCAGCAAAAAGCCTCCTTACAAAATATTACATTCATTTTCACCGCAAAAAAAATACTTATTCCCACACATTTTATCATATACCTTACCAAATAGATTTAAGGATGATTTCCACCAGCTCGTAGCGCATCGGATTGGAACGGATTTTACAATCTTCAAATGATATTAAATCGTGTACACAGTATCTAAAGTCTATATTAGCAAGCCGCGCACAACAGCTTGACCGCGAGCGTCTTCCGCGATACGCGATCGCCGACAGTACCTATGATGCGACGCGCGATCGGCTCCGTTCGCCTGTCGTCGTATCTAATCGGATACTTTTGGCTGTCGTAGCGTCCGCTCAAAGCTGTGGTCGGGCGGCACCACTCATTCTCGAAAGTGCACACACTGCAGACGTCACTCAATCATCGATTTAGAATAAAGTTGATTTGTTTGGTGCAAAAGCATACGTATCTTTATGACATACAAAAATAGAACACGTCAACACGGTAGGAACGAAACTATTTGACTAGGCGCAGAAACGGATACGTTCGCAAGCGACGGTACGGAGCCGATCGTATGCGTCGACATCCTGCCAGACGTGATCGGCTGTCGCCGCATCCGTTCGTATCCTTTCCGATCCGATGTGAGCCGTTTGGTGGAAATCACCCTTTAGGCCACACGTTATTAAAGCCTATGTTATTAGATTACCGTAGACGTCGTGCGTCGTCCAATAATTTGTAGAAGCTGTGAAAGTAAATAGATTAGGAGCAAGAAGTCTCCGGTCACTTAGTCCGATGATGCTGTTAGTGAGTAAGTTTTTGTCACGTGCTTTGTTAGGCGTAGGCGAGTTTCACACGTGTGCGTATGGCCTTAAGTTTGCTAGTTAAATGTATTATTGTAATTGTTTTACGTTTGTCTTATTGCGTGTTCAGAATTGCTGGAAAAATAGACATGTGTCGGGTTGCAAGTATCAAGTACGAGGTGTTAGGTTCACACTTGTTTAAGTACTAAAATTCATTACGTATTTTTGAATGTTAATGTTAGATATAAAGAGCGGAGACCAAGGCTCTACAGAGAGAATCACGCGGATCACACATTTACATACCCATATTTACAGACATAAAGTTACGCCCTCTACCCATAGAGGTAGGCAGAAACTACCTTCTTCTTAACTTTCTGATCCTTACGTACTCCTTTTTGCCTCGGTTACGTTCATACACCAGGGGTGCTACTCTCTAACTCCGTCAACGAAGATACGGGCCCGTCCGAAAGTAGTTCTATTCCTTAAAATGAACCCCACTCCCGAATAATTAACTTTTTCGGTCTGTTAAAAACATATCGGGAGTACTGTCAACTGTCAAATCATATTGCAATTTATTCTTAGATCGAGTCCCGAACTAATCTTACGTAGGAACGGCCCGTAACTTCGTCCGAAACTACGGACTTCGTTCTTAGAGAATAGAGCCCCTGGTCATACACGCACGCCGTTACTACACACCTGAACTTTATGATAAACATCACCAATAAGGTCACATCCCCTCCCGGTGTTTTAAATCACGTCTGCGTTGTAAATACCTTTTTTAGTCACCTTTAATTCATCCTTTAAACATTACCAAAACATCTAAGCATACTCTTAAAATCTCTGGCAATGTATGAAGTAGGTACTTAGAACACAAAACGTAAAAACAATTTAGTAGTAACAATATCGCGGTGAGAGTCTTTCGCGCATTCGATCTTCAACACACTGCGTAGAACCGAGACTTGAAAATCGAACAGTTTGGTTTTTCGATGCACTCTGTAGGATTCTCAATGCTAGGTTCAAAACAAAAGAGTTGAAAATCCAGCGCCTGAACAAACCCCGCCGTGACATTTTCACGTTTGAACGTCGACTAATCAATGTATATTTACCCTCTAATTTATAAACGCTGCTTAAAGTTAAGAGATGTGTAAACATCAAAAATGTATGGTTAAACAGTCGCTAATCACTACATAACTAAAGCAGCGTTTATAAATAAGAGGGCTTATGTCCAGTTAATTATTATCAATTTAATATATTTATAGTGACATGTGGTCGCTTTAATAGTCCGTAAATGCGTTTCGGTATTGTTTGCTCATGACGGCTATTTTTGACACGATACACTAAATAGTAGAATATTTAGCAATAAAGTACATTATATTTACCAGTAAAGCTATGTTTAATCACAGACTGCACCATGTATTTCAATAAATGAAACTAGTGAACATGGTATTTGAGCATGGAATTTATAAACGACAAATGCTTTTTATAAAATGCCTACAATTTACGAAGTTTATATAAACAAAGGTTGACATAAGGTTTTCAAATGGGAATTTGTCAAAAATTTGGATAAATTAGCAATGTATTATTGTTCCACTTTATGGCAAACTCCTGTTTTCTCTGTATAATAAGAGAAGGCACGAGCATTGATGACCACGCTTGCTCAAGACGGGTTGGCGGTATCAGACCTATCCTTCTAAATATCCTACTTCGAGAGGTTTTCGTTGTGTAGCTTAAATCACGTATGTAATACTTGAACCCCCTTATTTATAAACCTTGCTTAAAGTTAAGTAATGATTAGCGTCTGTTTCACCATACATTTTTGACGTTTAATCATCTCTTAACTATAATCAAAGTTTATAATAAGGGGGGAAGTATTTTGGAAATAAAAAATAAAAAAAATGTGAAAGTTTGTGAAGATGGATGGGAGTTTGTTACTCGTTCACGCAAAAACTGCTGAACGGATTTGGATGGAATTTATCACACAGATGGATTATGATAAAACCTGGATTATTATTAACACATAGGATACTTTTTATCCTGATAGTACGCTTCTGTGGGATAATTTTCGACCTTCACGCGGGCGAATCCGCCGGCAAATGCTAGCATTTGCCGGCGGATTCGCCCGCGTGAATAATACTAGTATTAACTATAAATCCAGGTTTCCTAACGACGTTTTTCCTTCACCAATGTCAATGAAAAAAAATCGAGAGTAGTTAAAAAACTTGTCTTACTGTTCCAATCTGCACTGTGGTCATAAATACGTATTACTCCAATAAAGGAAGTGATAAGCCCATACCGCCATTTTATTTACCTCCATGTTATACATAAGGTTATGCAAAGACATATATCGTGAACCTAATTCCGAGATAATTTAAGTTTATGTTGACGCTGTGCGGATTAAGTTTGGGCAAGTACACATATTGTTTCATTTCTTACGAGTGACGTAATGCGTCCATGGGGTAGGAAAGTGACAGTAGTTTACGTTTTACTGTTCCCGCTTGTGGTTCAATTTTCTTCGTTCGGGTGTGAAAGTACGTATGTGGTGGAATTTCATCAAGAACGAGAATGTAGGTCTGTTCTGGGACAACCAAACACGTTTTTCTAGCAAATTGGTACTTTTCTGTTTATCTGAACGATATCGTTCAATGAATAAAGAAAGCTGATTATGTTTTTGAGTGTGTACAAAATAAAAAAAAAGCTATTATGTTGTAAGTGTCTTTTTATAAGTTCCCTTCCCTTAAGGTTGTCGAATTGATCGATAAAAGGCAATCGGTTTGGATAATCGAGAGCTCGTGGTTCTAGATAAGAATCTGTCGAACTATGAAGATGAACTCATTAGCTAGATCGCAGAGCTAAACGAGCACTTCTACGCTCAAACTCTGAGTTTTGAATCATTATAAATGTAAACTAAATTTGGGTTTAGCTTGTAACGAAATTTTACATTTAGTGAGGTTTGTAAATTTATTTTGGCCTTTCTTTTGTAACTCCTAATTTGAAATTTGGTAAATCACTCGTGGCTATTCATTTATTTAGGATCGTAAGTGTGGAACTCCCTGCCCGCAACTGTGTTCCCTTCCGCATTTAACACGTCTACCTTCAAAACAGGAGTGAACAGGCAACTTCTTGGCACGCCTAGATCAGACCCACAAATTGCTTTCCATTAGGCGTGATCGAGGACAAAAGCAGTAAAAAAAAAACTTGAGAGGTGTCAAGGGACACCCGGATGGAACGAAGTTAAAAAAAATAAAAATAATAATTAATATAAAAGACGAAATGAAAATATCTGGCTTGCTTTCTATAAGAGAGAGAGAGAGAGAGAGACAGACAGAGAAACATGCGCACGCCGCACGGCTTACAATAGCTTACTATAGCAAAAAGTGTCGTTACAACTTTTCGTATGAATTTTTTTCGTCTAGCCTTTCACAACGCGCGATAAGGAACTTCGTTCCAAACATTACTTCAACAAACAATAGGTACCTACTGCGACAATAATGACACAAGTATTTAAATGGCACCATCAGGTATTAAGAAGAAGTACTTCATCACTTATAAAAGACCACAGCACCACCAGTACCAGCTAAGCATTTTTTCCATTCAAATATTAATAATAGTTAAAATATATTGTACGCGGCCCCTGGCTCATAGGCAACTGAGGGAACACGGTTGGATTTTAGTCAGTAAAAGTCTGACACGCTCTCCTGCTCCACCCAGAGCGGGAGAAGTTATTTAATGATTTATTTATTTATTAAAACTTAATGCACAACTAAAAAATACTGTACAAAGGCGGACTTAATGCCTGAGGCATTTTCTACCAGTCAACCTGGGGGTGATGCAGAGAGAAAACATGGCAGGTGCAACATAAGGGATAGGTTACTCGAAACACACAGATACATACATTCATATACACTCGGCGTCACAAAAATCGCACCTCTTCGAAAATAAGTTTAAAACATGTCCCGCCAGTAACGAATACATTAAACCCAATTAATATTGGTATCAATTGAAAGTATGTTTAACGACCTTTAAACTAACAACAGTTAAAATTCCTAAACACAACAGATCTCATTAGTACGTAACGTTAAAAAAAATGTTGTCAAAATACGCGTTACAACGGCCACTAATTGCACCTCCCTACAAGGGTATAAAACGGGCGACCCGGGTTAAATGTGGGTCATTCGCTATTCAACCTTTGAAGTGAACACACGTGAACAGCTACAGCAAGAAAAATACCCCAGAAGATGGATACCACTGCAGATGAAGCCGCTCAAGTCATTGCACTACTGCAATCAGGGATGCGGCAATGTGATGTTGCTCGGCAACTGAACTTGAGTCGTTTTGCCGTTCGACGAGTGTTCCAACGCTTCCAAGAGACTGGTGGCTATATTCGAAGACGTGGATCTGGAAGACAACGGTGCACATCCGAAAGAGACGATCGCTTCATTGTTTCGACGTCTTTACGTAATCGGTTCTCCAATGCTGTTGAGCTGCAACAACAACTGCGATCAGCTCGCAGAACTTCTGTAAGCGTCTCCACGATTAGAAGAAGAATGCGGGAGAAGAAAATTGCAGCTCATAGGGCTGCTACAGGGCCAAAATTGACTGCACAGCATAGGAGAGACCGGTTGCAATTTGCCCGTGACCATGTGGATTGGACAATAGACCAATGGAGGGCTGTGCTCTTCTCGGATGAGACGAGGGTGTGTCTTTTCTGCAACGACAGGCGTCGAAGAGTGTATAGGAGGCAAGGGGAACGATTCGCACAAGCCTGTATTCAAGAGACAGCGGAATACGGGGGTGGCTCGTGCATGTTCTGGGGCGGCATGTCATTCGACGGTAAAACGAACCTTGTGTGTATTTCTCGGACTGGAAGTGCTCGCGGGCAAGGGTCGCTGACTGCTGCTCGGTACATAACAGAGATCTTAGAGGAGCAGGTTGTCCCTTATGCGGGTTTTGTTGGCAGTGGGTTCACGTTAATGCACGATAACGCCCGCTGTCACACCGCTTTAATTGTAAGAGACTACCTGCAAGAAGTTGGAATCCCTGTTATGCGCTGGCCGGCGCGAAGTCCAGACCTGAACCCTATTGAGCACCTTTGGGATGAACTGAAACGGCGAGTACGGGCACGTGATCCTGCCCCTACCACTCTCCAAGACCTCCAAGATGCCGTCGTTGCAGAATGGGACAACATTCCTCAAGAGACTGTTGTCACATTAATTAGGTCTATGAGAGAACGCATGGAAGCAGTCATCAGGGCTAGGGGGGTTAACACTAGGTTTTAAGTTGTTTTTAAGGACTTTGTTGTAATTTTTGCTGATAAAATAAAATTTAACTTTTTGATCATTTGCATTAGCTTGCTTTTTTATTCCCTGGTAAACAAAAAACCAAATCCATTGATTTATTCTGAAATTTAAATAAATTGCCCTTCCAATGATACCTTATAGTCATACGTTTACTATTGATTAATAGGGTTAAAATGACTTTGAAGGGAATTCTTAAAGAGGTGCGATTTTTGTGACGCCGAGTGTATATAACGGTAAACCTAACCGGTAAGCCCAAAATCACCAACCGTACTATTACGATTAAAATAAAATATCTATCCAGCCTTTCAAAAACTTTATAATTACTCGTTACAAACAAAAGACTTGGAAGAAAGTCAGGCTTATAGAGCGACTGCCTATTTGACCTCCATAGTCCAGTTACTGGATAATATGATACTCAGTAGTAAGAGATTAGTTGTCAGACTTTGGGACATAACCTAGTCTACTGGAACTAAGGTAGACCTCCTTCTTTTCCAAACAAACTTGCAGAAGTAACATTAATATTAATACAATATTGTAGAACTTGGATACCATTTCATACAGATGTTTGTCCACAATATATGTCCTGGGATAAGTTTATGTTCCGACAACAATTACATAACAGTTGAAAATTATGTGACCCGGTCGGTATCTTGTTGGCAATATGCCAGGGAGTTTCTCTTATTAAGTCAAATGAGGGAGCCGCGGTAAACTTGTATTATTTACTTGTCATATTTATTGTCTTTTGCTTTGGTTTGGATAGTTTTAGTATCTTACAGGTATCTCAGGCTCCACAGAGCAGTGGTGGCCGCAGTAACGGCCGCGACTTACAAGTTGTAGGTCGTGCGTTCGAACCCAGCCAGGCGCATTACTTTGTGTAAATTATTACATCACCACTGCTCTCAAACGGTGAAGGAATACATCGTGAGGAAACCGGCATATCCTAGAACCAAAAATTCGAAGATATGTGACATCTACCAACCTGCACTGGGCCCGCGTGGTGGGTTACGGCCCACTCCCTCTCACAGAGAGGAGGCCTGTGTCCCAGCAGTGGGAACGTTATAGGCTGAGTATGTATAGGTATCTACCTAGATAACAATAATATATAGTACCTACTCCATACCGTCGGTCATGGCGGCCAATCTCAGCGGAGACTAGCCATCAAAGCGGGAAATATTATAGTGCACAAGCGTGTGCGCAGGCACAGGTGCTCACTCTCTTCCCTCACTCTCATAATCCGACACGACCGGAGGGAGATCAGGGGCAGAACCAACGGCTTAACGTACTTTCCGAAAGCTCGGGGTATCTCACCACCGACTTCCAAACTATGGACTGCGACTGAGGAATTCCAAAAAAAAACTCCGATAGTCGTCGTGCTTAGAAATGTTTGTTTCTAAAATGACTAGTATTCTGTCTTCAAAGTAGTGGATTGACTTTCAATATTCTACTTTTGGGTGGAAAAGTATATTATGTCAGTATGGTTTTTACGTTTCGCCATTGGTAATAGTAACAAAATTGACTTAATCCAGTCTAAGGCAATGTCAGACCTAACAATCTAGCATTTGAATAAGCCCTAATCACAAACAGTTTCAAGTGTCTTTCTCTTATTCCAGCTCTTAGCTCTCACATAGCGCTAACTCACTTCATCTTTTTTTTTTATAAACTTTGCCCCACACTAGGAATTTCTCCTGTATTGTGGGTGCGTTTACAAACATTTAAACTCACATACACAAACAGCCAGACCCGGAACACCTACTTGTAGGTCATACAAATATTTATTCCGTGCGGGAATCGAACCCGCGACACGCAGCGCAGCACTAAATCGCTTAACCACAACGCCAGACGTGCCGTCATCATTTCAAACACAAAGCTTTTAGGCACCATTGCATTATTATTGACCTGTAGGTATCAACTCCAATTGAAACCAAACCGCTTGCTTTTGTAAAATAACATACCCAACTACATCTAGTTAGGCATGGAGTTTGACAAACAGAATAGGCAAGGAGGCCGACTAACGCAGATGCTTCACGTACCTACCTATGGCCTGTAATTCGCATGACTTTACTCAAAACAGGCCGCCGAGGGAATAGATAAGAGCAATCTATCCGCACGCGTCGATCGATAAGGTTAAGCTACTCGTGCCACGGTTGGTCCGTGGATGGGTGACCATCTTAACATACCAAGGCCCCTCCGTGCCTCGGAAAGCACGTTAAGCCGTTCTTCCCAGGTTTTATTCGTGGGTATTTGATAGTCGTTGCGGGTCGTCCAGAAGCCGGAAAATCAAACAACCAGTCTTAGGTACTGTATAATCCAGTAACTGGGTTCTGGAGGTCAGATATTAGTCGCTCCATGTAATGGTATGCAGCTGCATCCGGTTAGACTGCAAGCTGACTCCAACGTAGTTGGAAATAGGCTAGATAGGTGATCATGGTGGATCGTGATATTGTACCTACGTAAAATGTCTTCGTTGATATTTTAACTCCGGCAATGTAATTCAACACCTTAACAATTTAGGTATACCTAAGCATAATAATCCCCTACCAAAGTATAATAACTTATAAGTTATTAAGTTTTTTTTGCACACCCTCCAAATCTTGGAGGGCTCTTATTAATCACTTCCTGTATTTCTCTCTCGAGGATTTTCCATTTTTTTCTGACCGCAGGATGATAATAAATTTGTATAATTTGCATTTCATTTTAGCGTAATTTTTCGGTTGGCCTATATCTACACTGTGGAGTAATTCTCGACTCGTTTCCATTTTAAAATATAAATTAGGTCGAGACATTCGGATTTTGCTCTATAACACGGATTAAGTTTCCAATTTGTCGCAGATTATTAGGAGATTTATTATTCCTTTCGATTTTTGGGTACGCTGCGGTATTATGACGTCAGTTTTCCTTTTAGAATCTTTGTTACATCACTTCTAATATATTATCTGCTTAATCTTTGAATTTTAAGTCGGTTATAGGTCGGTTTTTATGTAGATTTTTTCTACTTTGTCAAGCCGTGCGCCCGATGAGATATCCCATCGGCAAAAATTACGGACTTCCATAAAAAATATGATCAACCCCTTCAAGGAATGAATTGTAAAATATATAGTCTTGTCAAATCTATTATGTTAATTATGTTAATTTCTGAACTGTTATTTTATTTGTCTTTTAAGTACGGACGCTTTTAATGTGCACGTCTTTTTATATCGTTCTCACATTGATAATTTCAACATAATGATGTAACCACCTTTTTGTAACAATATCATGATTTTAAAAGAGTGTCCATGGAGTTTCTTGTCCGTTCTTCTCCATAGGTACCTACTACGCTTTGGAATGGGCAACTAGCTTCATCTCACCAACCTTGACAATTCAAAAGTGCCAGAAATAGGTTTATTTGAAATAATTGCTTTGAGTTTGAAGCTAAAAACTAAAAAAAAAACAAACGACAATCCCTTTTCTTAGCACATCCCAGTTGATAGACTTCACACGGCTCATGTCAAAAAGAAAGGTTCACGTCGAATGTTTTTAAAGGCAGTTTCTAGAACCTGCTACTCGCCCCCTTGCAGGAGCGGAATGTGGCGGGTCCGATTTGAAATAAGTTCCTTGTCCTGCACCCTGAATGCGTAACACACTGTTAATCAGAATCTCAATCATTTGGAAGGTAATCCATTCTTTTTTATGTTCGAAAAACGCCATAAATGTTGCGGAACTATCAGAATGAAGGCGATTCCTACTGATAGTGTATTAGGCAATTTTTAAAAACCCCTGTGGCCTGGCTATGGCCTGGTTTTCTTCATAGCGTGTCGATGACAAAAATAAAACGAAAAATATGTACATAATATGTACAGTTATTTAAATTTGTTTGGCCCAAAATTCAGCAACGCGAATACCGTTCGCTGATGCAGCCATTAGGTCCTCACGTGTGCAGGTAATAGGGTATGGGGTGCAAGATGGGAGGTGAGCCATTGTCTGTGGAGAGACGCCGCACACACACCGGAGGTCTGAGCTGTCCACTGGCTGCCCACTTGGTGGTCCTTGCTGCGACCTACTTGGGTTCGAAGTCTATTTAAGATTTTCCAAGTAGGTCACAGTAACTTGTAGCTGGATGCCTGGTAAAACAGTTAAAAAATAAATTTTGAGGTATTTTTATAATCAATTAATGTCAAGCACCCCACGCTTTTTAATTGAATTAAATTATTTTCTCCTTTTTTAGTTTGGTTTTTAAAGCGTGTTTTTTAGTTTTTTAAACTATTATTTATTTTCTATTTTTTAGTTCTGCTAACTACAAAACGTGTTTTTTTTTTCTCATTTTTTTTTAATTATTAAATTGTCATCGGTCCTCGACAAGTTTACAAAGTTTCAATGAAATCTGACCGTTTAAAGTGGGTCAAAATCGCGTTCAAAGATTCCGTTACATACATACGTACATACAACCCGAGCTAATATAAAGCGTGTAAAAACAATTGCAACTTCTACTAGATAAAATAATTCCAACCAACATTGACCCCAAAACTTTCGCTTCTTCGCGTGACAAGGAAGCTGTATGTCCTCTGTACAGAACTAAACAAGGCAGACTTCAACAAGTGTCCTACGATAAATATAAGCTTGCTTTACAGCTTTCCTGTTGCATGGTCGGTTGTACGCCGTCATTTATGCTGAGAATTTCAGATTAATTTGAAACAAACAGCGCTTGGTCTTGAAAATGAACTTGAAAATGCAGGCTTGTGAGTTTACTGTGAAAGTGAAAACGACAGACAAACTTGAAAATATGGTGAAACTTAATTTCAATTCGCACTGTTATGTTATTTTTCAATAGCATAAAGATAAAGGGTAGCATGAAAATTAAAAAAAAAATCCGGTAAAGTGCGAGTCGGACATGCACATGATTTTTTTTTTTATCGGGATATAATAAAACATGGTACAGTGGCAAAAGAAATAGATATATACTCTGTGAAAATTTCAACAGTCTACCTATTACGGTTCATAAGATACAGCACACTGACAGACAGATGGATCTACGTACGGACTGCAAAGGCTTAGCAATAGGGTCCCGTTGGCTCCCTTTGGATACGCAACCCTAAAAAGAACATGCCGATTGTTGCTGTATTGCTCTGTAACAGTTTTGATAGTTTAAAATATTAGACACTAGTTTTTGCCAGTGGCTTCGCCCGCGTAGAAGTCGGAAATTAGCCCACGGAAACGTACTTCCAAGATAAATATTATCATATATGCCAAATCCGTTCAGCCATTTTGAAGTGAAAACTTCTTTAGGCGCGTTAAGCACTTTTTGGGTGAACAAAAATCATGGAACTCACGTCATCGTCACCGAACGCTTTCCATGAGCTATATGTATACTGTGTATATAATGTGTACTGTCTTTCATTAGGAAATTGTAATTCTTTTATCCCTTTCTTACCCATTGTATTTTTATCGTAAAAATCTGTGCTGTTACCTTTAATGGCTGAAGTCGATCGCTCGTTTATTATTATTTACCGAGAGCAATCAGGACCCAAGGACCCAATATGAAATCCTGTATTGACGATTAAAAAAATACACACGTTATTGTTGAAGTTTTCACTTCTGTCAGCACTCCCTGAGTGCCACTGTTTTTGCATGATTGAGTAACGAACATCCAAACATCTAAATATCCAAACATAGAAACTTTCACATTTATAATATTAGTAGGATTAGATAGGTACTCAAAGTCATTGAACGCTACGTAGAAGCAAATCAGAAGCAAGCAAATCGTTTTCAAAACAAAAGAGAGCCTAGTGTATGAGATCGCAATATTTACGCAATTTGCTCAAATAACCATGTCCTAATAAGGTAAAGGGTCGACCTCACATCCAAGATTCAGGGTCACGCGTTCTGCCCCGTCATATACATCATAGGAGTAATTTCCCCGAAAATGATCCACAATTTTCACGCACCCAGCAAAAATCACAAATCAGAGCCGAATATAAACGGGGTTCGACGGACCCGTAAGCGGTCAGTGAATCTCATCAATCATTAGCCCTTCGGCGTGATAGATGTATCTGGGGGTCGATTGTGCCCCCGCTTGACGTATCAATTTATAAGAAAGAATGTAGGTAGTGTCTGCACGACGGATTACGGGTTAACATAGGCGCGCCGCGGCCTGGTGCGATGGAATGCTGGTGGGAAGAATTTTTTGGAATGATTTTGACACCACAGTCTATTAGCGTCTTCTGCTGATCACGGGGCCTTCCTCTATTGGTATTGGCTATGGAGTGAGTGGTGATATCGCCGTAATAAGTACCTTTATGCAAGCAATATCCACTGCTGGTTATAGACCAACCTATTACCTAAACCGTATTTAGTTAAATACTTTTAAAACTTACATATTTTGAAAAGAATTATCTATCCTTTTCTTTTTACAAGCCTATAATTTTCTCACTGCTAGGACACAAGTCTCCCGGTGGCCTCTCGGTGATGAGAAAGAATAGGCCATAACCCACCACGCGGGCCCAGTGAGGGTAGATGTAATATATCTTCTAATTTTGGGTTCTACGGCATGCCGGTTTCCTCACGATATTTTCCGTCACCATTTTGAGAGCGACACATTAATATCCTACCAAGCCATAGTTTCACACTTGAAGCTAAAACACGCAACACTGGGTACAATAATTGCTCAAAAAAGATTCGAACCCAACAGAATACCACGCTAGCCACGGGAGAGGCGGCCATTTTCGTTTTTTTTTTTTGCCCGACGCACAATACAGGACAAATCACAGCGGTAGCGCACAAAGTTTGACAGCGGAGTGGCAGCTCATACTGGCTCCGAAAATGACAGCTATACGAGCTTTCCGTATACAAAGCTAATGGGAAAAGGCTAGTATTATATTTATTCTGCTGCAATCACGTAAAAGTGTAGATGAAAGATGAAATTGGTGGAACATTCAAAAGTAACAGTTAAAATTCTATGCAGGCATAACCAAAACTTAGTGATCCTTTTCAGAATAGACTTAAAGTAGGCTAGGGAGCTTTTGGCTAAGTAAAAACTGCCGCACGGGTCGATCTGTTACATCCCTAGTTTGTACTAGTAAATGCTGACACTAGTGCTTAGTCAGCATCAGGCTTTCTAGAACTTGATTGCTCACAGGCTCCTAGCCAGTTCGGGCTTGGCATTCAAAGAGTTGGGACGTATACCGAGTTTTCCCCAAAATATATTGTCCTTGTTTAGGAAGTAACAATAAACCTTTTTTAAAAAGATTCGGGACTTTTCCATTATAACATTTGGTGGCAGCGGTGGGATAAGACATCCCCAGTGTCCTTAAAACGGTAAATACGTCGCCGGAAATAAAAGTTCATGTGTGTCTGTGTTCTAAAAGTGCCCAGTGATTGTGTCGCCTAAAAGCACCCCAACCCGAACTCATCCCATCGAAGGTCGATACTATTCGACCTGGTTCCAAAAGCTGCATATCGCCGCCCTGGGTCCACTGCGTAATAAGTGGTACTACGTTGTTGGGTAGCACTTGCTGCACCCAACCATACCGTATCCAGCGCCGACCTGACGGCAACCGTCGGCTTCTCATCCATACGTCTAAGGTAGACGTAATCCAGCAAACCCAAAAATGAATAATTCCTACGAGCTGTTCCTGTAAGTCCAGATTACTCTATCCTGTGAAATTTTGTGTTGTGCGTTAAGTGTGCGTAACTATATCGTGTTATAAACCCGTGTGTTAATATAAGTTAATAATTATTACAAGATTAATCCTAAAACATTCATAATAAGATTCAAGGTAACTTGTTAAGTAGCTTACGCTTCAATCTCAGTCGTCCTTATCAATTGCGCATAACTTAAACATCCGTAGCTCACGTAATTCTCAGAACCGAATAACTTTTGTCCATACCAGTAATTTATCATCACGCCGATAATTCCCGAGGGGTTAAGCAGAGGTGTATAGTTTTAGTATTCCCTATTCATTTACAAAACAAAAATGACGGCTAGAACTGAAGCTAAAAGAGAAATAAAGGGTGATGAGGAAATCCCATTAAGTGTTGTGCTAAAATTTATTAAACCGTTTAACGGCGATAGAGACAAACTAACAGCTTTCCTAAGAAACTGCGATAGCGCAATATCCTTGGCGTCTCCTCAACAGGAAGACGTCGTTTTTAAATATATATTAAGTCAATTAGAAGGCAAGGCCGAGACCGCGTGCTCTATTAAAGATTTTGAAACATGGGCATCACTTAAAGAATTTTTGAAAAATCAGTTTGGTGAACGTAAACACTATGCTCATCTGCTCACTGACTTGCAAGACTGTAGGCAAGGAAATCTAGAACCCGTTAGCCAATTTTCCTTGAGAGTAGAAACCTGTTTGCAAAAGCTTCTTACAGAAGTTACTGTTTCCAATATGAGGAAGACCGAACTTCCTGGTAGATTAGCCGCGATGGAAGATCTCGCTCTCCATACATTTACATTAGGATTAAACCCTAGAATCGCAAATATTGTGAGATGTCGAGACTACAAGACTCTAAATGATGCCATTAATGCTGCGATATCCGAAGAAAAAATACTGCATTTCTCCTATCGCAATTTCAACAGGCAAAAAGGTACTGAATCCGTTAAAAGAAGTGAAACAAATAATATACCTCAAGCAAAAGTTTTTATCCGAGGTAACAATGGTCAACCCAGTGTTTCTTTCAGCGATTCTTCTTTCTGTAGATACTGTAAAAAGCCAGGACATACTCTTGAAAATTGCAAACTGCGTGATTTCAATAATAAAAGATTTTCAAACGGCCCTCAGCCATTCACTCCATTTAGACCTTCGTCCTTTAATTACAAACAAACAGACATTAAGCCAGGATCTCGTGTAAACTTCACTGATAATTGTGAAGAGGCGGGTAGAGATGAAGTAGATGAACCTATTAATGATGCTAATTTAAACTAAAAAATGTCCCGTTTAAGTATCGCACGGGGCTAACCCCTTTTAATCAAGCCGATACTACCCTTATTAATATTAGGACCAATGGACAGGGTAATCAGCCCCAAACTCACGGTCTTTCCAAGAATAGGACCACGCCGCAGGGTAACCAGCCCCATAAGGAAGGTCTGAACCAACAAAATATTAGGACCAATGGACAGGGTAACCAGCCCCAAACTCACGGTCTTTCCAAAAGTAGGACCACGCCGCAGGGTAACCAGCCCCATAAGGAAGGTCTGAACCAACAAAATATTAGGACCAATGGACAGGGTAATCAGCCCCAAACTCACGGTCTTTCCAAAAGTAGGACCACGCCGCAGGGTAACCAGCCCCATAAGGAAGGTCTAAACCAACAAAATATTAGGACCAATGGACAGGGTAATCAGCCCCAAACTCACGGTCTTTCCAAAAGTAGGACCACGCCGCAAGGTAACCAGCCCCATAAGGAAGGTCTGAACCAAAAATCCAATTGTAAACCTGAAAAAGAACTTAAAATTTATGAAATCCTTACCCGAAAAAGATACTTACCTTTTATTAAATTACAAACATTTGTAAATAAAAATCCACTTACCTTCTTGATAGATTCAGGAGCGTCAATCTGTGTTCTGAAAAAGAAAAGTATAACAAGTACTTTACAATTAGAAGATAATGTCGTCAAAATTAAAGGAATAGATTCCAAAAATGAAACTATGAAAAGTGTAGGAAGTTTAAAACTACAACTACAGTTCAATGAAAAACTAAGTATAACCCATCCTTTCCAAATATTTGAAGATATAAACTTACCTTACGATGGTATAATAGGTACCGACCTGTTCACAAAACATAAGTGTCGCATTAACTACCAGACGGACTGTTTAGAAATAAATAACTTTAACATAAAATTATCCTTCGATGAACCATCATATGTCATTGAGCCCCGTATCGAAACAGTAATAGAGTGTTCCGTGAAAAATCCTGAATTGAAAGAAGGAATGATATTAGATCAATATATTTCCGATTCCCTTCTTATACCAAATTGCCTTGTTAAAGTAAAGGACAATAATAGAATTAATTTGACAGTTGTCAATGTATCCGAAAAACCAGTCCACTTAAATGCTAACCTTATGCTTACCTTAAGTTCAGTTGACCTTACTCAGTGTAATATAATGCAACATAATAGATTAATTAATAGCCTTGAAAGGTCCCAGCAATTATCTGAACTACTGCGAACATCCCATTTAAATCAGGAAGAACTACATTATCTTAGTGAAATCTGTCATCAGTACTCCGATATTTTTCACTTACCAGGAGACCAATTAACCTGTACAGATGTAATTCAACACGAAATAAAAACTAATTCCTCACAGCCAATTAATGTAAAATCGTACCGATTTCCAGAAATACACAAAGAAGAGGTTAACTCTCAAATAACCAAAATGTTGAACCAGCAAATCATTAAACCATCAAAATCCCCATGGTCATCCCCTATTTGGATAGTGCCTAAAAAGGATGACTCCACCGGGCAAAAGAGGTGGAGAATAGTAATAGACTATAGGAAATTAAATGATATTACTATTGGAGAAAATTATCCAATCCCCCAAATTAATGAAATCTTAGACCAATTGGGTCAAAGTAAATACTTTACAACCCTAGACCTAGCTTCCGGTTTTCACCAAATTCAAATGTCTCCAGAAGACGCCCCAAAAACTGCATTTAGTGTACCCCAAGGTCATTTCGAATTCAAGCGGATGCCGTTTGGTTTAAAAAATGCACCCGCAACTTTTCAGAGAACAATGAACACTGTCTTGTCTGGTTTACAGGGTGTTCATTGCTTCGTGTATTTAGATGACATCGTCATATACTCGCATGATTTATCTTCCCATATCAAGAAACTTATTCTCGTCTTTGAAAAGTTGAGAAAATTCCGCCTTAAACTTCAGCCGGACAAATGCGAGTTCCTGCGAAAAGAAGTCGCCTACTTAGGCCATGTAATAAGCAGTGAAGGCGTTAGACCTAATCCTGACAAAATAAAAGCTGTCGTGAATTTTCCTGTACCAACATGCGTTAAAGACATAAAATCATTCTTAGGTTTAGCGTCATATTATCGAAGATTCATACCAGAATTCTCAAAATACGCAAAGTCCCTTACTGCCCTTCTAAAAAAAGATACTAATTTTAACTGGACCAATAATCAACAATTATCATTTGAGCAATTGAAAGAGAAACTGGTAACTGCACCAGTCCTCATCTACCCTGATTTCACCAAACCTTTTATTTTAACTTGTGATGCGTCAAATTATGCCATTTCAGCAATATTATCCCAGGGTGTAATTGGAAAAGATCAACCAATCGCTTTCGCGTCAAGGACACTTAATAAAGCGGAATGTAATTATAGTGTCACCGAGAAAGAATGTCTAGCCATTGTGTATGGAACCAAAACATTTCGTCCTTACCTTTTCGGCCGTCAGTTTAAAATATTAACAGATCATAAACCCCTAAATTGTCTTTTTAACTGCAAAGATCCTGGATCTCGATTAATCCGTTGGCGCCTTAAATTAGAAGAATATAATTATGAAATTCAATATAGGAAAGGTAAGACAAATACAAATGCTGACGCTCTTTCGCGATATCCATTAAACCCTTTAGAAACTATAGAGGAAACTCAGACAAATAAAACAATACCTAATCCTGAAAATGTCCCCACTAACCCTGATCAAATACTTACCGATGATGCACCTCCTTCGCTGTCTTCGCCGCAATCAAATCCTGGAAGCTTAGACTTACCGGATGATTTTGTCCTCCCTGAAAACCTGGAACTCCCCGATGACTTTAATATACCTACACCACAATCCAGTGAAGTCACTAATGATGATGACACCTATTCCAAATGCCTTAAGGCTATAAATGGCAGATCAGTGACATTTGATACCAAAATCCTTGAACATAACGAAAACCTTTTAAAAAACAAAATCAAAACATATTGTGATACCTACCTCAATTGACTTTGATGAGTCAAACCGTTATGTATCTGAAATTATCGGTAATATAACTGAAAGTAAAGAATTCCTTGCATTGGAAAGAACTCTATATTCATTCTTGATATCTGAAAAAGAGAATACCATTTATTATTTATTATTCATTAAAGTGTATCATTATGAAACAACTACTTACGATGCAATTTTCAAAAGTCTGAAAAACTTAAAGAATTACCTTTTATCCGAAAATATAAATGAGTTTAGTATCACAGATTTCAGAAATCCGTTTGATAGTTATAATTTCATAAAGATATACAATATAATCACGTACCTATTTCATAATACAAATATAATCATTCATATTTACAAAAATATCATAATGTATCCAACCATGAGCGAAATCGCTAAAATTATGCGTGAAAATCATGATATTCCTATTTCAGGCCACTTAGGCTCTAACAGAATGTTAAAAAGAATCCAAGAAAAATATTACTGGCGAAATATGCGCAGTGACATTGAGAATTATGTCCGTAAATGTGTACCATGTCAAGCTAATAAAGCGCTACGTCAAACTAACCGTGCACCGATGCAGATAACTACAACATCGACACAACCATTTGAACGCGTTGCATTAGACATCGTAGGCCCTCTTCCTGAAGTTGGCAATGCTAAATTAAAATTTATTCTAACACTGCAAGATGACTTGACGAAATACTCAGCTGCTTATCCCATACCTAATGCAACCGCAGAAGAAACGTCTGAATGTCTGATTCATTTTATCGCCCAATTCGGCATTCCTAAAACAATCCTAACTGATCAAGGCCCGAATTTTACGGCCGAGCTATTCAAGCAAACTTGTAGCTTTTTAAAAATTAAACAGCTTTGGTCTACCCCTTATCACCCGCAAACACAGGGAGCCCTAGAAAGGAGCCACTCAACTTTAAAGGAGTACCTGAAATCCTTTGTAGATGAAAACCAAACTAACTGGCCTCGGTATGTTTATACAGCCATGCTCACTTATAATACGACAGTTCATAGTACTACAAACTTCACCCCTTATGAGCTAGTATTCGGTCATAAGGCACTTATACCCTCATCCATTTATGACTCTGCTTTAGAATCCACATACAACAGTTACGTAAGGATCTTACAACAACGCCTACGAATTTCTAGGGAGAAAGCTGTAGAAAATATATTAAAATCAAAAATAACTTCCAAAGCTTATTATGATAAGCATACTAAACCAGCAAAGTATAAAGCAGGTGATATGGTATACCTGAAAAATCACTTACGACTTCGTAAGGCTTTATCACCCATTTGGAAAGGTCCCTATAAAGTAATTCGAATAAATGGAAATAATACACTTACCTTATTGATAAACCGTCGGCATGTAAAGCATCACTATGATGAAGTTAAACTTGCTGAAATAAATGATTAGTTTTGGTTTAGTTTATATTTAGTTACGTAGATTAGTTTTATAACTTAGAATATTATTTCAGAATCATCTCCACGTGTATCTCCGTTATCTCAGCCGACGTTATAGAACCTATTAAAGAAAGTACTGGAATCTATTTTGACCCTGTGGGAACCTTGAAAATATCTAATAATTATCTCCACATATTAGTTCCGATTGATGTTGGGTATATACAACCTCATATAGAAAATATTAAGTCTGCCTTGGGAACTGCTAGATTTCTTTGCCAACAGAACGAATTAAGTGTCTCAAAATGCCATAACTTCCTACAACCCTTAACGTCTCGCCTTGACAGCATTCTGAAAGATTATAGTGCTATATCTCATCTTATTCCCGATAGAGAAAAGAGATCTGCGTGGTTCGCTGGTATCGGTTCCCTTTTTAAACAAGTAATTGGTACAATGGATGAGGACGATTCAATCAAGTATACTTCCGCAATAGAACACCTAGAAAACAATGATAAGAAACTTTCATCTCTCCTAAAAGATAATATTTTAATGACTAATACGGCATTAAATAATTATAATGAAACACTTAAAATAATCAAAACTAATGAAGCTCGATTAGGCAATGCTATTGAAAACTTATCAGCCGTATTAAACAATGTACCTAATATATCTAAAGACTTATATATAGAATCTAAAATGAATGAAATTTATAATGAATTGTTTTCAAGTTTACTAACTTTATCATTTAGACTAGATGATATTATTAACGCTATAATGTTTACGAAAAGTCATTCCATACACCCCTCTGTCCTAACCCCTAAACAACTGTATGAAGAATTGATGCGTAGTGTTAAGGATTTAAATAAGAATAGTGAACTACCTGTTAGCTTAAGTTTAGATAGTATCCATGTGCTAACTGACTTAGCCCAACTTTCGTGTTATTTTATAAATAGTAAAGTAGTGTTTGTCATTAAGATTCCCTTAGTATATAAATCAGAATATGTGTTATATAAACCTATCTCTGTACCTATCCCACATGATGTGGACCAGCCTCATTCATATGCAATGATTATACCTCATTGTAATTATATAGCTATAAGTAAAGATAAATTAACATATGTATGCCTTCAGGAACTAAATAAATGTGTTAAAAGTATTAATCAGTTTTATGTTTGTAATAATCTCGATGCATATTCAGTTCAAGATATGCCTACTTGTGAAACTGAAATGTTATGTAAAATTATTAATAAATTACCTCAACAATGTGAAACTAAATTGGTTCATGGGAATATAGATATTTGGCAAGAACTAAAAAACAATAAATGGTTATTTGTTAAGTCAGAACCAACCAAACTTACCCTTGACTGTAATTCACAGATAACAGAGTACAAATTGTTAGGTACTGGTGTTATCAGTCTAGAATCAGAATGTAAAGCTTATTGTAAAGACAGGGAACTATCATCGAAACCTTATTATAATACAGTTATTAAACCTATAATTTCAGATTTTAATCTTATCGATGATCCTTGTTGTGACAAGGATAAATTCATGTTGATTAAGCCTAAATTAAAACCTTTAAAGTTAAATGATGTACACCTTGACAAACTTGTAACTGCTTCAAACCACCAATTAATGTCAGATATTGACAATATTATTAATGAACCTAGCCCATTTATAAAATATGAATCTCATTATCCTATTATTACCTATTGTATCATTATCCTACTTTTAATTTATATATCTTATAAACTTTGTAAAAAATTCGGTAAATGTCCAACTCTCAAAACTAAAATAGAATCTAACAGTTTAACAGATGAAGTTCAGGAATTAGAGGAAATTCCAGTCCCAAGACTTCGCATATCTCCCTGAAACTTATGTATAAAAAAAATATAAGTTTCATCTTGTTGGGGGGGTTGTTACATCCCTAGTTTGTACTAGTAAATGCTGACACTAGTGCTTAGTCAGCATCAGGCTTTCTAGAACTTGATTGCTCACAGGCTCCTAGCCAGTTCGGGCTTGGCATTCAAAGAGTTGGGACGTATACCGAGTTTTCCCCAAAATATATTGTCCTTGTTTAGGAAGTAACAATAAACCTGTTTTAAAAAGATTCGGGACTTTTCCATTATAACAGATCGATTAGGTTAAGCTACACTTGCCTCAGATGTTCCTTGGATGGGTGACCATCTTTGCATAGGTACTAAGACGCGGGTTCTTATTCGGAGAGCACGTTAAACTGTTGGTCCCGGCTTTCATTCGTGGATCTTTGACAGTCGTTACGGGTCGTCAGTAACCCGAAAGTCCGACTTACCAGTCTCACCAAAGGGTATCGTATTATCGAGTAACTATGGAGGTCAGATAGGCAGATAGATTAGCCGAACCCGAATCCGCATAGTTGGGAAAAGGCTGGGCAGATCCCCGACTTAAATTTAGGCACCTAGTAGGTAATATTATTGAATGTTCTCACTTCGTTTACAAAGTCCGAGATAATTACTTTCTCATATGAAGGGATAGGTAATGGATTATATAATGAAATCTCATGGTAGGAAGATCCATATTATGGTTAAGCAAAGCACAAACTCATTTATTTATTTGTGCTACAATTATTACAACAGTACCTACAACGCCGATCGCTGGTCCTATTCAATGAACGCTATCTATGAAATTAAAAATGTAATCAACAAACATATTTATTAGGCTCTGTGCTAACAAAATAAAATGAAATTTACTATAATAATATTTATTTTGTCTGTATTTGAGTGTATTCAAACACTTAACGTTATTAATTTTATATTGAACTAATTTGTATAATGTTTCCGGGCTTAGTAACAGGCAGTAATTTGTAGGTCAATACAGAAAAAAAACACTTACGGGCTGGCAACGGCGCATTTATAGCGGTTTTTCGTGATTATTTCATTAAATACAAACAAAAGTAAACATTATTTTCAGCACTAGATCGTTGGTATTTTCAAGTTTGTAGGCTATGTTTTTTACAGTTATTTTTCTATTTATTTATAAAAAAACTAGTTTATAAAAAACGACATACCGTCAATTATTTTCTAATTGCATTACTAGGTACGCTTAAATGTTTTTATTAAAGGGTAAATGTTAAAAATAATTATAAATAACAACGATCTAGTGCTTGTCTGAAAAAAAAAAGTACTTTTGTTTGTATTTAATGAAATAATCACGAAAAACGACTAATAAAATCACGAAAAACGACGACTTCCACGTGGGTTGTTGCTAGCCCGCGTGGAATGAAGGCTTTTAAGGGGCATCCCCATTAAGTGTTTTTTCGTACGGTATGATAGCCCGCGAAATTCAAATTTTCTTACGTTTTTAGCAATTTGCGGGTGAGTGTCAGTCTTTATGTTGAACAAAATATCATCCACGACCGTAACACGTATTTGTTACAGAATTTCGAACTTGAATTTTGCAGGCTACTTGACCGCATCCGCCTTATTATAGTTTTCCAAGGTAGATGACCAATATACAGCAGCCAAGAAACTTATATGTATGTGATTTGCCAGCCCAAAAAAGTGCCCATTTCCACGCTGAACGTCCTAAATATCTTTGTTTTATCAGTAATTTGTGTTTCGGTAGTCTTTAGCCCCCTTCTCTAGCCGTGATCTAAACAATCCACTTCAAGTTAAAGAAAACAGTCAAAATCTGGCGTTATTAGTTACGCCAGATTTTGCAAAATAATAAACTAAACGCTTTAACTTAATACAACCATACGAGGAAATAACAAGTTCTAATCACAGAACAAAACGATGTTGCCAAAAATACATTTAAGCACGCCGGATATTTACGGAATTTATTTAGATCCGGCCTTTCCGGGTCGGAAGATGATGCATCAATCATTGCGACAGATCATCCGAGTCTGCCCAAAAATAATAGATTTTAACCCTCCATGAGACATTGACAGATCAATTTGTTGGGAAAGAAAGTTCGTCGGATATTTTGTGTACTGTTTTCGTACTTTTTTGGAATATTTTGTACTTAGTTTTTCTAGGCAAGAAAACCAAGAACACAGCTCTTGATTTGCTTGCTTGAGTTCTTATTTTGCCTGGCTAGAAAAACTTTATAATTTTAGTGTTACCATAATTCTGTCCGCAAACAAATGTTCTGCTAAACAATGTGCCCGATACATCGACGCGCAACCTGTTATCATGTATCCGGTTTGTCGGATATTAAAAAAAAATGATGTTTCATACACTTTTCTATGAACATCAGATTTAAAAAAAATACCGATGGAAAATTTCTACGTCAAGGGGTCTAGAATGAAGTGTTGAAAAAAATAAAAAGTATTTATTGTGACTTTCACAAGAATATTACATACAAAACGTAACACACAATCGTATAAAAATTATAAAACACTAATTTCTTGGTAGTAAAAAATTAAAATTAAACAGTACCTAAGTCCTGCACGAGGCCAAAAGGCTCCTACCTCACCATGATACTGCGTCATTTATTGAATTCATGGTTACAGTTTGCGCGTCGATGCCCCTCCCTGACGTCCTGTATATTGTTCAATTATGGATACTTTAACTTCACCTTGATCATCATCATTTAGTGTTGTCCCATCCACTGTTGAGTAAGGGCTTCCTACTATTCGTGTATTCACTTCCCTGGTCCATTAATTTGCATTAAAACACTTATTTTACCACCCAAACACCATTTATAAGCACTAGCCTTATCATACCGCCACAATTTTCCCTATAATTCGATACAGCGTTGTTTATTCAACAAATTTATTCGTTAGAGCGTAAGTTATTACGGTGAGCCGATTAAATAATATTACCATAGGTTGTATGAGTGGGGTCGTTCGCGTGGCTTCGTGTCTAAGTTAGGTGATAGGGTTGGCTGATACAAGAGCAGCAGATTTTGTAGGTTTTCTTTGAGAAAGGTAAAGTATATTAAGTTATTTTGGGTTTTCAGAGCAGTGATGGTCCAGTAGTATCGGCCCCAGGCTAGCACTTTACTTTTTGTATTTAATTTCACCACCACTGCTCTCTAATAGGTGGAGGTAAAACATCGTGAGGAAACCGGCATGTCTTAGAACGAAAAATTCGAATATATGTTAAATCCTCAAACCCGCACTGGGCCCGCGGTTTGGTTTATGACCCACTTCGTCTCATAGTGGGAATATTATAGGTTGATTATGCTTGGGTTTTAAGCACCTAAATACAGTGCTTACTAATACTTCTCTTTATATATAAGAGGTTTTTAGTATTCTTAACATAACTTTTATCGAGCTCGTTTATTTATTTATTTAAAGTTCTCGCACACAAAAAAGGTACAAAGGCGGACTTAATGCCTTAAGCATTCTCTACCAGTCAACCAAGGGTGGTGCAGAGATTAGATGGCAGGTGCTTTGGATGAGAGGAACAATGATGAAAAAAAAAGAAAGAAATAATTTTTTTAACGGAAAACTTTCATGACTTTCTGCAAAAGTTAAAAATAGGACCAGCTCCAAAATCGAAAGCCTTCTAGAAATAACTGTTATCGATTTAGTTTTACAGATCTCTCACCCAACCGTTCATTCAAAATAAAACTTTCATATTTTCCTTCAAAAATTTAAAATAGGAATAGCTCCAATATCTATGCGATATAATATAAAGGTAATGTCCATTCAAATAAACGATGTCTAGTATAATTTTGGCAGTAAATTGCAATAAAAATGTTAATTCTAAATAAATGACAAGCAAGACAAAAAACCACTGGCGGCAACTACATCGCCACATGCGAACTACGCAGCACACTGACGTCATACAAAATCCTGTATCTCGCAAGAAAAGTTTGCAGGACAACTAGCATATATACAACATCGTCAACGTCCCGACATCAATCGTAGGGCAGTTGCCCACCAGACACAAGACAAGTCTGTTCGGAGATTTTTCTCTTTTCTATATAGGATGAGCGAACTATAAACCCTGTTCCTCATGCCTCTATACTGGTGCAATTCTGTCGAAGGATAACGTGGCAATTCTCAACGCAACAAAGCATTTATTTTTACTCACAATTAAACCATTTGAATTGTCAAGAAGTCGTTCAGTTCATTTTGTATTAATTTTGTAATCCTGTTTCCATAGTGCACCTTCACATTTGATTTTACTTATTACTATATATTTTTTTATATCATCAAAATAAGCGCGTCATCCGAAGAAAAAAAAGTCTTTTGGCTCCCCTATAAATTTTTCTCATTTGAGGTTCGCCCTTTTGCGGCGTAGGCGACGAGTTAGATAGATAGTTGAAGCTAGATACCCATTGCTAAAACTTTCAAGCAGCATTCTTTTTTCGAAAAAATAATTTGAACGTAGAATCTCTCTCATGGTATTTTTGTCGATCATAGGGCTGGCTAGTTGGATAAAAGCTCTTGGAAAAAAGGTACATATTATTTTTCTAAGATTCTACGTTTAAATTATTTTTCAACCAGCCAGCCCTATCCCAGTTTGATATCATCAACATTTTCTACGGTATTACACGGCGGGCGTCGGATAGTTTATGCTCGACTATGTAATACTTTGGACCAACTAGTTCGTCCGTCAGCGGGTATTGTGTTAAAAAGTTAGGCTACCCATCTACATTTGTGATTTCAAAGTCTTTTGTTCTGTTCTGTTCATGTTAAATGTTCCTGAACAGTTTTGTTGGATATTATACTATGAAACAATGAATGATTTCGAAAGAAACATCTGGGTCTCGTTATAACACCCTATAATTCTATTTATAGCTGGAAAGACAGCTTATTTTTAAATGAAAAGTTATGTAGGCGCACTTTCCGCGTGACGGTTCAGTTCTCGGCTCGGTGACGCTGAATCGAGTATACTCGGCTCCGGTCGGCCGGTGACGATGAATCGCGTATACTCGGCAGTGAATCGCGTATATTCCGCTTTAGTCGTAAGTTTTTATTTCTATCGTGTGGATTAAAGCACCCACCCGCTTTCTTTCTTTCTTTTAGAAGGGATTGCTTTATGAAATCTCTTATGATGTACCAAGTAATTACCAAAGCATTTGCTCTTTACAGAATTATAACCTTGATTTGTCACGGTTGAACTTTTTCAGTTACGAAGCACACTGGCAATTTTCAGCGAAATTATCAGAAACAGAAACGAATAAAAAAACAATCAACACTCCAGAACTGAACTCAACTCGCCCATAAAAATCAATTAACACGAACCGATTCCGAAATAAAATCTCGATTAAACTCTCGAGTGCCAAGAAAATCGATATTGTCTTGAACGCTCCATCTGTTTATGCAAATATACTCGAATCTAGTTCGCCGTCATCGTTTTAACCCTGTTCCATTAACCCTGTATTAATTGATTCGTTGAAAAGCCGAGGCCGAGAGCCGAGGCTTAGGCCGAAAGCTGAGCGGGCGGCCGAATTAAAAATCGGCCGACTGTTGACTGTTGTTTTGAATTGAATCGATTCGATTCTATTGTGTTTATTGTAGGAGAGTTGTTTAACGGCTTTCATGTTTTGATGATCAGAATTTAATTTAGTTTATTGAACGAATTTATTACGAGTGGAGCTGAGTACACAATGTGAACAACAGTCCATTTGTTGATTGTGTGGTTGAAGCTATACGATAATAAAGTGGGTGAAAGTAAATATTTGTTCATTGTTTTGTCTGCCTTGTTGGTCTAGTGGTCGCCAGCGCTACTGCTAAGCATAAGGTCCTGAGGGTCTACTCTCTAAGCACGAAATCCGTAATCTCGGTCGAAGTTACGGGCGTTTCCTACTCCGTATGACTTACAGACCTATGATTAGTTTGGGGCCCAAACTAAGAATGAATTACTACACGATTTAACAGCTGTCCGTACTCCCGATATGGTTTTAACCGTCCAAAAAAGTTAATTAATCAGCTGTAGGAGTCACTTTGAAGTTTCGAAATATTTTCGGACGGGCCCAAATTTTCGTTGACAGAGTTAGAGAGTAGCCCCCCTGGGTTCGATACCCAGGTCGGGCAAACTGTCATTGGTTTTTTTTTTATCTGGAATTTCTCAGTAGCAACCCGGAATCTGGATTGGTCCCCGGTTGATGTCAATAGGCTCGCTTCCTATTACATGGTACTTAGTCATAACTGGGGAAACGTGGGTGTAGTAAAGGTACACCGCTCTACCTAACTCTTCAAGGAAAAAAGGCGTGATGTTATGTGATGTTGTGTGTGTTTTGTACTTAATTGGAAGTCGCAAGTTTTAGGTTTCCGAGTATCCATAATGACTTTCAAAGATGATCTACGAATTACAGCCGGGATGTTGGTCCAGGCTGTCATTGCCATTTGCCAAGCCATTGGGTTTTACGTGCTTTCTGAGGCACGGAGGGGTCTTGATAAGTTATGACTGGTCACCTATTTACGAACGCGGCAAACGTAACTTAATTTTCGATTGACCCGTGCGTTTATTATTATTAATTAGTCGGCGGAATCGTAACCCATATACTAAGCAGACATTTTTAACCGACTACAAAAAAGGTGGAGGTTCTCAATTCGACTGTATTTTTTTAAAATGTTTGTTAGCTCAGAACTTTCGACTGGGTGAACCGTTTATTTGAAAGCTGGTGCTTCCCGTGTGGTCCCATTTCAATTTTGTCCAGTTCTGACCGTGGCTAATTACTACCTATAACTAAAAAGTGAAAACTTTTTCCAAAAAAAACAACCGACTTCCGAAAAAACACTACATAGTGAAAAATAACTTTAATTTCGGAAGTCGGTGACAAAAAACTAAAATCCATATCTAAAGACACCGACTTCCGAAATTAAAGTAATTTTTCACTTTGTAATGTTTTTTCGAAAATCGGTTGTTTTTTTTGGAAAAACTTTTTATGAATATTAGTATGACAATGAGTTAGACGACCACAAGTCTAACACAGTGCTTAACACACAGTTCACACAAGTTTGTGGTTTCCGTCGATTTCACACAGCCTGTGGGAAGTATAAAGCTGATCGTAACATAACTTGGACGGCCAAACCGTGTTCCAGCCAGTTCCCAACTTAGTTCTATCTGATATCATATTAGCGGTAAACTCCCAGTAATAGGAGGGAAAATATTGGGCCTCGAATATAGTGACCTTGTGCCTTGTGCTTGTGGTCAAGTGAAACCAGACGTACGGGTCAATCAATCAGCACCCTAATTGCGTAACTCATGATTCATCATAATTAGTTTCGTTTTGAAACAGATGGCTAAACCATTGCTTCATATATTCGAAAAATGTGTCTGCTCAACAACGTAAATAACGCAATGAATATTGTTGAACTGTCAAAAATAAACCGATTATGATTAATCGCGTGTTACGCAATTAGGGTGCTAGTTAAGGTACTGTGGCGGCATCTACAACGCCACATGCGAACTACGCATCAAAGACTTGACGTCACACAAATCCTGCATCGCGCAAGCAGAGTTTATATGTTACCGGCCAAAACCGATTTCAGGCCAAACTAGTTTGTCCTAGGCCAAACTGGTTTATTAAGCCGGGGCACGCCGATTAAATGGGTTAGGTTAGGTTAGGTTAGAACTGTGACCAAAAGCGCGCGAGCCGAGCGAGCGAAGCGAACGGCGCCTTGGCAGCGGCCGGCGAGCGTTACTTCCAAAGGCTGTTTACGAAATGGCTAATTAAGCTAGAAACCAGTTTGGCCTAGGGCAAACTAGTTTGGGCTGAAATCGGGTTTGGCCGGTAACATATACAACATCCCGACATCAACCGTCGGGCAGTTGCCCACCAGACACAACACCCGTCTGGTCGGAGGATCCTCCCTTTTCCATAGAGTTTGAGTGAACTTTACACCCTGTTCCTCATACCTCTATAGTACGTTTGAAAATCTATACTAACGATAAACCTAATTAACCTTAGAGTTTGTTTATAACACGCTTTTATTAGCCTATCGGAATCTTTGAACGTGATTTTCACCTTCTTCAAAACGTCGGATTGATTTGAAACTTTGCACACTTTTCTAGGACCGATAACAATTCAATAATTACATAAATTTGGTCCATTATGCTGGAGAAAAAAAAACACGCTTTTGTAGTTAGCCGAACTAAAAAATAAATAATACTTTAAAAAAAAAACAACGCGCTTTAAAAACAAAACTAAAAAAGTACAAAATAATTTTAAAAAGTCTTAAATATGGATAGAGTGATTCTTAAATGACATAACTTTAATGTAAAAAAGCGTGGGTTGCTTTTTGAGGTATTTTTATAATCAATTAATACTAAGCACCCCACGCTTTTTTACACCAAAATTATGTCATCAAAGAATCACTCTATCCTTATTTTTGATTGATTGCAATTATTTTCTCAATTTTTAGTTTGGCGTGTTGTTTGGTTTTTTAAACTATTATTTATTTGTTTTTTTGAACACGCTAACCTCTGGAACTTCCACTGGGAAAAATATTTTTGCATTTAATAGCCTATTTTTGAAGGTTACAGGCTATTTAACATCACACTAGGACACGTAGAAGCTGAGCAAAAAGAAAAGACAGAAAGAATGCAAGCAAAACCTCGTTGTACTAGAACTTGTGCTTAGGATCTTACGGCCTCAATTCAGACTATTCGTAATCCCCACCTATCGCTAACGCTATCAGCCTTTTTACCTACTACCCTTAATTACGTCTGTCTAGACAAAAGCAATATACCGTTTATACACGCAAAAAATGAGCTCCATTTTAATAGTTTCTATACCCATAAATGTCAGAAAACATATAAAAAGAGCCTTATTGCTACGCGTTCTCAATTATATTACGTTTTTCTTTCTCGAGGCTGTTACAAGATAATTTTACGAGACACACTAAGAAAAACAGCTCAAAATATATAAATTAAAAAACATGAAATTGACCATAATGTTTTAAGATGTATTTTTACGCGGTCTCTATTAAAGAAGGAGAAATTAAACGCGACGTGGTTCCCCTTAAGACAATAGCTTGGAGTAACAAGGATAGATAATTGTTTTCATGATTAATTCAGAATGGGAAGTACTCCATTCTCTGTAGACGATGGCTCTGTCTGTGTGAAATGTGTAATTAAAGCCATCAATGTTGGTTTGTAATGTTCGGTTTATAAAAAGATTTACTGGTTGTAATGTAAGGTATTTTAATATTGTAAAATATAGGTTGTTATGTAGAAACTTGTGTATCTTTTCGACTTCTGACTCTACTCGAGTTTTCTGCATATACATTATGTCATTGGTGTCTTAAGAATAAAAGAAACGTTAAGAAGAAGTCAAGAATTAAAATGGCGAAATTAATAATTGAGGGAAGTCTGAGTAATTCCTTGTAATGTCGTTAATATTTTATTTTTTGGAAATTTGTGTACTCTTTTAGACACTGGAACTTATGACATCGCCTTGGATGAGTCTGCAAAGGTGTTCCATTTGTAATTTTAATAAATAAATAATTTGATATATCAGGTACAGGCATTGATAGTCATTTGTTATTCTACTGATATGTTCAATCTAAATTCAAATAAGTTAACCCCCGCTTTACAGTTCTATTTTCAAGTGAAAAATGTATGTAGTATAAATAATATACTAGGTACAGACGCCAGCACATCAAGCTACCCCAAACTGTAAATTTTTTCCAACTGAACATGAACCTTAAACTCATGTAATAAAGTTGAAAATCGATCAAAGAAATTTGACAGATTGGGGTAGTTGATCTGCTGGCGTCTGTACATAAATTTTTCATTACTGGCATAAAATTATGCCAGCACTATATTAAAGTAAACACTGCGTACTGGTTTTTATTACGACTGCGATCATACGTAAACCCGAATGTTTTCAATTCTATAACTATTTTCCACAAAATGCATCCAATTTTTGAATATTGCAGAATTTTTCGATTCCTTTATCTACTCTAGTTTTAATACCGTTAAGTGCTGCCTCCATTTTTATAAGCTTGTGCATATTTATTGGAGCAGGGTGTGTTTGATTTAATATTTTCACAAATACAGAATTTATTTTATGCGTTATTATTGAAAATTATTGAAATTGTTTAACGTGATAGTCTGACTGGAAAATGAGGCAGAATTTCGATTATTCTAGCAGTTTATTTGAACGGGTATGACCGTTGGGCAAAGTCTCCACATAATGGGTGCCTCAAGATAGTATGCGTAACGGGAGGGCTAGTTCCAGGCGGTACGGTAAAACAGTTCCTGGAAGAAATTGAGAGCAGGTTTTTCTCCAGCCGTAGGACAGTATAGGTTAAAAAACAGATGTGCATTTTTGGTGGTCACACTTATGAGCAGAGATTGGATATTCGGATGCATATTTACCTAAAGATATTTTTTAGCTATGAAAGTATGAAAGCGGCTTTATAAATTATTTATAATATTTATTAAAAACCCCGGGATTCTTGGATTCCATAACTATTCAGATATGTATTAATTTAAAATTAATGTTTAACCCGATAAAAATATGTATATGTACTGGTTTGTATTAGTTAAAACAAAAATAAACAAATTACTTAAAGCCTAAGTTAAGACTTTTTCGATACAACAGCGCATTCCATGTTAATCAACATCTTAACTCTAGGTGAATATGCATCCAAATATCCGATCTCTGCTTATAAGTTACCAGAACGATAAAAACCAATTGAAATTAATTTTATTAGAGGCTTATCAATTTTGGGTAAAATCACCAACAGATATTAAAATATATTTTTCCTTAAATTCGTCTATGTATTTTTTTTACGAAAACCGTACTTAATTCTTCAAATCTATGTCACTGCAGTAAAGACAACACAATGGAGAACAGTGGTGGCCAAGTGGTAACGGTCACGACTTACGAGTTGTAGACCGTAGGTTCGAACCCAGACAGGCGTACCTTTGTGTAAATTATTTCATCACCATTGCTCTCAAAAACTGTGAAGAAAAACATCGTGAGGAAACCGGCATGTCTTAGAACCAAAAATTCGAAAATAATTATTTGACATCTACCAACCTGCACTGGGCCCGCGTGGTGGATTGGCCTGTGTCCCAGCAGTGGGAACGTTATAGGCTGTTTATGAAAGACAACACAATGGTGTTTTATTTCGCGTTATAAAGGAGGCAATCTTCCCGACTATAAAAAATGTACTGGTTGGCGATAATGAACACCACTTGCACTTCCCAATATTTGAATAGAGACACATTCATCATCATCATTTCAGCCGAAAGACGTCCACTGCTGGACATAGGCCTCCCACAAAAAGGGGGGTTTTGCCATAATCGCCACGCTTGGCAAGCGGGTTGGCGAACGCAGGATGGTGGTAAAATGCATAGAAAATGCTGCTGCCCATTCTAGTAAGTCCCTTAGTCGCCTTCTACGACATCCATGGGAAGATGTGGGATGGTGCTATTCTTTTACGTCTGGCACCACACGGAATAGAGACACGTCCTATACATAATCACCTATATAAGCTGGACGCGTGTACAGGGGCTTGTAGTTGAGTTATATCAGCCGCACGAATGGATCAATCAGGTTAAGCTACGGTTACCGCGGTTGGTCCGTGGATGGGTGACCATATTTACATCCTAGGACCCCTCCGTGCCTCGGAAAGCACGTTAAGCCTTTGGTCCCAGTTACTATTCGTTACGGGACATCAGAAGCTCGACATTCTGACCAAGCGGTATCATATTACCCAATAACTGGGTTGTGGAGTTCTGAAAGCAGTCGGTTCATGTAAAATACTGGTATTTGAACTGCATCTGATTAGACTGGAAACTGGCCCCGACATAATTGGGAGAAGGCTAAGCAGATGATTAGATTAATCTTAGAGATGAAGCCGTAGATAATAAGCGCACACCACAAAGAACCTTATTATATAAGAGCATTCATTCCACGCGGGCTGGCAACAACGCATTTATAGTAGTTTTTCTTGATTATTAAATACAAACAAAAGTAAACATTTTTTTCAGTCATGCACTAGATCGTTGGTATTTTCAAGTTTGTATGTTTTTTTTTACAGTTTTTTTGGTATTTACTTATAAAAATCGACATATATTTTCTATTTGCATTAATTAGTACAATTAAATGTTTTTATTAAATAGTTAATGTTAAAAATAATTATAAATACCAACGATCTAGTGCTTGGCTGAAAAAAAAATTGTACTTTTGTTTGTATTAAATGAAATAATCACGAAAAAATACTTTAAATGCGTTGTTGCCAGCCCGCGTGGAATGAATGCTCTTAATAGAAGATGCGGCTAGCTTTCTTATCATCGTAAAGAGGGCATTAATTTATTAGTATGAATACTTACTCATAACACTTGCATGAGATATTACTCTAATAAACTTACTGGCACCACCATATTTTCAAGTTACGGGTCTCATCAAGAAAAAATATGATGACTCGTTAAATGTAAGTGGCAATATGAAGTTAAAACATTATAGTGGAGTGGTTTAGTATTCATGGTATTATAGTAGGTACCTAGCGAGGCACTCAGTGAAATTGTATGCAAGGAGATCGCTCATTTCAAGTGGGCGCGTAGGATCTTGCGATTTGTCGCACGACTTCGTGTTATAATCTTCATTTGTTTTTATGCGTTTAAATATGGAATGTTATTTTCAACCAAGTTCATGTAGACGCGCACTAGGTAACATATAATGGCTAAATGAAGGCAAGAATTTTCTCAATTTCCCGGCTGCCGCAGCCTGACTGAATCTACTTGGAAATCTACTGCGCAGGGGCACTTACTGCATTTGTGCCCAGTTGATAGCAATAGGCTAGCACCCTATAACTTGGGACTTAAACATAACGGGTGAAATTTCCAAAAACCTCTCAGGGAATACAGGCGTCATGCTATGCATGAAATTAACATCTACATAGATAATAAGTCAATCACACACTAACAATGTCCGGTATTTGACTGCTTAGCACACGTACAAAATGGTCTGAAAAGCATTTGCACGTTGCATTATTATGGTTTTACATACTTGCATTAATAAATATATTTGATTTGCGCATTTTGGCTATACATTTACAGTTTACGCTGATCTCGCACTGTACGGAAATCATATACAATGCGAGATCAGCTTATACTGGAAATGTATAACTTGATGTGTAGCCGTGTGTGTACTAGCCCTAATGCAAATAGTATCATAAGTAGAGTCTTAGGTTAAAATAATACACACGACTTCGTACACTGCCCAACGGGTGGGTATTATACAGGGTAAAATTTTAACCAGTGCGCAAACTTAACCATAAATTCGGCTCTAGACCCCCCTAGTATAGATATTTTTCGTTGGTTATACAAAAAAAAATCTGCTGTTCCATACATTTTAACCACGTAGCGCACGTAGCGTTTCTATGCAACAGCTGATTTTTTTGTGTAATAACCGATGAAAAATTTCTTTGCTAGGGGGTCCAGAATGATATGCCTAATTTATGGTACAGTTTGCGCAATAGTTAACATTTTCCTGTGTATTATAGGTAGGTACCCACCCGTTGGGCAGTGTACGTTCATAATTAACCATTTCACTTACCTACCTTTTCACTATTCATCAACAAAAAGCGTACCCAAACTATCGTTCACAAAGAGCAGATCTAACCCTCCAGATAAGTCCCCATGTGGTCTCATAACCCTCCATACATCACCACAGAGGTTCATCTCAATAGATGCCGGGAGTAGACAATTAGACCCCTAATTTGTAAGCGGTACACCCCTCCCCGATGTCACAGAGCGTATGTTTATTTTGTAAACAAACAAGTACATTTGGGTAGCGAACTTGTGTGGAGATGTGTACCCGGCGTGGTATTTATACGGAGAACGTGTGCTGTGGTTAAATATTTGTTGATTTGTTGTGTAAAAGATACGTTTTGGGTAGTTGATTTTTGATTCGGGTTTCAAACTATCCTATTAGCTTAATATATCTAGATGACGTTATGTATTTCCTACCACATCTCTGTGAATAATTATTAGATAGTCAAAATAAAAGTCAGAAACAATGACAAATTCAAATCATAACTGACATTTTTTGAAAGTCGTATGAAATGGCTACAGCTCTGACAGCAGCAACCCAACAGCAACCTTGTTGTAACGAGAATAAAGATCACTGTGACATTGACAGACTGGTTACTGGCAGCAACCCAAAAACAATCTTATTGTACCAAGAACGAAGTTCACTTTGATTTTGACAGTGACGCAAAATCAGAGGTAAAATAAGTGTGAACAGACTACAGTCTGTTTACATTTATTTTACCTCTATTCATACACAGCCTATTATATCTCTTTTCATATGAATCTGAAAACAATGAATTTCTCTGGCTGTACGTTCTTACGAATTATCTTTTATTTATTTTGTCTTCTATATAAATAAAAATAAAAGTCTTGACTGACTGACTGACTCATCAACGCCCAGCCCAAACCCTTGGACCTAGAAAGCTGAAGTTTTTCACAGAAGTTTCCTTTATAATGTAGACAAGGAATAAAGAAGGATTTTTCGAAATTCAACCCCTAAGGGAGTTAAATAGGGGTTGATAGCTCCGCGGGCGAAGCTGCTAGCAAAAGTTAGTGTACTAATATAATAGAAAAGTTGAAGAATATGTTCTCTACTTAATATTTCTCTCTCGCACATACTTATCTTTTCATCTTCCAAAAAAAAACTAGGTTTCTAGTTTCTAGATCAAAATCGAAAACCTCTGAACAAAAGCAGCATAGCGTGGAAAAAATATTCATAAGTTTGTACGTGATATGAAATTAATATGAAGTAACAGCTGTACTGGCTTTAATATGATGTAGTAAGAAAATATACTATTTCTTTAGGACACAAGGCGAACAGACACATCAAAAAAGTTAATAAAAAAACGTTGAAAGATGTATTGGTGTTTGATTTGCTCTGGGTTATTTTATTTCAAACTAGCGATCCGCGCTTGCTTCGCATAGTTTTTGCTACTTGATGAGACATCATTCTCCTTCCGATAGCCTAATTTATTTGGAGTCGGCGCAGCATTCTTTTTTTTCGTCCTCACTTCTCTATTAGTCGACATATCCGTAGTCACACCCTTTCTAACCATATCATCATTCACACAGTCCATCCATCGTTTCTTTGGTCTCCCTCTACTCTCCTATAAAGGTATAATCCAATTATTATATGTATACCTCTGGCTTTAGGCCCTAATATTACAAATATTTATGTAGGTACACCAATTATTTCAATAAACAATTAACATTTTAATTAGTAGTAATAATATGTAAGTAGTTAGCAATTTCAATTACATGTGTTTTGTCAAAGTCAACATAACCCATTTATTTTTTGGGTGGGAAATCATCAAATAACTTCTCCCGCTCTGGTTGGAGCGGGAGGGCGTGTCAGACTTTTACTGACTAAAACCCACCCGTGTTCCCTCAGTTGCCTGTGTGCTAGGGGCCATAGTAGCTCTTTCAAATAACCCGCACCCCTGTCAGGCATCGGCCCTTGCGGACCCCACCAGTTGACGCTGAAATCTCTTTGAGGCGCGTGGAACACAACGTGCCGTTGACTCGGGCTTGGTCCTTACCGGACAGCGAGCTACCCATTACTCGCCATCCGCACCCCGCGCCTACGGTGGCCGGGAATCAGCCAAGGATTCCCGACGCCCAGGGCGTCTCCTGCGGCGACTAGGGCCTAAATCCCCGAAGGGATGGGCAGAAATGCCCCTATATACATCCATATTTCACCAGTTATATTTTAAGTCCCATGTAGAAGGGGCGAGCCTATTGTCATCAACCAGGCTCTATTCCAGACTCAGACCGCTTTTGAGAAACTCCTGATGGAAATATCTAAAAACGCTTTTGTCAGACCTGATAAGCGAACCCAGGACCTCTTGTTCAGCAGTAGCTCAAACTCAAACTCAAAGCATTTATTTCAAATAAACGAATTACAGGCACTTTTGAATTGTCAAGGTCAGTGAGTTAGAAAGATGAAGCTAGTTGCCCATTCCAAAGCGTAGGTACCTATGGAGAAAAACGGGCAAGAAACTCCATGGACACTCTTGGGACCACTTGACCAACCAGGCAGTTATCCTTCTTTAATTCTATTGTATTATTATCAAATAATTTCTCACGAGTTCCTTAGTACTTTTGACCCATCCTACGCCTTGAACCCCGCTACCTTGCAGATTGGACTGCTTATTACAATTTCTCATCAAGTTATTAGGTCCAATATTGTAGTAAGGTTCATTTTATCCCAGCCTTTTCCCAGGTGCGGACAAATATTAATATTTTACTCGAAACAATTTCCTTCTACCGTCATTGTGCAACGTTATACGGTTTCCCGACCACATCCACGACTTCCCGACATTTACAATACAAGTAAAATAGAGTTCTAAGCTTAACAAAATTGGCGTGCTTCCAGATTGAGTAATACAATCATTCTGCTATAATAATTAGCAGTATAATAGGTACGGTCGACTTACGAAAACCTTATAAAACCATACTTACCTTGTCATATTATACGATGCAAATTGCGGCGTCACAAATTGTGACGTATAAGTCCACGTTCGCGCAGATATCAACATCGCGGCGGGGATTTATGGCGCACTGGATTTTAAATCAATTAGAATTAAGAATCCAAAAGAGAGCATCCCAGAAATAACACACTGTTAGATTTTAAAATATGTACGGTTGACTCACAAAAACCTTAAAAAACCATACATAATATTATAAAATATGACGTATTACATCAAATGGTCAAGATTTGTCACTTTAAACCGCTCTAAACACATTAGATGAAGAATGAATTTAAAGTGACAACGTCCCAAAGTGATAAAAAGTTTTCGCGCATACAAAAAAGAGGCCAAACACCCACCAAAGAACGTGATCTTTTTTCTTTTTCGACCTTTTTGTACCACTCTATAATTGTGTACGGTTATTTCGAATTTCGAAACCCATTCTGGCACCCTCTTTAATTGGTCGTATATAGCGTTCCCCCTTTCTCTGTGAGCAATGCTTTCGGCGATTGCAGAAGTGTTGATAGCCCTTAGACTGAGCAATGTTTCAGTGGCCCTTAAGTAGTTTCTAGTATTTTGATCGTTGGGGAGTTTTACTTTAATGGAATTCAAAGGGAGACTATTTAGTAAAACCTTATTTTTTCCCCGACCTGTTTTATGTTTGTAAGTAAAGAAGGATTGATCGATAACCAAGCTGTGTACCTTTACCTATTGGTGGCTTTAGACTATTATAATTCGAAGTTTACTGGCAACCGGATTGCGTGTATGACCAGCTGTAAAGTCAAAGTCAAAGCATTTATTTAAAAATAAAATAAATAAATAGGCACTTAAAAGGCACTTTTGAACGTCAACATTTACATTAAAATAGAATTGATTTTAGTCGCCCCTTCCAAGATATAGTTTCGTATGGAGAAAAGTGGGCAAGAAACTCCACCGTTACTCTTTTAAAATGTTTTAAGTACAATATTTAACATAGTACATTCATTATATTATAATTATGTGTGAAAACGATACACCCAGAATAAAATTATGATACCAAAATAGGTAAAAAGAATGAAATTGAAGCAATACAGATAAATTAATTCTATGATAGATACATGGTGCTCATATATGTATGAATGAACGTATATATGTAGATATATACGTAAACGAGACAAAAGAAGTACATACAGGATGGGTAAAAAATCGTAGATCAAACGAAACAGGGCGATAGTTGAGGTTATTTGCAGTAAAAAACATCACTGTGGCAGAGCTCTCACGTTATCTCCTTTAAAGTTATGACTATTTGAGTGTTTTTTGAAGAAAATAGCAAAATTTGTAATAAATAGACAATAGAGTAAAATGGGTACCCATTTTAAAACAATAAATGATGTTTAGTTGCTTCTAGGAAATCTAAAATATGCGTGTGAAAAAAAAATTGTTGTGTTTTTTTTTTACTTCAAATAACCTCAACTGTCGCCCTGGTTCGTTTGCCACGATTTTTTACCCACCCTGTACAAGGATCTTAGGAGATGAAGTTCTGTAGTTTCTGTTTTCAATCTTGATGTTTTTCGTCTTGTCCCGTCCTTGGGAATCCGGCCCTTTACCGTTTGAGCCACCACGACAGTAACCTTAGTAAGGTACTAATTTATATCATTAGTGAAAAAAAATACGCCTATTAAAATGTTTTTGGAAGCGGGTGGTAATCGGTCGTGTCAGTAATAGAGAAACTTTAAACATCGAATATTCAATTCAAGCACCAATTACTGGCCGTTTACACTGCGTTCGATTTTTAAATTACTCCAAAACTAAAAAAGTGAGACCGTTTCGCTTTCCATTTAACGTTTTTACTGAGCATACACTATCCCTAACGCGAATTCCAATCCATTTAATTGCTCCCTATACACGTCGGGTTTTCAAGGAGCTTTGTTACTTTCCACTGTACTGAATGGGCAACGGTTGTTTAATAATCTGTAACAATCACAGATTAGCGGTACGTGACTAGAATGCATAATACTGAGCCTTTGTTGGAACTGTTCAGTTTTGTAGTTAAGGGGTGTGTTAACGTTATTTTATGTTATTTTTGTATTATACGTATGATTGGAGTCCTGGTTAAGTCACGCACACATTGGTGACTATTATTAACTTTGTGTTTCAACGATGTACACAGTAATGCATTTCTCGTTTCAATTTTCTCTGTAATGCTTTGTAACCAAAACGAAACAAAAACCAACTTCGATTTGTAGATTCAGCCTGGTAGACTATTTCTGTCAGTCATATTTACAAATAGTGCTTCAAGATATTTTTTTATTAAAATTCGCACCGCCATCTTGTTTTTTAACTACATGACAAGTGACATTTCACAAAAGCTGAGGCCCTAGTATGAGTTTTTTTTAACCATATCGACCTATCGCGTCGACTGCGTTCGGCGCTCCATTTGGCCCTGGATTGGTGAAGGACCAATCGGAGCGCGCAACGCGGTCGATACGTTAGATCGCGATGGTTAAAAGAAACGCACACTAGGGCCTCTGATGACGACATGCTTAAGAAGTGTGTTATCGTTAATAATGTTTCCAATAAAAATTTCAATTTAAACCTTATATTGTGCACCACCCATTCACTAACACTATAATTAAACTTAAAAATAAATAAAAACGTCAGACAATTTAATCGCGTGCTCCACCTGGTTGCAACGGTCGAGCGTACCTTAATAACCTTTGATGATTATATGGCGTATCCAGTGCAATTTAGTTCTGTAACAGCTCTGTACAATTGGGCTGTATATTTTTATGTAACATACCGATTACTATCAGTTTTACAGTTACGGTCTGTATAAATAGGCAATTCTGTTTATCTTTTATCGGTCCCTCTCAATGCTTTGTAAAGTTGTTGTGTAAATATTGTAATGTACAAACGGAATATTAAACTTTTGAATTAAATTAAACTGTGTATTTGTGTACGTGCTGGATGGTTGATGTTTTGTTGTGTACTGACATGTTACGCAATTTTGTTTCAGCTATGTTCTTTTTAATTATATGAAGGAAAGACTGGTATACCAAAAAATCGTTTCTGTCCTTTATCTAAAGAACGTCTATTTTTTTTTGTTAATTACGTGATCGTTTACGTTTAAAAATAGTTTCACTATATCATCATCATCATCATTTCAGCCGTAAGACGGCCACTGCTGGACTTAAGCCTCCTCCAAGCACCGCCACCTCGACCAGTTCTGTGCTTCTCGCTTCCAGCGGATTCCTGCTGTTTACTTTCACTGTAGACCACAATACATTTCAATAATTAATTAATTGTGCATTATTATTCATATTTAAATCTACTTTGTCTTAAATAAATAATTGCTTTTTGACGTAAAAGCTTTAAACGTATCAATTCAATTGATTGGCTCTATACGCGTTTGTCGGGCACGGTTGGCGCGGTGGTTAAGCGTTTGTCTGCGGCGCTGCGTGTCGCGGGTTCGATTCCCGCACTGAACAAATATTTGTATGACCTACAAGTAGTTGTTCCGGGTCTAGCTGTTTGTGTAGGTAGGTATGTGAGTTAAAATTTTTGTAAAACGTACCCACAATAAAGGAGAAATTCCTAGTGTGGGGCAACGTTTAAAAGAATAATATAGATATGACCTTGAATTCTCCCGACCACCACTCAAGGTCACTTATTTCAAAGTGTTTAGGACAATCAGTAAAACAATAGTTTCCAAGTTTTCGTTTAATTCCCAAATCAACATACAGATTGGTACAGTCTGAAACTGAAACACTATCACTTAGGATTCAATCTATTTTGAAACGACTGAGTAAGTTGATTAAAATTTTATTCTTGATTGTTGTTATGTTGCATTCCTATATTTATTTTTAACTTGATTAAAAATAAACGGGTCGTCAGAAGCCCGATAGCCTGACAACTAGTCTTAAGAGGGAACAGGGCGTGCGATTCTCCATACAAATGTATTCCCCTTTTTTCTTCCTAAATATTACAAAAAACGCCCTATTTTTACAGCCGTGATTAGAGGACTACCAGACAAATTAGAAAAGTTTTTACCATTAAAAAAAAATGATAGGAACCTAAACATACTCTTTCTTAAAATGTTAATTTAAAAAATAATGAATCGGCTCAGTTTTCGAGGAGAAAAAAAGGGGAATACAAAACGTCGATCTCGTCAAAAAAATTGTGATAATTTCGGTCTGAGCCGCAGCTGTCCCTATCACACACTACGGGGACAGCCTTACTGACACCGCGACGGCAATAGTTTCTTCAAATACCTATTTTTCAAATTCCTCGCAGGCCCTGTCCCCTCTTAACAAGTAGTATCGTGTCTACCCAGTAACTGTGTTGTGAAGTTCAGATAGGCAGTTGGTGTATGTAAGCTACTGGTATTCAGCTGGATCCGGTAAGATTGGAAAACAACTTCAACATAGTTGGGAAAAGGGTAGGCAGATGATGATTAGAAATAAACTGGGTATTTTGGAATTCTAAAATTGATTACATATAAAATGATAAGTAGGTACTTATAAGATCTTTATAAAGTAAGTTCTTTTTAACCGACTTGATAAAGAAGTAGGTTATCAATTCGACACGTTTATTTATATATATTTTTTTTATGTATTTTCTGGCATAACTCCGTCATATATAGACGGATTTGCAGAATTCTTTTTTTGTTCGTAAGGGGTTTATTCCGAAATGGTCCCATTTAAATTTCGTATAAATTTGATGATGAGTTTCGGAGACAGACAACGGAACTCTTTAAAAAATGACAGCAAACAAACCGCGATTGCTGCTATCGCATAAATATGCATGACCCCAAGGATGATTAAATTTCGAATTGTGTGGGGTAGGTACTTTAACTAAAACGTGAAAAATAAAAAACTTTATGCAAAAAATACAACTGACTTCCAAAAAAACACTACAAAGTGAAAAATAACTTTAATTTCGAAAGGCGGTGACAAAAAATTAAATCAAATACATATCCAAAGTCATCGACTTCCGAAATTAAAGTTATTTTTCACTTTATCGTGTATTTTTGGAAGTCAGTTGTTTTTTTTAAGTCTTTTAAGAAATGTTGTCTACACTTATTATAAAGAGGTCAAATTTGCGAATTTTACATGCAGGGGTAGTCTTTGGAGCTACCTACTCATCAGATTCCGAAAATTCTAATTTATATTAAAACAAGACAATTCAGGCAGAAGCTCGTCTCTTATAAATAGATAGATGTAAATTGCAACGCAAAAAGAATCTTCTTTTTAAAGTCACTTGTTTAAATAACATTGAGATTCAAACCTTTTACACCAGTTCCACCACCTTAACACGTCTAAATGTAACTGATTTAAACTTTCGCTCCAATCTTTACCAAATAAAATGGTCCTAATGCCGTCCATTTTCATCGTCCGAACATTAAATAGGACAATTACACTGGGCGTACAAAATAACGGCACACTGGTAAATATCCGGGCTTAATAAATATTGATAACAGTGCTGTGATTTTCACTACATTTTAAATGAGTGTAATTAAGTACCTCCCTTATTAATTGTGAATAAATGAAATGTGGTAGTGACATCAAAGTAAGTAGGCTTAAAGTCTTGCCTAGACTACTTTTTATTTTCCGTGTACAATAAAGTATTTTAAGTTTAGGTACTTTATGTCGACTGTCAAATGAATAGTCATGCGTAGGCTGCTTAGTTATGTTCAAGACCTTTGCTTGCTCAAATTGACAAATAATTTAATAGTAAAAACGTAGTATTGATATAGGCTAGATTAATAAGTTAAATAATAGTATCTTGATCTGAGTGCGACGCCATACAATATAATAAATGAACTCAATGATTTTTGCCCACGTAAATTCGCACCTTTTCGGAATTCTTCGGCTTAATTTCTTATTACCATAACAGCTGTCGATGGTCCCTGATAAGCAGAAATTGGCTTACAGCAGATTCGCTTCCCGACGGCTTCGAAATCGGCAAAAAAACGTAAGTTCCACGAACCGAAAATTGCGATTACAAAAATGGGCAAGTCATGTTAATTTTTTACTCGAATTCTCTCCTGTGGTCAGTTAAATTACCATATGTTTTACTATGTCAGCTTTTTCATACTTTGATTTTTTTTCCGGATATCTGAGTCCTTTACGATGGGTAATAAAATCGAACGGCGGTCAATGCGGCAACTAGTGCGGTGCTGTTGGGAAATCGCGGATATCCGCCATCTTGCTTTGTTTTGTTTAGGATACGTTCGTTGTTTAAAGTGTTGTATAGGGACGTTTGAGCTGATGTTTTGTTGCTAGGTGGTGGCAGTTTATCTACGTTTAGTTTGAATATCGGAAATAGTGTAGGGAAATGTTACTTAAAATGGTAAATAAGTGGTCATTAATTTTGCTATACTTACCTATTTTTACTTACAAGGAATAGGATTATTATCAATTTCACATTATGTATCTTATCAATCAAGTAATTTTAAGAGCTAAAACGTACTAAGACTCTTTTGTCAAACAGGTACGGTCACCAAAAGAGATAAGTAACCAGGGTTGTTCGGATGTGATTGTTGTTTAGTTAGAAACCGTTGGATATTTTCTTAATTAAATTAAATGATAATAATAGAAAACAAACAATTCATTTATCAAATTTAATTTAATTTGTAAACATCAATTGGTTTTTAACTAAACTTCAACTACATCTGACTACTCTGGTGGCATGTCTCTTTTGGTGACTGTATATAGACAGCCATTAAAACGCTTCACTTTCGCTTACTTTTCACAAGTGAAAATAATGTCCAGTTAGAGAGAAACACATTGAATCTTACTAATAAAACCCTACCCATATTATTAAGCTATAACCACACGTCTCAATAACTCCACAGTCTGTACTGAAAAACATAATCACCAACCAAAAGGGGTTAATAGGAATAAAAAACCCCAATCCGAAGTCCAATAACGTTTTTAATGAAACAATTCCACCATTACGATACATTTCAAGTCTATACGTACTTTTTTCCTCGTAGTGGCTATGGCCATTACGACTGGCCATAAACGAAATGGTGGCCAGAATGGCGGACGAAGTTACTCCGCGGACTTTCGATGTTACAACACTGGTTTTTGCTTTTGTGAGATTTTGTGTGTAATTTTAATGTAAGTTGAGTTTTTGTGGAGATTATGAATGTCTTAAAATGAAGGATTTTGTGTGTTTATTCGCGTAGTGGTTTTAAACTGCTTGAATTCGAATGCGGTTTTCACTATCAGCACTATACAGGGTCAAATTAAATTAGCTGGCAATACTTTACCCACGTGTTGGGTATCGATAACGAAAACGAATGATAATAAAAAACACTAAGAAACCATCAAGTTTTAAAATAATGACCAACAAAATGTTGACGTATAAAACTGTTTTATAAAAGATTTACTTACAAATGTAAACATTTCATTTTAATTGCAAAAACGGTTACCAACAGCGCCCTCCTGTCAATGGTATTCGAACGCTAAAAATCTTTTTAGCACTGTATCTATTAGTGATGTTCCGGATATCCGTATCCGCGGGATAAAAAGATTCGTATCCGTATCCCTATACGTTACATTTTTGACGAATCTTTTACCTTATTAATAATTCCAAATCGCACTACTAAACTTCTTTGTAGATCTTTTTTTTACTCATACAACAAACACAAACATTATCTATGCTGCCCAGTGTCACACTAAACTATAGACAAAACCAAAGAAAGACCCGCGCAACACAAGTCGAAACATGTTCTGTCACGCAAAGAGTCAAGTGGCGTCAACTATCGTTTCAAGGTATTGCGCACCGACAGCGATTGAGTAAGAAAGTTAAGATCCGTATCCGTATCTGCGGATCCTGACTCTAATTATCCGTATCCGGATCCGTATCTGCGGATCTACATTTTTAACGATCCGGCACATCACTAGTATATTACCCACATATCAACTCAACATCAACTTTGAACAGTGTTTATAAAGCATCTAATTATTTAGCCAGTTAATTTGACTACCACCACTAACACTAATTACCTATGTACTGCGTATTACCTTACTATGGCGTACCTATTGATGTGATTGCAGTGCTTCACAAGACACATATTAACCTATGCTCTTGAACATGCCAATTATGGGATGGTGTTACCATATTATGGAATATTGATGACACATACACCAAGCTTGAGAGCAGGTGGCCTAGTGTAGAGTTGCAGGCCGTAGGTTGGAACCAAGTCAGGCGCTTTACATTGTGAATGTGTATTTCATCACTGTTCTCAAAACTGTGAAGCAAAACATTGTGAGGAAACCGGCATGTCCTTAAACCAAAAACGAAGACATGTGACATCTTCCAACACGCACTGAGGCCGCGTGGTGGATGACGGCCCACTCCCTCTCGCTGAGAGGAGGCCTGTGTCCCAGTAGTGGGGAAAATTATAGGCTAATTATGTTGATCCACTAAGCTTTAGTATGTAGAAGGCTGCTGTTGCCTATTGGACTCACACACATATTATCAGCTTTTTTAAACGATGACGGGAAATCAAACTGACTTGTGTCACTCAACTAATACTTAGAGAAATCCGTCTGACGTCCAACTTCTTCCTTCGTTTGCGGTGGAGTCCCAAATGTATGTATGTAAGTACAGTTAGCAAATGTGTCCAAAAATTCAAAATAGAAAGTTTAAGCACATAATAATGCATGAATCCTTAAATAGTTTTGTTAATATTTAAAAAACAAGATGGCGACTTTAGTGTTAGTAGACCACGTGAAAAAAAAATCCATAAATAGCTGCTGTTGTACTGTAATATCTAGGTACTTGGCACTGAAACTCAAACACCTACAACTCAAACATTTCCCCGGTAATTCCAACAACTTCTACAATAAAAATTACATGAAAATCACACGTCGCTAACAAAATATATTCACGAACGATAATTTCCGATCGTTACCGAGCGTTGCCGAACGTTTCCGAAACTCCCCAAGTTTCAGTGGCAATAATTCTTGATATTTCATACGCATTAATTCACTCGCAGTCAACGACTGTTGGGCGGTGTTTTATTTCAATCAATTCATTTTAATTCGTACCCTTGCCATCCAAGTTTTATGCCTTTTGCGTCGAATTGGAACTGTGGTTATATTGTAAGCGGAGCGAGTAACCGTGAGCGTTTCTTACAATATTTTGTACTACCTTTTCCCAGCTGATTCGCCCGCCTGGAATTCGGAAATTGTCCCACAGGAACGTACTACCGGGATTTAAAGTATTCTATATGTTAATCAAGGTTAATCTTTTCTGCCATTTTTGCGTGATTGATTCTCAAATCCAAATATCCAAACTTGCACATTTACAATATAGGATAAATTGTAGTATGGTAGGATTACTAGGATTATCTGGCTCTCTTTGCTATTTCCTGTGAATTAGTAACCTCATTTAGAGAAGACTAAAGTATGAGGAACACTAACTTTTGACACTTCTCAAAGACACTTTATCAGTTCAAAAAATTGTCGAAGTTACAAGCTTTTTCCATACACTTCAATCCGGGCTAAAGATATTCTATCTATCGATCTATTCAGCCTGTAATGTCCCTTTTCTGAGCAAAGGCCTCGTTTTGTTACACACGTCTCTCCACTGCCATTGCGGATCTATCCTTCCGGTAAAAGTCTAGTTCGTCCCTCCATCATTATCTTTGTCTGCCACGATGCCGTCTAGCATTTAATGGGACACAATCAGTGGTTCTGACCATAGCTGATCTGACAAGTGCTAATCCCACTTAAGATCTACAAAATGCGTCCAAAAACATGTCAGGCTCGCAGTTTTACTTTAGCCCTACAAACCAAGTCATACCAATATCACACAAATGTCTCGCTTGACACACATGTGTGTATATGGATTCCTAAACACGTGTTCCTCCCGCATAACAACACTGTTTACACTACCCGCAAACTGCGAGTAGCTGTATGATATCAATATACGTATGTACGAGTAAGTATCTACTAGGCTGGCTCTTCGTGAGAATGAGGTTACAGTAATATTTAAAGCACTATCAAATCATCTTGTATTGAAAATTTTACAAAACAGCGTCTTTACAGTCGTTCGTTTTAGAGCCTGTAGCCTTAAATTTGTCCCTAATTAAACTGATCCAGCCTCTCCCTTGCTGAACTCCCCCAGCGATGCCCTAAGTCAAGGTCCGTACCCCACACGGGTGCCTTTAGCGTGTAGTCGCTTAGTTTTTAATTTTTTTGAGCCCTTGCCGGAGGCCTTAATATACCTATAGAGGCACCAACAGGCAAGTCCGGTTAAGCAACCGGCAATCTCCTAAGATGACCTGCAAGATAATAGGTTTTTTTTTGCACAATATTATGACACCCGTCGGTGTAAGCTGTATGAATAATGCCTGATCTGTGCCTACATATAGAGGCGTTTATATAATTTTTCATGTCATTTACCTACCTACAGACAAGCATTTGCATGATCAGCCTATTATGTGCCCACTGCTGGGACACGGACCACCACGCCTGCCTAGTGCGAGTTGGTAGAAGTCACATGTCTTCGAATTTTTGTTCAAGGACATGTCGGTTTCCTCACGATGTTTTCCTTCACCGTTTTGAAAGCAGTGGTGATTAAATAAGTAACCCAAAGTAAAGCGTCTGTTTGGTTTGGAACCTACGATCAACAACTCTGAAGTCGTAGCCGTGACCACTGGACCTCAACTGCTCTCTGTACTGTCAATCCCTTCGGGGATCAGAGGCGAGATGTTATGTATGGATGTGTTTAATTAATTTCAATGATAGTTCATTGCGCAATGATACCTCTCTCAAGCCTTTTCATGTTAACCACACACATATAACATTAAACTTTATACGATGTACCTCGTAATTGATATAGCGTGATGTTGATTTTTACTCCAACGTTTCATAAATATTACCCGCCCGGTAAAATTTGCGGCGGTAAAATTAGAGATTACCTTCAATTTACTTTGCCGGTTACTTTGTTAATTTTAAGGTTAATGTAAATTTAATCATCGCAGCGCGTTTTCGCGAATTAATTTACGGAAAGGTATTTCTGGTTGGTATATCAATTTCTATGAAAGGAAATAAATTGATTTCGTACCTTCATAGTTCGAGTTACGAATGAAAGTTAAATGTTTCGAATAGTTATTCATTTGTTTTCTTAAGGGGAAATGCTAGTGCTCGTGTGATCAGTAAAATTATCAATACAACCCACCCCGTCATATTACAAAACGCGACAATTTTAGTTCTAGCTTAAAACTCTAAGTCAGTTTTTGCATTACCAACTTTTCTTCTATTTCGATAAAGTTCTTAAGGCCACGTTAACTTTAAACAGTATCGTTATGAGTGATAATAGTTCTTATTGCAATCCGATTTGGTTTAAAATCTGTTGTAATAAATTCGAATAATAAATGAGCAAGCGTTTATCGTAAAAATGCAAATAAATTAGATATTAACTATTTAATAATGAATAATCCATCACTAAATGCAGTTTGGCATTTGAAATTTTGTGGTATATTTTTAATTATAATTGTTATTGAAGGGATAAACTGCTTTCAATGATAATTAAGAGGTGACTTTGATGATCGATTTTATGCATTAAAGTATGTTCAATTATGTTTTGAGTTCCATCACTCTATGCAAAAAATACTTGAACATATCATATTTTTTTTGCTTTCAAAATATTTATGGATAAAGAGATACACTGCTTTAAAAAAACACCTTTTTGACCATTTTCAAGAAACCTCCGCCTTAATGCAAAAATGACAATTTAGCACTGGACTAAGTTGTCAGTTTTGTAAAAGGAGAGTTTCGATTTTAGTCAAGTTCTTATTTCAAAAAGACTCTACGGTTTCAACCATACCTAAAGAAAAACCTTGTTTTGTAATAAGGGGGTTTTTTTTTTTGGCTGGGAAATCAAATAACTTCTCCCGCTCTGGGTGGAGCGGGAGGGTGTGTCAGACTTTCACTGACTAAAACCCACCCGTGTTCCTTCAGTTGCCTGTGTGCCAGGGGCCGCGGTATCTCTTTCGAACGGCCCGCACGTATATACTTACTTTTTCATGAAATAGTAATTCTATAGGGTTGTGGATTATATGAACATAGAGATTTTAACTTTTGATTATAACTATGTAACTTGTAGAGCCATATTTCTTACAATCGCGAGTCACATTTCTTTCAGCATACAGCCGTAAAAATGTAAGAAAACTTTAATTTTGCCTGCAATCCATGTGCTCTTCCCGTAAGGTCGACAATTGCCCTTGAGATTGCAAAGAACAGTGTACTTCATTGGACTAAAAAGTTCCAATCTTAAATCCAACATCACCTAAGTAATTAACAAGACAATATTTTTAAAACCCAATTACGTTTTTGCTACCAGTATTTTTTATTATCAGCAACTCTGTAACCTCTTCAGTAAATTAATACCTACATACGACATTACACAGTCCCTTCGCAGAATACCCATTCGCGTTAGTAGCTTCACAAAATTTTCCATGAATTCCCAGTGATTAAGTACAGTCAAAGAAAAAAAGTCCTGCATGTACACACGAGAAAAAAAGTGTAAAAGTGTTTTTTTCACTCGACATTCGACCGCGTGAATTATGGCAGTGTAGTGTATTCAAGGAGTTGTTAGGTCTCGTATAATTGTGTGTGTGTGTGTTTGTTTTGTTTTTTCTGCCTACCCTGCGAATGTGGAAATTAATTTTTAGTATTTTTTCTTTTGTGGGTGGTTTAATTAAAGCGGGTTTGATGCGTTATGAGGAGAGGATATGGCGGTTTTAAAATAATTTGTTTTAACAATTATGAAATGTTTTCAGTATGTGTTACATGTACCTACTTTGAACAGTGGACCAAATGTAATGCTTGTCTATAACAATGTTAAGATTTCTAAAACAGGACATTCTACTTACTTAAAAATTCAGAAGATTCCGTGGACTTTCTTCCGCATCTTTAAAAAACAAAACGCCTGTTTTTCAATAAACCCGATGCACAAAAGGACCGATCGATCCACTAAGTACTCAATCCCTAAAATATCAACAACAGTCCTCGGGTCACCGTCCAATCAATTTGCGTTAGATGTAAGACATACCCAGGGGCGTTCCCCTTTGGATCCATTAGATCGAAGGTACCTATTGGGTATATCCATTTGACTTTCTTTTTTGTTTTTGAGAGATCATCCATTACGGAGTTAAAAGGTTTGGGGAGTTCCCAGAGGCACTGAATTTTGTTTGTATGTTTAATGAGTGATAGGAGTATCAAAGATAGAGTATAAATAAATTCTGTGAAACAAAAATATCTGACGACCCTTGAGAAATCGGCAATATTTCTACCTACCTAGTCCTTTTAAACTTCTTGGTCAATAAAGGTAATAGTAGAAATAAAATGCACTGAATCTATTAATATTCGGATAACCGAGCTTTGCTCAGTTAATTTTTTTGGTTTGACGTTTTCTAAAAATGAAACCTAGCTAGATCGATTTAACGCCCCCGAAACCGCCTGTATACTAAATTTCATGAAAATCGTTGGAGCCGTTTCCGAGATTCAGATGATATAATTATATACAAGAATTGCTCGTTTAAAGGTATTAGATTTATTTAGTAAATTTATTCCGTTTATTTTGGGCCAAATGAAAACATTTACGGATTCTCGAATATTAATATAGTCTATATTCTAATTCAATGTACTTTAACCAAAGAAATAACCTACATAAACTACGTGAAATTCAAAGAAAATTAAAACTTCAGTTACTTTCCTATTATGTATGTATGTTCTTTGTAATTTTTCGCCTTTATTGAATTAGATTTTCCTCCGTACTTTTCCCAAAGCGAAAGGTATCTGTCAAAATTGTTCCGAAAAAAATTTGAAAAGTTTCAAAAGTCGACAACTTTTGCGAAGTTTAGAATGACTTAAGGCTATAAAAGCCTTATGCTTCGTCTTTTGATATCAGAAGAAACGTTTGTTTATTATTTCGCGGATTCAAAAGAATATTTTGGGCTCCCGTTTATCAAAGTATTGGAAACATTTTTCGTTTTGGAAACCCATTGAGGTTTGTTTACAGTTATATTTTAAAATGTTGGGGAAATTCTCTTCTTAACTCATAATGAATTTTGGTTTGGAAAAGACAGGTTAAAACAAACCTGCTGTACACGTTTGGTGTTAAAACAAATCAAATTCTAAGTTCAGATATTTCAGTTTTCTAGTCTAAATAGTATCGGGAATACGTTAGCTATCGCATATAAACGTCATATATGTCAGTTAATGCATGCGTTTGACTGCCAATTATCCTAATGAATAGTGGTCGCGTATACTGCGGTTTACTTTGTTGCGCTCAAACATTGTATCTCCATTCATAGCTGGTATATCCACTTCGCAAACATAATACATATGTTAGTATATACGACAATATGTCAGCAATTCCCTCACTGCAAATGGAGCCTTGTTTAATTAGCCATACATAAGTAAGTTTACATGAATAGGTATTTATATTTGCAGAATAACGGCCTAATTCATAAAAAGTTATCGAACATGTAAACACTTGCTAAAGTCTGGTTTTTCATAGAGAAACCACACTTTAGCAACTGTTAAGATGTTCGATAACTTTTATGAATAAGCCCGTCAATGTTATATTGGCGCCCAGCGTGGGATTTTGTCTTGTTTCCTTATTAGAATATTGAGATAAAATTTCGCTATCCCAACGGCTAATTATGAACAAAATTATCTATTTAGAACATATTTTTTATCACCTAGGTACACACGGCTACACATCAAGCTATACATTGCCAGTTTACGCTGATCTCGCACTGTACGGAAATCCTATACAATGCGAGATCAGTTTATATTGGAAATGTATAGCTTGATGTGTAGTCGTGTGTACGAGTATATTTGGTTGGTAAAAAAAAAGAAATAGGACGGTTTAGTTTACGAGGTGTCGTTTGTGACAGCAATATTTCATGCAGTAAAAAAGGAAAATGTTTTAAACAATGGCACCTAGCTATCGATAGCAATCTAAACTTGCGAATACCTAAGCGAACTAATACACGTATCGAACAAAATTTTAACGTTTTACGAGCGATTGTAATATTTTATGTCAAATCATAAAAACCACTGTTGAAATATGTCAAACGGGTGTTTTTGTCGCATTCGTAAGTTGACTTCATTCCGTTTTTATGTTATCACATTTTTATTTTACGACCTAACAGCATTAGTATGAAAAGCATTCGTTGCTTACCTCCCTTTGTGCTCTCAATTTTTCCTTTATTTTTCGCATCTAATCCGTCACATCGTATCCTCTGCACAATAGAGAAATATTTCTTTCCTTCTTTTTATATGTTTCACGCGCAATAAGTTTGCGCGTGAATCTCGATCGAAATAATACGATATTCGATTATCAGATCCCCCATTCCCAATTTCTCGAAACAGTAAGTGCGCGTCAAACCGAGCGGCCTCCTCAAAAGACAATGGTAACCTCTCAGTCAAAGGTAAAGAAAAAAGCGACGAATCTAATAAACGGGCCACGTATCAATTCCGTTTGTTGCTACACATCCAATAAATAAAGGTCTCCCGAACGTCTTACTTCGTACCGTCGTTAGCGTTCATCAATATGATTTGCGGGGGACCGCCAGAGATCACGTTGGATTGGCTTCGGTGTTCGTCCAATTCTACGAAATGGAAGGGTACACCCGTGGGACAGGCTTTCACAATAGACCTTTCCGAATGAGAGCCATTAATTCGCATCTTTGTTTTGTAAAGCCCAGAGTGACACGAATTGACGTTATATAAGCTCATTTTAACAATAATTCAGTTCGAAAACGCTTTTGTATAAAAACGTTTAAGCTTTGACGCTATTGTCCTTTTTCGTAAATCTGGTCAACCTCAACGAAGGTCGGAGTTCGTAAATTGTTTTGACAACATTAACCTTAAATTCGGGATAAGTATCCATAAGTCTGGAAGTAAAATCAAACACAATGGGGTGTTTCTGCTGGTAACAACAAACAAAGAGCTACGTAATTGAACGCAGCAATTAACTTAGAACAAATAAACCTGCCAGATTTGAACACATATGAAACACGTTTACATCACATAAGACCACTTCATTGAAATAAATTACGTCCACCGCAAACAATGACGTATTTCGGTTTGTATTTTTTATTAAACAATAGTGAGCGGATCTGAGCTATGTTCGGGATTTACGACTGTTTGCGGAGCAACGAATCTGTTCATACCGGTTGGGAGCGGTTCGAACTGGCCCGCATGAGGCACATAAAATCTCTTCCACTATTGAGCCCATCATAAAAAAAATCCTTTTTATTTCGTATAGATGGCCACTCGCGGCCCTGGAAACACCGATTTATATGGCAGTTGTCAATTCTAGCTAACTTTATTCACGGATGTTTATTCAAGAAAATGCTCCGTCGCATCCTTTTATAAATTCGGAAGGCCGACTTATTGTTTTTATGAACAGAAAGCATAATCTTTCTAAAGAATCTGAACTTTTCATTTGTGAACGGTCTTTCAGTTGTAAATAGAAATTTAAATTTCGAGTCCCTTTTAATCCTTTTGTTTCGAGAACACTTATAAAGATTATGAAAAGCATCCTAAATAAAGTAACAACTTAAACGTTTCGTATTATGCAGTAATTTAAAACTCATTGCTGTAGCCGTCATGGCTGGGGTAATGGTCCAAGGAACGGTTCCACAAAATTAAACTAAGCTTAAACCGTGGGCTCGCTTCCTGAATAGTCCCTTTATACGATTTACATCGATAGGCGGACGGGGGATCAGAAAATTTAACATTTACGACTTGCCCGTTATATTTTTATAGGCAGTTCATAAAATAACTTTTCCGAATACATTAGAAGGAACGTTTAGCCTTCCAACGTTTGCTCTCGAGTAATATATTTAACGTTTATAGGTGTTTTGCATAAGCTCCGAGTGTATAAAATGTTTTCTGAATAAGTTTTTGATGTTTGTGTGAAAGTATCTTTTAATGGTAATGTACCTTGTGGGCGACAGTCTGGATTGCTTGTAATATTTCCAATGACTTTATTAGCTTTTGATGTTCTCTTTTCGTTTTCTATAAACATTATATGACTCATGAAACTTTGGGAATAAATCGTTTTAGGTCGTTAAATCTAACCAGGTGCTTCTACTCTCTAAGCACGAAATCCGTCGTTTCGGCTGTAGTTACGGGCGGTTCCTGTGCCGTATCTGATATTACGGTAACGGAGATAAGATTAATTCGGGGCCCGAACTATGAATTAATGACAACACGATTTGACGGTTGTCCCTAATTCCGATGTGTTTTCACCCTTCTGAAAAATACACACGTTCGTTCGTTCGTTTTCACTCGTTTTGAATCCACGATTAAGAGCTGCCAATGTCATCAATGTTGCCATTATTTTCTGTGGAATATTGACACTGACAGCTCTTGAACGCGGTTTAGTTGTGCTGATCGCGTTCAGTTTCATTGGTGAAATTCGCACTTAGAGAGTAAGTTTAAAATTACTTAGACTATTAGAAGATTGATTGCTTAAGAATTCATAAAGTTTAACATGATGTATGGTATGCCTGATAAAACCTAAAAATTTTTGTTACTGGCTACTTCAATAGGCATTCAGAACTCACATAGACGCACCTAAAAACCCATTGTCAAATGAAATGAAATGAATAATCACCATTCTCTTTCCTTCCAAATAATTAACCCGCCACATCATATCCCGCAAAGTTAGCATAAAACTCATAAGAGATTGAAACGCGCAGGATCCTGTCGTTTTTCACGCCACTCCTGAATTCATAACTCCTTCGTAGCACGCTCACCGTCTCGGCTCATTCCCCATAGAGCTTCGCTTATGAGGTTGTCATGATAATTTTATATACCATGACTTACTTCAGAAATGGGAGTATGTAGTGTAGTTCTATTATTAGTTTTTGTTTGTGTATTTGCATTTTCTTTTTCCTTGAGATCATCAAGGGATATTGTATTTATACCTCATTCATTTATTTTTCTTTCTTGTTTATTCTACAGTTTTCCAGTTGAATTGCAAACAGTGCTGTGCTTACTATGTTTTGTTCTTTTTTATATTATTTTCTATCTCACTATAAAAGTTGTCTGTTTGTGGCAGAATTTATGCATCAGTGAAGTTTTCTACCTAGCAAAAAAATCCAAACCATTATCTTAATAAGAAATGTTTGAAAACGGTCGTCTTACTTAAGATTTTAGCTAAAATAATATTTTTAGACCTCACCTTCACTTAAGTTTCCCTCAAACTAGGTCTGTCTGAATAATTTCTATTTAAATTTGAATTCAAACGTGTACTAGCAATCCTTCACATCTTTTAATTAACTACAGCGGGAACAGTCTTCACTGATTCCCACCGGGGATATGTACAACCGCAAAAAATTGTTATAGCGAATTACAACACGGTTTAATTTTGTTTTATTGGACTTTTTTATGGCGGGAACGTGTAAGTTGGATTATATGAATTTGTACTTTATTATTAACGCTTTCTGGGTTTACTTTCGTTTGTGGAGGAAAGTATATTAGTCTAATGACCGCCATTGTGGTAAATATGTGTGGAATTGAATATTGCGTCAAGCCTGGTAGTGCGTAGTTTGTTTGTTTTTAATGAAATGTATAAAGTTAATGAAATAGGTCGCGGTGTAGAATTCTTGAATAAATATATAAAATTTTCGGGCTTCCGAAGTTCCAAACTCAACCAGCGCCCATAAATTCGACACAAATATATTTATAGCTAATAAAGAGGTATATTTTCTCACAATCTATAAGATAAAGAGAGAACCGTGGCACGCTCAATATACGCCAAATAAAGCTTTATCATCGCTCCAATATTCCGCATTCGCGAACCGAATATGCCACTTGACACACTGCCAAGAATAAATCAAATTTTCTTCGAGACCCACCGAGGAAGTCCTGCTAACTTACTGTCCTATTCCATTTGCTTATCTATAGCACCTTATCACCGATGTATTAAAGCAGGAAATCCTATGACTGCAGAGCGAGTTAATATTGTAGCAGTGGAGAAGTATTAATTGGAGAATGAAATGAAAGACGGAAATTAAGTGTAGATGTAGGAGTAGATAGTGAATTGTTCATTGCATTGTGAGTAAGTGCTTCAATAGTAATTATAAATTGTTGAAAATCATTTGGCTTTTTCAGCAGTTTTGCTTGCAGTAAAATTGCTACATTTATCTGTGTGTATTATTATGTATATTTATCTGAATTTGGAATCACTTGGATGATCTATACAAACAACATTTGAAATTTATGGCTGGTTTGTGAAATATGATCAGCAGCTATCAGAAATTTCAAATAAAATAAAATTCATTTATCTTTCTTATTATAACATAAAAAATTCGACTGACACGGCCTGGATATTCATTATTTTGCGAAAACCACGCATTGTTGAACCGATGAACACTATATCTGCACCCACCGTTTCGTGGATAACATTTGCATACCGCTCTCAGTTTGTTTTCAAATTCCCCTCCGTTGAGCTTGAGTTCAACAAAGTATTGTTCAACTGTTCCAAGCACAGCCAGTCATTATTCGATGCGATCGTGTTTAACGATGACAGCTACTCTGATGTCTGTTCTTTTGTAAAGTTCTTTAGCGATTGTTAAATTCTTGTCTTCATTCCGCTTGGATTGCTTGACGGGTACTTGATAGTTGAATATTGAAATCTTAACAAGAATGTTTTCATTTTCGATTAAGCTTCCTATTGTTCCATTTGTGTTCATTCTGATTTCGTTTGGTTTCATGCCTTCTTGTTCAATAAATGTTTTGATTTCTACTCCTTCCTGTTTGGAATCACGGATATTAAAAACTTTATCCTGCTTTAATACAAACTCTTCTCAAAACATAACAAGCTCACAAGTTGTGCTCGCCGTCGATACATCGCCGTCTTCAGAAAGTATTAGTTTTAATCGTCGGGTCCCGACCTCGATTATTCACTGCGGCACGTCCTCCGGCTCTATCTGCTAATCCCCCATCCCTTACCAGTGCACCCCTGGATTCTAGTTCAGTATTTTTTTTATTTTCAACATCAACAAGAGATGAAAACTTTACCGCAGGCCCCCGCGAAACTTTTCATCGACTAATCCCGTGGTGGCCGCGTTAAATTCTCGATTTACTTTGTTGCCGAGCTCAGGCTTATGCGGTAGCATATTTTTCAACCAATTCCAGCGGTTTTATAGTGGATTTGTGAGGGTGTTTGTTATCGTTAGTTGGTGAAGTTTTCGTTCGCGATCCATCCGAGAGTTTCCGTTTCACTGAGCCCACTTCTAAGGCGCTCTTAATGTAATAACAAACAAATTGCTGATTCCTCATCTTGACGTTTTTTACTTACAAATGTTAAAGTAATAAAACTCTGCTCTGGTTCAAGTATATAAAAAGATACAAGATAGTCCCAAGGTAAAATTACTTTCAAACTTTTATTGACAAACTGCGCGAACCCCGACCGTAACAAAGTTTCAACTGACCAACGTCCAACTTTTACATCGTTTGCTTCTGTTATTGATATTGAGAACCCCGCGGGGTTTGTGCCTATAAAGCTGCAGATGCCGCACAAAAGGTCCCTGTACACGGCATCATTCCAATAAATAACCCGGAAAATTGTCTCTGCATACACACAAACAATATATCATGCGTAGTTTATATTATACGCGGGAGTCATCTTTCTTAGCTTTCACGTAACTTTTCACCCGAGCGGCGTTATGTCTAGGCGTAAAAAGTAAGTTTTTGGGTTGTTTTTTCTCTACCCCCTCCACTTTGTTCCCCCGCCACCCGGTTGACGTCACTCTGTATTTGGCACCCACGCCGAGTGCACGTGCCGATCTGATTTATGGCCACTGAATAAATAAGTTATAATAGTATTTTTCACAACATCCCGTTGTAGCTGTTTGTATACTGGCGTATTGTTTGTATCGGTGGGAATCGAGGGTTCAGTAAATATTTGATCGGTATCCACTGCCGCTATTAACGTGAATTCGACGCGTAATCGTTAAAATTATTTGCAGATACTGTTAATTGATATCGAGGGAGACGCCTAATAATTACTGACGGAATATAACATCGCACGCGTGGTCATTAACCAAATCCGAATAATTAATTAATTTTGGAGCGATTCGGGCTGCGAATAACAGGTATTAATTAGTTTGGCAAACAGTTTCTTTTATGTAAACGTTAGGCTTTACATCGTTTTATACTTTGGTAAGCGATGTTAAGTCTAATGTTTGGTGATTTTCTCATGTTTTATGATCAATTCACGAAAAGTGTAAGCCTCCACCTACACATCATCATCTGCCTAGCTTTTTCCCAACTACGTTGGGGTCGGCTTCCAGTCTAACCGGAAGCAGCTGTATACCAGTTTTTTACAAGGAGCGACTGACTATCTGACCTCCACAACCGAGTTACTGGGTTACACTATACCCCTTGGTAAGACTGGTTGTCAGACTTTCGGGTCTAATGACAGTCAATGACCATCGGCTTTACGTGCTTTCCGAGGCACGGTGGAGTCTCAGTAGGTATGTAAAGATGTTCACCCTTCCACGGACCGACCGCAGTAAGTGTAGCTTAACGTGATCCATCGACCCGTGCGGCTTTTATAACTTAGCGACAAGCCCCTTTAGGCCTCCACTAACACACCTACTTAAAATAAATATCACTCAATCTAAATGTTTTTGTACACAGTACAGAACCAAAAAAATTATACCTTCAAAATAAAGGCTCAAATAAACACGTCGTTCAGAAACTCCGAACTAGAGATGCACTACACACACACGTTCTAAATAATTCATAACGTTCGCATATCGGATATAGAGTCGCGAACACTATCTCAATGTTTATTTACCCTCTCTACTGAAGCTTTATCAAAGAATAGATTGGTGCAGAAAGTCTGCTACATTCAGCAACTGAAACCACACGCACACATAGATGCGCATCTACGTACGGTCGACTTACGAAACCCTTAACCATAAATACTCAGTGGGCCCAGTTAAAATTGGAAATGCGTGTTTTTTTACTCTATTAATATCTATGGGTGATACCCATTGTGCAGATCATGTCGCACTTGCTGCGTCTTAACTGCATGTACGCCTGTTCTAAGTAAGCTGAAGAGTGCATTGATGCCGCAATTTACATGGCCACCTCGTGGGCTCAAAGTACTGAACAAAATCAAAAACAAGGAAGAGTACTATCGATACGAAAAGAAGAAGAAGAACTAGTTGTGAGTGTCGCAAAAAAATTAACAAATTGCTAAAGGATAGTTGTATTTTCGATACAAACATCATTTGAACTTGCGTTACACTAGGGCTTTTGGTCATAATAAGAATACAATGCAAATAGTGACGTCAAAAATGAGACGCATTACATCAAATGACAAGTAACGAGTTTAGTCCAAAGTGATCAAAGTTATAAAAATTAAGCTCATTTAAGACAAGCATTCGTTTGAGACCACCGAACGCTACAAGGTGCACAATGCTTGGCCAAAATTGGAAGTAGCCCCGCCATTTTCTTTTGTCAATACACAATGTTAGTGACAATGTCAAAATTCCAAAGTGATGACTAACAACGTCCCGTGTCAAAGCCATTAATTAAGGTGCCAAAATATTCTTGTAGCACTCTACGCGTGTATGTGTGCGTGCGCCTGTATTCGAGCCTTCTGTACCTATCTATTCTGTGGTAGTACGCTTCACCTGACTCCGGCGACTTTGAATTATTTAGTCGACTACGTTATTGCATTAATGTGACTCAAATACAGCGTGTAATTACGTTTATTTATAGAGAAGCTAAGATGGTGGAAAGTCTTTTAGTAGCAAGATAGAAATGTATTTTTACTGTAAGCAGTATGGTGTTTTAAGTAGCAAAATCATTGATATACATAACATTATCAGCTTGTAATGTTCCCACAGCTGGGACACAGGCCTCGTCTCTTTTGAGAGGGTGTGGGCCGTAATCCACCATGTGCAAGTTGGTAGGTATGTCTTCGATTTTTTTATACTAGGACATGTTGGTTTCCTCGAGATGTTTTCCTTAACTATTTTGAGAGCAGAGTTGATGAAGTCAATTATATACAGTAACGCGCCTGACTGGGTTTGAGATTTCACAATTCGTAAGTCAGGGCCCTTACTACGGGGCCACAATTAATCTCATGGATAACATTAATTTGACCAAAATTATTTTCGATGTATCCCTGTGGCTATATACAGTTAGACCTTTATAGTACTGCTATGCTAGTTTTTGCAACCAATTAGCATCGTTGTGTTCCGTTTTCAAGGGCTTTAAACCCTTGCTGCCCTGTGACTGATTACAGGCCGATGAGACTTATCTAGCTAGTCCTGTAATATCCTTAGGCGCCGTTAGGCAACCATTTCTCAACAACATCAGAGTCCATTATCGTGCTACAGAACGCCCACTGTTACGAGCCTTACATACTCGTTTGGCTTCTTTTTTTAACCGACTTCAAAAAGGAGGAGGTTATCAATTCGTCGGAACCTTTTTTTTTTTTTTATGTATGTTCCCCGATTACTCGAAGATGGCTGGACCGATTTGGATTTTGTTTTTTTTGTTTGAAAGGGTATACTTCCCAGGTGGTCCCATGATCATCAAGTCAGGATCTGATGATGGGAACCTGGAGAAATAGAGAGAACTCTTCAAATTTTATAGGCACACGAAGCGATTTAGCTATTTTTTGGAAGAGTACTTTCTCGGAGTGGTCTCATTTCAATTTGGTGAAGATCTGATGAAGAACTTTGGAGATAGGCAACGGAACTCCTCAATAAATGATAGCAAATGGACTGGATTGCTGAAATCTCATGTCTGTCTATTGCTTACACCAGTTCATAACATAACATCACGCCGGTATGCTGTGAAGGAGTAAGCACATGTGAACCACTAAAAAGTGAAAAATAAAAACTTTTTCCATAAAAAAAACAACCGACTTCCAAAAAAACACTACAAAGTGAAAAATAACTTTAATTTCGGAAGGCGGTGACAAAAAATTCAAATACAGCTCCAAAGACACCGACTTCCGAAATTGAAGTTATTTTTCACTTTGTAGTGTTTTTTTGGAAGTCGGTTGTTTTTTTTTTTGTTACGTATGCACTTCTGGTCATACACGTACGTCGGTTGTGAGTGCAACACATGATCTTTCTGAAGAACGTCACCACAATGGTCACTATATGCCCTTTTATGGCGTCCCTTACTCAATCTTTACGCCTTCACGTCCCTAGCCGCCCGCCGCCCGCAGGAGACCCCTGGGCGTCGGGAGTCCATAGCAGACTCCCGGCCACCGTAGGCGCGGGCTTGCGGACGGCCAGCAATGGGTAGTTTGCCGCCCGGTAATGACCAGGCCCGGGTTGACAGCGCGATGTGTTCCAAGCAATAACTGAAGACGTCCGCTAGGGCCGATGCCTGCCAGGGTCGCGGATTTGTTCTAAACAGTTACCGTGGCCCTGGCACAGGCAACTGAAGGAACACGCGGGTTTTAGTCAGTCAAAGTCTGACACGCCCTCCTGCTCCACCTAGAGCGGGAGAAGTCATTTGATGATTTCCCACCCACTAAAAAAAACTAGGGCGTCGCTTACTGACCTTTTCTTGCATATCTGCGTTAAAAATACCTTTTGTTAGTCGCCTTTCATTTATATTGCTAATAATATCCCTAAGAAGCAATAAAATGTCCCCATTTGTAAATCAATCTCGCTTCACCCAAATACACCGAAATATCTCAAGAGAAAAAAAAGAAAGAGTCTCAACAATAAATCCTTCCATTAAAAACCTCTTTTACATAAGAGGCATTACAAGTGTCGACACAAACAGACAAATGCTCCAAGTCCCTTGCATAGCTACACGCAATTTGTTTCAATTCGCACCATTCACCCGTTCTTTCGTTCACTTGCTCACTCGTTCGGTCACGGTGGTTGCACGTTCATCAGTCTTCGGTATACCTCCATTGAATGTAGATTAGGGTGTGAGTGAGAGAGAAGATGGTTTTTGAAGGGTACAAATTTTCTATGTTGTATTTGTCTTGTTTGGTTTTGGATTTGATTTAATTGTTTTGAGTTCAACAAACAAAATTCAAGAGGGATCATTACTAAGTTAATCATCATCATCTGCCTAGCCTTTTCCCAATTATATTGGGGTCAGCTTCTTGTCTAACCGGTTGCAGCTAAATAGCAGTATTTTACATGGAGCGACTGCCTATCAATACTACAGTAAATAAAGACTAAAAACAAAATGATTAATGTTTTTTGAAAATAAAAAATTTGCACTACAGGCTTAGCATGACGCTTTCTATTTCTACGAAGATTAGACAGTGCATTTTCTATACCTAGTCTAAATTTCGTTTCTCCATTTTTGACAACGCACCGTAGATATCCTTCTACAATCTGTCATTTTGTCTTTCGTTTCTAACGATATTTGTCTTGGTCCTTTTATATATATGTAGACTATTTCAGAAGAATATTTCTTCCCAAACTGTCAAAATCACACTGACAACAAACTTTCTACTCGACGGCCACCTACTGTTTTTACGAAGTTCGATCACCTATTTTGGTATCAACGAGACTAAAAGTTAGAGTGTTAAAAATAATAAAAACACGCTTTAAAAACCAAACTAAAAAAGGAGAAAATAATTTAATTCAATTAAAAAGCGTGGGGTGCTTTTTGAGGTATTTTTATAATCAATTAATGTCAAGCACCCCACGCTTTTTAATTGAATTAAATTATTTTCTCCTTTTTTAGTTTGGTTTTTAAAGCGTGTTTTTTAGTTTTTAAACTATTATTTATTTTCTATTTTTTAGTTCTGCTAACTACAAAAACGTGTTTTTTTTTTTTTAATTATTGAATTGTCATCGATCTTCGACAAGTTTACAAAGTTTCAATGAAATCTGACCGTTTAAAATGGGTCAAAATCGCGCTCAAAGGAGTCGGTTACATACAAACAAACAAACAAACAAACATACAAGTGAAGCTAATATAAAGCGTGTAACAACCAGCATCAGATACAAGTTCTCTGGCATTTTTCTGAACTGGGCCTTTTTAGCGCAGCCGTGAGGCACACATTAATGCTCGTTCCTGACATTGCACTTTACACTTTTTGTTGGTTTTTTTTTATTTTATTTTTATTTTTTTGCGGTTATCTTTCTTTCTTTCTTTCTAGAGTAGCAAAACGAGAAACCAAATCATAAGCAATCCATCCAAAACTAGTTTTTTTTTGAGGTAAGGAAACCCAAAGGTATCCTTACCACAAAAGAAAACTGTGGAGTTTGACTTGACCGCTTTTATCATACCTAAACATTAACGGGCTGATAATGTAAATACCCTGAGATCAGATTTCTCGGGAAATTTCAGCCATAAATAGCTCCCAAATCTTCAAGAAAATATGAAGGGTAATTCTGTAGTAACAAGATATTGTTGATTTTATATAGGTACCTATACGAACTACTCATAAGTTGTTACATTATTCAGCTGACAGATGTGCGAGCCTTTGACTACAGTACTTCACGTAGTTAACTCTTCATGTAAGAAGTGTTTAATGTGGCTAATTTCTTGAGCAGGTAATTCACGCACCTGACCTTTATTAATATTCTTTATTTTATATCTATTTTCGGTACTTCATTCTATTTTTTCAGCACGATTATTTTAATCAGGCTTCTCTTAGAATTTCGATTACGACAGCAAACTGCATAACCATAAAAGCAAGGATTAGATAATATCTATCAGTATACATGCTTTTTTCAATCTCATTTTAAATATAAGTTGATTTTATAATGTCTAACATTTATCTTCCCTGAAATAAAATTGGTTCAAAATACCATAAATTGCTTGTCACCACACGCACGTGTAAATCTCCAGTTCCACATACTTACCTCCAATTTCGAGCACGCTTAACTCCGAACACGAGTAAAGAACAAGCTTTTAAATCGCCCCGAATCAAACCTCAACGGACCACGAACTTACCAAAGACAGAACCCGAACTGTACATGTTTCCTTCAACTATTTAGATGACAACTCAAACTGGCGTAGAACTTTCAACTTTAACAGTTTCTACTAAGGATGGTTTTTCAGTGTCTTGATGTTGGAGTTCTTTGTTACTTCGCTTCTTGAATATTGAGGAGAAGCTCTCGGGAGTTTGGGAGTGACATGAACAGGGATAGAATGTGTCATAGCTACAGAGCATGCGAAAACAGGCTTTGGTGTGAAACTTGACTTAGTAGAGAAAACATGTTGAACATTTTAACGAAATTATTCAGTGTTAAGGTATTTTGTTAAAGTAGCGTTGGCACGATGCGTGATGGTAGTATTTTTAGTTAAGTGTGTTAAAGTAAAATAGCGATGTAAGAGCGTCTTATAGTAGATTAGTGTAGTTTTGTATGAATTTTCTTGTAAATTTGTGCTGTTATGCGTTCCTTGTAAAGCATGTGTGGTGTAATTATGAATGATAGGCAGAGGAAAGTTGAAAAAATTAAAATAGTATGCTTAGATGATGATTGATGTGGGAAGCACAAGACCGGTCGAAGTGGAGGAGTCTGGGGGAGGCCTATGTCCAGCAGTGGACGTCTTTCGGCTCAAAATGCTGATGATGATGAATGAAGAGCGGTGAATGTGAGTGGGAACCGGGGAGTGGACGCCCAGGAAGGACATATAGTGAGTGACCTTTTTGGTGAAATTCTTCAGAAAGGTCAGATGTGTGGTACTTGCAAGCGGCGTGCCTTGTGTACCAAAGGTATGAATGTTAACGAGGCAAAAGGAGTGTGTAAAGGTGCGCTTACACGAGTAATTAAAATTGCTCCATCCTGCAGGCTTAGCGTGACGTTTTCTATTTCTACGAAGAATAGACAGTGCTTTTTCAATACAAAGTGACATTTCGTTTCTCCATTTTTGACATCGCACCGTACATTTCCTTCTACAATCTGTCATTTTGTCTTTCGTTTCTATCGATCTTTGTCTAGGTTCTTATAAATGTAGACTATTTCAGAAGAATATTTCTTCCCAAACTGTCAAAATCACACTGACAACAAACTTTCTACTCGACGGCCATAAAGTATATACGATCATCTACAAAATCATGATTCATTTAGAACGAATAACTGTGATCATTTATAGAAAAACATAGCTGTCTTCTCCTATTGTACATCATTTAATTAATAGTCATGTCTATTCTTACGTAGAGAAATCCGTGTTCATGCTAAGCCTGGTGGTCAATTATCGTCAGTTATGACGTCACGACTACAGGCACCAATTTAGAGCAACGACAACATGCAGCAACCTGTTTCCAGAGATACAACCACAGAATACCATGCAATATGGAGCAACTTAAAAACTAGGCAATAGAAATGTGAAATATATGGAGCAATCAGAAGCAATATAATTCCCGAAACTATTTCCGCATTTAATTGTTGTTGCTCCAGATTGTTCCACTTAATTGATCCACATTGATCCATTAGTGTTGGTGAGCAATAATTGCTCAAAAGATTGCCCGTGTAAGAGCACTTTAAGGATCGTAGCAAGCTGCGTTCTGTAGTTTATACCTACTATGTGTATGTTAATTGAAATGTATACTGTATGTACGTATGGAAATTGTGATAGTGTTGAATTTCTTGTGGTTAATACAATGTAATGCTAACAATTGTTGGTTGGTGGCCGCCAATTTTGGGCAGTAAGGAACTTTCAATGAACATTAAAAATATAGAGGTGTATGAGAAAAAAATCCTTGTCGATTTTTCGTCTACATATCTTCTAATTATTTTCGTAAAACTTAAACATGAGACACTCAGCTAAACATTAATTCCTATGAATGTTTTGTAAAATCAAATTATCACAGTTGCAGTGAATATGAGATCCTTCTCATATTGACTACTTTACCTAATTTATTTTTGCAAGGCTTAACTGAAACTCATCCTGCCTACCTTTTTCTGAACTATGTTTGGGGTTGGATTTCGCTCTAACTGGATACAGTTAAATACCAGTATTTTATTTGAAGCAACTGCCTATCTGACCTCCACAAACCAGTAACTGGGTAACACTATACCACTTGAAAAGACTGTTTGTTAGACTATCGGGCTTCTGACGACTCATAACGACTGCCAAAGATCCACAAAAGACGGGAGTATGCAAAGATTACGAAGACAAGAAGCCCCATGTGGCGGTCTGCCCGGCTTGGGCGGAGCACCGCCGTGTCCTCGTGGAGGCGATCGGCGGCGGCGATCTCTCGCGTCCGGCCCTGGTGCAGGCCATGGTACGGAGCGAGAGTGAATGGTTAGCCGTCACCTCCTTCTGCAAAGCAGTAATGCTCGCGAAGAGGGAGGCGGCGCACGTGAGGGAGAGGCAGTATATGCGCCCTCACGGCCGTAGTCGCCGCGGGAGACGCCCTGGGCGTCGGGAATCCCAGGCTGATTCCCGGCCACCGTCGTAGGCGCGGGCTTGCGGACGGCGAGTAATGGGTAGCTCGCTGTCCGGTAAGGACCAAGCCCGGGTCGACGGCGCGTTGTGTTCCACGCGCGCCTCAAAGAGATGTCAGCACCAAAGGGTGGGGTCCGCGAGGGCCGATGCCTGCCAGGGGTGCGGGTTGTTCGAAAGAGATACCGTCGCCCTTGGCACACACGCAACTGAGGGAACACGGGTGGGTTTTAGTCAGTAAAAGTCTGACACGCCCTCCCGCTCCACCCAGAGCGGGAGAAGTTATTTGATGATTTCCCATCCTCAAAAAAAAAAAATCCACGGACCAACCGCGGCAAGTGTAGCTTAACCTGATCTATTGACCCGTGCGGCTTTTATTACTAGCCTAAACTGTAACTACTAGCCAATAAATCAATCAATAATGGGAAAGAAACAAACGGTTTAACAGAGCCCGTTTTCACGTTTGTATCACAGTATCCGTTCGGGCCATCGTGAAATGTATATTGGATTACCCTATTAATTCTGTGTAATCGCCGGCCAAACTAATTAATATCCCCCACTCTGAACGAGGATTGAAATTTAATAGTTTATTGTGATTACTTATCGATAAGTATACGTGTTGTTGCTTTTTTTTTTATTAAAGACTATTATTTTTTAAACTTCCGTGAAACGTAATTTTTCATGTTAAAATTAGTAAAGATTTGTTATTTTAAAGTTGGGTTTTCAATTGTATGTTCTTAATTAAAAAACCGTTATGATGACAAGTACTTTGACGTGCAGTAGTTTTTTCATCATAGGAAAGTGCAAAATAATCTTGACATTTTCACACAGTTGGTGGTCTAAACTATTTTGAAATAATGCCAGTAAGCTCATCACCTTATTTAGTGGGCTCAGGGTTCTAAATCAATGGATTTGACCAACCAGGTATGCCTAAAACCGGTAGCTAGCCACCCTTGTTTTTCACTCACGTAATAGAGCAAGGCACACGTTAAATCAATAACACCAAAAAAAAAAAACAAATTCGATTTTCAAACCCGACACCTGCTCAAACCATGCAGTGAAAAACAGGTCACCAATAAATACATGATCACTTTAAAAAAGAAGCGAACACGCCACGTCACATCATAATACCGGTACATATTAAGTGACGTCTCATCTCAGGTGGTTCACGATACCTCTATTATGGCTATTAGCGTAATTACGGGCCTCAAATGCCCTCAGAGAGGCCTCGACACTCGTTAAGGCCTGTATGGCCCGCGGGCCCGACCCGGGCCGGCTCGAGGGAATTGCTAGGAATTTTCAATTGGCTCTCATGCGTAAATATTGTCAAGTATCGTGATTCTTGTGTAACTACTACCTACCAATAGTTTGAGAGTGGAAATTTTGGATCTTGCTTTGTGTATATTTCCAGTGGATTGCTGATTCATATTTAGAAGTGAAGTTTGATCGATGTTTTGACTTATTTGGATTGGTATCTACATCGGAGCTGTTTTCTGTACGTTTCAATTTCATAAGTAAATATTATGAACTGATTATTCGGTATTGTTGTGCCAACAAACTTTCATGAATTGAAACTAAGCATTGTTTAATCTAATTTATACTGGAATGTTTCATAATAATGGACACTTAGGTATTTAATATTATCAATTTATTTTATCATAATTTTAAGATATAGTCATATGGAATGATCTTATAAACGGTGAAGGAAAACATCATGAGGTACCCGGCACTAGGCACATGTGGTGGATTTCGGCCCACTAGTACTCCACTGAGAGGCTTGTGTCTCAGCAGTGGGAACATTATAGGCTGATTATGCACAATATGCTCATGCTATAGTCATATTCAACTACTATCTACTTCCAATGTTACGTCATTCTAATCCATAACTATGCTGAAACTTTTTTATCCATTCAAATCATTCAACATACATACGCCAACAATCTATCAAAGCCATACAAAATCTATCAGACGACCAAAAATATAGCACAAAGCATACATAGGCATGCAGGTTGGGACACGAGTGAAGCACGAATTTGACGAATGACTCTGCCTCAGGCAATGCGATACAGATATAGATATATACCCCATTGGATAGTTCCCGATATTGTGGTTGTGGCCACAGTGCAACTCAATGTATTTCTGATGATAGGAATGTTGGGGGAAATGGGGAAGATTTAAAGTTTAATGCGCAGTGCATTCACAGTGCAGTAAAGTTCGACGAATTCTAGACGGCTGCTATTAATGATGTGGTGTGATGGAACCCGATTTAGAACTGTCAGATTTCGATTTGAATCAGCTCCCTAATTGCGTAACGCACTATTACGACGCAGCTGTACGTATCCCGTCTGCTTCACTCATCATCAGGATCAAGACTAAGTGAACCTTGAGAGTAGAGGAGTAAGAGTCGCGCCATAACATTAACTTCAAGTCGTTTGTAGTGCGGTTTCCAACTCAGTATCTAGGAACCTTAATGAAGGAAGAGGTTTCGCCGAAAGGTGTGATCCCGACGTTTTAGCGGAGGGTTATGCGACACCACGCAGCGCAACACGACGCCGACACAGACATCACTTAGTGTATGATAGTCGTATTTCTATGTAATAAAAATATGTATGTTTAGGTTAAGGTTTTTTTTTATCTTTGGGCCTGCGTCGCCTCAAATAAATGGTTTATTATTAATCAGAATTGGAGTCTTTTTGAAGGTTATTGTAAATCCATTGTTTCATAATTATGTTCCAAAAATTTGTCTTTTCAGCAACGTAAATAACGCAATGAATGTTGTTGAACTGTCAAAATGAAAGCCATTCTTAATGTTAGTGTGTTATGCAATCACCCTGCTGCTGCTAAATCGAGTTTTACGAGTACGGATATGAGAAAATGATGGCAGAAGCCACCTTTACCGGGCAAAAAATAGTCCTCCCGTTACATAATATTGTGGCTTTCGTAAAATAATTAGCCACCTCTTGATTAATGACTGCCTCATTGGTCTGGTCATCGCAAGCGCTACTGCTAAGCATGAGATCCTGGTTTCGATTCCAATGTCGGGCAGCGTTATTGGGTTTTTCCGTCTGTAATTTGTCAGTAGCTACCCGGTTGATGGTAATAGGCTCGCCCCCTGTTACAGGGGACTTAAACATAACCGGGGAAATGTAGGTGTACCTACTATAGTTACACCTCTGCACAACCCGCACCCCTGGCATCGGCCCTTGCAGACCCTACCAGTTGGTGCTGACATCTCTTTGAGGCGCGCGTGGAACACAACGCGCCGTCGACCCGGGCTTGGTCCTTACCCGACAGCGAGCTACCCATTACTCGCCGTCCGCTAGCCCGCGCCTACGGTGGCCGGGAATCAGCCTGGGATCCCCGACGCCCAGGGCGTCTCCCGCGGCGGCTACGGCCGTGAGGGTGCATATACTGCCTCTCCCTCACTTGCGCCGCCTCCCTCTTCGCGAGAATTACTGCTTTGCAGAAAGAGGTGACGGCTACCCAACCATACTAACGTTCAATTACCCATTGAGGAATCTAACCTAGCGTTTATTCGTGCCAATTTCTGCCATGACCATTCAATGCAATCATTAACAGACCTATGTCCAGCTGTACATGTTCATGCAAACAGCGCAACAGCTTAAAACAACTAACGAAGATATACAACCCAAAAAATAATCACTAAAACATCGGCCAGGGCAACACGTAAAGGACAAGCCGTACCGTAACATATATTTATTATTCTCTCTACTTTGACGGGTACAGGTAAAAGCCTTTTAGATTAACCGTTGCACCGTAATGAAGATAAAGGGCTTCGTTATGGTACTAAATAGTTCCAGAAGTACCACTCCACTTAATGCACGATAATAGGCGAACGCACACATAGATGTTACGTACTGGGTCTTAGAAGCTTCTGCAGGCTTTGCATGACGCTTTCTATTTCTACGAAGAATAGACAGTGCTTTTTCAATACAAAGTGAAATTTCGTTTCTCCATTTTTGACATCGCACCGTACATATCCTTCTACAATCTGTCTTTTTGTCTTTCGTTTCTAACGATATTTGTCTTGGTCCTTTTATATATATGTAGACTATTTCAGAAGAATATTTCTTCCCAAACCGTCAAAATCACACTGACAACAAACTTTCTACTCGACGGCCACAAATTATATACGATTATTTACAAAATCATGATTAGTTTCAAACGCATAACTATGATAATTAATAGAAGAACATAGCTATCTTCTCCTATTGTACATTGTTTAGTTAATAGTCATGTCTATTCTTCCGTCGATGAATCGGTGCTTGTGCTAAGCCTGGAGGCCAGTCCTTTCGGTAGGAGTCAAACCTCATCCCGCCCACTCATCTTCGTCTCGGTCTGCCGCGTTGGCGTCGTGCGTTTAGTGGGACCCAATCAGCGGTTTCTTAGCCCAAATTGGTATTAATATTTAACAAGATCAACTAGACACTGAAATATTACAGCATACAAAAATACAATTATCTGTATGAATGTCTTCTGCCCTCGGCTTCACTTGCGTGGATATGGATTTAATGGGTTTAATTTTGTTTTGCGCGTAACCGTAATTTTTTTCTGCAATAATAAGTAACGAAGTTAATGTTACGTAACATCAGCTATTTGCCATTTAAAGTCGCGTTATAATTGTTTCAGTGGTTTTAGAGATTAGCCCGAACAATTAGACAGACAGTCAAACAAAAATTGTGAAAACTGATTTTTTGTTATAAGTCCCGTAAGCTGCTGTTTTGACATTACAAACAGACATTTAGATTTTAGTAATACAGTAGTTGATAAATGAAAATGAAGTGCTGTTCGTTGGCACGCGCATCGCTTAAGAACGGCTGAATAGGTAGAAGTTTCCTGGAAAATTTCATATTCGGGAATAACTAAAGTCGTTTATCGTATGCGATTTTTTTATTATTATTTAAACAGGGCAGTTTGCCGGGTCAGCTAGTGCATAAATATTTTACATTAACCCACTGCACTTTCCGTCTTAACAATTTATTGAGAAATACTAAGATTAACCTTCTGCATCTTTTTACAGTATGGCGATGTTTTCTAGTTGTAGTTAAAAGAAAAAGTGTAAAACGTCGTGATGCGGTGTGCTAATTGGGCATGCGATTTTGTACTCAGGCAGATTTATTTCTTAATTATTCTGTGTAACTGTAAAGGAAGTTGGAGTAATGTTCTACGATTTGTTAGCGGCGCGGAAACTTTTTCAAGTTCTTTTGTAGTTAGTGTCTTGTTAAGACAGAAAACTTTCTTAAATGACGGGTGGTTTAAAAAATTAAATTAAATATATTTCAGGGTATTCATTACAGAATATCCATGTATTTGTGTTAGTAATGACTAAAGAAATAAGTTAAAAAACACTGTTCAAGAAAATAGACGTCTAACCAGTCTGCTATTATTTTCTACATGCTGTTGCAGCTTGCTCGGATACGGTGCAATATGGAGGCCGCTCGCTTTCTCATGATGGCATGAAAGCCATAAATCCGAGCCTCCATAAACATTCCAGATACACTATAAACTAAAAAACATTATTATATTGTACACGAAGGGCATTGAATGTCCGCAGAGTACAGCTGATCTGAAAAGACTGGTAGTCTGCCCTGAAAATTTTGATTTGCTGTAAAAAAAATAAGGTTGAAATAAATTGTTGCGTTTAATGATTATTTCGGATGATATCCTTGAAGATAAAAAAAAACAATTTGAAGAATTGTTGTGATAGAATCATTGTTGCCCATCCCTCTTATTATGAAGTTGAGGATTTATCCAGAAATATATGCATTCTATTTTTTCCATATTTTAATTCTGAATTACTTTTTATTACATACGCTGCAAATCATAATTCATAGTCAAGGCAACGAACTCAAAATAAGATCAAATTCATTTATGAAAATATCATGTATGTAAGAAAAAATCTACATATTTTTAATAAAATAAGTGGTTAACTTAATTTTTATACTAGAAATAAAGACAAATTAGATCAACCATTTATCAGATTACCTAAAGAACATATATCTTTTATGAGGTAATGTGTTAAATGTTATAACAAAATACCTTGTGATTATATTGCAATCAAATGAAAGAAAATTTTAAACTCATATCAAAAGTATACTTTGTAAACAAGCATATTGCAAATTAGAGGATTATAATCCAAGATAAGAACGCTTGGAAACATGCTGGTCTTGCTCCATAGGACAATCTAGAGTCTGGACAAAATCGAACTGGTTGTTACTTGAATTGTATGATACATTATTTTTATGACATTGATTTACACTCGGATTACTTAAATTCACACCCTGACTTATTACTTGTTAAAATCGTATAAATACTTTTACAATGTTTGTAAATATGTGAGCACCATGTATCTATCAAATAATTAATATATCTGTCATTACTTCATTTTAATTCTTTTGCCTATTGTGGTATGGTTTTATTCTAGGTGCATCGTTTTCACATAAAATTATATAATTAATGTATGTAAAATATTGTAAAGAATTTTAAAAGAGTAACGGTGGAGTTTCCTACCCATTCTTCTCCATACGAAACTACATTTTGTTAGGGGCGACTAGAATCAATTCTATTTTAATGTAAATGTTGACGTTCAAGGGTGCCTTTTACATGCCTATTTGAAATAAATGCTTTGACTTTGACTTAGGAACCTTTCTGAAAACTAAATATAATTTTCTTCTCTTTAATAAATTTTGCATACTCATCGCTTTCAATCCAAGATTCCAATGAACTGAAAATTCGTTAACCCTCCGTAGCCCACGACTTTTGAAGTCGTTTGAATTTAATTTGTAACTCCTCAATATTTGATATTTGACTTTCAAGTTTGGCCAGAACCGACTCCGCGATTTACTTTGCGTATAAATAATATTCTTATTGTTTATATTCTGTGGTTTTCGTTTGTTTGTTTAGCTGATTACAGGGCTTCATGGTTTACAATTTATAAACCGTGTGGCACGTTCACGAATATATTATTAAACTTATACACTGGTCCGTATAATGAGTATAAGTGGTCTTATTTCTAAATCGGAGCCGACCGGCCTCTGAGTTATCACAATTTGTAGTTTGTTGCTGAGTATACAGGCATTTAACAGTAATTCGTTGTATTAAATTAAAGGGTAATCGTAGACAGCTTTACAGGGGCCTTAGTCTGCTATTTTTATAAATTCGTCATTCCAACACGATCCCATTGTCATTCATTTGTCATTTTGCTAAAAGTTCGTAATCTGCTAAATTCATAATGGTCGATCATTGGTCAGTCAATGGTCTTGTAATAGAATTGTGTCATAATGGCATTTTCGTATTGCCATTATTATATTTATTATAAAACTCGTTAGTAGAAACGTTTTTCGAAAAACTACTACTAAATTTGAACATTTATTCATGCCAGATTTCATTTATATATATTTTTACATATTATTTATTAGTGTTTTATGCAATCTAAAGTAGTTGGAAGTTCGTAAATTAAGTCAGTCATTCATTTGTCATTATGTACGAGATTACCAATAAATGCCATTTCTTTCAATGGAGTGTCAGTGGCTGACCATTGGAAAGTCATAATGACGCCATTATATTAGTAGATTACCAAACTTGTCAAAATCAACAACTATGAATTCAATGATAGACCATTCTGACACTATTGTAATAGCAGACTTGAGGCCCAGGTCGATCAATTAGGTAATGTTGCGTTTGCCGCGGCTGGTCTGTGAACGGAAGGTTTACATACCAAGACCCGTCCGTGCTTCGGAATTCACGTTAAGCCATTGATCCCGGCTGTTGATTCGTGGATCTTGGACAGTCGTTACGTTATTTGACAACGTCATACAAATACTATTCCTTTTTTAATTCAACTGCTGGATGGTGCCTATCCGGACACTATAAAACAAGCCCCTAGTCTTCTCAATGTTATCCATACCGTTGCTAACGAACTACCTAGTTCCTTTGAACAGGGAAGGCACTATTTAATTAAGAGGCTCTGTATCCAAATATAGAATGTGTAACAAAATCCCTGTCCGACCCAAAAGAGGTACAAAGGTTATAAAAAATCACCTATCAATCGTATTATTATTGAAAAATGACCCCCATTTAAATGACCCCCATTTTCAGTAAAAAATATCAAATTTTCAACAGAGGTCATAAGTTATGACTTGTTGACTCACACCACAAGATCTACAGGGCGGCTGACCGTGTTCCATGTATAACCTGCACCCAAATTGCTCAACTCACAATTAATCATAATCAGTTTCGTTTTGAAACAGAGTGCTAAACCATTGCTTCATATGTTCGAAAAATGTGACTGCTCAACAACGTTAATATCGCAATGAATATTGTTGAACTGTCAAAATGAAACCGATTATGATTAATCCATGTTACGCAATTAGGGTGCAGGTAAAATTATCAATTTAGAAAAAAAATGGGCGGCTATTTTATTCATAAAATTACCCTCACAGATCGGACATTTTTATTTTATTTTGGTAGTGACATCTGGCAGGTTAACCTAGGAGTTGGTCACTTGCTTAACCGGACTTGCCTGTGGCTACCTAATAGCTAGGACTTAAAAACTAAGCGACTACACACTAAGGGCACCCCCTGTGAGGTAAGGACCTTGGCTTAAGGCGTCACTGGACGAGGGCAGTGCTGGATTGGAATGAACGAATCGGGCAGAAATTTTGCTACAAGTAGCAAAAGGTTAATTTCCAAAGACCTGCAAAATTCAAGAGTGTGGTACAGAGCATCAGTCTGAACTATTTTCTCCATGGGTCCAACATCGTAATGGCGAAAAAGAAAAATCTGCTGTATCATACATTTAGGTCGAGTAGGTATTGAAGTTTTGTATGGGACAATTGATACATTTTTCTCGATTACGGTACCTATTGGTCCCATGGAGAAAGTTGTATAGTTTGATGGACTTTACCACAACCTTAAAGTCAGGTCTTTGAAAACTAAAGCTGTTTGTCACGAAAATGAAATCGTAAGCGCCAGTCACACTTACACTACAAGACCTAAAAAGATTAATGTTTTTATAAGTCCGCTAAGGGCCTGGAATTAACACTAATCTCGGCGAAGACTTATAAGGTTTTAGATTAGATTTATTCTTCGGCCATTTTCTGCCTTTTTGTGTGTTATTTTGCTTTGATGTTATTAATGTACCTTTTCACTAGTGTTTATAAAGGTAAGACTAGAAATAAGTTATGCTTTCTTAAAAAAAAATAGTAGGTACTTGCCTCACTATTATATAAAAAGATGACTGAAATTCCAAGATTAATATTATACTTTTAACTTACTGTTAGCATTGAACTTTCTTGTTGGTTTACAAGTTCCGTCAAGTTTTATATTAATAGTTGTGGTTTCAACAAGTACTACTGCAAATTAAAAACTTGAACAAAGTATCTTCTCTGTATTTTCGAAATCTTTGACATTTGAATTTCGTCGTTATGTAATTAAAGAAAAAATTACCAACCGTACCATTATTTTTTTACGTAAATTGTTATAACAGTGATATAACATTTTACGTAACACTACAGAAATGGTGTTTTACATTTTTTACGATTTACTGACCCACTTCGTTCGACCCAATTACAACATTATTGACACTGATAGATTGGATTCAAGTAAATATTGGTGTTGATGTCAAAAACAACGGGTTGTGGTGATACCCAGGTTTTAGTGGACACGCTTTGAAAGCATAGTTATTGCTGGGATATTATTTTTTGTTTGTTAATTTTGGAATAGATAAAAAATGGAATGGGATTTATTAAGCTATGTGATTCTTGACTATGAATATGGCCCATTGTGGGCGGGATACGTTATACTCACAAACTGCAAATATTATTTTGTAAAGAACAAAAGTACTATCAGTCCCGTATGTACTACACTTGTTTAAAGCAAAGCATTAGGAACTACAATAAGAAAAGTTATAAGAGAATCGCTTTCTATTTATAAACGTTCGTTGCTTAAAGTTATAAGACGTGTATCGGCATTTACAACGCCGCATGCGAACTACGCATCACACTGAAGTCACGCAAAATCCCGGATCGCGCAAGCAGAGTTTACCGCCCAACTAGTATATATGTTACGGCTAATAGCCGAAGTGCGGCTACACCTAGTTTTAGCCGGCTATAACTAGGTGCAGCCGGTTAAACTTAGATGTTTCCTACTTATGTCACCGAAAAATTGTAAATACCGTTAGATTATAATCTATCTCGCGAGATTGTAAACTGTCGATAAATTGTGAACTGCACCATACTGCTTACCGACCGATTAGGTTAGGTTAGGTTAGAATTGCGACCAAACGCGCGCGAGCCGAGCGAGCGCAGCGAGCGATGCCGCGGCAGCGGCCGGCGAGCGCTAGTCCAGCTGCACCTAGTTAATAGCCGGCTAAAACTAGGTGTAGCCGCACTTCGGCTATTAGCCGTAACATATATATAACGTCTCAACATCCATTGTCGGCTTCATTCCGACCTCGCCGCCGAGGTCCTCGCGCCCCGCGAAGACCCCGAGTAACGGCGCATAACGGCGAGACCCCCGACCGTCCCTTGCTCGTTGAAGCGCCAGCTCGCGCCGCAGCTGAGCCAGTAGAGTTAAGTCCCCGAATAATAATAATGCAAATATTTTGATCCAGTCTGTCCCCGTTTGCTGTCCCCCTACCAGTGACGCCCTGAGCCGAGGGCCGAACTCCGCAGGGGGTGCCCTCAGCGTGCAGTCGCCTAGTAATTTAAGTAGTTTTTAAGCTCTGGCTGGAGGCGTTAAGTTTTTCTTAATGGCAGCCCCAGGAAAAGACCGGTTAAGCAGTCGCGGCCTCTCAAGGCCAACTGCGAGATGCTCGACAAAAACAAAAAAACAACTGTCGGGCAGTTGCCCACCAGACACGACGCCCGTACCACGACGCCGTCGTCCGTCGCGCGACGCCGAAAGATCCTCCAATTTCTATGGAGAATGAGTGAACTTTATACCCTGTTCCTCATGTCTCTATAACGCGAGTCCCTTGGGAGTAGCGTATAATATAGACCAGTTTAAAATTATAAATAAATAAATAGGTTCAGAACTAGCAGCTCCACAGTATTCAGCATGAATTGAAATTGTGCTATCTTTTCTGCGAAATAACCACGAACGCGGTAGTTAGGATATTAATTGAAAGGTATTAACTAACGCGACATCATTTAAATTCCTGCTATCAAGGTGTACTGTTCATGTCAATAATAACTGGTAAAACATCAGAAAATTGCGTTTAATTTTTGGTCATAGTGTAATTTTTTTTTAATTCTTGTTGACTCTATTTTTTCATTCCTACTTTACTGTAAAAAAATTGAAAATTTGTATGTTTCGATTTTTGTTACTCGGTAACGCAAAAATGGCAGAACGGATTTGGATGAAATTTGGCACACATATAGTAGTTACCTGGATTAACTCATACGATACTTTTTATCCTGGTATTGCGTTTCCGTGGGATAACTTCTGATCTCCACGCGGGCGAAGACGCTACAGGCTTAAACTTTCCGACCTTTTTTAACTGACTGCGTGACAGCGAAGACAGGGTTACGTTTGTCATGAGTATGTCTTATCGACTGGTCTGGGTCGCGCGAGGGTTATAGGTTAGGTCTTGTGTGTGTACCTTTGTTTTTATACAATAAAAATGGTGTATTTACCATAGTCTATGAGTAATAAGCCTACATAACGTATGCATTCCCGGGACGCAGGCCTCTCTGTGAGAGTTTGAATTTAAAACATAAAGTTAAGTATCTGCCTGGGTTTGACCTCACAACTTAGGGCCTGCGCCCACTAACGGCACGGCACGGCAAGGGATTCTTATGCTACGAAAAGGAATAAGTATAACGTATATGTAAGAAATTCAATGAGTCAAATTTCAATGATGATGCCTAAAGACGCCGCGGCATCGTTGCCGTTGCAATTAAAATTTTACTGTCATGCTATCCTTACCTAATAATATAAACGCGAAAGTTTGTATGTATTGATGTATGGATGTTTGTTACTCTTTCACGCAAAAACTACTGAATGAATTTGGATGAAATTTGGCACACAGATAAATTATAACCTAGATTAAACTATAGGATACTTTTTATCCCGGTAGTTCGTTCCCGCGGGATAATTTCCGACTTCCACGCGGGCGAAGCTGCAGGAGGAAGCTAGTTAAGTTATATTTCTACCTATTCGTGGCTAAATAATCCCTTGCCGTGCCGTACCGCCCTAAGCTCAGGCCCTTAAAACTCGTAAGTCGAGGCCCATATGAATGGGCCATCACTGCCAAATATATATTATATATTTCTCAAACTATATCATTCGTAAGATGGAATCTTATCACAATTGACACGCATACTGGCAGCCAATACCCTCAGATCTTAGCCAATAGGATTACATTAAAGAAGAAAACGCGGCTTACGTAAATGGGCACATCTTGGTGCGAGTTCGCTATTTGAATTTACCCTGCTAAGTCGAGTTGCCGTAATTGAAACCTCCGCCTTGACTTGGCTCGTAGTGGTTAATGTGAACTCTCCCTTACAATGTTTTTTTTTCGTCGCCAAGACTCGAGTTCTTATTCCTCTTTTATTTCACTTTCATAAAGCGGCTTGCTGAGGTTTTGTGTTCTGTTTTTATTCCTTTTTTAAAGAGCTCGTAGTTATGGGGGGTTATTATTGGTGTTATTCGCTTTTCTTTTGTTTATTACGTTTTGCTGGCTCTAAAGACAACTTTGTAGTTGTTGTTTAATTCGTTACTGCAATTTATATTGGACTAGATTTTGCGAGCGGCTTCGCCCGCGAGGAACTTTCATCCCCTATTTAACTCCCTTAGGGGTAGAATTTCTACATTGTCAAGGGAACCTCTGTGCAAAATTTCAGCTTTCTAGGTCCAAGGGTTTGGGCTGGGCGTTGATGAGTCAGTCAGTCAGTCAGGACTTTTCTTTTTATTTATACAGGTTGAAATTGAAAACATGCGACAAACCGAAATGGGAGATTGTACTCATCATTATGAACAACTTTTACTAAGGGACCAATGATGCAATCGCGAAAAAAAATCATCTGTTCCCTACATTTATGTTCGCATAACTCGTCAAAATGTAGGGAACAGCTGTTTTTTTTTTGCGATTGCATCTTTGGTCCCTTAGTAAAAGTTGTTCATAATGATGAGTACAATCTCCCATTACGGTTTGTCGCATGTTTTCAATTTCAACCTGTATAGATAGATAGATATAAGTTGACAACAATCATCACTCTCCTGCCAGTATCCCAATTTATTAGGTGTCGGCGCATGTCTTTCTCTATTAGTCGTCATCTCGGTAATCACAGCCTTTCTATCCATATCATCATTCACAGTCCATCAATCGTTTCTTTGGTCCCCCCCTACTCTTATAGCCATCGACATTCATACTCAAAAGTTTCCTCACGACATTTTCCTCATTCCTCCGTAACACATGTCCATAACAACAAGTATAAAACATACCGAAAGTTGACAACAATAAGTTCATTTTATAAGTGAAATTCGCTCTCATACAATTGAATAAAGATGAACAAATTCTATCAACGTGCACTGGGCCCGCGTGGTGGATTACGGCTCCTCTCATCGAGAGGAGGCATTTATGTCTCTGCGGAAGGAACATTATACGCTGATTATGAAAACAAAATTAACAGATTTTCGTGAATCCTAACCAAATCTTAAGCATTTATTAATCCCAACCTCATAAGCGTAACCACTATATTTTACTGGAATCCCAAAAACTGGCACAGAGTAACCATAATACGTGTTATCGCGTTAACCTACTGACAAATTGGCTTGCCATGAACTTCGGACTTCCCCACTCATAGGTACACCCCGAACATATATCACACAGATAAGACTATTACTCTGTAACCAGAGATAACTTTTATTGAGTTGAATAACTGCTGCAATATTTCGTTCGATCTGGTTCGGTGTAAAAAGTGCTATGTAACGTAAGATAACCGTTTGTGCAGTGTAGACTAGGGCTAATGGGACGCCATTTTCTTTGTCGACGTCTTAAAAGGCGGTGATCGAATTATATACGGAGGATAAAGCTGAGTTTGCTATCTATTAGGTATACGAAATTGCCTACATTTTGGCGGGCTTTGATTTATTGATTGATATTTTTCTCATAATGGTTTCTTTCGTATATAAATTGTCTCTTAGATTAACGTAGACTGTCCGGAATACTTCAGAAATGCTCATATTGTTGCTGTCACATATTTTTGAAGCGCATTTCGTTATGATTGTAGACTACCACGGAAAATTAATATATTTATGGAAGCGTAAAATCCGCTCTGCCAAAATAGGTATTTTATTAATTTGATCTCTGCTACACTAAAAATCTTATGCAAAGAAAAGAATTCAGTAACTTACATTTTCATCCGAAATTCTTGTATCATAAACTTGCTCATCATTATTTTGAACCGGCCGTGTGCTGGTCGGACTCGCACACGAAGGGCTCCGTACCACAAGCCTAAAAACGCCGACGAAAATACGTTTCATGTATGAAAACCCCCTTAATTATTAACTTGTTATTTTTGTTGTTTTTTTTTTTATAGCGGCAATAGAAATACACACTCTGTGATAATTTCAACTATCTACCTATTACCTACGGTTCATGAGATATAGCTCGAAGGCTGACAGACGGAGTGGCGTAGGTCGCACGGACTGATGATGGATGGGTGGATGTATCTATCGATGAATGGACGCACAGCGGAGGCTTACTAATAGGGTCCCGTTGGCACCCTTTAAGTACGGAACCCTAAAAATCAACCCCAAACAGCCAATTCACAATTACCCTCATAATTCCGTTTTCATCCCTCTCAACCTACATATTTTATAATCTCCATAAAGATTATAGATTTAATTTGCAAAAGCAACCGACGGTGTTTTTACTTGGACGGCGGGCGCTTCGCAAATGAAAGGTAAACTAATTCACAAAATGGAGGGAGGATCTTGATTCGTATATACTTTCAGTTTGTATGAGCCTTTTGTTCGGCGCTGTCGCTGTGCTTTTGTTTGTAAAGAACTTGTGTCTTTTAAAATTAGAATCAAATATGGCCTACTTTTTGGTTTGTTCGTTTTAGGGTTTAACATTCAAGGTCTATGTACGTGGTTTTTTTTTTGGTTTGGTTGGTAAATCATTAAATAACTTCTCCCGCTCTGGGTGGAGCAGAAGGGCGTGTCAGACTTTTACTGACTAAAACCCACCCGTGTTCCCTCAGTTGCCTGTGTGCCAGGGGCCGCGGTATCTCTTTCGAACAACCCGCACCCCTGGCAGAAGGTCTACGTGGTTGCGCGTCGATTGTTGCGAGACTCACGGGAGTTTTGTATAGCTTTGTAATGAAACGTATTATCGCATTGAAATGGTCTTCTTTGACAAGTGACAATTCTGACTGGTCAAATTAAATGTCCGACGCCAATAGCTCGTTTCTATTTCACCATAAAACACGTTATGAGAAGTGCTGCGTGACTATAGAACATAATAGCAAAGCATTATCAGCGTATAATCTTCCCACAGATGAGACACAGACCTCCTCTTTCTGTAAGAGACAGTGGGCCGTCAATCGCCACGCCAGCTCAGTGTGGGTTGGTAGATAGAACGTTATATGACTTCGAAATTAATACAAGTAATTGTAAAAAGACATAGAGAAATGAAATATTCTCAACGTATCAATTAGTTGAGTAGATACTTATAGTGATGAAAGAAATATTGTAGCCAATAATAGAGAGCATTCTATCCATGAGACAAAATTAATTACCTTTTATAAGGCCTCACCTGCTTTTCTGCTTTCAGATGTAGACTAATATGAAACCTATCAGACTAATTTAAAAAAGAAATATTACCTTGTAATGTTAGGTCGTGATTATCGGGCCTTTAAGGGGTCGTCCATTAATTACGTGAGTCCTTTAGGGGAGTCGAGTCGAATCTCACCCGATATCACGTGGAGGAGACGGTCTCGGCAAATATCACGTAAATTTTTTTTCCGCAAAGAAACAATGTAACATAACGAGAAAATCGGGTTAAATTATGTAAAACATGTTTTTCCGCCAATATGGCTAAAACCTACAAAATAATATTTATCGCGGTTATGCGAACGCCACTAAGTAGCACAGTTGCTCCTCAATAGTTAAACGGCCACCGGCCAGCTAAGCCAGCCAAATGCAACGTAAATAAGCAAAGATTCACGTTTTTACACTAAAAACACGTATTTGAAATATCTCACATGAGATTATGGGGATGGCAGAGGGTCGAGCCAAATCTCACTACATCTCACCAGAGTGGGGGTGGGGGTCGAAAAATTGCCAAAATTGCCTCACGTAATTAATGGACGCCCCCTTAATGGAGATATTACTTTTAATATTGCCACTAGCTGCAGAGAGGTAAGACCTATTTTGTAAGGTTTCATAAGTATAAAGTAAAATAAAGAACGAAAAGAAAAAGAAAGAAAGAAAAGAGAAAATTTAAACGACGTGCAGCAGTGGTGGCTCAGTGATAATGGCCCCGAACTTTGAGTTGTTGGGTTCGAAACCGGGCAGGCGTTTTACTTTTTTAAATAATTTCATCACCACTGCTCTCAAAACGGTGAAAGAAAACATCGTGAGGAAACATCTACCAACCCGCACTGGGCTTGCGTGGTGGATTATAGCCCACTTCCTCTCGAAGAGACGAGGTCTGTGTCCCAGCAGTGGGAACACTATAGGCTGGCCACCATAGGCGCGGGGTTGGGGACGGCAAGTAATAGGTAGCTCGCTATCCGGTAAGGACCAAGCCCGGGTCGACGGCGCGTTGTGTACCACGCGCGCCTCAAAGAGATGTCAGCACCAACTGGCGGGGTCCGCAAGGACCGATGCCTGCCAGGGGTGCGGGTTGTTCGAAAGAGATACCGCAGCCCCTGGCACACAGGCAACTGAGGGAACACGAGTAGGTTTTAGTCAGTAAAAGTCTGACACGTCCTCCTGCTCCACCCAGAGCAGGAGAAGTTAATTGATGATTTCCCACCCATAAAAAACTAAAAAAAAACACGGCTGGTTATGTAAAATAATTCAAGCATTTGTGGGTTTTAACTTCATTTGTTTTTAGGGAGGTACTTACCTTTTGTATAAAGTAGCTTGAATACGCCTTTGTATTGTGATTGTTTATTTAGCTATTGTGTGTTATGTACTTACTCATAATTTACATAACTTTAGCCAGCTTTAGTTCTAGCTTTAGCATCAGCAGGATATAAAAAGTTTCTTAATAGAATCCTAAATTGACAGTAGGACCATTTGCTTAAGTAATTTAAATTTCATGCGCCGATGGGTACAAAATCTAGGTAATAAAATTAGAAATAAGACTTTGTTAGACTATTTAATGTTTATAGAAGAATAAGGAATCCAATTATCTTTAAATAAAACTATGTAGTAGTGTTCATGAAGAAACCACACTAATTAGCGTTTATTTAAAAAGGTTTGTTATCAAGCTCGATAGATGGCGTTGTCTCAAAATCTACATCACGCTATGGTTTCGTTACAATGATTTGGTTGGGTTCGTGTGATTTTTTTAAATATATTGCCAGCTATAGAACAGTATACAGTTTGATTGTTTTATTTCAAATTTTCAACCTTATAAGTATACACAAAAGGTCAAAATTACAATACTGTGTGCCTCTCTCGGTATTCAGTATTAACAAGTAGCTTGATTCTTACTGTGACAGAAACTATTTCAGTTGTCTTTCATAAACCAAACCGCAGAACAGCACATTAATCTTATCTTCGTAACATTTTTCCCAACTCGGTTGGGGTCGACATCCAGTATAATCGGATGCAGCTGAATATCAGTATTTTACATGGAGCGACTGACTATCAGACCTCCACCACCCAGTGAATGGGTAATACTATGCCACTTGGTAAGACTGGTTGTCAGACTTTCGGGCTTCTGATAACCCGTAAAGGCTGTCAAAGATTTATGCCGGAACCAACGGCTTTACGTGCGTTTCGATGCAAGGTCATGATATGTTAAGATGGTCACCCATCCGTGGCAAGTGTAGCGTTACTTAGCCACAAGCCCCCTAAAACAGTACATTTCTTTGTCTCCTAAAATTAACTAACGACGACAATTCCTTATTTGTCCACGAAAACAAACAGCCATCGCTAAGATTTACAATAACTTTATTGAGATGAATATACCAGGGGTCCGCACGCTTCGGTTGAAACACGACCAATTTTAAATGTACCCATAAATACAGGAGGAATTTCCCGTTATTCAGAGAATCTGTCGCGTTCCGCTTTCGACCGGTTCGCGATCGTTGCTCTTAGAAGTATCTTAGCAGGGATTGTGAGTCGTGGTGAATTAGTATTGGTTGCTGATTTTTGGAGTCGTTTGTAGGGTAATTGCGGTTTGAATGGTTTTGTGGGCACTTTTCATACCTAATTGGAGGAAGAAAAGGAAGGATAACGAAATAATATTGCTGTTTTATGTAAAACTAAGGAGGTGGAAGCTCCAGGGTAGCCCACGGAATCCAAATTTTCTTACGTGTTTGCAATAAGGGTGTTCATGAATATCCAAGCCACCAGTTGGCGCCACTTTGACAAGAGGTCTTCCAGTTCGACAATGAACTTAAAATATGTAATGTCATTCGTTTCATTCACCATTAGTCCGTTGGCGCTTTGACACTTTTGACAGGTGCCCAGACCTGACGTCTCAGTGCTGCCACCTAGTGAACGTCATTTCAGAACACCGTCATTCGCTGGACAACGCCTGGTTGTGTGTTGTTACAGACATAATTTGCGACCGTAACACGTATTTATTTACTTAATTATAATCATTAAAGTTATCAAGTATAACCCTCCAAGTTCATTTAACTCCATTGAATTACTATTTCATGTAAATAACAACTTAGGTTATTCTTGTTGGTATTGGAAGGGACTTATTATTTTAAAATCATTATGATTACTTATTTTGAGAGTTAGGCAAGGTTTTCCTTTGTTATTTTATCTCCTCATAAATCTGATTAACTTTCGAGCAGCACACTTTTCTCGGTTGAATATTTTCATAAGAAATTAGGTACATACAAACACACATAAACACATGCAACCGCATCTCAAAATTCTCACACCGTTCTCAAATCGGTTGAAAGTGGAGCAAACTTCAAAATCTGCGCGTTGTTCCCGTCTCGTAGTTTAATTAAATCGGATAGTTGCGCGGAAACCTTTGTCTAAGTCTCATTATGTGCAGGATTGTCGCCCCACGTCCCCCGTGTGGGAAGTTTGAAACATGCTGTATTTTTGAGATGCAGCGTGAATCTTTTATTAGTTGATTAAAGTCTGACTTTTTATTAACATAACAGTGGCTTAGTATTGCAAAATTTACTGTATAACTAACTTTTGCCGGCCGTCTTCGCCCGCGTGGAGGTCGAAAATTATCCCGCGGGAATGTAATACCAGGCCAAAAAGTATCCTATGTGTTAATCCGTAAAGCCGTTTTTGCGTGATTGAGTAACAAACATCCAAACATACAAACTTTCACATGTATAATATTCGTAGGACTAGTGAGCCGCCACCGCTTCATGGTAACAACTGAAAAGTTATCACAGGATTTTTTACAAAGAACCATTATTACTGCAAATCAATAAATACGTTTAACCCTAAACGAACATAAAATATTGATCTGTTCATGTCAATAATTTTAAGATAGTAGCTACAGATTTAAGATTTAGATATGTTTAACGTTAAACGCATAATTATTTGTTGTTAAGAGGACTACAAGACCTAAGTGGCCTTGAAAAACGCACGCACACATTTACACAATCGACGTGAACACCATCTAACGACGACGGCCATAACAATTACCACACAAAACATATGCGAAGTCTAGCACTAACGGTTTTAGCGAGATTACGCCCGAGTATTCTAATAGATGGCGCGGCAACGGCGCGCAAGTAAGGTCTAGACCTACCCAAAAAAAAAATTTATTGTTAAAACTAATAAAAATAATTTGTTTTGAGTGTTGAAAAATGATGGATTTGGGTAATTGTGGATCTGTGAATATTTAAACTGCCCTTTTACGGTACATGAAATACAGCCCATTTAGAAAATAACACGTTTCTTGTATGGTTCTGCTTTTAAATTTTTAACCTTATTTTATTTTTATTATTTGTTGCTGTAGTGCCAATAAAAATAAACACTCACTGAAAATTTCAACTGTCTGGTTATTACGGTTCATGAGCTACTGCCCACTGACAAACAGACGGACGAGTTGCCACCCTTTGGATACGAAACCCTAAAAACATCTATCAATTAAAATCATTATCCTTCCTTTTAAGAATAAAAATCAACCAACTGCCAATAGCGACCCACTTCATAAGCACTTTCAAATTAAAAAAGTGTCTGAATAATCAGAGTTTTCATAAAAACTGGAGCGTTACCCTGAAAATCCATTATAAAGCATCATTTGACCTTGTTACCGTCAATTACTGAAAGTTTCTTTAGGAATTTCTTTCAGGCGGTACTTTCTTTATTAAAATAAATACATGGGGCACTTAATTCTCGAGTTTGAGGGGTAATTGTAGGCAAGTTCAGTTCATACCCAGTAATTATTTTACTGGAATAAGAACAGTTAAAGTTTTTGGCTTCAATTACTCTTTTGAGTGACTCCTTAAGTGATGTTGTTCATTAGTAGAATTATGGGTGGGTTTGTGTCGGTTTTAATTTAAGTGTGTTCTTATACAGGGTGATAGCAACGCGCAAACAGATACCATGAATTTAGCAGATGAAGTAGAAATTTATCGTACGTTAAAAAAAATGCTGCGCCATACTTTTTGACTGCGTAGGTATTGCACTTTTTTTTATGAAACAGCTGATTTATTTTTTGATTTCCTACAAAATATGTATACGTTAGGAGGACCATACACCGTGAGATTTTAGTCGTCTTACAAAGGAGGGTCCACTCAATGTATCCGACATAAAATACCTCTCGGTGCGATAAAAAAATTGTTACCATTAAGATAATAAGTGCAAAGATAAATTTTTTTTTCGTATTAAACGGTAGAAGCTACCTACCCAGCGCACGAGTGGAGCAGATCATTCCATCTCCATTACATTCCGTCTCACAATTCTCCATAATAGGGTGTTTCAAACCACGTCATGTGTCTTAGTGAATGATATTGTTGTTTTTATATTCATATGCTAATAAATATCATTATTTAAAAAATAAATTATTAGTATTTATTGGGTACATGAAGTGGGCTGTCGTTGTAAGACGATTAAAATGCCACGGTGTATTTATGTGTTGAATTCAAAGTTACAGATTTCGCTTCGATCCTGCCACCCTTTAGAAGGCCTAACGTATATTTAATGCGGGCGAAACCAAAAACAGAAATTATTTCCTTAATCCCTTTACGTTCAGTCTTAATACTCAACGCTCAATCATTTATTGAGTATTGAGTATTAAGACTTAAAAATATCTAACGAGATTTAAGCAGTTATGCTTTGATGTACAGACATGGAATTATTAAAATCCTACTCAGCATACGTATTGAAATTCATTCATCATCATCTATCTGCCTAGTCTTTACCTCAACTAATTTTGGGGTCGGCTTCCAGCATCTTAAGTAAAGCGACTGCCTATCTGACCTCCACGCATAACCTAGTATCTGGGTAACACTAAACCCCTTGGTAAGATTGTAAATCATTTATAAGCGGACGAAAATGCCTTAGTTATAATTGCTAACATCGAAAACTTTTGTCACTTAATTGCCAATAATTGCCGTAAGTTAAAGACAGCACAATACTTTTTTTTTGTAAGCCTATACTGACCCACTGCGGGGCATAGGCCCCAAGAACACAAGACTTACAGCTTAAATTCTGTTTGATATAATCTAGGGCGTTTCTTGAACAGTGTGTTCATGCTCAGACAAAACATTGCAATGTTTTGGTTCTCATTGATCAAATCTTGATTACATTTTAGTCTCCGCTCTGTTATCTCTATAAAACACCGTTTCCCAATATAAAATATACAACTGTTAGCCTTTGAATCTGTTCTTTATCTTCATATCATTTCCTCTTACTCGTACTACGTACACAAACATTCATCTCAAAGTTACCGCATTACACTCCATACATTGCCGCTTCACGTCGATCTGAATCGCACAATGCTTTACAAAACACGCAATGTACAGAAAATTCTGTTAAGCACAATTCTACGTATTACATATTAGGGTCCTGTTATCGGTTAGTTCGTATGCCTACTTTATTCAAGATATTTTTCTTTATTCTCAGTATAAAAGAGGCTCCAAGGAGTTTCCCCGGGAAGTTTTAATGTACTCGTATATAAAAGCTTGGTTCCTTCTTGTTCGATACTTCTTCGAATATGGTATCAGTGCAAGTACTTTTGCGATTTAAAGATTTTTTATTGAATACGAGTGGTTTTCTACTTTGATGTAATGGATTGGATGTTTAAAAGAACCTTTACAGAAACCATCTTTAAACTATGTTAGGTTAGTTTAGGCTGAACCGATTTTGATGAAATTTGGTATGGGGATACTTTGAACTCTAGGAAAAGACATGCGGTACTTTTTATCGTCATACCACGCGGGGAAGCTGCGGGAAGAATAATAATAATAATATAGTAATAATAATATAGTTTATTGTCTCAAAGAAACATACATTAGTATACATACACTGTTTAACAAGATGCTAACTACGCTGCAGAAGTCTGTATACAGATATTGTGAGCCCTGCCTCTCAAACTAGGATAACCTGTATCTTAAGAGACAGTGTTCAGCTGTGAGGTTACATAAAAATAGGGATTATACAACTGCGAACTGTGCCAACCAATTGTTCGTATTAACAGTATGATTGAGTTTTTAAACATTTTTAATTCTAAGACAAAGGAAAGATAGGGAAAAATAATATAAAATATCAATTAAACTATGTAATGAAAGGGTGAATGGGTGTGGGGATGTGTTTATGATGTATGTGTAGTGAGTTTTTGTATGAGAGTAGTGAGTGTGAGTGTTATGTGTGAAGGAATATAAGTGCAAAAAAGTGCAAAAATTAGGAAATGTATTTGAGTAGTGATTCAGTTTGTGCATAGTCCTGTCCAAGTAGCCATTCCATAACCTTAGCTTTTAGTTTAAATTTATTGCAATCGAGTATATTTAGTTCTTTATGAGTTTTCTTGTAGATTAGTGTACTTAATGTGTAGTACTGGTGTTTGGCAAAAGCTGTTTTGTGTCGTGTACCTGGGGGAACATTGGTTCGTTTATTGGGATCAGACGGAGGGACACTGGAGTGTCTTCTGAGAACAGATTGCAACACGAAGAGCTGACGAACTGTTAGAACCTTACAATCTGAGTAGAGTTGAGTTGTCGGATAGCGATAAGGTTTTCGTAGCATCACTTTCAGTATTGCTCTCTGGGCTCTCTCCACTTTAAGAATGGTAGTTTTAGCTGCACCGCCCCAAACATTGATGCAGTACCCAAGAACGGACTGACAGAGAGCATAGAAAACCATTTTTAGAGTATCAGGGTTAGCAGAAACTCTGAGTGACTTGAAGGTATATATTAGTCTCAGTGTTCTTGAGGTTAGGGCATCAACGTGTTTATTCCAGCGTAACCCGGCATCGATTTGAACACCAAGGTACTTGACGTGATCGGTACGTGTTAGAGTTGGACATTGGCACGACGATGACTCTTGTGAACATGTGTGCGCTATTATCGAAAGGGTGTCGTCTGGTGCGGAACTCTGACGGATGGCGAAAGGAATATATGATGTTTTGTTATAGTTGAGGGTAAGTAGGTTTAAGTTGAGCCATTTTATTATTTCACGTAGTGCTAATTCTGCGCTACTTTTAACGCTATCCCATGTTGACCCGTCAATTATAACTACGGTGTCATCGGCATATACAAAGATCCTCGAGTTGGGAAGGGTCATTCTGCACAGGTCATTAACATATATTTGAAACAAAATAGGACCCAAAATGCTACCCTGAGGCACTCCGTAGGAGACGGTTTCTTCATCACTGAAGTGATTTCCAATTTTGGTTCTTTGGGTACGGTTCTTCAGATAATCTTTGAAGATTTGCAGTGCTATACCTCTAACACCAAGCTGCTGTAATTTGGAAATAAGTATGGGAATAGAAACGGTGTCGAATGCCTTGGAAAGATCCAGAAAGATTCCTAGACATTTGGTTTTTCTATCGAGATTCCCAGCAACCAACTGTGTCAAATCAAGTACAGCATCTTCAGTCGAGACACCGGCACGGAAACCATATTGATTATCTGCTAATATCTTGTATTTATCCAAGAAATTCTTAAGCCGGTTGCTAAGAATCCTTTCCAGAACCTTGGAAAGAGCAGTTAAAACCGAAATTGGTCTATAATTGTTGACACAACTTTTGCTCCCACCCTTGTGGATTGGGTGAACAATTGCTTTTTTAAGTGCGTCCGGAAACACACCTGCCCGGAGACAGCTATTAAAAATGTACGTCAAAGGTTTTATCAGTATCTGCCGGCTCATTTTTAGCACTATAGGCGAGATGCAATCCCAACCTAAAGCACAGTCACTACGTAGCTGCGAAACAAGGGACTCCACTTCAGTTTCGTCTATATCTAGCAGCACGAGGGAGTTAGCGGGAGATAGTGGGGTGTCATTACCAGTGTTCAGAATCTGACTGTTCATATTAGCGGGACACTGACTATGTGATAGAATTTTATCCGCTAAGTTTTTTCCTACATTACTGAAGAATTTACCAACTTCATTTATGGAAGCTTTAGGACTGTCACATATTTTCAGTAGTTCGACAGGGCTGGTTTTTATTTTAGCTGTGTTTGTGACACTTTTAATAGTGTTCCAAAGGGCTTTGGGGTTATTTTTAGCTTTTTCAAATTCATTATTTTCGTAGGTAATTCTTAGTTTTCTGAGCAGGTCATTGCAAAAATTGCGGTAACGTGTATAAGTTTTTTTAAGAATTAAATTAGCTGGTTCTTTATTTGATCGTATATGCATTTGGTCCCTATTTTGGATACACTTCAATAGGCCTGGGGTTATCCAAGGTTTGATAGTTCTTTTTTTACTTGGTATCTTGATATACTTGGTGTGTTTAGTAATCACCGATGTTAACATAGTTATAAAAGTGTCCATCATTGTGTTTGGGTCATCAAGTTGATAAATAACTGTAAAATTTAGGTTTTCTATCTCTAGCTTAATTGCCTCATATTCTACGGAAGTAGAATAGTGACACGTTTTGTGACTGGGATTTGATTTAGCGATAGTAAGGACAAGAGGTTTATGGTCTGTGATGTGTGATTCAAGAACTAACGTGGTGGTAGGCAATCCAGTTTTTATGAACGAGTGGTCAAGACAATTTCCAAGCCTAGTAGGTAAGAGGTGGGATGGTAGCAGCCCATGCGATGAGTTAAGTATGAGGTAATCTAGACTTCGATCATTTCTACTGCTCATCCTAATATCTATATTCAAGTCACCAATAAGAGCAATGTTTTGCCATGTGGAAAGTTTAGTGTAAATATTATTTAAACTATCTAGAAACATATCAAAACTTTCTCTAGAGCTGTGTGATGGGGATCGATAGACTGCCACAATGGCAAGTTTTTTGTCATCAATTTGACAAACTAGGCAGTTTCCACCCATAAATGTAGGTTCCCACACTGAGATTTGCAGACTCTGTTTCGCATATATTACGATTCCATCATTCTGGTTCGAGTTTATGTCCGTACGATATGATTGGTAACCCTGTAAAATAGGTAAGTTTATTGCCTTACTTAGCCAACATTCGGTCAAAACGATGATATCGAAGCTAACGTTTGTTAAATGCAAAAGTACCTGCAATTGATCAAAGTTTTTGTTTATGCTTCGTATATTTAAATGTAGGATTTTCATAGTGCCATCGGAATTGTTTACAAACTTGAGGCAGTCTTCTGGGTTACAAGACAGTGAATTGCCTACGTTTATTGAGTCTAGTTCAGAATTTATGTTATTTATTAAAGCCATTTGAAACAACATAAGATCCAAAGATATGGCCTGATTGCATGATATCTGAATGGGTACGCAATTTGTGTGCAAGGAAGCTGGAAGATTTTTTTGCCTGGTTTTCCATAAAGAATTGTGTATTGATAATTTACTCGTGTGATAATGTAAGTGTGAACTGTGATTATTGTTGTAGTGTGAGTTGTATTCGGGGTAACTTTGTGTGTGCATAGTGTATAAGAGTGTGTGTCATGTCTGTAAAGTGCCTGAATTACAATATGAGCTAAATCATTGAAGGCAAAACAAATGGATACGCTAAAAAATAGTTTAGAGAAATATGGAACTAAATTATTTATAAGTAAAGGACAATTTTTACTGGATAGTCACTTTTGAACACAAAGTTTTTCTAAGCAGTGCTTGGATTTTATAGTGATGGATTTTAGGCCCTCTTCCTTGCGTAGTAGGACTTTACCATTAGCCGTCCAGCAGAACTTGAAGCCATTTGCATTAGCAAACGCGCGGGATTCAAAAAAAAGTCTTCTTGTGGTGCCAGACAATCGATCCGAAATGTAAATCGGTGTTCGAGTTCCAGAGAGACCGATGTGCTCTGTATTCAATTTTGCGGGGTTTTCTCTGTTTTTATTAAATTTTCGGACTGCAGCGAGGACATTATTTTTAAGAGTGACTGTCTGAAATTCAGCAATAATAGACCTTTTGTCGCCTTCCTTATTAGGAATACTATACACATCACGTACGTCGGATGGAAGAATATCCACATTTAGAACCTTGCATGTATCAACTATAAGAGAAGGCAATGATGGTGAATTTTTCTCAGCTGGTAGCAGGTTTCTTATTTCAATAGTTGAGCTACGGGAACTAACCTGCATATCCACTATTTTACGCTCTAGATCCTCGATATGATTTAGTAGACAAAGGCGCTCCTTACCAAGACCCTCGACACTGGACTTAATGTCCTCGTATTCGGCATTTATAAACTTGATACTTTTTTCCATTTCCAAGTAGCAATTGTGAATCTTTTCATTTTGCAACTTCACTTCAGCTACATCCGAACTAAGTTTATGCAGGATTTTATCTTGATCTTGTTTCCACGATGATAACATTTCCTTAATTTCATCTTTAAACTCTTGCAGCTCGCTGGGAGGAAGGTCAACGCGTGGTTTTTTAGCACGAGAGGTGATATTTGAAAATTCCATGTCTTGAGAGGTATTAGTAATATCAGGGTTGGAAGCCGAATGCTGAAATTCTTTTGGCGGTGAACGTAATGTTTTAGGCATGGTAATTAAGATGCTACAGCTGAGTGTTTATAAAAATAACAAGTGAACGCGTCGTAGTCGATAGGCACGTAGAACAGTGATTTGATGCGAGGTCAGTGTCGCGTAGCACTCGTAGAAGCTAGTTAACAATAGCTTATTACAACTAGAATTAAGTAAATTTTTGCTAGAAAGAACACTATGAGAAAGTTCATAAAACAATATATGTTACAAGTTAAACAGAGCCATGTTAAAGAAAACACAACATTAATTAAGTGTAGTATATGTATACCTACGTAATACATCAAATATTCCCAATTTCCTTCTTTCCTAAAATACCGCTATCAAGTTTCGAAAGCATACAAAAAACAAGACGCACCTAAAGTAACGGAAACTCTTGTTTTTTCAATTCGGAACTCGTTTCGTATTACGATCAACAGTTTTCTTTAAAACAACCCTCAAGTTCTTTGGTTTAATTTCGTTAAAGGTCAGGACATGACGTAAGGACACTACAGAAGGTTGACTGCAGAACCAATGTTCTGTGTTCCGCATTGGCGAAAAAACACACAAATAAACGAATGCTTGGTTGGACTTCCAATCGATCATTTTAAAGGCTCTCGCGACACAGGCGCGACGAAACTTTAGTAGAACAATTTCTACGAAAACTTCATTGAAATTGTTCTAATAGCGCACCGTCAGTCGCGTCTCGCTTATTGGGAGCCTTTTGACAAAAAATTATAAAAATGTCAAAAAGGAGGACAATAATAAAAAACATAAACAAAAAGCGACTGCTTTTAAAAATAAAAGAGCATCTATAAAACTGGAATATTCATTTCTAGAAAAGACGTAGCATTTTTCCAGATTTCCTTTTTTTAACGGTCTTTATTATTTTTCGTATGTTTCTGTTGACCTTTTCAGTGGTTGGATTTCTGTATCTTCCTGCAAAGTGGTCAAAGTGCGAATGGAATAGCAAATTCTCGATCAAACGTTTATTCATTATGGCCTGTCGCTCATTAACATTTATTTAGCCGGAAGACACACGGGCGCTGAGAGTGGCGAATAAATTTGCGTACATAATGTATACGGTGGTTAGTTTGTGCAAGTCAAACAACCTTAGAGGAACATTATTATTTACTTTGTGATCTCTGCCTTAGAATTAAGGGGCTCGTGGCTAATTAATAACAGCCGCAAGAGTCAATCGATCAGGTTAAACTCAGCTTGCCGCAGTCGGTTCATGAACCATCTCAGCATTCTGAGACATTTCCGTGCCTCGGAAAGCACGGTAAGCCGTTGGTCCCGGCTTTCATTTTTGGACCTTTGACTGTCATTACGGGTCGTCAGAAGTCCGAAGTCTAACATCCAGTCTTAACAAGGGGTATCGTACTACCCAGTAACCGGGTTGTGGGGGTCAGATAGGCAGTCGCTCCATGACCGACCCCGATTTTGAAGATAACAAGCTATTATTGGCAAAAGAAGACTGTATGATCATTGAAATTTAACTTCCCACTGACTAGTTCTTCACCATCATTGTTATTTTTGCAACCATTTGTCGAGTTTTCTGCCACAAATAACCACGCCACGTTCTTAACCAAATGATTTAAAACAACATTTATCCTAATCGGCTACCATCAGATATATTTCGTGAGTCCCAATAAAAACACTAAGTAGTGAGTAAAATCAACGTTAACTTGGAACGTTGACTCGGAAAGTTTTTCTTTAAACTCGGAACCTTGTAATTAATTCCGGGCTTCATCAATCGTTAAGTTTTAATCAGTCGCCGAATCCATCAGGGTGGAGGATAATATTATGATTTTTTAAGAGTTGGTTTTTAATTAAATCATTGGGTTTTGAAGATTTTAAAGTGACGACGGTGTTCAGGAAGATTAGAGATGTATGTATGTAGGTAATCTTTTCTCAATGGGCTCTCACGGTCACAATTCTGCTTGCAATAGAAATAGACTAGAATCACTATAGTGAATAATATTTCTTTATGAATCAAACTTGAAATCAAACTGTGGCAGTATTTAAACAGCGAATGAATACTCTTCCCACTTTGTCATTATGGCATATACAGAAAAAAATATATCTTAGAAATTTTTCGTCGGTTATACAAAAAAAAAACAGCTGTTCCATACATTTTGACTTCGTAGGTATTGCACTTTTCTATGAAACAGCTGATTTTTTTGTTGTATAATTAGCGAAAAATTTCTTCGCTGGGGGTCTAGAATGATATGCTGAATTCATGGTTAAAGTTTGCGCACTGAATAAAAACTTTTCCTGTATATTTAAAAAATATTTATTTTAGAAGTATTATATTACGTATATAAGTATATTCTCAGATTGCATGTTTGTATTAAAATTACACAATTACTTTTGATTTTATGTATTTTGTTTTGCCTTCTAATCTTTCCAACACACGTCGTCTACATCTCTTTTTACACGCTTTATATTAGCTTCACTTGTATGTTTGTTTGTTTGTATGTTTGTATGTAACCGACTCCTTTGAGCGCGATTTTGACCCACTTTAAACGGTCAGATTTCATTGAAACTTTGTAAACGTGTCGAGGACCGATGACAATTCAATACGTTTTTGTAGTTAGCAGAACTAAAAAATAGAAAATAAATAATAGTTTAAAAAACTAAAAAACACGCTTTATAAACCAAACTAAAAAAGGAGAAAATAATTTAATTCAATTAAAAAGCGTGGGGTGCTTGACATTAATTGATTATAAAAATACCTCAAAAAGCACCCCACGCTTTTTAATTGAATTAAATTATTATTTACTCTCTTATCGTAGGCTGGAAGAGATTTTGAAATCAGTACCACCTTTTTACGTATTTTTCCATTCGTTTCTTCTTGTTTGTTTATATTCAACGAGAGACAGATGAATCGGGCAGCGCCATCATAAGGGGTGTAATATGACAGCTTAACAATAAGAAGGGATCAAGCTGCATATAACAAGGTAACCAGCACAAAGGTAATATCTTATTAGTTTCGTCAAAGGAATTAATGCCCAAACCGGCTTCCATTCAAAGTCTGGACCAACGCTGTCGCATAATTTATGTATTAAAGTTAAATTACCCTTCCCACAATTATGAGACGGAAAAGAGGAAAAAATCGTGATTCCACCGATTCTTTTCATACCAAAATCCTTCCAAACTTTCCTTTTATATTCCAAAATGCCGACTTAAAATGTCTTAAATGAATTGTCCCAGGCTCTGTTCACTCCATTCTTCGTTGACAATCCCTTGACGTGTTTTATGTCCTAATTTAAATTGCTTTTATCGCGAACACGACCGTTACGTTTGCCCCAAAATGGCCGCGGTGGAATCCCGTTTTTCACTCTCAAAATACCAAGTGCTTCTTGGCTTCTCTAATTGTTTCTGCGGTCTATAAAAAAGGTTTTAAATGAGTCGTTTTCGCTCTTAACTGCGGTAAGATTTAAAAAATTAGCCCTCGTAAGTCTATGTGGCAATTGGCGTAGACGCTACGTTTCTGTAGAGCCGCTACGCCGTAGCACATAAATCTACGGCGTAGCTAACGCTACGTTGCGTTGTCTGACTTCAACAATATATTCAAATAGTGAATAATGTGTTAGGAAATGGATCCGAATTTTCCAAATTCTTTAAAATCGCTGAAATTTTGATACCGCTTAGAATGTTCATCTTTTTGTGGAGGATTCTTGCTAAGAGAACATTTACAACGTTGGCAGTCCAATAAAGAATGTAAGCAAGTAATGATAAAAAATCACTCTTTGCATTCCAGATCCAACTAACTGTCATATTTATACTGAATGACTAACGGACTAGAACCCCCGTAGCGCATACTCGCCGTGATTTGATTGAAAAAGCGGCCCTGAATCCGGATAAAACAAATGAAATCCACGTCAAAATGTATTTCCAATTCGTATTTTACCTTCCATTTTCAATCGTGTAGGTACAGATTTGAACTTAAAAATTTCAGCACCTTAAGGTCTACTTTTGCTTGAACGTACGTACGTAGGAAGAACCTGGTTAGGCAAAAGTAAAACGACGTTGAAAGAATACTAAGTCTATGTTGGTTTCGTATTTGTTACTTAATTGCAATATTGCGTATGACACTTGCTTTTCAGAGTTCCGTACCCCAATGGTGCCGACGGGACCCTATTACTAAGCCTCCAAGTCAGCGGGCTTTCTCATGAACCGTAATTGGAAGACAGTTGTAACTTTCACAAAGTGTGTATTTCTATTGACGTTATAAAAATAACATAAAGTTAAAATGAAAGGGAGTCTCCATAGAGTTTTTTTTTTTTGGGTGGGATATCATCAAATAACTTCTCCCACTCTTGGTGTAGCGGGAGGGCGTGTCAGACTTTTACTGACTAAAACCCACCCGTGTTCCTTCAGTTGCCTGTGTGCCAGGGGCCGCGGTATCTCTTTCAAACAACCCGCACCCCTGGCAGGCATCGGCCCTTGCGGACCCCACCAGTTGGTGCTGACATCTCTTTGAGGCGCGCGTGGAACACAACGCGCCGTCGACCCGGACTTGCTCCTTACCGGACAGCGAGCTACCCATTACTCGCCGTCCGCAAGCCCGCGCCTACGGCGGTCGGGAATCAGCCTGGGATTCCCGACGCCCAGGGCGTCTCCCGAGTCTCCATAGAGTTACGTGTTTTTCGCCATTTTTGCCTTGTGTACCCTTCGTTTGCGAGTCCAACTCTTAATTGGCTGGTTTTTATCATGAAGTAACCGGTAATACTGAATTAAAAGTACCGACGTCATATCAAACTAAAAGCTGTAAACATTTTCCTAGGTCAACATAGGCTTTGGAAATAATTAAATTACAAGAATAGCCTTTATTAAAAACGTACCAAATATACAGGAAAAGTTTTTATTCGCAAGTGCGCAAACTGTAACCATGAATTCAGCATACCATTCTAGACCCCCCAGCGAATTAATTTTTCGTAGGTTTTACAAAAAAAAATCAGCTGTTTCATAGAAAAGTGCAATACCTACGCGGTCAAAATGTATGGAAAAACTGTTTTTTTTTTGTATAACCGACGAAAAATTTCTTGGCTGTGGGATCTAGAATGATATGTTGAATTCATGGTTACAGTTTGCGCACTGGATAAAAACTTTTCCTGTATATTAGTCACAAAGTCGTCTCAGCAACAAACAATGTCACAAATGTTGGGAAATTAGACGCATATTTGACAGGTTCCGACTGAGATCAGAATCTCTTAAAAATACGGGAATATCCCCCTCAGATATTTTCACCTTTTTATTTTATTTATAATGGGATAACAAACAGCTACAGGCTACAGCTACATCTTAATACTAAAAGTCTTGTAATCATAAGTGTTTGACAATATTTCAGCCCACTGCATTATCCACAAATTAACATGCAATATTAAAACAAATAGGTGTCACTATACTTTATAAAATTATTAGTATATTATAAATTACAAGGACCCTAGAGTAGATACCACGCTACAAGTGTAACTTACTCACTTAGTTGTCAGCAACTCAACCTACCACAGCTTACAAGGCATATTACAAACGTAAATACACCAAACATCATAAAAACAACTTATATCTTACCTCCTCAATCTCGTGTGCACCCCGCCTACTAACTATAATAAGTATTTTTCCGACGCTGGCCGGTCGACGTGCAAGATTGATGTTCAGGAAACACTTCGTACTTACGACAGCTATGTACACTTAAATACATTATGTATACATGCGAATAGTATATTATTATGTACTAGCTTTTGCCCGCGACTTCATACGCGTGGACTTTAGAATCAAGTAGATAATCATTTTTTTTGATAATATATAGCCTATTTTTTTAAGTTAGACCTCTCGGAATACCTCATTGAAAACTGCATTCAATTCCATGCAATGGTTTTTGCGTGATGCGGTAACAAACATACAGACAAACAAAAATTCTAAAAACCGTTGTTTTGGCTTCTGTTGCTCTAATAAAGACCCCCCATACTATTTTTTCTTCTTCAATATCTTTAATGTACAGACATCGGCCTGTTACAATTTTATTGTATGATGTATAGATACACGGTGTAACAGAATGGACGCAAGACCTGAAAGTAGTTTGTTCCTAATTGACTACTGAATTGATTTCAGTAACTTTTAATATATGTTTTTTTTAATTTTTATTATTATTTTGCCATACCTACCACTGATTGAGCCAAAGAAAATTCAATCTTATACTAGAAGAAATAAGACTCAATTTTAAATGCATAAAGTAATGCTTGGGTCGATACGTTTTTCCTAATAATATCAGTTAGTTTTAAAAGAAAATAGTTTTGGTCATCGTATTTTGCTTTTAACTCAATACTCTAATTGGGGTGTATGAGGTCTTGCGTTAATTATGTTACTCGTTGTATACGTGTGTATTAAAAAGTTTGTACGCTGTGTTTAGGAAGAAGTTCCTAAATATATATTGAGAGCATAAATAACTAAATGCTTTGATTTTTTACGTGAAAACTTCTTTAGGCAGCTTCTTTATAATGTGGGTGTACTATAGTTACAACTCTGCCCGACTCCTCGAAGAAACAAGACGTGATGCTATGTTACGTAAATTATTCAGGCGCACTTTGCGCTCTTTCTGAACAGTGAACGAAACTGGACTCACGCTCAGGTCGGTAACGCTGAATCGGGTATACTAGTGTCCAGTTGATCGGTGATGCTAAATCGCGTATACTCTGCGCTGAATCATGTATACCCGTATAGCTTCAGTCGTAAGTTTTCAATTCTGTCGTGTCGTCAGAAGTACTCACCCTCTTTTTTCATAGTAATAGGTAGACTAATAAAAAAACTGCGCTCAATACCGTGAAGTAAAACATCGTGAGGAAACCGCCTTGTCCTAGAACCAAAAATTCGAAGACATATGACACAGCCAGTGTGTGATTATAGCCCACACTGTCTTACAGAGATGAGGCCTGTGTCGCAGCTATACAGGGTTATTGGAAAAACACTAAAAACCTCTTAAGAGGTCATTGTACTCATTATTATGAGCAACTTTTACTATGGCACCGAACCTGAAATCGCAAAAAAAATCAGCTGTTCCCTACATTTTGATGACTTAACTATAAAAATAAAAAGAAAAGTCCTGACCGACTGACTCATGAACGCCCAGCCCAAACCCTTTGACCTAGTAAGCTGAAATTCTGCAAGGAGATTCCCTTTATAATGTAGACAAGGAATAAGGATTTTTCGAAATTCAACCCCTAAGGGAGTTAAATAGGGGATGAGAGTTCCGCGCGGGCGAAGCCACTGGCAAAAGGTAGTACGAATATAAATGTAAGGAACAGCTGATTTTTTTTTTCACAATTTATTTATTTAATACTTCACGCAAAAAATGTACAGAGGCGGACTTAATGCCAAAGGCATTTTCTACCAGTCGACCTTTGGGTGATGCAGAGACAAACAGTGGTAGGTGTAATTACGTAAGTCGTGTTTTGAATATTTATTCAAATATAAGTAAATATAGGTACTAATATTAAAGTGAGAGTAAGTTGTTCATAATTATGAGTACAATGACCTCTTAAGAGGTTGTTGGTGTTTTTCCAATAACCCTGTATATAGGCTGATTATGAAATGAGAAAATGAGGCAGTCTAGGAGCTAACCTTGACTACCTCGTTGGTCTGGTGTTCACAAGCACGAATACTGAGCCTAACGTCTGCCATGGGAAGAATCAATCCCTGACTGAAGCAAAATCATAATACAGCCACAGAAAACTTATATCTGTAAAGTAAGAAAATACACTTTCGTCGTATACACCCCAGTAAGAGTAAAATATAGAGAAGATATTCCTACGAATATTTACGAATAGTGCGTTTTACAAAAAAAAAACAACCGACTTCCAAAAAAACACTACAAACTGAAAAATAACTCTAATTTCGGAAGTCGGTGTCTTTGGAGCTGTATTTTAATTTTTTGTCACTGCCTTCCGAAATTAAAGTTATTTTTCACTTTGTAGTGTTTTTTTGGAAGTCGGTTGTTTTTTTTTGGAAAAAGTTTTTATTTTTCACTTTTTAGTGGTTCACATGTGCTTACCCCTTCACAGCATACCGGCGTGATGTTATGTTATGAACTGGTGTAAGCAATAGACAGAGATGAGATTTCAGCAATCCCAGTCCATTTGCTATCATTTATTGAGGAGTTCCGTTGCCTATCTCCAAAGTTCTTCATCAAATCTTCACCAAATTGAAATGAGACCACTACGAGAAAGTACTCTTCCAAAAAATACCTAAATCGCTTTGTGTGCCCATAAAATTTGAAGAGTTCTCTCTATTTCTCCAGGATTCTATCTTCAGATCCTGACTTGATGATCATGGGACCACCTGGGAAGTATACCCTTTCAAACAAAAAAAACAAAATCCAAATCGGTCCAGCCATCTTCGAGTAATCGGGGAACATACATAAAAAAAAAAGGTTCCGACGAATTGATAACCTCCTCCTTTTTGAATTCGGTTAAAAATTCATAAATAAAAGGAGAAACACATACATCCAGACAGATCAATACTCAGACATGCATCTCATAAACGAACCTGCGAATCGCTGCAGTGAAACGGATATTATATTGTATCCACATAGAAAGGATGTCCTTAAATCCGTACGCGAACTAAGGAATATAACGAGCATCTAAAGAAAGTTGGTGAAGCGTGAATCATATCTTACCTCATTATAGAGGTCTGTTGATACCTCTTCTTGAGTGAGAGTCTGGGACTTAAGGATTGCTCAAACTGAGACAAATACTGTGCGCGTCAATTGTTTTAATGATTAGGAAGATACGCGATTATTCGTGTCGGTTAGAACACATTCACACAAGAGAGCAAATTTTGTCCGCGTGAGTGAAAATCTACTTTGTTTGAAATCGACTTTTTTTTAGTTAGCCTACATTGTCCCACCACTGAGAAAAGCCCCCCCCCCCCCCCAATTCCTTCCAGGCATTTTTTTCCAGGGCCACCTCGATCCATCCAAACCGTCAAGGTCATCTCGCCCGCTCTTTTTGAACCGACCTCGGCGGCGCCGTCCATTTTCAGGCATCCACTGTTTGGAGACTATTGCTCAGCGGTCGCTGTGCATGCGGCTGACGTGACCCGCCCAGCCCCATTTTAGCCTACGTCTAGGATTCCCATTTTAAAACACTTCGTGGTGAAATCGACTTTGAAACTGTTTGATTTTTATGTGGTGCTAGTTTAGCTATGAATTAAAAGCGCAGTAGGTACCTATCTAATCCTGCTCACACAGTATTTTTTTTTCTAAACCAAGGCCAGTTTAATATCGGGGTTGCCACTTTGATATACTGTCGTGCCATTGTCGAGGGCAAGCGAAATTAAAAGCCCTGAGATAATTTACTTGGCGCATTCATTCCGAGGGCATGTGCCCTAACATATTTTGTACTGATTGCGCATTATATTGTTTCATTATGGGCGCCCTTGTTTCCTCCAGTGTCGACCCTGAGCAATGTTAACAATGCGCTTTTGAGATTTGCGAGATTGTATTTTGAGTATGGGTTAAGGGACGAATAGGTTGATTATTTTGTAACAGTTGAGAATTGGATTTTAACATTATTATTCATTTTTTTCTATGTTTAGGACTGTGTGTTTGTAACTTAAGGTGAATATAGTCGGTATTTTTTTCCATACAAACTTCGGGAGTGTATTTCTCCACTGTTCGACAATGGACATCAAAAATTAAACATGGTATGGTTTTGTCTCGTTATTAGTATTGTCTGTGCGGAAACAGAATACTAAATTAAAAATCCATAAAAAAATTAGGAGCCAACAAAGATTCGTTTTTCTTGCTAATTTGACCTAACTTTGGGCATGTTTAAGTAATAAAAGAAATGTAAAATCTCAAAAACCAAGTCGGTACCAACAAAGCTCAAATATTGAAAAGTTCAATAAAATTTAATGGTCATTGATTTAAGCAGTGGTTTTGTCATAAAACCCGATCTTCCGAAGGTTTTTTCTTAATTTTTTACGCGCATGTTTTACTATAAATGATCCTGCATCTAACTCCATAACGTTGTGCGTGTAGACTAGCGTCTAACTGCTCATCACTGATACTACTTCTGTCGGACACGATGCCTGGTGAGACAGCGTGCTTTTCAGCCAGGGCCACCAGTGAACTCCGAGCCCGCGCCTAGGATCGCCTTAAGCGCATATGCTCAGCCTAATAGCAACGCTTCTTTTTAACATTTTGATAGCAATACAAATACAGTCAGCCCAGAATTAGGTTTCGAGCTTGGCACTTTCAGCTGCGTCCATCAGCTTCTGTGGCGTGCAGGCAACAGGACACGCTGGACAAGATATAAAGTGCTCATTGTTTGTGGGACTGCACCACATTTACACTCCAGTCCAGAGTCTTCTGTGATTCTCCACCTTAGCAGGTTTTCTATGCTTCGGCCTACCTGAGTCCTGAATTCCGCATCGCTATCAACAGGAAAAGTGCCCAATAGGCTAGTAGCATTCCCACGTTGTACATATGGCAATTCTGATTCTGATATTGTGTTTGCTTTTAGGAACTACATAAATACGGGAAAAATGTTAGCTTCTTTATCTGTCAAACATTGTATTCAGTCCATTGTCGGCGGAAACTCATAAAACTCATCGATATGTTTTCGAACTTATTGCTTTGCTATAATCTCTTATCTATTGACCGCTTGGCTCGTGTCGTTAGGATAAGGAGCTTACATCCGTCTTCGGATAATAAACAAACATGGTTGCCGATTGCTGTGAAGTGTGAAAGCAATATAAACTAAACATAACTACACATACACAATCTCACGTCTTTGCCCATGGGGCAGGCTGAATCTACTGAACGCCACTTGCTTACGATCTTTGCATACCCATTTTGCTTCGTTTGATTTCATACATCTGGTCATACACACACGCTGGTTGCTAGTACTAGGCACCTGACCATTCTGAAGAACGTCACCTATACGGTCACTATACTATGTCCTTCTAGGACAAAGACTACTTACTACACGTACCAGTGGCGAAAGCACCATATTACACGATTCCTACCGACTTCCCTTCGGGGATTCGCATCAGCAACTCTATCGCTAATAAAAAATGGCACGTCAATAGGTAGCTACTATTGTCAAAAAATATAGTTACTCTACGGGTATTTAATTCACCGTAAAATTCAAAACACAAAACGGTTATTTTTAGCTATGTATTACAACAAAAAAAAATGTTCTAAAATAACCCGACGCCAAAACGTCATAATCGGGAACTAAAAATTCATACCACAGTGATCCCATAATGATGTCATTTTAGGTCACGTGGCACCGCTTGATATTTACGAGAGCAAGCCGCTGTACAACGGGTTATGACAGAGACAGATATACAAAAATGCGTCAGTGAGAACGAGATGGAGAATAATTGTACATTGTATTTGGTTTTCGGCTGTAAAATTTTCTTGTATTTAATTCTTTACATTCCTATAATTATTTTAGAATGATAGTAAGTATGAATTCTTTATTGATAAGTCAGTAAGTTAAAGCCGACTTTGCTTCGGCTTCTCTCTTAGAAAAATTGACACCCCGCCGCTGACACGTACCTACATTTATACGATACCTAAATTGACTGCCTCGTTGGTTGTAACAGAGTCTAGATTTATGCGCTGCTTTTGGATGTTACATGTTACGTTTTACGTGTTGTATGTAAACTATTACTATGAATTCAGTACAATCATTATCCAGACCAGTAGAATCATTACGGTAGGTTTAGAAAACGCACGATTTTCCATCGGTTATTAACTAAAATCTGCTGTTATACATAAAAGTATTTTGAATGAAACCACAGTTCTTTTTACACGCTTTATATTAGCTTCACTTGTATGTTTGTTTGTTGGTTTGTTTGTTTGTTTGTATGTAACCGACTCCTTTGAGAGCGATTTTGACCCACTTTAAACGGTCAGATTTCATTGAAACTTTGTAAACTTGTCGAGGACCGATGACAATACAATAATTAAATTTTTTTTTTTTTTTTAAACACGTTTTTGTAGTTAGCAGAACTAAAAAATAGAAAATAAGTAATAGTTTAAAAAACGCTTTAAAAACCAAACTAAAAAAGGAGAAAATAATTTAATTCAATTAAAAAGCGTGGGGTGCTTGACTTTAATTGATTATAAAAATACCTCAAAAAGCTCCCCACGCTTTTTAATTGAATTAAATTATTTTCTCCTTTTTTAGTTTGGTTTTTAAAGCGTGTTTTTTTAGTTTTTAAACTATTATTTTTTAGTTTGGTTTTTAAAGCGTGTTTTTTAGTTTTTAAACTATTATTTATTTATTTACTATTAACACATACAATTGTATTTACAGGTGGGAAACCCAATACAACAATGTAGTCACAATTTTCCCACTTAGAGACGTTACCCAAAAACTAGTCTAATACCACCACCAACAAAAAAGAAATATTTTTAACTGACCTGACTGACTGAAAAATCACATAAAAACAATAAATACACATGAAAACATTTTACACAGAGGACAATGCGTTAAGTGTCACCCTCTGGAATTCCGCCAAAGAGCAAGTATAGATATCCAATCGCAGAGATACGCTGCGCTGTTGAGTATCTTTATTGCCCGCCCCACCGCGCACCGGTGCAAATGTTAACAAGTTCGTATGGTAGGTTCAGTATGATAGGAGTAAGGTCAGTTCATATTCCGTTACTTTCAGAAACCGTACCTTCACATGATTCTATTCTATGTCATATGACCTTAATACCTGTTCGATTCTTATTATTGAATTGAGGGTGGTTGGTAAATCATCACTGAACTTGCTCACGACCTACGTTGCGGCGATATATATCCGTGACGAGTAGTACGATTTGAGGCTCTGAGCTGGATGAACGTTTCTTCCTCTCTTGTTGTGATCGTGTTCCAAGCTAAACGTTTTAGCATCTTTATTGTTTGTGGACTCATTACCGTGTGGTGTGCGATCTTCAAGACCTTTGAACCCAGAGTACATTTAAACTGCCTATCTGTGAGGTGCCGTGCACGGTGAAGCTCTCCTGCTGACCCGGGGGTTAAGACAAGGTAGGTGGTGTTCAATTGCCTTCTTGAAGATAGTAGGAACGAACGATTTCCACCCACAAACACTTTACTTTCAACATTCTTAGGTTCATAAGCCGCCAGCAAATATTTTCTTTTAAAAAGGTTGGTCAAAAACCGAACAACCAAAGTGGTCCTTCGAACCGGATGGTTTATGAACCCTCGAACTCGTAGTTCGATCCTAGCCGTGCTAGAAATATTCTACCTAACTCGTAGTTAGTGTGATACAGACGTTCTGTCCATTTGTCCCTCTGATTCTGACCGTTTCAGTGTCATATAAATTCTATTACCGATAGTTTAATCTTTACACATTATACACATATATATTTATTAATCGTATATAATATTTGATGTGTTGGTAATTAATTTGCAAAAACAACATTCGTATAATCCGTATTAGTTTGCTTGATTTTGCTTTGACCACGCCATCTGCGTCGTAGATAAAACAAAATGGTGCCACCGGTCATCAAACGTAAAGAAATAATAGAAGTGGCTGAAGCGTGCCAAAGTAATGAATTAACAGTTTTAATAAATAAAAAACAACGAATTTTTGAGCGAATGCAAAATGCCTATGATCAGTCTTTAGATATTTCAGATCTTGCATCGAAAGAATTATTTTTGATGCACGTGGCTGACCTTGATAATTTACGTATTTCTTTTGAAAGTTTGATCTTTGAAATCCTTGCAAAGGAACTTGAATATGACCCTAAGTCATCCCTTCGTAATCATGAATTGAAAAGTTTTGATGATTTGTATTTCCGAGTTAAGTTATGTGCATCGAAATGTGAACCTAATGGCTGTAGTTATAAGGTTGAAGATACTTCGCGCTCTGTGGAGTCTAGACCAAGGCTTCCTAAGTTAGAACTTTTCACATTCGATGGGAACATTGAAAATTTTAATACATTTTTTGAGACATTCTGTTCTTTGGTTCATAATCAGACAAGTATTCCAAAAATAGATAAGTTTCACTATTTATTGTCATGCACAAAAGATTCTGCATTAAATATTGTAAAGAGTGTGCCTATTTCTGCGAATAACTACGAACTCGTTTGGCAAAGTCTTCTTGATAAATATCAGGATAACAGAATGTTAGCTTGTAGGTACTTAGATAAAATGTTAACCTTTTCACCGCTGCAAAAAGAATCGGCTGATCATTTGAACTCATTTATAGAAACATTTGACCATTCATACAAAGCTATAGAAGCATTGAACATTGAGAATTTGAATAGTTTTATAATGTGTCATATTGCTTTGAGGGCTTTAGATCCCCATACCCGAAAAATCTTTGAACAAAATTTAAATCAAAAAACTATTCCAAATTTTTCAGATGTAATTAGTTTTGTCCAAAATCATATAAAAGTTTTAAGTCATTCTGCATCTTATTCATCGAGTTCAAGTGCACAGCAAACCAATAAGATAAAACAATTACCACCTAGTAGGCAGAATAAGAATAATTATTCGCATGTAACTTCAAGCTCAAAATTGTCATGTTTACACTGTGGAGAAAATCACATGATTTTTAGGTGTAATAAGTTTCGTGATCTGACTAATACACAACGCATTAGCCGTGCTAATGAATTAAAGTTATGCCACAATTGCTTAAAACCGAATCATGCGATGAAAGACTGCAAAAGTGAATTTAGATGTTATGTTTGTAAGGAGCCGCATCATGTTCTATTGCATCGGGAAGCGAGCGATATTGGACCTAAACCGGTTTGTTATTCTGTTCCTACCGCAATCGAACAGGCGCCCGCGCCGGTGTCGTCATGTAAAATGCAAGCTGCGTCCGCTGTTATGAATGATACTAATAATCACTTAGCATCCACACTCAACTATGCAGTCATATTGGGAACAGCTGTTGTGCATGTGTTGGATTCATTCAACAACTACCAAACTGTTCGTGTTTTAATAGATTCAGGTGCGCAGTCGAACTTTATTACACAAAATTGCTTTCAACGTTTAGGATTATCTGCTAAAAAGTGTCCTTATAATATTTTAGGCCTCGGTGGCGAACTAGTCAAGAATAATGGCATGGTATCGTTAACTTTAAAGTCACGGGGTGCAACTTCTTGTTTCAATTTAAATGCAGTAATTTTACCTCACCTGACTTCGGACATGCCTACCGTTGAAATACCTCAAAAGGTATTGGATGATTTTAAAGACTTAGATTTAGCCGATCCGTGGTTTTATAAAAAGTCGCCGATTGATATTATTCTGGCCGGTGACATTTTCCCGTACATTTACGATGGAAAAAAGATGATAATAAACCCCGATGTACCAGTTGCGTTAGGCAGCGTATTTGGTTATGTCGTAACGGGAAGACTAGAGATGCAATCCTCTAGCAATTGCAATGTTGTAGCGTCTACAACATCGTTAGTATCGTATACTATCGAAGAAAACAATTTAAATGAAACTCTCAAACGTTTTTGGGAAGTGGAATCTTTACCTTGTGAAGTTCCTATTGATCCGTTAGAGGAATTAGCGGAAAAAATATACATGGAAAAACATTACCGTGATGAAATCGGTAGATATGTTTCCCCAATTTTATTGAACCCTGAGCATGAGGTGCTCGGCGATTCATATGATACTGCTCTCAAACGACTTATTCAGGTTGAGCGTCGCCTGGCTCGGTCGCCAGACCTTCGTAAGGCCTACGTCGACTTTATGAAAGAGTATGAGTCGCTTGGACACATGGTACCATACACTGGTGCTGAACCTTCGGGTTATTTTATCCCACACCATTGTGTGTTGCGTCCGTCTAGTACTACGACGCCCTTGCGTGTAGTCTTTGATGGATCCGCCAAAACAAAATCTGGTATTTCGCTAAATGATACACTTTTGACCGGTAGAAAGCTACATCAAGATATATTAAACATACTATTTAATTTCAGACTTTACGATGTCTGCTTCACTGCTGACGTGTCTAAAATGTACCGAGCCGTACTCATAGATCCTGCTGACAGGAAGTACCAGCATATACTCTGGCGTGATAATCCTATGGACCCGGTCTGTATTTTTGAGTTAACTCGAAATACTTACGGTCTTCGTAGTGCACCCTTTGTTGCTGTACGTACATTGCACCAATTAGCCTCGGACGAGCTAGCTCAAAGCATGCCGCATGGTGATGCGGAGCCAAGATCCAAGGCGGCATATGTACTGACCAAAGGCTTTTACGTTGATGATGTCCTGTGGTCTTGCCAGACCCTGGAAGAAGCTTGCACTTTGCAAGACGATTTAATGTCCTTACTTAAAAGAGGTGGATTTGATTTAAGAAAGTGGGCTAGTAACTGTCCTGAGTTGCTAACAAGAATGCAATCAGATCAGGTTTCTACCATTAACTTTCAGGACGATACGTTATCGTCATCTCTCAAGGTTTTGGGATTGACATGGTTACCCTCGTGTGACTCATTCTCTTTTAATTACAATTTAACTGACGCAAAACAAACTAAGCGTTCCGTTTTAAAACTACTCGCGACCATCTTTGACCCAGTAGGTTTCATCGCGCCATGTACTTTCGTCGCAAAGTGCATAATGCAAGATCTCTGGAAACTCGGCCTTGGCTGGGATGATCAGTTGCCAACTGAGCTGACCTCCCAGTGGAATAAGTTTATCTCCGAATTGCCAGTTCTAAGTAATTTGCGAATTGAGCGACATGTTTTAATATCTCACTTCAATCAAGTGCAGCTAATAGGATTCTGCGATGCGTCATCGCGTGGCTATGCAGCTTGCATTTACTTACGTAGTGAAGACAAGGGTGGTCACGTCAAAGTTAGGTTGCTGATGAGTAAATCTAAGGTCGCACCTCTGAATCCAATTATGTCTATACCTAGGCTTGAGCTCGAAGCTGCGGTTCTGTTATCAAAGCTAGTAAGTTTTGTCGTACAAAACTTAACCGATTTTAAGGTTTCTATAATTGCATTAGGTGATTCAAACAACGTTTTAGCATGGCTGCAAACGCCACCTTATAAATTAAAAACGTTTGTGGCTAACCGTGTTAGTCAAGTGATCGCCGTGGTGCCACCAAACTGTTGGTTTCACGTGAATAGCGAAAATAACGCTGCCGATATTTGCTCGCGCGGAGCAATGCCAGCTCGTTTCGTAAAGGGAGCTACGAATTGGGTTCACGGTCCAAAATGGCTTTATGAAAACCAACAGAACTGGCCAATGAAACCATTTTATGTAAAGGAAGGTTTCACCATTCCTGATAGTAAAACTAACAGTGATACGTTTGTTTTAACTACGTTTGACTATCAAAATATATCATTTAAAAATAATTTAGAAGATACATTTAATAAATTTTCATCTTTTAATAAATTGCAACGTCTTATGGCCTGGTGGCTGAGGTATATGAATAATCTCAAGTCTAAGGCAAGGGCATATGGGCCTCTCAGTGCTTCAGAGCTAAAGGAAGCTCATGATACCATAATTCGAGTAATACAATTAAATCATTTTCAGAATGAAATGAAATCGTTGCTAGAAGATAAAAATAAAACCATTGCTTCCCTTCGTAAACTTTCACCCTTTGTAGATTCTCACAATTTCCTCAGGGTGGGGGGTAGACTCGTGCATTCCGATCTACCTTATAACACTAAGCACCCTGTGCTCTTACCTAAATGTCACACGACTAATTTAATTATTGAATATTACCACAAGTTATATTTGCATGTTGGGCCTCGTACCTTACAAAGCATACTATGTAAAAATTATTGGATGATTAGTGCACGTAGAATGATTAGATCCGTTCTATCAAAATGCAAGAATTGTTTTCGGTGCCGACCTAGCTCAATTCAGCCTGCAATGGGTCAGTTACCCGCACCCAGACTAAAGCCTGGTAAAGTCTTCGACCACGTTGGTTGTGACTTGGGTGGGCCTTTCTTTGTGAAAGAGAGCTTGAGACGCAATGCAAAGGTACATAAGTCATATTTATGCTTGTTTGTGTGCTTTTCAACGAAAGCTGTACACTTAGAAGTTCTTACAGATTTAAGTTGTGATTGTTTTTTGAATGCATTCGACCGCTTTGTAGCTCGCCGCGGACTTTGCAGTTGTTTATATTCTGACTGCGGTACCAATTTTATTGCAGCAGCTAAACATTTAAAAGAAGTTGCAAACTTCTGGAATAGTAAAACTAGTGCTGATAAAATTTCTAACGGATTAACGTCACGTCATATAGAATGGCGTAACAACCCTCCTAACGCTGCGAGCATGGGTGGACTCTGGGAAGCAGGCATAAAATCTGCTAAACATCACCTCTATCGCGCAGTAGGTGACAGACCACTCACTTTTGAAGAATTAAGCACAATTTTCTGTAGGATTGAAGCCGTTTTAAATTCACGGCCCTTGTGTTCCTTATCGGACAACCCAAACGAGTTCGAAGTATTGACCGCGGGTCATTTTCTCATAGGTCAGAGTTTATTAGCTGTACCGGAATATGACTTTGAGGACGTTCCTCAAAATAGATTGTCACGTTGGCAATTCGTTCAGAAGGCTTCACAGTCCTTTTGGAGGCGTTGGTCAGATGACTACCTTCACACTCTTCAGCAGAGAGCGAAGTGGTTTTCAACTCCGCCTAACTTAAAGGTTGGAGATTTAGTTTTGCTGAAGTCTCATTTAACTAAGCCCCTCCAATGGAATTTAGCCCGGGTTGAGAAGGTGCATGGTGGTGTCGACAAAGTAAATCGAGTTTTGACTCTACGAACTAAAAATGGATTAATCCAAAGACCTACAAATAAAGTTTGTCCATTACCGTATGCAAATTAATTACATTCACAATTTTAATATTATAAATAGTTTATTTAAGTTTTCTTTTTTCTTTTTTTTCCGTATACACTTTACATTTAGAACACTGTCTACATGTAGAATTATACGTTTATTTATGTTTAAGTAACTGTTGTTTGTGTAACATATTCCACACTTATCATTCATTTAGGGAAATCAATCATATTGATTTCGGTGGGGGGTATGTTCGATTCTTATTATTGAATTGAGGGTGGTTGGTAAATCATCACTGAACTTGCTCACGACCTACGTTGCGGCGATATATATCCGTGACGAGTAGTACGATTTGAGGCTCTGAGCTGGATGAACGTTTCTTCCTCTCTTGTTGTGATCGTGTTCCAAGCTAAACGTTTTAGCATCTTTATTGTTTGTGGACTCATTACCGTGTGGTGTGCGATCTTCAAGACCTTTGAACCCAGAGTACATTTAAACTGCCTATCTGTGAGGTGCCGTGCACGGTGAAGCTCTCCTGCTGACCCGGGGGTTAAGACAAGGTAGGTGGTGTTCAATTGCCTTCTTGAAGATAGTAGGAACGAACGATTTCCACCCACAAACACTTTACTTTCAACATTCTTAGGTTCATAAGCCGCCAGCAAATATTTTCTTTTAAAAAGGTTGGTCAAAAACCGAACAATACCAGATACCAGAGGTTGCACTAATTTGTTCTTTCATTTAAATAAGGTGATGTACAAGTCTATTTCTGTTTGCATATAAAAACTACCAATGATTGTGAAAGTATTTAGTTTTTTTTCTAGTTGTCAATAAGTCAAGATTGTTTGTTGGCACGTCAGTGCCATATAAAATATTTTTTTTGGAAATAATGGCTCGTAGAGGTTAAGAGGTTCACCATCCCTGGCCTAGCCTTTTCCCGACCTAGTTGGGGTTGGCTTCCAATCTAACCGGATTTAATTACATAATTTACATAATTTATTTATTTATTTCAGACATAAAATTAGTCCATAGTTTCCTAAACTCATTCAAGCATAAACAATTTTTAAAATATAGAATAGATAAAAATAAAAATACATATTTGATTAACTAAATTTAAAATATTCACCCAAAAATATAATAATTTTTTTAAAAAACTTATAAAAATGTCAGAATTATATAAAAATTAAATGTATATTATAAAATTGTCAAAATAACTAAAAACAAATACTTAAAGATTATATATATAAATTGCAAACAAAACAAAATGGTAACTACTTAAAAAACTACCTGCCCCACGCCTGATATACGGGTGCATGTAAGGCCTGCCAGTGCCGCATAAAAGGCCCATCCAACCTATTGGCTACAACGGTAAGAAGACTGTTGCCGCTGCCCCGCACTCTACTCGCAATTGAGGTCGCCCTCTTGCGCATGCTGGCATAAAAACAGTCAATGCGGACGCTCGCGAACATTCCCGATGCGCTGCAGAAGCGAGGCAGCCGCAGCAGCGCCCTCAGCGCGTTATTATATTGAACGCGGAGAGCGCTGTACGATTTCTGCAAATATGACACCCACAGACTACTCGTATAAAAAGATGTGCAGTAGGCTCGAAACAAGGTGATCTTCTTTCGGAGGTGATTTAGCTGAATACCAGTATTTTACATGGAGCGATTGTCTCTCTGAACTTCACAACCCAGTGACAAGGTAACACAATTACCCCTTGGCAAGATTGGTTGTTAGACTTTCGAACAGTTATAATCAGAGGTCGGAGTAGGTAGATTGATTTAAGGTCGTTGACGTCAAACGTAGAGGATAATATGGATATGCCTCCAAAACACCGGAACTTCATATTTATTGTGAAATTTGTTCCGGAATTTTGAAATTAGCACGAATTTGTGTTTAAGGTGAAAAACGTATTAATAATATCAATCTACGCTACCAGTGTTAGCTAATGGTGAAAGAAATCAGTATTTTATTTTATACAAAAATACCTTGGAATAGTTACACCGTATTTTGTCCCTTCAATCAATCATTCATATAATATACGATTTTGTTAGCCTATCTGTATGTTTTTTATTTTATTTTATTCCATAATTCCAATTCCGGAACTTTTTTCGGTACTTCCCGCACATTATGGATAAAATGGCATGTCCATATTATAATATCTTGACGCAAGTATATAAAATCAATCTACCTACTCCGACCTCTGGTTATAATATAACAGTAACATTTTTTTCCTTAGCAGCATCGAACCTTAAAAATAGTACAGTGAACGTGCTACAGATTTGCGCATTCTATTTCCAAAGAATGGGCTATTGACGGTCGTAAGGAGTCTGCGAGCGTCACAATGTGTGCATTTTGTAAGCATTCTTAGCATCGATTTCAGTATGGAGCTGATACTGCCTCGCTCGATACGTTCTCGATATAATATGCAACCGGTTTTGTTTAGGTTTTCTAAATAGGCACTGTTTTTTTAAACCTTTATCACGGTATTTATTATGGGCTTAGCAGTGATAGTTTGTGCTGTATTTGCGAGTGGCTCGTCGCTAATAGTAACAGCCGCACGGGTCGATCCATAAGGTTAAGCTATGCTTGTCGGACTTAGTCCGTGGATGGGTGACCATCTTTACATACCGAGACTCTTCCATGCCTCCGATAGCTCGTTAAGCCGCAGGGTGGTTGGTCAGGGATGTCATTCGTGGATCTTTGGGTCGTCAGAAAGAAAGAAAGAAAAATTGTTTATTCTGCACAAACAAAACGCACATTATAAAAATAAAATCAAATAAAAATTTAACATAAAATAAAATGCACCCATACAAAGTAGCCAAAAGCCCCGTATTCACGAAGAAAAAGTTTACAATTTTGTCCATTACTTGTTGATGTCAGGGCTAGTGACCAAAGACAATATATAGACGTTATGAAACTGGCAAATTATTATATAATCAAACAAAACAAAACCACAATGCCGATTGCAGAATTTGCAGAGTGCATTATTGAATACTGTTGCAAACAAACATACCACAATAATAAGAACAAAAAACCGTGCGTCGCATCTGTGCAAGAACAGGTCTTTGCTCAGCAAAATGCTGTGACTTCGGAAAACCTATCGGCAACAGCGCTGGTTTTCAGCAAATACCTTAAAAGCCCGAAAGTCTGATAACCAGACTTACTAAGTGGTAACGTATTACCTAGATACTGTGTTGTGGAGGTCAGATAGGCAGTCTCATCATGTAAAATACTGGTATTCATCTGCATCCGGTTAGATTGGAAGCCAAAACCAATATAGTTGGGAAAAAACTAGGTATTTTTTTTTGTGTTTGAGTTTGTGCTTTATTTAAAACAGTGATTGGAAGATACATTTTTGTTCATAAAAGATAGTTACGCAAAATGTAAACAAATTATTATCATAATTTTAGACAAAAAAAAAACTGTTTACTTTTATTACTTTTTCAACACGTTTCACCAATAGGTGGTCATTTTGTCATCATAACTGAAGGCATAAATTGACACCCACTCATCCTTAATCCACATAATTAACAAACTATCGACCTACACCTACACACAATTCCTCACAACACTTTTAATACCCAAAACCATTACTGACTTTAAACAACGGTATCACGTGACATTGAGTCATTACTACCCTCCATATTGTAGGTGAGAAAATACACTCTAGTTTGTTTTATTCACTATTAGCTTTGCCCGTGGCTTCTCCCACGTGAATGTCGGCATATATCCCACGGTAACGTACTGTTAAACTCTATCCGTATATTACAAAACGAAATCTAATTTTCGTTCCAACCTAAAGTTTTAAGGAAAATTCTTAATACTAACTAAATATCAACTTAGCACCGAAGTAAACTTGTCATTTTTATATAAAGAACTGCATTTCTAGAACACTTAGGTTCTTTATTTAATAACTGGCTCGGTGGTTTAAGGAAAACTTTGTTTTGTATTAAGGGAGCTTGTGTTAATACAGGTTTATAAACTATCTGTCTGTTAAATTTCATCAAAATCCGTTAATATTTTCGTGATTAACTAACAAAAATCCAAACATACAAACTTTCATATTTATAATATTATTATGATAAATAACTCTAGTGTAGCTGCTAGTAATAATAGGGTGGATTAATGAAATTGTTGGTTACCTCTGCGTTGGTTACTACGATAGTGCTGCCAATTTCGTGGAACACGGAATATCGAATACCTAGCTAGTTTATTTCAACGAAATATTTTGCCGTGAAAGCTTACATTTTAGCAGAATCACTTTCTACTTCGGTAATCAGCGGACTTAGACTTGTACTGTGCATGACATTTTTAATATTTTTCCGAGTCCGTTCTGTAAGCATGATGAATCAAAATTACAGTTGGAAATTGTGAATGTGAAAACTGCTAAATAATTTCATTACTCGATGGTGAAATTGGAACAGGAATAAGAAAAAAAAAGCAACAAACAGGGCAAGCTAAATAACACCGTTTAAAAACCTAATGTCAGAATGTCTGACCAGCCAGTCTTACCAAGAGCTCAGATACACAGTCACTACATATAAAATACTGATATTCAGCTGCATCCGGTCAGACTGAAAGCTTATTACATAGTTTGTAAAAGACTTGGGGTAGATCGATTTATTTTCAATCATCCATAACACAAAAGCTGACATAATGATACGTCACTAACAAGTCTGCCGTCGTAAGAAAAAAGGGCACAACTAACATTTTTTAAAAAATTGAGTTATATACATTTTTAGAATCAGAAAAAAAAGGCACATCTGCTCAATTTTTTGTAGAATTTTATCTTCAAGGAATTCGGAGATACAGTAGGCTCAAAAGGCACAAATGAGACTAATATTCATGTTTTATACAATGAAAAGGCACATTTATGTACCATTATATTGAAAAGGCACAAATACGTAGATGTGAATATTTACTTCATACAGATTTTTACTAAAAACTACTTAGAAAAGGCACACCTACAACATAATATAAAGAAAAGGCTCAAATGCCAGATGTGCCCTGTCTACTTAATTAATGATCCATGCATGTCTCAATTAATTTACGTATAAAAGGCACAAATAACCAGTTGTGCCTTTTCTTTAAATTATTTACCATTAGGGGTGAGGAAAGGAGGGCAGGGTGTGACTGAAACGCGCCAGTTGTGCCTGCGACGTCGAAGTGCAGTAAGCAGAAGCAGCAATAAGGCACAGGAATTGCAAAGAATGCAAAGAATATGAAGATCATCACACTAGGTACATTTCAGCGAGAAAAAATATGAAGAGGATGTTGAAAGTCAAACGAAGCAAAAAAGTACTGACACCATAATATTTGCAGTTGATTTAGAAAAGGTAATTATGTTACCTCGCATGGAATTTAAAACGGTAAGGTTTTGTCCAAGGCTTATCGTTTTCAATCAGAGTTTTGTTCCTGTAGGTGACAAAAGGTTACATGGAGTTGGCAAAACACTGGGAGTCTTGTGGCACAAAGCTATTGCAGGGAGAAAAAAGCAAGACACATTTTTGCAGTCCCGTACCCTAATTGCGTAACCCACGATTCATCATAATTGGTTTCGTTTGGATTGCATAAATGTGATTTTGTGGCTGGATAACTGCGCGGCCCAAAACCTGGTGCCTTTTTTCCTACTTAGTATATTTAGTCAATTCCAAGGGTGTAAATATTGAAAGTGTTGTGCTGCGTTATCTGGAAGTTGGTCATACTTTTATGGCTGCCGATGAATTTCACCATAGAGTGAAGCAATCACTTAAGAAGAACAAGGAGTGTATGACTTTAAAGATTTTTGCAAAGCTGTCGCTGATACTGGTTCAAATACTGTGGTGAAAAAAATTACAATCACGGATTTTCACGGTTTTGAAGACTGCTCTTCGTCCTATAAATTACAACATTCTGTGCCGCGAGCTTATTTAAGAAACATGACTGAAATCACTTATCGGCGAGGGAGCAATTCGATGTTCTACAAGAACAGCCATGACACTGAAGCGCAAATAGAATTGGATTTCTTGAGAGTTAAAAATCTTAAAATTGGCATTCCATTGCCTGAGCAGAAGCTTTCTCCACGAGGTATAACATCTGAGAGGAAATCAGCTATACTTTCCAAGCTTGGGCCACTCATGCCTGACAACAGAAGAGGTTTTTGGGAAACCCTACCCGTTAACGACAGTTCAGCTGATCTCACAGAAATTTATGAAGACTGAAATTAAAGACTATTTTTAAAATTAATATTTTAAGCAAAACTGATTATTTAATTTTCTTTAAACTTTTTTATAGTTTTTACCAATATATTGCATTGTGATAATTCAACCAAGTGCCATGTTATGTTTGTCATAGTTACATTTAATTTTTATAATAATAATAATAGTATTTTTTTTTTAATATTAAACTACGAGTGCCTTTAATAATTACGGGTGTAAGCTATTTCCTGTAAAAGAACAATAAATAATTAGAATAAGCTCTAATAGAGAAGCTTAATAAAGGTTCAAAACCAAAATGTATGGTCCTATTACTACCTCTATTAAGAATTAAGAATATTTTGATTTATTTTTTATATTGTGATTTAGAGTAATTACTTTTTTATAGATTTTTAAGTTAGGGGTCCAACCTATTAGTAAAAAGAATAAAAATATTTAATTTTTACTTTCCATTATCTAACTAACTAAAATGTGTAGTTGAGTTTAAGTATTAGCACTTTTTGTTTATATTTCATAAGTTCTATTTGTTAACCAAAATTGTAGGTAGATGCTTACCCCTAATAATTTATAAATAACTATTGAATATTTAGAACATTTTTTTTTTTTGTTTAAATGTTGGTGTCCTAGAAGAAGATTTTTTAAGTTTTGTTTCAGTTATTTGGATAAGGTAACCAGAAAAGGCACGACAATAAATATGTTTTTTTACTAAACTTTCTTCACATGTTTTTTTTTTTTATAGAAAACATTAAGTCAGTTTACATTAAAAAGGCGCAATTAGACAAATGTGCCCTTTGTTTTAGACTCAATGACCAATTTGCTTGAAATATTAAAAAGAAAGGTCACATTTGGTTAACTATGCCTTTTCTTTGTAGTAAGTGGTATTTTTTAAATATTTTTTTTTTTAAGTTGAAAGGGATAATTTGAATTTATTTAATAATTAATTATATATAAAAACTAAAAAGTAAAAAATATAATAGTGCTAACCTTCACGCATATATCATCAGTATTTTTTTTTCTTTTAAGCAATAGGTTTCCACACTACGAAGCAGAATATTGTAAAAACTTTAATCCCAATTATCTCAGTTTGACCAAAATGATAGATGTGCCCTTCTCTCGTACGACGGCAGAAGTGACGTCACGCAGTTGGCGTCAACCTCGACACAAAAGGTAATGAGCTCAACCGCTGTTTTGTTGTCAAACTCTAAATTAACTGTGCATTTCGCTTGATTACTGACTTTTATACTGATTGATGTTCTAATAACTGTATGTTTGATTTAAAGGGAAAACAAATAACCAAGAAATTAAGTATAGGGACATAAAAATTCTATGAGATAGCAACTACATACTGCGTTCACAGGCGTTCCGCGTTTCTGGGTTCTGCGTTCGTTTCTGTGTTTTGAGTTTAATCAGATAACCTTCAGAACCTTTAAGATATCTACGATAGCTTAAGTCCGGATTTAATAATATTCTAATCTCTAATTTCTAAATTGTCATTTGATTTTTGTTTTTAATTATGGACGCTTTTAATGTGCACGTATTTTAACATTGTTCTAACATTGATAATTTGAAAATAAATGATGTAACCAACTTTCTGTAACAATATAATGATTTAAAAAAAGTGTCAATGGAGTTTCTTGCCCGTTCTTCTCCATAGCCTACTACGCTTTGCAATGGGCAACTAGCGTCATCTTACCGATGCTTTGGCAATTCAAAAATGCCTGTAATTGGTTTATTTGAAATAAATGCTTTACGTTTGAGTTATTGCTCTCTAGTTTCGTATGGAGAAGAAAGGGCAAGAAACTCCACGGTTACTCGTTTAAAATGCTTCACAATATTTTGTATACATTAATTATGTCCAATTAAATTAGCGACCAGTTTGATTTAGTCTAGCGAGCGGTGAAACCAAAATCAGAATTATGTCAGGTACTATTTAATACATGCCAAAAATTATCACCCAATCCACAAATTGTTCGCGGTAGGCGCAGCTTAAGTCCCTCTCGATATTTCTCTCTAAATTGCTTATTAAGTTAATAGGCTTATGTAAAGGTAGCTCCCCACAATGTGAAGCGATCTTTGAAATCTATGTAAATATTTAATGCGTTGTCAATAAGACGGCTTGTAACTTTGCGTAGGCGTTCATAATTATACATTTATGGAGGTGGATAGCACTGAAATGATTGGGTTTCAAATTTATATTAGATATACTGAAGGGCCTGGCAGATGTCCTGCCCGAACAGCGCCACCTATCGGGTCCAACTGTGAATGTAAACTATCGAGGTACTCACAAACAAAATCACTAAAATCGGTCCAGCCATTTAGGAGGAGTTCAGTGACACGTACAGAAGAATTATATATGTTACATGTACATATTTAGATAAAGAAAGAAAGAAAAAAAAACCGGCCAAGTGCGACCCGGACTCGCGCACGAAGGGTTCCGTACCATTATCTATAAAAACGGCAAAAGAATCACGTTTGTTGTATGGGAACCCCCCTAAATATTTATTTTATTCTGTTTTTTTTTTTAGTATTTGTTGTTATAGTGGCAACAGAAATACATCATCGGTAATTTCAACTGTCTAACTATCACGGTTTATGAGATACAGCTTGGTGACAGACGGACGGACAGCGGAGGCTTAGTAATAGGGTCCCGTTTGCCCTTTGGGTACGGAACCCTAAAAACCCTAAAAACCCTAAAAAACTAAGAAAATTATATTTTATCGTAACAATTGGATATGACATGTTCCTGCTCCTGTTCCATGTTACTTGGGGTAAGCTCATTACGTTTTTTTCTTACATTCTCCCTTGTCAACCATCACGCTATCATCCACTTCTTTTTCTTCCATCTCATTCCTCTCACAACCCATCTCATTACAACTTACTGACAGATATAATAACTGATTTCATCTTCATTAAGCAAAGTCATTTGTAGAGATCTCATCTTTAGGAACATGAATTCTAACGACACATAAAGACTATCAAGATTCTCGTTAAAAAGGGACCAGAAAATAAAACGTTCACACATTTAATAAAAAAGAGTATTTGCCTTTTAACAACAATGTCACACTCAAACGAGTCTAAATCCACTCTCATTTTATTTTATATCTAACAATAAAAATTCACCACCCATTCACTACAATTACAGTACTAAATATCACAGAAAAAAACGTATAGGAAAAATAAACGACCCTAAATCACAATAAAAAGGTCTACGATTTATATTGCCGAAGACAATTTAATATCGCGTCGGACATTCGGCCTTTAGCGAAGTATAATCGAATCAAATGACACCCCTTTAGGCTCGACGATAAATAAAAAAATCGCGCCATAAATAACTCCAAAGCTCCAGACCGATTCTAATGAGTTAGAGGGGAGACTCGGCCAGAATTGAAAGTGCTCACCCCTAAACCATTTGTATTCAAACGAACCCGACGGCCGGCCGCATTTTAATTTACTTACTCGAATTAAAACTGCGCGTGATTCGAATCCGATTCGATTTTTACTACGATACTTTACTTTTATCGTTGATTGAAGACGTTCTGTTATTATTACTCGGGTTTTCTTGAGAACCGATTGGAATTCGATCGGGACAAAGAATCGGTTACGTTTCCTGAATCGGAGCGGTTTAGTAGTATATTTTATTTGTAAATTGACGGTAACTTTCTTGTGATCGAATCTATTGTCTGCTATCGTTTGTCCTTCCAATTTGCGTATTCAATGTCTTTGTTGGCTCGGGGCAGCCCTTTCTGTACAATCGCACGGAAAATGATTTCGTATGAAATATTTAGTTCGGGGTTTATTTCTGTCGAATAATGTGACTGCAATTTTTTCGTTTTACTGTATCTACTAAACCATCACTAACTTCGGTATTTTAATGTCTATTCGTGGTACTTTTAAAACATACATTTTCACCTATACGTGGTAAGTTTACTTACATATTTTAAACAACTGAAATATTTTGTTGAAATAAATAAAAAAACAATATTCTAGATATAAAACATCAACGTAGAGATTGATTACTACTACATATACAATGTAAACAGCTGTACTCACACCGCTCACTCCACAATCTCTTTCAATAGGCGAGGCAGTTAATTTAAATCGCTGCCACCTACAGATTAGAATGTTTATTGTCTGTCGTGTAGTCGTTATCATCAAATTCGATGTTTATATTTGCACAACAATCCGTTCAGCGACGTTCGTCTCGCTTTGTTGTGGTAATTTCATTAGACGCGGTCACCAACCGTTGAATATTAATAAGAGTTCGTCCAGCACTTTTGCTTTTGATTGTACTGGTGAAAGAATGTAATGTTGGGATGTGAAGTTAATTGAAATATTTTGAATACCTTAGTCGAAATTGTTTGGGTCTTGGGTGATCAGAAATAGCTAAGTAGGACATGGAAACACTTTCCATCTTAAGATAATTGGGATATTTTGTGCAGAATGACTATATATATATGGCTGCTATGTATATCTTTCCGTTCACCTGCTAGATTTATAGAGGCACTTCTATATTTTCTATAATGAATATGTCTGTCTGTATGACTGCTTAGTTCTTCTAAACTACTGAATGGATTTTGATGCGGCTTTCATTATTATTTACAGAATTTATTCCAGTGGGTTTATGTTAATAATTAACCTTGAGTGGATTCTTCATCTTAGCGTGTCAATTACCTACTTAGAACTTACGTTTGACTAACGTTAACCTAAAGTTTAATTTGAAATGAAGTAGGTTTATTCAGGTGCATCTAGTTTAGCATAATCAGCCGGTAATGTTCCCACTGCTGGGAAACAGGCCTCCTCTCTGTGAGTGGGAGTGGGCCGTAATCCACCACGCGGGCCCAGTGCGAGTAGGTAGATTGATTGGTTGGTTTTGAGAGCAGTGGTGATGTTTACACAAAGTAAAGCGCCTGTCTCGGTTCAAACCAACGACCTACATCTCGTAAGTTGCGGCAGTCACCACTGAGCCACCACTGGTCACTGTAAGTAGTCTGTGGTGTTGGTATACCATTTAGATACCTACATCTATACAAGGTGAATTTTTAGTCACCGTTAAAATTTTTCAGGGTGATAGTACCCGTGAAATTGAACAACTTTCTCCAAGGAACATGGGTCGAAATATGAAAAGAAAAATCGGACCTCCCATGCAAAATCAATAGTCAGCTGATCGATTTTGTATGGGAGGTCAGATTTTTTTTTCATATTTCGACCCATGTTCCTTGGAGAAAGTTGTTAAATTTCACGGGTAATATCACCCTGAAAAATTTAAACGGTGACTGAAAATTTCCCTTGTATATATAGAATGAATCCCTATTTCTCTAGGTCACGGCATCACACGTGAACAGCTGGATCCAATTTGTTAATAATTTTTTTGTTGTGTTTATTATTGGCAGGAGAAGGTTCTTATGAAAGAAAAACTTAAGAAAGTTGCGCGTAACATTAGAAAATTTAAGAAAACTTAACGACCATATTAACTTTTCTAATCTTATACCAATGCGAATTCAATATTCATAGATAAGACAGCACAACGTCTGGTGGGTCAGCTAGTTTCCAATCAAAACTTACATAAAGCATATAAAATAAAAATAAATAAAATAAAATGAGCCTTTATTGCTGTTAGATTTTAACTTATCTGACAAAACATTACTTAAAAATTAGAGGTAAGAAAACTATAAATTAACTTAAACTAAAACATATTCTCAGCATTCGGCTTATCTCCCCTCTTAACAGCTTGTCTTTCGACAAAGGCCTCCTCTAAGGATTTCCACATGTTTCTGTCTTTTGCTGTACGTAGCCATTCTGGCCCAGCTACTTGTTTCAAATCGTCTTCCCATCGCTTTGGCTGTCTTCCTCTCCTTCTTCTGCTTTCTCTAGGGTACCACATAAAGCATATACCAATCTATAAATGAAAATAAAATGGACGTCGAGCCCAATCTAAAATCTTTAAAAATAGACTCTGATTACAAAAGATATATTTTTCTTCGCCCTAATTACTACTTCTCAGTCTATAATTAACTAACTATTATAATACAACTCTAATAACAGGTCAACTATTTGTGATAGCAATTAATGTAAAATTAGACATCGTAGCTTGTAATTTACTCATTATTACAACGTTAATAGGTCAATTAGGGATGCAACGTTTTTAATTATGTTCAGCTATGATTTAACAAAAATGGGGAAATACGTTTTTTTTTTCTTCAAATTCTGGGTAAGATGCGTTATCAGTTGATTGTTGAAGCTTTAAAAAAAAATACGTATTTTATAAACAAGAATTTCATTCTGCGTGAAAGATTTTTATTGTTTTTATAATCTTGTTTGTATAACTATTTACTAAATAAAATCTCACGAAAAGCGCACGTACGCCCTTAGTACAATTCCACGTAACCATTATAATTATATTGCAATTAAAATGAGCATTAAAAAAAATTATTTGAGCAATAAAAGAAAATAAAAACAAATTCCAGTACAGGTGAAGTCGAGTCCTAATTTGCGTAATTTTTGCATTATAATTAGGGTGCATTAACCTAAGGAATTAAAAAGGTAAGGACGTCATCATTAAAAATAGCTCATATTAATTACACACGGCTGTATAGCCCCGCGGTTTTACCCGCATAAGTCTCGATCCTGTGGGAAAATCGGGATAAAAAGTAATCCAGGTTTTGGTCTACCTATGTGCCAAATTTCATCCAAACTCGTGAAATCGAAACAAACAAATACAAAAAAAAAAACTTTTAAAAATAAGTATTAGTTAAGATGTGTATTTTGAATGTTTGTTCATAAATTTCGCACGCCTTAACATGGTTAAGGCGTGCGGAAAACTGTTTATCAGTTAAGAGCAAAGGCTTATCTATGGAGATAAGCCTTTGCTCTTAACTGCCAAACAGTTTTGGATGAGATTCAGCAACGGCTCGACTACGACCTAGGATAGAACAAAGGACAATTTAATCCCGTCAGTAGGTACGTTTCCTTGTGATAAAATTACTACCTCTACGCGGACGCTACTCCGAGCTAACGCTAGTTTCTTCATAAAAATATCTCAGGAATCTTCATCTAGTGAATGATGAAATATGATTTATGGTTCCCATATTTTTCCCGCGATATAATTAGATTTTACCTGCAGGGCTACCACTTGCGCAGTGAAAACAATTGAATTGTGTCCTTGATGTTGATCAATGGATTTTTAGCTGTGAAAAATAACTTGCAGACAAGGATTTTTATCTGGATGTGCTTAGGTTAGGACTTCTACGGAAGTACCTTTGGTGTGGCCAGCGATGATTGAGTAGAATTTGTATATTATGGAGTAGAAAAACAGCTAACTTAACTTACGATAAATAACATCACGCCTACATTCCCCGAAGGCAAAGTTGTACCCGCAGTATATGATTCATAATTCCATGTGAACTAACTTAGATACTACTAGCTTTTGCCAGCGGCTTCGTCCACGCGGAACTATTATCCCCTATTTAACTCCTTTAGGGGTTGAATTTCCAAAATTCCTTGTCTACATTACAAAGGGAACCTCTGTGAAAAATTTCAGCTTTCTAGGTCCAAGGATTTGGGCTGGGCGTTGATGAGTCAGTCAGTCAGAACTTTTCTTTTTATTTATATAGATTTTGTGTTTTATTTTTCTTTATTATTCGAGTTAGTTATCTTTATGTATAGACGTGATTCTGTGACAAATAAACCTATTTTGGTTTCTTTAGGATGAATGCGTGTTATTAGTTCCACATTCATAGGTATACTTCTGCAAGTAAGTACAGCATTCTTACCTACTAATAAACTTATACAGGTTAAGGCGCTGCCCATACGTAGGATACCGTAAACGGATCAGTTTTTTGTCTCACAATTAGGAGTATTGGTACATATAACAAGCCATAAAAAAAAATAGTGTATTATCAAATGTTCAAAGAAAATACTTTATGAAAAATACAGGGTGATTGGAAGATGGGTGCAAAGCTTTAAGGTGAAGATAGTATAGACAATTTAGAACCATTTAAGCCATGGTTGTCTTAGACGAAGTCTTACCAATTTTTTTTTTTTTATGAGGTTTAAAGGACGTATTGTACAATTTTTTTATTTTTTCTGAGCTTTAAATGTCTGTAAAAAAAATGTCTAATGACACAGAAGCCTAAAACATGTTTTGCTTGATTGCTTACACATTACTTTAATTAAATAAATAAAAAATGAATTCATTTATCATTCAATTTGGCCATAATTATGCAGTTTACATTAAATTTTGAGAATTTCCGAAAAAAAACTTAAAAATTTGGTTAAAAAAATTTGGTAAGACTTCGTCTAAGACAACCATGGCTTAAATGGTTCTAAATTGTCTGTACTATCTTCGCCTTAAAGCTTTGCACCCATCTTCCAATCACCCTGTATATCATAAAAATAAAATAGTATAACTCAAAAATTCTGTGTCGTTGCATAAATCGCAAAATTCTAAGCGTAAACTCCCTATAATATCATCACATAAAATATGATACATTTTAATGCAATGATATTAAAGGGAATTCAATTTACAACAAAAAAAAACCTAAAAATTATTCCACTGAGCCGTGCATTTATTTTTAAATTTAATTGAAACAAAATTCCTTGTATTTTGGTGGTCATTCGATTCAATTAACATGAAACACATCGCTTTTTTAACCGTATTTGTCGCGCTATTGTCAAACACCTAAATATTTGCTTCTTAACAAAATGTATTTTATTTGTAAGATTTTAGATGGTCTATAACCAGTATAGTATAGTTTGGCCTGAAATCGGGTTTGACCAGTAACATAAACAAGGAATAAGGAAGGATTTTTCGAAATCCAACCCCTAAGTGAGTTAAATAAGGGATGAAAGTTCCACGCGGGCGAAGCCGCTGACGAAAGCTAGTCATGCATAAGTCCCTTGTAATAGGGGACGAGCTTATTGCCATCAATGGAGCTGAAATTCAGCTGGTAAGAGAAATTCCAGATGGAAAACCCAGACGTGGAAATCGAACCCAGGACCTCGTGCTCAGAATGAGTAGCGCTTGCCACCACTAGACCAACGAGGCAGTCTAGAAAATATTTCATTGTTTTAAATACTCGTATGATATCGCGATAAAGGCGCGCGAAAGATTTTCTTATGTTTTCGAGTGTTTGTAAACACATATCTCACATTCAAACAACGATATTTCATAAGGAAATCACATTCTAAACCAACCCAAAGTAGACCATCACACGATTTCAAACAGATTGACAGTTTAAGCGTAAAGATTTAACTATACAGTAGGTATACTAAAACAGGTATGTATAATTTCGACAGCCCTATGACGTCACCACAGTAAACACCTCACGGCATCAGGTGGGCTGTAATGTGCCAACATAAATGTGCTACCAACATAACATAATTATGTAAATGTGCGTAAGGTTAGAACACCATGTTTTATGAACGTGTGCATGTGTGGGTTCTGAAGTGAATTTTACGCCCGAATATATCACTTAGTTTAATGAAAAACATTTTTATTTGGATGAAATGTTGCGGTAGTACAAAGAATTTGACGTGTTTTCACTATACTTGGTGACAGGGCCGCGCCAACTGTAGATAACCATAAATTCAGCACATTATTCTAAATCCACGTAGAAATATCTTCGGTTATAAAAAAAAGGCTTTCCAAACATTGCAACTGCTCAATTTTTGTATTTTGGAAGAAATATTTCACGTTTCTAAATTATGTACTGAATTCATGGTTACCGTTTGCGATTCGATGTCTCTACACCCTTTATGAGTCTTTTATACAATGTGTTGATCGTCAAATCATATAATTCTTCGCAATTATTACCTAATGCGTCCTACTAATTATTCTCCGAACCCATAAATTACAGCAAACAACACTGATTTCACATAAATGATTTCAACAGCATTGAATTTTAGGACACAGCTTTGAATTCTAAATTGCTTCAATTAACATCACATAACACCTACCTAATTCTCATCTAAACGCGGCCAAAGTCATACAAAAAATAACAACAATTTATGTATTGGCAATCCACAATCCATTTAAATTGATGGACGAAAACGCGTCGGTAACTACGTCGTATTTTTCCAGTAGCCCCGAACTTTGACACGTTATTGCCCCTCATGCAATATGCATAGCAATATTTGAAGACAGTGAATTCACCCCCTTACCTCCCCGTAATTGGTGAATATCAGCCGTCCTTGTCTGCCTGAAAAACTCCAGAGAAAAAGGTAGCCTATTTACTTTGAGGCAGTGAATCAAACGACTCAAAGGGTTTCTTTGGATGAGGCAGCGTCAAGACTTATTGATGCCTTGATTTAAGTAGGACGATTTCAATATGGTTTTATTATATAAGTATGTAACTTGATGGCTTCTTCACTAATTTAGTTATAAATAGAACGAACATAGCATGTCAATATCACGAGCTTTCAAAGTTTAAGTCGGGTAGGTAATTAAAAATTGAACCAGATTTTCTGAACAAAAATGTAAGCCCTTTCGTGTGATGTGAGCTTGGGTCTCTGTCAGCAAATTGAGATAATGTGAGTATAATAGAAAAATACCAGTGTACAATTACCGATTCATTTTAATATTAATATTGCTTTTTCAATAGTTATTCAAGAAAGGAACGCCTCGCCTTTACTTCTACCCGAGAGGTAGAGGTATTTCATTTAAAACCTGCTCATCTCGAGGTACCCTCATATTATTTAGCCATGCTTTCATAAGAATGCATGCTTTATAAATATTTTACGAGCGGATTCACCTTAATTTTATTAAACTTATAAATTGATTCGTGCTTCTGGACGTAGCTTGCATTGCAAGGAGGTTCCTTTCTGTAGAGCTCTGACCCTGTTCTTGATACCAGCAGGTTCCTACTTTTTTATTTTTTCAATGTATTTTTAAATGTGACTGTTACTGTTAGCCCGCATCATCCTATTGTTGGGCAAAGGCCTCTAACCATGACTTCTAGCTCTTTAGATCAAGGGCTAAAATGGACCACTGTTTGTGTGTTTTCTCCAGCTCGTTCCACAATCTTCTCCTTCCTTAAAATGGTATTTATAAGTATTTAAATGAAACTAAGGAGATAATAAAACAAAATGTTAATCCTACTATAATATTATAAATGTGAAAGTTCGTATGTTGTTTAGATTTTTGTTCCTCAATCACGCAAAAACGGCTGAACGAATTTGGATGTAATTTGGCACACAGTTTGTAACCTGGATTATCACATCGTATACTTTTTAACCATGCCTCACCTCTTGTTATGCTCTCTGTGCACTAACACCAGCACTAGGAAAGACCTTTGCAAAGATTACGATTACGCTGTCGGAGTGGCTGAATTCTGGCCGAAGCTGTTTAAAACCAACAAAAGGAATTATCGATAGAACGAAGAAGAAGATCCCGATAGTACTTTCCCATGGGATAATTTTCGACCTCCACGCGGGCAAAGCCGCTGGATAAAGCTAGTTGCTAAATAAAAGTAAGCATATTTACTTAGACATTTAGTTCTATGTTTAACTATGATGTTTACTCCTTATAAACAATACATAATGCCTTACTCTCAACTTAACCACGCCATGAAAGAACGCGTTCAATTAGAAAAATTATGAAAGTTAAACAATGTTTCTAACAAAAGAACATCGGAAAACTAAATAAAAGGTAGGTTTCATTTGAAACAGACATTGTTATGTGTTACCTGAAACTACACAACGGTTACATTTAATAATGGTCTTTGTTTAATCTTATCAAAATAATGGTAGGCTTATCTAGGAACTCGCAACCCAATTTTATTAGCTTAATCGTTGAGATATAATGAAAACGGCTTATCTCATATATACACCCAGAAAATAATAGAAAGAAGTTATATAAATAGATACTATATACATATTTTTGGTTATTGTGATTTTCCAGCTAACAACCACAGATAACATAAGCCGGCGTCATTGCATTGGGCACGCCACGATTGTGGCGGTAAGTCCCCTCTTTGAGGAGTGGATTGAGAGGCGCCACGGCGTCCTCATCTTCCGCCTGACGCAGGATCTCACCGGACACGGTTGTTTCGGGAGGTTCCATTTTCGTATAAGGTGGGAGGAAACGCCACAGTTTTTCCTCTGCGTAGATCGCCCTGAGGACACGGTGGAGGACTGCCCGGCTTGGGCAAATCACCGCCGTATCCTCGTGGAGGCGATTGGTGGTGGCGATCTCTCGCATCCGTCCCTGGTCCAGGCCATGGTACGGAGGGACAGTTCATGTGTAGCCGTCACTACCTTCTGCGAAGCAGTAATGCTCGTGAAGAAGGAGGCGGCGCACGTGAGGGAGAGGCAGTATATGCGCGCTCACGGCCCTAGTCGCCGCAGGAGACGCCCTGGGCGTCGGGAATCCCAGGCTGATTCTCGGCCACCGTAGGCGCGGGCTTGCGGGCAAGCCCGGGTAGACGTTGCGTTGTGTTCCACGCGCGCCTCATAGAGATTTCAGTACCAACTGGTGGGGTCTGCAAAGGCCGATGCCTGCCAGGGGTGCGGGTTGTTCGAAAGAGATACCGTGGCCCCTGGCACACAGGCAACTGAATGAACATTGGTGAGTTTTAGTCAGTAAAAGTCTGACATGCCCTGCTGCTCAACCCAGAGCGGGAGAAGTTATTTGTTGATTTCACACCCGCGTCGAGGTCATTGCATCAATGTACTTAATAATAATCTTAGATTCATTTTGCTCTATAACTGCTACTTAGCAGCATGATATTTTGCACAATTCCTTATACAGGGTGACATAAAAGAATCCAAAAATTTTATGGGGGTGTTCTATCTATCAACATGAACAACTTTTACTATGGGAACAATTACCAATTCGCAAAAAAATCGACAATCTTATACAAAATGGTCCCATCTGGTATGTACCTTTCTATGGGAAGGTCGATTTTTTTAAGTATGTATAGGTAACGAATGCACTAAGAAAGGTTTGTTGTAAATTGGAATGGAAAATATTGAATAGTTTGTATGGAATTTTGTAGTTTTTGCCGCCGGGAAATCCCATAGGGCGTATACGGCTTGTAGAACACAAACGACAACAACAAGGATTATAAAACATTTCTGGTCATTTTCTCCGCTAACAACCTCAGAAACCCTAACTACGTCATTGCTTTAATCAGACAATACCTTTCTACAGTAAAGGCTGCTCTCCTTTCCACCACTCAATTATCTTTTCTATTCTGACTACAAAATACTTCAACCCATATTCTACCTTCTATACGAGTACATTTACACAATTTTCACGAGCCACGCCGCGGCGTCGAGTGAGCCATACAATAACAGTACATGGGTGCCTGTATAGGGAACATAACATAGGCACTCTTTATGCAAACTCAGTCCCACATATAAAGGTCAGTTCACACAGAGACGCGACGCAACGCGCAATTTTACAGCGTGCCAAGGACATCAACGCGCAACTATTACCATGGTTTCGGTACGTTATTCTGGACCCCCAGCGTTGAATTTTTTCGAAGGTTATTAATAAAAAGTTTTTGCTATTTCATATATTTTCACCGCGTATGTATCTATTGCACTTTTCTATGAAACAGTTGTTTTTTTTTTTTGACTGACGAGAAATTTCTACGCTAGGGTGTTTAGAATCTTGTGCTGAATTCATGGTAACAGTTTGCGCATCGCTTTATCTGTCACCTTATGGACTACACATAAAGGTAAACATTTTCAGTGACAGTATAAAAGCGAACTGTAAACGTTTCTAGTAACCGTGTCGCGTCGCGCTGTTTTTAGTAGCCATTCTTCATGCCATATGTTGGCCCAGTGGAGACGACCTCTACTTTATTTTTAAATCGTAGGTTCTTCGAACGCAAGCAGGCATTATATTTCCTGTAATTTTCTTCTGCACCACTGTTGTCAAAGCGATGAAGGAAAACATCGTGAGGAAACCGACATGTCCTAGAACTAAAAATTCTAAGACACGTGATGTAAACCAAACCTGCACTTAGCCCACCGCGTGGTGGTTACGGCCCACTTCTTCTCACAGAGAGGAGACCTATGTCCCAGCAGTGGGAACATTAGGAGCTGATTATGCTGAGCTTCTTGACACGTGAAACCGCTATCCACCAAATCAAATCTCTTTATTGCATTCATGTATACATTTAATTGTTTTACAATACATACAATAAAAGGTTTTATTGAATGCGCAAACTTTAACCATGAATTCAACATACCATTCTAGACCGTATAACCGACGAAAAATTTCTGCACTGGGGGGGTCTAGAATGATATGCTGAATTCATGGTTACAGTTTGCGCACTGAATAAAAACTTTTTCTGTATAATATTAAGTTCCAACATAAAACCCGGTTAGGGCACGACAACATAATAATAATTTGAACATAATAAGAATAAACATATACGCGATGCCATGGCGGCGACTACCGCTTAACTTAACGTAGTGCGGTCTAACAGGCTTTTTCAAGCATCTGCGCGCATCGTCGCGTCGCTTCGTATCGGTGTGTACTAATCCTTAAATTACACGAGTCTGTAGTAACGTAATACAATGGACAGGAATATCTGATATTGTTGACGATATCGTATTATTTTAGCTTTATAATTATAATAATTTCCATTGTAATGTTGTCAAGAAGATTTCTTGTGCTTGATTACTTTCAGATTACATTAAAACTTCCTCGATTAGTGAGTAATGATACGAGAAATATAAACCTACCCAAATACTAAACTAATTGTGATTTTATTTAATACTAGCTGCACCTAGCGGTTTCACCCGCATATATCTCGATCCCGTGAGAATATCGAAATAAAAAGTATTCCATGTCCTAATCCAGGTCAACGGTGTAACCATGGTGTTCAGCCGTTTAACCGTGAAAGCGTAACAAACAAACAAACATAAAAAATTATATCTTTTAACTTCATAATAATTAATAATTAATTTTATGATTTTCCTTCTGTTGTTATTACACGCGTTGTCTACATCTCTGTTATCTTCTCTCCTATCGCAGATGTGCTGGAAGAGATTTCTGTAGAAATAAGCATTACCTTTGTACGTATTTTTCTGTTCCTTTCTTCTTGTCTGTTTATATGTGTGTGCATAAATGGTTAAATAAATAAATAAATAAATAATTGTTTAGATTTTTAAAATGTCCACAGCATCAAATCCTAAAAGAGAATCAAAACGCATTTTCACTTTAATACTTTTCACGTTACATACAAAATTACATGTCATCATAACGCGAAAAAAAATAAAAAAGTATATGCTAAGGTAATTCCGCTAATGCACGGCACACACTGAAGCTGTGCACACAATATTTTGAAGTAATATTGTTTATGGTAAGCAGAAAATCTTGTCACGGCTTTATTTTGCTCATATACGAGTATTCATGGACGGTGGAATACGGCTGTGGGCACACCGGTCGCAAGTTTGACGAACTAGGCTATATTGGGAATATGGTTTGATGAATGCCATTTTTTTTTTTGTTTTTGATTATCCGTGTGAGTGACAGGTATAATATTTATTGCAAACTTTTTGACGTCAAATTATTGGTGTACTTAAATATGGAGTCAATTAGAAGATCAGACACAACAGACAAAACAAGTCTAAATAAAGAAACAATTAATGCATGACACGTAGTAAATCGTAGACAACATTGTAGCCATGTCACCTTCAGCTAAGCCGTAGCAATGATACAATCAGCTACGCCGTAGCAATTATGTGGCGTTCTTGACAACACATTATTATCAGCCATTATTTAATGCAGTACATTAGAGAGGCAATCGGAATATTGCTAGAATCACTATACAGTACTTTTGCTAATCTTCACATTTATATTATACTTTCATACTGTATAGTATTGAATAACTCACTGCGCTACGCTGGTTTATTGCCAGCCTGCGTATACGCCTTCGCGTATTTTGTATTTATCATGAAAAGTAGCCTATATCATTATTTAGGATTCAATACAACATGGCAATGCCGAGAGTCTCTTGGGTACTTAATTTTTCGACGCTTTATTTTAGTTCATTCGTTTTAATTAAGGATTAAGGAAGTTTGTTATTTAAAAAAAAATGGTCGCAATTTACCTCATTGTAAATTTCATTACAATTGGTCGAGTAGTGTAGTCGCTATCAGGTAACAAACATTCAGACATACATAGCTATTTTTGCAATCTTAATAAGTGTGAGATGAATCTCTTTAAAAACCCGTATGTCTCGAAACTAAGGAGTCAAAACATAAATTTCTGACGTCACGAGAATCAGAAGTAACTTTATGTTTTTATAGTACCTGTAAGTTCTTAAAGTTGCCGTGTCACTGGAATACTTGAATAACTCACTTCGCCCCGCCCGGTTTATTGTCAAAATACTTGCGTTTCACGTAGCTAAGAATTTCGTATTACCTCCGCGTCGCGTATTGTAATCGTTGTTTGTGTGTGGTTTATTTTTAGAACATGTTTATCTTTATAATGTGTGAGTAGTAAGTGGTTTTAGGGATGGTTTACTGAACACTCGCATTTAACTACTGCGCCACGTTTTGAGGCCCTCAAATAACCTAACTTCGTTACTGCAAACAACTGTGAAAAAAGGCCAGAGTTAAAAAGAGGCTCAATTATTTTAAAAAGTTTGCATCACTAGAAACGCATAAAGTTTACTTTCTTTGGAGTCTCCCCGAAGAAGATGGCGGGACGAACTGGAGAAAAGACACGACCTGTAGTCCACTTTAGCCCTGGATCGAAAGAGTTGGAAGTCTTGGACCTGAAAGGCCTTTGCCCAGCAGTTGGATTATGTGGGCTAACAGCAACTACAACTTATAATAACAGAACAGTGAGCAACACATCACTGCCCACAAAATTCTAGTACCTACCTAATGGCCTTACCAAAGTGTGATAAGGCAGTTGAAATACAGGCAAAGTGCTGCTTTAAATCCTCCTCGTATAATCAGATGACAAGTATCCACTCTTCACACGATTTAACATCAAAGAAATTGTTCTAAATGTCTTATGTGAATAGATTATGTGATGCATAATTAATTCCACGACATAGTCTTGTAGTAATAAATGTAACGTGTAGGAACATTATTTTACTATGTTGTTTCATCTCATACATTTTCAGGTTCAGTTCTTGTAAAAGACGTTGCCGACAATAGAAGTCTTCTCGACTATAATATAATCCCTACTAAATTCTTAATATTATAAATGCGAAAGTAACTCTGTCTATCTCTTACGGTTTCACGCCTAAACCGCTGAACCGATCGTCATGAAATTTGGCAGAGATATAGCCTGAGATATGGAGAAGGACATAGGCTACTTTTTTACGCGATAACCGACATCCACGCGGGCGGATCCGCTGGCAAAAGCTAGTATTTTATAAAGAGGTAAAATTTGTTTCTAAGTTTGTATGTCCTAATCTCTGGATACCTGGAAACATAGTGAGGAAACCGACATGTTCTAGAACCAAAAAATCGACGACATGTAACATCTACCAACCCGCACTGGGCCCGCGTGGTGGATTACGGCCCGATCCCTCTCACAGAGGGGAGGCCTGTGTCCCAGCAGTGGGAACATTATAGGCTGATTATGCCAAGGCTCTAAGGAACCGAGTAAAAAGAATAAAAAGTCACAAAGAAGAGAAAACGAAGTAAAAGGGCGGGCGATGTGAAGCATCACATCGCCCGCCCTTTTACTTCGTTTTCTCTAGCAATAGGATATATTTTAAACAAGATATTTCACGCGGACGAAGTTATCTTATATATTTTTCAAACGCCTTATAAAAGAATAACACCAGAAAGCCAATTCTCGTAATGAAAACGTTCAAAACTAGTCGCAGTCTCATCTCGGCGACAACCAAATGTCAAAAACTTGTCAAAAATGTATGGAAACTTGAGGTATTATTGACAGATTGAGACTGAGATCAGACTGTGAACGTTCTTAAAATTACGAGAATTGCCCGTCTGGTGCTGTACTAAAACTACATGAAAAGAGACAGAGATACTTTTAAAGACCTACAATTTTATGCCAATATTTTCGTCAGTTCATTTTATTGAGACTTTGTAAGTAGTTTTATGTTTATTATAAGCTAATTGTTATTTAAGTTAAGTGTGTTATAATATTAAAGGCATATTCTTTATCATGAAGTCCAACTTTAAAATTTTTGCTGGTACTTTTACCATTTTCAGGGGTATCTATAAGTTGTTGTGATATTGTACAGATAAATTCAGGATAGAAAATACTGTATCATGATTATTGTCTTCTAAATTGTTCCTGATACTTTATAATTTTAAGAGTAAGTATGACTTCCGAAAAACAAACGTTTTTAATTAGAGAAATATTGGAATATTCTCTTATATAATCCAATCTCACTCAAAGTCAACATTACCAAAAATACCGTACCAAAACGCTCTTCAATGCAACGTACATTTAGAACTATACCAAATTCCACAATTTTCCTAGATTCTCCAAAACGTCTTACAAACCCCGTTTTAGTTCTACATACCCACAAATACTCCATACAACCAAACGAAGCTACAAAAACACCACAAGAAAATGTAATCAAAATTCTTGATACCGCATCGTGTTAATAGTGAATTAAAGTGGGACTAGGGCGCTGCGCTTGCGACTCCATCAACCTCAATGACGTTTTATGTGCTATAAAACTAGAAGTGCACTCTGAGCGCGCACCTCTGCTAATGAACCGCGTTTTAACGTAGAAGCAGCTTATCCAGCGTAGTAGTTTGTATGTCTATGTACGTGTAGATGGATGTGGGGAAGGAAGAGTTGCATGGTTTTAAGTAGTTTTGAATGTTTTACGTGGAAATTGTGGACTTGAAACTACAGATGAGTTATTTTGTAACAGTTGTTATGAGTTCTAATCCTTGTTTTCATTTTAGAGAAAACTTCTTGAGAATACATTATCAGTTATTAGTGTTCCCACTGTTGGGACACAGGCTTTCGCTTACAGGTGTGGGCCTACCCTACCTCTTAAACGATGAAGGAAAATAATGTGAGGAAACCGGCATGTCATAAAGCCAAAAATTCGAAGACATGTGACATCTAACGACTCCCGCTATTGAATACGAATTAGCGAAAAGTCTTTCGGCAGTAGGATGACTTCTGAGTTAGGCAATTGCTACAGATATTGGTGACTTTGAAGGACAACAATATCATCAACATGGATTTCTAAATAGAGCCCTAAAATGCTGCTATCCTAAAAGAAATCTACAAAAAAGCCGCTAAAACGCAACATTTTCCGCATCAAGCGCGCTGAACTAAAAATACATAAAAAAGTTTCATACATATATCGCGTACCATTAAGGGAAAGTCGAATGGAAACCATAGTTGGTGTTTAATGGCCCTTAAGGAAGACTCTATTAGTCGTTACGATGGATCGGATTTATGGACCAATCTTTCATCTTATGTATGAAACATTGAGGGTATCTTGAGATAGGAAATGCTTCGGTACAATGTAAATAGCGCTTTTTATCGACCAACGGTTTCTCTGTAAAAGATAGCGGTAAAATGTTGCATGATAGGTACTGTATAAATATTTTATCTTTTACGTGAAAGATATTTTAGATAACGAATGTAGGTATGATCACTTTAAGAAAACGTTTCAACGTTTTTCAATCACACTTTCAAGTTCATCACTGATCATAACCGCACCGCTCTACCGCAGTAACCGATTCTCACCACCTCGAAAAATTGTCGCTAGCGCGTCGACAGCAAGCCGACCGCTCGCTGCTACCACGCCACCGCACCGGTGAGATAACAGCTTGTTGTTTAAGCGCCACTTACTAGTTGGTACTCACCGTTCACGCGACATCTGTTAGTTATCAGCTTATAGACTGGTTTGCTTACAGACTGGTTTGTCGAGACTGCAATAAACTGGTATTCCCCAAAATTGAGCTCAAACGAATTCTGAAATAATCCAAAATATTTGGAACATAGCTCGGTTTGAAGAGGAATTTAATATTGTGTACTGGTTTGTGTGAGTGACGCGATGTCGTTGCAGGGGGTCTACTCTCTAAGTCCGTCAACGAAAACTCGGGCCCGTCCGAAGGTTGTTCGAAACTAAGGTGTAAACCCTACTCGCGATTGATTTCGGATTCATGAGTTTCTAACGGATTCATAGACAATATTCGTGAACGAATGACACATGACGATAGAGTTGAGCTATTTTCCCGGTCGATTACCGGTTTATTTAATTCGTGGATTTCAAGCTTTTAAGCAAAAATTATTTTTGCTATTAATAGAAAATGGCCACATTTTAAACGATATACTGTTTATTATGTCTTTATAACTATAATATAACTATTTTTACCATTTTTGTTCCGATTGTAGCCTGTAGCCCGTTAATACCTTCGCCTTCCTTTTTTTTGACAGCAAATTTAAAGTAAAATGTCAGTATCACTGTAAACAATTCGCATTATTACAACGCGTGAATTTTCCGTACTTAAATTAGTGTAAAATGGCCCCAACCGCTCCAGCAGCAACTCACGTGCAGACAGAAGCACTCCTCAATTTTATGAGTGAGAACAATGAGTTAGCTCGTGGACTATTGAAGGGTGCCGACGGAAGACTCCGTTCAAAACGGCTAGGGCTGTGGGAAAGCCTGTGCAACTCCCTAAATTCAATGGGAAGTTGCACAATTCACATTGCCTAGCAATAATTTAGGACTACAACACATAAATAGAAGTGTTTTGTTGACTGAACTTTATTCAGATTATGTATTAGGTATTTGAGACATAATTAGACAACTAAGAGAAACTACGTTCCTAGCAATAATTGAAGACTACAATAAAGAAAATATTTTGTTGATTGTTATAGTGTAGGTATTGTTGATTGTATATTTACTCTATTTGATTGGTGCTAATAAAAAAAAAATATGTTCATAAAATATAATGCTTTTATTGTGTAAATCTTTTTAAATTATAGTCTTTTCCGCTAGTCCCAACACCCATTATGTCCTGTAAACAAAATAAACAGTTTGTAAAATATTTATTTTACCCTAATCAATATTATAAATACCCTATGTATTTATTGACATGTATTATTAGGAGATTAGTTTTGAGACTGCTTAAGTAACTATTTCTCTCCAGAAATTGCACTAATCTGTCCCTCGCTCTTTGCCCTTGCTGAAGAGCTTGATGAGCGGACATAGACTCATCTCGCTGCTCTCCCTGTCTATTGCGCTCTAATATCAGGTCGTCCTCGGTGAGGGTAGGAGCTTCTAAGCCCGCTCGATTACACATATTGTGTAAAACAAAGCATTTTTTCAACACCATTTCGTCGCATTTGTTGAGGCAAATGAGGTAATAGATCCTCACACAAATCTTCGAATAATTCCCGCGTGAGCCTATAGTTCCCTATAAACTCAACGTCGGCAATACTCGCCAAGCGAAAGTTAAAAGTTTTGGCGCAAGTATAATCGGCGTCGCCTCCGCTCTTCTTGTAAAAGTTCTTCGAGCATTCAAAAAGTAGCCATAATATATATTTTTTCCCGAACTCTAACTTTCGTCAACAGCACGATAACTATTTTGTTGTCGCATCAAATGACATAACGATCCGTCTAAACAAGTGTCAAAATAAACTTTTCGGACGGGCAAAAACACATCGGGAGTAAGGACAACTGTCAAATCGTGTTGTTATTCATTCTTAGTTCGGACTCCAAACTAATCTTACGTCCGAAGGTGATGCGGAGTAGGAAACGCCCGTAACTAAGGCCGACACTACGGATTTCGTGCTAAGAGAGTAGACCCCCAGTTTCGCCTATTTCGTGATACACTACCCGCTAGTATTTGGTTATGTCAACTCAGTACCCATTTGGTTATTAATTTCGTAGTTCGTTTATCGTAGTAAATGTAATTAGTACCACGACGGCTGGTTTAAGACGGGCAGCGCGGAAAATAAAGGACTTTTGCCCAGGATAGGGACAGCAAAGGCTATAAAAATTAAGCATTTCATCTGAATGCAAAACAAACGTAAACATTTGGGCATCTGAATGAATAAATAAATTAGACTGAGGTAGTGTGGAGAAGAACAGGGCGCAGCATACTCGTGTGTTAGCTATCATACACGATTTTATTTTGCCATCATCACACTCAAGACTTCTTTCAAGCATTGCGATTAGGACTGGTTCCACGTTTCTTCTACATTCAGCGGATTTTTGCGTAATTTACCAGGCCGTCGGCCCTCTTTGTGGTATTTTTTTCTGACAGTTACGAATATTTGTTTTCTTGGAAAACAGATCTCGTTCCAATTAATTTGTTCCACGATCTGAAACTTAATAATACAGATTGTGCTAGAAAAAAAATGAGTAGGTGCAGTTGTTAATTCTTACTTCACCAATACAAATTTAATGAAAAAACAGCATTTTTTGCTATAAAAGGGGTGCTTGATATTATGTGATTATAAAAATACCTCAAAAAGCACCCCACGCTTTTTAATTGAATTAAATTATTTTCTCCTTTTTTGGTTTGGTTTTTAAAGCTTGTTTTTTAGTTTTTTAAACTATTATTTATTTTCTATTTTTTTAGTTCTGCTAACTACAAAAACGTGTTTTTTTTTCCTTTTTCTCAATTTTTTTTTTTTTATTATTGACTAGTCATCCGTCCTCGATACGTTTACAAATTTTCAATTAAATCTGATCGTTTAAAGTGAGTCAAAATAGCGTCCAAAGGAGTCGGTTACAAACAAACAAACATACAAGTGAAGCTAATATAAAGCGTGTAAAAAGTACTTAGTCCTACACCGTGCGCGACCCACTCACACACCCCATAATAACTTTCAAACCCAATCGCACACTTACCCCACGGAAACAACCCTTAACCCCAATTACTCACAATTTTACAATACATTTTTTTTTAAATCGCGAAAATTTCTAAAGCCTTGTCTACATAAACAAGCAACGGAGCGTAGCACATTAGCCTCGCGGGAGCAAGCGCGATTCATATTAATGTTAGCTATTAACGGAATGCACGATAAATTCCCCGGGGCGATAGAATACCGATTTATTCGCGTATCGCCCGCGTTCCATGATATATCGCGGCCGCGTGTTCCTCTGACGATGTGCCGGTGTTGTGATCATGGAAAGCCATGATCACAACACCGGCACCCCAACTAATCGGGGCGTATAAAGATACGCCCCGATTAGTTGGGGCTAAGTTTTGGTTGTGTTCTGAAATGGTGGGTTCAACAAATTGAGAGATGCTGTTACGGTATATGAGCTGACCGTCTGATCCTTTGGCCTGAGCATCTTTTATATCAATCTTAAAGAACATGTTTAGCCTACAATATGCCCACTACTGGGACCACAGCTGTCTGGGTTTGTTCCTTCGACCTGCAACTCTTAAGTCACGGCAGATGCCACTGTGCCACCACTGCGCCTCCCAATCAAAAGAAAAGGAGTTTAAATTACACCAAAAAATATATAATGTAAATATTATTTTTTATCGCCGTTATTATTGTTTTTAGGGTTCCGTACCTCAAAAGGTAAAAAAGGAACCCTTATAAGATCACTCTCTTGTCCCTCTTTCCGTGTGTCACCACCAATTTTCTCAGGAACGGGTGTACTAGCAAGTTGAAATTTATACCAGATACTGAGGTCTATAGTCCCTATTAGGTGTATAAAAATCAAGGTCCTGAGTCAACACGATAAAAAGATATGAGCAAATTTAGATTTTCCCGAAAACTTGTGAGTAGGTACCAAAATTTACCTTAATTTTAGTGCTATAAGACCTTGCTTTTAACCAAACTTGACAATTCTAGGTCAACCGGAAGTACCCTATAGGTTTTGGATCGAAAACCTATATGGTAGTTCCCACTGACTTGAAATCACGAAATTTGGCAAAAAGCAAGGTCTTACAGCACAAATAAAGGAAAAATTTAAAAAAAACATTAAACCAGCTCAAATAAAGGAAAAATTCCATAAAATAAAAAAAGTTGCAAGTTATGGTTAATTTTGGTACTTACAAGTTTTGGCGAAAATCTAAATTTGCCCATATCTTTTTTTATTATGGCAGTATAATGGGTAGGCATGGAACCCTTAGCGCACGAGTTCGACTCGCACTTAACCGGTTTTTTTTTTCATCACTAATGTGATGAACTGTACCAGCCGGAAGTCTGGATTCTTGGAGGCTTGCAAAAGTGACGAAATGTGGGTGTACTAATACTCTTAGGGGAAAATCAGGAGTGATGTTGTGGTATCGGTTACTAGTCTGAATTATCTTCCATAGCCCCCAGTATCCCGTAACCAAGTAAAGTCATTCCACAAATTATGTGGCCAAATCGTGCTGTAGTAGAGTGCGCCAATTACGGCTTTGAAACCTTATCTACCCCGCTAAACTGTGACAGTAAATAAGCTCTTTTCGAATAAATACGGTTGGAATTGTTTACCAAATTCACCACTATTTTACAGAACATCTTTATGCAATCGAAGCCAATTCAATCTCACGTAATCAATCATTCAATCTCATTGCGAACCTATTTATTTTGACTAACGACTTTAGCACACTTGGGGCTTGTGGTTACGTAATTGTAACCTAACGGGTCGATCGATCAACTTAAGCTGCGCTTGCCGCAGTTGGTCCGTGGATTGGTGACTATCTTTACATACAAAGATCCCTGCTTACCGCGGAAAGCACGTTGACCCGTTGTTCCTGGCTGTCATTCGCGGATCTTTTACAGTAAAGGTCGGAAGCCCGAAAATCGGACAACCAGTCTTTATAATCAGCTTATAACGTTCCCACTGCTGGGACACATGCCTGCTGTCTGTAGGAGGGAGTGGGCTGCAATCCACCACGCAGGCCCAGGGCCCCAATTCTGTATCGTTATAATAATTCCCCGCGGAATCTTACTACGTTCAAACTACGTCAATATCGTCGTTTGTAGAAACCAATGTAACGGTAAGGAATCGAAATGTCATATTCTGTATGTTCCAAGACAGTTTGTCGATATTTATTAGCAGATTTCGTGTGATCTAAGAAATTGTCGTGGTTTCGAAGTAAGAAATTGTTAACTGGCCATAGTGAATTAGGGTCCTGTGGGGGTTGGTAGATTTCACATACCTTCGAATTTTTGGTTCTAGGACTGGTTTCCTCACGATATTTTCCTTCACCGTTTTGAGAGCAGTGGCGATGAAATAATTTACACAAAGTAAAGCGCCTGGCTGGATTCGAACCTACGACCTACATCTTGTAAGTCGCGTCAGTTACCACTGGGTCAACGCTGCTCTCGGACCAGTTTTACCAATAGGTATCGTCTTATGTAACTGGGTTGTGGAGGTCGGATGTGTGTGTGACTGAAACTGGGTGTGTGTAACTGAAAATCCGTTTTAATAGACATGGTATGTGATGAAACGGCTTGTAGCTAAGTAACAACAGCCACACAGGTCGAACGATAGGGTTAAGCTACCCTTGCCGCGGTTGGACCGTGGATGTGTGACCATCTTTACATGCCTAGACCCCTCCGTACCTCGGAAAACACGTTAAGCCGATGGCCCAGGCTGTCATTCGTGGATTTTTGATATAGTGGTTACGGGTCGTCAGAAACCCGAAAGTCTGACAACCAGTCTTACCACGAGGTATATTGTATTACCCAGTAACTGGATTGTGGAGGTCAGATAGGCAGTTGTTCCATGTAAAATACTGGTATTCAGTTGCATCGGGTTAGACTGGAAGCTGACCCCAACAGGGTTGGGAAATGGCTAGGCAGATGATGACGACTTTAAGCAACCATACCTTATATTGCCCTATACTCCATTTGAAATAAGATGAGACATTTAAACAAACCTTTTTTACAGTCCGTTCAACTGATTTTGAGTTCTATTGCGTTGGCAGCATGATAAATGGCATGTGCAATAAACAGTTGGTATTATAACCACGTTTGTGCTTTTAATGCCATCCTTATGCCTTCGGAATAGAAGTCAAAATCAGTTGAACGGACTGTAAAAAAGGTTTGTTTATATGTCTTATCTTATTTCAAATGGAGTATAATTATTTTCAGTACCGTTCTTATTATGTGTGCCTAAACCTTTAAATCTTTATCTCTCTTTGAAGTGTCAGAGTGTGTGTCAGGTTGTTATTTTTTCGTAGTCAATGATTTCTAGTTATTTTTGGGGTTAAAATCATAACAGACAAATAAGCAGCTTGACTGGTGGTCGTTTGACATAGACTGTCAATCGATTACTTAAACGTAGATTTGATATTCTATGGCTGCTAATCCACCTACATTATCGAGTAGGAAACCCTATTACACTTGTAGTCTATTGTTGCTCGTATCATCAAAGCCTTTAAATTTTTAAAGGACTATTTAAACTTAGCGGTTCTCGAGCGGAGGTGGGACGCGTAATTGGGGCGAGCCTATTGCCATCAATCTGACACAAATCCATACTTCGGGCTACTACTGTGAAATTTTTGACAGAAAAACCCAACAATACTCTGCCTGACCTGGAAATCGGGACCCGTTTGCGACCATTAAACCAACGAGGCAGTAAGGCTGAGGCGACTGGAAGAGCGAAACCAGATAATCATGGTATGGCTACATTATAAGCGAAAATCCGGCGTATATTCGGCGATGATCGCTGATATGTTGATGTAGCCGATGCCGTGATTAAAGTAATTTTGTTCCTATCGCTTAAAGCAATCAAAGATCGCTAGTAATAATTGATGTACGGTGTAGCCATATACGTGAGCATTCATTTATTTATTTTATTCGCTCATGTGTGAAGCCTCAACATAAGTGTCATCATTGTAGTGGAATATTGACACTGACAGGTCTTGAACGCAGTTTAAAAGTGCTGATCGCATTCAGTTTCTTTGGTGAAATCTGCACTAAATGGCTGCAACAGCAAATTCTTTTGAGTAAGTCTTTTATCGTTTACTTGTTTTTTTTTTCTCACTTCGCCTTTGAGGGACAAGTCGCTTTGTTTTGCGTCCTTTGTTCTTCTAGTGTTTATTTTGAACCTTTTTGTGCGAGTCGACTTCCATTCATTAGTGACATTTGGACGGCATTGTGAGTGACGTATAGTTGAGTTCTGTTATCATAGGGACTAGTTTTGTATGGAAAGAGTCAGGGGCTAGTTACGAGCCATTAATGAACACTGGTTATTTAAAATATTTATAATTTTAATGACGTGCGTTTTGGTTTTGGTAAGATGAAAACAATAGATAATCCTAGCTTGTCTGACAAAGCCTTCCGCAGACAAGCGCCACGCTACGTTGCAACGCAATTCTGGTAGAACAATTTCCATGAAGTTTTCATAGAAATTATTCAAATAGAGCCGCGTCGCACTGTCGCGTCGCGGCTCTGAAGCCGCCTTAACGGTTATTAAGAAAATATTTATTAAAACTTCACTCAAATATGGTTAAACTTAAAGCATTGTCTAGAATTACTGGTGCTTATTTCCTTTTACATAATGGTAAATGTTAGTTATAGACGACCGTACTTTCTATTAGCAGTTTTCCAAAGGTTTCACTTACAACAGTATAAAACAACCCATTTTTTTGCAGTCGGGCCAATCAGTAAGTGCCATAGTGAGAAATAGAAACACCAAAACCTCTACAAATTCTCAAACTGCAGACCCAGATAGTACCTTCTAGAACAGGAGGCACGAATAACAATAGCGAATTGACTGCTCAGTTTGCAGTACATTGAAGTACTATGTAGAACGTACCGAGCATAGTACCTAAATAGGTTAGCTATTGTCTGCAAGCACTGTAGTAATCAATTTGCCTCGATTGGCTACTACAAGTTGTGTTGTATGTGGTTAGTTGAAAACTAAAACTAGATATTTTTGTTTGCTTTTGTATTTTGTGCTTTTAGTCTGTTTTGTTCATCAGTTTGAAGGGAAACGTCAAGTTATTAACTTAAAGTAAATGTGCTTATAGAAAGGTTTTCATTAAAAACTTAAAAAAAAAATACAATGAAAATTTAAATGTAACTGAATCGATTCCAATAATTTTTTACCATGTTATATTTTTCCAAAAGAATGTTTGCAAGTGTGATGGAAAATGTTATCACCAGTTAATTACAATACAATCGCCATACGGTTTTAAGTACCTACTGCCTAATTCTTTATATGAACATACGACGCTTGATGCGCGGGCGGCGTGGGGTGCCGTGTGGTGACCATGTCTGGGTAGACAACCAGGTAACATAACAAGCTTATAACTTGGTGATTTTTCATGAAACATTTTTGAAATTTTGTACATAGATTATTTACATAAAAATACTAAAAACATGTTTCTGGTTTAGCATATATTAAAAATAGGGTTGTATACGCAAAAAAGACACCAGCGTCGCGGAATGCCTACGATACATCGCTGCAGTTAACCAAAAGTAAAGAGATCTAACATTTCTACAATATAATCTTCGCAATCCGGAAATAACACACCAATACAAAGATTAAACATAACAGAAGCGTCATTAATATTACCAGCGAGTTTTCTGCCCATGATACATTACTCTGCGCACTATAAAATTCAAAAGAAACTCGTTTCCATTCGCTCCAGATCGAAACATAAAGGGGTACTCCCATTATCCATTTTTATCGTGTCTTCATACAATGAAACTCGATATGAATAATGGCAGAACTATATGCGTCAGTGCGCTCAGATATATAAATCTTTCAATAATCGATGTTGTTCCGATATTTATTTATTGCATCGATGCTGGAGTATCGAGATCTCAGCGCGAGTGTTTTTTTCTCTTGGTGATAACAATGGCTGATTTATTGTTTTGTTGCCAGGTTAGGCTTGTGTTGTTGTTTTGATCTCTGGCGTGCAGGGCAGTGTTCAGGTGAAAGGGCGCAATATCGTCAAGCGATTGTCAAGTTTGCGGTGCAGTACATAAGTGTTGGTGCCAAAAATAACCAAAATATGTACTGTCTTAAGGAGTGTAATTTTACTTTTCGTCTTACTTGATTCTTCTCAGATGTTATCTAACATACCCACTGGTTACTAAAAAAACAAATTCAATGGAGCTATGTGAAAGCTTGTCTATTGCATCTACAGGGTCAAATTAAATTAGCGGGCAAGACTTTTCCTACGCGTTGGGTATCTATATTGAAAACGAATGAACGAAAAAAAAAAAAACAACAAAATCCTTATTCGAACTTTGTTCAAATCTTTCAATCACACACACATGTACATTAACGTAAATAAATGACTGTTATGTTATGGTTTTTGGAAATTCGTAAAAAATATGTAAGCTCCACGGAACATTACAAAAACAGCTGAGCGATCTACGCGCGCCCGACCGACGGGGCTCGTTGGCCGATTATGGGCCTCTATTATCACCTTCGCCCATTCAATGACAATTTTATTTTAACTTTGTATGTACCACTCAGTAAAGTAGGAACACATTGAATCCCAGTAAAAATCACAAAAATATCCGACACAGTCATACTAAACATAAAATATACCACAACTACCGTATTACTGACCCACTCAAACTCCAAGTACTTAGCAAGTATCGTGAACCAAATAAGGTCTTATTGTTATGTTGGACCGCGTCTATGTTTGCTTAGGTCAAATTTTATTGATCATACTTACGTGTTTGTTACTTCTTTACGGAGTGTAAACGTGTTCCTATTGGCTAAATCGTGTTTATATGTCACACACTAATAAAAAGTAAGACTTGTATTTTTTTTATTGATAAGAAGTTAGTGTTCGTTTTGGTTCGTACCGATTATGGATCTGTTATATCCATATTTCTGCTGCTAGATTCATTGAGGGAGCCGTGGTTAAATTACAACAGCTACACAGGTCGATCGAAGGTAAGCTATACTTGCCGCGGTCCGTTCGTGGATGGGTGACTATCCATTACTTAGGTTTTAAGACCCCTCCGTGCTTCGGAAAGCAAGTAAATTATCTGGTCCGAACTTTCATTCGTCGATCTATGACTGGCGTTACGCCCAAAAGTCTGACAAGCAGTCTTCTTACTAAGGAGTATCGTGTTGATAGGAAATTGCTCCATGTAAAATACTGGTATTCAACTGCATCCGGTTAGACTGGAAGCTGAACATAGTTGGGAAAAGGCTGGGTAGATTTTTTGCTACTAGACATGCTACAAGCATTTTTATGGCGCAAAATGTCTGTATGGTGGTTAATGTCTGTATTTACGGTAAGACTGATATTTTTATACAAATCCTAAAGAAAACCGTTATATCGTCAATTTATTCAAAAATAAATATAAACGAATACTATGTAAAATTAGTAATAGCTCACATTAAAGCCTCTTCAAACGGCGCGACGCGATAGTACGATGCGACGCTTGTAGAACAATTTCCATGAAGTTTTCATAGAAATTGTTCTACGAGAGTCGCGTCGCGTGCTTTTGAAGAAGCCTTTAATTCGATCATTTTTACACTTAGTCGTCCAAAGATACGATGGAATTTCATACAGTGAAAGATAGAGATGATATGGCTAGAATGGGCATGAATACCGAGATGACGTCTAATAGAGAAATAAGGAAGACAAAAGACATGTTGCGCCGACTCTAAATATTTTGGAATGGTTATGTAAATTTAGATTTTACAATCTAAACTAAAAATAAAAAAAACGTAAACAGAACTTAGGTCCTGTTTACGTTTTTTTTTGTTGTTTTTATTTATTATTATTTATTTCTACTTGAGTACCTATAGTTTTCAATGTTTTGATGGTATATTGGCGTGTGCTATTTGACATATTGCAAATTTGATATATTTTTGTGTTTCGTAATGATAATTACCTACTATTGTATAGAATCAAGTTCTTCTAACTTAACAGACAGCTGTGCTGCTGGGGAGTTTGTTGCGCCACTTCTTCCCAGCTAAAGCATTAGGAAATGGTGAAGGGGGCGTTTTGGGGGACTGTCTTATATAATTTTGACGTTCAAAAAGAGCTGACTCTCAGCCTAGTTTGAATAAATGACTTTTGATTTTGATTTTTGAGTGTATATCTCGAATAATTTAAATCATTGTTATATACTCAGTCCATCAATTTCTAAACAGATAACAAACTATTAACAAATAACATTTTGCCTGCTAACAATAATTTGTTTATAAACCAAATATATAACTAATTGGTTACCTTTGTTCCTGGAATAATTAAACTTTGATGATTACAATTAGCAATAGTTTGTTTTCATTGCCGTTTGATAATGGCAGCAACAATTGGGAACTATCTAAATTATGGACGATCTGATAATGAATATGCCTATCAACTCATTATAGGTAAAACTGTTTACCTAATTGTAAATTCACAGTCATTGTAAACAATTTGTTTGTTTTTCTATTGAAATATAGTTACGTACTATTGTACTGATACTGAGATATGCGCCTTATTGTGTAACACACTTTCAATCAGAATCTGAAGCTAACCAATTGCTTCGTATGTTGGGAAAAATTATCTGCTCAACAACGTAAGTAATGCAATTAATGTTGTTGAACTATCTAAATGAAAGCCGTTCCTACTGATAGTGTGGTACGCAATTACCCCCATTGGGTAGCAGTGCCCACCAATGGGGCCGCCTTGTGTATCCCGAGGAAACATAGAAGAAGAAAACGCTATTTAATCAACAGCAAATTTTTATGACGACTTTGAATAAACCTACATATTTATATTTACTTTTAGTTAAGTAAGAACTTGTAAACTTAAATTTAGATATTAGTCTATTCTGCAAACAATAACTTGGTAATAAAAACACGTCACAACCTCCAAATATAAATTAAAACAAAACAATATCGCGAAAATACGACAACCGCTCGCGCATCCAACACCAATTCTTCTTAACAGACGAAGAAGAAGACACCGAGCCCCCAGAAGGGTTAGTGACAGAAGAGATAGAAGAAGCACCGCTACCCCCGATCCTGGCGCCACAAATGCCAACAGTCAACGATACTGGCAATATTTATATACGATATTTAACACGTAAGTTTTGTTATATAATTCTTCTGTTACAGGGCGTGGGATTCTTCTATGGCGATTCACAGCGTGATATTTTTTACAGAATTGGCAAACATTCGATTTTTTTTGTGTATTTTTTTCTGTTTTTTCTTCTTTATGCTGTGTGGTATTGTTAATAATTTACTTACTGACTTAACTTACAAAACATTTTTACCCCACCAAGTAGCATTTATTCACAATTTTAAGCGCCCAAATAGAATTATGCAAATGAATACTCCGCCGTGCAGTTCAATATAATAAATTTCATACAGTTTAAATCGCAATACACTTCTATTGGACCCGCAAAACCGGTTATGTCCGGAAACGTCCAGATTATTGTCATAAATTGCCTATGCGGATATATGCGACCGAGCGGCGTATGCACATTTCGATTAACTCTATTGGGGAATGTAATGAAATGCCCCTGTACAATAAAATTAAAACCGACGATGTCATAAATTGATTACACCGACGTAATAATTTGAAATAAAAATTTCGTAACACGCTTTGTTTTAAATGGCTTTTGTTATTGGATTTGTATTGTTATGTTCGATGGCAATTTATTGGGATTCAAATATTGAGCACTGTAATTAACTAACTGTTTGGAACGATTGAAAAACCAGAGACATTGAATGAGCGCATAAACAAATCACTAAATATTAGTCCAACAAATATACTGGCAACTTACAAATTCAACTTACAATTTCTACCAGTCAACCTTGTATAGGCATTAATTCCGCCTCTGTACATTTGTGTGCTTAAATTATTAAATAATATAAAGTATAAATACACAAACTTCTATTTCAAAAATCGAATTCTATAGTAAAACGACCCTTCTGCACCCATTAAATTGTTAATCTACATTCTGAATAGTGTTGTACACAACTCGACGATTTTTTATGTCATCGCAACCGAGCACCGAGTCAGCAACTCGGCATTATCGAATCGCAAGTGCTATCATAAAGCAATCGAGATGGCACCGACACGATTTCGTTCAGCTGAATAATGAATACTCGATAATAATTGATTGCAATATTTTTCTTTGTTGTTTGAGTTTCACGTTTGCGCGAACTTTATGACGTCATTGCTCGGTAATTGGTACCAAACGTCGAACGTGCAATGATTGATGAGCGTGTATGAACCATTTTTAAGCATTAGACGCAATAATAATGATGAAGAACGGGATTAGTAGAGCATTACTCTCACGTTCAGAAAAGCGTTAAAAAAACTAATAAGTAATTATCATAAATGGCAGTCTTCTACTATTTTTTTAGGTCTCACCTACTGCAGCTTCTTGATGAAGATTTGCCTCTGAACTTGTTATAACACAAGGTCCTCAGCCAGTTTACCTTAGCTACTCACATCGAGAGCTTATCTTGATATCCAATATGTAAATATTGATGATACCGCCATAGTGAAGTACTGGCTCGTAATGCACGAAAGCTCAAAATGAGCGGAACCAGCAAGATTGTTGACCAAAATTAGTCCAATGAACTATGTTGAATATAATCTATCGTATTCGCAATATCCCTACTTCCCTACTTTAATAATAGGTCTTTACCTATGAAATTGCCGTTTTGTATGAAAAAATTTAAACGAATTTTTTTCATGTATTTTTTATTTGTATTAATCGAAGTAATCACCCATGCAATCAATGCATCTTTGCCATCGCAGTGGCAGTTTATTGATGCCCTTCTTAAAGAAATCAGCTGGACGGGAGGCAACAAATTCTTCAAAGGCATTTTGTACTGCCTCTCGGGTATTGAATTTTTTTCCCGCCAAGAAGTTATCCAAATTCTGGAAAAAGTAGTAGTCTGTAGGCGCAAGGTCTGGTGAGTAGGGCGGATGACGGAGAGCTTCCAACCCCAGTTCTTGCAACTTGGAGACCGTCTGCTGTGCAGTATGAGGTCGCGCGTTGTCGTGCAGGAGCAGCGGAGACGAGCGATTGACCAATGCTGGTTGGAGATGTGCCAGCTTCTCCATCATTGTGTTCAGTTCTTCACAGTACACATCTGCAGTAATGCTCACCCCGTTTGGTAAGAAGCTGTGATGAATCACACCGGCGCTAGACCACCAAACAGTGACCATCACTTTTCTAGGGGTAAGTTTTCGTTTAGGGCATTGTTTAGGTGCTGAACCAGGATCCAACCAACTTGCTGAGCGCTTGCGGTTATCAAACAGAATCCATTTTTCATCGCAGGTAACAATGCGGTTCAAAATTCCTTCATTTGTGTGTCTGTTGAGCAGTGCAAGGCACATCTCGACGCGTACTTCGCGCTGACGATCATTGAGTTCGTGGGGCACCCATTTGTCAAGCTTTTTTACCTTGCCAATTTGACGCAAATGGACCAATATTGTTTTGACGCTAACGTCGAAAGCTGCTGCTAATTCAGCCGTAGATTGTGTATCATCAGCTTCCACAATCGCCTTTAATTCGTCATTGTCGACCAAAGTCTTCGGACGACCGCGAGGTTCATTTTTCAGGTCGAAATTTCCAGAACGGAAGCGAGCAAACCAATAACAGGTGGTGCGTTGGTTTGTAGTGTTAGCTCCGTAAACGTCGTTGATGTTGCGTGCCGCTTGTGCCGCGTTGCTGCCACGACGGTACTCATATTCCATAATTACTCGAATTTTTAACGTATCCATGATGACGAAAAAGATTGAAATGCGATGAAAATGTAACACTAATCAATAAACAAATGACTACTTTTGGAAAAAAAAATCCATGTTTTTAAAATAAAATTAATTTGAAATTAGAATTCTTACCCAAACAAAAATTATTTTGATTTGAAATGGCCAGTACTGCAAAACGGCAATTTCATAGGTAAAGACCTAATATTATAAATGCGAAAGTAACTCTGTCTGTCTGTCTGTTACGATTTCACGCCTAAACCGCTTAACCGATCCTCATGAAATTTGGCAGAGATATGGCCTGAGATATGGAGAAGGATATAGGTTACTTTTTTACGCGATAACCGACTTCCACGCGGGCGGAGTCGCGGGAAAAAGCTAGTAAGACTATATAGGCACTGATTTAGACAGAATTATCACTCAGACTAACACCGCAATAAAAAAGTCTCGGGGGTCATAGCAGTGTTTCTTTAATGGTAGATTTTCCCGAGTCTGCCGCTCAGCCTTAATTCTATTTACGATGATTCATATCAGTTCACGCCAAACCGTATCAATTTAGTAATTTAACTCCGTTCAGTGATGTCTAGACTAGCCATAATTTAATCCGGTTAGGGCGGGCGCGAATGACGCGTCGAAAAAAAATACGGCCGAGTTTTTTCTGAATGCGTGCGTCGGCACGTACGGCGCTCGTTTCAATCCTGCTCAAATATGAAACGTGATCATTCACCTCTGCCGTCGAGGAATAAACATATCCGTCATAGTTTTCCCCGACGCCCGGAGCAACGTGATTCTAAAGCAAATATTTGAATGGCTAGGTGCGTAGGGTGGACGGCACCACGTCAGCCTGGAGTAGGTACAGTTAATGTGACGCTTTCAGAGCGAGCGGTAAGCTTGGTAAAAAATTGAAGAGTATTACTGCGTATGATTTTACGAAGATTTCAGGAGTATTCCCGTTTGAGCACCAAGAGCACCAAAGGTATGGAATTACCTTGGTGCTCAATAAATTAGGTGATCTAAAAATTGGTGTTCAAATAATCCAAATTTTTTAATTATATTTAAAACACAAGTAACAAATTACTCAAATATGATACTAACAATATTTCTTGACAACCAAGGTATTAACTACACACATGGCCTGCAATGCCATATAGTTGAATGCGAACCCCTGTTATAAGCTTAACACCGATGTGACGAGTTTGCAGCAGCGATTCACACACAAGCAGTTCAGTCTGCAAGCAATACACTGCGCTTAAAGAACCAATTTATCGATTAGCCAAACAAGGTTTCCGAAAGCATTACTTGTCCTAAATAAAAAAAATAAAGGATGGCATCATGCAATAATACCAAAACTAAGATTTAAAAGCACTGTCTGCCAAATTAAAGAGAGTGTCCTATTAATGCTCAGAATACTGATGAACAGTAAAAATCTTTTTCATTATCTTTCGTAATTGGACATCGAATGTGCGACCATTAAGTGTGTCAGCGGGTCCAGTACGCGTGAATTTAGATGGCGTTTTTATTTGCGGCACGAACGAAAAGGATTGTCCACTATTTAAAGAAATAAATAGGGCTGTATTTTAAGACTGGGTGGTACGAGTAATAAATAGTTCTTTCGCGCAGCGTAGATACCAATAAACGCTATAATAAAAAATCCAGCCAGTGTATCACAGGGAAATGTTGTATCTAAAATGAAATAGTATCGATTTTCTGCAGTTGTCATAGTCAACTTAATGACAATACAGACTCAATAATCAGCACTCTACTTATTATCTATATGAGCCAATATTGCTGGGCAAACAATAAATGTAGCATTAAAAGCATCCATCCACGCATACCTATTACATCCAAGCTCGTTTCAAACAGATATTACGATTCAGTGTCCAATTCAAAGTGCACAGAATGCTTGTGACTGTTCACCAAACCTTATTTCACGATACGTTAGTTGGTGTTGGCCACAAATTCGCCCAAGTCTCGCCCTGGGAGCCGAAACCGTTGTTCAGTATGAATTGTTTCATATCCCCCGTATATCCTCCCATATCGGGCACAGATCCGATCTACTTTTTTGATTTCTCTAATCTGAGCCCCTCCACAGTGTCCGTTCTATGAATATATTAACTCCTGTATGACAGTTCTGGAAAAAATACGTTACTCGATACGTTTATTAATGTCGCATCGATCGAATCGCCCGGGGGAATACGTGGAACTAAATGGGATTTCATTTTCTAGTTCAGGAATCAAACGCTCCCGCGGCGTTTGCCCAATGTTCTTTTCGAGATGGTCCGTTAAGATAGGATATTTTTGTTCCGGATCGTTGAGCGGGGACAGCGGAGAAGTACTCTACGTGTACATAATTGTTTCGTTCCTGAACTCGCATTTTTCGACAAGATAATGCCATTAATCTCGACGCGTCGCGAATAATGAAAATGTACCGCGGGACTCTCAGTTCCTGTGTAATTTTGTGGAAAACAATTCGGTGGAATTGTCTCCGTGTGTCGTGAGAGCTGGAAGTTTCCGACAACTTTCAGCGACTCTTTGCTCAAGAAATTAAATTTATCTGTCGCAACTGTTTAGAGTAGGTTACGTCCAGAAAGTCGTAGTCGCAAATTAGATCTAAATAGTCGGAGTACACCTTAAAACAATTTCAGAATTATGAGATTTTTATTTTCGCTTGGTGTTTTTTCACTATTCAATTCTTATTACTTCTACATAGAGAGACCGTTGTCCAACCCTTAGGGAAATCAGGATTTTGCTGTGTAATGTCATGATGCTTGTGGATAGGCAAAATTGTACGCTGGCGCTCAGGTATTTTATTCTTTCTAAATAAATTATTGCTAGTTTGTGTATTAAATAAGTTCATGAAAGGAAGATGTTATATGTTAGTTGTAACTGTAACCACACAGCGAATTATCTTTGTGTTATGTTAATTGTTATCTTTACATTATTTTGTTTTTTCTTTTAAAATATGTTATAATTCTTTGTTGTTAATTCAAACGTTTGGTTGTTACTATGTATTTTATTTTTATGAACCAATTTTTTGTAACACATTTACTTCAAAGTATATTTTTCTTTCAGCACTCTCTAACCAAAATCAGCCTTACCTACAATTACATAAAACCCTTTTCTCCTCCACAGACCCACCCGAGATCACGATCCGGCCTCGCAACCTGCAGGTCCGAGCGAACGGCATTGCTGCTTTCTACTGCGCGGCGAGAGGAGACCCCATACCCAACATACAGTGGAGAAAGAACGGCAAACGAGTCTCTAGTAAGTATTTATAGCCTAGGGTAAAACCAGGATAGTTGCCCCAGGGGTATAGTTGCCCCGATTGTAATTACTTTAGTTTCGCGGATGAATCGCATGCTAATTTATTAACATATTGAAAGACTTTCTATCACTAAGTGGACCGTGTCGCATGTCTCTGTGCGATTGTATGGGAAAACAAAACGCAATCAAAGTTTTTGCGCGATAGATGTCTTGTTTCTTGGCGGGGCATCTACCCTAAACGTAATTGATATGGATTAGGCAACTATCCCCTATGCGGGATAGTTGTCCTAAAATATAGAGGTACGCAAAAATCGCTAATACTCTGGAAATATTAAAGATAATATTTGTTACTTTTTATAAATATGTGTTTAAAAAAACCAAAGTATCGGCCAGTTGTACAAATAAAGTATTTTGCTTTTTATATTCAGAGATATAGAGTGATTTGCAAAAGTGTGGGAACTATCCGGCTTTTACCCTATACTTTTCGTATACACAGGCACTCCTAAAGGCGAAAGCCAAGAAATTAAAGTTTTATACAAAATCACGACATTAGAGATTTAGAGGCTACTTCTTACTTAGTGAGTTGTATTGAATGATCATAACTGATGATAATTGCAGATTGTAATGACTATAATTCTGTAAATACATATTGTTACTGTCGTGACTCATATTTCAATCAACATAGAACCTGCCAATGACCTGCAAATTGTAAAAAGAACTAAACATGCTTAAGAAAATTTGAACCTTAGAACAAAGGGAAAACAGTTTTTTAGCTCACCCCTCTTATAGGAGTTTTTGAGGTGGACTTTAGTTGTTTTCTTTCATCTGGTTTTTCTTAATGTATGACCGCACGAGAAGTTGCCCTCTAAAAACTTTTACAGTCAACCCTTAAACAATATTCTGCCTCAGGTATTTCGTAATGAAGTGTTGATCTGTGTTAGCATCGTATGCAGGTATGATTAATGTTCAATTAATTGTTCAATTTATATAAATAGAAATCTCTACATTCGTTGAATAATTTACAAAATAAAAACAAAAGTTAATGTAGTATTGTTAGTACCTACCTATATTTAACTGATGCCTTAATAGCCGTCTTTCAATCCAATGATATTGGAAAATCTTTTTGGTTCTAAATAAAATACCAAGGATCAAATAGAAAAAAAAAATATGGGTCAAACTTGAGAACAACACACCGCAAACAAAACCATTCTCACCAAACAATTTACGAATAAAATATCGCCATAAGCAAGCTCAAACTAAAAGCGTAAACAATACACAAACTTACCAGAAACCCGAACAAAGCTGAAGAAAAATCCCGGTCACAAATCCAAAGTACAGAACATTACTTCCACTATTTTTATCCTTGATTGAAATGTAAAGCCACGTTTTTATCCCATAAATATCTTGCCCGGTAATGACGTCTATAAGCCGTGGGCAATGAGCTGAAAAAACGTATCGTTGGCTACGCACGCGAAACCCCTCCCTTCACCTGTTTCACCCCCCCTCGGGCCAGACCCTCTAAATAGTTTCATCGGTTCCTATGAAAAATGTAATCCTACATCATTGGTGGAAGGCAGCGACCATAAAAGAGTAATGGTGGCGTTTACACCCACCGGTCTCATTCCATATTCAACGTTATCAAAGTTACTTACGATTTGTCCAACTGTCGACGCGTGCGATCCATCAAACGTTGTCAGGTTTTGTGCGGATTCCTTTGAGCATGGAATTGTTTTTTCTTTTCTTCTTTTGTTTTTTTTTTCCGGGGTGTATATTTCGTTGATTTTTTTCCTGGTTATCTTTTAAATAGATATTATGTTCACCTTACTATCTAGTACTTTGACTTAATGGGATGTAAGCAATTAAATTGCTCAATGGATAGTTTCAATCGCTTCACCCTTCAATCCGATGATTTGATAAGATACTTTTGAACATTTCGAATACATTTTTTTTTATTTGTTTTCAAGCTAAATTAAAACTATTCGTCCAAGCCGTCTGTCCAGTACAATAATTTGAAGTCACTTCAACTAGATTTGGATACGTCGACTTATTTTAAGGCATCGCGGCGGGAAAAATATGGCAATAATCCATTTGTTTCAAATATTGCTAGACCTTCCGTGAAAATAACAGGAAAACGATACAAAACGCAATAACAAAATTTTGTTTGTCTGTTTCCTTGAGTTATTGTCTATTAGATAGTTTGACACTTTCGCGCGTGACCTTTAATACTGTGGCAGTTACTGGTGTGCGACGTGTTCTTGTGTCTTTACTTTTTTATTTAGTTATTTTTGCTGTGGCCTGATGGGACAAAAAAAAGCGGGCACGAAGAGTTCCATATCAACGTAAAATATTTAACACTACTTTTTTTAAACAAAATTTCTTGTATAGGCACTTGAATTTTTTTATTTTTTTTTATTTTCATTATTTGTTGTTACTTATAGCGACCAGAGTATTACACACTCTATGAAGAATTCAAGTGTCTACCTATTACGGTTCAAAAGGTGCAGCCCTGTGACAGACGGATGGATGGACAGACAGCGGGGCCTTAGTAATAGGATCTCGTTGATAACCTTAGAATACAGAACCCTAAAAAGTATCCTAATTTTTGGCATATTCATCACAAAAACATACGATTAAACAATCCTGTCTGCTAATCATAATATTTAAGGACTTCGTGCGAGCGTCATCCATATTATTATATGTATGAGGCTACGTAATTAAATCATAAGAACTACTCCGAGGATAGAAAGGATATAATACTTCTCTAATGTAATTGGTGAACGTATCCAAAGAAGTTAAATTTAATCGTGCCGAGCACATTATTAAAACGTTTGACAGAGCATAACAAATTCTTATTTAATTATAGCCAAGAAGTTCTTAAGTCGACGTTTAACCGCGCTAAACTTTGACAGGTTTCAATCCGTAAGTAATGACTTTAGAAGGGCGTTCAAAGTATTTTTGCTTTAAAAATCGAATCTGCATTCCATAAAATTCTAATTTTAATGAATTTTACCGACAGCGGTGTACTAAATTAGCTGATAGCTGCGCCTCGTCGAATAGTCGCCTCGAGCGAAATACTTTTTTTGGTGACGGTAAAAACGGCAAACTGTGACAAAAAATATTGCTATTTGGTTTATTAGGGCGGCTCCCGATATTTTTTCCTGTAAATTGTACAAAAAAAAATGTTGTTAGTAAACGGATGAGAAATGGTGATCTATAAGTTACAATTTCAGACTCAACTAATACCTATTGGTACTAGTAGCGCCATTCATTGTTGCATCTGATCGATACAGCAGCTCGCCGTAATGAAAGGCCCGACAACAAACCCCAAACTTTCTGCTGTACCGCTTTTTCATTTTCACCAATTTCGCCCAGCTCCCGAAAACAATTTGAAAAGAAAACCACCTCTAAATGGTTTAGCCGCCATTTTTCGGGTGAACATGCGGCAAACAATTTGAACGTAACGTTTCCAACAAACTGAGCAATAAAACCGACGACGACGGAGCAAAGTCACAGCGCGCGTCACACGCTAGATTGACAATCACGAGTCGCGTCGACATGTCGGCCCGCCATGATGGATGACGCCTGTCTCCCGCCGCAGATAGGGATGGGCTGTGATACTAAGCCGTACAGCCTTATGATCTTTGCGATCTTTTCGATTTACCTTAATTTTTGTTCTATATTAAAATGATCGATTATTTTTCCTTATATTTTACAGATTTTTATCTGAGTAGTAGAATGCACTAACGATATAAAACTTTGTATCATAACTACTTTGTACTGAACTCGCCTTGATAAAATTGTACATAACAAACATACATAGTATTTTATGATGCAGGTAGTCCTGCTATTAGGGTACTAACTTATCAGGGTATGTACTTACTTTTAGGAGATCTTTAGTACTCTTTAGACGAAAAATTTGTCTAAAAACACGTATTTTTTTCTCAAAAAATAAATTCGCAAAGTACACTGCGTCCTTGTTCCTGAAAATGCGATAGTCCCGAGCTAGTATCTCTTCAGAAGACACATTTTACACTTTAGCACATCGCTAACGTGTAAAACTTCAGCTTCTCTGGAAAATTCACCCGATACCGTGTTTATTTGAAGAGTTATCGTGTTACCTCTGCGCTGAGTCGGGGCTAAAAAACAAACTGGAATGTTGTATGAAGGAAACAGGAAAAACCTGCGATGTAATCTACATAGAGTTAGTAACAATTTTTCTATAGAAAATATACCGTGAGGTAACAAAATTTGTCCTAGAAAAAATGGAATATCTATCAGCACACACTAGTAAAATTGCGTAAAGTAAGTATGTGTACAATCAGAGATATTAATTGTCGAGCAAATTATAACCGTAAATCAATTTGCTCTGATATAGCCATTTTATTACAGCTGTAAAAGATTAACGTACAGATGTTATTTGAGTGTAAAGAGAATTTAAATTAGTAGTTAATTTAGTGCCCAGAATAATTGACAGTGTCGACAACCTTTTATTCAACATCCCTTATTTTTCTCTTCTGTCATCATCACCTTCTTCCTATCCTTGCCCCATGTTATTTGGGATCAGCTCAAAACGTTTTCTTCGTCCATTCTCCCCTGAGTCACGCTATCATTCACTCCCTTTTCTTTCATATTATTTCTCTATCAATCCTTGCATGTGTTATTTGGCCTTTCTCTCCTTTTGTCTCCTTTTGTCTCGCAAGTCATCATCTGGCTATCCTTTTCCCAACATTTTTTTTTTGGGTGGGAAATCATCAAATAACTTCTCCCGCTCTGGGTGGAGCAGGAGGGCGTGTCAGACTTTTACTGACTAAAACCCACCCGTGTTCCTAGCTACCTGTGTGCCAGAGGACGCGGTATCTCTTTCGAACAACCCGCACCTTCCCAACTATATTGGGGTCGGATTCCAGTCTAACTAGATGCAGCTGAATACCAGTATTTTACATGGAACAACTGCCTATCTGACCTCCACAACCCAGTTACTGGGTAAAAGAGAACTCCGAGGCACGGAGGGGTCTTGGCATGTAAAGATGGTCACCCATCCATGGCCCAACCGCGGCAAGGGTAGCTTAACCTCATCGATCGGCCCGTGCGGTTGTTGTTACTTAGCCACAAGCGTTTCATCACAGACCATGTCTATTAAAACGGATTTTCAGTTACCATATCGCAGCCCTTATATAATATCACATTCTGACCACGTGTATCTGATATTGCTTTACGACTTATATATTTTTTATTACCAACCCTAGATCCCGTGTACGGGAATGTGTCTAGTGTTGTACACGTGTTCTTGAGAATCGACAAACACCTTGACATTCGACTGAGGAGTTTATTTTTGAACTGAAATGTTCTCACTTTCCTCCAGTGTATGTTGAGATGGTTTCAAGCTGTAAAAAGAGTCTGCCTGAATTAGTTAGATAAATGTATGAATGGTAGGTACTAAAAACAAAGGTAGTTAGGTACGTATATAATCATAAAAAAATGAACGAAGAATACAAAGAAATGAAAAATCTCGTCCTATACGCTTTCGAGTTTGAATTTTTTAAATATTTCTATAAATCTTGGGACCATGGGGCCCCGGTCCTTTGGAAAGCGTACGAGGGGCTGGACCAAACTCGCAGAGGCCCCTTAGACAAGTTTAATTAAATGCAGAACCAACCGCCGATTAGGTATCCCTGTATGCACTTTGCAAGTGCACCCAAGAACAACCCCCAGTTGATGTAAGATTACTGCAGTTTATGGGAAAATATATATATTGGACTATGGGTTTGGGTGACTTGAGTAGACTGCTCTCCAAAAACTACGCAAGGAATAGCCCTTCCATAGTTCTTGGTAAGCAATCCACTTATTGTCCACTTACGGGTTATTCCACGGTTCGAACTGGTCGTTTTCAATGGACAAGAGACGGCAAGCAACTCCACGAATACTGTTTAAAAAATAATAGACCTGCACAATGTTCACAAATAACAGTGTTAATAGCTATTGAAGGACAGTGTGAGCCTCGCAACATAACCAGGAACTTAACAAAATTGAAAATGGTCAACAAATGGAAGCATCTATTTGTCTGCTGATCAGAAATTAACAGGACAGGTTGTAGAAGACAGATAGGCAGTCACTCTATATAAAATACTGGTAGTCAGCATCCGGTTAGACTGGAAGCTTACCCCAACATAGCTGGGGAAAGGCTTAGCAGATGATGATGTAACTTTAATTGCTTAGGTAAAATAAAAGACCATACTTAGATGTTATAATAAAACACTATAGTTATATATCTTTTCTAGTCGATCTCTATCACCTGGGCACATCACTACCTCACCTATACACAAGTATATTGTGTTTTGAAGCGGTCGCACGGATTTTACTGTGTATTTTTATTGCGCTTCATTTATATGTTGTCTCGGAAAACAGTAGGTGTTGTGCAGAATTCCAAGTACTCCGGTTCTGTCAAGTATGTGCTTATGAGTCGGTTGATTGGTTGAATAATACATCGATATATATTTTTAGTGCTACGGTGTATCGATATACTGCTAGGGATGTGGTGAATATCAAACATTTGTTGGCTTAACTGACAGGTGACTGAACGAGATATCTGCTTGATTGATAGCTTAGTTCAGAATGTATGAGTATGCTTTTGGATTGATGTAGTGGCTTTTAAAGGAATACGGAACATGTGAAGGGAAAATGGTTGAATTTATTATCGTTTTGACAACTGGATAAGAAACGGATATGGTGTTTGCTTTTGAAAAACTTGTCATGCTTTATCTGCTTATGTCAGTCAGACAGTCAAGGTGCGATGCATCGCTTTCTAAGACTACGTTCGCTCTTTCGGGATTTTGTTGCGCACTGAATGTTGAACTCTTGGCGTTGAACCGAGCACTGAAAATAGAACAGAGTGCGCGAAAAAAAACTTGCCGCGATATTTTTTCGTCAGTAGAAACCGGCATGTCCTAGAACAAAAACATCGAAAACATATGTCACCTATACTTGGACTTTTAATTTTATTCAGTAACTTCACAGTTGAAGGGTTACCCGATTATGACAAAAAAAAGATAGTGAGGTGGTGTAAGAATGAATGAAATTGAATGAACTTGAAATAAAGTACTTACATGCAAAAAAAAATAAAAAATAGTAGAATTTGTTATAAATATTTTGTTTCTCAGTAGTAAGGAAATTTAAAAATTAATTAATTATATGAATTTTTATTTTATGAATTTTTTAGTTTGTTTCTATTAAAAGAAAAAATATATTTTATTGATAATTCTTATATTCCACATGTCCATGTTCCAAATATGGACTAATTCAATATCTTAGATAGGTAGCCCTCTTGAAAATTTAATTCTTGTATATTTTAGTTCTTCATTTTCATTTTTACGTTTACTAAGTATTGAAACAGCTCCGTCAACTCATAAATGGAAACATATCAGCATAAATACTAAAATAATAAATAAAAACTCTTTATATGTTTCTTCCAATACCTATCTAGGCCTAAGTATCTTCAGGATCGTATAATTTCGTTATATTATTTTCAAACGGCTCTAGTTTATACAGGAAAAATCGTAATTCAAGATATTTTATTCCCCTTAACATAATAATTTAACGTCTAACTCTTTAAGTAGAACGCGCTTCTTCACTAGCTTAATATTGAAAGAAGATTCTTTGTAGGATTATAAGAATAAATTGTTTTTTTATCTTGAATATCTGTTTGCAGTTTTTCATCGCGAGTTAAATCGAGTAAATGAAATTATATACGGACTAATAATGACGCTGCAGAATATGTTGTTCATTCTTCTTCTTCTTTTCGTGTCGATGGTATTCGTACACTTTTTTCGTGTCGATGGTATTCGTACACTTTTTTTTATATACATATAGTTAGAGCCCAGTGGGTGACCACGTTTATTGCTGCATCAGTGGCATTATTGAGATCATCCAAGGTGCAGGTGAACGGCACTTAGGGCACTCCATTTGTTCACACACTTTGTTCATTAAAACGCGGTTATCTCGGCAACCTGCTAGTCGTATTTGAAAAAATCCTGAAGAAGGTTAAGATCACGCTGCGAACCTTAAAAGCCGATCATGGCGGAAAACCGCGAGGCACAGCTATTATTTCCTTACTATAATATAATATTAAAAACGCGAAAGTTTGTATTTATAGATGTATGGATGTTTGTTACTCTTTCACGCAAAAACAGCTGAACGGATTTAAATTAAATTTGGCACACAGATAGATTATAACCTAGATTAACACATAGGATTCTTTTTACCCCGGTAGTACGTTCCCGCGGGATAATTTCCGATTTCTACGCGGGTGTAGCCGCGGGCGGAAGCTAGTATACAATAGTTATGTAACATTCTTAAGAGCAGAGTTGTGGCCCAGTGGTACTGGCCCCGGCTTACGAATTGTAGGTGGTGAGTTCGAACCTAGACAGGCACTTCACTTCGTGTATTTAATGTCATCACTACTGCTCTCAAAACGGTACAGGAAAACGTCGTGAGAAAACCGGGATGTCCTAAAACTGGACTTGCGTGATGGACCCATTCCGAGTTAGTATTTAGGTATACAAAATGTGCGTGAGTGAATGGTTAGCCGTCACCTCCCTCTGCGAAGCAGTAATGCTCGCGAAGAGGGAGGCGGCGCACGTGAGGGAGAGGCAGTATATGCGCCCTCACGGCCGTAGTCGCCGCGGGAGAAGCCCTGGGCGTCGGGAATCCCAGGCTGATTCCCGGCCACCGTAGGCGCGGGCTTGCGGACGGCGAGTGATGGGTAGCTCGCTGTCCGGTAAGGATCAAGCCCGGGTCGACGGCGCGTTGTGTTCCACGCGCGCCTCAAAGAGATGTCAGCACCAATAGGTGGGGTCCGCAAGGACCGATGCCTGCCAGGGGTGCGGGTTGTTCGAAAGAGATACCGCGGCCCCTGGCACACAGGCAACTGAGGGAACACGGGTGGGTTTTAGTCAGTAAAAGTCTGACACGCCCTCCCGCTCCACCCAGAGCGGGAGAAGTTATTTGATGATTTCCCACCCAAAAAAAAAAAAAAAAACATTTCCATATTAGTGTCAGCATCTTTAAATTTCTTTCCTGGTAATTGGTGGTTTCTTTCCTTTTTAACTGAAATCCTCGTAAACAATATTGAAATACCAACACAGCGACTAAATTGAACCATTATTAAAATTGATTGTAGTTTCAATACAAATATATCCCGTTGCACAAAAAAACATTCATCTACTACATACAGCATGGAACTATAAATCAGTCCGTAGTCACCGATGTAACGTACTAAAAACAATATGTCAACGCTTTTACAAATTAGTGCCGTGCCAGTGAAATCCCGGAGTTTCCCGGAATCCCGCAAAATGACTATATGCGTCATGAATATTTTGACTATAATAAATTAATGCATGATATATCTTTAACGGGTATTCTGGTACTCATAAATAATTCCGGGAACGAGATGCCTTTCCGCTTAATAGCTTGATTGTTTACTCACGTTCCGTTTCACATGTTTTCTGATGCACTATTGTTTGCTTCAGTACTCCGAAACTTGCATGTGTTGTCAGTTTACAGTTTTAAAGTACCTATTTGTGATTTTTTTTATTGCCAAAAGGTTCTATTGTTATTGTTTTAAATTAGAAGATACCTAAATGGGATTGTGAAAGAATCTTTGATTTGTGGATTCTTTTCCTTATGAAAACACATAAACTTCTTCGTTGCATAGTGTTCTACCTTTTTACAGATCCGTTATTCAATGTTTTTAATTTATACCTTCGCGATCCGAGTCCCGGTTCTGGAAACTCAATTTCATTTTATACTGGACTTTTCTCACAAAACATAATGACTTTCCGTGATCATATTTAACCACCAAATTCCGAGTTCACTACACGAATTCTCAAAACTTTTTACACTATTCCGGCAGCTCCAACTGACGTACAAAAACGTGTTAAAAATCGCACGTCCGCTAGACAACTATTATTCTCACTTGTTGTGAAATATATTTTCTTGGCGCTTACCACTGGTGGCGATTTAGCTCTGTCGTCCCGGCCCGCCCTACATACAGCTAGGGATGTGAAAATTATTTTGGGAATGTGTAGACTTCCATTTTAAATGTGTATTGTATAATCATTTAGATTGTTATGAAGGTGGAAAAATTAAATTTAAGTCGACTAGATAATTGTTTTCATAGTTTTCAAAAGATAAGTTCGTACTTTCCCAAGTATGTTGGGTTGGGCTTCCAGTATAACCGGGTGCAGCTCAGTATCAGTATTTTATATGGAGTGATTGCCCATTTGCGTTCCATAACCCAGTTGCTGATTAATACGATATCCCTTGGGAAGACTGGTTTCGTATAAAGTACTAAGGAAATCTATTATATCCTACCTTTTAAGCTTCAATAGTTAGCGACCAGTATCTAAACAAGTAGGTAAGTGCTGAACTGCCAATCGCATGAAAGTGGTAACAGTTTTACTACGAAAACCGTCTTTATTCCTACGAAATAAAGGCGCTGTCAAGTCAAATTGTTATCATGAACGAGCGGTCGGCTATACCAACACTAGCCAACACATGAAGTGAACACTCACTAAACCACAAAGTAAATACCTATTCGGCCCATAAACCAAATTCTCAAAATCAACAATTCTAAAGCTATTCTCACCAAAACCAAAATTCCAAACGGAATATTGGCACTAACTTGCACGAACACGGTCAAACTCAATGTCTGAAATTAGTCGAATAATCGCCAAAACGAATCAGTCCGCACTGTACCGACCATCCCTACGTCCGGCCAACTTTCCCGCTAACTCTCGACATCTGGTGCGATGCAATTTAAACTTTATTCCCTAAAGATTACGATTCACAACGACTGCAAAGTATGTAAGCTGTTGTTGGTACAGCAATGTCAGGAAATGCAAAGTGCAAGGATGCGCAGAAGAAGTGGAACATTAATCCGAGACGTTTTCAAAGTTTTTCATTGAAAGTAAATGTGATTTTTTCTAAAGTTTGCTTGTCGTCGGGCAAAAGAATATTTTTCAGTCCCGGTGTTATTATACCGCTGTTGAATAACAGTCATTAAAGTTTATTTTGATACTGCTTTTAAGTTAAAAGCACAATTAAAACAGTCTCGGAAAATACTATGAAATATAACGTGAATGCTCAGTAAGAGGGTATTGTTATCGCCCAGCAGGCTTAGCGTGACGCTTTTTATTTCTACTCTACCGTAGAATAGAAATCGCTTGTCTACATTTCTCGGTACAAAACTGTCAATTGTCTACACGGAAACTTCACTTTTGTCTACTCTTCTGTCGACAAAACGCTTCTCTACGGTTCTCGTGCTAAGCCTGCTGAAATATATACCTACCGTTTAGTAGGTAAGTATAGGTTTCAAGTTTAAGCGGCCACAAGGGAGAATATTGTTTGGCTCTGTGGCTTATACCTTAACTGTTTTAGTCAGTTGGGATTTTCAATATAGCTGTACCAATAGGTACGTACCTATGTGTAAATTAATTTTTAACTTGATATGAAAGGTGGTCCTAGGGTGAACTACATTACTATTAGTTCCTACCTACCTATGACTCCGTCCTGGAGTGTCAATGTGGTGCCTCAAACAATGGAGCACTTAATATCTAGTCCAGCGCGTCCTGCTGTCTGCACGCTACAGGAGTTGATGGACGCTGCTCATTATGCCAAGCACATAGCCAAATTCTGGGCTGACTGTGTTTAGATGGTGCGGGTTGTTCCAAAGAGATACCGTGGCCCCTGGTACACAGGCAACTGAGGAAACACGGGTGGGTTTTAGCCAGTAAAAGTCTGACACGCCCTCCTGCTCCACCCAGAGCGACAGAAGTTATTTGATGATTACCCAAACACACAAAAAAAATCACATTCACAATCATCAACCAAATCTTTAAATAACTGATGAGATGGTATAACAATCCGTCCTGTATTTTCAATAGAATTGGGCAGAAATGCAACAATGTACCTACTTTTAGTCCTCCTCACAGAGGAATCACGTTTATGTATATATAAAACAGATCTTGCCCACTCTAACTTCTAATCCTAACCCAAACAAAATTACTAACAAATCAAAGATACCAAAAACACGTACCGATCTAATACTTGAAGCCCTACTTATCCCACTTAGTAAGCTTAGCAACATTTATTCTTAGACCGAACGATTTCAAATAAAATAGACATTTATTTTGCTGAAGCTCGATATATTCTTATACAATACTCTATGGAGTATTGTCTCGGCTTTTCTGAGTTTGATAGCCTTTTTGGGTCTTCATATTCGAAGTAGCAACGAGGTTTTACTATTAAGCCTACGTTGTTTGCTTTTTCTGTATGTTTATTCGTCTGTAAATTGATATATGATATAAATGATGAAGTTAAATGAAGTTAAAAATTAAACAAAATTAAATCAATAAAAAACTAATTTTGTTTCCTTCCTTCTTTCGATAAATACTTTTAAAAGGAGCATGGTTTCTGTATATACCGCCCAATACCGCCACATGTGAATTACGCATCAGACTGACGTCACGCAAAATCATGAATCGTGCAAGCAGAGTTTGCCGTGTAACTAGAATAATTATATGCAACGTCCCGACATCAATCGTGGAGCAGTAGCCCACCAGACACAACTCCCGTCTGGTCCGAGGATCCTTTCTTTCCTATGGAGGATGAGTCAACTTTACACCTTATACATCAAAGGCGTGAATCCGGCCAGCAGATAGCTGGCTTTTACAAAGAAAAAAAATTTTTTTTTGGGTCCGATTATTTCTATAAACAGTTCGATTTTGAACTTCATATTATTATGATTAAGAATGAGCTCATAGAGCAAAAAAATTGTATTTTGAACGTTAAACACGATGCAGTATCAAAATTTATTGTTTCGAAAATATCTCTGGAATTCATGTTAAGCCGCTATCTACTTTGACACACCACTAATTCCACCATCTTCTCCAACAGGCATGCAATCCCGTTACCAAGTGTCGCCAATGGACGCGGCGGCCGGCCCTGCAGCCAATGGCGCGGTGTTGCGCATCGAACCGGTGCGTGCTCAGCGAGATGACGCCACCTACGAGTGTGTGGCGGAGAACGGAGTGGGCGATGCTGTGACTGCTGTGGCTACGTTGACTGTTTTTGAAGGTAAGTTTTAGATATTAAGATTTCGTAACTTAGAAAGACATCCGCGTAGTTATTAAGTTTTTTTAAACGCTCGCCTTGTTTTGAGGAACACACAGGCATTAAGCAGCCGACAACCTCTTAGGTTCACCTGGGAGGTGCCTTTACAAAAAAAAGTCGCGCTTGTCAAATTATGAAGTAGTTGAAAGTTATGAAGAAACAGATGGATATACATACATACCGGTTAAAATCATAACCCTCCTTTTTGCGTTTTGCCGTATTCGAGTAGAAAAATGGTAAACCTAATTGAGCTCAACAGAAAATTCTTGTAAAACATCTATTTCCCTAGTCTTCTCCATAAACCACCATCACAACACTTGAAACCGCTATTCTTCCCAATATGTCGAGAGCACTAAAAGGCACCGAACGACTATTTCTAGCCGTAACTACCCACATTCAGCTTCTGTAGACGAAAATCCAGTGGAATGTTTACGATCTACTACGTCCTAGGACATTCAGCGTTTATCTATACTTCATATACTAGGCGATATCCCATCCTGGCTTGTGCAAAGGGTGGGAGAATAAACTGTGCGGTATAGTTTTATCGGTGTTTATAACGTGTGCTTTAAGATTTATAAATAAATAGCCGTTATAGTCTGGACGGCACGATAGTACGTTATGGGACGTTAAGTCAGAAAATAAGAAGCAAGAGGTTAAGGCGCTGCCTAAACGTAGGCGTATTGGTATTTAGGTATTACAAGCCAAAAAAAATGTGTTTGGTTAAATGTTTAAAGAAAATACTTACTCATAAAAACAAAATAGTATCATGATAAAAAATCGCAAAACAGAGCTAAAAACATTTTTCGTCGTATAATTCTCAACATTTTGTGCGTATACTATCATATTTTATATAATAAAGATAATTCAATCAACTAAAGAAATACCTAAAAAATATTCTACCGAGCCGTGCAACTATTTTGTAATATATTGAAAACTGCAAAATTGTTTTTATTTTTATTTAACTACCATCAAACGCGTCACTATTTCGAACGTTATTTGTTTGTTGCCGCGATGCGCTATTGTCAAATAGAAAAAATGCTTTTTACCGTGGCATAATGTAGAATAAGAGTAACGAAAGATTGGTTTAAGACTAAGCGGTACCTATCAACACAAACTAAAGTCAGTCCAGAGGGTCTAGACAAGTGGCAATCACATTCGATCCGTTTCGTTTTTCTACAACGGCTTTCAACAGGATTGACATATAATTGCTGCTATCGCATAAATATGCATTGTTTTGACCCCAAGGATGAAGAAATTTCGAATTGGTGTGGGGTAGGTAATAAAACTAAAAGTGAAAAAAAAAAGTTTTTATTTAAAAAAAAAGTTTTTGCCTAAGCAATCTTAATAACCCCAGCGCAGAAATTTCGGCAGCTTATGGCAAGTCGACACCGACCTCATCTAGTTTTAAAAATATGTTTGACATGTAAAAATGTTTATTGAAACCTACTCACAGAAATAAAATCATTAATCATTAATATTATCGACGTTTCCTTTTTATTATTTTGAAGAATGTCACTTTGCCCTCGAAATGCAACAGATATAGCATTCAACTGTCACAAAAATGCAAACTGGATTAGAATCTCTATCAGTACTTTATATTTTACTACCTATAACTCGTCCCACCACAACTTTCATTATCTCTATTCAACACCCCAAAATCGAGAACCAACCTACCCTCCCATAAAAAAAAACTCTGTCACATAACTCCATTACCATACAAACACTGGGCTCTAATAACCCTCTCCATAAAGCGGGTACCTTGCATTCTTCACCACCTCAGTGATTCCTTTTCTATTGTGGCTCACAGTAACTGCCGACTGGAACATAAAACATGGCTGGCGAGGACACAATGATCCTTCCGGAATATAACTCCCTCCTCCCTCCTGTCCCAAGACTCTGGGCTTTCAATAAATAAGCATTAAAAAGCGGAGGCCGACGTTCGGGCGATAACGAGCCACAGACTGAGATACAGTAGGCCAAAGCTGCTAATTGGTTCGTATGGTTTCGAGATTGTGCGTCGTAATTGGTGTGCTGATTTGTTGATGGTACTTTTTGTGCTGTGTCCTTTTAAGTTTGATTTAATCGTCACAGTAATACGGTGACGTTCTAAATGTAATGTTTTATATGAGATGAGTAATCCAAACTAATAAATTTGTTTATTTATAAGTTTGTATGTACGATAGGGCAGTTGAAATGCAGGCAAGATACTGCTTAGTGCTTAATATCCTCCTGGTGTAATCAGATGACAAGTAACACCTACCTACGCTTCACACGATTTAGTTTATGCGCCGCATAATTATTTCCACGACATAGTCTTGTAGTACTAAATGTAACGTGTAGGAACATTATTTTATTATGTTGCTCCAAGCCTACATTTTCAAGTTCACTCTTCATAAAATACGTTACGTTAGAAGTCCTCTTGACTTATAATATAAAATATTTTATAAAGAGGTAGAATGTATTAGTAAATTTGTATGTAGGGGGATCTCTGGACCTACCAGACGGATTTGATAAAATATTTTTGCATTTGATAGCCCAATTTTTGATTACATATATAATCAATTACATACATAAATTATAGGCTTTAACATCACGCTGCGGCCTTTTAGAGCTGAGCAAATAAAAGTCGGATAGAACGCTAAGTGAAAACGAAGTTATAGAGCGGGCGAATGATGTGGTGTAATAGCGGGTCGGGGACCAAGATTTTATGCGAACGAAGTCGCGGGCGAGGTGCTACTATGATTTATATTCTGCGTATATACACAGACGCCAGCACATCAAACTACCCCAATCTGTCAAACTTCTTAGATTTTTATTTTTATGACATAAGCATGAGGTTCATATTTAATTGGGAAAATTTGACAATTTGGAGTAGCTTGATTGCTGGCGTCTGTACAAAGATACAGTACGCACATTGTCAGGAAGCTCATAAATTAAGTAAACAAACATAATTTAAACCCACAAACATTAAACAAATCCACTTGGATTATCTAACTGCAAATCGCCACTCTGTGTCACAACGAAAATTGTCGACGACCGACAAAATACAATGACAATTCCCGTTGTAAATGAGACTTGTGGAATTATTATCGTGATAAGTTAAGTTCCCGATTTACTGCGGTGCCACATCGCGGTGTAATTGACGAGTAAATTGCGATAATTACGTCATAACTCAGATCTGTCGGGAGGCACATTTAGCCCCCTTTGCATATATTTGCTGGGAATTAGTCGGAGTTGTTTTCCGTTTGCTGAGAAGTGACGTCACGTGTTAAAGATGTTAATTGATACTTTGATGTTGGGATAAAGGGTGCTCTGGTAATTGTTCGCGTTTTGTTAAGCTCGCAGTTGTTTTTACAGTTCAAATGGCACCAAGAACTTTGTTCATGAATTAAACAAATGTCTCTCTGCTGCACCATTAATTAATTATCTTCTTGTCTCATTTAAATAGGAACTACATGAAAAGGACGTCATTCAGATTTGGAACATCCAATCAAATATCCAAGCATCCAATAGTTTACCTACATATTTTTTTTTTTTTAGTACGCGTCTCCGACATATAAAAAACCTAGAGAGTCTGACGGCTGGATAGGAATCCACCGAGGTAGCACATTTCTAAACCCAACCCCGTGGTTTTCTGCCAGGAGTGGGGGTTGTTCGAAAGACATACCGCGGCCCCTGGCACACAGGCAACTGAGGGAACACGGGTGGGTTTTAGTCAGTAAAAGTCAGACACGTCCTCCTGCTCCACCCAGTGCGGGAGAAGTTATTTGATAATTTCCCACCCAAAAAATAAATCCCGTGGTATTCCTCTATTCCTATCAACATTAACATGGTATAACTGTTCATTTAAAATTCCTCAAATCAAACAGCTTATTCCATCTGTCTTATAACAAAATCATCCTCTCAAAGACAGAGTTCGCGCAGCAACTGCCGAGAACAATAACATAATTATTATACAATACTTACATTTCCTTCGTCAAAAGTTACTACAAAGGTCCCGTAGTCTGAAACTTACCGCAAACTTGTGAAAAAGTTAAGCTTTATTGTTTTAAGAAAAGAAGGTTCAAACTGTAATGTCTTGTTTGGATTTTTAATAATGGCAGTTTTTAGAAATGGATTGTAGTTAGTGTTTTTTTTTAGTGTTACCTAATATCTAACCAGTATTGTCATAGAGTGATTTTGCCTACCTTTCTTCTCCTTTTTAGGGTTCCGTACCTGAAGGGTAACCAACGTTTTTTTTTTTGGGTGGCCCCTGGCACACAGGCAACTGAAAGAACGCAGGTGGGTTTTAGCCAGTAAAAGTCTGTCACGCCCTCCTGCTCCACCCAGAGCGGGAGAAGTAATTTGATGATTTCCCACCCAAAAAAAAATCAACTATGTTGATATTCCAAAATAAACTAGATGAAAGAATTTTTTATTGAAGCGCTAACAATTATATGATTTTTCACTGAAAAAATCGCTTGTTGTTGTTGGTAGGTGTCTATTGGGTACGTTGCTTTTATGTAACATCTGTTTTATTTGTTATATGGACCAGCCGTTGCCCGCGGTTTCAATCGCAACCTAGGGTAACTATTTCTTCATTTTTGTCTTTTGGCTTCGAACGGTTTGTGCATTTAGCCAATATCACGTTTAGTTTCCAAAAAGATCGCGTCCACCAAGTTCTACATTTTCCACCTCTGATGTTCTCATACGAAACTATCCTTTGAAATAACATTGTCTGCCGCGCAGGCCCAGTGCAGTTTGGCGGATGTCACGTGTCTTGGAATTTGTTTCTAGGACATGCCGTTTCTTCTCGATCTTATCCTTCACTGTTGTGAGAGCAGTAGTGATCAAATGAAATACACAAAGTAAAGTGCCTGCCTGGATTCGAACTCACGATTCGGAAGTCAGGGTGGATACAACTGGTACACTATTGCACCCACTGCATATTTAAGATATCAATCTTATTTTAAATACGAAATTCAAGTCTGAAAATCGCTCAAGACCCGAGCAAACAAGACGTATAGTATGTATAGTGAGTTATATGCAGTTCTAAAGAAGTGGGAACTGACAGAGAAGAATGGGTTGCTACGAAGTTCTTGTGACAGAAATCGATACATATTGCTCTGCTGAGTGGTAGGTACTGCAATATGGAAAGAGTGTGAGTTATACGCTTTAAAAGTAGGTAACAATTTTCTTAAGACCTGCTAATCGCAGTAAATGATAGACTTTGGCGCTATTTTTCTTAATTAAATTGTCTGTGGCATACAATAAGTTTAAGCAACAATCAAAGTTGCATCGTCTAAAAAGTGCATAAAACGATTCGAGTCATTTGTTTTTATATTTCGAACTGAATTTTTGACAAAAGTGAAGTTCTTAATACAAAAATGACAACTTACACCGGACTTAGTTGTAAATTTTTCTTAAAAAGGAGGCGCCAAAGTCGCCTGCGAAATTCAAATTTTCTTACGTTGTTTTGCAATTTGCAGGTCTATGTCAGAGTGTACGGTAAATAAAACATGATTTGCGACTGTAAAACGTATGTGTTTATAGAATTAAAATCATTAATATCATCACTACAACCATCTCAGTTCATAAAATAATGTTTCATCTAGGTAAGTAATGATGTTTCGAAAAATCATTCAATGGGACGTACAGACGCCAACACATCATACATCACGCTATCCCAAACTGTCAAATTTTCCCAATTGAAAATGAACCTTATAATTTTGTAATAAAGTTGAAAAACTATCCGCCTGGTGACAAAAAATTAAAATACATATTCAAAGTCACCGACTTCCGAAATTAAAGTAGGAAAAGATTTTTCGACGGCATTTTTTAATTTGTGAATAGGTTTGGTTAAAGTTAGTATTATATTTGTTTTTTAGATGAAATTAAAGTTATTTTTCACTATTTTTTGGAAGTCGGTTGTTTTTTTTTATTACGAGAATTGGCCTTCAGATATGTGTAATTTGTGTATCTTAGCACACCCACAATCCCGGAGAAATTCCTACAAACCTAAGTTTATTTAAAGTCTGACCTTTGCACTGCGAGCCTCCAGCTTCACAAGAAACTGTTTGTCCATTATTTTAGACTAGTCAGATATCTAATCGATTTCTGATCCGACCTTTGAGAGTCACATCTGGGTATCTACATACAAACGAGTACATACGTACATACATAGGCATCGCCTATATATCGTGCCCTCACGTAGATCGCACGATCACAGGGTTCGTCCCAAAGGGTACAACGTAAAATTGCGTTGGGACATTAGCCTGACCTCTCTTGGGACACATGCTAAATAAAATCAGAATTACTGTGGCCTTATAATGTATGTTTGGTAATAAATTGTTATTTTGTTACTTGTTTTCGAATTCTATTGAGTGTTTGGAAAACTTTGTTATTGTTATGTTTCGTTCATTTATTAGGTAATCAGGGTGGAAAGTATTACTGCTCAATACTTGTCAATGGCAAGCTTACCAACCCACACTGGGCCCGCGTGGTGTATTATGGCCCACTCCCTCTCACAGAGAGGAGGCCTGTGTCCCAGCAGTGGGAACAATATAGGGTAGTTTATTAATTGATTTCCTTTTTGCTATGATACATGTATAGGGTCAAATTCAATAGCTAGCGAAACTCCACATACGCGATGAGTATTAATATCTAAACATGATTAAACAAAACATTTTCCAAAAAAAAAACAAACCGACTTCCGGAAAACACTACAAAGTGAAAAATAACTTTAATTTCGGAAGTCGGCGACTTTGGATATGTATTTTCATTTTTTGTCACCACATTCTGAAATTAAAGTAATTTTTCACTTTGTAGTGTTTTTCCGGAAATCGGTTTATTTTTTTGGGACAAAATTTTCATTTTTCACTTTTTAGTTATAGTACCTACCCTACACCAATACGTAATTTCATCATCCTTGGCGTCAAAACAATGCATATTTATGCGATAGCAGCAATCGCGGTTGATATGCTGTCATTTTTTGAAGAGTTCTGTTGTCTGTCTCCGAAACGCATCATCACATCTATATGAAATTTAAATGGGACCATTTCGGAATAAACCCCTTTCGAACAAAATAAGATTTTCGGAAATCCGTCTATATATGACGGAGTTATGCCCGAAGATAAATAAAAAAAAATGTATATAAACATGTCGAGTTGATAACCTACTTCTTTTTAAAGTCGTTTAAAAAATAAATTAATTTGATGAGTTTTTTTTGGGGGTCATCAACTGCAGTTAACTTGAAATATCAGTATACAAATTCAGTTATCTTTATGTAAACTTCACAAACAGAATGTGTGTCGATATACAGACGCGATAAAACAAAAAAAAAACAAATACAGATTTTCTCAAATTATACTTCAAGTAATTAAAACACCAACGATGGTATTTATTATGTCTATGGCTATCACGTATGCGGGGGTTTGCTACCTAATTTAATTTGACGTAAGACGTAAGAAATACAAAAAATCCGTTTTTCTGATTAAAGTAGGAAAATAAACACCCTAAGTACCTACTGTGATCCTCGCATCACTCTCATTTACTCTTTAATTTTTTCAGGTCGAAATTGACGTTTGTCAATCAACCGTATCGCAACCAGAAGTTTACCTAACACCTTTGGTTAGTTATGAATAAAGCACCGAAATCTACGTACGAACAATCTTAAACACGTTATTTGCCATCCAAACAAAACATTGAAACACGTATTAAAAACTTCCATCAACATTTAAATTAATAATTCAGTTTTTCTCTCTTTCACTAATGACTTAACCCTCCATTTCCCGAACAATAAAAAGACCCGTTATTTAATAAAAAGCCCGTTTAAAAATTACTGAAATAATATTAATAACTTGCACTGCACAAAGGATTGGCGGCTTCTGCATAATTTATAGTAAATCCGGCCGTCGAATGATTTCGACCAATTTAAAATTTAATATCAACACTGATGACTTCCCCAAGACGGAAAAGAGAATGCAAACAGAATTGAATTCAAAATTGTGTGTATTTATTTTATAATTTTACTAGCAGCTTCACTCACGTAGAGGTCGGAATCATGCCACGGGAACGTACTATCTGAACAGAAAGTATGCTAAGTGTTAATCCAGGTTATGAACTATCTGTCTGCCAAATTTTATCCAAATCCGTTAAGCCGTTTTTGCGTAATTGAGTAATAAACACCCAAACATACATACGTTCACATTAATAATACTCAATACTCAATCATTTATTGCATTCCACAATGTAAATGTTTACGGCCTTATTCATAAAAAGTTATCGAACATCTAAACAGTTGCTAAAATCTGGTTTTCAAAGAGAAACCAGACTTTAGCAACTGTTTAGATGTTTGATAACTTTTTATGAATAAGGCCGTTAGGTGGTAAGTCAACATTTGTTGTAACAATCGTGGACCCTGTCGGGCACAGCTACAGATTTTTTTTAAGGAAGAGGTCTATTTAGGTATACATGCAACTACTTATTCTAAGTATAGTATAAGGTAACATTTTAGCAGTATTAGTAAGATTGCCTCTTTTATGGTATTTTATCATCTTCGAGTCCAGAAATCCATTACCCGTTTTGAACAGAATAGGTTGAAAAAGAAGATTTCGATTTATACGTAGTAACTGTCTTTTAACCTGAGCTACCCAATACTGGGACATATTTATTTACATAAACCAGTTCCAGGCGTTCCTGGCTCCTCAATGGCCTATCACGAATGTCATACATATAGCAAATTAGCAACCAAAACCAACGCCACTTTATTTTTATCTTTTAAATCGACTCAAGTGAAATATCGATTATTGAGAATGATTATGTGGCAACACCAAGCGGTGACGTTTGACGAGTGGTCAAGGCCGGCGCGATCCGGCAATCGATTCGTTCACTTGGTTTTGGAGTGAGCTACGGGTCGGACAAACGAAAGTTACTACTGTGTTGACAGTTCTAAATAATTATTGTAGATGGTTGATTGTAGAGTAAGTTGTAAAGGTTGTTGGATTGGAGTAATTAAATACTACTAAGTAGTGTCACCCAGAGGTCGGTATTCGACCATGTTTTTATTTTATTTGATGGATTTCTAATGCATTATTATAAAAAAGAATACTTTCTGCACTCCTTTTCCATATAAACTTTATCTGTGCCAAATTTCATACATCCGCGTAATTTTCTTAAAAAGGTGTACAAACTTTTGCTTCACGTATTAATTAAATTTATATTAAAAACCTATGATGTCAACTGCAGAGAAAAGTGCTCTCTACCCTCCTTCCACTTCTCTCTGTTTAATCCTGCTAGTGACCAGTTCTTGTTAAAGGAGTCCAGCTCATCCCGCCATCTCCGTCTGGACCTACCGCGATGTCGCTAGCCATTAGGAGGGACCCATATGGTCGTAAGTTTGGCCTATTGCTCGTCTGACATGCGGTAGATGTGTCCAGCCCAATTCCATTTTAGTGTGGCAGCTTTTCAAGTGACATCAGTTATCTTTGTGATGGAACGGACGGCGTATTCCTAACACGGTCTGTTAATTTGATGCTCAGAATACTCCGTTCCATAGCCCTCTGGCATACCTCGAGCGTGGACCTCTGCTGATTTGTCAAAGACCATGTTTGAGCACCATATGTGAGGATGGGAAGTATGCACACGTCAATGAGTCTTCTCTTAAGGGACAAATATACAGGTTGAAATTGAAAACATGCGACAAACCGTAATGGGAGATTGTACTCATCATTATGAACAACTTTTATTATGGGACCAATGATGCAATCGCAAAAAAAAAAAACAGCTGTTCCCTACATTTTGACGAGTTATGCGAACATAAATGTAGGGAACAGATGATTTTTTTTCGCGATTGCATCATTGGTCCCTTAATAAAAGTTGTTCATAATGATGAATACAATCTCCCATTTCGGTTTGTCGCATGTTTTCAATTTCAACCTGTAGTTTTATTACAATACGGTGGAATTTCGATGGTCATTTGCTTAAAAATGGGTATCGGAAAGTTCTGGCTCTTAACGGTAAATTCTTAGCCACAAAACCCTCTCCAATATTATATAAACTACATTTCCTCATAAATGTTCCAATGATATATTGCCTCTTAAAGTTTTCCTCCCACTTTCGCTTCTTTTCACTCCGTTCAAGTTGTAAAAGTCAACTAACGGTAATGTATTACTGTGGTGTACGTGTCTTTCAATGGTACAATGAACTAAATAGAAAATTCTTAAAATTGTGGACCTGATTAAAAATTCTTAGCCACTAAGCACCAGAAATAAAGAGCAAAATAAAAATTTGCAAAACTCATTCAAAAGGGATATATGAACTTAGAGAGATGATCCCAATGATTATAATACTATAAAACAGACTTGTTACGGTCGTCATCAACGTCATCATCATTTCAGCCGAAAGACGTCCACTGCTGGACATAGGCCTCCCCCAAGCTCCGCCACTTCGACCGGTTCTGTGCTTCCCGCATCTAGCGAACTCCTGCGGCCCTCACAAGATCATCGGTCCACCTTGTGGGAGGCCTTACAATTTTATGGAAAATCATCGGTCGTAAATCATATTATTTTGTCAACATACTACCTGAACCTATATATTGCAGTAAAACTCTGCCGCTTGATCCTTAACCCTTAAATGCATGATTTTTTGTTTTGTAAAATAAATAATATGTTTGTGTAGATGTTTGGCGATATGTAATGGGAACAATAATGAAAAAAATCCCAAGTAAAAAATAAAGATTTTATTAGAAAAAAATTATATGTTGCCTTTTGGACACATTATGCGTTGAAGAACTACCTAATCTAAGAGTGGAATGCAGCAAAACAATTTCTTTCTTTGGTATGGCAAAGAGCAACAAGACATTTTGTGCACTCGGTGCGCGAAAATCCTTTACAACCAGGCAGTCTGCATCTATTTTTCTTTTCGCATCTTCTTTCGTTGTGGTCGACACCATCTGTTCTTACATCTTTTACTGGCACAGGGTTGAGTGGTTTACGACGTGGTTTCTTCGCTTCCAATTCTCTTTCAATATTGCTGCTAGAGGGTCTTCCTCTCTTTTCAACACTTTTTTTATAGTTACATAAAGCCTCTGCCAACTCTGCTCTAAAGTCACCTAATGTCATTTTTTTGGTCTGATTTCCATTATTAGCTTTTTTATACAAAACCCACGAGTTGATGACCGCCATATCGATCAAATGATAGAAGATACGAATGTACCACTTTCTGCTCTTTATTCTTATCCTGTACCTTCCCAAAAAACTATCCATAAGGTCGACGCCCCCCATGTGGGCGTTATAATCCTTGATAATTTTTGGGCAGGGTATAGTTATTACTTTTTTCTGTTTCTTGTCGTACCTATCGACTTTCTCGGCCGGTTCTGCTCCAACGTATGTAGATGCCAATGTTACCATTTTGTTGTCCTTCCAGGTAGTTACAGATATGTCTACACCTTCATAATCAGCCACTTGCTCCTCATAAGAACCTCGAGGTACAGAATCTTTCATGAATGTCTGCTGTGTTGGCAGCTTACAATTCTTGCCGAGACGATTCCTTTGGATGGTACCCAGAGCATAAATGCCCTGACTATCAAGATAGTGCAGCAAAGGAATTGAGGTGTAAAAGTTGTCGAAATAAATTATATGGTTTACCCGCCGAGGGATTGAACGACATAATCTTATGACGGTATTTCCTACCACTCCTAGATCTGGTTCACCTGGGGCTTGGGCAATATCTTGCTTACCAGAGTATATTTCAAAAGTATATGCATACCCAGATAGAGAGCACAACACAAATAACTTGAAACCCCATTTGTGTGGCTTGTTTGGGAGATACTGTTTCATAAAATGAGCCACTTTGGTGGCACACATTTGTTCGTCCAGGGATAGCCTTTGCTCAAATGGAGCAGCAGTTATAAACGATGAGTTTAGATGGTCCACCAATGGTCTTATTTTATGGAGACGATCATGCTGTGGATGATTTACAGGTTTGTGCTCTGAGTTGTCGTTGAAATGAATTACAGATCGCATTTTTTCAAATCTGTTTACTGTCATGGTTTTCATGATTTGAGCAAAGCCGTATTTTGACCAGTATGATCGGACACTAGGGTAGTGAAACACCGACATGAATATGATAATACCCAAAAATTGTCGTATTTCTGTAGCAGTTACGGGCGCACTGGTAACACTCTCTTGGATAATATATAAATTGGTCTGTTCGACAATTTTTGTGATAACTGCGTCATTTATGAATTTAGAAAAAAATTGGAATGGAGTTTCCAGGCCCGCGACGTCTGAGGGTAGCTCTGAGCTTCCTAAGAAGGCTATGCGATCTTCATTCCATACCAAATTACGCTTTTTCCATATTAGATCTCTGCTACGTGATCTCCAAGCTGCAACTCCAAGAATACCCGAAACTGATGGAGTTGACAAAGACCCCGAAGCAGGTTCCACGAACGAGGTCTCACGAGAAAGGGGCTCCTCTTCGGATACAAGTGGAGGGTCTTCGTCGACTTCTTCATTTTCGGGTGATTCATTATCCAAATCATTCAAAATATCTTGTATACTTGGATAATAATCTATATCATTTTCGTCACCTATGTCTTCTTCATCTTCTGAGATATTTCCATTTTCTAAAGCCATTAGCATATCTTCGATATTTTCATCGCGCAGCCTGCGTGGCATGCTAAAAAGCGAAAGCAAAAAATAACGTCAAGCCAGCCCACAACCATATAAATTCGTAAAGCAAACGCATGATGTAGACATTTGGCAACATATTAGAAACCACCTTGACGTAAAATTACAAAGAAATCAGCGGAAAAATATATGAAATATCAAAAACTTACCTCATTTTTTACTCGATTAGTATTTTTCAAACTTTGAAGAATAGATTCTTTGATGTGAAATCGTAAATCAAATCACTCGTACTCGCCAATACACGAACATTTACACTTACTCGTTTGTAATGACGTGTGACAGAAAAATTACCGGCAAAATTCGTTACATTTGTTTTTCTTCCGATAGTCTATAGTCTATGTCCGCATATTACGTTGCGTTCAGAAACGTACAGCTGTCAAATTATTTTTTTGCTGGCAAAAAATAAATTGTTGCCATTTGTCAACTGTATGCATTTAAGGGTTAAATAAATTAAGATGCTGCGATATGCAACGCTTGCATATACTTTTCTATTTCAAAGAAAGAAAATACATTTATTTAGCACAGACTCAAAAGGCACACAATATACAGCAAAATAATAAAAATAAAAAACCAACAAAAAGTGTAAACTGCGTCAAAGTGTGCCTCACGGCTGCGCTAAAAAGGTCCAGTTCAGCATAAATGCCAGGCAACTAGTGCCTGACGCTGGTTTTTAACTGGACCTGATGAGTGAGGTAACGGGTGTAAATCAGCTTTATACCAATACTGCAACGTGACGTGTGTATGCATACTTAAATAAAATATATTTGTGTACCTACAGACAAGATAAATAAAAATTGTAACGAGTAGTACGTAAATAGTAATAATCTTGATATTTATATGTAGTTTGCTAGCTAGTAATTGAGTTTATTAACTAGTATAAAATACTTATTTGTGGTTAATATTGTAAAAGATAGAAAAAATAATATTAGAGTGTGATATTTAATAAAATTGCAAAACAAAACAAATAGGCTGGTAAATAAATAAATGAGACGGACGCATGATAGACCGATTTGATGTATACTTTTACCCCGTAATCTATCGTACATACTCTCTAGACTAGCTCTCTAGATAAATATACGTCTTGTCTTTCGTATAATTCAAAATACCAAACGTTTAACTCGCTCCAGCTATAATATTCTAAATAAAGTTATTATTTCTGTCTTTTCATGTTCTCCTACATCGGAATGGAAACACTACATCTCCATTTTTATCCTTTTATTTTTGCGTAGGTAGCCCAGTGCGGGTTAGTAGATGTCACATATCTTCGATTTCTTGGTTCTAGGACATACCGGTTTCCTCACGATGTTTTTTTTCGCCGTTTTTAGAGCAGGGGGGGCCTACTCTCTAACTCCGTCAGTTAAAAGACGGGCCCGTCCGAAAGTAGTTCGAAACTTCATAGTGAATCCTACAGCTATGGACAGGCAAAAACATATCGGGGGTAGGGACAGCGGTCAAATCGTGTTGTCATTAAATCTTAGTTCGGGCTCCAAACTAATCTTCTGCCCGTAAGTGATACGGAGTAGGAAACGCCCGTTACTTCGACTGAAACGACGGACTTCGTGCTTAGGGAGTAGGCCCCCTGGAGTGATGAATTTATATACACAAAGTAAAGCGCCTGCTAGCTTCGAACTCACGAACGTCGTCGACAAACCCTGGGCCGTTACCGCTGCGCCACCACTGCTCCCGGTTAGTCGTTCAAATTTCACCGTAAAGCGGTGAATTACATTGAAAATTAAGCAGTATACATATTCTTGTGGTCTGTCATACATAATTCAAGCAAACGTCATGCACCTTCAGGTAACAACCCTAAACATTTCTCATAAAGGTCATACAATCAAATCTGTTTGCCAGAAGTAGACGCATGACGTCTCCACGTCATACTGTAACACGGGAATGATTGACGTTTCTCAGAGTGGGGTACAACAGACCCTAGTAACATAGTTACCGTAATTCTGAGAATTGTGCAATGGGAGGGTTGAATAGTAAACCTTACTTATATTACTTGAATTCCATTTCGTATTAAATTGTGTGGAAATTTTTGATGTATATTTACCTACGGTTTATAGCTTTGAGTTGAATTTTCAAACGTGGCTTTTATTGAACGAGTGACAATATGGAATATCGGGTTCACGTTAAAACGGTTTGATTTTAGTTGAACAACTTTCGTTGTTGAACAGAAAATAATTTTAATTTGAACTTTAATTTAATTGAAAGTGCAGTTGATCAACTAAAATATAAACGTGTTAACCCGGCTTAAGTAAATTCAATTGACAGTTATTGAAGAGAGAATTTATTTTACACTAATTTTTGACAGCGGCTTCTCCCGCGTGGAGGTCAAAAAATATCCTACGGGAACGTACTACCAGAACTAAGTATCCTATGTATTAATCCAGGTTATAAACTATCTGTGTGCCAAATTTTATCCCAATCCGGTCAGCCGTTTATGCGTGATTGAGTAAAAAACATTCAAATATACGAACTTTCACATTTAAAATATTAGTATGATGAGTTAACATTGAAGTTATTTAAAATATACGTCGTTAAAGATTATACGAAAATAGGACTAAAAAATGTAATACTTAATAACGAATAGGAATATGTTATTACAAAGTAATGTCATGACTATTTTATCTATTTTAATTTTAAATCCTTGACCCGCCATTAAATATTAAAAACAAACCTATTATAGTTCTTCTAATACCTCTACACAAACGATACATATTTTCACAAACAATAACACCACTTACAGCCATGATATTGTACTCATTTTTTTCTACGAAAATTGAGTACAATTAATGAACGGAAAAACATGAAATTTCGTATTTTTCCATTCATTAATTGTCATGTTCAGTATCGGTTCTGTTTTGTAGGCTTTTTGTCGATGAGTGGATTCGAAAAACAGCCTTTAAGCAAATGTTCTATTTGAATGAAAATTAATATAGTTTTTGCGTCGTCAGTTCGTTTGTGTCCACTTATTAAAAAAAAATACTTATAGGCTTTATTAAATAGCATGCCTAGAAATCAAATAAAACATTTTCTACGAGGGGGTAATGGAATTTGAATCGTGCTATACATTTTTTTGCTTATTTTTTCCGGCTATCATACATACATACATACATAAAGTCACGCCTTTTTCCCATGGAAGTTATATGGGGGCTACGATTTTTTTTGTTGGGATGGGGAATCATCAAATAACTTCTCCCGCTCTGGGTGGAGCTGGAGGGCGTGTCAGACTTTTACTGACTAAAACCCACCCGTGTTAGCTCAGTTGCCTGTGTGCCAGGGGCCGCGGTATCTCTTTCGAACAACCTGCACCCCTGGCAGGCATCGGCCCTTGCGGACCCCACCAGTTGGTGCTGACATCTCTTTGAGGCGCGCGTGCAACACGACGCGCCGTCGACCCGGGCTTGCCTGCAATCTTTACATACTCATTTTGCCTCGTTTATGTTTATACATTAGTGGCCCTAGTGAGTTTCTTTTAACCATCTCGATCTAACGCATCAACCGCGTTCGTCGCTCCAATTGGTCCTTCACCGATCCAGGGCCAATTGGAGCGCCGAACGCGCTTGATGCCTTTGCTTGATGTCGATGCCTCTAGTCATACACGCTTTTGTGAGCCTTCCTTCATTTATCCTCTAAACATGACCAAACCATCTAAGCATACTCTTTTTAATTAATTTTCGACTATCATTCCCAATTCGATGTTCCCAATACATTTTCCTAAAAATCTAAATTAGACCCATAAAGTTTTCAACTACGTACTCTAAAGATATTCCAATTTAAGAAAAAAAAAACCCTTTAACCTTTTCACGGCAATCTCGAATTCGCGATAATAATAACCCAGTAATCGATTCTCGCCTGCTCGGATGAAGCCGTTATAATCGAGTTCCTGGAAACTTGCCGTGTATATTAGTCGATGCTTCTATTTAGGTACGTGTCTCGGTAAATTAATATGAGGTTGAGCGGCTTCATGCGATATAAGTTACCTGCTGGTAACCCACACTGCAAATATAATTTGTCGTGTATTATGGAAGACTAAAATCAGCGTACAGACCGCGGCACGTAAGTTGAAGCAAAATGGCAAATTTTGGTTCAACTTACGTGCCGCGATCCGTAATTTATTACTAAAATTCACGCTACATCAACGAAGGTGATCTCATTCTTTTTCCGTGCGAGATAACGACTGCGCGCTACTACCTTCGGTTGTTTGTTCTAATTTTGGTTCAACTTACGTGCTATCTATAAACGCTTTGATGTTATTCGCACCTAAATTCAGTCTTCATGGAAAAGTTTTTGCTATATCCCTTTTTATTGTGCCTATAATAGGTATACCAGATAAGGCACATATATCCTTGAAGTGAAGTTGTTTGTTAATATATATATGCAGTCTAGCGCCATGCTCCTGCTGCGGACGGTTCATACGACTTCACCAAACGATACACAAAAAAGAAGAAGAATATATGCAATGCATGTAACATTGCATTATATTTGAACGGCATAGCTGGTCGCCATTATATTCTAAAAACTTTTTAAATCAAGACATTTCTGTGAATTATAACACGTAGGCGAGTGCAATATATCCACAAGTTTTGATTGGTCGATGGCTGCTCCTGATCCGATTATCGGCGAAGTTATAATGACAATGGGGCTTCCCAATCCCAACCAATGGTAGGTGACAGTTTGTTTTACGATCTCCAAATAACTTTGGTGCAGTTTTGAAGGGGAATTTTATTTTTTGCTAAAGATTTTTTTTTCTTTTTCGATAGATCATTCATTGAACATTCTTTATCGATAGATCTTTCCGAATCTTAACACGATTTTCTTTTATTTATACGAAGAGGATTTGTCTTAAACCTATTTCATCGACATCGTATTGCATCTGAGCAAATTGAAGTTGCAGTAGGCCTTATCTGTAAAGATCCTTTCAAATCTCGTTTAAGGGACCTTTGAAAGCGAACGCATTTGTTTTTAATGTAAATAAATACATAATTTCACCTGCATCCTAATTGCGTAACACGTTATTAATCACAATCTGAATTATTTTGAAGGATATTTGCTAATCCATTGCTTTATATGTTCGAAAAGTTTGTGTACCCAGCAACATAAATAACGCAATGAATGTTGTTGAATTGTCAAAATTCTAGGAAATGACAGTACTGACAGCTCACTATAGGCTCACTTCACATAAATTTAACACGATGAGATTCGAGATCGAGTCGACACCATTCGAATTTTGAATTGATGTTTAGGAACATTCTCTAGACATCACTTAAAAAATCGGTTCTAAAATAAATTTGTAAACAATGTCGACTAATCGTTTATACCGCGTAGGTATAAATAAAGACAGCCAAACATTAGTTACCTTCAACGGTAGCAAATCTCTTAAAGTTACGTCTCTTAAGCATATTACCAATAAACGTCTATAATCTGACGTTTTATTACTGAAGTCGTATCATTCGAGGTATGCACGAACTACGTCTTATGAGGCTAGGTAAGACTAAAAGCGGTGGACTGTAAGTGACGACGACAAATAGCCAATTCTCTCAATACTTAAAAAAACGTTAAAATTACATTCCCAATATCATCTCAGCAACATTCAAATGTTGTCTAAAATTTTGGTAAATTTAAGGTTTTTAATAAATAATAGAGAAATTCCACTCTGCTATAGGCCTGTTAAAACTTCATAGTGATGTTACAGAAACTCTATTATCAAAAATATTGTTAGGACGTCTAACATTTGCTATACCCCAATGTTTTTGAGCACACCACCCGCATTTTTAATGTCTAAAAAGCATTGTTTTGCCAAAATGGAAAATCACCTTATAACATGTTATCCGACTGAACTCTGTAACACTGGTTAGCTTTACGCATTCGCTGACAGTCACCCAAAGGGCAATGTTGAGGGCTATGCTTCGAGTTTCCCTCCGCGATCGAATCAGAAATGAAGAGATCCGTAGAAGAACCAAGGTACCCGACATAGCCCGAAGAATTGCCAAACCTAAGTGGCAGTGACAGGGTACAATGCTCGCAGATCAGATGGCCGATGGGACCGAAATGTTCGGGACCACGTACTGGAAACCATAGCGTTGAAAGCCAAGGTGGACTGATGACCTGGTGAAGGCCAAAGAAATCTGCTGGATGCGAGAAGGGTCGAAGTGGTAGGGGCTTAGGGGAGGCCTATGTCCAACAGTGGACGTCTTTCGGCTGAAATGATGCTGATGATGGTGACGCTTTCTTATCATTAGCTGTTCAACACATCACTCCAATTAGTCTCTGTGCCCGCTCTGCCTTCTGTATAACACATTCTCTACTCAAACTATGACAGTCTATCAGGATTATATCGAACCCAATCCCGATGTTAACGCCTATTATTGTAAATCACGCCCGACATCGTTGTAAGTCAGGCAGTACGCTGATTGCCATCTGGTTTATGTCCGCAGAATTAGGTCTATAGGTTTTAAATTTATAGCCTTAAGACATTAGAGGGAATTCTTTCGAAGATTTTCGTCTTAGCACTGTATTTAAGAATGATTTCTAAGGATGAATCTCGATTTTAACTCACAGATTTTAGACTCAAATCTCGAATGCACTTTTGAATCGAGAATTTTATGGAATACACGACTTTGATAGTAGACTCGACTTGAAAAGTAATTGTCGACACGTTAGCGCTCGTGTATGCGGCAACTGCAGACGTCGAGACTCGTCGGCGGCAGCTTTAGACGCGTCGACGGCTGCAGTTGGATCCGCCGTCGACACATCTGCAGCTGCCGCCGACGAGTGCTGCAGTTACCTCTGCCGTTAGCGCATGCCGCACGTAAATATGAGCACTTTGGTGTTAGTTAGAAACGTTGATTAAAGTTAAGAGACGTTTAAACGTCAAAATTGCATGGTTAAACGGACGGTAATAATTATTAGGTACTTAACTTTAAAATAAAGGAGTATGTGTAGCACTAGTGTAAGAGAGTGCGCTCTAGTTTCTAATTATGTATTAATTAAGTGCCAGGTGTAATAATTCTAGGTACTCTTCTTCTTCTTTTTAAAAAACGTTGCCCCACACTAGGAATTTCTCCTGTATCGTGGGTGGGTGGGACCTTCTCAGAACTTAAGTTTCACTTAATTTCTTATTCGAACTGTCTAAGTCTCTTGGAAATACACGGAGATACTTTAAGAGTTTTCTTGAACTACCTTTCCAAGTAATTATTAATTATTATTTACTTACGAATCTTTATTTTCACGTCCGTCTTTTTATTTAAAAACTAGTTTCCGCCCTCGGCTTCGCTCGCGTGGAAGTCGAAACTTATCCCGCGGGAACGTACTACCGGGATAAAAAGTATCCTATGTGTTAATCTAGGTAATAATCTATCTGTGTGCCAAATTTCATCCAAATCCGTTCAGCCGTTTTTACGTGAAAGAGTAACAAACATCCATCCATCCATCCATCCATACTTACAAACTTTCGCGTTTATAATATTAGTAAGGATATCCACTTACTTATACAGGCTACAATGTTGCTTTATATGAGCAATAGGTAACGTACCTACTCTATAAAGAAATTGGTAATTCTATTAACTGTGAACAAATGCAACGTGTATAACTCTCCATTTTTACATTTACAATCTACTATCGTTTTTTCTGCCGTTCCTCGATACAGAGCTTTAGAGAGTACAATTTCAAATATTAATACATTTTTTTTTTTAATATCTTACACTATCTTTACAGGATGACCCAATACAATAGTGGTTTGCAAACATACACCAAACAAATTGAAAAATCAACTTACGGCTAATACATAAAACTCTAAACTTTAAAAATACAAAGCAACACTAAACTCTATTAAAAACACAATCTGAAGTCAGACTACAGAATTATATATAATACCTACCTATGTAATAATTAAAGCCCAGAATACAAGATCAGACTTAACACAGAATGAATATGTATTATGATATTTCAAAATTCGATACTCCGCCTTTAAAATCCGATATGGTGCTTAAGAGCATAAGACCAGCACCCTAATTGCGTAACTCACGATTAATTATAATCTGTTTCGTTTTGAAATAGATGGCTAAACCATTGCTTCATATGTTCGAAAATGTTGCCTGCTCAACAATGTATTAACGCAATGAATATTTTTGAACTGTCAGAATGTAACCGATTATGATTAATCGCGAGTTACGCAATTAGAGTGCAGGACAGCGAACCGTCTCCTTTAAGGCTTCTTCAAACAGGCGCGAAATTGTTCTGCGAGTGTCGCGACACGACCGTCGCGCGTCGCGTTGCGTTACTTACTTAATTTTTTTTTTGGGCATCTCGCAGTTGGCCTTGAGAGACCGTGACTGCTCAACCGGGCTTTCCTGGGGCTGCCATTAAGAAGTTAATCTTAACGCCTCCAGCCAGGGCTTACAAACTAAATTTTTATATACTAAGCGACTGCACGCTGAGGGCACCCCCTGTGGGGTACGGGCCTCGGCTCAGGGCGTCACTGATAGGGGGACAGCTATCATTGGGGACAGGCTGGATCAAAATATTGGCATTATTATTATTGATCGGGGAATTTAAAGCTACTGGCTCAGCTGCGGCGCGGGCTGGCGCTTCAACGAGCAAGGGTCGGTCGGGCTTACTTAAATTATACCACCTTCATTATATATATGACATTCATTTGTTGAAATCTAATCCAATCACAAATTCACTAAAATCTGTATAAATTTCATTTCATTTATTAATAATTTTTCCTGATACAAATTCTGAATTTCGATACTCCGCCATTAAAATACGGTATGGTGCATAATAGAGAGCATAAGACCACGACAGCACCTGCCGTCTGCGTTAATCTGAATATAAATTGTCCGTAATTAAAGTGGACTCGGACATGCGGGGAATAAATGCGACCACTTGAAACAAAGCCTTGGGGTGTGGTGCAAGTTACAGAAGAATGGCGGGCCGGAAATGTGTTATTAATTAGGTTGGTATTCAGCCTTCGTCGGTTTAAAAGAGATGTATTTCATAAGGCTGTTTAGTATACGGAATGTAGATTGCAATTATACAATTATGTATTTCTTAAAGAACACTGCATGGTGAACGGAAGAGTTGTTATTGGCGGTAAACGTGACGCAAAGAAAGAATACAAACATAAAACAAAGACAACATGCGATAAAATATGCGTCACATCCACGCGAAATGGCCATCGCTCAGCATAATGGTACGACTCTTTATGAGACAGAGCCCTAGCGCTGATTTTCAGTGGCAGCCGGCATTTGTGTTTATAACTGCAAGCGGAGATTATAATATATGGCTTACCCTATCCCCTAAAATCGTTAGATGATTCGTTCATACTCCCAATCTTTTACTTAATAGTGCATACAAAATTTTCGTTACGTAATCAGGAAGAGTTTAATCTTGTGACTTGTACCAATCATATCTCGCTGAGCCCTTGTAATTCGAGCTCAAACGGCGCCATATTTTTTCCAGGAGCTTTTGTGGGTAATGGTACTAAATTTGGCGGTATATGTCGCATTAGAACGACTTTTAGATAATGTGCTGATATGGGAATGGCAGTGAATAGACCAGACATTAAGAGTTTCAGGCATATTAAATTAATATTCTTAGTAATAAACAATAGTTTAAAAAACTAAAAAACACGCTTTAAAAAGCAAACTAAAAAAGGAGAAAATAATTTAATTCAATTAAAAAGCGTGGGGTGCTTGACATTAATTGATTATAAAAATACCTCAAAAAAGCACCCCACGCTTTTTAAATGAATTAAATTATTTTCTCCTTTTTTAGTTTGCTTTTTAAAGCGTGTTTTTTTAGTTTTTTAAACTATTATTTATTTTCTATTTTTTCGTTCTGCTAACTACAAAAACGTGTTTTTTTTCTCAATTTTTTTTTAAATGATTGAAGTGTGATCGGTCCTCGACAAGTTTACAAAGTTTCAATGAAATCTGACCGTTTAAAGTGGGTCAAAATCGCGCTCAAAGGAGTCGGTTACATACAAACAAACAAACATACAAGTGAAGCTAATATATAAAACGTGTAAAAAGCGTGTAAAAATCGATAAGATAGTGGTATCGGCTCCAATTTATGACTTGTATGTAGGTCGTGAATTCGAATCCAGACAGGATTGTGTAAATTATTTCATCACCACTGCTCTCAAAACGGTGAAGCAAAACATCTTGAGGAAACCGGTATATCCTAGGACCAAAAATTCGAAGACTTGTAACATTTACCAACCCGCACTGGGCCCGCGTGGTGGATTACGGCCCACTCCCTCTCATCGAGAGGGCCTGTGTCTCAGCAGTGGGAACATTATAGGCTAATTATGAGTAAAAGTCCAGATTTTACAATCAAATTATTTTTTTGTCAGATATGCGTAATGAAAACGTCTAAAATGTACATGAAAAAAAAACAGCTACATCTAACAAAATCTTTCAAAGAATTTTTGAAAATATTTCCAACAATTTCGAGATAAAATTCCAAGAAAATTAACTATCAACAAGTGAACAATGAAAGTAAAAGATGAACTTTAACACTGCAAATATAGAGCCCTTTGTAGAACGTTCACAATGCTAGCAAACAATACATCGAACTGTGGGGCTAGCACGAACGCACGTCGTAATTTAACGTAAATTCGAACGATATTTAAATCTAAAATACAATTATACACCCAATTATACATCTAATAATTTTATAATAATAATAAATTGAATTGCTTGAATTTGTACGTAGCTCTCTTCCTCTCTCCTAATTTTGCTGTGCCCGACAGGGTCCATATTGATCTCACTGTTTATACCATTTATGTAAAACATATGGAATGCAATAAAGAATTGAGTTTTGAGTAAAATCATCGCTCCACCTAGCCTGACGGTCCCTTACTTTTTCTAATCCGCGGACTCAAGAACACTTTTACCGCCATCGGTCATTAGTATCGCTCGTACATAAGAATAAAGTATTAAAACAAATGAAATAATATGTGCGAAACGAGTATTTTAAAAATCGTTCGAATTTCCGTTACATTTACTGCGCGCGTTTGTGTTAGCCCCACAGTTTGGCTAGAGTAAACGTATCGATCGGCGCCGGCGCTCCGGACAAACTTTGTTGAGAACTTGGACCTCTTAACATATTTTGTGACACACAACCCTTTCAGAGTTCTTATTCGAATAGAATATTGATAGTAAAAATTGTAATGGCTCCATCGGGGGTTTCTTTTGAAGTATGTGTCTGTTTACTGTCGAATATTTGTTAGGTTTGAGATTTTTATGTACTGAAATGATAATACATATGTAGGTACTGTACGTACATGTACGAATTTTTTTTTGGGTAAAAATATATAGGATATCACGTTGTTTGAGCCAGTCTATGGCCATTAATCAGGTAGAAAATATCCAGCGGTGTAATTGCGTATCACATACTAACAGCAGCAATGGCTTACATTTTGACAGTTCCATAAATTCATTGCATTATTTGCGTTCTTGAGCAGACAATTTTTTGGAATATATGAGGCAATGGATTAGCAATATATCCTTCAAAATCATTCAGATTGTGGGTGATAGAATTAACTAAGATATAACTATTGGTAAGACCTAACAAAATTTAATAATGGTCTATAAACAGCTCGCAGAGTTTCATCCTATTAAACAAAACGGAACTTTGGTCGATTATTAATTTTGTTTACGTTTGTGTACCGTATACACATGCCTACATACGTAATACTTTTAACACGAGTATATTTCACACGTGGAAGGTTTATTCCGAAAAGTTTTCATGTTATAATGGCAATGAATCGATACCTATGAAGTTACTACCAACTCAAACGAACTGTGTAATTGTGCTTTAAATAGACGAATCTAAAAAAGATCTGAATCTATCATCATCACTCACCCAGCCTGTTTCCAACTATTTTGGGGTCGGCTTCCAACCAGATGCAGCTGAATACCAGTATTTTACATGGAGCGACTGCCTATCTAACCTCCACAACCCAGTTACTGGGTAACACGATACCCCTTGGTAAGACTGGTTGTCAGACTTTCGGGTCAAAAAAACACAATTTATTAATATTTGATTCTCTTCAAAAATTTTTTAATAATAGTTTTTTTTTTATTAATACTGTATTTAATAATTAAAACAACGATATACAAAATAAAAAAAAAATTAAAAAAAAGAGACCAGACGGCATGACGTTATTGCCTTGGAAGGTGGGAAGACCTCTGGTGTGGGACGCAACATGTGTCGACACCCTTGCGCCATCCCATGTTCCTAGCACGGCGGGCTGTGCTGGCGCCGCTGCTGCTGTTGCTGAGACCCTCAAGCGGCGTAAATACTGTAACCTTATGGGTAACTACAGTTTTGAGCCGTTTGGGGTCGAAACGCTCGGGTCATGGGGCCCGAGTGCACGTCTCCTTTTTAAGGAAATTTCTCGCCGGCTGATCGACACTTCACGTGACCAGAGGGCTGGGTCGTTCTTTGGCCAAAGAATTAGCATTGCCATTCAACGTGGCAATGCTGCCAGTCTTCTGGGCACGTTTCCTGATGACAGCGATGCGGAGGAATACTTCGACGCCTAAGTGTCCTTCAAAAATTAGTACATAATTACATTTGTCATTAATATCATGTATAATCAGGCGACATATTGAAAGGTTTTAAAGATAAATTCTGTGGTGCGAACTTGAGCCTACCAATCACAATGAGTCAATTTAAATGAAAAACAGCGCTCTGATGAAACATTAAAATATATGATTGAGTGCTCTATCCACCCTTTATTAAGCCCGTAACGGTATTAAACCAGTAATAAATCAACAACGAACCATAATTTCTCATTACACAGTGGACAATAAATCATTTAACTAGAAAATAGCTTTACTGCGATTGGCTGCCAAACGGCCTTAGGCGAATAATGTCCATTGCAGATATTGGTATTGTTATTACTCGACTACTTTTATATTAGAAGTTGTGTTTAGAGATTATAAACGTGAGGAACTTATGGATTTAAGGCCCTGGTAACTTTAAATATTTTCGTTATGAGCGATACTAGTTCTTATTGGAATCCGATACGGGTTAAAATCTGTTGTAATAAATTCGAATAATAAATGAGCAAGCATTGTCGTAAAAATGCAAATAAAATCGTATAAAATTAGAACTAACAACGGCTTCTTACTTAAAAGTATTAATGAAATGAAATGAAATGTTTATTTATGTAAGTAGATCTTAGAAGACACTTTTCACGTCAATATTTTGTTGGTCAATATTTTAAAAAGTAGATGGCGCCGGCATTTCCTAGCTGTGTGTTCCCTGAGCAGAAAAGACGAAACAAAATCAGAGGTCATGGTTTCTTTTAAAGTCCTAACATTATGTTATTTGAATTTTATATGAGTCTAAAAATGCAGAGCAATGACTGGAAGGGCCTTTTCACGAAAGAGCCATTGCAGCTGACCTGTCCCAACAGACGGCATGTATGTATCAGTCACCGTGTAGCTCAACCCTATTTTAGGGAGCTCAACGACCCGTCACAAGACCATACCAGAAGGCCAATTCTCGTAATTAAAAACGTTCAAAATCTAGTCGCAGTCTCATTTCAGCGACAAGCAAATGTCAAAAATGTATGAAAAATCGAGGTATTTTTGACACATTGACACTGAGATCAGACTGTGAACGTTCTTAAAATTACGAGAATTGCCCCTCAGATCTGCAGGACATTTTTATAGACCATTTACAAAATACTCAAAACCACCATCAGACGAGTTATAAAGTCATGTGTTCAATCTAGCCTGCATAGTACTCACATTCACAGTTAGTTTATGGTACTTAAAACAAAAACATTTTTTAGTTTTTTTTTTCTGTCTGTCTGTTTGTTGTTTCCGTAACAGCTGGCCCGACTCTGACAGGATTTGCACGGGCAGATAGCAGATGTTAGAAGGAGTAAGATAGGCTACTTTATTGTCCCGGTAAAACATTTCCGTGGGATAATTTCTAGCTGGTTAGTAGCTAGTTATTAAATAAAGTAACACACAATAACAAACCTAATATCTCATAACCAGAGATATTCGGATGCATATTTACCTAAAGATAATTTTTAGCTATGAAAGAATGGAAGCGGCTTTATAAATTATTTGTAAGATTTATTAAAAACCCCGGGATTCTTGGATTGCATAACTATTCAGATGTGTATTCATTTAAAATTAATGTTAAAACAAAAAATAAACAAATTACTTACCTAAATTAAGACTTTTTCGATACAAAAGCGCATTCCATGTTAGCCAACATCTCAACTTTAGGTGAATATGCATCCGAATATCCGATCTCTGCTCTTAACACTGAATACTATTTGCCGATTAAACTCAACCGAACAAATTCCGCAGCACCACCAGGAAATACAGCGAAAACTGTCATCCCACATTCAAATATGTCTACTCTAAACGCAACAAAATATAGTCATAATAAATAGAATGTAGTACTCTATTCGATGCAACAAATCGAATTTGCGTCACAACGAATATAAACTTGAATGCAATGGCGTCTCCCTAGTACTCGCATATTACACGAACATATTCAATAGAAGAATTTAGATTGAGTGTAATGCTACTTGAAAGTCAATTTTCTGTGAACGTGTTCTTAATTTTCTTTTTTCTGAAGGTATGAATGATTGTATAAGTGCTTTGTGTAAGTTGAAAAATAGCAGGTACACTTGCTGGTAATGTTCAGGATATTAGCTTCAAACACGTCAGTTCACAAAGATTTGTGATATTTGTTGGCAACTCCGTCAAACTATTTTTTATTTATAATTCACTAGCTTTTTCCAGTGGCTTCGCCCGCGCGCAACTTTCATCCCCTATTTAACTCCCTTAGGGGTTGAATTTCGAAAAATCCTTCCTTATTCCTTGTCTACATTATAAAGGGAACCTCTGTGCCAAATTTCAGCTTTCTAGGTCCAAGGGTTTGGGCTGGGCGTTGATGAGTCAGTCAGTCAGGACTTTTCTTTTTATTTATATAGATTTCTTGTTCCGTATGTCAAACTACTGTCATTCAGTTCAGTCTGCAATAAAATCCGCTCCACTCACGTAACGCCAAAAAGCCTGCCTTTTTATTTCTGCTTCCACACCATCAAATACCTCAAAAACCAGCCCTGCTGCAATACTCCAACAATATTAAAACCTACAATGTTCGCACTGCTGGGTCACAGGTCTCACAGGCGACCTCTCCGTGAGAGTGGGCCATAACCCACCACGCGAACGTAGTGCGGATTGGCAGACGTCACATGTCTTTGAATTTTCCGTACTAGGACATGCCGGTTTCTTCACGATGTTTTCCTTCACCGTTTTGAGAGCAGTGGTGATGTATACACAAAGTGAAGTGCCCGCTTGGGTTCGAATCGACGAACTACAACTCGTAAGTCGCGGCCGTTACTCCCATAACTGCTCTCAAAGCTAAGAAATTGATGTTTGTTATAGTGAGAGTTAAAAATCATATAAGTATTAGTAACTCGTAAGATATTCCCTTTATTATAAACGTTGCTTAAAGTTAACAATGTACATTGTTAAACAGTGGAGTAATACACTCCCGAAGTTTGTATGGAAAAAATGTCGACTAGATTCACTTTAACAGCTGAAAGTAAGTGAGTTCATATGAAATATGACGTAAAGTATTTTCAAACTCCAGGTGCTTGCGCAAATACTCAATTCAATAATACGGCCTACACGTGAAACAAATTAAAATCACAACAGCGTAGGCTAAACTGCACATTTTTACGAGTCAAAGTTCGCACCGTGTTTCGCCTGGCCTAATTAACAAACTTCCTGATTAACCCTTATTAGAATAAAATTTGGCGGGAACCGAGTGGCCCGGGGGCGTACCATCAACTCGCTAAGTTTATTTCACGAGAAAATAACTACGTACTCACATTTTGTAAAGTCGCAATCTGTATTTTCACTTTAAGAGATCTCTCTCCTTTTGCTTATAAGCCATTGGGTAGGGGAACGTTCAAGCGGATAACTTCAGCGATTCTGTGAGTAAATCAGTCTGTATACGTTTGTTGATTCTTTAAGGAAAAATTAACTATGTCTACCAAATGGTGACAATGCGAAGAGTCTGTTCGGGCTCGTGGCCCAAATGTAACTGTCATATGCATTGCGGTTATAAAAGTCCCTAGTGAATTAAATAAATAAAAAATAAAATCGCTGTAAGTCATATCATGCAGGATGACTAGTGGGCAAAAGTTTCAACACAATGGGTGATGGACGGTGCCGCCGCGGTGGGCCCAGAAAGTGGTGGCGAGATGATTTGAACCCATACCGCAAGGGTTGGTTCGAGGTGGCGCGAGTAAATTCTTCTTGGAAGGAATTGGCGTTTCCCCAGCAGTGTGACAGAATAAACTAAATAAAAATAGCATAGAGAAAAAAATCAAATGGTTATTTGTGGCTGTCTTTATGCACAGATACCGCAAAATAAAAAATCCTTACTATCACATTAATTACGCAGCGCTTGGTCACAAATACTAGCTGCAAGAAAAAAAAATCATATAAAATAAAAGACATGGTAATTCTTTAAAATGTTACTCCCACAATCCGCTGGCGCCTAATCCTTGCATCACCTCCCTTACAATATTGCGAATCGCAGCAATCTTCTTCGCTTTGAAATTGTTTGTGATTACAGCAGTTTGTGTTGAGACGAGGTGTAATTTCGCGTCCTATCAGTATCGTCGGCTTGTTACGTTTGTTTTATATTAAAAACGCCTCTGGTGCTGCTAACATCGGTTCAAACAATTTCACCCGAACTTGGTGCAATCATTCATGCTTGATTTCCTTTTTGAGTTTTCTGCCAATTGATTTGGATGTTTTCTTATGTGGACCTAGTGAAGCGTAGTTCTAAAAGGTTTCAATTTTGCGGTAAAAGTTTTTCATATTTTCGTTTTGTGGATACGGGCAAAGCTTTCCATCAGATTCCTTTTATACCACGTAACTTCGCTTAGATCTCAATCTTAAATCAACTAATATCATTTCTCTACTAATAAAAATATACCTATCAATTTTCAACTCTATCTGCCTAGTTCTAAATAAGATTTTCCAATAAAAAGTACCCCATATATTTGTGTACACATAGACGATATTTTGCCTTTGTCACCAGTAAACCAAAACACGGTTTTGCTCTAGCTAACACTACAAATGATAGTACTCCCATTTCAAAGGTACCAACTGGACTTTTTGTACAGGATAATGGAGCATATATCCTGTACAAAAAGTCCGGTTGGTACCGCATTCTCCCAGTGGCGCCATCTGTCCGGTGCACCGACGTGCATCGCCGCGGGAGATGTTTGTCAATCCACGTCTGCCCTGACGCGTGTCACGGTTATATATGGATTAATAATGAAGCTCTTATTGTGCTTACTATGTATGGACTCATGTGGTGCTGTTGAATTATGGTTTTGTTGGAGGATAAATGGGTAATTAGAAAGGCTAATTAGGTAATTTGATGGACCTGAAGCAAATTAGTGTCCTGATGCAATCATCCAAATACATTTTAAAAGTTTTACCATATAATAAATATGTATTCGGTTCGAGATAGTGTTAAAGGTACACAAGCGAAAGAATATTTCAATAGCAAAATGATCACAATGCCTAATTTTTTAAATCAAAGAAATCAACTCTATATTTATTTAATATAATATATCAAAATCCTTTAGCTGCAATACAACGAGCACAATTTGCAAACTTAACAAATTTTGACTCATAGAAATTGTTATTCGTCAAAATTTCGACGCTGTTACTGAAAGTTTACAGGGTTTACTTAATTGTATCATCCGACAGGCGTAGAGCCTTGAAAAACGGAATGAAGTCCGTCCGAATTGGTCGAGACTTTGTGAATTATTAAATTTCGTCCTCGCTGCGGAACAAAAAATATTGTTTTAGAAGTTGAGAACAAGTTTCAAATCTGATAAAGGGCTTGACGTCCTTGCAAAGCCCGCCGAGTTCTATAAATAAAGGCAAAGATTCGAAAATAAAGGAATCGAGGAACGGGTAATTTGAGGTGATTTTGAAAGGTTAGGTTAGGTTAGGTTATTTTTTACTTGGTATGTCGACCATGACTGCTATATGTGTGCACTTGTTAGTTTCTTATCCCAATAATTTATTAAAATTATTTTAATAATAATAATTTATTAAAATTATTTTAATAATAATAATTTATTAAAATTATTTTAATAATAATAATTTATTAAAATTATTTTATTAAATTATCCTACAAAAAAAATCTACAAAAAAAACACGTTCCTGTATAAAACTACGGATAATATTATAATAATCAGTCTAAAATGTTTCTACTGCTGTGACACAGGCCTACACTCGGTAAGAGGGAGTGGGCCGTAATTCACCACGCGGGCTCAGTGCGAGTTGGTAGATATCACTTGTCTTCGAATTTTTGGTTCTAGAACAAACTAGGGTCATTTAAAATACAATACCAGTATCCAACGTAATTAATAATATTAGTGTATCTCTATTGATTTCAATACTGAGCCCCCAAGGGAAATAAAGTAACAAGGTTTCTCTTGTTTAATCTCATTTACGAAAGACTTAATATCCTTAAAAATCTGTAAAGATTTGAAAAAAGGAAATATCTCATCAATTCCTTCGAGGAGCCTACCTAATAAGACTCTTATGTCTCCAATCTCATTATTAATCTTCGGGGCACATGTAAAATTTCCCTTTTTATTGACTCAAAGGAACGGTGGAACGCGTCACTGAATAAATTCAATTCCGACGAAGAAAAAAGCGAATCCCTAGCGAGGTATTCATTAAAAAATCAAGCATATTTTGATCCAAATTAAAGCGCTCTCCGCGGCTCGGCTGTGTGCTCGTCTGGTGTCGTAGAGTGCTCTCGAGACACCGTTTGCAAGGAGACACTAGTGTGTAGTGTTGCGACACTCGGGATTATGAGATGCGATGTTCTTATGTTTTAATTAGTTCGCGAATTTTTGGCGCGGGTGTTGTGAAATATTTATAACACATAGCTAAATGTTTAGTGGTCTAAGGAAAAGCTGAAAAAAATATAAATCAACTGGCTTTTCCGTGCGGCTTCACCCGCGTGAAGGTCGAAAATAATCTTATTATAGTAATAAAAAGTATACTATGTGTTATTCCAGATTACAAACTATCTGTGTTCCAAATTTTATCCAAATCCGTTCAGCCGTTTTTGCGTGATTGAGTAACAAACATCCAAACATCTACATATTATTATGTAAACGTACAAACTTTCACGTTTATAATCAAACAAACAAAGTCACTTTTCGTGTCTGTCTGTGTCTTAAATCTTTCAAAATTTACAATGGATTTTGATGTGATTTTCATCATCATTTAGAGCATTTATTCTGAAAGCATTATTACAAAGGTTAACTTTAACTAATTCATATTTAGCGTGGAAATCTTGATATCTAGAGGGACCGCGTGGGTCGCGAGGATTACATTTTACAAAAAAATCCGGTCAAGCGCGAGTCGGACTCACAAACGAAGGGTTCCGTACCACAAGGAAAAATACTCCACAAAAAACCTTTCTTCTATGGAGACCCTCTTTAATTTTAACTTTATTTTATTATTTGTTGCTATAGCGGCAATAGAAATACTCAGAAAATGTCTACTGTTTACCTATTACAGTTCATGACATACAGCCCGCTGACAAGACATACCTGCAGACTGACGAACAGCGGAGGCTCAGTAATAGGGTCCCGTTGGCATCTTACACCGTATCTAACGGAACCCTAAAAATAAGTAACAATACATTTAATAATGTTTATTTATATAAAAAGTTAACAATAAAGACAAAGTAAATAAATATGATAAGAACCTGATTGTCCAGTTCTATAAGAAGTTGAACATAACTTATCTGACTTTCATCTCGCTTCAAATCCAATTCACTTAGAGTTTCAAGCGTAATACTTTTCTGCTACTTGTCGGTTCCTATGTTACACTTCAGAGCACAGAAAGATAACTCACCTTTATGAGAAATATTTTATATAATTTCTTGGAGCACAGTTGTGAATTCCTAGTATAATAAATTATGCAAAATGTCATCTAAAGGATAATTGTGAAATAGAGGTTTATGGAACAGGGTGAAAAGTTCACTTATACTCTATGGTAAAGAGAGGATCCTTCGACCAGACAGTTGTTGTGTCTGGTGGGTAACTGCCCAACGGTTGTTTTTTTTTTTTATTTGGCATCTCGCGGTTGACCTTGAGAGGCCGTGACTGCTTAACCGAACTTTCCTGGGGCTGTCATTAAGAGAACTCAACGCTTCCAGCCAGGGGCTTAAAACTACGTAAATTACTAGGCGACTGCACACTGAGGGCACCCCCTGCGGGGTACGGGCCTCGGCTCAGGGCGTCACTGGTAGGGGGACAGCAAGTGGGGATACGCTCTAACTCTTTAACTCTACTGGCTCAGCGTCTGGCGCTTCAACGAGCAAGGGACGGTCGGGGCCCAACGGTTCATGTCGGGATGTTGTATATACTAGTCGCGCGGTAAACTCAGATTGCGCGATGCAGGATCTGTGTGACGTCAGGTCACATCAATGACCTGTAGTTCGCATATGGCGTTGTAGGTGCCACCACAATGACAAGGTCACGTCAATCGGACATTTATACATAGATAGATAGATGCAGATCTGGGATCGGGCGCTAGTTCCTTGGTTCGTTCCCAAGTGAAAAGTGTTATCGGGTTTTTGCCATCAGGAATTTCTTAGTAGCAGCTCGCAGTTTTGATTTGTGCCCGATTGATGGCAATAGGCTCGACCTCTATTGCATGGGGCTGAAAAAATAACTAGCGTAAATAAATAACTAGGTGTAGGTGCACCTTTGCTTAACCCTCTGTGGAATACAGGCGTGATATTATGTTATATGTTAGATAGATAGAATACTCTTTATTGTGTGTAATTTTTGCTGTTTTTAAAAGTTGAGATTCAATCAAAATCAGTTTTCTTGAAGTAAAATTTAATACCAACTCATAAGTAGTTTGTAAAGTCATTAATATTTTTTGCGACATTCAAAGAAAGACACAATTTTTGTTAACGTAATTAATTTTAGCAAAGAAAAGGTATTTTCTATTAAAGTGGTTCTTTAAACAGTTTATGTCAACTTGAAGATATAAATTAACGTTGTGGCTACGGCGGAGAAAATACTTCAGTGCCTCTAAATCTTGTCTAAATAATAACGTACAAAAGAATCTAGCTTTTATCTTGAACAGTTACTTTTGACATTACTTAAGTATCTAGTACCATAATCCGAATAATATTATAAACGTGAAAGTTTGTATGTTTGAATTATTGGATGTTTGTTACTCAATCACGCAAAAACGGTTAAACGGATTTGGATGAAATTTGGCAGACAGATACACACACCCACCCACACACCCACACACCCACACACACACACACACACCCACACACACACACACTCACACACACACACACATAAAAGAAAACATAGGATGCTTTAGGTCACCTGCACGCGGGCGTAGCCGCTTGCAAAAGCTAGTTGTTTGATAACACAAAAACGTGGATATTTTGTCTAACACGGTGTAAACGTACCTAATAGGTTTTTACTTCCAAGTTACTACCTTAAGATATTGCAAAAGCAATATTGTGCAAAATTTTACCATACTCCACAACTACACTACACTACACTACACCACGACTACAACGCAATATCGATGAAGCCAGACTTTACATACACAAAAAAAAATCAAGAGGTCGATTTTTCTGTCCCGATCTCTACCCGATGTTTTCCGGTAGACCCGTACTTGAAGTAAGTTGTACGAGATGTTGGAACTTTGTTCCAAGTATGTATGTATTTGGGTCAGGCAAGTAACAAGATGAGGGGTTTCTTTAAGGTGAATGCGCAGTGGTAGAGCGCGAAATTCAAATTTTGTTACGTTTTTTGAAATTTTCAGGTGAGTGTCAGCTTGTTTCTTGATCAAAATATGATTTGCGACTATAACATGTACATATTTACATATTTATAATCATTAGAATCAATTATACATCTTTCTAAGTTAGATTTGTTCCACAAGCACTTTTCCATAAGAAATTTTGTTCTTATAGAAGAAATCTAACTTAGAAAGATGTATTATTGATTCTAATGATTATAAATCTGTAAATGCGTACATGTTATAGTCGCAAATCATATTTTGATCAAGAAACAAGCTGACACTCACCAGAAAATTGCAAAAAACGTAACAAAATTTGAATTTCGCGCTCTACCACTGCGCATTCACCTTAATATTATGTTCTGTGTCAGTTACAAGTACTTGTACCGGTATATAGGTACACGTACCACGAGTTAGTACTTGTTTTCAAGTAAGAAAAGTTTGCGATGTTCCGTATTATCAGCTAGTTAGTTAGGTACTTTTTACTTGTTGAAGTTTTTATGATAACTTTCGTGTATAATATTTTTCTTATGTTGCTGTGAAAATAACGTTCGTAGCCAAGTTTCATTTTGGATTTATAGAGTATTACTGGGTTGTGCCAGAGCTGTGTATGTAGGCCCAGTGATGTCGTGAGTTCGAACTAAGCCAGTGAACTTTACTTTGTGTATTTAATTCCGTCACCACTGCTCTCAAAACGGTGAAGGAAAACATCGTGAGAAAACCGGCATATCTTAGAACCAAAAATTCGAGGACATGCGACAAGGGCCCTCGTGGTAGGTTACGGCACTCCCTCTCACAGAAAGCAGTACCCTAATTGCGTAACATACGATTAATCATGTTTCATTTTGACAGTTCAACAATATTCATTGCGTTATTAACGTTGGTTAGCAGACACATTTTTCGAACATATGAAGCAATGGTTTAGCACTCTGTTTCAAAACGAAACAGATTATGATTAATCGTGAGTTACGCAATTAGGGTGCTTGGTCTGTGTCCCAGCGGTGGGAACATTATAGGTGGATTGTGATGCTTGTCCACACCTATCATGGCCAATATCAAATAACAGTCGAATGACGCCCCAACATGAGCATCTGCCATATCTATACTTATTATTAATACGCTGTTGCCTATGTAATGTATTTTACGTATGTGCCTATGTGATGGAAACTTTGAATATGATTTTGACCTCCTTCAAAACGTCGGATTAAATTGAAATTATGCATACTTATCAAGAACCGATGACAACTCAATAATTACAACAACAAAAAAAATAGAAAACATTTAAAAAAAACCGAACAATCACGCTTTTGTAGTTAGCAGAACTATAAAATTGAAGATAAATAATAGTTTAAAAACACGCTTTAAAAACTAAACTAAGCAAGTAGAAAATAATTTAGTTCTTTTAAAAAGCGTGGGTGCTTGATATTAATTGATAAATAAAAATACTCAAAAAGTAACCCACGCTTTCTAATAGAATTAAATTATTTTCTACTTTTTTAGTTTGGTTTTTAAAGCGTGTTTTTTTTTTAATTAAAAAGAGGTAAAATTTGTGAGTTAGTATGTAAGGGGTCATCTTCGGAACTGCTGATCCGATTCCAAAATGCTTTAGCTACAGTATTTTCGAGTATCACAGGATATATTTTATGTTAAAACAAGGAATTTCACGCGGATGAAACCGCGGGTAGATCTAGTCATGAATAAAAGAACTTGAAATCTCTAAGCAAACACTTACTCTGTGTCGAGAAAGTTCTAGAATAAAGTAAAAGGTTTTTTGCTCTCAGAATATACTTATCCCTGCGAAAAAAAGCACTGTGTCACTTTTAAATAGCTAACCGCAGAAAAACTCTATCTGACGAACACTAATGAGACAGACTTAAGCAAAAACTGTAAAACCAGCAAAAAAAGTCCGGAATAACCTTAAACGTAAAACCGAGATGAAACAAAAAAAATAAATTCAAGAGAAAAACTTAGAGATTACAAGTCGCAAAATAATTCGAGAACAGTAAAAGAAAATCGTCAGACAACAAAAGCGGGGGCGAATAAAATAAAACGCTATTGTGAACGGTACCTTCGTCCCGCTGAAGTTAAAATGGATATTTCTGTTTAAACTTTAAATTAAACAACAACAGCTAAAAATTAACACAACGTTTTAAATTAATTCCACGACCGTCTTCAAGGTACAGTCGAGTGCAATCGCCTTTTTTTGCCAAAAGCAAAAACGGAACCGTTATAGGACCAGTTTGTTGTACGTCTGTCTGTCAAGACCCTTGATCTCGGGAACACATGGAGGTATCGAGTTTAAATTAAAACCATATACTCATGTCTACAGTCTCTTGAAGCCGTAAAAAAAATCAAACTTCTAAGTTCACGTAAAAATAAGACTCGGCCGTTTATGTCGCAAAAAACTTATATTTCGACACACTCTAGGGAATCAAAATTTATAGGGTAGGTACTTTCCGTTGACCTAGAACTATGAAATTTGGCAAGTAAAATCGTCTTATACTACAAGTAAGTAGATGCAAAAATCTGAAAATAATACAATCTGTAATTAAATCATAAAAAACATTCCCCGCCATTCACAACATCAACTAAAAATTCAATTTTGTACGGAACCTTCGGTGGGCGAGTCCGACTCGCACTTGTCCGATTTTTTGTTATAAAGCTGTCTTCCGACGGGCTAGTTAGCACTATCTCAGAGACCAGACGTGGTACAGTCGCGTAGAATTGCGATTTCTTCTCGAGTTGTACAGCGCACGTTCGTACTGTCAGGCACATACGGGATTCGAAATATCGTATCGAGATTTTTATAAAAATGTTTACTGTTCCAATGTGGGAAGTATTTTCAGAGTTCCAGGAGTCGGAACAGCTCTATTTCTGAATGGGGTATATTTTTAAATTGAACTGTAAAGTAATTGGATTACGAATACGGGGAGTATGTAGGTATACCGTTTCCCTTTGAATATTGCGTCATTCGCTTATCGTTCAATATTGCTAATTAATTTCGTAATTTTTGGGTCGTAGGTATATTTTTAATTATTATCTTGACTTAGTACCTGCTTGTTTAAAACTATCAAAAAACATACCTCTTTACTGCGCCGACAAAGTTATAGTTATAATATATTTATGAGTCCTTATCATTTACATTTTGCATAAGGGATGATGGAGCTAGGGTGATAATTAGTATTCCTAACGTATTTTGAGCTTGAAACAACAATAGTTTTAACTTTTCGACTAAAACCTATTGCTTGCCGGTCAACCACCGCTAATGAGACACAGTTGATTATCTATTGTAATATAGGGATAGCGGGCCACGCCGTTCTATACCGGTTTTTGTTTTTTTGGGTGGGAAATCATTAAATAGGTTGTCCCGCTCTGAGTGGAGCAGGAGGGTGTGTCAGACTTTTACTGACTAAAACCTACCCGTGTTCCCTCAGTTGCCTGTGTGCCAGGGGCCGCGCTATCTTTTTCGAACAACCCGCAACCCTAGCAGGGCATTGGCCCTTGTGACCCACCAGTTGGTGCTGACATCTCTTTGAGGCGCGTGTGGAACACAACGCGACCCGGGCTCGGTCCTTACCGGACAGCGAGCTACCCGTTACTCGCCGTCCGCAAGCCTGCGCCTACGGTGGCCGGGAATCAGCCTGGGATCCCCGATGCCCAGGGCGTGTCCTGCGGTGGCTACGGCCGTGAGGGCGCATATACTGCCTGCACTGTACCGGTTATTACTATAATTTTAAGATAGGTTTGTTTTTGGCCAATCATCATCATCTGTCTAGCCTTTTCCGAACTATGTTTCGGTCGGCTTCCAGACTAATCGGATGCAGCTGAACAGCAGTATGCTTCAAAATGATTCAGATTGTGATTGAAAGTATGTTACGAATATCAGGGTCCTGGTGAACCTGGTAAAAAAAGTAAGTCAGCCCAGCCCTTTCTCAATTATGTTGGGCTTCCAGTTTAACCGGCTGTAGCTGCACACCATAAGTTTACATGGAGCGACTGCCTATCTGACCTACACAGCCCAGTTTATGGGTAACACGATACCCTTTGCTAAGACTAGATCTACAAATGACAGCCGGGATGGCTTGACTCGCTTTCCTAGGTACGGCGGGATCTGAATTTGTATTTGATGGCCAACCATCCAGGAATTCGCCGCAGTAAGCGTAGTTTAACCTTCGAATTGTGCGGCTGTTATCTTTTAGACACGAGCCTCTGGTAAAGCAAGTGGGGGAATATAAAGACATGACGAGAGTTCAATACACTCTAGAAAATTTTAACACAGCCTTTTCAACAATCATAAACTGAAAATAATTATTGGCACAAACCCATATCTTTCAGCATAAAACAAAAACAATTATTAAATAAAATACCGACTATTTTCTTTGATGGCCGACAAGCCACATAAAAGTATGAAACGTCCATAAAAGCAATATTTTCAACAACGCAAGCGAAATCGCCCGTGTAGTTCATTAAATTTAAACCCATTATGTTCGCAAAATATCGTAAAACATCATTCACTTATCATAAATTAAACAATACAATACATTATTTCATCGATTTATATTGGTAAACCGACAATTGACTAATGGTAATACTCTCCCGTTCTTAAAACGTAATTCGCATTTATTTTCACTGTAAAATATAAATGTTTAATGAAACAATAACAATAAGCTAAATCGCAATAATTTTACGGTAAAATATAAATGTTTAATGTAATAAAAAGCTAATTCGCATTTATTTAACGGTAAAACATAAATGTTTAATGTAATAAAAAGCTAATTCGCATTTATTTTCACGGTAAAATATAAATGTTATAAGAAACAAAAAGCCTAAAGTGGTTATTGACAGCACAACAACGGTATCGCTCCTAAATATTTGATGAAATGAAACTCGACAACTCGATATCAATTTCAGTTTTTGTTTACGGAGCCGTCAATTATTATTATAAGATAGAATCTCCTGCTAGTTATAAAGGCATTCAAGTCGAATTCCCACTACAGTACTCGGCATTCAAAACACCATTTCACAAAGGAAATAAAAGATCTTTTCATATAACAGTTGTGAGCGTGATTGTACGTATCTACGGCGCAGGCAACGCGTCTCGGGGGTAATGAAAAGAAGTGTCCCTTATAACAGAAGCTTATATTACCGGTTTAGTTCGCTTAAAAAAAGTAAAAAAGAAAATTAAACACGTTCGGGAATTCTTAGACCTAAGCCGTGCGACCTTTGCCTAAGCTTTTTCTGACCTTTGTGTGATTTTTATTGTTTTAGTTTTTCGGTTGAGGTTTTGTAATTGTTTGACTTAGTTTCAAACTTTAGGGATTCATTCTATTTGACTTTTTAAAATTAGTTTTGTGCTAGAATTTCTAATTTCTATCGGCAATTTATTTCGTAGTATTCATTTGGCTAGTCTTTTCCCGGCTTTGTTAGTGTTTCCAGTCATGTGTGACCGAGTTTTACCTATAGATATTTCGTTGTCAAAAATCTGAGCTACCCATACCTACCACTGCCAGGGGTGCGGGTTGTTCGAAAGAGATACCGCGGCCCCTGGCACACAGGCAACTGAGTTCCCTCAGTTTTAGTGTGCCACGGGTGGGTTTTAGTCAGTAAAAATCTGACACGCCTTCCCGCTCCACCCAGAGCGAGAGAAGTTATTTGATGATTTCCCATCCAAAAAAAAAAAAACCCATACCTACCAATCGCTGCAGTGGCCTAGTGGTTACGGCTGCGACTTACGATAGGCCATAGGTTCGAACCCTGACAGGCGCATTACTTTGTCTAAATAATTTAATCACCACTACCTACTCTCAAAACGGTGAAGGAAAACATCGCGAGGAAACCGGAATGTCTTAGAACTAACAATTCGAAGACATGTGACATCAACCAACCCGCACTGGACCCGCGTGGTGAATAATGGCCTATTCCCCTCACACAGAGAAGGCCTGTGTTCCAAAACTGAGAACATTATAGGCAGATTATGCATACCTACAATAATAGTGACTCAATTCCCTTACTCAGTTCCACAAAAAAAAATCCGATAAACAAAATCCAATTGATCGTCTTTACTAGACAAAAAAATCCGTCATCCCATTTCGACTAACATTACGAGATCGTCTGTTATTCTTGGCGCACTGTACCGGTGCGGTGTTCGAAGCTTATTTGCCAACACACGTATGCTCTCAGCCGACTGTACCTCTAAAGTAATCTAATATCAACAATGAGGGTATTACGCAGTCCGGGTTTTCTTTCCCGTATCATGTTTGGAAAGGGTAGAGGGGGAAATGTCGCGGGAAACTGTCACTTATTGTTTGACATTTGGGTAATGTAAGGATACAGTACGCGAGGCTGTGTGATTAATTGGAAATAAAAAGAGAGTTCAAAAAGTAAAACTCGTCTACTGCTAAATCACGCTCTAACCATAACCCTCCATCTGCCAGGGGTGCGGGTTGTTCGAAAGAGATGCCGGGGCCCCTGGCATACAGGCAACTGAAGGAACACGGGTGGGTTTTCGTTAGTAAAAGTCTGACACGCCCTCCTGCTCCACCCAGAGCGGGAGAAGTGATTTGATGATTTCCTACCCTCAAAAAAAAAGCATAACCCTCCTTGTTGTTGTCCATAACACCCCTCTATTTGTATCGGGGGTTAAAAATCAGGAAGAGTACCATCGAGACGAAAATTCCAGCGCTGATTTGCTGAACTAGTTTTCTCCTATACCTATCGTTATTTCTCCAGTCAGTTTACTATCGTTATATGTATGTTTCTATATATTAACATGTATTTTTTTTTCTAGTTTTCTATCCCTTGTGTAGGTACTCTACACTGCCATGTTTTGTCTCTGCTTCACCCTAAGGTTCACTGGCACAAAAATGCCTCAGGCATCAAGTCCCCCTTTGTACAGTATTGTGAATAAAGTTTTAATACATAAATAAAATAAAAAGATTACCTTCATACTGATACTAGCTGGACTACAATACATAAAAAAGTAACCCCAAAAAAACATAACCCCAGTCCACCATAACCTTTTTCTCGTCAATGTCCCGAAACCTAATTCGGGAGACGGAAAGACAGAAAGCCCAAACCTTACCTTTGACACACGTTACTCTAATAAAATAATACTGTCACATACATAACAAAGAGCTACATTATCCAATTTGTTCCATCACAGGATACAGGAGCAATGAGCCAGTGTATCGGTAAGCCAACAATCGAGTTATACATATATAATAAAATAGTACCGATTTTTTTTTGTCGGTTTGTCTCGATATGTGAACGGATTTGTATGAAATTTGACATACAGATAGTTTATAACCTGGATAAACACATTATCATCATCTCTTTAGTCTTTTCTCAACTATGTTGGGGTCGGCTTCCAGTCTAACCAGTGCAGCTGAATACCAGTATTTTACATGGAGCGACTGCCTATCTGACCTCCACAACCCAGTTACTGGGTGTTTGTCAGACTTTCGGGCTTCTGATGACCCGTAACGAATGTCAAAGATCCACGAATGACAGCCGGGAGAAGCACGGAGGGGTCTTGGTATGTAATGATGGTCACCCATCCACGGACCAACCGCTGCAAGCGTAGCTTAACCTGATCGATCGAACTGTGTGGCTGTTATTAGTTAGCCATTCGTTTTTTTTAATAGGTTACCGAAAGTATGTAAGTATTTTCTGACGTTCACGCGGGTGAAACCACAGGCATGAGTTAGTTGAGCTAAGTATATTCTTGTAACAAAACATTCGGAGCCTCCACGCATAAATGTATTTCCTCCTATGAGCAAACGAAAATAAGTTTGTCGTCAATCTTTTGACTTACAATTTCGTTAGCTGCTGTTGTTTCGGCATTATCGGGTTTTCGCTATACGAAAATGTTGTTTTTATAAGTTTTTGTGTGGGCTGAAGATACTAAGGGTTAGTAGCTGACATTTAAACACTTGTCTAGTGGATAAATAGAGTCGAATACAAGACTTTTATTGCAGACCGTAGTCCCGATGGTCAATTTTACATATATTTTAGTGTTAGTAGGTTACATACTAGCGTTTCCAGAAATCCCGATTTTCAGTACAAAATTAAATGTCCTGCGCGGGACAGGGTTTGTCGCGCTTTTCGTGGATTACTCGACGGTGTGGTTGTTATGAGTATAGCAAAGTAACGTATTTTTATTAAAATCGTTTTCTATGACTGTGATTATCATTGTAAACTTAATCTGAAACTCAAAGAAAAAGATACGTAGTAATAAAGAGGGTTAGTAAAAACACCATTGATTATTCACTTTATTTTTATTTTGTCCCGTTTTCGAAGAAAGAATCCCCCTTTTTTAACACAAAAGGTTTAAAATCCCGCCTTTAAAAAAAAAATTATCCGGCCATACAGACACATATAAACAATTACAATTAAAAATCAGCGTGGAACTGTATCCACCTTAGCAACATCAGGGAATCCAACCGATCTCCAAAAAGCCATCGTCAAGGGCTAAATAAAGTCTTCACACTCAAAATAAAATAAAAATTCAAAGCGTGATTTTAATTAAATTACGATGCCAAAGAGATTGACTGCAAAAAGGTGGTTGTTAATCTTAACTATTCACAAACCATGAAGAAATCTAGGTCGTCCTTTTATTGTCACTAATTGTTCTAAGAAGTTTGCCATACCTGAGTAATAAAGATGTAGAACTGACTCCGAGCACTTAAATATATAATTCGCAACTGCCGAAAATGTTATTTATATTCAAATAAACCTAGCAACACTGCTGAGCAAGCCGTGCATGTTGGCTGTCCGACCCGGTTCTTGTCAGGACTACCCGGGTACCCGGGTCTTGTCACGACATCCCTGGGATTATTTGACCGGGTCAAACCTTCCCGAGACCAGATAGTAAGCTACCACACCGTCGCGTCGCTCTAAACTTGAAATATTTCGGTGGTTAACAGATTGGAGATATAATTTATTTACTGTGGCAAACTAACATAGTTTTTAAAGTATACAGAATGATTAAATTTTATGGATTTTTCAAGACTGTGTGGTTAGATTCTGAAAACGCTGAGAACAAAAAATATGAGATTTAATTAATCGAAAGCTCCAATTATTTTACTACTGATTAAATATTTCTATGCAAGCATTCGATATTTACTTATTTCACAAAATTATTTCTGATAATAGCAACATTTTAAGAAAACCTAATGATACGTAGAACCCAATGTAATGGCTATTGGCTAGATTATGCATGTATTTTTCAGTGGGTAGGTACATGTTTGTATATATATTTTTGTTTACCCGCTACAGTTTTCTATTATTATGCAAATATTTCGTGAATGTAGGCTGTTTATTATTTATAGTGACCCGCGGGGACTTAACCCCGTGGATATTATTTACCCCGTAATGGTGTAGCGATTAATAATACCGGAGACTTACCGAAAGTCAACGTTGTGTATTTATATCTTTTCTTATAGGGGTTAGAGGGTTAGGCTATTTTCATACACATAGATATATTATGTTAAGAGAGGTTTTGACATTCGAATTAAATAACAAATCTACAAAAACTTACAACGCGAAACCGGTAGATAACATAGTCATATTAGTATCTGATTGTATACAACCCTAGTTTTTAACCGACTTCAAAAAGGAGGAGGTTATCAATTCGTCGGAAACTTTTTTTTTTATGTATGTTCCCCGATTACTCGAAGATGGCTGGACCGATTTGGATTTTGTTTTTTTTTGTTTGAAAGGGTATACTTCCCAGGTGGTCCCATGATCATCAAATCAGGATCTGATGATGGGATCCTGGAGAAATAGAGAGAACTCTTCAAATTTTATAGGCACACGAAGCGATTTCGGTATTTTTTGGAAGAGTACTTTCTCGTGGTGGTCTCATTTCAATTTGGTGAAGATCTGATGAAGAACTGGGATAGGCAGCGGAACTCCTCAATAAATGATAGCAAATGGACTGGGATTGCTGAAATCTCATGTCTGTCTATTGCTTACACCAGTTCATAACATAACATCACGCCGGTATGCTGTGAAGGGGTAAGCACATGTGAACCACTAAAAAGTGAAAAATAAAACATTTTTCCCAAAAAAAAACAACCGACTTCTAAAAAAACACTACAAAGTGAAAAATAACTTTAATTTCGGAAGGCGGTGACAAAAAATTCAAATACAGCTCCAAAGACACCGACTTCCGAAATTAAAGTTATTTTTCACTTTGTAGTGTTTTTTTAGAAGTATGTTTTAGTATATGCGAAACCCGAAACACGTGTATAGTATTTTTATATAAAGAATATATGTACAAAATTTGAAAACTGTATCATGAGAAATCACAAAGTTATAAGCTTCATAAGTTACCTAGTAGTCTACACAAACATGGTCACCACGCGCCGCCCCCGCGTCCAGCGTCGTATTGTGCTCATTGATAATAATTAAGCAGTAGGTACTAACCGTACGGCAATTGTATAGTAATTAACTGGTGAAAACATTTTCCATATCTTGATGGCTCTGTGGTAACGACCGCGACTTACGAGTTGTAAGTAATCGCCACTGCTCTCAAAACGGTGAAGGAAAACATCGTGAGGTAATTTGCGTATCCTAGAACCAAAAAATTCGAAGACATGTGATATCTACCAATGCACTGAGACCGTGTGGTGGATCACGGCCCACTCCTCTCACAAAGAGTAGGCTTGTGTCCCAGCAGTGGGAACGTTATTATTATTTTTATAAACATTTGTTTCAGACCAGGTCCATAAATTTTGTTAGTAACAATATAAGTACTTGAAAACTTGTTAGTACTTATTCAAAAAACAAAACAAATTAAACAACGACATGAAGCCGCATCCACATTCGCAACATGGGGAACTCCCCACGATCTGCAAATACACCCAGTATAGACTTGGAACTACCACGAACGCGAGTGAGTAGGGAGGCATATACAGGGTGATTGGAAGATGGGTGCAAAGCTTTAAGGTGAAGATAGTATAGACAATTTAGAACCATTTAAGCCATGGTTGTCTTAGACGAAGTCTTACCAATTTTTTTTTTTTAATAAGGTTTAAAAGACGTATTGTACATTTTTTTTAATTTTTCTGAGCTTTAAATGTCTGTAAAAAAAATGTCTAATGACACAGAAGCCTAAAACATGTTTTGCTTGATTGCTTACACATTACTTTAATTAAATAAATAAAAAATGAATTCATTTATCATTCAATTTGGCCATAATTATGCAGTTTACATTAAATTTTGAGAATTTCCGAAAAAAAATTAAAAATTTGGTTAAAAATATTTGGTAAGACTTCGTCTAAGACAACCATGGCTTAAATGGTTCTAAATTGTCTGTACTATCTTCGCCTTAAAGCTTTGCACCCATCTTCCAATCACCCTGTATTTTCCTTATGACAGCGGCAAATCCATCAACCCGCGCCTCAGCAAACACCCCAGACGCACTGCAACGCCATGGCAGCCTCAACAGTACCCTGAGTCCATTGTTGTATGACGCACAGGCTGCAGGTGTAAAAAGATTGGCAATATGCTTTAAACAGCGTAATCTTAACCGCAATAGGCCGATTATGCTAAGACAACAACTGAACAGCACTGTACTCAACTTACCAACTTTGCTTGCTAGCTACTATTCTCACCACGATACAATTACTCTCTCTGCCAACGTGACAGAAGTTTTTCTGTGAAGAGGCTTCCCACATAATTATGCTAATAAGTAAACAAATATCCCACAAAATCTTACCAACATTTAAACCTTTATTAATATTTAAGGTGTTTCGTATTATCGTAGAATAAAAATCAAATAGAAGCGACACTCATCACGCAGACTCAGCCGAAAGTGATTTCGGCGCAATCGCCAATGTACGAGCTACAGTTGCTGATTCCGCCGAAATCACTTTTGGCTCCCCCGCTTTGCTTCAACCCTTCCAAACTCGATGCTAAAGTAGGGTCGATTTTGTCGACGATCAAAACTTAAAACTATCTCTTTTGAACATTCTCTCATAATCTTCTTCTACATCCCCTCACTGCTAAGGATCACAACCATATACGACGCGACTCTTAGGTATGCGGTCTTTCCCCCATGGTGCTCTGCTTTGAATGAGCTGAACATTTTAAACGCTATTAAAATTTAGGCATTTACAAAATATCCATTGCGATGATTCGCTTCTAAATTTTCTTGGTCTTTGGTGTAATATCTACGTTGAGCATCGCTGTACTTAACCTTCAAGTCTCGGAATTAACGCATACCATACGAGCTTCGTTTGCGGAACCGTGTGTGTATGAAAATGTTCGCGACGAAGATTTTCAAATTACGCAACAAGGACAATCTTGTGTAATAACTTGAATCACTTCCGTTTATATTTATATAGAAGGCAAGTGTTGGCTTTGCTTAACGCAAACGTTCGCGTTCAAGTTAAGTGAGTGCGCGGGTTTACTTTGGACATGTTTAGTTACCCCAACTACTACAAGTTATTGTGCATTTTGTTCATTCTCTAGATTTAATAAAAAAGTGCATTCTTTTTATTAACTATTGTTTCGCTATCAGTAAATATTTGAGAAGACGACTACGAAAGCACTGACCACCGACCAATCTTTCAAGTGTATTTTATTCCATTCATTCTTTCTAAAACATAGCTAGTGTTCAAGAATAAATAGTTTTACTGACCAACAATCAAACGTATTCTCCAACTATTTCTACAAATAACACAACAATACAAATAGTAGGTAACCAAAAACAAAGCACATCTCCTTGTTCTAACCAACACTACTCCATTTCAAGACCAAACATTGGCACACAAACATTCGCTCCAACATTGGCCACCAACAAAATTAAAGCCAAGACTGCCATATTTAGGAATACGTAACACAAAAACCATCGGAGAATCCCATCTAATCTTGCGAAGGAATCTCTGGTTAAAGCCTCCTTCACACGGTTGTCTATGTTAATAAAGGTAATTATGCATTTCGCGTGCGTGAAATAAGCCCGGGTATCTACAATATCCCGGAGATTGCGTTATTTTGAACGGAATTTATAAATTTAAAGTGAGACTGTTAACGTTAAGGCGTATGTTCGTTTTCTTCTGTTTAATTAATGTTTTGGTAATCTTAATTTTGGGAAGTAGATAATTATCAAAAATCATATCGTGTAAAGTAAACTGTAAAATACTGGTATTTAGCTACCAATATAATATACAAACCTACTTACGGAAATAAAATAATGTATCGTTAGTTTATAATATTATTTATTTATTTATTTCAGACATAACATTAGTCCTTAGTTTCAAAACTCATACACTTAAATTATAAACTATTTTAAAATATAAAACAAATAAAAATAAAATTGTGACTAACTAAATTTAAAATATTCACCAACTCGAAAAATTATAATAAAAATTGTCAAAAACTTATAAAAATGTCAGAATCGAATAAAAATAAAATGTATAAAATATAAAATTAAAATTGTAAAATGTTATAATTTTTTTTAAATATTTAAAAACAAATAAAGATTATATGTTTAAATTGCAAACAAAACAAACAACACCAACAATTTATGATAACAATATTTTACCTACACTAGCGGACAAGGTCCGCGTCGGGGCTCTGGGCTGGCAGATGTAAAATTAAGTATTGTATTTTTTATTTCGTTTACTAACATAGGCTAAGTTCATACTAACACAAATATTGATGGTCTGAAATAAAATGTTTGAATTTGAAATATAATCTACGTCGCGAAAGTTTTTTGCAGTTCACAATTCATCGACAGTTTACTAGTCTAGCAAGATAAATTATAAACCTAAGTTTATAACCAATAGACTATAAACGTCAGCTTATAATCTATCGGTCTATTATTATTATCTGTTTTTTGGGTAAAGTTCTAAATACAAAAATTACAACTTAGCATCGCTCTAAGTTGTCTGTTTTGTAAAAAGAATTGCATCTGGCTTCTTAGTTTAAACCTGAAAGCCAATTCACGTAATTAAAAACGTGCAAAATCTAAAAAGTCTCACCTCGGCGTCAATCAAGTGTAAAAACTTGTCAAAAAATTATGAAAACTCGGGGTAATGTTGACGGATTGCGACTGAGATCAGACTGTAAACGTTCTTAAAGTTACGAGAATTGCCCCTATGATGTTAATAAAAACTTATGTCACTTTATGTCAGCATCCATAAATAGTAGAATAATACTGCTTAGACAGAAAGACAGATATTTTTTTTCTGATTATGGTGGCATCAAAAAACCTAAATCGACCATATGCGAGTTAACAGCATTATTGCTTATGGGTTGCAGTATTTCATTCATGGCCCTCCCATTGATACCATCAAAATAACAAAACTTTCACAATCTGAGAAATATTAATTTCTGTAGAGAGGGGGACTAAACGCACCCTCTATAAGAAGATTTACATACATGGTGTTGTTATTCCTTTAATTAAATTTTGGTTTTAATCAGCTTACTTCGGATTGGTGTAAGTTTTGTCGGTGCACACTAAGTGATTATTATCTGTGGTACCAATATTGCGGTACACGGGGCGCAAAGCCTGATCGGATTGGAATATTTGATGTAGCTGGGTTATTATTTAAGGTACCTAACTAATAAAACGATTTTTGGTGGGTTTGGAAATTGGTGCCGTTTCGACATTTCGTGTGATAATAATTATGAAATCTTATTTATTTATTTTTTGTAGGGACGCGCAAACTTTAAACATAAATTCAGTAAGTACATGATTCTAGATCACTTAAGGTATCATTTTTCATCGATAATTAAAAAAAAAAATCTGCTGTTTAATAGAAAAGTGCAATACCTCAATCGGTCAAAATGTATGGAACAGCATGTAATTTTTTTTAAACATCTACCTACTGAACACTTTTTTACTTTTTTTTTGTTGGTCTTTAGGTTACTGAATTTGGGCATATAATACACTCTATTATTAATAACTAGCTTATGTATGTTTAGTTTATTATGTCCAAAATTTCTAAACCTAACAAACGAATTCAAAAACAACCGACTAATATTTTCAAAAATACAGCCTACAAACATCTATCCCATTGTCGTCATTCACTATAAAGTAGGCAAGAAAAACCTTCACAACAAGCTACCTAGCAACACAACCTTAAAAATAACCTAAAAAATAAAAAAGTAACACATTCCTAGAAAAGAAAAGATATCTCAGAAACGAGACGCCTTGATAAAAAGCTCCTAACTTTAACATTACATTACAAAAGAAATCCAAGTCCTTTGACATACAGACAAAAACATTTCTTTTCAAATTCGTTGTACAGTCAGCGGCTAAAATATCGAAACAAACTGACGGCTCAAAATACACTCAAAACTATAATATCTTGCCTGCTTTCCCCGGAGTATTAGGCAGAGGAGTACCTACCTATAGTTCACCTACATATCGTTAGTTATGTTTAATTCTAGTTAATTTTAATAGGGGCGAGCCTGACCGGGCACAAATCCGAACTCCGGACTGCTACTGAAAAAATTCTGAGCGAAAAATCCAAAAACATTTTGGAACCGACCTGGGAATTGAACTTAGGAACTCATGCTCAGCAGTTGCGCTGACGACCACTAGACCAAAAAGGCAGTGAAAATAATGGAAATCAACTGTAATGGGTCGTAAGCGTACGAATTCTTATTTAAACTTTGCTCAAAAACATAAGTAATAAATCATCAAATTCTGACAACATTAAATTCATTGTTACCTCAATTATACAACGAGTGTTTCAGATTGAACACAGTACACACACACAGTACATTTTGACAAGAATTTTATCTAATTTAAATGACGCTGCTCTTGGCTTATATCATTATCAGTCGACAGCGATGCAGATGATTTTTTCGACGCCATTCTTTAATTTTTTGATAGTTTTAGCTTAATTAGGATATATTACATTGTTATTTTTATTAATTCGGTAAAAGTTTTTATTTATGTACATTTTATTTAAATTCTAAATTCTACTTCATCTTAATGGAAACCCCATTTAAATAAAGTCGTTTTTTTTTTAATTACTGTAGTTATAGTTCAATTAAAATTGAGTAGCAATATTGTCAAACTTATAGATTTGTACTTTAGTTGTTCAAATAATTTTGAGTAGTCTATTATATAAAAAATATTTGAACGAAATTTTCGTTCAGATATTTTTGACGATGGCAGTACAATAATCTACAAATGTATTTATAGTACCTATATGACAAAATAACTACTCTTTTCTACCCTGGGTTAGTGGAAGATTTTGATTAATACAATGGTTACTTCAGAGCACTTTAGAGGGAACTGCGGGAGTTAAAAGTGTTTTTTTTTGGGTGGGACGAAACTGGTTAAGGTACTTATGTAAGGAGTAAAGAACTTATTTTTTACTTTCCTCTGTTGCTGTATGATGATGGCTTATATTGTGATAGTCTGTCATCAAAGATAGCTAGTGTTATCAGTCCAATAGTGAATTTGCAACATTAATAAAAATATGTATTTAGTCACAAAAACATACAGTGTCCATTGAAAAATAAAAGGCCATAAATAAAACCCGACATAATAAATAGAAGTCCGAAGAGAAAATAGCAATAAAATCCGTTCATTTCTCTACCTAAACAACATCTAAAGTCAGCGTACCATTTCTACCGAACAACCTCTTGAAAATCCTCTCAACTAATATAGTCACCTCGTTCCAAACAAAATCCACTTCCAAAAAAATGAAAAATATGACGTCATTAAATAAGACCCCGTCCACACGAAGCGAGTCACCTTAAGCACGTGTATTCGTCACTTGTACGCGTAATCCCAGATGTCAAAAGCCCGAAAATTGCTCGACACGTCGCCTTGATATTGTCAGGATTTGAACTACCATTGTGCGAAATGACCCTTCCGACTTACTATTGTGCTGCGTTTGAACTGGGGTCGGTTGTACGGCAAGTTGATTTAGTTGTTTTTATTAAAGTTGACATTTCGAAATAGTTAAAGATACTCACACAATTTGATGGCTTTTGACTCGAAATCCTACTAATATTATAAACGCGAAAGTTTGTAAGTATGGATGGATGGATGTTTGTTACTCTTTCACGCAAAAACGGCTGAACGGATTTGGATGAAATTTGGCACACAGATAGATTATAACCTAGATTAACACATAGTATACTTATTATCCCGGTAGTATGTTCCCGCGGGATAATTTCCGACTTCCAACGAAACTAGGTTAGTAAAAAAAATACTTTCATTTTTATTTACTGTCACTAACAAAGAGTCTATTACAGTCTAGAATTATTTGTTGTTATTTAGGTTTTCCTCGTGCACAAAACAGCGTTATGTGTTTACTAGAAAACAAACCTGTTCGTTATATTGCCACCGAGCGTCATCAAATAGCACAAATATAGTATCCAGGTGATCATCGGATCAAGTTAACTGTCCTATTTAAACGCTCCACAAGGTATTTTACCCCACAATTGGTGGGATATGAAGCACGTAACACGTGTAGCTCCACTTTTTAGCGGCTTGCCTCTAATGGGTGTCACATTTTGTCACAAGATCCCCTTTGTTGATAGACTTTGCTCCTCATTTATGTTATTTTGTCATTTAAATTGAAGGCATTGTGAAGAATGAGCAAAAGATACTTAAGTGTATTGAAAAGGGTTAACTTATAATAATTAATTTAAATGATACAATATTGAAAGTTCCTATAAATAAAAAACAGCTGACTTTAAAAAAAAAACACTACTTAGTGAAAAATAACTTTAATTTCGGAAGTCGGTGTCTTTGGAGCTGTATTTAATTTTTTTGTCACCCCCTTCCGAAATTAAAGTTATTTTTTACTTTGTAGTGTTTTTTGGAAGTCGGTTGTTTTTTTTGGAAAACGTTTTTATTTTTCACTTTTTAGTTATAGTAGGGGTATGGGGGGGTAGGTCCCCAAACCAATTCGAAATATCATAATCCTTGGGGTAAAAACAGATAAAAAACGGGTAAAAAAAGCGATAGCAGCAATCGCGGCTGATTTGCTGTCATTTTTTGAAGAGTTCCGTTGTGTGTCTCTGAAACACATCATCAGATCCATATGAAATTTAAACAGGATCACATGGAAAGCGCCAGCTTTCAAATAAAAAAGAATCATCAAAATCGGTTCACCCAGTCGAAAGTTCTGAGCCGACAAACATAAAAAAAAAATACAGATGAACGTTTTTAATTATTTTAACACGTTTTTATTAGCTTCACCTGTATGTTTGTTTGTAACCGACTCCTTTTTTGGACTTGATTTTGACCCACTTCAAACGGTTAGATTTCATTTAAACTTTGTAGACTTATCGACGACCGTTGACAAGTCAATAATTAAGAAAAAAATAGAAAATAAATAATAGTTTAAAAAACTAAAAAACACGCTTTCAAAACCAAACTAAAAAAGTAGAAAATAATTTAATTCTAATAAAATGCGTGGGGTGCTTGATATTAATTGACTATAAAAATACCTCAAAAAGCACCCCACGCTTTTTAATAGAATTAAATTATTTTCTACTTTTTTAGATTGGTTTTTAAAGCGTGTTTTTTAGTTTTTTAAACTATTAGTTTTATTTATAGGATCCGAGCATAACCTACGGACTTTTTATATTCCTTTAAAAGTTTCTAAGTTATTTAATCGACGTTCTATTTGTAATTAAACATTCAAAACAAACTTCACCGACTGGATGGAAAACTAATGACTTTCTTGTTACTTCTTTACAGAAGAATCAACATTGCGAACAGTTCGTTATTCTTGACTATTCAAAACTATTTATACTTGCGCACTTGAAGTTCTACTTGTAATATAAGCATGATAAAGACTTCGTACTTGGTGGAGTTATTTTTGATAAAGTTCTGCATCTTATTCTGATATTACTACTTTGGAAAAAAAACATGCAGGAAGTGTGTTACCAGTATTATTTATTCTGCCAAAAAAACATACATATTAAAGAGGTATGAGGAACAGGGTGTAAAGTCCACTCTTACTCTATAGAAAAGGGAGGATCCTCCGACCAGACGGGTGTTGTGTCTGGTGGGCAACTGCCCGACAGTTGATGTCGGGATGTGTTACCTATGCGAATCAGCTGTTTCATAGAAAAGTGCAATAGGTACCTACGTGGTCAAAATGTATGGAGCAGCTGATTTTTTTTTGTCTCAAAATCAAAATCAAAATATTTTATTTCACATAAGCCTGCATGGGCACTTATGAAACGTCAGAAGCTAGGTGCACGGTTCCAATGTGTCGTTTCCTATGGAGAAGAGCCGGCAAGAAACTCCACGGTTACTCTTTTAAAAATAATTGGCTTTTACAATGTTTTCAAATTACAGTGATAATAGGTATGGGAGGACAGTGCAGGCCAGTCAATAAGTACCAGGTACTTAGAGGAATGAAAATACAGAATAGAAAAACGTCTACAAATCTAGTCTCTAAGGCCTGCAACGTTCTCTCATTCACAATATGTAAAAGAATCTACCTATATAAAATGAATCTATTTGAACCAAGTGACATGATTTCGATGACAATCACTAATAATAAATAGTAGTAAAATTGATGTATAATGTCAAATAATGACGAGAACACGTCAGACATTGTAAAAAAATAAAAAGAATAAAAATTAACATTGCAATTTGGGAGCAGTTAATAGACTTTCACACAGTTTTGCTGTTAATTAGGTACCAGGGAAGCCACATGTGCAGAAGGAATTAATGCCAAACTTCCCTGTCTTCAACGTAGTCTTTTATCTTATAATATGCTTTTTTGATAAGGACACGTTTGATGTGAGTTTTAAACTTTCCATCGCTAAGTTCTGTAACCGACTTTGGCAACTTGTCTAGAATGATATGCTGAATTCATGGTTACAGTTTACGCACTGGATAAAAACTTTTCCTGAATAGATAGAAGATAGATTTACCTCACAGAAATCATGTTCCTACAACATTTTAGACCCACACAAAAATCTAATCAAATACATATTTACACTCTGTAAGATTTGGATTCCAAATCTCACAGTCTTAATATACCTGAAGAAATATTTAATCAAGTCTGCGATAAGCCTTTAAGCCTAGTCGAGTTTCGTTGAGCATATAACGTGGTGTCAAATGTACCGAGGAAGACGAAACCCAGGCTGGTAAATCCTTGAGAAGAATTACCGACGTTGATCAAGAAACACGAGACCTTTTGTGACTCATAAACTCCAATGTTATTGGAGACAGGTCTTGTTTGGATGGAGATGCTGCTTTGTGGTTGGTTAAACCACTTTGGAATGAAGCTAGAGGTGTTAAGCTAAGTGTTGTAAAGTCATGGAACGTACTTGTTTCTCAATTGACACACTACGTTATTTGCCGTGTTATAGCTATTTCATACAATTGTCAAAGAATGACAGTTGTGATTCGAATATACTGACAATTAGAATTGATAGCCAATTTGAAAAAAATATAATTTCAATCAATGTCAATGGTCAATTAATGTTGTTTACACGTTTTTCTTCTTTCTGTTTAAAATTTACTCGTGGGTTTTTGGAGGGAAGGACGGCTCATTAAAAAACGTTTTATTCATTAGTTTAAGTTTTCTATTCGCCAAACGGTTACACGTGGCTGTGGTTGACCTGTTACTGTTTTTAATTCTATTTTTGTTGGGATTAGGGATCAAAATGGTATTTAACAATTTCCCTGTGTGACCTGCATATTAAGCGATAATCTACACGTATAAGGTCACACGTATAGATTTTATTTGTTTTAATTGTTAACCTGACGAGAACAATTACCAATGATTATGGACTGCCCATCAGTCTTTCAATGCTTTGTTTTGGGTTTTGATTTGTCCATTATTCTTTAGTACATCTTGATAAAGTTCGAAATTCGAAACCTTGATGAAATCGGTCTTAATTTAAACAAAAGAGATCACATTCTATTTTTTTCTTTTTTCGATTGACAGGTACAGTCAGCCTGTCAGAATGACTGCCACGTATGAACCCATCTTTATTATCGAATCTACTTCAATATTATGAGTGTCATCGTATTTTATTAACTCCGAATTTAATATCCTCTTGCGATAACATGATCGAATTTAAGCTTTCGTCGATATTAAAAAGAGGGTCTTTCTTTTTTGCTTAAAGGATTTTTTGCATACTTCAGTGAGGGGTTAAACATGATATTATTACTTTCTTAAAATACGTCATTATTAATTCATAACATCCTTATACCCCCGAAGGTTTAGGCAGGGATGTAACTAAAGTACACCTACATTTCGCCAATAATGTTTCAAGTCCCATTTAAGGCCCATAGTATCCTCATCTCCCGTTTGTATGCTAAAGCACGACTGCCACCCGCGCCCGCGCAGGGCACCTCTGAGCCTTTATCTCAAAATGGGGATATTCCTTTGATTAATTTACAATTGTGCTTCGGCGATTCTGTGGTACCTCTAACTATCTATTTTTCAGTGTATTTTTTTTCCAAATAACGAAGCCGTTTAGTAGGAGTATGGAATAGAAGCCAAAATATTGCGTGTTGGAAAATATTTTTTTACAGCAAAAGTATTAACCATACAAAAAAAGTACTTCGGGCAAAATGATCTATATGAATCTATAGCAAAATCATATATTTTTCAAATCTTCAAGACAAGCCGTTAATGAGCAGTAGGGTTCATAAAGTGACCGTGTTACGCTACCAAACGGGACGTAGACCCTTAATAGGGAGCAAGCTTATACCATCAAACGACCACAAATCTAGATTCCGGGCTGCTACTGACAAATTCCAGATAACACTTTGCCCGTAACGGAACTTGTACCCAGGACCTCATAGTCAGTAGTAGCGCTTGTGACCACTAGACCAACGAGGCAGTCATGGACTAGCTTTCGCCAGCGGCTTCGCCCGCGTGGAACTTTCATCCCCTATTTGACTCCCTTAGGGGTTGAATCACGAAAAATACTTCCTTATTCCTTGTCTACATTATAAAGGGAACTTCTGTGCAAAATTTCAGCTTTCTAGGTCCAATGATTTGGGCTGGGCGTTGATGAGTCAGTCAGTCAGTCAGGACTTTTTGTTTTATTTATATAGATTCGCTTCGTTCTAGTACAATTTCTTTTTAAATTATATTCTAAGATTATATTTATTTTACTTTTTAAATATTGTAAAACATTTTAAAAGAGTAACGATGGAGTTTCTTGCCTATTCTTCTCCAAACGAATCTACCTTTTGGAAAAGTGCAACTAGAATCAATCCTATTCAAAAAGAAGCCTTTTATGTACGCCTATTTGAAATAAATGCTTTGACTTTTGACTTTGAATTTGTAAAAGCTCACTGCCGGACAAAAACGAAACCGAACAGATTAGAAGTCTGCAGTTGATTTTTATACTGCTCGGTTTGCTAATCCTTATAAAATCTATCCAGCTCGTCCCGCCATCGCTGTACCGGACCTCGAGGAAACTGAAATCAATATAATATTTACCATAATCTGCCTACAATGTTCCCACTGAGTGTACGACTAAAAGACAGACACTACGCCGACAGCCTGAACACCGACAAGACTTTACTTCGACAGGACTCTTCACCGACAGGACTCTTCGCCGACAAGGCTCATCCTTGCGCTATTACTAAATAGTCAAGAAACTGCAACTAACATGGAAGTAGCGCTCGCCGGCCGCTGCTGCGGCACCGCTCGCGCGCGGTTGGTCGCAATTCTAACCTAATCTAACCTATAACCTACTTGATGAGCCCTGTTGGCTAAGAGTCCAGTCGGTGAAGTGTCCTGTCGGAGAAAAGTCCCGTCCAAGTAAAGCCTTGTCGGTGTTCAGTCTGTCGGCGTTTAGTCGTACACTGGTTCCCTCTACTGGGACCTAGGCCTTCTGTCAGTGAGAGGGAGTGGGCCGTTAGCCACCACACAGGCTCACTGCAGGTTGGTAGATGTCACATGTCTTCGAATTTTTGGTTCTAGGACATGCCGGTTTCCTCACTATGTTTTCCTTCACCGTTTTGAGAGCAGTGGTGATAAAATATTCGCTAGGTGGCGCTGTACGTGTGTTTACATCTTGTAATTTGATCCCAGTGTATTTAAGTTTAAAAATAGTTTGAGTGCATATTCCAACTGAAAATCGTTTCTACAGTTCAAAGATACGATTAATCTGTATGTACGTTGTGCTTCTGTGAATAAAAAACATCGTAAAGTTAGTGACATAAATTCTGAGCTCAGTGATATCAATATCGGCTCACATAGGCCTCATAGTGCTACCAAACCAGTGTAAAATCAGTTTTCTGGAAGTTACTCTCGGTGATCTATGTGCATCTTGACTTGTGTACCTACCACAAGTCAGTTAGCAACTTCGTGCGAAAAATTAACTTCATTCAATTATGCAAATCACCCCGGCTGCAACATATTAAGAATAACGCCATCTATACTTTCTTCGTGTAACTTTTTTGACACACGACCGACATTCTTAAACATCTCTGTTGGATCCGTGATCGATCAAACTTGCCGTCATACTAAAACTTAAAAACAGGTGGCGCTACTGGTATCGTAAACAACAATCTTCCCTTCTTAAAAGTTTTAATAAAACACTTTACGAAAATGAATAATAGCTGTAGTCATTGCAATGGAACCATCGGGCCACGAGCATTGGCACTTAAATGCCATTCTTGTGCTGATATATACCACTGTGAGTGCATTAACATCACTGAACAACATTTCTCAGACTATACTCGCGATCAAAAAGTCGCGTGGAAATGTCACCCCTGCAGTAACATCACGCAGCGGAGCCGCCCCGAATCGGCCGCACTTAATTGCTCTACTCACACCGCGAATTGCGACGAACCGATAAACATGTCCTGCGACAACTTGGAACAGCAGCCCTGGTCACCGAATTCGTCATTAAGCTCCACATCAACGATTGTTGCTGACGCTGCGTCCAACTCGACTGACATCGGCAGCCTTGGTATAATATCACAGGAACTAAATAAAACACTCAAAGGTTGGCGGACGGACATGGACCACGCCATGGCCAAGTTCACAACTGATATCAAGACCACGCTGCGTGGCTGGCGTGAAGAAATGGAAATCAGCATGACGAAATTCAATGACAATATCCAGTGCAGCATAACTGATATGAAGCAGGAAATGAACTCCCTCCGTAGCGCACACAACAGCTTAAATGAACAAGTTAGTACAGTGGCTCATGATGTTTCCGAATTAAAATCGTCCGTGCAGTTTCAGGCAGCTGAGCATAAAGACCTTCAAGAACGTCTTGAGCTCATCTCCCATCACAGCTCTGACCAATCGCAAAGCTTAATTAGAAACCTTGAGCTTAAAATTGATTCCTTAGAGCAGCAAGCTAGAAACTGCAATATTGAAATCTGCAATGTCCCTGAAAGGCGCGGTGAAGACTTAATCCGCATGATGGAACAACTGGGCACTGCCGTCAAGTTTCCAATATTACAGAAAGATATTATCTCTATCCATCGAGTACAACACGCACAGCAAACCAGCAATAGACCCAAGAACATAATTGTTAAATTCTGTACAAGAATTACACGTGATAACGTCCTGAGCGCATACCGTCTGGCCAAGGAACTCAAGTCCGATCAAATCGGTATTTCAGGGTCATCAATTAGAATATACCTAAATGAACATCTTACTCTGAAAACAAAACAGTTGTTTCGGGATTGCAAGGAAGCCGCCAAACAGCACGATTTCAAGTATGTTTGGGTTAAAAACTCAACAATACTTGTACGCGAACGTGATGGCATGGCTTCGTTTGCAGTTCGCACACTGGACGATGTCCGAAAAATTAAAAGCGGTGACAAAATCCCGCCGGTCAGTACTCAAAACCCCGCTTAGTAAGTGTAACGATAGGTTATACTATATGATCATATTTGGTACACCAAATCTCACACATTCTGTTAACAGTATTATTATTATTTTTAAGTTTGTACTTGTTAACTTTTGTCATGTCCTTAGTTTTAAGAGGTTATTACTCTTTATAATAATTCTAATTTTATTATATTTTTTAAGTTTCGTCTGTTTACTCTTGAAACATTTTATGTCAATACAACTGTTACTAATTGTACTCAAAATTGTAACAAAAATACTTTCGAAACTGTGCTATTATTATTGTAAAACTGTTTTACTACCTTTATCTGTCATGAGCTTGTCTTGCTGTTTCTTGGGTTTAAATTCATTAGTTTGCATCTTAAAATCCATTTTATCATCAGTTTTGCTTGGCATCTATTCTCTTGGCAATCTTCTATTAAACACACAATATTTGTACATTTGGATATTCTACCATTACCAGTGCTTGACAGACAATTAACCATATACTATCAAAACTGTAGGGGTATCCGTACAAAACTGCATGCTTTATATATGAATATTCTCACTAGAACATATGATATTATCATACTGACAGAAACATGGCTAGTACCGGAAATCAATAATAATGAATTCATTGACCAGCGTTACGTTGTGTACAGGTGTGATCGCGATCGGGCTAGCACTAATAAACTGGAGGGTGGCGGTGTTCTAGTTGCTGTACTGAAAATGCTCCGACCCTCTGAATTAGACTTAAACACTTCCACGAACATTACCCCACTTCATAACTACATAGAACAAATTGCTGTTGAAATACCTAGTGGTAAAAAACTAAAGCGTCACGTCGTGGCTGCTGCATACATACCTCCTAAAACTCCCCCACCTATATATGAAAAGCATTTCGAATCACTTTATGAAGCTTTGTGTAATCCTAATGTCGATTTCTTCTGTGTAGCCGGTGATTATAATGTCCCAGAAGCTACGTGGCACATGTCTGCTACCCTGAATACCCCGATAAGCTCACCCTTGTGCTCTGGTTCAACTGCGACTTGTGACTATCTTAATAATTTTATATCCCTTCTAAGTGCCTCTCAGTATAACAGCACACTTAACTCCAAAGGCAAAATATTAGACCTTATAATATCCAACTTACCCTGTTGTGTGCAACAAGAGTCATCTCCGTTGCTACCAGCTGACGTTTATCACCCCCCTCTTGTTTGTGACATAAATATAATAATTAAAAATCCCCCCTTAGACAGGAAATCTATACAAAAATACAATTTCTACAAGGCCGACTACGAAAAAATAAATGACATGTTACAGAGAACCGATTGGCCGGACCTTCTTACACACCAAAAATCTGAAGATGCTTTATCATTGTTCTATGACAAAATAGACCAGATTATCAAGCTACACACTCCTCTAACTTGTTCGAGATCTCCTAATTATCCAGTCTGGTTCTCGCGTCCTTTGATAAACACATTTAAAAAGAAACAGAGGGCCTGGATCAAGTGGAAAAGGTATGGAAACATATCGGATTACGAAGTATTCAAAACACTTAGGGCCAGTTTTGGGAAAATGTGCGGAAAATGCTTTTCTAAATACATAGACTCAGTGGAAGATAGCCTGCACACAAATGTCAAACACTTCTGGACATATGTCTCAAACCGAAAAGACAAACCGTGCATCCCAGCAAAAGTTCACTACAAAGACACCCAATCCAGTGAACCAGAAGTAATCTGCGATATGTTTTCGAATTTCTTCCACTCCGTTTATGAACCTGCGTCGCCACTCTTGTCGCAATGGCAACCACCCGCGGAAACTTCCTCAAGTTGTGATAATATCTCTAGCTTATGCTTTGACGAAAACAAGATCATAAAAGAACTCAAGTCTCTGGATCCTGCCAAAGGTCCGGGACCTGACGGCATACCTGCTTATTTTCTACGCTACACTGCTACTTACATCTGCAAACCGTTGGTCATAATTTATAATAAGTGCGTCACTGAGGGAGTATTTCCAAAAGAGTGGAAGCGTGCAAACATCACACCTGTACACAAGGGTGGGTCGAAGGGTAATGTGGAGAACTACCGTCCAATCTCGATTCTCTCCACTTTGTCAAAGGTTTTTGAGAGACTCGTCCATAATGAAATATTTCCACTCTTACAAAATGTCATTATACAACACGGCTTCGTTAAACAGCGGTCTACTACCACAAACCTTCTGTCTTTCTCCAGTTTCTTATTTGATAGTTTTGACAAGGGCCTGCAAGTAGACGCTGTCTATACAGATTTTTGCAAGGCCTTTGACAAGGTGGACCATGAGCTGCTGCTTAATAAAATTGCCTTTAACGGAATCCGTGGCAATTTGCTACGGTGGTTTGCTTCGTATATTTCTAACCGCTGTCAAAGGGTAGTAATCAATGGTTACAGATCGGGTATTATCGAAGTCACGTCTGGTGTCCCACAAGGCTCCATCCTTGGGCCACTCTTATTTATTATATTTATTAATGATATAGGTAAATGTTTCCACGACACTGAATTTTTATTGTACGCCGATGATCTGAAGGTCTACAAGTCCATCAAAACTGTCGATGATTGCATTTTAGTCCAACAAGACCTTGATAGACTTACAGACTACTGCCACAGTAACAAATTAAAACTAAGTTTACCAAAGTGCAGCTATCTTACGTTTACTAAAAATAAGCATATTATTAAGTTCGCCTATACCCTTTGTCACGTGCCTCTATCTCAACTGAATTTAATTCGCGACCTCGGTGTTATACTTGACTCTACACTGTGCCTAGACTCACACATTAACAAAATTGTCAGCAAAGCTTTCCAGCTATTTGGTTTTATCATGCGGTCCACCCTTGACTTCAAGAGAACCTCATCATATGTATGCTTATATAAAGCGCTTGTTCGTTCACAGCTAGAATATGCAGTGTCAGTATGGAATCCTTTCTACAAAAAATATTCTGAAATGGTTGAAAATGTACAGTACAAATTCTTGCGTGCTATGCACTACAGATGCCACAAATCCTACTTATCATACTCTCAATTACTCAGCAAGTACAAGCTCCTCTCCCTTAGTTCTAGAAGGAATTACCTCGAAGCCACAGTACTATATAAAATTGTCAGAAACCAGTTTAACTGTACAAATCTGAACAGTATGATTTGCTATGCTGTACCTCGAACCATTCACAGGCGGCAGGTACGCGCAGGTACTCTTTTCGCTTTGAACACTTGCCGAACTAACTCAGGCCTGCGCTCACCTGTCCGTCGTATGGTTGACACATACAACAGAACCTTTGTAAACATAGATATCTTCAATTGCACATTAAGTAAATTTAAAATCCTCATTCGCCATTCCCTATTAAATATCACAACAAGTGCTCCATAATATAGTAATATTGTATTGTATAATTTTATCTTTTTCTTTAACTTTGAACAAATTACTTTTTTTTTTGTTATACCTATTTCTTATTTTTTGTTTCATAATAGTCTTTTTTATCATTTACCTTTTAATTAAGTATTTACCACACGTACAGCTATTAATGTTCCTAGCGATTAGCTTTTTTTTCTTGAACTTCTTTGCCTACTTGTGGACAGCGTTGTGGGTTACTTTATAAATAAATTGCTATTTTGTTAGACTAGTTGTAAGTCCTTATATTGTAACTGTTTGCTGTTCCTCCTATTAAAAAAAAAAAAAAAAAAAAAAAAATACTTTACACAATCTATAACGCCAACTTTAAGTCCAGCTGTTACCACTGGGCCATCACTGCAATATAATATTTAATCAAAACAAATTCGAATAATAAACTCCATATCGACCCCAATTTATTCGAAACAAAAACCATTCAATTACAAAAGCTATAAAAGATCGTATCGATTCGATCCTCGGCAACGAATCAACAATCATTTTGTACTAAAACAACCACAGTATCCTGCTGTTGTATTCAATTAATTCACTGTGTGAAGTAAAAGCAATTTTTATACATAAATAATAAAGGCATTGTTATCGGAAGTCAAAAACTCGTTCCATGTGGCTTTGAAAATTTTAATTAAAGATACGTACGCCTTTATGTGCTGGTATTAAATCTTTTCCGTGTAAATATCAGAAGCATCGTTTAATTTGAAAGGGAAATATTCATGTTTTAGCGGTTGAGGAAAGGATGCCTATGGCTTCCGTTTAAGCGTTGATTGGAAGAGATAACGAAGGGACTATATCAGGTGAATAACGTGGCATTTGTATGTTTTGATGTTAAATTCAGTTTTTTTAAACCGTATCTAGTTATATGTCAATGAGAAATATGATGAAACAGAAACAATGTATAATCCTAACTAATATTATAAACGCGAAAGTAAGTTTGTTTGCTTGTTATGCTTTCGCGCTTTAGCGCAAATCAAGAAAATTAAAAAAATTAAAAAATCTGGTTTTCGAAATTCAGGGCACACTGAGTCGCGGGCAACAATTACTGTCTTATCTAAACTAAAATAATAAAGTGTAAAGATTTGATTGTTTATTATGTTCGTTTCACGTTAAAACGGCTAAACAGATTTGGATGAAATTAGGCAAATGGGTAGACCATGGCCTGAATTAGGAAACTTTTTATCCCGATATCCCCACGGGATCGAGACTTTTGCGAGTGAAACCAGGTGCAGATAGTTTTAAATAAAGAACAATTGTTTGAAGACAATTTCCTTATTCCACTCAACTCGATCCAGTATGGAACAACTTGACGCTTATGAGGGATCATGAGCGGCAAGTTCGTCCCGCCATCTACGCCTGGGTCTTCCTTCTTATTTACTTATTCAATAAAACTGACACATGTGACATGTCCACATGTCTGATTCTAGAATTAACTAAAGAAATTGACTGGCCCAAAGAAAATGTGTAAGAAAACGTACACAATTCTCCCGTTTCTTTTTCTTATTAGATAAATGGGAGTTTAAACGGTATTGGTCCCATGTGCACGCGCCACTTAGAATATCGTACAGCAATAACGCCTCAGTTTTATAGCATCCACTCCGTACCTCTCACTATGTCTACACTGTTACTGTTTTAAAATTCTTTCTTATTTTCAACTATCTTGTTACAAAATGTTAATCATAATATGGTATGGTGTAAACGGGATGGAAGTATGGGTATTGGCGCGTGCTAGCTGAATCTAATGTTTTATTTAATTAACCATTTATGCACTTAAACAGGGTGTCCCGAAACTCAACGTCAAGCGGGTACGGGGCAATAAGCTAGGTTGTACCAGTTCTAGCAAAAATAAAAAATATAGTATTTTTTTTTTAAAGACAAGGCGTCAAAGTTTCTTGATAAAACGTTTTTAACCATGATTTAATTAAACTTTATTTTATTGTACTAGACTCACAATATTAATTATTGGTTTTGTGACTGCAATCAATAGCATAGTTATTTAGGATTACATTAAAAAAAAAAACACTGAACAATTTAGAAATTTGTGATCACAGTACCTAAATATCTGATCTAGGGTGTTGATTGTCAACATTTTCAGAAGAATACCTATTATCACTTAACCGAGTAACATGGATTTTATTTTTTATTTTTGCTAGAACTGGCACAACCTAGCTTATTGCCCCGTACCCGCTTGACATTGAGTTTTGGGACAACCTATATATGAATTAAGATCATGGGTCTTGGGGTCCGGGTGAATGGGAAGCCGAGCAGGCGCTTTACTTTCTGTAAATAATTTAATCACACCCGGTCTCAAAACGGTGACGGAAAACCTTGAACCAAAGATGACCTAGAAACAATTTTTTTAAGACATGTGACCTCTACCAACCTGCACTGCGCACGCGTGGTACATTACAGCCCACGTCTTCTCCAAAAGAGGAGGCCTATGTCCCAGCAGTGGGAACATTATAGGCTGATTGTGCTTATGCTATATAAAGAGACAAGAATAAAGAAACATAAAAATGCGTACAAAGACGAAAAGATTTCTAAAGAAATCTCTTCCAGCATACTTACAAGAGTACATAAAAATGTAGACAATGTGTGTAAGAGTACCTACAAGGGAAAACTAAATACACTAATACTGATTTTCAGCCTATTTGAATATATAACTTTTGATCTTGATCTTAATCAGGACAGAAATAGTCTGGGATTTAGGCATCGAAACAAAAGCCTAATCTCATCTGGTTTTTAAACCTACACCAGTACTCGGTATAGCGTCTTTGTTGCTCATATTTTTGAAACATAATTATTTATCCTTATACAACTACCATTCTGGCTCATAATTCCACGATTCAATTAATATTTATCGAAGCTTTAACAATATTTCAACATACCCCTCTTCTAACGCCATATTTATAGCACCGTAAAAAAGAATCTACATCACGGACACACCGCGGAATACGACACAAGGTGACCCCAAAAGTAAATAAAGAATATAAAGAAAAAATATATTCGTCTAAAAAAATCAAAACGCAATTATACGAATAAGGAAACACAAAAAAAGTTGCGTTCAAACCGAGAGGTAGGTTAGATGGGAGAGGGGCCATCTGTATCAAAGGACGAAATGAGGATAAGTTGATTCCGAGTTTATTGAGTAACGACTACACTGGGGATGCGAGGCTGACAGATAGACTGGGCTAATTATATTTTTACGATCAAAAAATCATCAGCCGTCCCATACATTTGAGTCGAGTGAGTATTGGAGTTTTGTATAGGGCCGTGAGCCTTATTAGAAGGCAGGTGTTTCCCTACGTGATCGAATCAGAAATGAAGAGATCTTCAGAAGAACTAAGGTAATCGATATAGCCAGAATAATTGCCAAATTTAAGTGGCAGTGGGCAGGGCACATTGCTAGCAGCACAGATGGCCGATAAGACCGAAAGGTTCTGGAGTGGCGAACAGTACCGGAAGATGTAGATATAAAAGGCCTCCCACAAGGTGGACTGAATACCTTGTGAAGGCCGCAGAAATCTGCTGGATGCGGGAAGCACAGTACCTGTCGAAGTGCCGGAGCTTGGGGGAGTCTTATGTCCACAAGTGGACGTCTTTCTTCTGAAATGATGATGGGGCCAGTTGATATTTTTTCTGGGAGGAAGTTAATCAGTTTGATGATCTAAACTACACCCTTAACTTTGATCACACCTGATACGTTCTGGATACAGGTAAAGAGATATATAAAAAAAATGCCAAATATCCGACAGGAGGGCAAAAGCTTCTTCATATACAAAGAAACATGAATGAACGAAGAATAGTAGCTGTATACGTACTAAATATTTTAATACATAAATAACTTAAGCAGGAATAATATCACAATATCTCCATTTCCCATACAATGCATAACAAAGATACAATCCACTACCCATTCAACCATTAACACCATTTTTCATAAACAATCTCTCCGCTATATTTATCAACCTCATCGCTTTATGTGTCGACGGGCCTTCAAGACCCTCCACACACATCCGATAAGCGACCATCGCCATGAAGGATTATTGAATTCATTCCTCTTAATGTCAAAGAGGCCTTTTATTTGACGTCAGGGGATTGAAAGCCCTCCCTTCTCTATATACGATGTGTAATCAAAGTCAATCGAATTCTTTGAAATGGATCTTGGTTCATCTGAGTTATTTTTCATACGTGTTACGTTCTCAAACGTTTGTTATTAAATGAATATGAAAAAAGTTTACTTTAAAAACATTAAAATATTTAAAAAATAATAGTCTCAACATCATGGCCATGGGGTTCGAGAGCCCATTTATTTTTCCGAGACATTGCCAAGCGGTTGGTCGACTCATCACGTGACCAGAGAGAGGGTTTGCCTGTTTTTTGGCCAAAGTATCAGCATTGCCATACAACGTGGCAATGCTGCCCGCTTTTTTACACTTTTCCTGTTGACAACTATTAAAATTAAATATTAACTCAATGACGCAAGGAATGTTTCAGAATGAAGACAGTACACGACAATTGTCATTCTGAGAAGAACTTTATTCAATTGAGATAAAGTTTAATTTTATTAGTTGTTGAGATCATTTTGAACAGCCTGTTCGTCCCGATATTTTTGACGCTGACTGTACCTACATATTATGGTTTTAAGACTCTTTGTTATAAATAATATAAAAATCGTAAGCATATTTAACACACATAAGGAAGGTTCTTTGCATTCTGTATTACGTTCATCTAATATTAATAGAAAAAGTTGACACAAACCAAAACAAAATTTAAAAAAAGAAAAGTTTTTATACTTCACCAAGAAACTAACCGGCCCCATTCTAAAAATGGAATGAATGAATATTTCATTGAATATTCATTGAAAGACTTTCAAAGAAGTAAAATAAACAAGAAAAATCTTTGGTATGGCTTCAAACAGTGAGGAAATGTAATATAACTAGCGTTGCAATATATTACAATTTGTGGGTAGTCTGGGAGCGAACGGCGTAATTAATATCAAGTTTGCGATAAATTTATGACGGCGCACAGCCAGCTACTTTTATACAGCGATTTTAAACTTTATTGTAAATGCACCAAAGTGCTTATTCAATAGGATGTAAAAGAGAAAGACTGCCTTTGTAAACCTCGAATGCAAAGGTGAGATAATTTTTTATTCCGGGAACAGTGACTTTTATGGCCATTTTATGTTTCTGATGTGTTGATTCAGTATTCTATTACTCTTTGCTATCCCTTATCGATAAATGTGAATAAAATTTGAGAAAAATTAAATTGAAACCATCAGAGTTTACGGCGGCATAATCTGATAAAAAAAAACCTTTACGCATAATACATTCAATAGAACATTTTCACGGTTCAATGTTTATTAAATAAATTGGTCTATGTCTAATTTTGAATTAATATGACTGTTTTAGAATCACCTTTCAGCTATATCTTAATACTATCTCTTAAACAATTACCCGTTCAAATTCTTAGTCATTTACATTTGATGATACGCTTCGGCTATATCCAAAAATGACAATCAAAATCAAATCAAAAGTCATTTATTCAAACTAGGCTGAGATTCAGCTCTTTTTGAAAGTCTAAGTACCATAAGACTGTCCCCCCAAAATGCCCGCCCTTCACGACTTTCTAGTGCTTTAGCTGGGAAGAAGAAGTGGCGCAACAAACTCCCCAGCAGCATAGCTGTCCGTTAAGTTAGAAGAACTTGATTCTATACAATAATAGGGAAATAATTAACTGTTGGAAACATTTAACATTGAATTAAATTATTTGCCATAATATGTCAGCTAACACACGCAACAATTTTTTTCTAACACAAAATTGAAAAAACTATAAGTACTCAAGCAGAAATAAATAAATTGATTTATAAGTGACTACTTGTAAGTTACAGCAGTTATCAATGCAGAATCTATTATTACAGCAGTTAACAATATTTACTCCTTATCAGGAAGAGCTTTAGTAGGTATAATACCAGCGATGCAACATCACCTGAACCACATGATGTCAGGAGATATCAACACAACATAGTCTTTAAACTTTCGTAATCGAGTTATGGTGTGGCGCAAGATACTACGAACTTGCAAACAAAGGAACTAAGTTGGTACCTGAAGCTTTTAGTGTGAGCATACATGCGACTCATGTCACGTAACTGTTTCTTATGTTGATTAAGATCTGAGGTGGTTAAGAAAATCGGGAAAGGAGTTTTTAGTTTAAAACCGTATTTTAATACACGAGAGAGATATTACAAAGAGCCATCTATAATTTCTTATGCATATAGTAAACAGCTATTATTTTGACATTCATAATATTAATTTTAATGGGTAAGTTAATAAAGACTTGTCGTGTAAAACACCACAACAAAAATTCAGTGAGTAGACAAAAAATACAGGTTAAACATTGAGCCAAACAAGTGAATTATCTACCTCCGATAACCGAAGTGCCTTCACATCGGCACTTATCATATTACTCCCCGCCCAAGTCCCAAAACTTGGGTCACAGATATTTTTAGAATCTCTCACAGCCGTCTAACAAAAACAATCTACGGTAATCGGATTCTGCCGCCATACAATCGCGTGTGCATGATGACTCTGCGTATATCCTCCGTTACCATGGCAACTGCTTACCGCTTCCCCCATTGCAAACATACGAGAGGCATAATCTTTACTTGACTTTTCGTTTCCAGAAAGTGTTGGATACAATTTGTAAAGAATAATATTGCGGGAGATCCTTTCTCTTTAATAGATTACACACGGATTTGTTTATATTGGCTCAGCTAAGTGTGTAGTGCAATTTGTGGGTAAACCGTATTCGATTCACTTGGATTCTTTGGGGTAATTTTATGCGCTTTTGCACTTCGGTAAAATTAAACCCTACTTAAAGATCATACATGCCAGAGTTGAAGGAGAATGCCAGGAACTCTATAGAGCTTTGACCCATAACATAAAAGTTGGTTTACAGGCATGCCAAATGTAGCATTCTATTGCTGCATTATTAGTGATAACTAAAACATGTTTAAATGCCTTTAGAACTTGCTGTTTTCGTTCAAATCTATAAACAATTATTACATTTAATTTAAAATAATTCGTTTTGTTCCGCGTGTATGCGCGTTGCTAAGTAACGCGGATGGTTGCGACAAACACAGGAAATAGGCTTTGGGGTTTTAAATTCCTTTTTATCACAAACTTTTTATCCGCAAGTGTAACATAATAACAGTTAAGTAACAAAAGGTCATAATTTCATGCGATAATTTCGATTAAGTTACATTTCCTGTAAATTGATAAAAGGTGGGGCAGGATCTGGCATTGTCTTTTGGTATTAATATGGACACGTTTACTACTTCTAACTCCAGTCATCCAAAAAAATATGTCATATGAACGTCTGCAATATAAAAGAGCCACCACCATAAAAGTTGTATGAAGATATAAAAACACCAAACACTCGGCTTTAATAAAACGCAAAAACAACTTATTAAAATTTTACACCAACCGTAGCTAAATAATTAAAGAGTGAACATGAAATGATTTCCAGTCCGAGCAACATTATGTAAATTATATACCCTCAAACGTATAACTAGGGCCCAGACTTAAATAATAATTACCTCGGGTTATGTCGGGGTACAAATCATATAGTAGACTCAGGTCTGCCGGTTTAACATAGGTTTATTATTATTAATGCCCAAGGAAACCGACGATCGCTGGGGATTGTTCCAGCCAACGGAAGGCTCGTATTAGACCTCGTAAGATATCATAGGGGCACACTTCGGTGTCCTACCAAGGATATTATACTAAATTAATGATGCAAAGAGGGATCCGACTTGGTTCCGTTTTGGAGGGTATTTCGAGAAGTGATTCCTGATCTGTATTTACGGCTTAAGTTTACAACTTGGGAATAGTAAAGTTTTTGCTTTAGAATGCCATAACTGCTGAATTACGGCAAATGAGATTAAAATTAATTCCCCTGGAGATTTTAACTTTGCAAGAATTTATTATAATTATAAATTAAGAATAACTTAAATGATTAACACACAGACAAGATTATATTATTCTGATAGTTTAGAGTCTCCCTTGTTTCTTCAAAAACAAATTGTCAAATTATCACTTCCCAAACAATTTTCCGCATAATTTAATTTGCCAAATTATTACTTAGCAAATAAACTCTTCACAAATAATTTTAACGCAAACCTAATGTTTGGCAAGTGAACGTTTAAATAATAACTTGCTTACCAACTGGTACGTTTCCCAATTTCAATGTAGCCAAATATTTCAGTTGGTATAACATATTTTACCCAAAATTAAATAAGCCAATTTTGCATCGTCAGTTTTCAATTTACCATTTCTATTCAGTCAACGACGATGTTTTATTACAAGGGTGTTTTTCCACTTGGGATAAAATCTTAACAGTAATAATATTAAGATTCTGGTAGTAGTTTGTGATTTTACATTCAAAAATTTGTTTCTGGCACTCGCCGGCCGCTGCCGCGGCACGCTCGCTTCGCTCTCTCGGCTCGTGCGTTGTGTCCTCACAGTGCGCTCACAGTTCTAACCTAACCTACAGTTCTGGTAGCAGTTCGTTTTTCGTACGTCATTTATAACCATTGACCAGCTGACATTGAGATTATACTATCGGGTGAACGGTCACAAAAAAAGAAAAAAAAATTTTGGATAAAGACGGCAGAATTATTCGAATTCTGCAACACAAATCTAAATACTCTGAAATAAAATGTCCACTGCAAAATTTTTAAATTGTAAGTTACAAATATTTCGTATCAATTAAATGATTCTATTAAAATAAGATTGCATTTTAAATTATATATTTCCTAAAAAATCTTATTTTGTCTTTATATGTTTTTCATAATAAATCATTTGACTAAATGTTTATTGGATTGTTTGCTGTAATAAATCTTTTGATTAAAAACCAAATGTTTCAAGGACATTATGCTTCGTAATATTCTGCCGAGTAAAAATTTTGCGAAATGAAAATGTGCATGCTAAAATCATTCCAAATATTGCTTTGGTACAAAAAAAGGTGGATAAAATTTGTTTGGATAATGAAATTTCGTTTAAACGGCAGGATCCCGATAGTTTAATATTCTTACTAGATACATACCCTCTTATTTAAAAATGTTGCTTAAAGTTAAGAGATGATTAAATGTCAAAAATTTATGGTTAAACAGACGCTAATCATTGCCTAACTTTAAGCAACTTTTATAAATATGGGGAACAATGTCCAATTAATTCTAATCTCTAGTTTTCAATATAAAACAGAATATAAAATTGAATTCCGATAGCATAAAAACTGTACTTAACAAGTAACGCAAGATTACAATTTAACTACAATACACGGAATTGGATAACTTGAGAGCCGACCAAACCCTTCTGTTTATCCAATTAATCGCGAGGAGTTTTACCAGACAATGAATTTCATTCGGATCTTAAAGTTCTTAAAGTAATCTTCTTACTCGAACCTACAGACAATATAACCGTCTCTTTCACACTTTCTGCAGCTGATGAAGCTAAAATCTAGGAGAAATAATGTCAGCCTTGTAACTTAATCAAATTTCGTTCAGTTTGGCCGTGAGTCGAGACGGAATTTCATTTAGCGAATTAACACTATTTAGAATTTTACTGTACCGTTTTAAGATTTCGCGGGTTTAGTTCCGTTTCAATTTGAAAGCCGCGAATTAGCTTGGAGTTTTAAGTTTGCTGCGTACCTGGGATGATATTTTAAAGAGCTGTTAATGTTTTGGATATAAGGTATTAAAGACCTAAAACAGAAGAATTTTCGTGTAGAAAATCACCTATTTTTTACACGCTTTATATTAGCTTCACTTGTATGTTTGTTTGTTTGTATGTAACCGACTCCTTAGAGCGCGATTTTGACCCACTTTTAACGGTCAGATTTCATTGAAACTTTGTAAACTTGACGAGGACCGATGACAATTCAATAATTTAATAGCACCCCACGCTTTTTAATTGAATTAAATTATTTTCTCCTTTTTTAGTTTGGTTTTTAAAGCGTGTTTTTTAGTTTTTTAAACTATTATTTTTACAAGGTGAGAGCGTCGTCCGTTTCTGTTCTTAGGTGCAACTTTTTATAAAAATATTTTTACATTATTAGCCTATAATATTCTCACTGCTGTGACACAGGCCTACGCTCGGTGAAAAGGAATGGGCCTCAACCAAGCACTTGGGCCCAGTGCGGGTTGGTAGATGTCACATGTATTCGCATTTTTGGTTCTAGAACATACCGGTTTCCCCACACTATTATCCTTCACCGTTGTGAGAGCAACGGTGATCGTATAAATTAATTACCTATCAGACTTGAAACTAACCAGAACCATTAGGTACTACTGCATCAATTTCTTCTACCAGCGCTGGGGCTCTCTCTTGCATAGGGTCGCAGCATAATGCTGAGTGATAGCCGTTTTGCGTGGATGTGACGCATGTTTCCCTCAACCTTTTCTTATTTATTTTTCTGTGTTCCTTTTCTTTTTGCGTCATGTTTACCGCAAATAAACGTTTTTTCTTTCTTTTCTTTCTTCTTTCTTTCTTCCTAGTAAAAATATCCTGTTAAGGCGGTGATTTCTTGAAAACGCTCAAAAAGTTGGTTTTTTAAACCAGTGTATCTCTTTAACCGTAAATAATTTTGAGAACTAAAAAATATATGATATTTTGCATAAAGTGATGGAACTGAAAATATAATTAAACATACTTTAATGCATCAAAAAATCATCAAAGTCACCTCTAAATTATCTTTAAAACCAGTTTATCTCTTCAATAACAATTATAATTAAAAATATACCATAAAATTCCAAATGCCAAACTGCATCCAGTGACGGATTATTTATTTTTTAACAGATTTTAACCCGTATCGGATTGCAATAAGAACTATTATCGCTCATAACGACAATATCTAAAGTTACCAGGGCCTTAACCGAACTACAGCTCATAGCAAACTTTTTCCAAGCGGTTGTTGTCAAAAACTTGTTTATTTCCAACTCGTTGTGTAAATTGCCTGATCAATTCTGACTCAGCTAATGGAGTCGCTTTTATTTGAAATTAGAAGTTCTCCTCTAGTTTGTGTGTTGTCTATGGATAAATTATTTAATTGAATAATTGAGGTATGAAAACTTCTAATTTGATTACTGAAATGCTGTCCATCAGATTTAAGGGTTTTATGTGCTTATGTGGAAATAGTTGCGGTTAAAGATATTTGATGTTGATGTTATTGCTATTTTTGGTATCAAACTATTTATCATCTTTTCTCGTGTAGACCTTAATAATAGGGTGGCAGCTGATACCGTAGTAAAAACATAATTCAGAAAATAAAATTGATAGTAGACTGCCCAGGGTGTTTCTGTAGTACCTACCTTAGTATCGTCATTTACGGAGGCTTTGCAAAGTTAATACAACAAAAATAAAACAACCGACTTCCTAAAAAAACACTACAAAGTGAAAAATAACTTTAAATTCGAAAATTGGTGTCTTTATATCTGTATTTTAGTTTTCTGCCACCGATTTTTAGCTATGATACCTTCCCCACACGAATTCGTATACAACTACTTACATTGTAAACTGTGTGACAAGAAATATTAGAGAGACATTATCAGAAAGAAACTGGATTGAAAACCTATTTATTTATTTAAATTTCGTACATAACACCCTAACAGCTATGCGCCAATGCGATGTTACTACTATAAACAAAAGTTTCAAAAGTCATCTTACTTACGTTATCGAAGCTAACGCAAAAAATACCCAAGCCAAGTTAATAAAATTTATATGGACCCACCCCTGAAGCCCTTCCCATTTACTAACCCACTTACCCACCATATCCAACAAAAATAGTTTATTTTTTATTTTATCGATCCACAATTGCCAGAGATACAGACGAGGATTTGAGAACTTCCTGCTTTTTAAAGTCGGTTTAAAATACTGTCAAATATTCCAAAAACTAAACCATTATTATCTAAAGCTTCCCCACCCTTTTTCAGCTCTCAAACGATATTAGAAAGATATACTTACACACAGTATTTGCATTCGTTTTGTCCGCAGCACCGTCCACTTTGTACAACAATGGTTGTTTGAGCTACAAATTAAATGCAAATTGCTAATCCACTATTACGACTCAGCATGTTGATGCCGTTTAATTAGTTCATTTGGACAAAAGAAAAGAATCATCCTTGGGGATTTGGTCTACAGTTTATTTATTATCGGATTAAAGAAATCGACCGAGATTAAGGTCCCAATTTTGTTTTCTATTGTGATGTTATAAAAGTAAGGTCAGCAAAAGAGATTAGTAACAAGGGTTTTCGGATAAAGTTGAAGTTTAGTAAAAAACCAATCATTGTTTTCAAATTAAATGTAATTTGATAAATGAACTCTTTTTTTTCTAATGGTTAAATGACATTTTATTCGATAACATCCATCGGTTGCTTACTAACTTCAACTATACCCGACGATTCTGCAGGCTTAGCACGAGCACAGATTTGTCGACGGGAGAATAGACATGACTATTAACTAAATGATGTACATAGGAGAAGATAGCTAAGTTTTCCTATTCATGATCACAGTTATGCGTTCTAAACAAATCATGGTTTTGTAGATAATCATTATACTTTGTGGCCGTTGAGTAGAAAGTTTGTTGTCAGTGTGATTTTGACAGTTTGGGAAGAAATATTCTTCTGAAATAGTCTACATTTATAAGGACCTAGACAAAGATCGTTAGAAACGAAAGACTAAATCACAGATTGTGGAAGGATATCTACAGTGCGATGTCAAAACTGCAGAAATGAAATGTCACTTTGTGTTGAAAAAGCACTGTCTATTCTTCGTAGAAATAGAAAGCGTCATGCTAAGCCTGCTGGTTACTTATCTATCTCTTTTAGTGACTGTACCTATTTGATTTCTCGAATGAGAAGACTATACCTAGAAAACAATTTGACATCGTACAAAGAATAAAATTACAGCCCAAAATTTGAGACTATTGTGTCCTCAATCAATAAAATTGCTGCCTCTATCTACTCAACCAGTTCTTCTTCAAGCTTCAATTTCAGGAGGAGCTAGGGTAGCCCAGAAAATTCCAATTTTCTTAGGTTTTTTCAAATTGCCGGTCAGTATATGTTGAACAAAATAGGATTCCCGATCGAATGACTTATTCATGAAATAATCATTCAATTAAGGATTCAATGAATTTAGAGGATTGTATTGATGATTTTAATTATTATAATTTTGTAAATACATTCGTGTTAAGGTCGCGAGTAATATATTGTTTAATATACAGCATGGCATTGATTGACCTGCAAATTCCAAAAAACGTAAGAAATTTTATTTTTGCTTACCTTACGGCATCCTCCTTATCAGTAGGACACGTTAAATTATATTATATTTTTTTATAAGAGTGTGGAAATCATCAAATAACTTCTCCCGCTCTGAGTGGAGCGGGCGGGAGTGTCAGAGTTTTACTGACTAAAACCCACCCGTGTTCCTTCAGTTGCCTGTGTGCCAGGGGCCGCGGTATCTGTTTCGAACAGCCCGCACCCCTGGCAGGCATAGGCCCTTGCGGAGCCCACCAGTTGGTGTTGACATCTCTTTGAGGCGCGCGTGGAACACAACGCGCCATCAACCCGGGCTTGGTCCTTACCGGACAGCAAGCTACCCATTACTCGCCGTCCGCAAGCCCGCGACTTTGTGTAGTGTTTAGAATTAGATCACCTTTACCGACCGACCGACCGACCGTTATGCCTAATTTCGGATCCGCTGTTAATTAATTCTGTCTAAAATTCTCAATTTAACGGCTTCGTGATAGGTCTTTATTATTCTGTATGAAAAAACTGTAACTATGTGTGAGTTAAATAAATGAATTTGTAGTACATACCTTTTTTCTGTCTTCACAGCTGACAAAGCCCCTCCCGGCTTCCCAAACATCGCGCCACCACCGACCACCATGGTTGTCGAAGTGGGCCACACCGCCACACTCCCGTGCCAGGCTACCGGTAACCCCTCACCAAAGGTTCGGTGGCTCTGGAACTCACTCCCGCTGGATGTCGCTTCCAACCCGAGATACGCGCTGTTGAATGACAAGATGCATGGTAAGTAATATCTATAGCTTTTCTGTCTTTTACTGCGCAATGGATTTCCATGGGATTATCATCATCATTTAGATAACATATTATTCTGGATGGTTTAAAATAAATACTAGTTTTTTTCCAGCGGCTTCGCCCGCGTGGATGTCGGAAATTATCCCACAGGACAGTGCCTACTACCGGAATTAAAAGTATCCTATATGTTAAACCAGGTTATAAACTATCTCTGTGTGTTGTGTGTTTGTGTTCATCAGATTGCAAACTATTTGTCTGCCAAATTTCATCCAAATCCGTTCAGCCGTTTTAGCTTGATTGAGTAACAAACATCTAAACATACAAACTTTCACATTTATAATATTAGTAGGATTAAATCTTATTATAATTAAAATAACTTGATGTTTTGTGAAGTTGTAAAAAACGTGCAAGGCAAGTCGGGTCGCTAGTTCATAGTCCATAGTAGTGCCTGATACATTGGACCACCACACACACAATTCGAAGTAGGAAATAAATCAGGAACAGCTACTGAATTTGGAGCCATGTGAAAAGTTATCGATTATTCAATTCGCTGTTGAAACACAGATAAGCGCACTTCGAAAAATTGCCCGTCCTCTAGCCTGGAACAGGTAAATACTCTCTAAGAAGAACCTTATGTTCACACAAGTTTAGAAAGCTAGTCCTGGGGGCTTACAAACTCGATTCACCCAATCTCTTCCATCTGTACAAAGTACAAACGTTGACTTGTAACAAGTAATCTAGAGAGCATTCGGTTTTATGCCGATTGAGGTTAAGTTGAGATAAATATTGTCATTACTAACAGTGACCAATCCAAACTGTCGAAACATCATCATCATCACCTAGCCTATTCTCAACTATGTTGGGGTCAGCTTCCAGTCTAACCGAATGCAGCTGAATACCAGTATTTTACATAGACTGACTGCCTATGTGACCTGCGGACAGAGCTCCGGCGGGATCTCATGGCGACATGGAGACTACGATTGTCGCAACCCAGTGCTCGGCATGCCACAATAGCGGCGGCAAGTCCCCTCTTTGAGAAGTGGCTTGAGAGGTCGCACTGTTGCACTCGCGCTGACGCAGGTCCTCAACGGACACGGTTGTTTCGGGAGGTTCCTGTTTCGGATAAGGCGGGAGGAAACGCCCGGGTGTTTCCACTGCGAAGATCGCCTTGAGAACACGGTGGAGCATACGGTGGAGGTCTGCCCGGCTTGGGCGGAGCACCGCCGTGTCTTTGTAGAGGCGATCGGTGGCGGCAATCTCTCGCGTCCGGCCCTGGTCCAGGCCATGGTACGAAGCGAGAGTGCATGGGTAGCCGTCACCTCCTTCTGCGAAGCAGTAATGCTCGCAAAGAGGGAGGCGGCGCACGTGAGGGAGAGGCAGTATATGCGCCCTCACGGCCGTAGTCGCCGCGGGAGACGCCCTGGGCGTCGGGAATCTCAGGCTGATTCCCAGCCACCGTAGGCGCGGGCTTGCGGACGGCGAGTAATGGGTAGCTCGCAGTCCGGTAAGGACCAAGCCCGGGTTGACGGCGCGTTGTGTTCCACGCGCGCCTTAAAGAGATGTCAGCACGAACTGGTGGGGTCCGCAAGGGCCGATGCCTGCCAGGGGTGCGGGTTGTTCGAAAGAGATACCGCGGCCCCTGGCACACAGGCAACTGAGGGAATACGGGTGAGTTTTAGTCAGTAAAAGTCTGACACGCCCTCCTGCTCCACCCAGAGCGGGAGAAGTTATTTGATGATTTCCCACCCAAAAAAAAACCCAGCCACTGGGTAATACGATACTCCTTGGTAAGACTGCTTGTCAGACTTTCGGGCGTCTGACGATCCATAACGACTGTCAAAGATCCACGAACAGCGGGGACCAACGGCTTAATGTGCTTTCTGAGGCACGGAAGGGGTCTTGCAACCCTATATGGAACCCTAAAGACGATTATAATGTGCTGTGATTAAACATTAATACACGGTGCGTCAATGCGGTTAATCTCGTAGTAATATGTTCATAATCATATTGATAATTATTTATTTGCAATCATAGTCAGTTAATCGCTTCTTGCGTTTTGTAGACGATCAATAAATTGATTTGCGCACAAATGTGTATCAATCACGTAAATATTGACAATTGCAATTGACCGCTTCGGGGAGCCTTAACAAAATAAAACCATATTATTTATTATACCAACTCTGGGCTTAGTACACACTAGCATACTATGCATTTTATCGTCAAAGAATCTGCAATGTACCTTTATGCGCTGTCTCTCTACACAGCCGATATGAAACACAATGAAAGTAGAGAATTTGCATGTCCAATCGCCCTGTATCTGGGAACTGCTTCCTATTCTAGATAGTCTGCATCATTCTAAAGTCCATTGATACCAAACTTTCTTTTTATTTTCAATAATGTGTTGTGTTCACGTTTCTGACGATTCACCCGAGGGTATTGAGGGAATAATAATGTTGAAAACTTAAAAAGATGTAAAAAAGGTCTGTTTAGATGTTTCGATGCAGTTAGGACTGCGATTTCTTGAATGCTATGTTTATTTATGTTTGGTTCCTATAAACAAAAATGAGTCGTTTTTCTTACCAATGATAGATTTTTTTGTTGCCAAACTGTGCACGTAAATAGATTCGTAAGCTGATTCTACCTGCGATAGCTACTTCCATATGGGATTGTCTACTATGCGAAGCTATGAGTCTTAATTTTAACCATTAACGGCCCGTAAATTATAGGAATTGACCATTAGTGGTGTTTAGGAAATTGGAGCAGCTAGAAAATTCTTGGTTATAAGTCCATTGTTTATTTTATGTAGATACTTGAAAATCTTCTTGACAATAAGGTATTATTAGGTAACGTGTCTTAATTCGATTCTGGAGTGCTAATAAACCACTAACAAAAACACAACATTTTTATTTAATTGATTAATGCCATAAAAATGCATTAAATTTTACATTTTCAAATTTCGCGCGTAATTTGACGAAAACGCTGGACGCAGTGGACGCCATATTGCTCTGTTGGTATGACGTCAGTTTGCTGTATAAACAAATGCGCTGATATCTTATAAGATAATTGTTTATAATTAAAAAAATGAGTTATTTTTCTAGTTATTGTTGGTTTACTGTTCCTGAATGCAAAATATTATTTAAATAAAAATTACTTTGGTTACGAAAGTAATAAAAGTAAAATTGCTCAGTTGACATGCCGTATGACGTAATATCATGGTGTTCAAAAACAGATTCGAAAAAACTAAAATCTTTAAATTCATTTTAAAATTTATTTTGTTATTTCATGAACTAAAACTAATATTTTCCGACTGCATTTTGCCTAAGCTATCTGAGTAATCTATATCTATACTAATATTATAAAGAGGTAAAATTTGTTTGAAAGTTTGTAAGTTTGTATGTAGGGGGTAATCTCCGGAACTAATGGTCCAATTGTAAGATTTTTTTCACTGGTTGGAAGCTGCATTATTTGTGAGGGCTATAGGCTATAAATTATATTTATATGTTGCATATTAGCCGAGCTATCACAATGTATGTCTAACCAGGCGGAAGAAAACAGAGTTATTTGCATGCGCTGCCTAAACAGTTGTATATAATTAAAAATAATGTAAGGCAACTTTGTCCGCCCTAAATAGGTCTACAAAAAAGTCCGCGATACCATACTTCTATCTTTTATATTTTAGCAGATATAGTAGCTTTTATGTATCCAAAAACTTTACTTACTTTTGGATGATTTTTTAAACAACCAAATATTAATCCTTATCTAAAAAATATATTTTATAATCACAAGGATATCACAGAGTATAGATTTTCCCTTTATAGTATGTCAATTGGTTAAACAGTTTCGAAGATAACACGCGCTAGGGCATCTAGCTCCGAGCGTTCGCAGCGCCTCGCTAGCCAAGTATGAGAATATCTCAGGGCCGTCCTCGGGAGTCTAGCACTGAACGTGCGTAGCTTCTCCCTGATTTAGGGCAGTATGTATCTGCAACATGGGATAGATTGACTAGCTCGAGCGTTCGCAGCGACTCGCTAGCCAAAGTGTGAGAACATCTCAGGGCCATGCTCGGGAGTCTAGCGCTGAACGTGCGCAACAACCCCCTGATCAGCATGTATCTGCAACAAGGGATAAAGAGACTAGCTCCGAGCGGTCGCAGCGACTCGCTAACTAAAGTGCGAGAACATCTCAGAGCTGTGCTCGGGAGTATAGCGCTGAACATGCGCAGCATCTCTCTGAATTAAGGCAGTATGTCTCAGCAAATGTTGGTAAATCCGTGCAACATCGGTGAATTAGCTACTTTTGTAAAACAAATTTGCTGAAGTTAGTACCAAAAAATTTTTGGACGCCCCTGGTGGCAGAGGGTGAACATACCTCGCCAATTAGCTCTGGCAGTGGATTCTTCAGGGATTGCAGCTACTTTATTGAGCGACAGTAAATCTGCACACTCTACCTTCAAACTCCTACTGACAGTTTCATTGGAGCAACAGTCGATATATTTGATATCCAAAAATGGGCCTCTTAGTCAGTTGTTACAAGATACGTCGCTGATAATATGGGAGGAATGTACCATGACTCATAGAGCTCATGTTGAAGCAGTCAATCGAACACTATAGAACAACTTATAGATGCAGTTCATCTATAAGTTGTTGCAGACTGTGAACTATACGACCCAGACTCTCATTTATAACGATTTCCGCTGCGTTAGCGCCCAAAGTTGGAGAAGAAAAAGACCCTTCTCCAACTTTAAGCAGCTGTTGTGGAAAATCGTTATCCGTATTTAAGGTGGGCTATCATGTTAGTGTGTAAATTTAGGGTTTGAATTATACTCCATAGGAGCGATGATTTTAGACACGCCTTGATGATGTCCACTCGTGTCTCTTTTGTGTCTGCCGAAAGTCACAAGTAAAACAAAAGTGACACCACCCATGACAGCGACTGAGTTTCTCAAGTCCTTAAGTGTTCGATCCACTCCTTCAATTGTACATTAGTCCCACATAATCATTATGATTATTAAGTACCTAGGCATTGTGAGATACGGGGTGTACTTAAATAAAGGAGTTTCAGTAACGGCGAATTTCGGTCAAAGTAGACCACCTGACAGCTTCAGATGTGCTCCTATTTATGATGTCTGCTAAGAAAACTTCAATAATTTATTTGTTTCAACGACGCAATGACATAACGCTATCGTAGGTATCTATAGGTTACATGGCAGAGCAAAGCTTCTCCCAGATTAGATCAAACTGGTGTGATTTATCTGTTCAGTTATTGAGGTAGTCAGAAATCTGAAAATCTGACAGCCAATAGTAAGGGTTGTCGTATTACCCTGTAACAGAGCTGTGGAGGTTACATAGGCAGACACTTCATATAAAATACCCGTACATATCGTTATATGTACTAAATAGAGACATTCATTGGCTTTGTTCAAGGGCTATTGTCTCATCTAGAAACGATACAGTTAATGAAATCAATCATTTAATTTTACACAAGTCCCCGGAAAAGTCAAAATCTACAAGTCCATTGATACAGTGTGTAATGTCGAAAATGCAGTTCACTTTCCGCAAGAATTTTTAAACTCTTTTAATCCATCCGGGATGCCACCTCACGAACTGCTATTGAAAATCGGAAAGCCTGTCATGATTTTAAGAAATTTAAGCCAACCTAACCTGTGCAATGGCGCAATCCTACTAATAAATGATTTAAAAGACAACTTAATTACAGCGACCATTCTCATCGGATCAGGCGCTGGCCAGATAGCACAGATCCCGAGGCCTCCAATAATTCCCACGGAGCTGCCTATATCGTTCAAGCGACTCCAGATTCCCGTTTAACCATCATTTGCCTTGACTATTAACAAGTCCCAGGGAAAACCAGATTATTTTGTTACCGGAAAATAAAACAATCTCAAATATTGTATACAGATACCTACCTAAATTACATTTATAAAATTCTGTCATCTATAGAAACCTACAATATCAGCGAGTAATACTTAGGGGCTGTATCTTCGAAATTCACGCAGACGAAGTCGCGGGCGAACTGCTAGTATACATATACAACGAGTAACATAATTAACGCAAGACCTCATACACCCTAATTAGAGTATTGAGTTAAAAGCATAGATAACCAAACCATTTTTTTTAAAGCTAACTGATATTATTAATTGCCTATCATTATCACAACCTTGATGACAATTCATATATGATTTAAAAAAATGGGTAAATTAAAGTTTTGGCATTAACTAAAACCACATTTAAATATGATGAAATGTCACCCAAGAAGCCATTTAGATTTAAAGCGTAAAGTATTTTTTTCAAACTATCACATAACATCACGCCTGTAATCCCCGAAGGGTTAAGCAGATGTGCACTTATAGTACACCCACATTTCGCTAGTTAAGTTTAAGTCCCATGGAATAGGGGGGCGAACCTATTGCCATGAACCGGGCACGAATCCAAACTCCAGCCAGTTACTGAGAAATCACTGATGGAAAAACCCTGTAGCATTTTGCCCGACATGGGAAAGCACTGGGTACCTAAACTAATGTGGTTATGATCTTAATAGGGTACTTTACTCGGTGTAACAGAATAGACGCAAGACCTGAAAGTAGTTTGTTCCTAATTGACTACTGAATAGATTTCAGTAACTTTTGATATAAGTATATTTTTTTAAATTATGTATTTTGCCATACCTACCACTGATTGAGCCAAAGAAAATTCAATCTTATTCTAGAAAAAATAAGACTCAATTTTTAATGCATAAATTAATGCTTGGGTCGACACGTTGTTCTTAAAAAAAATGCAATGCAGTCCTTTTTGCATTTTAATATATATGAAAAAATATTGTGAGAATATATTTCAGTTTTTTACATACCGTCCTTACTTTAAAGAAGGCAATTTAAAAAATAAATAATTAAAACTCATAAAATAAACTCGAAAAAGTTGAACCATTTTACTAACTTGATACAGAGGTTTTTTTATTGAATGAAACCACTTCATTTATTCTGTACTTATATTTGAATAATTTGATGCCTTGTATTGGTAGATAAAATATTTAAAACAAGCATTATATCTACAGTATGTACGAAAATAATTATCCCATTTCAAATTAATTTTAAAATGCAATAAACATACTTATATACGCCGACTATACGCGATTCAGTCATCGACCGACTGCAGGTGAGTATAAACGATTCAGCGTCACCGACCCGAGCGTGACGGTTCAGTTTCAACCACTGTTCAGAAAGAGCGCAAAGTGCGCATAAAGAAGTTTTCACTCCAAAAATAAAGTAATGTCATAAAAATATTACCACATTGAAAAACAATTCAAGAATTTGAAATATAGCCGCGATACGGTACGATAAATCATGGCGGCCACTCTCGACATGAAATTGTTTTAGCGACCTCTTGCATCACTTAGTGTCACCTAAAATTAAGTTTAATTAAGAAAAGATGGGCGCGATTAAAACACGCCGTAGAGACGAATTTAATTTGCAAATCATAATGAAAGTTCGTCGTATGCTCGAGGTTGGGAGCCACAATATGATAAGGAGCATCCCGACGAAATGTTAATTATATCAAGTTTTAAGTACCGCGAAAAACGCCTTGAAGATATTTATTTTCTATTTAATTTGTAATCACATCTGTGACATTTTAGAAATGTGGGTTTCGTGCAAGCTTTAAAGCATCCATACTAAAGGGAACCAAGTTATGTCTCGTATCGACGTTGCATCGAATTGCGAATTTGTTTACCAAACTATTGCAAATAAGATAATAGATACATACATACTCAGCCTATAAGGGAGCGTCCATTAATTACGTGAGGCGTGGGGCGAGAGGGTCGAGTCGAATCTCACACAATCTCACGTGGAGGAGAGGGGTGGTCTCGGCAAATATCACTTAATTTATATTTTTTTCCGCAAAGAAACAATGTAATATAACGAGAAAACCGGGTTAAATTATGTAAAACATGTTTTTTCCGCTAATTTGCTAAATAATAAAATCAAAAATCAAAAGTCATTTATTCAAACTAGGCTGAGAGTCAGCTCTTTTTGAACGTCAAAATAAAATTACATAAGACAGTCCCCCCAAAAACGCCCGCCCTTCACCACTTCCTTCAATATTTATCGCGGTTATGCTAATGCCACAAAGTAGCACTGTAGCTCCTCGATAGTTAAACCGCCACTGGCCAGCCAAGCCAGCCAAATGCAACGCATAAATCCAACGCAAATAAGCACAGATTAACATTTTTACACTAAAACCACGTATTTGAAATATCTCACGTGAGATTATGGGGAGGGGGGAGGGTCGAGCCAAATCTCACGACATTTCACCAGAGCGGGGATGGAGGTCGAAAAATTGCCAAAATTGCTTCACGTAATTAATGGACGCCCCCTAACGTTCCCATTTCTGAGACACAGGCCTACTCTGTGTGAGAGGGAGATGATATAAACTCACTGCAATATTATTAGTTTTTAGTTATCTTGCTGCGCCCTAACAGGGTCATGTACTCACTAGTTTTAAGTCTAGTTTTAAATGTACTAATATTGGATTCCAATAACTAGGATAATTTCATGTCACATTATATTTTATTGAAATACATTCTGAGCACGTATCCGCATTTTCAGAACTGCTTATTTGCTTTTCATTTCAATCTGCGTCCCGGCTGCAAAGAAGGGTTAATAATACAATTACCACTAAATACACTCCAATGTCCATAAACACGTTGGTAGGGACGCTGCAGGGGACATCGACGCAAAATGTGTTATCATTGTACATGGTACATTTTTCAAAAATAAATGCCATACATTTTGACCGCGTGGGCATTGTACTTTTCAAGAAACAGCCAGTATTTTTTTACACGCTTTATATTAGCTTCACTTGTATGTCAGTATGTCAGTATGTAACTCTCCGTGGGTAATTTGCGCGCCTGCGGCCTTCCTTGGTTCTGGTAGCCGTTTTTCAGGCTCCCTCTCCGAAATCGAACTCTGATTCCCCGTATTTATAATATTTATAAATAATTATTTTATTCTCACTAATAAATAATTTACACGCTTTATATTAGCTCGGGTTGTATGTATGTATGTAACGGAATCTTTGAGCGCGATTTTGACCCACTTTAAACGGTCAGATTTCATTGAAACTTTGTAAACTTGTCGAGGACCGATGACAATTTACTAATTAAAAAAAAATGGGAAAAAAAACACGTTTTGTAGTTAGCAGAACTAAAAAATAGAAAATAAATAATAGTTTAAAAAACTAAAAAACACGCTTTAAAAACCAAACTAAAAAAGGAGAAAATAATTTAATTCAATTAAAAAGCGTGGGGTGCTTGACATTAATTGATTATAAAAATACCTCAAAAAGCACCCCACGCTTTTTAATTGAATTAAATTATTTTCTCCTTTTTTAGTTTGGTTTTTAAAGCGTGTTTTTTAGTTTTTTAAACTATTATTTATTTTTTTACTGTTGGAAAATGTCTACGCTATGGGGGTCTAGAATCATGGTTCCAGCTTTCGCGCCGATGCCGCCCTGTATATAAAGTAAATCCGCGTCAAAAATTCAACAACAATTAAATCGTCCATCTGTATTCTGAAATGTTAATAATTTCAATTTTAATGCCATTATGCACTCCACAAGAGGTGAGAAAGTAATTTAAATTCAGTTAGAGCAAGCCACGGGCAACTCACTGTGGGCTCTTTTAATCTCATTAATTTTAATTTATTCGAGTAGATTATTTCTCCTCGGTCGAATATTTCGTAGCTCTCTGTAATGGGCGTAAATATTGATAGCCGTAAAAAGATATCGGGCCTGCAGCTCGATTTTTCTGCGCTCGCTGCAATCGCCTTTGTGGATAATTTCAATGGTAGCCTTTCATTTTGAGTTAAACGAAAACTAACATTTAACGCTATGTTTTTTCTTGAATTTATTTTATCTATAAGGGAACCAATCTATATATCACGGAAGATGGTATTTTGTAAGCCTTAATAACTGGGATATAATGTGGAAATTATTCTAATGATTTTAAATTGAACGTCGCGTCGGGTCTAAACGACTGGCTTATTTATTGAAAAAAATAATGGAAGTTATACCAGACCATTATCTCCGTAATTTGATAAATGTGTGAATATTTGAAATTATATTGTAATTAATTTGTAAAACCATGTCTAACGCGGGCAAAAAATCGATAATCACGTAAAAACTAACGGGCATATTTTCATGAAACTTTCACCATCTAAAAGACAATTTCAGTACCCAAATTTTAGTATATAGGTACGGCTTTTATTTGTATTGTGCGTGATAAATCAAGGTGGGTTTTTCCGGCAAAAAAAAGATTTAAAAAAAAGCTGCCTTCAAATTTGGACCAAAACTACATGGCACTTTGATAGCATCCCTTTTTGCTAATTTAAATACCTATTTTTATTTAGAGCCTCTTAATCTTTCATGAAATTCCTCGTAGTTCTAAGTGATAGCTAATAAACACAAAATATAGCTATGTTAATAAACCACCCAAGTCTTGCAGATCCTAGTTCCGAAGATCCGATCCAATGAGTGCCTGGCGGGTTAGTGTCGCCGACGTAAGATAACTTAGTAACATTATTATACACAGGTGCCCGCCGTACCTTATCACATGTTAGGATGTAGGTACTCGCTCACTGCAGGCTCTCGATCGATCCACAGATTAGTGGAATTGCTAAAGGAGGATATGAGACAGGATATCATGTATGACGACAGCAAAACACGTTCGTGGGTTATTGAGTTGTATGTAGGTAAATTTCCGCGGTCGCTCAAGGAGTCTCTTTAAAAATGTCCATTGCATTGATTGAATACGAGGCTTTTGGCTACTTTGTCTGTGTACATTTAATGTTTTTTTTTCTATTTGTAACGTGCATTTTGTTTGGGCAGAATAACAAATTTTCTTTCTTTTCATTGTATTTACAATTCTGGAATTTCAACACGAAACTGTTCATACTGACTACCTAAGTCACGCTTCAACTAGCCTTACAATCCTTATCAAAAAATCAGAATACTCAAGCACTCCATCCAGTGAATCACACCCGTTATCAATTTCAATCCCGCATTTTTAATCAGTGCGGAAACTTGATGCGGAATCATAGAGGAGTGCGGAATGCGGGGGGCATAGTGTGAGCGTTGCATTGCTCAGACCGTTCCTAAGCTCGGCCTGCAATACAGAATGTTTCAGAACGGTGCAAAGTGGACGATCGGGGTTTAAGGGAGCAATTTAGCTGGCATTCTATAGTTTCTGTTAGGTTGGGCTATTTTTATAATGGTTTGTGTAGGGCTTTAACCCTTTAACGGGCTTTAACGGCTTTAACATAACATTTCTTAACAATTGCACCCCCCCAGATACTCCTATTTACTTTTATGGGGCTGGCAATATGGTTGCCTTTGCCCGCAATTAAATTATAAATTAAAAATATCATTGTTTCAAATCGATTACGCGCCAGATTCAAAATACTGCTGTGGCAAATATTCTGCCAACGCTCGCGAAAGGGTGGTTTTAGACGATATACATTATTATTTCTTAAGTTCTGACTCATCGCATATTCGTCTTTCGTTTAGTGTTTCATACTGTTGAATTTAAGCCTTCTTGTAGGTGCTACAATTCATTCATGATTTTAACAATATTCTATTCCCGTATTTAACGGCCAAAATCCTAACACTCTTTTTGCTTCGGGTAAAAACTAAAAAATATTTACGAAAAACTAGCTTTAAATGTTTATTCTCTTTAACTACCATAATCGATTACCACGAAACTCGCAAAAAGAATCCCTAACATAAATAAATTAGGGAAATCGATATCGATATTATATGTCCGTATCGAGTTTTAGTCGATAGCAATGTCATTACCGGATTACGTATAGCATTGGCACTTGTGAATGATTAATATTTGGTTGGTTTTGCGGTAACTAGTTGTGTGTGATTAGGTAATACGATATTAGTAGAACTAATATTAGAACAGGTACCTATGTTATGTTATTATTTTGTTACTCACCAAAATCTGTTAAATTAAATCAATTAATTTGCCATAAATGTTGGTACAATTTCGGGTCTTAAGGGGAACCTAGTCGCGGGCTCGACCTCACTGGTGGGCCTGGTTAAAAATCACGCTGTCTCACCAGGCTTCGTGTCCGACAGAGATAGTATCAGTGATGAGCAGTTAGACGCGAGTCTACACGCACAACGTTATTGAGTGAGATGCAGGATCATTTATAGTAAAAAATTCGCGATGTCCTTTGGAAGATCGGGTTTTATGAAAAAGCCAATGCATAAATCAATGACCAATAAAGTTTATTGAACTTTTTGATAATTGAACTTTGTCGGTACCGACTTGGTTTTGGAGATTTCACACTAATTTTATTAAAATTCGCAAGAAAATCGAATCTTTGCTGGCTCCTAACTTTTTAATGTGTTTTTATTTTAGTGTTCTGTTTCCGTACAGACAATATTAATAATGAGACAAAACGATTTCATATTTTACTTTGGATGTGGTATGTCAGACAGTGGAGTAAAACACTCCCGAAGTTTGTATGCAAAAAATGTGGACTAGGTTCACCTTATCATATTATTATTCTGATTCATAACACTTGGTCATAATAATGTGACATGCAATCATTTAGGTTTATACTAAGATTAACTTTTGCCAGCGTCTTCGCCCCTCGGAGGGAAATTATCCCACGGGAACTTACTACCGAAATAAAAATAATCCTATGTGTTAATCCAGGTTATGAACTATCTGTGTTCCAAATTTCATACAAATCAGTGATTGAATTACAATTATCCAAACATATAAACATACAAAGTTTCACATGTATAATATTATAGTATAGGATGCGGGATTATAATTACTGAAGTTATACTTAGATTAATTATAATTAAATATAGGTAGTAGCAATTTTAATTATAAAAGGAAAAAAACAAGGGAGGTCTATATTTACTACTAGACCCTAGAAGTAAATATAGACCGAATTGTTCCTCTTTAAAAGTTAAAAAAAGTCCGCGACAGCATATGTCTATGTTTTATTCAATTTAAAACAAAATTGCCCTTTAAATCATTCGATTTCAATGAATATCTTAGGAGATATCGCAGTTTTAAACAACATCGCAGCAAAATAATGATCAAGTACTGCGCTCGTACAGCAGGCCGGAAGAAAACAAAACTAAAAATATAGTGTACGCAGAAGTACTTTAAAATTACATTAGTTTACAGTTTTTTTTGAGAATAACCTACAATCTATATGACATACCTTATAAGACCCAGTACTTTTACCTGACGTTTTATAGTTCTTCTTCTTACTGATAAAAGCGTGATGTAGGTAAGCGTGGTGTGGTAGGTTATTGTATTTTGTGTTTTACGGACTGTGACCAAATAAACGGTATTCTTTCTTTTTTCTTTTCTTTTCTTTTAAAATAGCTCCTTAACGTACGTATTATTTAAAAATATTTTCACCTTCTGCGTAAACGAAGTCGAGGGTTAAAGATAGCGTTAGCCCAAAGTAACTATTCCACGCGGACGAAGTCACGGGCAGAAACTAGTTCTATATATTTGCAGCAGTTTGCGAGGTATGGTCTATTCCAGGAGTATCTGACAATAGTATAAACAAATCCTGTTTGTATAGGTACATTTATGTATTTAGAAGGTTTCAACTCTATATTTCACTACTTTTTCCATTAATTAACATTATTTGATTGTAATTGGAAAACCGACGAAAAAGGTCATAAAATAAACCTCAATAGTCAAATGAAAAAATCTAAAAAGTGATTTAAAGTCAGAATTTCAGGTTTAAATATTCAAATACTCTTGGCACAGAGTTTAGCTAGTCGCGTGACAAAAGCCCGGCTTCCATGTGGAAACAGCTATTGTTTATTTTCCCTTACACGGCGGTGGCTTCACAACGCGTCGTCACCTAGAATAAAGCCTTAGACTGCCTTAGACCGGTATCACACTGGAGATTTGCTAGCGAGTTTCCATCGACGCGATTTGAGTGCGTGCTTGCAACAACCTCGCCGCATTTTCTCTCATTAATCTAAATGAGAGGAGCGATCCTCTCGCTCATTCATGTCAGCCACTGCTATGTTGCGCACACACGCCCAAAACGTTGTGCACACGCTTCTAGTGCATTCATTGACTGATCACCAGAAGACTCATTCTCGTACTGAAAAAACGTAACAATTCTAGTCACAATGTCATCACAGCGAGAATTATGGTCAAAAACTTGTCAAAAATGTAGGGAAACTAGACGTTTTAAGAATACAGGAATTGCGAACATAATATCAGGCCTGTATTCCCCGAAGGGTTAGGCAGAGGTACACTTATAATACACTCACATTTCGCCAGTTACGTTCTAAGTCCCATGTTATAGGGAGCGAGCCATGTAATAAGGGGCGGGCCTATTGTCATCAATCGGCCACAAATCTGAACTCCGGACTGCTACTGAAAAATTCCAGAAAAAAAACCGAATCCCCGGCCGAAAAGATTGTAAATGCGAACGTTCTTAAAAATACGGGAATTGCCTCTATGAAATCCACTCGCAAATCGTCAGTGTGACAACGCCCTTACCAACAAAATTTTCTTCCCTAGCTCAATAACAAAAGTGAACCGTAGATTTTTCTGCTTTACGAGCTAACCTTAATTTTATTGGAAATATTTTTTTTTTTTATATTATGCCCGTAATTATAAACGTCACAAAGACAAGACAATGGTTTACGGCTTCTCCCATTGGTTAATGAACCAGTAAAACTTAGCGGTTGACAATAATGGGGGTTGCGCGGCGTTAAAGATGCTGGATGGGGTCATTTTGATGATCCATGTAAAATGTTTAGTTCTTGTGTTGTTACCGCATGGGGTCATAAAAAGGACGGAGAATTAAATAATAAGTTTGATGGATAGTTCTTCGAAGTGATGTCTTTTGTTCTGTTTTTATTTGAGCCATGATTATTGAGATATTATGTTATTTCGAATGAAATTAATTATCATCTATTTTTCCCGACTGCGGGACGCGATTGAGGGTAATGTGTTTATCAGCCTATGTATGTATGTTGGTTCCTCTAGAGTCTAAACGCGTAAGCCGATTTTGATGATTCTTACGTCACACAGTCATGTCAGTGACACAGTGTACAGACATGGCAGTAATTACAATTAATTATGGCGAAAAAGAAAAAAAGAAATACGACGAACTATGTCAATTGAATGACCTATTCAATGATACCTTCACAGTATCAAGCAGTTGGAGGCAAATTAGGTCTTTATCGTTTTACAGAAGCTCCGACTCCATAAGGCTAATTTTAGTTTTAAGTTTAATAATCTATCTCCTAAAATAAAAATTTCTTGTGCCCATATTTTTTAAGTACACTTTTTATGTAGTTGGGTTTTTAATATACGACCTTGACATTAGGTAACATTAATACTGAATTTCAGCTATGAACTAAATCAGGATAAATGTTTATTAATCAACTACAAACAGATATAACAGGCCTACATCAAATGACTGACAAACAATATTTTGTAATTTATTACCAAAGAACTCATGAATAATTCCGTTTTTTGTTACTTTCTCAATTTGGTAGAACGTAGAGCGATTGTACTGAAAGCTATCTGTATTACTAGCCAGACTTCTTCAGAAAGATACAGTACGTAAATGTGAAAATTATTATAATTTACAAAATATGGAAATGTTTTGTGATACCGAGAAAATGAGCGATATTAAATGAAAAGCTGCGCGATATGACTAAAATTTCAATTTTGTATATAACTTAGGCTAAGTTATATTCAAAACTTCAACCAACTTCAGACATTTTTGGTTATTATCTTTGAAAATAGCGTCGGGCAGACCCTTTAAAGTTGCTGAAATCTGTACATTTTCTTGTTTAAAAGACAGCCTACTGATCTCCAGGACTTCAAAAGTACAAAAAAACGTGTCTAGACTAAAGAAAATACGTTTAAAAAAAAAAAGAATATTATAAACGAAATTCCGGGACACCGCACCTTCTAACGCTCAAAAGACCTTAAATACCAACAGTATCTAAAATCACCTATCACCTCTTCCAGTACAATTATTTTCGTGGTCCAGCCAAGGGTCACAGAAACACCATGATTACGACGCGCAGAGATTACGAATCATTTACATACAAATGCCGGAACCCTCAACTTTGAATGGTACGGTATGGCCCACTGTTGTTCTAGCAAAAAGCTGCGCCTTATTTGAACAACAATAACAGCGGTTGGGCGTACCCCGGCTTGATTAAGGTTACTTGTCCTTTTGCTAGGTGCGCCCGCCCCTTGTCACATCCAGTCAGGATCATTTTTCTACGTCTCCGGCGACGGGTAGGATTATAATATGTGGTAGCAATATGGTGGTGTCGCGTATATGTCTTGTATGCTGTCTTGAATGTAATGCTTGAACTTTCAAGTTCATCGACTTTTTTGAGGATTTCTTCGACTATTTCCAACATTGAATCGTGTAGTTCTTGGTCGATAATTGGGCTTACATCGATGTATTGGCCCGGGTATTGGCAAGTAACTGTGCCTTCGTTAGATGTCATTATTATTTTTTGCTTAGAAGCAAAAGGTTTGAAGCCTGTTTTGTTAAGTTACTTAAGTTTTTATATCTATTATACTTTTTCTTTTTCCCGTGTCTCGAAAAGCACGTTACGGGTCCCCGCTGTCATTTGTAGGTCTTTGAAAGTCGTTACGGATCGTCAGAAGCCTGGAAGTCTGTATCGTATTACCCAGTAATTGGGTTGTGGTGGTCAAATAGGCAGGTAGGTCGATAGGTACTCAGTCGCATCCGGTTAGACTGGAATCTGACCCCAACACAGAACATAGCTTGGTAAAAGGCTAAGCAGATGATGGTGAGTTATAAGTGGTTTGACATTTTACATAAGTATTGACGAAATAATTATCGTCCTTTAATTTTTTCAATTATTTATCAACTATTCTGTTGAAAAAGGATTTTAACATGCTTCTTTTATTCTCAAAACTATATTAAAACCTTAAACGTGAAAGGAACTATAAGGCTCTCACAGCTCGATACCAAAAACGTTCACGTGTTTATCTTTTTGGAAAAAGGTAAAATATTCTCAGGTTTATTGAAGCAATGTTTCATCCAACTTGGTGCGGTAGGAACACTCTGAAATCTAGTTTATCGTAACAACTTTCATGGAACATGTATCGCTCACTTTACAGCCAATGCTGGAGTGAACAGAGATCTTATTTCTGTCGCGAAATAAAATGTGTTGATAAAATGTTGTTGAGTATTTTTTTAAACATGTAAATAGAGTAATTCCTTTGAATTTTTCTGTATTTGGTTTAAAAAAAAAAAGTTTTACACGTCAAAAAATATTTTATACTAGCTGTAGCCCGCGGCTTCGCCCGCGTGGAGATTCAAAATTATCCCACGGGAACGTTCTACCGCGATGAAAACTATCCTATGTGTTTATTTTCGTTATATATATGTAAGTATGTATGTATGTATCTATGTATTAGTATATAATATATTATTTTTCGAGTAACCTATCCCCTATGTTGCACCTGCCATGTTTTCTCTCTGCATCACCCCAAGGTTGACTGGTAGAAACTGCCTCAGGCATTAAGTCCGCCTTTGTACAGTATTTTTTACTTGTGCATTAAGTTTTAATAAATAAAAATAAATCCAGGTGATAAACTATCTGCGTGCCAAATTTCATCGAAATCCGTTCAGCCGTTTTTGCGTGATTGAGTAACAAACATCCAAACATCTTCACAAACTTTCACATTTATAATATTATATGTATAGTAGGATATAATAATAATCAATGGATTAGACGATGAAATTGATAACACAGTGACGTATTTAACAGAAACCAAACTAAATTCACAAACCAATAATAAAGAACTGCCTCGTTGGTCTAGTGGTAGCAAGCGGTACTGCTGAGCACGAGGTCCTGGTTTCGATTCCCAGGTCGGAATTTCCCTATCTGAAATTTCTCAGTAGCAGCCCAGAGTCTGTATTTGTGCCCGGCTGATAGCAATAGGCCTGCCCCCTATCAAATGGGACTTAAACATAACTGACGAAATCTTGGTGTACTATACATACACCTCTAGTCAACCGTTCAGGAAAACAAGGCGTCATATTATGTTGTGTTCCACTCGCGCCTCAAAGAGATGTCAGCTCCAACTGGTGGGGCCCGCAAGGGCCGATGCCTGCCAGGGGTGCGGGTTGTTCGAAAGAGATACCGCGGCCCCTGGCACACAGGCAACTGAGGGAACACGGGTGGGTTTTAGTCAGTAAAAGTCTGACACGCCCTCCCGCTCCACCCAGAGCGGGAGAAGTTATTTGATGATTTCCCACCCAAAAAAAATAATAATAATACAAATCAGCACCCTAATTGCGTAACACGCGACTAATCATAATCGGTTTCATTTTGACAATTCAACAATATTCATCGCGTTATTTACGTTTTTGAGCACATTTTTCGAACATATGAAGCAATGGTTTAGCCATCTGTATCAAAACGAAACAGATTATGATTAATCGTGAGTTACGCAATTAGGGTGCAGGATGATAATTATATTCATAGACCATACTCCCAAAAGTAATGATGCAATTTATCAAATAAAAAACTCAATAGTTTATCATCACCATCATGATTTCAGCCGAAAGACGTCCACTGCTGGACATAGGCCTCCCCCAAAAGGGTGGTTTTGCCATAATCTCCACGCTTGGCAGGCGGGCTGGCGATCGCAGTATGGTGGTAAAATGCATAGAGAACGCTGCTGCCCATTCTCTAGTAACTCCCTTAGTCGCCTTCTACGACACCCACGGGAAGAAATGGGATGGTGCTATTCTTTTACGTCCTGCACCACACGGAACAATATAATTTATCCTATATAATAATATAGTTTATCCTACATAAACAATAAATCATTTCCCACAAATTTTACCAAAACAAACCATAATTATTCGCACACGATTCCTTACAACTTTGGCTATAGATTCCAAACCCGATTCATTATCGCTTCGAGCCTTCCTCCCTACAGTTACGGAAGTAACTTAAAGGCCCCCCATCATCCCCGACCTTCCACACACCAATAATATACGAGTATAAATCACTCACCACAATTATACTTTATGTGACATTCATTAGAACAGCGAAAGATGGTCTCATAACTGTCTCAAGGAAATAAGATCACCTTATATCGCTTAATCAACCTCTGTGGGGCGTAAAATAAACCTTTCTGCTGTCCCCCCGTCCTAAGAGCTAGATTAAACGGGCCTGTGTGATAAACTCTGATGGCTATCATAACTTGAGCCTTCAGAGGAAGTTACCACATCCCTTTATCTTCGTAGTTCTGTAGCTGTCCAAAGGGTGAGGGAGGTCAGCGCAAGCTGGTGGCAATATAAAGCCGCAACGACCCCGCTATACCGTTGGACTTTTATGAATAGCGCTTATTTTTCTTTTAATTACGCCCCCTGCTGTCTGTTGATGTATTTTGTCGTCACTTTGCGAGAAAACCGTAGAACTTTGCTATTAGATTCGCTTGCGACGTAAATATGTACACTAAGTACACGTCACGTCGTCTGTGACGTCATATTTGTATACCTACCTGCATTTTTAGTGTGTGGGTTAATTCTGATTCCTCCCGTTCTTGTTTCCACCCGAAAAGTATTATCTTAAAAAAAATCTCGTGTCACAATGTTAGTTACCTTACTCCTCCGAAACGGCTGAACCGATTTTGATAAAATTTCGTGTGCTTATCGGGTAGGTCTGAGAATCGGCCAACATCTATTTTTCATACCCCTAAATGTTAAAGGTGGTCCACCCCAATTTTTTTTTATAATGCGAACTCAATATTCATAGTTAAGACAGGACAACGTCTGTCGGGTTAGCTAGTATTCTATAAACGCGTGGAAGAGATAGGCACACTGTATATTCACATCAAGTTTTTTTTTATCTGTCAGTTGAAATTGGTTGTGTCGAGCTAGTTACAAATTAGGCCTCTTAGAAAATCTTTATACAATTGGTTCCTAAAAATAATATTTTGGTGTTTCCACTTTCTCTCTTAACTGTACTTAATTTTTGATTTGTGAAATATATTGCTCCCTGACTCACCCCGTCCGCTTTGCCTGTGCGCACTATCTTTGCTTTCTTTCTGACAATATTTCCTCCATAGGGCCTGAGCGTGAATTTAAATAGCTTAATGCTTTCCTAAAGAATTTGATTATTAAATGCAAAATGAAGTTTCCACATCCGATTGCTAGTACCAGGCAGCGCTAATCTCTGGAACTACCAGTGGGATTTGAAAACTTATTTTCGTTCAAACAGACAAACAAGAAACAAACAAACTCTTCAGCTTTATTTTTAGTATATAGATTAAATAAAAAGCTAACGAAAACAATATGAAGCCAAGTTTACGCCCAAATAACCTGTGGAAAGGCCTAAATAACCTTATAAATAACAAAATACTTTTATTAGGGATCCTGTTAAGGTAACATCTTTACACAATTTGGTCACGTCAGCGGACTATAGCCCACCTACGTACGTCTAGACGGGTGCTATTACAGAAACTGTAATGATAAGGGTAAAAGGCATCGTTGTCAAACCGACGCTGCCTATAGAATTTCAAGCGATCTAAATCCTTGTGATTTATTCGTGAACTAGCAGGCTTCGCTCCCGTGGAGGTCGGAAATTAAAAGTAGCCTATGTTTTTATTCTAATTATGAACTATCTGTGTGCCAAATTTTATCCAAATCCGTGCAGCTGTTTTTGCGTGATTGGGTAAAAAACATCCAAACATCTAAATATCCAAACATACAAATTTTCACATTTATAATATTAATAGGATTTCGCAGCACCAGGGGGTATTTTGGCCTCGTACGGGACTTTCTTTTTATTTAAATTTAAATTTGATTTCTTTTTAATTTTCTTTTTGATTTTCCTGTGCTAGTCACAATAAATACTTTTCCTTTCTTTTAAACATCCAAACTTTCATATTTATAATATTAGTAGGAAGTAGGGTAGTAGAATTTACTCTATTTATTCATGGCTTCACCGACTTTAAGGGATGAATAAATACAGTGGGAAATATAAGAGGTATGAATGGTTCTAATAAGAGACGGCGCAGTGAATAGGAATGGCTAATTGACGTGGCGGAGTGTATGTGTGTTTGTATAGGATGTGTGCAACCGTATTGAGATTGGTTCACCGCTCGGTAAAGGGGAAAACTGGTGCAATACTTTGCAAGGAAATAGAAAATCTTTTCACATGTATCTGAGTGAAAATCTTGTATGATTTTGTTAGAAATGTTTGTGATACTGCTGAAGTCTTCTTTGAAATATTAAATTGGAGAAATAGAAAATCAATATTTAAATAAAAATACTAAGAGCATTTATCTTATCTATGAGGAGAGGGAGGGGCTTGTGGCGAAGTAATAACAGCCGCAAGGTTCGATCTATCTGGTTAAGCTACGCGTGCCGCGGTTGGTCCGCGGATGGGTGACTATCTTTAATACCGTGCGTCGGAAAGCACGTTAAGCCTTTGGCGGGACCAAAGGCTATTATTTCTGGATCTAGAATAGAAACATAAAAGCTATAAAATTAACTGTTATAAAGATTAGCTTAGCTGTACAACAATTTATTTGTGGATACCTACTTATTAAATACCGAAATCAAAAGGCGCTGGTTCTTGGTAGTAAAACAAAAGTATATTCAAGTCAATCAAAATCAAAACCAAAACATGTACAAAAGGTATTAAAACGTAAAATATCATAAAGAGCTTCCTACCTACAGACTTGCACACTACTTATTTGCAAATACTACGTAAAACACTCCTACAGAAGTTCATCAAAACAAACACAGACAAACTTACTTCCAACGAATCCTAAACCACCCGTCCACATATCTAAGTGAATGTATTTATTACCAGCCTGACCCATATGGGATCCAATCAAACAATCAAAACTGACCCATATCATCTGACGTCCATTAAATATCAAAATCCAATTAACAAATAGGAAGATGGACGAATGTTACGGCAATCCGGTAAATCGAGAGCGATCCGGCATGGATCCGGGCCGGCCGCGGCTGCCGTATCAAAGAGCTTGGAAACAAGGGCTGAAGGGCTCCTCGGCTCTCTGAAGCGCCTTTGAGCTTGTATGTGTGGTCTAATGTTAGAAGAGAAGCGTGTTACGATTATTATAATAATTTTACACTTTTACATTTTTTTTATTACAATAATTTATCGAAATCGATGTTTTTGCTGCGGGAGACGCCCTGGGCGTCGGGAATCCCAGGCTGATTCCCGGCCACCGTAGGCGCGGGCTTGCGGACGGCGAGTAATGGGTAGCTCGCTGTCCGGTAAGGACCAAGCCCGGGTCGACGACGCGTTGTGTTCCACGCGCGCCTCAATCAAAGAGATGTCAGCACCAACTGGTGGGGTCCGCAAGGGCCGATGCCTGCCAGAGGTGCGGGTTGTTCGAAAGAGATACCGCGGCCCCTGGCACACAGGCAACTGAGGGATTACGGGTGAGGGTTAGTCAGTAAAAATCTGACACGCCCTCCTGCTCCACCCAGAGTGGGAGAAGCTATTTGATGAATTCCCAGCAAAAAAAAAAAGGGGGCCTACTCCCCAAGCACGAAGTCCATCGTTTCGGTCGAAGTAACGGGCGTTTCCTAATCCGTATCACTTGCGGACAGAAGATTAGTTTGGAGCCCGAACTAAGAATGAATGACAACACGATTTGACAGCTGTCCCTACTCCCGAAATGTTTTTGCCCGTCCAAAAAAGTTAGTTAATTGGCTGTAGGATTCACTAAGAAGTTTCGAACTACTTTCGGACGGGCCCGTATATTCGTTGACGGAGTTAGAGAGTAGGCCCCCCGTATCGAAATACGTTGCGGGGCTTAGAAGAAGAAACAGACAGACGAAAACAACGACGTTATACTATTTAGAGATTCCAAATGGACAAGACACAACTGAAAAGAATAAATAATAAATAGTTTAAAAACTAAAAAAACACGCTATAGAAACCAAACTAAAAAAGGAGAAAATAATTTAATTCAATTAAAAAGCGTGGGGTGCTTTCTGAGGTATTTTTATGATCAATTAATGTCAAGCACCCCACGCTTTTTTTTTCCTTTTTTTTCTATTTTTCTAAATTTTTTTTCTAAATTATTGTATTGTCATCGGTCCTCAATAAGTTTACAAAGTTTTAATGAAATCTAACCGTTTAAAGTGGGTCAAAATCGCGCTCTAAGGAGTCGGTTACATACAAACAAACAAACATATAAGTGAAGCTAATATAAAGCGTGTAAAAAAATGCCAAGCACAGTATTAATTAATGTACCTACACTACCTGTTGGTACCAGAGACCTGTGACCAAAACAAAGAAAGGCCCACTCAACATTCCATGAATTCGGGGTGACGCAAAATAAAGAAGGATAACATACGGCCACTACTCGGCTTCCATTAGGCCGCACTAGGATTCCCTTTGTCGTGTGTGCTATTACACATACAAACTACAAGCAGGAACATAGGTCGGAACAAATATTTGGCCGCAGAGACTTTTGCTCTGATTGAGAGTTCACTACCACTGTTCTGATTGGTTGGTTGAATTATACATGACTTGATGAGTTTTGTCATATTATTTAGTACTGTATGTGAGGTTACATCCGCGATCTGTTGAATAGTGTGGTCCTACTATCCTTTATAAATCTATACTAATATTATAAAGAGGAACGATTTGATTGTTTGTTTGCATTGAATAGGCTCCGAAACTACTGAACCGGTTGGAAAAATTCTTTATTTTATCCCCGTATTCCCACAAGACCGGGAACTACGCGGGTGAAACCGCGGAGCGCTGCTAGTATATCTATACCTTATATATAAATAAAAATAAAAGTCCTGACTGACTGACTGACTCATCAACGCCCACCCCAAACCCTTGGACCTAGAAAGCTGAAATTTTGCACAGAGGTTCCCTTTATAATGTAGATGTTACCGGCCAAACCCGATTTCAGGCCAAACTAGTTTGTCCTAGGCCAAACTGGTTTATTAAGCCGGGGCACGCCGATTAAATGGGTTAGGTTAGAACTGTGACCAAAAGCGCGCGAGCCGAGCGAGCAAAGCGAGCGGCGCCGCGGTAGCGGCCGGCGAGCGTTACTTCCAAAGGCTGTTAACGAAATGGCTAATTAAGCTAGAAACCAGTTTGGCCTAGGACAAACTAGTTTGGCCTGAAATCGGGTTTGGCCGGTAACATAGACAAGGAATAAGGAAGTATTTTTCGAAATTCAACCTGTAAGGGAGTTAAATTGGGGTTGAAAGTTCCGCGCGGGCGAAGCCGCTGGCAAAAGCTAGTAATATTATAAATGTGAAAGTTTGTATGTTTGGATGTTTGTGGCTCAATCACGCAAAAACGGCTGAACGGATTTGGATGAAATTTGGCATACAGATAGTTTATTAGCTGGATTTACACATAGGATACTTTCTATCCCGGTAGTACGGTGGGATAATTTTCGAGCTCTATGCGGGCGGAACTGCTGGCATTAGCTAGGTTGAAATAAAAATCCCGAAGAATTTATGTCAGCATCCGTCATCACAAAGATAACTGATGTCACTTGGAAAGCTGCCACACTAAAATTAAAAAAAATTAAAAATTAAAAATTGTTTATTGCGTAACTATATATAAGTAACACGTTAGTGATTGGAGCCTCCTTTAAGCAAACAATGCCTGTATTAGGAGACTCCGCTCTTCCATAGCAAGGTAAAATAAAAAATAAAGGTAAAAAAAGGTAAAAATAGACAAAAAATACAAATTAAAAATAAGATAAAACAAGTAAACAATATTAAGGTGCAGGTGTGTGTGTGTGTATGAGAGTGGGTTTGCGTGTGTGTCATGCGTGTGTGGGTAGGTGAGTGTGTGTGTAGAGAGAAATGAGTGAGTTAATTTGTGGTTCGCAATAGTGCTTCAGTATCTTCATAAGTAATTGATTTTATCCAATTTGTTAGATTTTTTTACATTCATGAGTTTGTTTAGTGTATATATATATCTCTTTGTTTACCCTATTATATAGTTGAGCAGAACGTCTGTTGTATTGTATAGCAGCGAATTTAGTTTTAGTTTGTGGGACATGAACAATCAAGTCTTTTCGTCTCTTAGATATTATGTTATCGTCGTAAGGAAGTGTCTTGTGTTTTTTCAGGACCATATGTATAATGTACAGTTTTCTAACAGAAAGTAGGCCACTAATCTGGTATAGACTCTCAGTAGGGTATCTTATCTTTTTAAAATACATAATTTTGATTAATGCTCGCTGTCCTCTTTCAACATCTATAAATCTTGATTTAGCCGCGCCGCCCCATACGGGGATACAGTAAACTATAACTGATTGGACTAGTGCCACATAAACTTCATTAAGAAGGTTTCTATGAAGCCCTACTTTTTTATTTATATTTGTAGGGATGACTTGTCGTAATGTTTTAAATATCCATCCAAGTTTCCTAACTCTTCCCGTTACGTGCTCAAGATGAGCATACCATGATAATTTTTGGTCAATCATGACGCCTAAATATTTAGTCTGTGAGACTTTACTAATTGAAGGGCACCCACAGTTATTTTTTGAAGGTTTATCACATGAGTGTACTTTGATGCTAAAAGTTTCATTTGGCTGTGAACGATTTGAGATGGTAAAGCAAATGAAGTTAGTTTTTACAGTATTTAGTGTGAGAAGGTTGTCGTTGAGCCAGTTGGTTATTTCAATCATTCCCAACTCTGCCTTTTGTTTAACATCGGCCCAGTCTTTTCCGGAAAAAACAATAGCTGTGTCATCGGCGTAAGAAAAAATGTTTGCACTATTGACTTTTAAGTTACAGAGATCGTTAATATACACTAAAAATAATGTGGGGCCCAGTACACTTCCCTGGGGCACGCCAAATGATACGTCCGCATCATCACTAATATATGTGCCAATCTTAACTCTCTGCTTTCTATTTGAGAGGTAATCTTTGAAAAAATTGAGAGGAGCTCCTCTTATTCCGGCTCTTTCCAGCTTGGTCACAAGGGTTGGAACAGAAACGGTGTCAAAGGCCTTTTTTAGATCTAGAAATACCGTCAGGCATTTCTTTCCTGCATCGAGATGGTCGGTAACCAATGAACTGAGGGCAGCAACTGCGTCTTCAGTTGATAATCCCTGTCTAAAACCGAATTGTGTAGGTGATATTATTTTAAATTTATTTAAGTAGTTTATGAGTCTCGTATTAGTTAGCTTTTCTATAATCTTAGACAGGGCTGGTAGGACCGAAATAGGTCTGTAGTTATTGACATCGTCTCTGTTCCCTCCCTTGTGTACCGGTGTAATAATGGATTTTTTCAATGGATCTGGGAAAGTGCCTTTTTTGAAACAAAGGTTAGCCAGGTGGGTAATGATGGGAACCACATCCTTGCAAACATATTTTAGGAAACTAGTAGAGATACTGTCCCATCCTGGGGCACTGGACGATTTCAAGCTCATCAAAATTCGTTTATCTTCCATAGGGTCCGTATCCAAGAGCACAAAGGAATTTGTTTGCGCAGGGGAAATGTTAGGCCGATCATGGGGGATTTTATTAGCTCGGTGTGGAATTTGTTCAGCTAATTCTTTTCCAATGTTTACAAAGTAATTGTTTACGAAGTTTACTGATTCAGTTGGAGACGGTCTGATATTTAACAAGGCTGTACTTTGGTTGTTTACTTTACTTGTATAGGTGATAGATTTTATGTTTTTCCATAGTAACTTGGTGTTTGTGACAGATTTAGTGAGTAATTCTCTTTCATATTTTCTTTTAATTTTTTTGATGAGATTATTACAATAATTTCTATATCGGCAATATGTAATCTTTAAAATTGCATTATACGGATCGGACCGAGAGCTTTTTTGCAGTTTATTGCGGTTTTTAATACAGCGTAGTATTCCTGGGGTGATCCAAGGTTTAATTGTCCGTTTACTGTTAGGAATGCTTGTTATTGTAGTATTATTAATAATGGTATCAGTCAGTTTCTGTATGAGTCGATCAGTTAGTAGGTTTGGATCATTACAAAATAACAGCTCAGCAAGATTTTTTTCCTGTAAATATTTTAGTGCTTGTTCAAAATTTATAGAAGTAGTAGTTTTATTTATGAGATCTTTGTTTTTTATCTTAGAAAGAGATAAGAATATAGTGTGATGGTCAGTAATTGTGGTTTGTAAGACAGCAATTGACGCTGTTGTCTTTTTTTTATTAATTCGCAGCATGAAGTGGTCCAGGCAGTTCCGCTCTCTGGTGGGTAATGTATGACCAGGTAATATGCCATAGGCCGACAGCATGTTAAGGTAGCTATTTCGGTTTTTTCGTTCATGAGGCAATTCAGCGTCTTTGGGCCTAATGTTAATATTTATGTCCCCCGATATTACTACATTTTTCTGCGAAGCTAATGAATCCAAGTGTAAACTAAGAGACTCCAAAAAAATATCCGGATTTGTGTTGGACGGCGAACGATAAATACACAAAATAGTATTATTTAGTATGTATAAAATGGAGTCGGGCTGGACACATCTGCCGCTTGTCAGACGGCCAATGGGCCAAACTTATGACCATATGGATCCTTCTTAATGCCAAGAGACATCGCAGTAGGCCCAGACGGATATGGCGGGATGAGCTGGACTCCTTTAACAAGTACTGGTCCTTAGTAGCTTTAAACAGAGAGATGCGGAAAGAAGGTAGACAGGGCTTTGTCGTGCAATGGGACACCACAGGCTGTTAGTACTTAATAATAATGATTTTACAAGAATTTAGGACCTATCCTAACTTCTGCATTAATAATTGCTTCTTAAGGGGAATCTAGTTGCGGGCTCGAACTCACTGGTGGGCTTGGCTAAAAAGCACGCTGTCTCACCAGGCTCGCTGTCTCGCATCGTGTCCGACAGGTAGTATCAGTGATGAGCAATTAGACGCTAGTCTACACGCACAACGTTATTAACTGAGATGCAGGATCATTTATAGTAAAACAGGCACGTAAAAAAATAAGAAAAGTCCTTCGGAAGATCGGTTTTTATGAAAACACCACTCCGTAAATCAATGACCAATAAAGTTTATTGAACTTTACGATATTTGTGCTTTGTCGGTACCGATTTGGTTTTGCATTACACATATTTTGTTACTTAAACACGCCCAAAGTTAGGTTAAATTATCAGGAAAAACGAATCTTTGTTAGCTTCTGACTTTTTAATGGTTTTTTATTTTAAAATTCTGTTTCCGTACAGACAATATTAATAAAAAGACAAAACCATACCATGTTAAATTTTTGATGTTCATTGTCGAACAATGGAGTAATACACTCCAGAAGTTTGTATGGAAAAAAAATTGACAAGATTCACCTTAATCATTGGATAAACTAAAGTTTGGAAGACAACTAAACTACGTAGTATTTTATTTGTTTTACACCACACGCTAAGATATAAACCAGAAAGCTTCCGGTTCGCGATGGTCGAGCGCGCGATCTTTTTTTATTTCGTTGCGTTTCATTCAACACACTCAAAAGGATTTTCTTTCGCGTTATCAACAATATCAAATACATACTCTTTTACAAACAGTTATAAAATAAAATATTTCCTTTGATATTATTTGTTTGATTCTTGCCAAACTAAATAATTTTTTAAATTAAAATTCTCACACATAATTTGAAAAGCCATAATATGGTTTTTAGATGATTGACATTTTGTGTCCGCCATTACCGTCTTGTACTTGAATATACAAGATAAGAGTAACCTATACAAATAAATAAAGCTGCAGTGTCTGTTTGTAATGTCAAAATAACAGCTTTTTACTAAATGCATAAGAAAGTATCAGAAAAAGAATAAGTTTAAACGGTATCTATTACAAAAAAAAAACATGTTACAATTTTTGACTGTCTGTCTGTCTGTTTTTTCCGGTTAATCTTCGAAACGGCTCCGATTTTGACGAAAGTTTCACTAGCAGATAGGTGATAACAGGAGTTACCTAGACTAATTTTCGTTCTGGTAGCACGTTCCGTGAGATAATTCCGCACATACACGCGTTCGAAGCCGCTGGAAAAAGATAGCAATAAAATAAATTCTTAAAATCCAATTTATATGTCCGCTTCCTCAAAAGGCAGGTGGCTCTGACCATTGCTTTTCCCATAACTGTTGACATTAAAACTCGTTATGAACGTGTGAATCGCACCATACCTATATTCTTTCCCCTTTCGTTGTATTATTTACACGTGAGTTTTTAAACCAACGTGGATTTTATTGAAATTTCCAGTCCCGTTTTTTTTTTAATTACGTTGCTTCAAAATATTAGTAGAATAACCTAGAATCTTGATATTTTTTATCCTACAATATTAAAAATGTGAAAGTTTGTGAAGATGTTTGGACGTTTGTTACCTACTCAATCACGCAAAAACGGCTGGATGGAATTGGATGAAATTTGGCACACATATAGATTATAACCTAAATTAACACATAGGATACTTTTTATCCCGGTAGTACGTACCCGCGGGATAATTTCCGACTTCCATGCGGGCGAAGCCGCGAGCAGAAGCTAGGATCAAATTGCACGAAAACCATAAAACAATAACATACGTAACATAACATCACGTCTTGTATCCCCGAAGGTTTGAGGCAGAGGTGTAGGTACCTTTAGTATACCCACATTTCGCCAGTTATGTTTAAGTCCCATGTAATAGGGACGAACTTATTACCACCAACCGGGTACAAATACATACGTACAAAAAGTACACTTAAACTCAGTAAAGGTATTCTAAAATTGAAACTAAGGAGTTTATTTCTCGATAACGAGGATTCAGCCACTATCGAGAAATGAACTCACTTGGAACCTTATAATTAGTTATTTGTTTAGTATTAATTAGTTAGTCGTTTTATTTAAGGTTAGCTTCATAAAAGCTTAAAATAACATTGAAAATATAGTAAACAACAAGCGCTTCACGCCATCAAACTGCAATGTTTGGCGAGCAAAATTGTAAAAGCCAAAAGATGTACTGTTTTGTAAAATAAAAAATTAAAAAAATACCCGAAAATACTATGCCCGACCTGGGAATCGAAACCAGGACCTCGCGCTTACAACCACTTGACCAACGAAAGCAGACACAAAACAAGAAGACCATCCGTAAATAACAATATCAATACTTTTTTACGATTCCTTGGATCATATCCGTATGATTGTTCTAGGAAACTCCTGCGTTATCTCATAGCAACATCCCACTAACTAATAACGAAAGCTCATAACAATTGACACCAAAATGGCCGCCGCAAATAGCGACCAATAAGCACAATTGTCTCAAATTCAAGAAACGAACGACCTTCGTCAGTTACTGCCCGAGCAATCGTCGGCTGTCACGAAATCCCCAAATCCCGCCACGTAGGGAACCGGGGGCGGCTAGTTTTATTTCATTACGGGGCAAAACGCCCGGGGATTCCCCGGGATTTTGGCGCCCGACACGGGACTGACAGGTTTGGTTATGATTTTCATTTTCTCATCGAAAAATGTCGTTGTTTATTGTAATTCGAATGTGCAAATGATATTTAAGTTCTATAAGTGTTTATTCATAATATTTATTTATTATTTATTTAAATAAATAATATTTAGATTAGATCTTCTTATTTTAACGCCAATTTACCCGTTGCTGGTCTATGATCGCTCTGTTCAGTGATCTACAAAATTAAGTACTACTTTGGTATCATCAAAACTAATTTAGCACTACATGTGTAGAGTAAATTTTCTCAACAGCAAATATTTTCACATCAATAATACAAAATAATTCCAGCCTGTACCGGTCTGTGCAGGGCAAAGTGCTCTTCATAAATAGAGAAGGCACGAGCATTGAGCATCACGCTTGCTAAACACGGGTTGGCGAATTCAGACTTATACTTGTATTAACTATAAGTCCAGGTTTACTCCTGATGTTTTCCTTCACCGTTGTCAGTACAGTCCAAGATAAACTCAGAAAGTACATAGAAAGAAAATACATTTATTTAGCACAAACGAAAAGGCACACAATATACAGAAAAAAAGTAAAATAAAAAATTGAAAAGTGCGATGTCAGGACAGGACTATTAAAGGTGCCTCACGACTGCACCAAAAAGGCCCAGATCAGCAAAATTGCCAGACAGCTAGTGCCTGACACAGGAATTGCTAAAGACACATTGATACTTGCCCGGATATGAAACGACAACCTCGTGCATGAGAGGCGAGACCACTGGGCTATCACGACACCCTAATACAAACAAAAACACGTACCAAAAAAGTTCAAAGCAGAACCCTTGATATAATGTCGAGGGTATCACACGTTCTTTCATACAGCATTTGTCGAAACTATGACGTCCACAACACGTGCGGCCTTGGTACAACATGTTTCATCGTAATTACATTTTCTTTGAGAAGAACGTTCGTTTACATTTCTTTTTTTTCATGCCCTGTTTTTCGGGAGTTCTGTGTTGCCCTGTTTTAGTCCGGTGCATGCTCGAAAAAAGAAGGTTGCATTTTGTGACGCAAAAATGTTCGTCTGTAGGGAGACGACGGGATGTGAATTTTTTGTTTTAGACTTGTTTATGAATGGAGGGCAAATGAAGTTGAGTGCTCCGGAGTACTGTTATTAAAATAGTAATACTGACGATCGTAGTTACAGGATAAATACCGTTTGTCGGTCTTTGGGCTAACTTTAATCATAAACTAATTTACAAAATTTTGCGCTGACGTCAGTATGTTTCTATGTTTGTTTGTACTTTTCCAGTGCAAATAGGCCAGTGTCAGGTTTTACGTTTTTTTATTTAATCTCATTGAATTACGTTTTCATGTAATAGTCATTCAATGGGAGTAAATGAACTGAGAGTTTTTGTTTTTTTGAGGGTGGGAAATCATCAAATAAGTTCTCCCGCCCTACGTGGAGCGGGAGGGCGTGTCTGACTTTTACTGACTAAAACCCACCCGTGCTTCTTCAGTTGCCTGTGTGCCAGGGGCCACAGAATCTCTTTCGAATAACCCGCACCCCTGTCAGGCGTCAGCCATTGCGGACCCCACCAGTTGGTGCTGACATCTCTTTGAGACGCGCGTGGAACACAACGCGCATTCGACTCGGGCTTGGTCCTTACCGGATAGCAAGACGCAAGCCAGCGTCTACGGTGGCCGGGAATCAGCCTGGGATTCCCGACGCCCAGGGCGTCTCCCGCGGCGACTACGGCCGTGAGGGCGCATATACTGCCTCTCCCTCACGTGCGCCGCCTCCCTCTTCGCGAGCCTTACTACTTCGCAGAAGGAGGTGACGGCCTCCCATACACTCTCACTCCGTACTATGGCCTGGACCAGGGGGCCTACTCCATAAACACGAAGTCCGTCGTTTCGGTCGAAGTAACGGGCATTTCCAACTCCGTATCACTTACGGACAGAAGATTAGTTTGGAGCCCGAACTAAGAATGAATGACAACACGATTTGACAGCTGTCCCTACTCCCGATATGGTTTTGCCCGTCCAAAAAAGTTAGTTAATTGGCTGTAGGATTCACTAAGAAGTTTCGAACTGCTTGCGGATGTGCTCGTATCATCGTTGACGGAGTTAGAGAGTAGGCCCCCAGGGCCGGACGCGAAAGATCGCCGAGGACGGTTACTTAGAGGGTTATATTGATGATTTTAATCACATCAAATCAAAATATTTTATTTCACATAAACCTGCATGGAGACTTATGAAACGTCAGAAGCTAGGTGCACGGTTCCAATTTGTCGCTTCCTATGGAGAAGAGCAGGCAAGAAACTTCACGGTTACTCTTTAAAAATAATTGGCTTTTACAATGTTTTCAAATTGTAGTGACAATAGGTATGGGAGGACAGTGCAGACTTGTCAATAAGTACCAGGTACTTAGAGGAATGAAAAACAGAATAGACAATAATGTTGTAATAACATGTAAGCTGATTTGTTCAAATCTATAGTAAGCTCATGTGTTCAAATCTATAGTAAGCTCATTCGTTCAAATCTATAGTAAGCTCATTTGTTCAAATCTATAGTAAGCTCATTTGTTCAAATCTATAGTAAGCTCATGTGTTCAAATCTATAGTAAGCTCATTTCTTCAAACGACAATTAAGTAATGGCTAATTAATTAATCAACGAAATAGGAAAAGAAAAGGCTTACGAGGAATTTCTTCAAATCAGAATAAACAACAATTTATTTTCGACCCTCTTTCTTAATTAGTTTTTTTTTGTAATCAAAACAGCCGACATACCTACGACCTACATACATACGAAGTATTTGAATTTATGCTGTGGGAGTTGTAGTTGTTTGTGGTTGTGGCTAAGTAAAGGAAAGAACGTAAAGCCGTTGGTCCCGGCTCTCATTCCTCGATCTTTGACAGTCGTTACGGGTCATCAGAGGACCGAAACTCTGACAACCAGTCTTACCAAGGGGTATCGTATAACCCAGTAACTGGGTTGTGGAGCTAATATAGGCAGTCGCTCTATGTAAAATACTGGTATTCAGCTGCATTGCATTAGAAAGGAAGCCACAACAACAAAGCTTAGAACCTTTGCACATATGTAAGGTAAAATACTATAATTACAAACAACTTTATCTTTTGCCTTTACCGTACAGTCAGATAAAAATACGTCCGACTAACTTCATGCCTGGCTTCACCCGTCCGGGCTCAAAGTTTTGACATACTGACATCAAAGGGAGTTCGTTTTGTATTCCATTGGATCCACCTCTGTTGTTTGCTCAAATCCTACCTTATGTCTTGTTGTTTTAGGTTGGTGTTTCCTTGAAGAGCAGCCAGGCAGATAGATTGCCATATTATTCTTCTATTGTATTAGAAGAAAGGTTGACTTTCGTGTATACTTATCTAAAGGTTTAAAAACTCGGTACCTAAAACGATCAATATTTCTATGGATAGTTAAAAAGGATTTTTAAAATTCCGACAAGAAGAAAATTAATACCGGAATTATCATCTAATTGAACGCTAACGCTAAGGGTTCAAGTGCATCATCTATATAAATAAAAAGAAAAGTCCTGACTGGCTGACTGACTCATCAACGCCCAGCCCAAACCCTTGGGCCTAGAAAGCTGAAATTTTGCACAGAGGTTCCCTTTATAATGTAGACAAGGAATGAGGAAGGATTTTCCGAAATTCAACGCCTAAGGGAGTTAAATAGGGGATGAAAGGTCCGCGCGGGTGAATCCGCTGGCAAAGGCTAGTCTCTAATATAAAACGTGTAATAAACTCGTTTGTTGGCGATCGCGATGGTGCTGAACCCGCGTCGTGTTCGTGAACGGGCGCCGTCATTTGAGACTGATCATCTCCTAACTTCCAGGGCTTATTTTTAATCTTATATTTGGAATTTTTTCTTCATTTTTTTTTGTACTTGCTCTTACTTAATAATGTACCCTGGATTTTGTAATATCTTCATTCAAAAGAGTGTCCTTGGAGTTTCTTGCCCTTCTTCTTCATAGATATGTTTTGGAATGGGCAACTAGCTTCCACTTGCTGACTAACTGACCGTCTTTTTGACGATTCAAAAGTGCCTGTAAATGGTTTAATTGAAATAAATGCTGTAGGATTATTTTTTTGAATAAATTGAGGATTAAGTAGGAGGTTATTGTGAAATTATACGACTCCTGCCTAAATGTTGATAGACGTAATTACCGCTAAGAGGTAGTTTAACACGATTAGTACCTACTTACTTGTTGATAAGTCATCATCTGCCTAGCCTTCCTTTCAGTCTAACCGAATGAATTGGAATACCAGTATTTTACATGTAGCGACTACCTATCTGACCTCCACAACCCAGTTACTGGGTAATACGATACCCTTGGTAAGACTGGTTGTCAGACTTTCAGGCTTCTGACGACCCGTAACGACTGTCAAAGATCGACGAATAACTACGGCTTATCATGGTTTCCGAGGCACGGAAGGGTACCTATTGGTATGTAAACATGGTCACCCATCCACGGTCCAACCACGGCAGTTATCACTAAGCCACAAGCTTATCTACTTGCTGTTAAGTATCATTATCAAGTACAACAATTCCCACCAAAATACTACTAAAATGACTAAACCATCCACTCCACTCCAAATTAATTTACTCCAAAATTTTAATGAACCATAGTTAGCGCCGCAAACAGGTGTTTCGCATTGGAATTCAACTTAATAACCTCTATGAAACACTATAAAGGCCCCCAAGAGTGCCGGGACCTCTGGCCAGTCCCTAATGGCTTCCCTCTCTACTGCTGTTATTAGGCTATAAATCACTGTATATGTTTAGCTTGGCGTGAATAAAATACCTTTTAAGACGCCCTCCGTGTCTGGCGAGTAATTTGGTTGTAAGCGTTTTTGTAATAATTTTGAGCGGGTGAGGGTAGTTGGGTGATTTTTTTTGCTGTTGTGATTTTTTACGATATTTTGGGAATGTTTCATGCTTCAGTGTTTGGAAGGCCTATATACTCTTTGGAGGGGTCTAAATTGTATGACGTAAACAGTTACTTGTGTCTAGGTTTAAAATAGTGTATGAAGATCAAAATAGGAAACGGCACTTTTGTTTAGGTATTTTGTTATATTTAGTGGTGAATCCGGAAAGTAACGAAAGGGGAAGTACCTAGTAATCCATCTTTACTATATATAACACTAGCTTCCGCTCGCGGCTTTGCCCGCGTGGAAGTCGGAAATTATCCCGCAGGAACGTACTATCGGGATAAAAAAGTATGTGTTAATCTGGGTTATAATCTATCTGTGTGCCAAATTTCATCCAAATCCATTCAGTAGTTTTTTCGTGAAAGAGTAACAAACATCCATACATACAAACTTTCGCGCTTATAATAATGTATGTACGGGGATAGATTTTCTGAGAATTTTGTAGTGTGATTAAAGCTGTTGTTTTAGTGGTAATAATGTAATTCAGAATAGGGGGTCGTGGCTACATATTAATAGCGGCACGTGTCGATCTGGCTGGCTGACATATGTATGATTAATTATTTAATTAGTGTTCTGTGTCTCGCAATGTCTTTGCCTATGTATGTATAGAATCAAGTCTATCCGACTAAAGACAGTTGTACTGCTGGGGAGGTTGTTGCGCCACTTCTTCCCAGCTAAAGCACTAGGAAGTGGTGAAGATTTGGCATTTTTGGGGGACTGTCTTATGTATTTTGACGTTCGAAAAGTGCTAATTCTCAGCCTAATTTCAATAAATGACTTGCTTTTGATCCTCAAGGTTAAGCATCGCCTGCCGAGATCGGTCATCCATTACATACCAAGACCCGTGACTCGGAAAGCACGTTAAGCCGCTCTTCCCAGCTGTTTGTAGATCTTTGACAGTAGTAACGGCTAGTTAGAAGCCTAAAAGTCTGAGAATCTGTCTTGCCCAGTAAATGGGTTGTAGACGACAGATGTCTATCAGGACCCAGTTACTGCGCTCGATGTAAAATTCTGGTATTCAGCTGCATCCGGTTAGTCTGGAAGCCAACCCCAACATAGTTGGGAAAATGCTGAGCAAATTGAGATTGAATGTAGTTCAGAATTCGCAAATTACATCAATTTTTCTCGTAACTTATGAACACGTTGGTCATTTAGTTATTTAACTACTCCTTACACCTTATTATAATTGTTAGAAGCTTTAATAACCACTAATATGTGAACCCAACTGATAATACAACTAGTCACTTATTGCTTTTGCAACAACGGCTGGATAATGAGACGTAGAAAATAGAAAATTGAGAAAAAGATTGATCAATACAAGTTTAAATTTACCAAACATTTATAACGTAGCTATAAATCAGTAGGTACTTAGACATTAATACATTATCTTTCTCTTTCAGGTACATTACAAATAGTAAAGAGTGAAGAGGAGGACCACGGCAAGTTCGAGTGCGTCGCTGAGAACTCCATCGGGACCGAGTTCTCGAAACCCACGGTGCTGTATGTCAAAGGTAAGTGAACATCAACCAAGAAAACCCTGAAGCATAAAAAGGGAAACCCTTTGCAATTTATCTTTCAAAGATGGAAAAAGAAATACCAACTATAAAAGCTAAGTTTTCCATGAATCGAATGATATCATTAATCGTGTTTTAACCAGCCACAATAATTTTATAAACTTGCGCGCTAAATATGAAAGATTTGATGGCGTTAACTTATGCGTTTTTTGTACAACTCCTTTAACTAACGCACATTCATTAGATTTTATGGGTAGCATTATAAATATACACATAATCAATTTAGGGTGTCGTATACTCGTATGTCATCATTCTTGGGTCTAATGGGGCCCGTTACCGAGCCAGCGGAGGTTCGTGTGTTCGGGCCCAATCGGGGGTGCTTCCAACGGTGCAGTTAAAAAATCCATATCATTTCTAACAACTGATAAATTATTATCAAAGAAGCCTTAAAACCAATATTAAAATGTACTCCCGGCAATCACGCCACCAGTTATCTGTATAGCAGCTCTCTCTTCAAGAGGGAGTAGGCCGTACCTGATCCACCACGCGGTCTCTGTGCGAGTTTGTAGATGTCACATGTCACTGAATTTTTGGGTCTAGAACATTCCGGTTTCGTGAGGATGTTTTCCTTTGAGAGCAGTGGTGATCAAATAATTTACACAAAATAAGGCGCCTACCTGGGTTCGAACCTGCGACCTGTAGTCTCCACGACCACCACCACTGGGCCGACCACCACTGCTATTGCTCTCATTTTTCTGACTGGCAAATAATTTACCTATGACATAAAAGTACCCCAAGCAGAGTTCACACGATACCTTGGAACATATCTTTTTAGACGCTTTAAGTACTAAGGGCTATTATAGTACGCGCGCCCTGGTACATTAGAAATAGCGACCTCCAGACCTCAAGATGGATGTCGTAATCATAGTTATACAAAGATACGCAGAAGCTCATGAACACAGACTTCATCATCACGTGAATGGAGAGGCGATCCAACTCCTTGACAACACTGAATTAGTGCGAAACCTTTTGAGTTAGTTAAGTGCAGTGTAAGTGAACCTAAACTGTAGTGCAAGTGCTAACTTTAATAAAGAACACGTGAATCAAGCGTCCCCTTACATTACAGTGAATAAGATAGACGTTATTGGACGATTTTTTAGTTTTATAGTTACTTAGCAGTTTAAGTTATATTTAAATTACTTATTAGCTACTAGGCTAGATTGTAATGTGAATAAACTATCATCTATTGTGATATTTTATAAAGGAAAAAAAGACGCTTTACGTAGAGACACCACATATTCAACAAACGCAAAGCCTTAGGGCAAAAACTCCGTCCCTTCAATGCTCCCTGGTACGTACGTCACAAAGGAGAGAATCCACGAGGATTTATAGATAAAAACTGACAAAGAGGAAATCACAGCTAATATTACCACAGATTCCACCGAATGAAAAGTTCACCCAAATCAATATTGGCAATGGAACTAATGTCATAATGTCAAACCTAGTTACGTCACAGTACTGAAAAGAAAGTCATCTCAAGACTAACTTACAACCAGCATGAATGAGCTGTAGCATCGATCGGATAGGGCAGTGGCTTCATACCGTGCAAGAAAAAAAAAAGTCATTTAGGAACCATAAACTACCTATTGCTGAATATCCCAGCAGGCTTAGCGTGACGCTTTCTATTTCTAAGAAGAATAAACAGTGCTTTTTCAATACAAAGTGACATTTCGTTTCTCCATTTTTGACATCGCACCGCAAATATCCTTCTACAATCTGTCGTTTAGTCTTTCGTTTCTAACTTTTTTCGATCTTTGTCTAGGTTCATAGAAATGTAGAGTAATTCAGAAGAATATTTCTTCCCTAACTGTCAAAATCACACTGACAATACACTTTCTACTCGACGGCCACAAAATATAAACGATTATCTACAAAATCATGATTAGTTTAGAACGCATAACTGTGCTAATTAATAGAAAAACATAGATATCTTCTCCTATTGTACATCATTTGGTTAATAGTCATGTCTATTCTTCCGTCGACAAATCGGTGCTCGTGCTAAGCCTGCTGGACAGATTGCATCAAGAAGAAGAGAGCAATAAAAAAGCGACATGTCCTACACTCACATAGTTCAGTTTTTAACCAACTGTCTCAGTAACCTACCAAGCATCGCCAGTTACCTAAGAAAACAATATCATTGATATTCTCTATCACTTGCCAAGACCTTTAAACTTCTATTTACACCCATAAATAATTCTCCCTCTAATTAACATAACCGCAAAACCGCTTATAGAGACGTCAACAAATCTAAGATATCATTACAAATGCGAGGTCAAACCGCATCAAAGACCCTATGAAGTCCAGTCCCTTCAGAGTCAGACCCGTGCGGTCAAATTACCTAATGATCACCCATTAATGTCCTCACGCGACTATCATTACGGCAAAAAGAGAGAGAAGATAGAACCTTTGGTACGTAGGAATAGGAGGCAAGAAGTAATTTGTCTATAAAACCACGTGGTTGGTCGTAAGTTACGAGGGAGTTCGACCGGAAATATTTTAAACAAAATGAGGCCGGATTTTGTAGTGAATAATAAATTGTACCTTAAATTAGAAGCTCGAATTAATGTTCCAGTTATCGCTCGATTTGGAGAGTTTGTTAACTAAAGCTATACAGATTTTTATTGCTTCGATAACATTAACTTTAAGTTTTAATTGAAAATTCTTAACTAAGATTTGAATTAGTAATGAACTGAAACCATTCAAACACTATTAATTAAATAGATAACGACTTTGTTAATATTAAAAACAATAGTTAACTTTCAAGACACAGCCTTTCCAACTTTGTATCGAAAGTCACGCATCATTATCCTTGGTGTTGCCAGCGTTTATAGCTATCAATGCCCTCTTTATTATATATAGACGACCGAAGGGATATTTTCCCTAAGAGACAGCCATGGCTACAAAATAATACAGTTTGGCAGGGACATCATCGGTTCTTCTCCATAGGAAGCGACAAATTGGAACCGTGCACCTAGCTTCTGACGTTTCATAAGTGCCCATGCAGGTATATGTGAAATTTTGATTTTGATTTTGAATCTGTTATTTTGGATTCAGTATATGATTCTGAACGCCCCTGCATTGAAACTATTCGTCGGTAAATAAAAAAAAAAAAATTGTTTCATAAATTTTGACTGCGTAGGTGGATTCGGTATGGGAAATCATCAAATGGCTTCTCCCGCTCTGGGCGGAGCGGGAGGGCGTGTCAGACTTTTACTGACTGAAAACCCACCCGTGTTCCTTCAGTTGCCTGTGCCAGAGCCACGGTAACTCTTTCGAACAAATCCTCGACCCTGGCAGGCATCGGCCCTAGCGGCCCCTTCAGTTATTGCTGACATCTCTTTGAGGCGCGCGTGGTACACAACGCGCCGTCGACCCGGGCCTGGCCCTTTCCGCTAATAATACGATATCCCTTGGTAAAACTGGTTGTCAAACCCGTAACGGTCTAAGATCTTTTCTATGATGAAAAATGTCCACTCTTAGTAGATCCAGAAGCATGTTTTAAATTCATGCTTACAGTTTGCGCGTCTATGTCTCTAGCGCCCTGTAAAACAGAACAAAATATAATTCAAAAAGTTTTTAGATTAAAAGCATCCAGAAAGAGGAAAATTAACCAACGCACATTACCACTTACGACACATATTTTCTCCCTTAACATTACACAACACCTAGACTGAAATAGGTCCAACACTTAGAAAGTAGACCACATATTACGGACACAGACGTAATAATATTCACAATATATTAGCGAGATAACGTCGCGTTGCCGTCGCGTCCCCGTCGCGGCCCCGTCGCGTCTACGCGACGTGTCGTCGCTTACCTAACTTTCATACACATTTAGATGGAGCGGCGCTGATTGCATTGTTAAATAGTTGTAAAGGTACTTCAGATTGCGTAGTTCTAGACTTTGAGAGCATAATTTTGTGGATGTTTAATCTGTCTGGGGGAACTTTTACGTAGTCGTAAGGTTGCCAGAATTTAGGGTGGACTGATGTCTCCAAATTAGTATGTAAATTTAGAGATGGATTCAAACTAGAGCATTTTGTGACTAAGTAATAACAGCCGCACAGGTCAATTGATCAGGTTAAGCTACGCTTGCTGCGGTTGGTCCGTGGATGGGTGACCATATCTACATACTAAGACCCTCCGTGGCTCGGAAATCACGTTAAGCCGTTGGTCCCGGCTGTCATTCGTGGACCTTTGACAGTCGTTACGGGTCGTCGAAAGCCCGAAAGTCTGACAACCAGTCTTACCAAGGGGTTTCGTATTACCCAGTTCGTACTACCCATGTATTCTCGCTCCGTACCATGGCCTGGACCACTTTTGCTGCACTTTTGCGCTGTCCACTCACAAAAAATAAGAAAAGGTGATGGATGACAGACAGTAACCTATATATAAAAGCGAATGGTCACTCATTCATTTACTCACTAATTACTCACGAAATCTCAAAAACTATGGATAGGTCCAGAGTTTAAAAAAAAAATTGAAGATGAATTAATTTGGCACAGAGGACACAATTGAGTTTGTACAATCATAATTTTTGGTTTGACCGTTGACACCCAAATTAAGCAGGGCTCGTATCATGGTGGTTGGAGTAAGAATGAAAGGAATATTATGTGTCGATTTACAAGGCTAGCAGTGGTGGCCCAGTGGTAACGGCCCCGAATTACGAGTTGTAGGTCGTGGATTCGAATCCAGGCAGGCGCATTACTTTGCGTAAATATTTTCATCACCACTGCTCTCAAAACGGTGAAGGAAAACATCGTGAGGAAACCAGCATGTCCTAAAAACAAAAATTCGAAGACATGTAACATCCACCAACTGGGCCCGCGTGGTGGATTATGGCCCACTCCCTCTCACAAAGAGGAAGCCTGTGTCCCAGCAGTGGGAACGTTAAAGGGTGATTATGCTCACAAGGCTGGTTTAGTAAAACGTGAGTGTGTGTGTTTATGTGAGTATCCTTGAGGGTGCAGTGAGTTGTTTACTGGCACTTTGTCTTGTCGACAAATAATATAGAAAATATTCTATTTTGGTGTTCTGTAGTTAACAGAACATTATTCCTATAGACAAATAATGTTTTTCTGTTAATCCTTATAGTGATCCTTATCCCGAATCGAAAATGGTCGGTCTTTGAAAATTGTATGTCTGTCATTCGCGTGACTTACACCAATTCAAAGGTCATACCAGTGCAAGTTCGCCACTTAAGTTAGTTAAGTTTTGGTGATAAAACGAAGTGCCCAATTCATATGGAGTTGCATACGTGAACGCTCTTATCGGGGCCATTTATCGAGGTGCTAATGAACTTTTGTAATTGACGTTAGTCTTGTATAAACCTAGCGGGTTACATTTTGGGTACACACATTATATAATATCACGCCGGTATCCATTGAAGGGTTAGGCAGAGGTAAACTTATTCTACACCAACATTTCGCCAGTTTTGGTTTAGTCCCGTGTAACTGGGCGGAGGTGGTCATTTTGGGTAGTGCTAGAAGAAATATCTAGCAGATATCTATCTGTATCTACTAATATATCATATGTATGAGTATAATAATATTAGTACCTATATTTACTTATATTTGAATAAATATACAAAACACGAGTAATTGCACGTACCACTGTTTGTCTCTGCATCACCCAAAGGTCGACTGGTAGAAAATGCCTTTGGCATTAAGTCCGCCTCTGTACATTTCTGTGCGTGAAGTATTAAATAAATAAATATAAATAAATAAAATTGAAGTGTCTCTATGTACTGTGTAAATAACTGCTTTATTCTAATTGCATATGGAAGTATATACAGAACTTATAACAAAAAAAAACAACTTTAAAAATGTTGTTTGCCTGTATATTTCGGCTAATCTCTATAACATGTACACCACACAAATTACAGATATAAAAAATGTAGAAACATTATTTTTTTCCAAAAAATTCGGAGTTAGACATCAATTGAATTAGTAAGACAATCCTATAGAAAAATAGCGTAGAAAAATACTTTTTGACACCGAGCTCAGTCGAGTCCTCACTCATTTTCATTCACCCCTTCAATTTCACATCTTATTAATTTCGCATCATATTTTTCAAAAACAATATTGTTGAAACCCAACAAAGTAATCTTATTACAATTCTTTAAAACTAACAATCTGAAACGCTAGTCAAGTGGATTTCCAACAAATGCATTGTGAGTTTAAAACAAAGCGTACAGTTGTCGAAATCTCTATGTAATCATTCCGCTTGAATGACTGGCGCGAGGCATAAGCATAAGCGACGTAAATTCTTGGAAACAAAAACGAGATTATCCATTTCCAACATCCATTGCGATGACTTTAGAATTGCATTGGTATGTGATGGTGACCACTTGCATCAGGTTAGCCTTGACCTGAAACGGCTGAAACCATCGTCTGTCTAGTCTGTTCCCAACCATGTTTGGGTCGGGTTCCAGTCTTACCGGATGCAGCTGAATACCAGTATCTTACATGAAGCGACTGTCTATCTGACCTCCACAACTCAGATACTGGCTAATACGATACGGCTGAAACCATATAAACTTAAAAGAGAATACAAAAAATTATAAATGCAAAATTATGTCTCAGGATTAGTGAGGATATATCATATTTGGTAGCTCTTTTTAATACCTGCCTTCATACCTTTTTATACGCTTTATATTAGCTTCACTTGTATGTTTGTATGTTTGTGTGTAACCGACTCCTTTGAGCGCGATTTTGACCCACTTTAAACGGTCAGATTTCATTGAAACTTTGTAAACTTGTCGAGGACCGATGACAATTCAATAATTTAAAAAAAAAATAGAAAAAAAAACACGTTTTTGTAGTTAAGTAAGCGTGTTTTTTAGTTTTTTAAACTATTTTTTTTTTTACTTATGGGCAGATTTTACCAAAGTTAGTTAAGTTTTATCCGTGGAAGGAATCAAATTGACGTCTGACAGTTCAAGTATGGAAAAACTGTCAATAATTCAAAATTTATTCTAGGTATAAAAGTTTATCTATATCTACAAATAGATAATCTATTGCTTTTAGCTAATTTTACTAAAGGAAATTGTATCATAATTAATCCAGAAATCGATTTGGAATAACTGTGTGCCTTATAATGAACGAACTAACTGCAACCCACAAATAACATACTGCAATATTTCAATTACTCTTGAAGCTCATTTTCGTTATGAAAAAGCGTTCAAAATCTAGTCTCAATCTAATCTGCGATCGATTTCAAAAACTTGTAAAACATGTAGATTAATTATTTAGAGGAATATTGGACAGATTGATAATAAGATGACCATGTGGACCTCTAAAAAGACCATTTCAGACATCAATCTACATGGTCTTCACATGATCTGATCTAGATTAAGTTTGGAGTTTAAAAGAGACGGTCACCTCGGGTTTTCTTTCGGCATTTCTTATCAGAGTAGTCTAATCGGATAGGAAAGGCCGACCTTATAATGTTTTTAAAATATAATTGACGTGTAAAAGTACAAACCTTCTTACAGAAATAAAATCATTTATCTAATAGTCCGATTCAATTTGTTCCTCGAAATATTTAGTACTAGCTTTTTCCGGCCGCTTCACCCACTTAGAAGTCAGAAATTATCCAAAGGGAACGTACTACCGGGATAAAAAGTATCCTATGTGTTAAATCCAAGTTATAAATTGTTTGTGTGCCAAATGGTTGAGTAAATTACATCCGAACATCTAAACATACAAACTTTCGCATTTATAAGATTATAGTAGGATAGGATACATCTTACAAATAATATAAATCAAGGTAGACAAGGAATCGATAGAATTTCTTCATTACTTTCAAAGGAAACCAAAGAATTTCGGCAACTTAAGCCACACGTCAATATAAGAGAACTCGCAGTAGTAGCCGAGTCTTATTGAATTAGTTTCCAACTTGACGAAAGGGACTGGATTATTTTCATCTTGGAACGATTCCTCTCTCTCTGCTTTTTTATTTTTATTAAACTTTCTATCTTTGGTATTCACATTTTGTTTTAAATATCTTCTTCTAGTTTATTTCTTATTAAGGTCTTTATGAATCTGAATTATTTAGGTATTTTTATCAAACACTATTATTTACAATAGACATAAACAATTTTTTTTATTATGGCACTCCGGGAGTGCCGACAGAAGTGAAAACTTGAACAATTACGTGTGTATTATTTTAATCGTCAATAGAGGATTTCACATTGGGTCCTTGGGCCCTGATTGCTCTCGGTAAAAAATAATAAACGAGCGATCGACTTCAGCCATTAAAGGTAACAGCACAGGTTTTTACGATAAAAATACAAAGGGAAAGAAAGAGATAAAAGAATAATAATTTCCTAATGAAAGAAAAGGACTTTTCCAAAAGACATCAACGCGCGACTCATCCGTGGTCTCAAGCGTTCGGTGTCGATGACGCGAGTTCCATTATTTTTGTTCACCCAAAAAGTGCTCAATGCGCCTTATGAAGTTTTCACTTAAAAAAACTCACGCCATCTTCTCCATGGGGGAAAGCAGAAACTTCAGAAAGTCACCTGCTATGATCCTTACATACTCCTTTTGCCTCGCTTACGTTCATACATCTGGTCATACACGCACGCCGGTGCAAGTACTACGCACCTGACCTTTCTGAAGAACGTCACCGATAAGGTCACTATATGTCCTTCTAGGAAGTAGTTTCCACTTACATCTGCCTTGTAAATACCTTTTCTTTTAACAAAAACATCATTTACAGGAAAAGTTTTTATCCAGTGCGCAAACTGTAACCATTAATTCAGCATAATTATCATTCTAGACCCCCCAGCGCAGAAATTTTACGTCGGTTATACAAAAAAAAACAGCTGTTCCATACATTTTGACCGCTTTTTATCCAGTGCGCAAACTAACCATGAATTCAGAATTTACAATTCACAATTTTTGTCTGTCTGTCTGTCTGTTTGTTCCGGGTAATCTCTAAAACGGCTGGACCGATTTTGACGGGACGACGGGACTTTCACTGGTAGATAGTTGATGTAATAAGTGGCCTAAGTCACTCCTGCTACTTTTATTTTAGAAATTGTATTTATTTTTATTAATATACACTTTTTTGTTAAATTCCACGCGGACGAAGTCGTGGGCATAGGTAGTTCAACATGAAATCATGCGCATGCAATTTGTAGTATTCATTCCCCACTATTTTTCAACTTTTGCTCATTGTTAACTTTGGATGTTTTTATTCTACGTTTAGTTCTACTTTCATTTCGTGTAAATACTACTGAGAAATTCTACTGATATTATTATACATGTGAAAAATGGTATCTTTGGACAAACTTTCACACTCAATCACGCAAAAACAGCTGAACGGATTTAGGTGAAATTTGGCACACAGGTAGATCATGTCCTGGGCTAGGACATAGTATACTTTTTATTCCGGTAGTTTCACGCGGGCAAAGCCGCGCGCAAATGCTAGTATGTCAATAAACTGTTAATTATTGAAAAGTTAAAACAAGCAAGCCAGCAAAAAGCTATCACTAAATATTGACAGAACTAACCTAAACTTTATATCTACTATTACTTGCTATTTAAATAAATGATTGATACCCTTCAAATAGCCCATTATTCCAAACCAAGAACACACAGTCGGAACTAAAGTATCTACCCTCAATTTATCATAGTACACAGTTAAGGAGTGTTTACCTGTGTTCAGTCAGCCGAGAGGATAGTTAAACAGTCAAACTATTGCTGACTGGATGTGGTTTGCGATGATAACCGCTTATTTCGTTTGAGTTGGCTCTGGTATTGTTATTTGTTGAGATGAGGCTATTGTAGGGCAGATCAGCGGGGAGGTATTAATGGCTTCGCTTATAAGATTGTCATGTTTGGGCAATATTCTTACATTAAGGGGAACCTAGTCGCGGGTTCGAACTCACTGATGCGCTTGGCTAAAAATCACGCTGTCTCACCAGGCTTCGTGTCCGACAGAGATAATATCAGTGATGAGCAGTTAGACGCTAGTCTACATGCACAACGTTATTGAGTGAGATGCAGGATCATTTGTAGTAAAAAAATCCTTTGGAAGATTGGGTTTTATGAAAAAACCAGTACATAAATCAATGACCAATAAAATTTATTGAACTATTCGGTAATTGAACTTTGTCGGTACCGACTTGATTTTGAAGATTTTACACTTCTTTTATTACTTAAACACGCCCAAAGTTAAGTAAAATGATCAAGAAAAACTAATATTTTTTGGCTCCTAACATTTTAATGGGTTTTTATTTTAGTATTCTGTTTCCGTACAGACAATATTAATAATGAGACAAAACGATATCATATTTTACTTTGGATGTGCCATGTCAGACAGTGGAGTAAAACACTCCCGAAGTTTGTATACAAAAAATGTGGACTAGGTTCACCTTAAAACTATAAACCATTCGTTTTGATTACTTTAAGCTGGAACTGCATTTTATTGTCAAGGCAAACGTACCCTTTTACAGAACAGAGGCATAACATTTCTAGATAAGTAGCTTTTGCTAGGAGAGGCCTGGTGGCGCTGTGGCCAATTTAGTGGACTGTATTTTTTGCGGTGCGGTATAAACGATTGACAGACGCTTGAAGACAGGTAATTCGAGTTGCTAGGAGTTCTGGACGATAGAATACAACCCGAGTAATTAGGGAGGGATGCACAAACCTTTACGGGAGACACGTGCTTTCGCCGTCTTCGCCGGTGCACCAGCTCATCCAGGTTCAGGCGCAGCTGAACTTCCAGTTACTGTCCTCACACGTTACACAAACACAAATAATTGTCGTTTATAAGTCTTATTACACAGTTTTCATCAATTTTAGCGGAGCTGGCTATCCGCCATGCGTTAGCGGAGCGGTTCAATCCGGAAGCAACGTTCTTCGCGAAAAATGGCGGAGTGAATGCTCTCATTCACTCCTTCATACACACGAGGTATGTGCGGGAAAAGGGAATGAAGGGTCTAGGAACGAATGTCAATCATATTAGAATGTTGGCGCAACCATTCCCCCCCGGTTTGAAGGGTTACCTTCAAAAACAATAAGCTAAACTAATCAAATAACCAAATTTAGTTGTAACCTCTAACTGCTAACCTATTCCTAAACTATATATAATGCGTTACTATAACTACTAAACTAATTTGAAACCTGCTGCTGATTAGGCAGAGGACAGAGGCGAATAACCGGACGTAAATACGAACCGGTTGCGGTTTTGACTCTAACTATACGCGTTACTCCCTTTGAATCAGGGAAAACTTCCTCCACTACACCTAGAGGCCAGTGTAGAGGGGGCGCATTCTCGGTCATTAAAACTACCACAGTACCAGCGGTGACTGGATTCGATGGAGTATTCCATTTTTGACGCGACTGCAGCGTGTGCAAATAATCTGTTCTCCAACGCCTCCAAAAGGATTGAACTAATCTATCCAAAAGAGCGTGACGCTTTAGGAGATGCAGTCTGTCTTCATCAACATCCATAGCGGGAAAAAACTTAAGAGGAGTCGTGGTTAAGAAATGAGCCGGCGTTAAAGCTAAAGACTCCGACGGGTCACTAGATAAAGTTCGACACAGTGGACGAGTATTCATTACTGCCTCTATCTGAGCGAGTACAGTACTCAGCTCCTCATAAGAGAGAATCTGTACGCCTACGACGCGGAACAGATGCGACTTGAGGCTCTTAATATTAGCCTCCCAATTACCACCAAAGTGACTAGCAGCGGGCGTATTAAAATACCATTCAATACGATTTTCGGCCAAAACATGAGCGAATTCACTCTGATAATACTTTGACCGCAATAATTCGTGTAATTCCGAGATACAACGGCGAGCTCCTACATAATTAGTGCCGTTGTCCGAATATAAACGTTTGACGGGACCACGGCGCGACAAAAAACGCTTAAAAGCGGACATAAAACTTTGCGTGCTTAAATCACCGGTCAATTCTATGTGAACAGCACGAGTTGTCATACAAATAAATAGACAAACATAAGCTTTCATGGAGCGTATACCACGACCCCGGGTAATAGTTACCCTAAACGGGCCGGCGAAGTCGGTACCGGTGTGTACGAAAGGTTTAGCGGATTGAACAACACGGCAAGAGCGATGATCGGCCATTTCAGGCGCGATAAAGCGCGGGCGAAGCTTAAAACAGGGCACACATTTGTGCACTCTGGCGCGAATCAAATTGCGAGCGGAAAGTATCCAATACTTCTGTCTAAGGATAGCCATCAACAAATCCGGACCTGCGTGACAATTCACCTTATGATGATAATCTACAATCAAATCTAAAATATGGTCCTTGCGGGGCAAAACTACTGGATGCTTTTGCTCAAATCCTAAATCGGAATTTCTCAAACGACCACCTACTCGAATGAGACCATTCTGCAAAAAAGGTTTCAAATGTTGAAAAGCGCGACTACAAGTTTTATGGGACTCTAAACTACTAAATTCTGAAGCGAAATAAAATCTCTGCAATTCACGAAGCACGACTGACTCAGCTTTATCCAGATCAGCGGCGGTTACATTACCGCGTGTGTGTAACAGTTTTAGAAAACGACAGACATACACCACACAACGCAAAAGTCTCGACCAAGACGAGACGCGATTAGACAACGAAAAAATAATCGACTCTTCACGTGAAACCGAAACTACTCCCCCGTAAGCCTTCTCACTGGCATCCGCGAAGCCTACAACAGTAACTATACTGTCTGAGAATATACCAACATGACGTGGAATTTTTATTTTATTGAGCAATGGAAGCTCCTTCCGAAAGCGAGCCCACAATTTAACAATATTGTCGGGCGCGGGGTCGTCCCAATCACTATTGGAAAGTCAAAGTTCCTTTATAAGCAACTTGGCATATAAAACGACGGGAGCTACAAATCCCATAATATCCCATATACGTGCTACACACGACAGGATAATGCGCTTAGTACAAACTTGCGGAGTCGAACTAACTTTAAGACTGAACATGTCAGACGCGGGTGACCAACTTAAGCCTAGAACCTTGTGCGTATCATCACCTTCAAATTCCTTGACCGAAGATAACTGGTGTGATAGTGGAATCGAATCTAGAACTGTCTGCAAGTTACTAGTCCACTTCACAAGATCAAACTGACCGGCTTTCATAAGACTTATTACTTGAGCGGCGGTCTCAACGGCCTCTGCCTCGCTGGCGACACTATAAACAAAGTCATCCATGTATAACCCAGTCTCAATAGTGTCTTTCGCTTTCGGGAATCTTTCACCCTCATCAGCGGCTAATTGCTTGATAGTGCGAAGAGCATGGAAAGGACTCGAGTTAAGCCCAAAACAAACACGATTAAACTCATAAACTCTCAAAGGTTCTTTAGGCGAAAATCTATACAAAAAACGTTGAAATCTGCGGTCGCATTCGCGAATACCAATAGAAAGAAACATTTGCCTTATGTCGGCGGAAAGCGCGACAGCAAACAAGCGGAAATTTACAATAATGTCAAACAAGTTACCTTGAAGGTTTTGACCACAATACAAAATATCATTGAGCGATACAGAAGTGCTAGTCTTAGCACTGCCGTCCAAAACCACACGAAGCTTAGTAGTTAGCTTGTCTTCTCTAACAACTCCGTGGTGCGGAATGATGTAAGATGGATGATCGCGAGTCTCGTCAGTCTCGGCGGTGGGCGCAGGTGAGATGTATCCTTTATCTAGGTATTCGATAACAACATCATCATAGGCTTGCTTCAACTTCGGAGATGCTTGCATCTTACGTTCTAAACAAGAAAAGCGTCTTTCAGCGGAAGCGTAGGAGTCACCGAGTGAAAAAATATCCTCCTTGAATGGAAGGGCGACAACATAACGACCATCATTATCTCGAGTAGTCGTGCGACAATAAATCTCCTCAGCCACCTTATCATCAGGGCTTAGGATAGGCGGGACATTGACTTCTTCAATTTCCCAGAATCTGCGGATGGTAGACTCCAGCGGCGGCTCAACAGTGCAGCAATGTGACACAGTGGAGTAACTATTTAAACGTGCGGGTGCGGAACCAACAATAACAAAACCTAGAACTGTTTCTAGGGCGTGCGGTGCGGGGTACGAAGAATGACCTTGAACCTTACGCGATAGCTGGAGGTGCGGGAGAATCGATGCGCCGATCAACATATCGACGTCTCCAGGGACACCATAAGATTCATCTGCCAACGGTAGGTCTTTAAACTTGGTCAACAAAGACGTGTCAACTGGGACAGTAGGTAATTGTTCCGTAATTTTATCTACTATAAGCGAATCCATATCAAAACAGATATCGGAATTAAAACGCGATGCAAATTTAATTTTAATCGAACCATGAATGGTTGATTTTAAACCACCGAACCCTTTAACTACTGAGTGGGCTGGCTGGTTATTAATACTAAACCCAAGGCGTTGACAACAATTTTTTGTTAAGAAATTACTCTGCGAAGCGCAATCTAACAACGCTCGGACAGGACACGGATTTCCTAATGCATCGCTAACAATAACGTGAGCGGTTGCGAGCACCACGGTAGTACGTGCACTGCTTCCGGACATCGAACACAACGTGACGTCATTCAAGGCAGTCTGCGCGCAGGCAACATCGCGAGCTGGCGGAGCGGCGGCGGCGCGCGCTGGCTGAGCGGCCGCAGAGTCCGCACTGACCGGCGGCAACGACTTGTCACCGTTTGATAAACCAGCTGTGCTCACATTGGATGCGGCATTGTTATTACTTTTCTCCCTGTGGAGTAAAGTATGGTGCTTTGAAGGGCACTTACGACAACTTTGATTACTATTACAAGACGTAACCCGATGCTTGTCACTAAGGCAGTTAAAACACAAATTGTTGTCGCGAACAAACCTATAACGTTCATAAGGCGTTAATTTTAAGAAACCGGAACACTTGTACAATTGCGAATGTTCAGTTTTACACAAAGAACAAATAGATTGTACAGGTGTAGACGCGGTATTCACATACGTATGTGTTGACTTCGAAGGCGCATCCGTTCGACGGTCGGACTTAGTAACTACTTTCTTCGTAACTTCATGGTTGGATGAAGTGCGTTGTAATATTTTAATATGATCTCGAACAAAACATTCTAGATCATTGAATTTTGGCAGTTTACTACTGCCATGGTTCATTTCAAATAAACGAACAGTTTCACCATCTAATTTCTTTAAACCCAAATACAAAAACAAAAAGTCGCAGAGGTCATCGACCTTCAGATTCTTTACTGCTCGAACGGATGATGCAAAAGTATCTAAAAACCTCTCTAAATTAGGTTCATTACAAACAGTAATATTTTTCAAGTCGAATAACTGATCTAAATATGCGGTAGCTACTAATCTCTTATCTTCGTATTTAGACTTTAATGTTTTTAAAATTAATGAATAATTTTCAGCACTAAAAGTAATGCCGGCACAAACATTTTTAGCTTTACCAGTTAACTTTTCAACCAGATAGTATAATTTTTCATGATCTGTCAAAGAGACGTTCCTATCTATAGTGTTTTCAAAACTATCTATAAACAGATTCCAATTGCGAATATCACCATTAAATTCAGGTATCTGAATGGGCGGTAATCTTGGTCGATCGCGAGTGTGATTTGCCGGGCTCTGATGGACAGACTGCGTCTCCAAGCTTCTCGCGACCCGTTTAATGCGACAGAATAAATCATCAAATGACGCCAAAGCTTGGTAACTCACAGCGTATTCTGGATTTAATTCTAACTCTAAAACGTTAATATCGTGAATTACGGATTCAAACTCCGTGCGCGAACTATTCAAGTTTTCTACTGAACATAAGAACGAATCTCTAATGGCTAGATCACCCGTTTTAAGTGCATTATCACAAATAGATTGCACGCGGGAAAATAGCATGTCTCTTTTAGCATATAAAAGTTTCAATTCAACTTTGTTGACCTTTGGAGACATGGTGAACAATTATGACACTCACTATCAGAGCGGCCAACAAACCAAATAAAGTTAATTTTGCTAATTAGCGGCAGAGAACAGTGACGCGGGCAATATCTAAGTACAAGTGGGTAGGTAGATAAAACGAACTGCGGGAGAAATCTACGACTACCGACGTTGTGTCTCTGTTTCTGATATTCTAATACTTTTTGACTTCCGAATGAATAAGTAATCGAGCGATCTATATCTACGCATGTAAGTACTGCTTACGTACGTAGGTAATAGATGAACGATTTGCAGCGAAACAAACAACAGATTGCGTTAGGTATATGACTGCAGTGCGGTGCGTTTATTCCCTATGGAATAAATACTAATACAATAACTATAACAAATATGTAACTAATTCAAATACCTAACTATCCGGTGAGAGGGACCAAAGAAAATGGTGGCGCTGTGGCCAATTTAGTGGACTGTATTTTTTGCGGTGCGGTATAAACGATTGACAGACGCTTGAAGACAGGTAATTCGAGTTGCTAGGAGTTCTGGACGATAGAATACAACCCGAGTAATTAGGGAGGGATGCACAAACCTTTACGGGAGACACGTGCTTTCGCCGTCTTCGCCGGTGCACCAGCTCATCCAGGTTCAGGCGCAGCTGAACTTCCAGTTACTGTCCTCACACGTTACACAAACACAAATAATTGTCGTTTATAAGTCTTATTACACAGTTTTCATCAATTTTAGCGGAGCTGGCTATCCGCCATGCGTTAGCGGAGCGGTTCAATCCGGAAGCAACGTTCTTCGCGAAAAATGGCGGAGTGAATGCTCTCATTCACTCCTTCATACACACGAGGTATGTGCGGGAAAAGGGAATGAAGGGTCTAGGAACGAATGTCAATCATATTAGAATGTTGGCGCAACCAAGGCCTATGTCCAGCAGTGGACGTCTCTCGGCTGAAATGATGAAGATGATGAGCTTTCGCCCCAGCGGCTTTATCCGCGTGGAGGTTGGAAATTATACCACAGGAACGTACTACCGTGATAAAAAGTATTATATGTGTAAAATCCAGGTTATAAACTATCTGTGTGCCATGACATCCAAATCCTTTCTGCCATTTTTTCGTGATTGAGTAACAAACATCCAAACATCTTATTAAACATACAAAATTTATCATTTATAGTCAGTAAAAGCCTGACACGCCCTCCTGCTCCACCCAGAGCGGGAGAAGTTATTTGATGATTTCCCACCCAAAAAACAAAAAAAATCGTTTTGAGAGCTATGGCCTGCCTGGGTTTGAACCTACTGGTGACACATTCCAAATCATCTTTCATACAATCCTCCATCTTTTATTAGGCCTGGCGCAATCTTTGAAACCCTACTATAAAATCGTACTCAAAACCAAAACTTACATTTACTCCCCGCTACCGCTTATCAATTAAATCGTAGTCTTAAACGCCGATCAATCTTTCCACTATCGATTCAGCAGTTGACTGGAACTATCTTCAAAATTACAGACGGGCTTACGATGGGTGATCAAGTACCCTAACTATCAACTGTCATCTTGAACAGTGAAGTGCTTCTCCATTGATTTTACATTAATACAGATAATAATATGGACTGTCTCTACAATTGATGACACTTTAATGATACCTGGCACACCCATCCAGCGAGATTGACTGGGGTAGTACCAGACCACAGAACATATATGTATACAATATATTAATACGGGTTATTCTATATATTAATACGGGAAGCAAAAACATTGTATACCTTTTTACAAAAATTACGCGGATGCCTTCATTCGCGTAGTTTTTGCTCGTTCACTGTGCCAATTTTCTTACTCCTTAGTATGAAAATTGGCACAGTGTACGTTTACACGTAGAAGGAATGCAGTAAGTTAGTATTTTTATACAATGATGGATGTATCATACATGGATATGTTACCAGCCAAACCCAATTTCAAGCCAAACTAGTTTGTCCTAGGCCAAACAGACTTATCCTACGCGTGATATGTCGCAGCCAACTAGCTTAATTAGCCATTTCATTAACAGCCTTTGGAAGTAACGCTCGCCGGCCGCTGCCGCGGCGCCGCTCGCTTCGCTCGCTCGGCTTGCGCGCTTTTGGTCACAGTTCTAACCTAACCTAACCTAACCCATTTAATCGGCGTGCCCCGGCTTAATAAACCAGCTTGGCCTAGGACAAACTAGTTTGGCCTGAAATCGGGTTTGGCCGGTAACAGATACACTAAATCACACATTACTACACTACATCCTACATTAAATACATTAAGTTTTAAATGAATTATGGTCGAATTTCGACCACTAGTTTTTATCAAATAGCCAAAATCAGCACACTTCTAATACATACACGGTCACCAGTTGAGATTGGTAAGAAGAAAATGTTTACTGCCGACACCAAGTAACATGGGGCAAAGGGAGGAAGACACACTAACTAAAGATACCTTGTGATAGATTTCAACCTTCATTTAAATTCACCTCTCTTTATTTCGCCCCTGGACCAAGTTTCCACTGATCCCCTAGTTTCTCGCCAGTCCACTTGTACACAATTTATAGGTAGGTATTTCGAAACAGATTACCCCTTCAGACGAACAGCTTACCAACAAAATTATCCGTGTGGGAAGGTCTTTGAGGCAAAAAGGCGTTATTTTTAACGTGATTGGTACACAACCTCTGTCAATGTCACCCCGTAGAGACAGCAAAAGTGGGAATTATTTGATTGTGTTAAATTGGTAAAGGTTAAATTGTACTTATGCACTTGGGTGAGATTGATTTTGAATGCTATAATTCGTAAATGGCTACCACCGTGGGGAAGTGGCTATATCACCCGCCTGATCGGAGGAACTTCACAATTTGTTTCTTTTATTAAAGCGAAACAATCACGTGTAGGTACCTACGCCAGTGGTTTTAGAAATACTAAACGACCGTAAAATCAACATCGAGATTAGTACACTCGCGGAACGAACAGGTTGACCATTTTTCGAATACCTACAATCTTTTCCCGCGTAGCAGATCATGTCACCATTTCGAACATTGTCATTATTCATAATGTTAATAGAACATAAATGTCGGAACACTAAGTTTTATGTCGGTTGTAAGTAAACATTTTCATGATATGAATGATGTTGTTTAAAACCTTTCGGATGCTTTCAAAATTATCTACTGTTTATTTTAACACATAATTATGTATAGTTAATGTAAACTGGAAGAGCGGAACCACCTAATACAAGCAAATATTTGCTTAAAAGCAGACTCCAAATTTAACAATGTAATTTACATAAGTCGATGAAATAAACATTTTTATTTTTTATTATTATTTTTATCATGACTTATCAGTCATGATGGTTATTTTAGTGCACCTGAAAAAATTGCGCTTAAAACTGATCCCTACTAAGTAATCTAACCTTTACTAGGAAAAAAGGCTCAATCAAAAAGGGTTAATATCGCATATATGCTGTCCGTACAAAGAGGTATAACGCTCCTTTTCACGCAAAGTCCTTGTTTTTGCGGCCACCTGCCCTCCTGTCACTCAATTACATTTTTATTTTCTATTTCCGTTCCGTTTTATCCTGTCCCGTTTATTTGCGTACATATCTGTGTTTTGTTCTAAAAAAACATTGAATTGACTGACGTCAGCATAGCAAGAACAACGTTTGGATAGGATTTTAAATCCAAAATTAATGCATCTCGAGCTTTAATGATTTAAACTGCGGATTTAAATCATACTTGTGGAATTCCTACCAAACTAAACAAACATCTAACTAAAAAAATGGTTGCTCTATTATAATAATTGCGCCTCTTTTTGTGAACCTCAAATAATCACTTCTGTTTGGGTCCTAAAAATACTAACCTAACCCGTTTGGTCGGGGTACCCCCAGCTTATGGTTACCGCGACCAACTCCAAGAAAAGACCAGAAGAGTTCAAAAGAGGCTCTATTATTACAAAAAGTGTGCGTCATTAAAAGAGTTGGACAAAAGTTTTAGAGGTTTATTAATTTTAAAAAGAGTCTATAATTAAAAGGTCAATACTGTTTTTAGAGGATTGGTTAAATATTTTCCTTATAATAATGACACAATGTTTATTTATCTATGTGAAACAAGTTACGTGCAGTTAAGTTTTAACCGACGCGACGGTTTCTAGTTTTTCGAAAGAGTCTCAAACAAGGTTATGTAAGTTCAGGTAAAATTTGTAGTTTCTACAAAGTAACTGGAACTAAAAATGTTAGCAACTAAGTTGTGAAGTAAGGACTGCAATGTGAAGGTAGTGCCTTCTAAGGGGTTTTCAATTTATTTCCAACTTTAGCCAAAGGGAAGGTACCTGCTGGTTCTAAATGTTTATTTTACTGTTCGTGTAAATTTTAATAACATGCCTAAATAAGATCAACTTATTTTTTTCAAGATTTTAATTAATAACAGCATAAAATCACGCCTGTTTTTCACAAAAGGTTAGGCAGAGGTGAAATATATAGTACACATATAAATAAATAAAAATATAAATTTAATTTTCAAACTACATATACAGGAAAAGCTTTTATTCAGTGCGCAAACTGTAACCATGAATTCAGCATATCATTGTAGACGCCCCAGTGCAGTAATTTTGGTCGGTTATACAAAAAAAATCAGATGTTTCATAGAAAAGTGCAATACCTACGCGGTCAAAATGTATGGAACAGCTGATTTATTTTTGTAAAACCGACGAAAAATTGCTACTGAGTCTAGAATGGTATGCTGAATTCATGGTTACAGTTTGCGCACTGAATAAAAACTTTTCCTGTATATTTCCACATGCATTCAAAGTTTTTTATATAAAAAATAACGCTCAATCTTTTAGAGGCAAGATTATGTACGTTATATTTCGCGGGTTATGTTTAAAGACGGAAACTAGTACTTATTCATTGATCGTTTCACGTGTAAATATGACGTGAATCAATAACAATCAATGAATAACTAAGTTTCGTAATGTACCTAAGTATGTTCGTATAAATGTAATGTAAAATCACCTTTAGTCCCACGTAACAAGGGGCAAGACCATTGCCTTTTCGGGCACATATCCAGACTCCAGGCTGCCACTGATAACTTGCTTTTGGAAAAACCAATCAGCGCAAGTATACTGGTGTTTTTAATAAATAAAAAAAATAAATAAAAAACTGATACTTCACATTTCACTTCTCAACCTACTCACCCAATAACCTAGACACACTAACAAATCCGTTGTAATAAGGCCAAGATCACACCGAAATCTGAGACCGAAATGAAAGGCATAAAGAGAGACATATTACTACCGGCCAGTCCCAAGCTTGCCTCCAATCTGGCCACACTAATAAGGTTGTAGGCGTAAAACAGAACTTATTCATGGTTTAGCTGTCATCCGTGAGTTTATGAAGTAGCCCAGCTGTCACAGGTATTAAATAAGAATGTGTGGGTAGGTTGGTACAACGTTTGCAAATGGTGGTGGGGGAATGCAGTTTTGTAGTCATTTACGTTCGATATTTTGATGAGAGTTGACGTGTTTAGTGTTTGTAACTTTTCCATTATAAGGGCAGTATTCATCTATAGAAAAATAAAAGAACTCATATAAAAAAAACAGTCTATACATAATCATTTATCTACATTTCTCCTAATGTATGTAAAGGCTCGCTAGCACACAAATAAACCCTGAGAGGTTTTTGTGTGGCTAAAAAAAGTTAAGTATTTTGAAAATAAATAACAATAAAAAACATTTAAAAAAATTAAGAATTATCATGGTTTCAAGTTTCAACCCAACATAAGTCTTGTTAAATTTCTTGACTAAAATTCGTACCAAGTACACACATTCAAAACTAAAACCCAAAACTAACATTATGACCCTCAAAACATTCGAAAATTAACGCGAACCAGATAAGTGATGTGAAATGCTCTCACAACGTTATTTTATGCTCATCCTAAAAAAGCAAAGGAGCGTCTCTGCTCGCTCCAACTAATTTTAATTAATCGTGGAAACAAAGTAGCGAAGCGCTTTCCGGAAGCGTTTTGAATAAAAGAATAATAATTTCCCTAGCAGGAATGAGGGTAGGCACCCTAAGTGGTGGGAAACAGCGGGTACTCATTAAACGTAGTGGAAAATGTTAGTTTTCGCCTTTTAATAGCTTGCGTTTTGTTGTATTGCAAGGCGGAAGCCGCTTCTTATACAGAGAAAGTGTAAATCACTGTTACTGTATGTTGTCAATTTCCATTCAAGTTCAGAGCAGTGGTGGCCTCATAGTGACGGCCGTGACTTATGAGTTATTGTAAATTATTTCATCACCACTGTTTTTGAAACGGTGAAAGAAAACATCGTGAGCATTTGGAGGTTAAATAATATTTCATAGCTGTTCTCTGTATTTGTAAGTAAATTGCATGTGTAGCTATATAATATGTTCAAAACAATGTAAATTGTTTGATGAATGAATAAAAGAAATTAAATTAAATGAAAATGTCTTAGAGCCCAAAAATATGAAGACATATGCCATCTACCACTCGCACTGAGTCTCACCAAGAAGTTGCCTATGCCCAGCAGTGGGAACATTATAGACTGATTATGCATTAAGTTTCTGGCTTTTCCTTGACGTTTTCCGTCACAGTAATTAAAGAACTGGTTCCTTAAGCGAACTAGTAACCGACGTTTATTATTTTATATAAGTGCATTTTCCATAGCTGTCTTTTATGCGATTGTTGTTTTAAGGTCGTCAGCAAAATCAAAATACATATTTTATTTCAAATAAACCTACATGGGCAGTTATGAAACGTCAAAAGGTAGGTACGCGGTTCCAATTGGTCGTTTCCTGTTGAGAAAAGAAACTCCACGGTTACTCTTTTTAAATAATTGGCTTTTACAATGTTTTTAAATTACAGTGTTAATTAATAGGTATGGGAGGACAGTGTAGCCAGTCATTCAATACTTCATAAAATAGAAAATCGTCTACAAATTCACAGTCCACAAGACTTACAGCAAAATTTATTACTCCAGATGCACTAATATCATTAATCAACTTAAACAAACAGGTGTAACAACATCTAAAATCATCTAGATTGTCTATTGCTACCAAAGCCACGAAAAAATCCCATTCCATATTTGAAACTGTTCACACCAAAGTGACTGGCCGCTCACAACTCCGTACTCGTTCCATCTTCAAACATTGGTGTCAGTGAGGAATGGCCACCACAGATCGTGTAAGCCCAGCTGTCCCCCCCCGGCTCGTCTCACCTTAATTAAACCAAGCCAAGTACCACAGACTGTTCTAAGTCCAAGTTAGTTCTTTTTTGTCCTACAACACTCCGTACACGTAGTAATGAAGATGTTTTTTTCTTAATTTTGCTTGGGGATAAGAAAATTGCCAGCGTTTAACCTGTTTTGTCTTTTTAATTAGGATAGAGGAGTACGTACGGTAGTGTTTGTTTTATTTCTGTGTATTATAAATTATCTAGTAAGAAAAAGTACCTATTTTATAAAATCTTGTCAACTTTTATGTTAAGAAATATATATTAAGTTTGAGAGAAAACATGGAGAATCTAGAGGTCCTGTTTTCTTCCAGCAGGCTTAGCACGAGAACCGTAGACAAGCGTTTTGTCGTCGGAAGAGTAGACAAAAATGACGTTTCCGAATAGACAGTTGACAGTTTTTCACCCAGAAATGTAGACAAGCGATTTATATTCTACAGTAGAGTAGAAATAGACAGCGTCATGCTAAGCCTGCAGGTTTTTATTTAACTGATGGAACTATAATAGTGGCTATCCAGATACAAGAAGTACTTAAGGGGGAAGCACCAGGGCTGCCTGCGAAATTCAAATTTTCTTACGTTTTTTGCAATTTGCAGGTCAGTGTTCGAACAAAACATGATTCGCGACAGTAAAACGTATGTATTTACAGAAATATGCCCCTTGATTTATACAAGTTGCTTAAAGTCAGCGTAAGTATATTAATAACTGTTATTAGTGACTGTTAACCATACATTATTGACGTTTAAACATCTCTTAACTTTAATCAACGCTTATAAATAAACCTCATAATCATTAAAATCATCAATTCAACACTAAGTTCTTATAATCCCATTGAATGATTATTTCATAAGAAAGTAATTTAATGGGATTATATAAACTTGACGGTTATATTGATCATTTTAATGATTAGGATTTGTGTAAAGCCTATAATCATTAAAATTATCAATCACACAATATTTGTACGGTAGCGAAACATTTTAATCAACAAACAACCTGGCAATGACCTGCGAATTGCAAAAAAACGTAAGATTAAAGAAAACAATTAACCTGTCGCACGTCAATTGTACACACCATATGTACAGATGACATTAGAATTTCTATTGTGTCTGCTAATTAGACACGCAACAGCGCAACGCAACTCTCGTGGAACAATTTCATTGAAAACTTCTAGGAAATGGTTCTACAAGTGTCGCGTCACGCCTGTTGAAGAAGCCTATTTACAGAATCACTTAGCTGTTATTCCGAATTCCGCTAAGCCAATATACAACTAGGGCAAGAAAATTATAAGCACTTAATTATACACCTGCGCCACTTGGAATTTCGTCCCGTTTAAGTTAATTCCCCTTGACAACTTGGACACTATAAGCTGAGTCCAACAGTAAATGTTTTGCGCCATTTAAGTAATGGCTTATCAAAAATATTTATGTCTAGCTGGTCTTTCTCTCTATCTACGGTTTTTCTCATAACATCACGCCTGTAATCCCCGACGGGTTGGCCGAAATGTACCTAGTAAGTACACCCAGTTTTTGCCAGTTATTTTTAAGTTTTGACATGACAGTTTTTTCCATGTCCTATTAAAACTGCTACATGTACCAGGAAAAAAACATCCTATATATCCGGGACACAGTTTTCATGTATCATCATCATCATTTCTCGACGACGTCCACTGCTGGACATAGGCCTCCCCCAAACTCCGCCACTTCGACCGGTTGTTTTCATGTATGCCAAAATACATTTAAATCTGTCCAGTCTTCTAAACTGAAATGAGTAACAAACATACAAATCATTGAAAGAAAACGTTGTAATATTCAAACGTTCATATAAAATATTGTCACTTGTCAATAAGTTATTATAATATATGTAAATAACTTTTGCCCGCGATTCGCCCGCGCGGAACTTTCATCCCCTATTTAACTCCCTTAGGGGTTAAATTTAAAAAAATCCTTCCTTATTCCTTGTCTAAATTATAAAGGGAACTTCTATGCAAAATTTCAGCTTTCTAGGTCTAAGGGTTTAGGCTGGGCGTTGATGAGTCAGTCAGTCAGTCAGGACTTTTCTTTTTATTTATATAGATAGATAGATAGAAGCTCTTTGCCCGCGACTTCGTGAAATTTATAGCTCATGTTACTTCAGCAGGCTTAGCATGACGCTTTCTATTTCTACGAAGAATATACAGTGATTTTTCAATACAAAGTGACATTTCATTTCTCCATTTTTGACATCGCACCATAGATACTCTTCCAAAATCTGTCATTTTACTTTCGTTTCTAACGATCTTTGTTTAGGTCCTTTAGACTATTTCAGAAGAATATTTCTTGCCAAAGTGTCAAAATCAAGCTTTCTACTCGACGGCCACAAAGTATATACGATTTTCTACAAAATCATGATTCGTTTAGAACGCATAACTATGATAATTAATAGAAAAACATAGCTATCTTCTCATAATGTACATCATTTAGTTAATAGTCATGTCTATTCTTCCGTCGACAAATCGGTGGTCATGCTAAGCCTGCAGGCTTAGCATGACGTTTTCTACTCTACCGTAGAATAGAAATCGCTCCTCTGCATTTCTCGGTACAAAACTGTCAATTTTCTACACGGAAACGTAATTTTTGTCTAGTCTTCCGTCGACAAAACGCTTCTCTACGGTTCTCGTGCTAAGCCTGCAGACTAATATAGCTTTCGATAGGTATTTTTTTTTAAATCTTTAAGTAGTTTTTGAGTTTATCCATTACAAACAATCAATTCTTTCCACTTTATAATATTAGCGTAGAAGTGTAGATAATTGCTGGAGCTTTAAATATAATCTATATATAAATAAAATATAAAAATGAATCCCCATTTCCCTTCAGTCACGGCATCACACGTGAACAGCTGGACCAATTTTGCTAATTCTATTTTTCTTGTGTTTGTTATTGTTAGAAGGTTCTTATGAAAGAAAAAATAAGAAAGTTGCGCGTAACATAAATGTATGTACATTCAATACGAATTCAATATTCATAGTCTGTCGGTTTAGCTAGTTTTAAATGAAAATGCACTCACTTAATAATTACAAGAATTTTATAATACATTTTTAGTAACAGTCATTATTAATAAAGCCTGCATTTGCATACACGACCGATATAGTGTTGCCATATAGTACCTATATTATTCACATAGTGTTACCATATTCGTAGAATTATTAGTCTTTGTGATATAAATCCAGTGCTGGTGTCATCCTCAAAATGGTGAATCGTTTTATACAATGTACCAGGGTAACAGGACTGAGTAAGAGATAGTCTCTAAATTGATAGCCGTTCGCCACAAATTGGCCTGATGAAAACGTCTGTCGTTTAGATGGCCAGCTGGAGCTGTTGACATGCTTAGGTGAACTATGCTTTCTCAATGGTCAATTCGGGGTGTAGTAGCTTTTTTTTTCTTTTTTAAGAAAAGATGGTTTAACAGCGAAATAACTCTTAGCATATATTTTTTAGGATACATACGTTTTGCTCTCAACGTGGTAAATTATTTTAATTCGTAGGTAGATCTTTATTACGAATAATTGGAATCTTCAAAAACTTTTGAAATTAAACTCATTAATTAAATTCTGACCATTTTCGTCCTGGTTTTTGTTTTAATAATAATCTTTTATTTTACATAAAATGCAATACTATTTATTAATAATTACTTAAACCACTTAAACACGGTTAGGACCTTCATAACACGTACATGTATTTGTTAAAAGAAGAAACATTCTTAATATTGGACACTGCTAATTACAAAATGGCGACGGCTTTGAACAGACATAATAAATTATTTACTTACGCATATCAATATTGTAACTTAAAGGGCTTTAACACAATTTCTAGAACGAAATACAATATGAAATATATGAAAACAAAACATAATTATATCTGTAAATGCGAACTGAATGGAACCTGGGGGCCGATTCTACTAATTTGCAACGTTACACGTTAAATTGTGTTTCCACAACAGTTCGATTTCGATCGCCGTTCGATAGTTACATAAAAAGTCATTCTACTATTTTATAAGCAAAATGGAAACTAAACTTAAAACGAATTGCAACTGAACTGTAGCGGGAACACAGCGGGTAACCCGCGTTACCAACATGCCAAAATAATATGTTTTATTAATACCACAAAGAAAAAAGTTGAATCTAAAAATGTTACTAAACACGAATATGCGGCACTAAAAGTATTTTCTATAATTAAAATACATAATGATCATAATTTTATCATTAACTTTGTCCTATAGTAAACGTCACGCTCATGTTCGATTTTGTTAGTAGAATAGGTTTTGACATTGTTTCAATCGATCGTTGGCGTAACTAAAACGTAACCGCAGCTGTGTCGCAGCTGGACCGTTGTTCATTTTAGTAGAATGCGAAAGCGCTTAAAAGTGGTGATTCGGTTGCGGTTCTATTGCGTTTTTTTAACAAATTTGTTAGTAGAATCGGCCCCCTGGTCCGTATCGATCGACTGTTCTCATACAATCGCAATGGCGGACAATGAAAGACCCCTTTTGACGTTAATTAGCATAATAGGTAGGACGTCATAGTCAGTAACTCGGCGCATCTTTGTTCTATGTAAATTTTTCTTTCTTGGACTGTTGCATTACGTAATTAAGTTAGGCATCATAAATCAACAGTAATTGAGTAGATTACCACACTATCTATACTAATATACAGCTGAAGTGTTTGTTTGGTTGAACGCGCTAATCTCAGGAACTGCTGGTTTGAATTGAAAAAGTATTTTAGTGTTGGATAGCCCATTTATCGAGGAAGCTGTAGGTTATTATTATAACATCATGCTAGGACCCTTACGAGCCTAGCTAAAAGAAAAAAAAGTCACGAATACGAAGTAGTCGCACGGGCAGAAGATTTTATAAAGAGGCAAAGTTTGTAAGTTTGGATGTAGGAGGTAATCTCTGGAGGTAGTGATCCGAATCTCCGATCTGAATTTCGAAAATTCTTTCACTGGCAGAAAGTTACGATATCGCCGGGTGCCCTAAGATATGTTTTCGTTTTTAATGATTAAATAGGAACAACAAACAGCTACATTACAACACTATTACAAACAGAAAAACATAAGTGACATAAATAATAATGTAGCCCGCACCGCTGTTCACAGATCACCATTAATAAATAAAACTTTAAAGTCACAAGGAGATGAACTGTTCATGCATGAACGTTACACTAATATTATAAAAACAATAAAGAAATTAAGTATTTTGAAAATTACAATTAGTTAATTTAAGAACTCAGAGGGGCAATTCTCGTAATTTTAAGAACGTTCACAGGCTGATCTCAGTGTCAATGTGTCAAAAATACCTCGATTTTTCATACATTTTTGACATTTGATTGTCGCTGAGATGAGACTGCGACTAGATTGTAAACGTTTTTAATTACGAGAATTGGCCTTCAGGTGTCATACAAACGGCTACGAAACGTTTTCAAAAAGTATGTAAATATGTCTGTGTTCGAATGCTTCATTGTAGGTTACTGCCATTCGCCGAACTGGTGAGCGTAGTCTAGTTATATCGGCTGGTACCTACTGCATAGTTTGCTTACACGCACCTGCCTTCTATGGACAGTACTGCATAGCGCAGTTATAGTTGACTACAACGGGAGTGAAGTGGCGGGCAGAAACGATATTAAATAAATCATGTGCTAAGAATTACTTGTAGCAATATAAATAGTCATGAAAATATGTAGTTTTCACCAGAATTTGACATTAAGGATGGCTTCAAAAAGCGTGTATTTCCATAATCAGCCCACATGTTCCCACTGCTGAGACTCAGGCCTCGTCTCTGTGAGAGGGAGTGGGCCTTAATCCACCACGCGGGCCCAGGGCAAGTTGGAAAATGTCACATGTTTTCGATTTTTGTTTTATTCTAGGACTGTTCGGTTTCCTCACGATGTTTTCCTTCACCGTTTGAGAGCGGTGGTGAAGAAATAATTTACACAAATTAAAGCGCCTGGCTGAGTTCGAACTCACGACCTACAACTTGTAAGTCACGACCGATACCACTAGGCTACCACTGCTCTGTATTTGGACAGCCGTTATTATGTAACCGCTTTCGTAAGAAACCAAAGTTTACACCTAAAATTCCTTAACAAAATGTAAACTACAATACATTTTGCATATTAACGCGCAAAAAGGCAAGGTCTAGTGCTAAATAATTAATCTTTTTCCCACTAATTTAGGTCACGAGCTTGTTGTGGTGAGGGCCCTTTCACGGTACGCCTTTTATAAATGTAAGGTTATGATAGTGGAGAGATGAGTTGGTAATTATGTGAGATAGGTTGTTTTGCTCTTCTATGGGTAAGGGTAAACCAATGGGGTAATGCATAAGACTTTCAATCACAATCCATATCTTGCTGGCTGTACATTTGTAGACGATTTTCTATTCTTAATTTGCATTCCTCTTATTCTTATTGACAGGCCTGCACTGTCCTCCCATACCGATTATCACTGTAATTTGAAAACTATATAAAAGCCAATTATTTTTAAAAGAGTAACCGTGGAGTTTCTTGCTGGCTCTTATCCATAGGAAGCAACAAATTGGAACCGTGCACCTAGCTTCTGATGTTTCATAACTGCCCATGTAGGTTTATGAGAAATATTTTTTTTTTGGTTTTGATCCGAAAGATTTTGAAGGGTTCTGTTAGTCGACGTAAAAATATCGTGGCGGGATTTTAACGCGCACTGAATTTTGAAGAAAGATTTTGAAGGGTTCTGTTAGTCGACGTAAAAATATCGTGGCGGGATTTTAACGCGCACTGAATTTTGAAGAAAGATTTTGAAGGGTTCTGTTGGTCGACGTAAAAATATCGTGGCGGGATTTTAACGCGCACTGAATTTTGCAGAAAGATTTTGAAGGGTTCTGTTAGTCGACGTAAAAATATCGTGGCGGGATTTTAACGCGCACTGAATTTTGCAGAAAGATTTTGAAGGGTTCTGTTAGTCGACGTAAAAATATCGTGGCGGGATTTTAACGCGCACTGAATTTTCCGCTCTTGGTGTTAATCCGAGCATTGAAAACCATCATCATCATCATCATTTCAGCCGAAAGACGTCCACTGCTGGATATAGGCCTCCCCCAAGCACGGCGGCCACCTCAGACCGGATTTTTGGGGGGGTTTGCCATAATCGCCACGCTTGGCAGGCGGGTTGGCGATCGCAGTATGGTGGTAAAATGCATAGAGAACGCTGCTGTCCATTCTCTAGTAAGTCCCTTAGTCGCCTTCTACGACACCCTCGGGAAGAGATGGGAATATTCAATATAATGCATCTCAATGCGTTGAAAAAGCGCACAGGTCGTTTTTCAACTCTAGACACTAAGCAGCGCGTTAAATTAAGTACGTTGACCCAGTGCGCATAACAATCATGCGCGATCTTATTACATCCGTGTGAATGACAAATTAATCCATTGCGTGTGAATTTGGCTTTATATGCACTTTTAATAGAAGTGCGTCGACATTGTAACCCCGTTTAGTTTGATTCTTTGGTTTTTTGTCACACTTTCTTTCCTTCTATCACTAGAACATAATCAGACAACAATGTTCCCACTGCTGGGACACAGGCAACCTCTCTGTGGGCCTTAATCCACCATGCCGGCCCAGTGCGGGTTGGTGGTTGTCACATGTCTTCAAGTTTTTGATTCAAGGACTTGCCAGTTTCCTCACGATGTTTTACAAACATCACTTCAATGAGACCGAAATGAAACTATTTACCTATTGACAAACAACCAAATCCCTTCAACGACCTCTCTTAGCGACAATTACAGTCATTTACCCATACATTGCGGGCTGTAATCGGCGTCGGGAGTAATGATTCGGGTCGGGAGGCGCAATACTTCACTAATACTGGCTAGTCAACGCATACGATCGTATCATTAACCTGATTCACTCTACTGGGCTTTATTACCTCCAATGATACAGAGTCAACGTGCAAATGTTTGGGGTAAATCGTTTTTGTTATTTGTACGAACGGCTACACATCAAGCTATACATTTCCAGTTAACGCTGATCTCGCACTGTACGGAAATCCTATATAATGCGAGATCAGCTTATACAAATGGGTGGTTTTTAACTTCTGGGTAGAATGCTGACCCAAAATATGATTGCGAAAGTTTGTTTCAGAGAAATTCTTGCAGTCCAAATTTTTGTTGGACTTGAAATGGTAATCTGGCCATCATCTGGCAGAACAGTGGTGGCCCAAAAGTATCGGCCCCGACTTAGGAATTGTAGGTCGTGGGTCCTAGAACCTAACATTCAAAGACATGTGACATCTACCAACCCGCACTGGGCCCGCGTGGTTGAGTACAGCCCACTCCTTCTCAAAACGAGGCCTTGGCACCAGCAGTTATTTATTTATTTAAGAGCATTGAAGACTTACAGCTAATAAAAAAAAAGGAAACTATAGTCACCAGAAAACCAATTAATAGTTTCAGGTGTGACCACAAAAACACAGAGAAAAAAAATCACAACACACACATACAACAACAACACACAGAACATTATAGACTGATTATATGCATCATCTGGGGGAAAGGGTTTTTAATTTACAAACGCTGCAATCAAGTGCACAATAAAATCCCGCCACGATATTTTTACGGCGACCAACAGTGTTTTTCAAAATCTTTCGGATTGTGATTGAAAGTGTGTTACGCATTACCCCACTGGTTTACCCTTACCCATAGAAGAGCATAACAACACTATCTCACATAATTACCCACTCATCTCTCCACTATCATAGGCCGTACATTTTTTAAAGGCGTGCCGTGAAAGGGCTTTCACCAGAACAAGCTCATGAACTAAATCAGTGGAAAATGCCGCTCAAACTGTATCAATATCAAACAATCAAATTATTCCGTCTTAGTACAAAACGCGATCTTACTTTAGCCGAAAGCTCTGAGCCTATTTTTGCATTACCAACTTTATTTCGAAGTAGGTAAAGCTCTTAATAAAAAATAAAAAAACAACTTAGCATCGGACTAAGTTATCAGTTTTTTTAAAGGACCTGTATTTCGATTTTTGTTAGGTTTTTATTTCAAAAACGGGCTTAATGGTTTAAACCATACCTGAAGAAAAAATCTTGTTTTGTTATAAGACCGATTAAGAGTAACCGACTTGATATATTACACTGCCACAACACCTCTATACACCAAAATACCGATGCAAACGCACCTCAAATACCCCCCACTACCATAATACTTAATGTTAATGAGCAACGTTAGTGACGCCCATTGGTCGTCTGAAGTAGTGCAATTATTTCGCACATAAATCCCACTCACTCCTGACTTATTACGGAGTGGTAATGGCGGAGTGACGGCTTCACGAGCTAGTTTAGATAACGTACGTGTATTAGGGATGGAAATCCACGTAGTTATGATATTTTGAGGTGTATTTTGAGAGCTTTGCGGATAACAAAGGACCTATAAGTTACAGGCAAATGTAGCAAAAGTCACTTATACTGTGGTAAATAGTGTTATTTAGACTAAGTTAAAATTGTTATTATTGTATAGTGTTATACAATAATAACAATTTTAACTTAGTCTGTCCTGTACACCTCGACAGTCCAAAAGATATTGACCCAGCAAACAGTATTCGAATTTCTTGACAGCTCTTGACTATGTCCAAGTTAAAAAGTCAGTAGATGGACGCTAAGATGGCCGTATACGATTTTTTTTCGATTTCGCTAATTTATGTGATTTTATAGACGCGATTTTACAGTTAAAATACTGTATTTCTATTAGTTGGAATGCACCATATGAAAGATTATTTCAATTATGACCAAATGAATGATATTCTTTTTGCTAAAGAGGTGTTTGTAAACGCACCCACAATACAGAACAAATTCCTAGTGTGGGGCAACGTTTTATTTAAAAAAAAAAAAACTGCCAGCCTTTTGGGAAAATTTTCCTGTTGACATCGCTGCCGACGATTTTTTTAATGCCCTATGATTTTCTTTTTAAGTACTTGTTCTTAATAATATGTATGATTATTTTAAGAATATTAGTTTTTGAATTATATACATATTTTAATTAATTAATAATAAAAGCTGATTTTCAATTAGCAAAACAAAATTATTTCCCAGTCGTTCCATAAGTCAAAACTATTTTTTTCAGCAAAGCTTAGGTCTAAACATATGTCTTCTTTGTCCACAGTGAGACGCGTAGCCCCGCAGTTCTCGATACCGCCGCCCCCGAAGTCAGAGGTGATGCTGGGCGGGAACCTGACCCTCAAATGTGTCGCCTTCGGATCGCCCATGCCCACTGTTAAATGGAGGAAAGGTAAAAGATATTTCATGCAGTAATGTTATTAAGAGGTAAACTGTTTTTTTGTTTGCAAGCTGTACATTCTGAAAGTAATGATAAACGTGTTTTAAAAACTATTTCGATGGTCCCTACGTACAATCCCCTAAGTGGTAGATACGTGATTTGCATGTTTTGTTTCCGTGACCTTCAGGCCAGCCTATACTATCGTTTAGTTTAACAAAAATAAGTCTAAGATGGCAAAATGCGCTTTAAATCCATCATGACATTATATTAACTAGAACATGATGTACACGTGTTTTTAAACTGTGAAGCGCTCTCCTGTAAAATTTGTAATTTGTAGTTAAGGGATTATACGTAGGGATCGTCGATTTGAGGTCGGCGTTTCCTATCTGACTACTCTGAGTAGTAAGACCGAAACAAACTCAGACCTCACAGCCCAAACATAATGTTTGTCAGATCATATGAAGACCATGTAGATTGATGTCTGAATCGTGCAGGTCAGTGTATGCATTTGTCAGTAATCGTACAGCTCAACTCAAAACTTAAGGAGCTCAACGATTCGACGAACAAAGCCGACATTTGGGTAGGCCGCATAAATTACTTAAACTGCCAGACCATGATAAACATAAAAAATAAATAAATATATTAGAGATAAAATAAATATAAAAGAAAAAATAAATATAAAAGAAAAAATAAATATAAAAGAAAAAAATAAATATCCATGTCATTGTATATACAGGAAAAGTTTTTATTCAGTGCGCAAACTGTAACCATGAATTGAGCATATCATTTTAGAACCCCCAGCGCAGAAATTTTTCGTCGGTTATACAAAAAAAACAGCTGTTCCACACATTTTGACCGCGTAGGAATTGCACTTTTCTATGAAACAGCAGATTTTTTTTTTGGAAAACTGACGAAAAATACCTGTATATAAAATTCATTTATGTCAATGTGTATATAAAAATCCGATTTTCAGCGCTAGGTTGTATATTATGAACATGACGCGAATACCTTTGAAGGAATGTTTACCGTCATAAACATTGCTATAATTATGCTTATTTATATTTTGGTGCCACGCTTAATAATGACTAAAAATAAATATTCTAATATTATTTTTAACACAGGTTTGACAAAATGGCTGACGCCGGAAGACAACCCGCCTCTAGGCTTAAATACCCTGAAATTGGAAGATATAAGGGAGTCTGCGAACTACACGTGTGAGGCCGCTAGTGTTCTTGGTGTCATTGAAGCAGTTGCAGAGGTTAAAGTGCAGTGTAAGTATTGCTTAATATGATCATATTACAAGGAGACTAGTCACGTTTCATACAGAGTTGGGCCCAAAACCTAAAGTGACGATCAGCAAAAAAAACTGTGTTACCCTGGTCGGGGAAGGCTTCCTTATCATTTTTGACTATTGCGCCGATTCTCGAACACGAACTTTAGGTTGGCCCAATATGGCTGATCTCCTTTACATCTTTAGATGACGATTTCTATGTTTTTTGTCTATCTTCAATGTCAAGAAAAATAATTGCTGGGTACATTGACCATCAATTTAAAAAAAATTGTCCATTGACAGTTTTAATTTGTTACAACTGTCATTCGTTTGAAAGTGCCGTATTATGGCAATCTGTCTAGGAATTTATTTTCCTGACGGTACGTTGTGAACGTTAAAATCGAATCGATTATTAAACTCGTTACAGTAATACCTGTATCATAACATAAAACAAACCACATGCTATTAAACATCACCACAAAACTAAAAGAAAAATCGCAATGAAACATCCCATTCTATTTTTAAACATTCAAATCAACGTTCGATACACCGACCAATCCTTTCGCTCTTTCTCCCGAATAACTTTTCAAAATCTGAACCCAACTCAACCGACACTGTTCCTAGTATACTCCATTCCAATAATCTGAACCATTTCTCCCGACTACGAGTCGAGTAGATGAGTGACTGAATCAAATTACACTCATAATTTCTTGGGATAACTGTTGCAAATTTATGGTAACAACTTCGCCGGTGGAAAGAGGGATTTACGAAAATCAATTTGATAAATTGCGGCAAGGCGGGAAGACATCCATTATGAATTAGTGTTATAATTCATAATTGAAAGGGTTGGAAAGTTGCGCGGGCCCGGGAGACAAACGAATGTCAGCTTGATTCATGATTAATTATTGTAACTCGAAGCAACGTTTTCTCAATTTAATTTTCGAAGGATTTGGTTGTTTGATGCGTTTAGTGTTCGTTAACTTTCGGTTGATGGACGGTTTTAAACGTTTATTTTTAACTGTTGAACAGCCGACTTATTCTGTAAAAATCTCACCGTTAGTTGAAGTTCTCACTTAGGTTAAATGAGCTGACAATAGTGTCAACCCCACCATCAAGCTCAATTTAACCTCACTTCGCCAAAAAAAAATCACCATCTAGTAGTTTTAATTTGACTTCATTTGGGTCCGTCAGCACCCTCGAAAGCCATGAAAACTATATCACTCTATCTGTCTCTTTCTATTATATGTAATTAAAATTTTGGGGTAAAACGTTAAGTGACGAAGCTGCGTTAAAGAACTTCGTTTCACTATAATAAAATCAGCACCCGATTTGCGTAACACACTATCAATCACAATCTGAATAATTTTGAAGGTTATTGCTAATCCATTGCTTCATATGTTCGAAAAATGTGTCGTCTCAACAACGTAAATAACGCAATTAATGTTGTTGTACTGTCAAAATGAAAGCCTTTCCTACTGTTATTGTGGTACGCAATTACCCCGCAGGCATCCTATTCGTGTGACGCCCTATATTGACATAATTAATTATAGATCCATATACAGATAGTCATTGTGCCGCAATGCATTAATAATTAAGAGTATTAAAGCGAAACAATTAAACATCAATTAATTCGTATCCACTATTAATGTGACAATTACAGTTTATGAATGTTTAAACGTTAAACATAATTATTATTGTGTATTATGTATAAAGGCATACTCAAGCTTTGTTTACTGTTAAGGGTATGTCATTGTAGGATTTGATTGCAAACACTAATAACTTGGCAGTATATACGCCCTCACGGCCCCGGCCGTAGTCGCCGCGGGAGACGCCCTGGGCGTCAGGAATCCCAGGCTGATTCCCGGCCACCGTAGGCGCGGGCATGCGGACGGCGAGTAATGGGTAGCTCGCTGTCCGGTAAGGACCAAGCCCGGGTCAACGGCGCGTTGTGTTCCATGCGCGCCTCAAAGAGATGTCAGCACCAAATGGTGGGGTCCGCAAGGGCCGATGCCTGCCAGGGGTGCGGGTTGTTCGAAAGAGATACCGCGGCCCCTGGCACACAGGCAACTGAGGGAACACGGGTGGGTTTTAATCAGTAAAAGTCTGATATGCCCTCCCGCTCCACCCAGAGCGGGAGAAGTTATTTGATGATTTCCCACCCAAAAAAAAAAACCTGATAACTTTTCCAACAAGACACACAACATCACGCGTTGGTTCCCCTAAGAGATGGGCACCGGTGTACCTATAGTTCACTTCGCACTGCTGCACTTCCCTACAATTCTTATTTCTCTCAGTATTTGGAAATACTGAAGGAAATTAGAAGTGCTTGACTTCACACTAGCTCTGTATACAGGAAAACTATTTATTCAGTGCGCAAACTTTAACCATGAATTCAGCATACCATTCTAGAACCCCCAGCGAAGAAATTGTTCGTCGGTTTTCCAAAAAAAAATCAGCTGTTTCATAGAAAAGTGAAGACCTACGCGGTCAAAATGTATGGAACAGCTGTTTTTTTTTTGTATGACCGTCGAAAAATTTCTGCGCTGGGGGATGTAGAATGATATGCTGAATTCATGGTTACTGTTTGCGCACTGGATAAAAAGTTTTCCTGTATAACTGACATCTTTTTTTGGTTATAAATGAAATGCTTCTAATAATTACTATTTCACCAGCATTACCGGGCCCACCGACGGAGATCCGTCCTTCAGAAGTCACAGCGACCACAGTTCGGCTCACATGGACCTACAATGGACCTGAAGAACCGCAATACTACGTCATACAGTACAAGCCGAAATACGCTAATCAGGTAAGACAAAATCCTACTAATATTATAAATGTTAAAGTTTGTATTTTTTTATGTTTGTTACTCAATCACGCAAAAACAGCTGAACAGACATGGATAAAAATTGTCACGCAAATAGCAGTAACCTAGATTAACACAGCATACTTTTATACCGGTAGTACGTTCTCGTGGGATAATTTATTGTGTATTTTGGAAAATGTCTCGCATTTCCACGGTTTATTTCATTAAAAAAATATTTGCCTGCATTTTTTATTAAATTACTGAAAATCGACTCACGCCACGTCAGTTTGATTTCCCAGAAAACAATGGAATGTTAAATGCTCACAGTACCAATAAAATATTTTATTTTAGAACTGGTATGTAATGAATATTCTATTTAAAATTCATAATTATTAGAATTTTATTTGAATGAAAAAATTAGTCTGTTCGTAATTCAAAACTGACTATTTTTACAAATATTTTCCCGCATGGCAACCGACATTACGTCAGGCTCAGAGATGGCGGGATGAGTTGACTCCTTTGATAAAGACTGGTCCTTATAGCTCTAGACAGAGAAGTGAAATTCGCCCTGCAACGGGAAAATGTACCTTTTTGAATACTCCTTTTGTTCAACCATCTAAACTCTTCAAACCTTCCTACCACAGGCTTTCAGCGAGATCTCAGGTGTCATCACGCAGTACTATTCTGTGACAAACCTATCACCCTACACGGAATACGAGATGTACGTCATAGCCGTCAACAACATTGGCAGGGGTCCACCATCAGCTCCAGCAGTCATAACCACGGGAGAAACTGGTATGTAGAAGCATTTTAGTAGCTGGAGAGTGTTTGGCTTGGAGTGAGGCACGGTTCTTTGTAAGTGAGGTATCCGGTTGCGGTATGATTTTTGGAGGGTAATTCAATAATCATAGACAAAAGCGCTATAACAAGAGACGTGGAAAGCATACAAGGTACATGTGGAAAAATAAAGAAGCCTGCAGCGTCGCGTCTTGGTGTTCAAATATAATGGCTAGGTACTAATTGCCGCCATTCTTATTTCATTTACTCACTATACAAATCTGGTTTACACCTAAATTGTGGAAAACGAACGAATAGCTTTCTTCCATTAAAATTAAGAGTGTAAAGTTTCACGATAATTTAGAACCCCGTTAATATAATAAACGACATCAATATCATGTTCTATCGGCCCTCTCTCAAGATTATCATCTCTTCTCCACTTACTTATGACGAACGAGATTTATAAATCATCTTAATAACGCCATCTTCTTAATAATCCCAATTTATAATAGACGATGAAAAATTATCATTTCTACGCATTTACCCATACGCTTGTTATAATTTCATTTTCTCTCGTCTCGCTTTCAATTTTGTCAAGTATACAATTAATTTTACTTGCTTTGAATTGGGTAAATAGATTTGTTTTACGTTTCTTGCGCTCAATTCTCAGTTTTAAGGTATTTTCTTTGATCGTTTTTTCATGCCTACGCGTATAACCGACGTACGACATTCGCCGATGCTTCATGTAAGTTCGCTTCTGAATTATCATAGACTTTTATTTCATTTGCACATTTACCTTTGTTCTTAGTATATAGATGTAGTGCGTAATACTTTTTGTTCGTTTAATCATGCACCATTTCGTTTTTATCGATGTTAGGATCAGTTACACGGTCAGTTCTGTGTCACACGTTTTAAAGTTTCCTCTGCGGCACCGTTTGTGTGATATGTGTGTTACTACTCACGTGACTTCTACATACTAATACTGTTATTTGTTTCCTTGCTCTCTTGCAGTGGATTCCTTGTATGGAGGTGCCAGTAAGTATACTATTATGAATTTTCGTAAATCATTACCTAACGGCGTTGTTTGTGGGTCTACTTCTAAACATCTAAAATTTGGGCTTGGATAGCATGTTAGATAGATAGGTGGTCTCATAATTTAATACATTTAATCAGTCGACAGGGTATAGTTAATATCTCGCTTGTACAAAAGGGTTAATCTGTTAATAATTTGCATGTTTATTGTATTTGTCTGTGATACTTGACAAATTGGTGTGACTGCTCGTTCACCTCAATTACATATTAAATATTTACCGTACAATTACCCTGTGGTGGAATTTCATTTCTTTATCCATGCCCCGAACGTTTCTCGCTTCGTAAATGTTAAACCATCATATCTAATTTCCCTCAGCAAAATATATTAAATTTGACTCGTGGAGCGTCGCCTACGTCTCTATAGCGCGATGTCACAAAACAGACAAGATAAAAACTTGGATGAATTGCTAATGAAAACGTTGGTATATAAAATTACCAACAGGTCTTTTGATATTCTTTACATTTCTAATAAAGGAAAAGTTTGGTCTGACGTCGCCGACCCGGATTCTGGACCCAAACAAGATTATAGCCTTTTAATATTGCACAGTCCCGAAACTTTTATTGTTTCGCCCTTCGCGCGTATTATAAACAGAAAAGAGATTTTTTCATTGAGTGACGCCCCGTTATTCGTGTTAGAAGCTGCGATTACAAATCCTATTAAGACAGGCATTGTGCCCCCGCCGGTTATTGTCCTATTATTTTTATTTTCATTTTGTACATAATTGAGATGAGTCGAGTCGCTACTTAATTTAACATTTGGATGTTTACGTGTTATTGTGTCTGAGATAATAGCGGTAGGGTTTCTGATAGTATTTTTGTTAAACAATTCTGTAGGAAACCGGCATTATGTTTTACAGTTCATAAAACAAGAGTATCATCTTTTTCCTCTTTATTTTTCTTAACGTTTAGAATAAAAGACGTTGTAGTATTAAAATATGGTCTTAAATCTTTGTGTTTTGTATGTTTTGATCTTATTGGCTTGTTATTGGTGTTAATTTTTATGAATTGTAATTTAACAACTGTTATGTATTTTTAATGTGTGTTATTTTAAGTATCTTGTTTTCAATCAAAACCCAAACGTAGTAGTGAATTGAAATGTTCTTGGGTACTTAGTCTTTCAAAATGGATTCTTATGTTTATCAAACTTGGAATTAATTCACTTAAGTATATTTTATCAAAAGGCTTTTATTTTAGATTATTTTATGTCTTTATTTAGAAAGTAGACACGTGTATCTATAATAATTTCTTGAATTAATCAGGGAATTATTCGGGCCGCTTTTACTTTTTAAATGTCAGACCATTTTTCATATTTGTTTATTAGATTCAGAGAGAAATATACCTAAATGGAATGTTATAGGTATACAGAAAAAAAACAGTAGCATGCAGATGTGGTTAACAATAATCGACTAACGTGGGGTCACAAGCCAAACTAAATGGCACATCTCTATCAAAATGTTTTTTTTTCGTAGAACCTGGTTCAGCACCAAGGAACGTCCAAGTTCGTCCTCTAAGCTCCAGCACTATGGTTATTCAGTGGGATGAGCCGGAGACGCCCAACGGACAAGTTACGGTGAGGGTATAACTAAATTCTAAATTTAGTTTCTGCTCAAATTAGATTGCAAGATTTGATCGCCTTACCCCGAAGTTTGGATATAGGCACTTAGATCTCGTAAATTCGGCTTTGATGAAAGCGCAAGTGATATACTATACGAGAAGTAGTATGGGAAATCAAAACTGCAGAATTTAGCCAGGCTTTCTCCTAAACTTAGAAGACTATAAGGAAATCCTACAATCCTCCTACTTATATTATAAATGTGAAATGATGCGATTCGATGCTTGGATGTTTGTTACTCAATCACGCAACAACGGCCGAACAGATTTGGACGAAATTTGGTACACAGATAGTTTATAGCCTAGATTAACACCTAGGATACTTTTTATCCCGATAATACGTTCCTGTGGGATAACTTTCGAACTCCACACGGTCAAAGCCTTTGACAAAAGCTAGCATTTAGGGAAAGTATAACTATGATTTTTCTTGCAGGGCTACAAAATCTACTACACCACGGACCCTTCACAACTATTGCAGTCGTGGCATTCACAAATGGTAAGTTCTAAATGTTATTGATAATTATATTCTTACTACTCTTCGTTCGCTCTGAGATCCTAGTACTAGAAGATACATTGATTAGTTTTTAAAATATTTTGTTTATTTATTTAGTACCTCAATTATGAGTACACTTTTACTTGACAATAGATAAGTAAGTACAGTCACCAAAAGAACCATCGAATAAAATTTAATTTAATCAATAGAAAACTAACGGTTTACTTATTAAAATCATCTATCGGTTCCGTATTAAACTTTAAATATATATAACCGACGTAACTTACGTCTTAGATGGTTGCTTATCTCTTTTCGTTCTAACACAAGTTTATGAGTACACTTATTACTTTGTAACTAAGTAAAATAACTTTTCAAATCAATTTTCATCCACTTCCAAATGTCCAATTGGCTTATAACTTTGGAAACTACTAAATACTATATGACAAATCATTATTGTTGGACTGAGACCTTTTGACTCTTTATTGTGAAGTCTCCATTACTGCCAAACTTAGAATCTAGATCCACTAAAAGCTAACTCCACCAATGAAACTGAACCGCGTTTAAGAGTTGTCAGTATCAATGCATAATCACCCTATGCTGTTCCCACTGCTGGGACATAGGCCTCCTCCCTGTGAGAGGGAGTGGGCCATATACCACCCCGCGGCCCCATAGCGGGTTGGTAGATGTGTTCGAATGTTTGGTTCTAGGACATACTCGTTTCTTCACGACGTTTTCCTTCACCGTTTTGACAGCAGTAGGGATAAGTGAACTTTACACCCTGTTCCATACCTCTTTAAAATGATGAATTCTAAAACAATTACCAAAACAACCTCTATGCCTCACTTCCCTAAACGGCAAAGTCACGAACGACCCTCCATTGCAGATGGACAACAGTCACCTAACGACGATCAGCGAGCTGACTCCTCACACAGTATACACCATCCGTGTGCAAGCCTTCACGTCTGTGGGGCCTGGGCCCATATCGGCGCCAGTACAGGTGAAGACGCAGCAAGGTATGTTGGCTGGTTTATTTGTTGATTTATATGGATGTCATGATTTGGTTTAAAAAAAAATCGTAAACGAAACGGGATTTTTTACGCTCACTGTATCTTAAACGCCTCGCTTATCGCCGAGAGTTGAAAATCGAACACTGTGTTTTTTAAACGCGCTGATATGCATGCTGTTGGATTCTCAATGCTCGGCTTAATGCAGAGAGTTGGAAATCCAGTGTACGATAAAATCCCGCCTTGATATTTTTACGTCGCTGTGAACGTGGCCTTAGTCTGATGCTGGTAAGTTATACATACGTTTAAAGATGTAGAAACTTTTCTCTGATAGTTGGTTGTGTTTAATGACTTGGTTTCTGAATGACTGAAACAGTCTACGATCAGGGCCTCAAGTCTGCTATTACAATAGTGTCAGAATGGTCTATCATTGATTTCATCATTGTTGATTTTGACAAGTTTGGTAATCTACTAATAAAATGGCGTCATTTTGACTTTCCAATGGTCAGCTACTGACACTCCATTGAAAGAAATGGCATTTATTGGTAATCTCGTACATCATGACAAATGAATGACTGACTTAATTTACGAACTTCCTACTACTTTAGATTGCTTATAATACTAATAAATAATAGGTAAAAATATATATAAATGAAATCTGGCATGAATAAATGTTCAAATTTAGTAGTAGTTTTTCGAAAAACATTTCTACTAACGAGTTTTATAATAAGGGCAATACGAAAATGACATTATGACACAATTCTATTACGAGACCATTGACCGACCAATGATCGACCATTATGAATTTAGCAGATTACGAACTTTTAGCAAAATGACAAATGAATGACAGTGGGATCGTATTGGAATGACGAATTTATAAAAATGGCAGACTTGGGCCCCTGAACATTTGCTGTCAAATCTTTTTACTATCCTACCTACCTTAGTTACTATGTTTTGTTGGTATATTGACGTGTGCTAGCTGACATATGGCAAATAATTTCATTTAATTGTTTTGTGTTTAGTAATGTTAATTACTTACCTATTATTGTACAGAATCAAGTTCTTCTAACTAAACAGACAGCTGTGCTGCTGGGGATATTGTTGCGCCACTTCTTCTTCCCAGCTAAAGCACTAGGAAGTGGTGAAGGGCGGGCGTTATGGGGGGAATGTCTTATGTAACTTTGACGTTCAAAAAGTGCTGACTCTCAGCCTAGTTTGAATAAATGACTTTTGATTTTGATTTTAACTCACATGGCTTTCAAATCTGCTAGCCAGTTAGTTAATAAACGATCAAAAACTATCTGCGAAAGTAACGTTGCGAAGTCTGTGAAGTATTAAATCTCTTCAAAATATCCCAAACTGCGAAAATGTGTCACATCTTACCCTGCTTCGTTGGCATAGTGGTGGCAAGTGCGACTGATGAGCACGAGGTCCCGGGTTCAATTCCCAAGTCGGGCAAATTGTTATTGGATTTTTTTATCTGGAATTTCTCAGTAGCAGCCTGGAGTCTGGATTTGTGTCCGATTGATGGCAATAGGCTCGCCCCCTATTACATGGGACTTAAACATAACAAAGCGTAATGTTATGTATGTAAAAATAATAATCCAAAAAAAACACGTCCAAGTTTAACATAGGGGGAATACTAACATAGGGGTAAGGAATATTGTTACTAACACATTTGAGTCATGTTACTTGCTGAATAAAGATATTATTATTATTTTATCAATCTAACATAAAACGTTTTTTTTTTTCAAATCTAGGAGTTCCATCTCAACCCTCAAACCTGGTGGCAGTGGAAGCCGGAGAGACCTCAGTGACGCTGTCGTGGAGAAGACCGGCCCATGCCGGAGACAACATAGTGTCGTATGAGTTGTACTGGAACGACACTTATGCCAAGGAACATCATAGAAAGTAAGGAGTTGGTGACGAATTACATTTTCGAAGGAAGGACGGATTTTCAGTTGTCGATCCTTGAAATCGTACATTTTTTTTTTTGTTTAGTATAAATTAAGTAAATTTGCTAGCTTTACCCACGTTTTAGGTATCGATATCGGAAACTAATGTATAAAAAAAATATTATCGTTCTTTTTTTATTTTATTAATTAATGATAATATGATAAATGATTTTATTTCTGTAAGTAGGTTTGTACAAACACTTTTACACATCAATCATATTTGATAGATGAGGTCGGCGTTTCCTATCTGACTACTCTGAGAAGAAAGGCCGAAACAAACTCAGAGGTCTCAGCCTCTTTTAAAGTCCAGACATAATCTTGGTCAGATCATGTGAAGACCATGGGGATTGGTGTTTGAAATGGTCTTTTGAGGAACGAACCACGCAGATTGAATTATTAAGTTATATTAACAGTTTGCACCACACATACAAGTTATCGGTCAATACAAGTTATTATTACACATACAATCATAGAAACATAGAACAAGGTTAAATTACATATAAAACTAGAAAAACAGAAGAGATTAAACGATTGAACAAAATTAGTCAAAATAAGGTAAAAGTAGTTCTAACATTAATGTACATAAATACCATTAAATGACTGTTATGTTATGTTTTTGTAAATTCACAATAAAATATAAAAACAGCTGTATGATTGGTTACGGGCCTATTAACCAGAGCCCATTGATTTTTTTTTCTTTTAAGTTTTTGTTTCATTACTTGGGTAAAGTATTGCCAGCTAATTTAATTTGACCCGGTAGAGCTCGCCAAAAAAGCTACTTCTGGTAATACTAGTACATTATTGTATTATTTCAACTTTGCGTTATATCAGCAAATTCCTAGTGCCTTAACTTTAATTATCCGTGTTTACTACGCCATTTTTCTACATATTACGTTTGGTTTTTTGGTCTTCCTCGTGTAAACGTAAAAACATTATCCATGTCAAACTTCTCCCAGGCGGATACCAATAACAGAGACCTACACGTTGAACGGCCTCTACCCCAACACGTTGTACTACATCTGGTTAGCAGCGCGGTCCCAGCGTGGCGAGGGCGCCACCACGCCGCCCATCGCAGCGCGCACGAAACAATACGGTATGTCCTCACACCGCACACTTGGAGTGACGTCACGTGGAGAGTGAGTGTAGATAGAATGAGGGGAAACGAGCCACAGGCCCCCAAAGACGATTTTAAAACACACGGATCCCAAATTCTCACATTTCAATATAGAATAACTTGCATACTTTTTACTCGCTTTCCGCAATAAAACCTCGCTTTCCAAACAATTTATGGAAAACGCTTTCAACTGCTCCCTTTTAAAGAATTCACGAACGTTTTGTTATTTGTGCAATTCACCAAGTGGCTCTTTTCCAATCATCGCTTGAGAATATGAGTGAGTGAACCTATTGTGGGTGTACCAGGTAACTCCTAATGTAATATTTCACATAAGAGCACCTGCCCGGCACGCTGCCAGTAATACAGCACAAGCACCAAGTTTTATATCACAATATGTGTTTTGTAATCGTAAATTTGTCGAAACGGTAAAGTGTACGCCGTAACTTGATTGCGCGACTCTACGGAACTGTCGAACTTATTCAGAATTTGCTTAATTGAAAGCGTACACAGTACCTTAGTAGTAGCTTTATGTTGTTCGTAGGTCAGACTTTTAAATACGAGGTTAACGCCTCGAATGACATTTTTTTAATTCAAACGCCGACGACGCGGACGACATTTGGAAATCTTGGCTCATCTCTCATTAACTTCATCGGGCTCCATCAATCACATTGTCTTGATCTGCCGACTGCCACGCCATCTATCACTGGGATAAAACATAGTGTTCTCCGCGTCGTAAGCTAGTACATAATCATCACAATTTTCTTCCAACAGGGGAAGTGTGACGGATGAGACTTAGAGATGTATGGGCGAGCGGATCCTACAATCACACCACACAAACAAAAAGTGCATGCTCGTTTATTTTGACGACTGACGTCGTTTTTTGTTTTTTTGTTTTGAGCACATTTAATTTTTTGTTTCAATCGCATTCAGTGATTGCATCGGATAGGTCGGCTGTGTGTTGGGTATAACGAGGCGCGCGGCGCGAGAGTCGCGCGTCATTTCAGTTACAGGTGCGGCACGGATCCCCGGATCTGTGCCGGCTCGTTCTTACCGTTGAGCTTGTTTAGTTCCTGGAGCGCCCCCGATGAATGTGACGGCGGTGGCCGTGTCCCCTACCGCCGTGCGCGTGTCTTGGCAACCGCCGCCCGCCGAGCGCGCCAACGGACGAATCGCTTACTACAAGCTGCTTTGTGTGGAGTCTGGGAGGGGGGATTCTGAAGCGACGGTCGTCAGACTGAATCAGACGACGTTTGTACTGGACGAGTTGCGGCGCTGGACTGAGTACCGCATCTGGGTCCTGGCGGGCACCAGCGTGGGCGACGGGCCCGCCTCATACCCCGTCACAGTACGCACGCATGAAGACGGTACGTGTCACTACCATCATTGGACATTCACTAACCTTCCCACTGTTCCATATCGGCTCAATCTTATGACTGCCCTCACTCTCCTTGAACCGAAAGAATTTCGAAACAAAAAACTCTCGATAAGTGAACTTTTTAATATAATTCGAGGGAGCGTTAATAAACATAAAATCATAAAATTGAGCGATGGCGGGCCAAAGAATTAATTGCTAATAAATGATGAATAATTTAATTATCTTTCAAATTAACAAAGTTCTTTGGCTATGTAATATCAGAGGAGTTATGAGAGTTAATTTACTTTTAAAATATTTTTGAATTAGCTATGAATGTTTCAATACGTTGTAATGTTCACTCGCTAAGTACATCCTCTGTTATTACAACTGATTGTCCTTCCCTTACAATATATTTTTGATGAAAATGATTTCTATAATAATACATGATCTATATTTACTAACAAAACCATGGGATTCTACAAAGTTGGTATAAAGTGGTGTATAAAATAATTCATATGAGCGAAATATTTTAATACCAATGTTACAGAATAATATATGAATCTTTATAAAAGCAATATGAATGATTTTATCATTAAATATAATATAACCACAGTGAAAATCGAACTGCTTGTGATGAACGATTTAAAATGGTTAGCAACGAAAGCAGTTCCATTTTAACTGTGAATGAACACAATATTGTGCAAATGTTTATTGGTCTTACATTGGTGGTGGGCTGTTATCAAATAAACCATTAATACCATAACGGAATAGTTCATATCACATTAGCAAACTCGATGCGCTACAACTACTACCAAAATACTAATGTCATTTTTTCTTTTGTTCCTTTTTTGTGAGCACATAGCAGGATTCTAAACAAGGAGGTTCCGTTCTCGTAAAAAGTAATACTATGCTTGCCGATAATATTTCCATGTATATCTATAATCATGTCACAGATGATCATTTTGGTTTCACTATATTATGGCCGCTGTGCACAGCGGCATAGAGTTGACATTTCCACTCACTTGTCACATGTAATGATTTCTTATGATGACGCGTCATATTATACGTCATCACACGTTAAGATGGCACTCACTGAAATGCAAAGTTTATAATGCACCTGGTATAGTGTCGACGGCACCGTTATATTATTGATTTTGGCGCACAATTGTTGAGTATTTAGCAATGAACACAATTTTGCATGCTTTCTTTACCGACACCGCACCGTTTTTCGTTCAATTAAGTTTTCACTGGGCACCAGATAGGTTTCACGTTTTGCTGCACGCAATTGGTTACGGTTTAAATGTGTATTGATTGCGTGAGGTAAATACTGCACTTTTAGGAATCACTCAGCACCACTAGCGACGACACGAGGTGAGAGAGCGAGTGCGTCACACATGATATAGTCGCTTGCGAAGCTCAGGGTGCAAGCGCTGCACTTCGCTGTAAGCGCTGATGGGTCGCAGACCATCGGCGCTTACCGCGGAGTTCGCAGCGAGTGAGCTGAGCGAGCACCCGCCTATACGCACCACGCCGCTCAACACGCACCACGGCCCGAGCGCCGCATTTGAATACCAATACCGTCCCCACACGACACGCGCGCATGCTACTAAACTACTCACAATTACTACTTCTTTACTCACTGTACTGTCCTGACTACTATCTACTATTAGCGGGAAGGCTGCGGTCGAAGCCGCGTCCCCCGGATCCTCCGTCTAAATTCCTATCTTGTACCAACTGTACACCCATTGGTAACCCTCGCGACGGATCCCAGGGATAGGTGCGCGACACTCTTCGCCTGTACTCCCCGACTGCTCAGCTCGGTTACTAGACTACGCGCTACTTCTCTTCCTATCTCTATCTCTCTGTCTATCTCACTTGCTCTTGTGCTACATCTTCTTGGCAGTAGCAATTTCACTCTCGCCTCTCTTCTTTCTTCTGTATACTCTATCAGACTATCGTCGTGCATGCACACTAGATATTGTGACATAAACAGAATACTATTATGCCTAACGTTCGCTATTGCCGTAAACAACGAACGGGTGGGGCTCAAAGAACGCTGCGTGATATACCAGACATCAATCACTCCAGTAAAGTACAAGCCGAATTATATCAAATACAGACGAGTTAATTGAAGAGCACAGCCAACGGACACTCTGACACTGTCACAAACATCACAGAGGATACACGAGGTTCGAGGCATCACACACACAGAAGGTACGAAGGCGCACATTGACAGAACACATAGAAGCACACACACACATAGACTGGCGCCGTCGCGTTAATCAATACATGTGCGTGTGAGTGACTTCTCTGCACCGACGACGGACGACGAACGGCTACTGACGTGTGCACGTTGCCTTTTTCTGTCCTACTTCAGAATTTTGTAAACGACGTTAAACGCTCGTGTAAGCTCAGTTGCACGAAAAAGATCCTTCGTGACAAACAAACTCCACACATTTTCACTCTATTCAAGAAATAAAAATTCCCATTTCCGTTTGTTCCGCGCGGCGTACAGAAAAAGGCAATGCACGCGAACCTAGACCGTCCCAAGCGGCTTAAACCGAATGCGCCTCCTAAAGAGCTCAAAATACACGAGGAAATAAAATAAAAGTGCCCCCCATTTCGCCGACAAGCGTTCTACTCGTAATCTCTCACTTAGTAGTTCCGTTCGCCCTGCAATGTTCGCACAATTTGTCTTAAATGTATTTGAATGCGTTTTTCTCTTTTTTCTCTCGTCACTGACTTTGTATGGGCCGCTGGTAACCCCGTACAGCTATAAGGAGTGAGTACCAATTACTATAGTGCTTGTTTCGATGTGCGTTTGTGCTTATGCCTTAAAGCTTTGTGTAGATAATCTTCCTAGTTCCTTAATCTAACGACTACTTTGAAACAAACTGCAAGCGGTAACCTCTGAAAGCATGTCTTCGTAGACGACATTTTTGATGATTTGAAAGACTTGGTTGTGTACCTTTTTCTGTGATTTAATTTTGAATTTATTCCCCCAAGTCTTGACGTCCCGGAGCATGATCCCTTGCAGTGTGTGAATTAAGGATTTTAGTTATAGAAATGCTGCTTTGGAAACTAATAGATGAATTATTTACTAAATGTTGACTCTTTGTAAAAGCTTGACAATTTTAGTTGTTCTTTACGATGTGGATTGGAAGGTAATGGATTTTAATTGGTTATGGTGATGTGAAAGGGCGTAAATGATAATGTCTCAGTGTGTGTTGGTATTCAAATGCCCGATCGAGATGCTGACCGGCGTCTGTAGACACTCGCCGCGACCGAAGTGCTCTATCAGCATCACCGACGGGGATTACCGACCGCACTATAAAACTACGATCAATTACCAATCGCAGCGCTTAACTGACAAGCCTTTGACGCCGATGCTTAATTCCATTTCTAGACCCTTGAGAGTCGCTTTAGGTAGTTTTTTTAGCACGCTCCCGTAGATGCTGATAGGGCAGTTTAGGTCGAAGTGCAAACAGTTATGGCTCGGATATCTCACATATTTGTTGTGTGCTCACAGTTCCCGGAGAGCCTCAAGACGTGAAGGTCGTTGCCATCAACTCGACGTCCGTCCATGTGACATGGAAACCGCCGCAAGAGAAGGATAAAAACGGAATCATAAGAGGCTACCATGTGCATGTACAAGAAGTACGAGACGAGGTATGAAAGCATTTTTACTTTATGTTTAAAATTTTAACAATTTTTCTTTACACAAATATTAAACAGGAAATCATTTTAATAGGGTAAGGGACTTCTTAACGACCCGATGCGGTTCAACGTAATGGACGACACGACTCTCGAATTGAACATATCGGGGCTGCAACCGGATACGCGGTACAACGTGCAAGTGGCGGCTCTCACGAGGAAGGGCGACGGGGACCGAAGTGCGCCGGTGTCTGTGAAGACGCCTGGCGGAGTGCCAAACAGGCCTACCGTCAACCTGAAGTGAGTTCAAATTATTTATTGAATCATATTACATTCTGACGACATTTTGAACAGCCATAACGAACCGATATTTCCTTTGCAGGGTTTTGGAAAGGGAGCCGGTTGTATCGATAGAATTAGAATGGAGCAAGCCATCACAAACATACGGTGATTTACTAGGCTACAGACTTAGATATGGTATAAAAGATCACCCTCTCGAAGAAATCAATTTCCCCGGTACTAAAATACACTCCTATAAAATTAATGATTTAGAAAGAGGCGTCCAATATGAATATAGATTAGCAGGTAAAAACCATATCGGAGTAGGTCAAGAGACAATCAAGTATTGGCTCACGCCCGAAGGTGCACCGAAAGGGCCTCCGACGAATGTCACGTACCACTTCCAAACGCCAGACATCATCAGTATCACCTGGGAGCCTCCAATTCGTGCAGACCGAAGCGGCCAGATAAAGAAATACGACGTACAGTTTTTCAAGAGAGGAGATCAATCCTCTGTTGCAGAGAAGACTTCAGAATTAACTAAAGCAGTGTTTACTGGTTTAGAAGAAGATGCGCATTATGTGTTCAAAGTTAGAGCGTACACTGATCAAGGAGCTGGACCATTCAGCAAAGACGTAACGGCTCATACTGAAAGGGATATTGGTAGAGCGCCCATGTCAGTTAAAGCCGTCGCGACTTCAGAATCAAGTGTAGAAGTTTGGTGGGAAACGTTCCGTTCAAGAAAGAAGATCATCGGTTACGTCATATTCTACACAATGACGCCAGTCGAGGATCTGGATGAATGGCAGCAAAAGAGTGTTCATGTAACGCACTCTGCTGATCTGGATAATTTGGAAAAGTTCGCAGAATATGCTATCGCTGTTGCTGCAAGAACGGCAGATGGTCTTGGAAGGTTATCAGAGAAAGTTACAGTGAAGGTCAGACCAGAAGAAGTGCCTTTACATCTTAGGGCTCAAGATGTGTCCACTCACTCCATGACGTTGTCATGGTCACCTCCGTTACGCTTAAACCCCGTTAGCTATAAGATTTCCTACAATGCAATTAAAGAATTCGTCGACTCTCTTGGTATGACGCAAACGCAAGAAATACCAAGAAGGGAAATCATTGTGAAGCATGATAGAACGTCGTATTCGATAAATGATCTGTCTCCGTTCACAACGTATAATGTTAATGTTAGTGCCATACCTAATGACGATTCGTACCGACCGCCGACGAAGATCACTGTGACCACACAGATGGCCGCGCCTAAGCCGATGGTGAAGCCGGACTTCTACGGCGTGATTGAAAACGAAATACTCGTCATACTACCTCAAGCCTCTGAAGAATATGGACCCATATCGCATTATTATCTAGTTGTAGTGCCTGATGATAAAGCTCATAATCATAAGAATCCGGATCAGTTCCTAACAGACGATTTAATTAAAAATAACGCCCGAACAGATGATGAAAACGCACCATACATTGCTGCCAAATTCTTACAACGAAATATTTTATATACGTTCCACCTCGGTAATGATGAAATGTATGAAGGTTTCCTGAACAGAAAGTTGAATCCTAGCAAAAAGTATCGAGTGTTCGTCCGTGCGGTTGTAGATACTCCTCAAAAGCATCTGTATACGTCCAGTCCATTTTCTGAATATTTGTCGCTAGATATGCGAGAAGCGCCTCCTGGTGAAGAGCCCAGTAGACCTGATCCTAAAGACATCCACGGAGACCCTGAAATTAGAATAGAAGAGAATAGGAAAGAAGCCGGCATGGTGTGGGTTATCGGCCCAATTATTGCGGCTTTGATGCTCTCACTATGTTTGGTAGTTTTGTTCATATTTAAGAGAAGACGTCAACCCTGCAAGGCTCCTGACCAGGCAGCGGTGACAAGACCCTTAATGTCAGCAGATGTTGGTTTCGGAGCGCCTTCTGATCCCGTAGAAATGAGACGGTTGAACTTCCAAACTCCGGCTATGATTTCCCATCCTCCTATTCCTATTTTGGAACTTTCGGAACATATAGAAAGACTTAAAACCAACGACAACCTTAAGTTCTCGCAAGAATACGAAAGTATCGAACCTGGTCAACAGTTCACGTGGGATCACTCGAACATGGAAGTGAACAAACCCAAGAACCGCTATGCTAACGTCATTGCTTATGATCACAGTCGTGTTATCCTCCAGCCAATTGACGGAATCCTCGGAAGTGACTACATCAACGCCAACTATTGCGATGGATATCGTAAACATAACGCTTATGTGGCTACTCAGGGCCCCCTTCAAGAAACGTTAGCAGATTTCTGGCGGATGTGTTGGGAACTCCGAACTTCTACAATCGTAATGATGACTAAACTAGAAGAAAGAACAAGAATCAAATGTGACCAATACTGGCCCAGCAGGGGAACGGAAACGTATGGCATGATGACCGTTACGATTTCAGAAGTTCAAGAGCTGGCTACCTATTGCATCCGAACCTTCCAAGTGGAACGGAATGGGAATAGTAGCGAGCGTCGTGAGATCAAACAATTGCAGTTTACAGCCTGGCCTGACCATGGAGTGCCTGATCATCCTGCGCCGTTCCTTCAATTCCTGCGACGTGTGAGAGCTTTGAATCCTCCTGAGGCTGGTCCGTTAGTTGTCCATTGCTCTGCTGGTGTTGGTCGTACGGGCTGTTTTATTGTTATCGATTCGATGCTTGAGAGAGCTCGTCATGAACGCACCGTTGACATCTATGGCCACGTAACTTGTTTGCGAGCCCAGCGTAACTACATGGTGCAGACTGAAGACCAATACATATTCATTCACGACGCATTACTCGAAGCTGTGATCTGCGGTGACACAGAAGTTCCCGCTCGCAATTTGCATGCCCACATCCAAAAGCTGATGCGCATAGATCCTATTGAAAATATCACTGGAATGGAATTGGAATTTAAGAAATTGGCTAATATGAAAGCTGATTCTAGTCGGTTCGTGTCTGCTAGCCTGCCTTGCAACAAGCATAAGAACAGATTGGTCCACATCTTGCCGTACGAATCGTCCCGCGTGTGTTTGACTCCTCGCGATGGCTCTGACTATATCAACGCGTCTTTCGTCGATGGCTACAGATACAGAGCAGCCTATATTGCAACTCAAGGGACTCTGCCAGACACTACTGAAGACTTCTGGCGGATGCTTTGGGAACACAACTCTACGATCATTGTTATGTTAACTAAATTGAAGGAGATGGGCCGAGTAAGTTTTCTTCCATGTGTTTTTTCTTTAAGTAATGTAAATGGTAACTTTTCTCTATAACTCTTGTGTTTTTTAGGAAAAGTGCCACCAGTACTGGCCATCAGACCGTTCTGTACGCTACCAGTACTTCGTGGTTGACCCGATCGCTGAGTATAATATGCCACAGTACATCTTGAGGGAATTCAAGGTACGTCCTCACAAACAAATTGAAATTCTTGAATAACTGATAAAACTTTATTGATCTAACTTCCAGTTTTCCAATACCTTGTTACTTTGTTACTAAACTTTGAACATCGTGGACTTAGTGTCGATGTCATTTGCTCTTCTTCGGGAAAAGAGAATAAAAAATCTAAATTTTATCTTGAATGTTGCAAGGGGGCGCTTGTGGCTAAGTAATAACAGCCGCACGGGTCGATCGATCAGGTTAAGCTACGCTTGCTGTGATTGGTCCGTGGATCGGTGACCATCTTTACATACTAAGACGAGGTGAGGCACGGATGCCTCGGAAAGCAAATTAAGCCCTTGGTCTTGGCTGTCATTCGTGGATCTTTGACAGTCGTTACGGGTCGTCAGACGCCCGAAAGTCTGACAACCAGTTTTACCAAGGGGTATCGTGTTACCCAGTAACTGGGTTGTGGAGGTCAGATAGGCAGTCGCTCCATCCGGTTAGGCTGGAAGCCGATCCCATTATAGTTGGGAAAAGGGTAGGCAGATGATGAAACTTGAATGTTGCACAGGCAATATAGTACTTACTAATTCCATGTGTACAGCTCACAGACGCACGCGATGGGTCGTCACGGACGGTACGTCAATTCCAGTTCACTGACTGGCCAGAACAGGGAGTGCCGAAGAGTGGCGAAGGCTTCATCGACTTCCTAGGACAAGTACACAAGACTAAAGAGCAATTTGGACAAGATGGACCCATAACTGTACATTGCAGGTAATTATCGTATAACAATATGTTCCAAGCCAATAATCGTAGTTAAATGAATTTCAAGTCGCAATCTGATTTCAGCTACAATCAAAGTCAAAAAATTAGGCCACATTAAGGTTTTTGTGCTAGAATTAGGTCATTATTTGGATGATTACAATCTTTTTTCTTTTTTGTTCGTTTAGCGCGGGAGTTGGCCGTACAGGGGTATTCATCACACTATCGACGGTTTTGGAGCGTATGCAGTATGAAGGAGTCGTTGACGTATTCCAGACTGTGCGCACGCTACGCACGCAACGCCCAGCCATGGTTCAGACTGAGGTAAGACGTGTTGAAATCGTGTAGTGCCATTATTACTTGATTTGCAGCTTGTAAGCACCTTGAAGGCGTTGTTGACGTTTCCCATCGATGTGTACGTTATGTACGCCCAGCCACACTGGTGTATGACGTTTATATCTACAACTGTTCAAAGCAAATGGTTAAGGTAAAAGCCCCAGAGTAGCCCGTGAAATTATTATTTCTTAACGTTTATGTAATTTGCAGATCAGGATCAGTGAATGTCTTTTTCATGAAATAGTTTTTTAACAGAATTAAATGACTTTAGAGGGTTGTATTGATGATGGTCTCGAATCAAATTTTTATCACCATACAACCTGGCACTGACCGGACCCGCAAATTGCTTAAGCGTAAGAAAAAATTAAAATACATTTCCAAAGTCATCGAATTCCGAAATTAAAATTATTTTTTAAAGTTTTTATTTTTCACTTTTTAGTTATTGTATCTACCCCACACCAATTCGAAATTTCACCATCCTTGGGGTCAAAACAATGCATATTTATGCGATAACAGCAATTGCGGTTGAATTTTGCTAATCCGTCTATATATGCGACTAGAATCAATTCTATTTTAATGTAAATGTTGACGTTCAAAAGTGCCTTTTAAGTGCCTATTTGAAATAAATGCTTTGACTTTGACTAATGACGGAGTTATGCCCGAACATACATCAAAATAACAAGGTCGATGGACCTTTTATCAGGCTCTGGGCTGGCAAGCATGTGGACAATGTACATGTAGCCAATCAATTTTCAGTTATTTTATTTTTAATTTATTGAGTTTACTAACATAGGCTAAGTTTATACTAACGCTATATGGATCCATGGTCTGAAAAAAAAAATGAATAAACATGTCGAATTGAATACCTCCTCCTTTTTGAAGTCTTAAAAAACAAGCATTGATGACTTCGCTTAATTGCTCACATTTCACACGCAAAACAAAAGAGCTCTGATGGCCTTATTTATGTACTACGTATTGGTGAATTCACAATATCAACACACCTACATGGTATTTTATCTTTGACCAAAGAAAGCACATACGAAACTGCGTGTGACTTGTTAATAGGGTTGCCAACTCTTTTTATATCAGATGAAATATATTTTTGAATCCATTGCCTGTAAAATATAGTAGACGGCGAAAAACTGAAGAAAATATAGTAGTTAGCTATTTAGTTTATGTATATTTTCTGCTACTTTGAGCCATTATTATATTTTAAATGTCTTCACATGTCGGCGCCATTTTGTATTGAAATTAAAAATAGTAGTTTCACCAAGGTTTTTTTTTTAAATATAGTTGATGTGTCCTGGAAAAGAAAAATTGGAGGGATTTGGGGGAGGCCTTTGCTTCGCAGTGGGACAGTGTAGACTAATTTAAAAAAAAATATGTTAATTCCTCTAATATAGCAGGATACTATATTAAAAAGTACTGTTGGCAACCCTACTTATGAGTTTAAAACATAAGTGCACATGTGATTTGATGTTGTGAACATTTCTTAATGCCCTAATAACGGCCCTACAAACATGTAAAGTGGCTCCATTATAAACTGTACACACAGTAATTAGGGGGGCTATAAATTCTTGCATAATTATAATTGCATAATTAGTGTTTTACTTCAACGCAGCGTACGCGGTGATTTATGTTTGTTGTAAGACTCGGCGGACAGAAATAGGTCACAGAGGTGTTGACAGCGAAGCTTGCATGCATTTTATGTAGTTGAACGTAAAAGAGAGGCCTTGCACGTGCGACGTAAACGTAATTTGAATTTCGAGCGACTTTTTTTTTCGGAAATAGAACCTTCCTTGAGTATTTTTGTTTGATTTTTTTGTTACACAAACATAACACACCATAACACAACCATAATCACCAATAGATTAAGTCTTAAAACTTAGCAAGTATCTATTATGTGCGAGTATTTTCGGAACTAATATTTTATGATTAAAGAGAAAACATTGATTTCTTTGTAACGTTTTCACGCTAAAACGGCTGAACGGATTTGGATAAAATTTGACACATGGGTAGACCATGTCCATGTCCTTTTCATCCTGGATCGCAGATGAACTCGCGGGCAACAGCTAGTCAATTATAAAATCGTAGAAATTTACGTTACGTTGACTTCGCAAGTTCATGCTAGGCCCACGGGTTTGCTACTTCCTACCAGATAACTACGTCAACACTGTTCTATTTTTTGAGAAACTTCCTTTAGCTGGTATAACAACAAACAAATGATCTTTCTTTCTTCTTTTTGTTGTTCTTTATTTATTTTTCTTTTTTGTAAGTATTCTACTGTGCAATAATTTTATCACAGAATATTGCGAATCTACAACGTGATATAACATCACGACTTTTATTCCCCAAAGGGTGAAGCAGAGGCGCACCTGTAGTACAAAGTAGTTATGTTTAAGTACATACCATGTAATAGGGAGCGAGCTCGGGATCTATAGAAAAAGATTTGAAAGAAAAATTGGAAACGATTTTCTTTGTTTTCTTTTAAGTCACTTAGATCCTATATAACAATTTTAAAGTAGAAAGAATCATTATAATGTAAATTAAAATTACATGATATTTAAAAAAAAACTAATCTTTAAGTATATTTAGTTGCGTGTCTTCACTACACTTGTCTTATTATTATTTTCTTTAAAATAAAACACAATCATTAGTGTTTCCTCAATGATGTGTAGTGGTTTAAAAAACCTCACTTTTTACCCGATTTCAAAATGGAGGTTTTAGGTAACAGTAAATATTTATTAAGTATGACGTAGATACTAAAGACCTTGCCTTCCACAGGACCAGTACGAGTTCTGCTACCGCGCGGCTCTGGAGTACCTCGGATCTTTCGACCACTACGCTAACTGACGATGAGACATACTCGTCTAAACGCGCTCCAAGGGACTCTGTCGCGCGAATGTTAGACGTATGTACTTAATATATGCTTTGAACAAAGAAGTATTGGGAACAATTCATGCAGAAATATTTTTAAACTTAACGGTTATTCCATGACAGAAAAAGAAAGATGGCGTCGTTAACTAATGACATTTGACAGATACCAACGTTATGGACTGTTTACCAACGGCAATGCTTCGAACCTAAGTAAAACAGTTTAAGTTTTATAACAAATTATTTACCTAAGTATTTCTCCTAATTTCAAAAAAAAAATTGAAACAACTTACACTTTAGTTCTAAATGGACGTAAATCCAAGTAACAATGAGTTAATAACGATAAGTACATTTTTGTTACGTAAGGGTACCAAATATTTGTATTTATTATAGTTTTTAAACAATCTTAGACATGCTTTAATCTACATCGCCATAAAATGAAGACAATAATAATATTAAATAACATAGAACTTACATGTAAATTCAACCCCACCTTAAAACTATAAATAGTCGAAATAGTTGTCATCATTTTTCACAGTTCCCCGCCATTACTAATAAAAATGTCCAACACTTCTTTGTTCTGCCTTCGCCACAGATAATAAATATCTAACGACAGAGTTCCCGCGCTGAATATGACCCTAAAGTAGTGATGTACCCGCGACATCGACTGACTGTCATTTTCAACTTCGTATATGAGGCTAAAACACGTATGAGTGCCTAGGAACGCTACTTATGATGTATTTTACGACTGTGACCACTAAAAATCATGATTGTGAGTCGGAAGGGTAATAAATATAATTAATTATTATCCTATAACCTAACTTATGATAGAATATAAAGCTGGAAACATATTTAGTACACGCCATATGATACCCCAGTTATTTACGACGTTAGCACGACTGAGTACAGTATAAAATTTCTCTATATTCATGATGAGAACTCGTAAAATCTTACTTGATGTTAGTTCGGTTGTATAAAGTGGTTACGATGCGACGCGATGTTACGTATATATTAGCGTCACTAAATATGTGTCCAACTTTCGCAGCTGTTCGTGCTATTTTTGTCTCTAAATCGGAACAGTTAAAATGTTAAAGTCCATATAAACAGTTGAATTATAATTAGATGCATTTATATTACGAAAAGAGTTTTGATAAGTATTTAATGATCAGTGTAATGGTTACGCCGTGAAAATATAATTTGCGATCAAAATATAAACGTTACATTAGTGAATGAACAGTGCGCTTAGAGACTTAAATAATAACTTAATGCGATATATTATGATATTCAATTCTGATCGTCACACATATATACAAACATAATATTGTAAAATGTATAAATAGTTATTGCAGCTGTAATTAGAAGTTTATTTTTCATATCGGGTGTTAAAATATGTTTAAGTAGTGTAAATTGTGGTATAACACGTTTCATTATTGCAATATTATATGAGAACTTTAGACGAATCGGCTGTGTCGTGTGATTTTTGTGTCTGTCCTGTGCGTAGTGCATAATTTTATGTAAATATTTGTAATTTCGAACATAATTTTTTGTATTGCTTATGTTGTAATTTTAAACTTGCCCAAAAAAATCAGCCAATCATGTTGACGTGACGGACATAAGCGTGGCCGGTAACATATTTAGCATTATGTTAATAAATTACCCATTATTTTAGCTTCATTTTAGTATAACCATTTCTATTTGTCGAGTAAAATAAAATATTAAACAAAAATGTAATATGACTAATTATAAATACCTAAGTCATTCTAACGTTCTGTTAAAAATGTTAGTGGCCCAAATATTTACTTTCTATAATTTGCAAATGAAACAGTCAATAGTATAGTCAGGTTTTTGACTTCGAAATGTTAGTTCTCATTTTGATTACTTTGAACAATCACTGCTTGCTTTTAGAGGATGATCGTGATTCGATGACATATCTATATGTAGTTAGATAAATATGTTTCGGTGTGGTAATGATATAGAAGTAAGGAAATGACGATTCAATTATATTTGGATCGTAAAGCTATGTACTGTGTGATGTGATGTTAAAGTATGAACACTTATAAAATGCATGGAGAGTTTCAAAGAGCTACAACAGGAGGGTAATTTTTTTACATTTCTCTTTTGCGAAAAAATAATGTCAAGAATTTTCTTTCCTTAAGCGTTTTTCTTCCGTTAATTTATGCTTCTCATTAAAACGTGGAATAATAAAGGACGACAAGAAAGACACTTCGAGTGACTCAACGTGACTGCCACGACTCTGACACTATTTTAAGCTATCTTTAAGTGTAGTATGTTATTTAATCTTTTACCGTAATCCCCTTGCATAGTAAATGTATAAGATTTTTACGTTTTTCACTCGTTTTATACAATATACCTACTTGTATCGATCTACCTACGTATAAGTTAAATTTGAGCTTGTATGAAACTTAGGGAATATAAAAAGTTGACGCAGTTTTTAAACGTTACAATTGAAGAGTGGCTCATATCTAAAGGAATTAATGTAAAACTAAGTACGTTTTGATTCGGTCTGATAACCGGCCGCTGACATTCGTAACTGCCAATCGTTTCACTTAGCTATAATGAAAGTAAAATATTAAATACAATAAAATACGAAACGTACGTAGAGTAATGAGAATAATTGTTAAATTGAGGTTATAGTGAAAATTTAATACTCGTTGATGAATCATTTATAGCGAGGTTCGTAACATTTACACGCTAGTGAGCATGGCCAGCTTTCAACCTGCTTTAATTATTAGGAGGCTACGTAAATTGAAAAAAAAAACCTTTTTTGTAAAATTAATCAGTGGTTGGAGGCTTTACTTTTCTATCATTCCTTTTATTTCTCTTATTTTTGTATACGTGTATTTGTTTTCTCGCCGCGTCGTATCATTCATTTTGTAAACGTATCCGAACGCACATTACGATCTCTTGTACAGTTTTTCGTATTGCATTCTTAGGCTTAGGTAATGTATCATTCTGCCATTAGGGAATATTTTATGTCGAATAGCCTATCGCTGACGTACCACAATCCCGCGTAACTACCTTTAAATAATTGTATTTCCCTTTGTATTTACAAAGAATCATAAAGGCAAGTAATAAAACCAATTTTGCTTGACTGAAATGAAATTGAGTTGGCAGGTTTTTTTTTATAGTGCAGTTTAATTAAATATTTTTTGAATTATTTAGTTGCGCGGTATTGTGTTCAATGATTAAGTATATAATGCCATATTAAGGTGCTGATTATTCCATTATTTAGTACAAAACGGTTGTTTTTAAAGGCACGCATGTCATTAATAAAATCAACATTGATACCTACCTATGTTCGGTAAGTTAAGACTGATTTTACCAACTAATTTTTATGTGTTCTTAATTTTTATTTGTGTATCTCCTATAATGTAGTTCACACCATGAAATTCTTTATTTTTAATTGTTTTTGTACATGAATGCCGATTAATTGTAATTTTATGTTTTTAACTAACATAGTTCACTTGCCAGTCTGGGTATTGTTGCTTGGAAAGTCTTGTTAAATATTAAAATGGTCATTAGACCGAAGTACTTAAATATTTCCGATGTCACATTTATAAAAAATGAAGTGGAGGAAATATAATGTGCCTAATGGATCCGTCACTCAATTACGAACTTTTTTAATTAACTCGATCTCCAAAATATATAAAATTTTCGTCGCAAACTGTTCGCGTTGAAATACTTTTTTCCTCCGATCACCAGTGCCCTGGATACAATGATGAATTGCTTATTTTTCTTGCATATATCGAGTACAAAAAAAATTTTATTGTGACGGCTCGCCAATCAAGCGTTTCGTATTTTTTTGCTAAGAACAAATCAATTATCTAATGCCCTAGCTTTAATGATAATTATTTTAGTGCAATTAAAATGGCGGACGCAATATGGCTGGCGGGGCGATGTGTGAATGTAATGTAGACATTAGTAGACAACAATTATTTTGTAAAATTTCCCGCGCTGCGTCTCGGGACACAGTGGATTCGCAAAATTATACATATGTATATGGAGAAATAAATTTATGTGAGACCCATAACTGAGTGTTTTCTTTCTTTCCTCATCATTTCAGCCGAAAGACGTCCACTGCTGGACATAGGCCTCCCCCAAGCTCCTCCATTTCGACCGGTTCTGTGCTTCTCGCATCCAGCGTATTCCTGCGGCCTTCACAAGGTCATCGGTCCATCTTGTGGGAGGCCTCCCAACTCTACGTCTTCCGGTACGCGTTCACCACTCCAGAACCTTTCGGCCCCATCGGCCAGCTGTTCTGCGAGCAATATACCAATCTTTCCTACAATAGCATATTTTTAGAGGAACATATCAATCCAATACGCCTGTAATCTCTTAAGGTTTTAGGCAGAGGTATACTTAATGTAACTCCCACATTTCGCCACGTATTTCTAAGTCGCATCAAGTAATTGTGTAGCTCAACTCAGCACTTCAGGCGCTCTACGATTCGACAAAGAAAACAAGAGAATTGGGAAGGCCGCATAAAATACTCAAATTGCCCGACAAACATTAAAACGGCCCACTCCCTCTCACGAGGAGGTCTGTTTCCCAGCAGTGGGAACTTTATAGGCCGAGTATGTATACATAAACTCACGCTTCTTCCCATGGGGGGAGCGCAGAAACTAGAGAGCGCCACCTGCTACAATCCTAACATACTCCTTTTGCTTCGTTTGGGGGCGTCCATTAAAATTATATGAGGCAATTTTGGCGATTTTTCGACTCCCACCCCCGCTCTGGTGAGATGTCGTAAGATTTGGCTCGACCCTCCCCCCCCCCTCCTCATAATCTCACGTAAGATATTTCAAAATAGGTATTTATAGTGTAAAAACTTTAATCTGTGCTTATTTGCGTTTGATTTGCATTGCGTTCGGCTGGTTCCGCTGGCCGGTGGCGGTATAACAATCGAGGACACCCACAATATCTTCTTAAAACATTGACCTTAAAGGAATCTCGAGGTTTTGTCAAGTCTACTGTGAAACTGTGCGAAGCAGGGGTGTGTCGCTAGTACTTAATAAATAAACCTTCTGTAATCCCATTACTAATAAAGCATATCGTCCACAAATAGGTACATTGATTACTTATTAGAGAACGTTATAATAATGATATGAGAATGACATGTCCCGTAAGATTAGTGCCCATTGTTACTTCCTTAGAAACGCGGAATTAAAGAAGAATGGAAGATACTGAAGTACCTATATAAGATTGTAATAACGGGTGAGTATTCCGAATAACATAAACATTATTAGAAAATTACGCCATTCTCGAGTAGTTCTGTGGTGCAATAAAAATCTGGGTGTGTGTCTTGCGCCCAGTTTAACATAATGCTACGTACGGCGTAGCGAGTGCTACGAACCTAGCTACGGCGTAGCGAAGCAATGTGCTACGATCTTGTACTCTTCAGTTGCCTTTGGAATATTTTTAACCGACTTCAAAAAGGAGGAGGTTATCAATTCGTCGGAACCTTTTTTTTTAATTTTTTTTTATGTATGTTCCCCGATTACTCGATGATGGCTGGACCGATTTGGATTTTGTTTTTTTTGTTTGAAAGGGTATACTTCCCAGGTGGTCCCATGATTATCAAGTCAGGATCTGATGATGGGATCCTGGAGAAATAGAGAGAACTCTTCAAATTTTATAGGCACACGAAGCGATTTAGGTATTTTTTGGAAGAGTACTTTCTCGTAGTGGTCTCATTTCAATTTGGTGAAGATCTGATGAAGAACTTTGGAGATAGGCAACGGAACTCCTCATTAAATGATAGCAAATGGACTGGGATTGCTGAAATCTCATGTTTGTCTATTGCTTACACCAGTTCATAACGTAACATCACGCCGGTATGCTGTGAAGGGGTAAGCACATATGAACCACTAAAAAGTGAAAAATAAAAACTTTTTCCAAAAAAAAACAACCGACTTCCAAAAAAACACTACAAAGTGAAAAATAACTTTAATTTCGGAAGGCGGTGACAAAAAATTCAAATACAGCTCCAAAGACACCGACTTCCGAAATTAAAGTTATTTTTCACTTTGTAGTGTTTTTTTGGAAGTCGGTTGTTTTTTTTTGGAAAAAGTTTTTTCTTAAGTGGCCATTGCTATTTGCTTTAAATCGAATAATTCTTATAAGATCACAAGTTTTCTACAATACAAGATTTCCTAGTGCGAAGTTTAGTGTTCTATAAAATATAATATTATGGATAGATAAAATACCTAGGTATACCTACTTCAATCAGAATACCTGAGCTATACAAGATCTGTATAATACATTATTGTGGTGTTCCATGAAGAGGCTCATCTAGCCAACAGAGACATCTCGTTCAGTCTATTGTTAAGCATATTGGACTCTGAGACATCTAGAGCCTTTGAGTCCTAACAATATGCAAGATATGCAACTTGCTTCGATAGTCAATAGCGTAAATTGATTCAGAATATGAATCTGAATATATTGGAGTCGGAGTGATGTGCATATGAATAGTATTGTTCGCTTGTACTCGAATTGTGATAAGCGATGACGATTATTTGAAATGATCGGTGTTCAATGTGAATAGAGGTGTAAGCTTTGCACGACATGGCTTTCTTATACTACCTCCACGCATGTTACAAGTTACTGGCATAATTATGTGAAGACTAAGACACTAAGACATTTCATATTTAGAACTATATTAGCTGCGCCTTGCGGTTTACCCGCATAAGTCTCGATCCCATGGGAGATTTGGGATAAAAAGTATAGGATACTTTTCCTAATCAAAGTCATGCCAAATTTCATCCAAATTCATTTAACCTTTTTATCGTGAAAGTAACAAAGAAATATACAAAAAATCAAATATTTTCTCCTTACAATATTAGTTACTCCTACTACTTACTTAATGTGGAAATGGATGGATGTTTGTTACTCTTTCACACAAAAACTACAAAACGGATTTGGATGAAATTAGGCACACAGATAGTTTATAACCTAGATTAACACATAGGATACTTTTATCCCGGTAGTTCCATCCCGCGGGATAATTCCCGACCTCCACGTGGAAGAAACCGCTGGCAAAAGATTTAAAAAAGTTGAGAGCCTCGCCCTTTATTGTTTCTGCTGAGGCATAAATCGAAACTAAGAACAATACAACTACTGATTTATTGTAGCATCCTTGCCTTGCTCTAGTTCAAAGTTTTTACTTGATCTATCAGCTATGATGTTTCATAACCAGAGATCGGATATTCGGATGCATATTCACCTAAAGTTGAGATGTTGGCTAACATGGAATGCGCTTTTGTATCGAAAAAGTCTTAATTTAAGTAAGTAATTTGTTTATTTTTTGTTTTAACTAATACAAACCACCCCTCCTCCAGTACATACACATATTTGTATCGGGTTAAACATTAATTTTAAATTAATACACATCTGAATAGTTATGCAATCCAAGAATCCCGGGGTTTTTAATAAATATTACAAATAATTTATAAAGCCGCTTCCATACTTTCATAGCTAAAAATTATCTTTAGGTAAATATGCATCCGAATATCCGATCTCTGTTCATAACTGAAAAAGTATGGCGTGAAATTATATTATTAATAGTGTGGAGTTGCGTTGTATGAAATCATCATCTCTCAAGCCTTTTCCCAACGATGTTCGGGTCGACTTCCAGTCTAACCAGCTGAATACCAGTATTTTACATGAAGCGACTGCCTATCTGACCTCCACAACCCAGTTACTGGATAACATGATAGCCCTTGGTAAGACTGGTTGTCAGACTTTCGGGCTTCTAACGACCCGTAACGACTGCCAAAGATCTACGAATGACAGCCAGGACCGATATCTTAACGTGCTTTTCCGAGGTACAAAGGGTTGATAATATTAAAAGGGAGGGTATGTCAACAGAAATATGACTAAGTACTTGACTACCTACGTAAAAAAAAAACAATTCTAAAGATAATTTTAGCAATTAATGGCTGGCGTTAATTTTAGATATTTTGTGAAATCGTAGGCGTTCTATGTTGGTAGCCGACGTTGTTTTTTATAAGCCTTCGAACAATTTCAGCGCTAAGAAACAACGGAAAGAAACCAAAAATAGCGATTCAACGAATTGAGTTGTATAATATTAGGCACATCTGCGTAACACTTAGCCAAAACCGGAGCCATGACGTCATCCCGCTAGTTAAACCGTAGCAATAAAGCAAACAGTTGATCATTCGACGGCCACAGAGTACATAGGTACGGTTATCTACAAAATCATGATTTTACAGGAGAGCGTTTTGAACGCAAATCTGTGATAATTAATAGAAGAACAAACCTCTCCTTTCCTATTTTACGAGTATATCATTTACTTAATATGGCAATAACAAGAAAACGGTTAAGGTTAACATTTTTTTGTTCCAAAATACAGGACTTCGACACTGTTGAGGAAAATTTTTGTAGTTGTCTTTATTATACGTGACTTAAGAACCCGAGAATCAAACAGAAAAAAAATCCTATGCAAAACAAACAATTCTAAGTTGAAATATGTAAGAGTGAATTTCGTAGAAAGTGCAGTTGACTCTTGCTACTTTGCTGCCGTCATTTTGAGACGTACCTTTTATTTAATACGAAACTCTAAAACTCCAATAGGCAACCAAATATTTCACATATAAACTGAAAATAAGACACGCAAATCCATTTTTGCATTTCACGCACTATCTGTCTGCGTACGTCGACTATCCGCGACTACAATCACATAAACGTAACAAGAATAGACACTGCACAGAGCTCGAAACTAGGCCGACACACGGCACGTCCTAGCTTACAGTCTATTCAAAAACTAGCTGATGATAATAATTAACAAACTCTGCACCTTAACTGCGTAACACACTTTAAATCAGAATTGAATAGAAGGGTAGGGCAGGCTTTGAAGGGTATTGCTAATCCATTGCTTCATAAGGTCGTAAAATTTGTCTGCTCAACAATGTTAATAACGTCATAAATGTTTTAACTGTCAAAGTGAAAGCCATTGGTAGTGTGTTTTGCAATTATCCCTTTGTTCAGGACCTGTAACGTCCGGGCGGGCACGCATACGTGCCCACGCAATAGAAAATTAATTGTTATCTCATTAGCCGGGATTGACAGGTCATATTCTTTCGCAATCACTCATTGAAGGTAATTAGTAAGACATTCATCAGTATTTAGAAATTTCTTCTATAGATCACCAATTTTTCGATTTAAGTAATCGAAAAATGTTTGAATAACAATATGTTAAGAGAAAAACCTTTTTAAGGTGATTTAAAATTAAATTAATAAATAATATTATAATAAAAATTAAATTAATCAAAGCACTCAATTTGTAAATGGCACTACAGATTCAGAAACACTGACTCCCAAGTCAGAGGTATGAACGTATTTTCGGAGACAGGGATCTATGTTGAAGACACTTCTTCTGTATGCTATAAATGTAATGCTTGTAACAACGCTGCACTTCTTTAGTAAAGAATTTATTTATTAAAAATAAAAAGATCCACAAGAAGATTCTATTTGTTTACATTTTCACCAGATACTTACGGAACAGACCATACGTCCCAACAAGATAAGATCTATACAAAATGTTTCTTATTCAAAAGCTTTTTACTTCTTTACAATATTTTAATAGGTCCTTTCAATTCCCTAGTATTTCTAAAGGCGGCTAAAATATGATTAATTACGTTTCGCGTTTTAGCGAATCGATGGGTTGTGTTTAAATCATCGGCTTAGCGTTCATCGGTAGCCATATTGGTTGGCCGTTCCCGCTTTTAATCCTGCAATAAATAACTGACTGACGCTTGTCTATGGCTTTAGCGGTTTTTTTTATTAATCACCTGATTCATTAACAAATTCTATAGATTATTTTTACAATTACTTAATTAAGGGGGTTAATTTTAGATATTTTGTACAAGTGTAAGATCAAAATGATAGATTTCTTGTCATTATTTCTGGAGGAGGCACTGTACCTATTCCAACCGATATTACATGATGTTATCATTTTACTAGGCCTTAGTAAAGTTAGTAAGTATTAACATATTCGTACTCGTTGGTAAGTTTTACTGCTAATTATATTAGTTTCGGAATACTAAGATAATAACTAGGGTTACTCTAGGGTTAAATCTTTTTAGTTGTTCGGGGATCTTACCCTGTCTTACCCTACCATATATCTTACCTTTAACAAACCATGAAAACAGAAGGTCACCATTGACTCCTCTGGTGTATCCCAGATCAGTGATTCGGTGCCCCAATTAATATGAAAAAAAAACAAAAACGAGAAATTAGGTACCTTTTACAAAGACGGCTTGCATCCTCATTGGTGTCTCAATCTGAAAGGATTATTATAATCATTAGAAGTAGTAAGTAGTACGGAGATGAAATAGAACACAGGCCACAGCTTATACTGGGGTTATGACCATTGATATTCGGCCTACTTCACATTGGTATCTCGTTAGAGACAAAATTACTAATCATCATCTGCTTAGCCTTTTCTCAACTACGTTGGGGTTGGCTTCCAGTCTAACCGGATCAGTGGCGTAGCGTGCCTTGGCGGGGCCCCGTATAAAAATTTGTTTGGGGCCCCTTATGAAGGGTAAAGATTTCTCACAAAAGAAAAAAAAATGTTTGCATAAAATTAAAAGAAATACTTATTCATCATAATTATCTATCTGTCAATTTTTCCAATTTTTTTACAAACTATTCAAATTATTTATACACTCTCCTTACGTTTGTCATTTCTGAAAAAAAAAAATTGGGAAGTTTTTATTGATTTTTGCTTACGCACGTCGGGGGCCCGCGTGGCCCGGGGGCCCCGTATAATTGATACGGCAGATACGGCGGTAGCTACGCCCCTGAACCGGATGCAGCTGTATACCAGTATATTACATGAAGCGATTGCCTATCTGACCTCCACAACCCAGTTACTGGGTAATACCATACCCATTGGTAAAACTGGTTGTCAGACTTTCGGGCTTCTGACGATCCGTAACGACTGTCAAAGATCCAGAGATGACAGCCGGGACCAGCGGCTTTACGTGATTTCCGAGGCACGGAGGAGTCTTGGTATGTTAAGATGGTCACCCATCCATGGACCAGCCGTGCCAAGTGTAGCTTAACCTGATCGATCGTTGGTAATATCGTTGTTAATATGGTAATATCGTTGGTAATATGGTAATATCTTTAGTAATATGGTAATATCGTTGGTAATATGGGCTGCACCCTAATTTTGTAACACACTATTAATCTGAATCATTTTGAAGCTTATTGTTAATCCATTGCTTCATATGTTTGTATAATTTGTCAGCTCAACAACGTAAACAACGCAATGAATGTTGTTGAACTGTTAAAATGAAAGCGATTCCTACTGATAGTGTATTACGCAATTACCCCACTGGTGTCCGCAACTCCACGTCAAAGCGCGTATTTTGCGCACTAAGTATATCGTTGGTTTACATACATACTCAGCCTATAATATTCCCACTGCTGGGACACAGGCCTCCTCTCCGTGAGAGGGAGTGGGCCGTAATCCACCACGCGCCATCATTGGTTTTGGCCAACGATATTTTTTTTTCTCCAACGATTAGGAATCTTCTATTCCCTTCTTAAAAGATTTTCAAAATTCGCAAGAAGAGACTGATGAACTCGATACACTATAGGCATCCAATATTTATTAGAGTCTCAGATTGTCATATCTTTATTAATTGACACAATTTGTTTAGCGGAAAAAGGAGTCAGATTAATTGTCGTTTCATAAATAATAAATATTAAATTCTTGACAAATGCTGACAAAGCTTGAAGAGATTAAATTCCCCACTCCTGCAAAAAGGGGTAAATTTTACCTCAATGTTGCTAGTAGTTTAGGTATTAACTACTTTCGTAGATTAAGTGCTGGCTTTTTAGAGTAGGTACAAGTTAGATTTAGTGACGAACATTCTCAAGAGGTTATTTAAATTCTTAAGCTTGATGTTCTAACAAATAAATCTAGCGAAAAAGGCTTGCTTAGTTTTTGAACTTGTGGTAACGTAGCAAAATATCTTTTGAGATAGTTTAATATTAACAAAAAAAGCAGCAAATCGAACTCGCACACGAAGCATTCCATACCACCGTACAATATTTAACACTTCATTTTTGTTTTTTTTTATTGTTACAGCGGCCATAACGGCATTAGCTGACTAATTTAACCAGATGGCTGCGACATATATAAGATTTGCGTCAGTAAATAATTTTGAGATAAACCCAATGAAAGGCAAAAGCATGAAACATCGGCATAAGAAATTGGATTAAATCTTTTTAGACTAAATTGCCCCAAGCTCTTATAATTCTCCAACTTATGAGAAACCTTTTTCCTAAGAAAAAGGATTCTTGGGAGCAGACTGATGGGCTGGCAAACTGTCAAAATGAGGCACAACTTTATTAAATTTTAATCCGTCGTATATGCCTGACACGGATTCGCCAACATAATCCCGTTATGTCAGAATTCTCCCCTACTTTTCTGCGAAATACTTATATTTTGGTTGATGCCTACTGGGTCTTAATGCAGTAGTATTAAGAACTGTTATGAGTACTTATTAACACGTTTATGCATTTTAAGCGTAACTTAGTCTTGTTTCATAATCATTATCTTTTCATCATCTGATTTCTTGCTGACGGTTGCGCGTGTTGGATTATTTAGCTCCCTAAAAAATCGTTTTTTAAATAATTCATGTTGTTCTAGAACGGGCGCCGTCAGTTGGGACTGGTCATCTCCTAGCTGCGCTTATTAACTTAAATTATTATTTGAATTTCTATTTCTATTTATTTTTTATTAGGTACGGATGCTTTTAACGTTCTGCTGCGTGCTCACGTGCATCATTTTAACATGAATGATGTACCAATATTTAGTAACCATATTTTTCTTGCCCGTTCTTCTCCATAGGTACCTAAGTGCTGGAATGGGCAAATAGCTTCATATTTTTTACTGACCGACTCCTCCTTGACCATTAAAAAGTGCCTGTAAATGGTTTTTTTTTTGTGTGGGAAAACATCAAATAACTTCTCCCGCTCTGGGTGGAGCAGGAGGGCGTGTCAGACTTTTACTGACTAAAACCCACCCGTGTTTCCTCAGTTGCCTGTGTGCCAGGGGCCGCGGTATCTCTTTCGAACAACCCGCACCCCTGGGCAGGCCTGTAAATGGTTTAATTGAAATAAATGCTTTAAGTTTGATCGCATTTGAAAACTACCAAATTATGGTAGCTAAAACATTCCATTGTGTATGAAAAGTCCTAGATTCATTTCACAGCAGCTCTGCTCTCTATGAGCTACCACTTCCACTTATAAACTCAGGTTTATAAGTGGATCCATGAAGTGGAGATCCATATTCCTTACTAATACATATTAAAAACGCGAAAGTTTGTATGTATGGATATTTGTTACTCTTTCACGCAAAAACGACTGAACGGATTTGGATGAAATTTGGCACACAGATAGATTATAACCAAGATTAACATATAGGATACTTTTTATCCCGGTAGTGCGTTCTCGTGGGATAATTCCCGACTTCCAAGCGAAGCCGCAGGCGGAAGCTAGTATTATCTATAGCATAACACCGCGCCTTTTTTCTCCGAAGGGTTGGGCAAAGGTGTACCTATATTAGACCCATGTCTCATGTAATAGGGGCGAGCCTATTGCTTCAACCGGGCACAGCTCCAGACTCCGGGCTTGTCTATAGGGAACGCCGCAAACTAAATGAATAGATATCAAGATTTAACAAGACATGAATAAACTTGCTAACCCAAACCTTATCGCACCTAACAACCAAAAATGCTTCTTAAAACCTTATTATTAAACGAGTAAAAATTATATTGGCCGCTTCAGGCACTCCCCTACTTAATACAAGAATTTTTATCTCGCATTTTACAAAATGGAGGTCGACAAGAGAGGTAATATCCATTACTTTAGCTAAATTAAGTCTTATTTTGCGTGACATCGTTTGCCTTTCTTACTTAAGAATTAAAAAGGGAATAGTAGTCTATATTTTATTACTGCTCCAACAAATTGTGCGATTCTTTTCAGGCTTTATAATGGTGATCAAGTGCTGCGTTTTATTAAGCCCTCCTTAATGTCACTGTCTCAAATATTCAACAATTACGGTATTCTTTACATTTCGTAATTAAATATTGCGATGTTTTTTTTTTGGGAAAATGGAAATGACATTTTTCTTTTTTTTTACTTTTTAAATGACGTTAATTGTGAATAGCGGTCCTGTTTGATGGAATTACTTTTTAAATATTAATCTTAGATACATTTTAAAGAAGTCTATTTCAATTAGATGGTCTTCCTGTAAGAATAAATTTATTAGGTACCCAAAAATCATCTTTATTTTTCGTGTGAGAAGACACAAATTAAGTCTTTCAAGGAAAGAGACTTAAATTGTGTCTTTTGAAGACGTGTGAAGGCACAGACCTTCACACGTTAGAAAGAGACTTAAATTGTGTCTTTTGAACGTCTTTGAAGACGTGTGATGGCACAGACCTTCACACGTCTTCAAAAGTGAGAATCAATGACACCTTCACCAAAGTTCATAGTGGATTTACGTCTTTATCTTTTTGGAATACCTACTTTATTTTATAAATACATCGAGAGCAGCAAACATAAAAATCAACAAACTAGATCCTCAACACTATATCCTATCTACCACCGCAGTATTTTCACCACAGTTTTTTAAACTTATTTTTAAACAAACAAACAATGTGTATTTGTACCTTTACCCAACAAATTGGGTTACCAAACACACCTACATACACTAAAGTGGAAAAAAACACAATGGAAATAAATCTGATTTATCCGATTTCGCCTCCGCGGGGTACCGAGTAAGGTTTCAAGAAATAAGCTTTAAAAGTACCTACCTAACGCAAGACGATCTCATGTGCAAAATTAATTTAGGCCTCCCCCAATACCATATGTAAATGAAATTGAACCGGGCGTTATTTTATTGAAGGGGGTACAAAGGGGAGGGGGGCAATAGGGCCCGATATTTGACGATGTTTGAACTTCTGAGGCAAGGTGGGAATCGACGTGAGGAGTTTTTTTTTTTCTTTTATTTTTATTATGCATGAGGGGACGTGGTATTGAAAGCTCAGTCTAACTGAGCTGCCGAATGTTTGATGGCATAGTTCTGTGGATGCTGGATTTTTTTGGTGATGTTTTCCATCAAATTTTTGGATGGTACATAATTCTGCAAATCCCTGCGCTGAAATTTTAACTCGGTCATTAAAAATAAATATTTTCTCTACCTTTTTACCAGTTGTCTATTGTTATTAGTTTCACTTTTCTACAAAACAGCTGTTTTTTTAATAAACTACGATACGTTTATTTGCTAGGGGGTGTTAAATCATTCGCTGAATTCATGTTTACAGTTTTCTCGCTGATGGCCCCGCCACCCTGTATATGTGGAGAGTTAAAGAACGAATAATGGAAAATGAGAAAATACTTGTCAGAACTCGTCTAATCCAGTTTTACATTATTCTGATGTTTAGATAGGTGCGTTTACAAGATCTGAAGTGCGCCTAACAGTGCACATTGGGCAGAAAAACAATCTTCATAACGCTGACATAAAAAAAAAATCTAATACAATTATTAGATTTTTTTTTTATGTCAGCGTTATGAAGATTGTTTTTGTTTTGTTCATGTTTCTGTTTTAAGGCCCGCTATTCAATAATAGCGGGCCTTAAAACAGAAACATGACAGATATCGCCCCTACGGCACTACTAAATGATTCCATTACCTACACGAAAACGCATAAAAAAATTGAAATGTGAAAAATGTGACGAAATTCGCGCTTAAAATGAGCGGTGAATAATTCAAAACGACTCGATAGCCGCGCCAACAATTTGGTGCCACGCAACCCAAGGGAGTATATCATATTACCCATCAAGTTTATTTTTTCGCTCCAATTTATCAATTATTAACGGCCCTAGGCTGGTATCGGCTGAAATTGAGAAATAAGTCACTAGCGAACAACTTTTCAGGCTGATTTTGATTTATCTAAACGCAGGAAAATTTTTCGAACGATGAAAAAACGCCTTTTTGAGCCCGTGCCGGAGGAATGCTGACGAAACTTTTTTATTGTAAGCTCCTCTGATATAGAAAAATATAAATTAATGGCTTGTACTTTTACGTTTACCCAATCTCACTTTAGGACAAAATTCACCAATGAAAATGAACGCGATCAGCAGTTCAGCTTAACCGCGTTCAAGAACTGTCAGTGAGTGACATGTGTGACACACACTGAGTGTGTGTATTTGACAGTTCCTGAACGTGATTTATTTTTATCTATTTATTTATTTAACTATTTATGCACACACATATAAACAGACAAGAAGAAAGGAACAGAAAAATACGTACATAGGTAATGCTTATTTCTACAGAAATCTATTCCAGCACACCTGCGATAGGAGAGAAGATAACGAAAGTCTTGGCGCTGAAATTGCATTTAGCGTGTTTTTTTTTTTTTGGGTGGGAAATCATCAAATAACTTCTCCCGCTCTGGGTAGAGCGGGAGGGCGTGTCAGACTTTTACTGACTAAAACCCACCCGTGTTCCCTCAGTTGCCTGTGTGCCAGGGGCCGCGGTATCTCTTTCGAACAACCCGCACCCCTGGCAGGCATCGGTCCTTGCGAACCCCACCTATTGGTGCTGACATCTCTTTGAGGCGCGCGTGGAACACAACGCGCCGTCGACCCGGGCTTGGTCCTTACCGGACAGCGAGCTACCCATTACTCGCCGTCCGCAAGCCCGCGCCTACGGTGGCCGGGAATCAGCCTGGGATTCCCGACGCCCAGGGCTTCTCCCGCGGCGACTACGGCCGTGAGGGCGCATATACTGCCTCTCCCTCACGTGCGCCGCCTCCCTCTTTGCGAGCATTACTGCTTCGCAGAAGGAGGTGACGGCTAACCATTCACTCTCGCTCCGTACCATGGCCTGCACCAGGGCCGGACGCGAGAGATCGCCGCCGCCGATCGCCTGTCAATTGCAGATTTGTAGGTACTAAGTAGGTAGGTATTATAGGAGCCTATATAGGAGTCTTCACGGGATGGTGGTTCTAGTTTTACATAAAAAAACTTTGTCAGAAGTCGGTTGTTTTTTTTAAGTTTTTATTTTTCACTTTTTAGTTATAGTACCTACCACACATCAATTCGAAATTTCATCATCCTTGGGGTCAAAACATTGCATATTTATGCGATAGCAGCAATCGCGGTTAATTTGCTGACATTTTTTGAAGAGTTCTGTTGTCTGTCTCCAAAGCGCAACATCAGATCTATATGAAATTTTAATAGGACCATTTCGGAACAAACTCCTATCGAAAAAAAAAATTGGAAATCCGTCTATACAATATAAGACGGAGTTATGCCCGAAAATACATACAATAAAATATAACCATGTCGAATTCATAACGTCCTTCGTTTTGAAGTCGCTTAATAAAATACGCATATTTTGTTTTATTTTTCGTCCTTGATCCGACAAGTACGTAAAATACTTAACATCCAGACAAACCCTTTTCTGATGCACAAGAATCATAAATATAAGAATAGAAAAAAAATGCTGCTCATCATCACGTCTTGTTTCCTCGAAGGGTTGGGCAGAGGTGTTCGCACGGCTACACATCAAGCTATACATTTCCAGTATAAGCTGATCTCACATTGCGGATTTCCGTACAGTGCGGGATCACCGTAAACTGGAAATTTATAGCTTGATGTGTGTGTAGCCGTGTGTACTTATAGTCCACCGACATTTCCATGTTTTTTTTCCTAATCTAAATACTAATTACATACTCGCAATATAATAAGCCACTACCTTATCAAAAAATCATAGATGTTGGATAAGAAAGATATCCAGGTTAAAACCTCTACTAAGTATTTATACCTACGTAGGTAGGTATATGAGTATATCTAATCTATCTCAAAACCTGTGTTGGTTGTTAGGGAGTCATAATAACTGTGAACATGCTATAATTACAGCCACTAAATCATTTTAGCAGCAAGTTTAGTGTTATGCTAAACTCAGGAGCAGTTTCACACGCGTAGAACTAATTTATCAAAACCTTTCGTAGGACCTAATTGGCGAGATACCGAAGTTAGTAAGTTATAAGCAACCTACGCAATGGTTTCAAAAACAACGGACTTATAGAGAATGCTAAACGCGATTATTTTGTTTTTCTGAGTATGCATCATGACAGTCAGTCATCAGCTAAAACACGGCTAAGTCACAGCTGAACATAGGACGCTCCCCAGCCCGACCATTTAATTTCATTTATTAGCTTTATTTTTATCCCTTACATGTGCCTTTGTAGTGCGTACTTATTTATTTATTTGTTAGTACCTAGTGTTCCTTTTATACTTAAATAAGGTTAGTATTGTTAGGTTTAAGGATCGCCTATTGCGGTAAAAGCCTTCTCCAAACCATTCCAGATGATCTCTATCCTTTGCCTGTCTGGACCATGTCTATGGTTAACAAAATAACTAAGCTGGTAAGCGAGTGTCCAATCATATTTAACCTGTCTAGGTTAAATATGATTGGACACTCGCTTACCAGCGTAGTTATTTTGTTAGGTTTTATTCATGTTGAACGCTGTTTACCGGCGCCGATATGCCAGCTATTCTCAACGCTGACAAGCGTCGGTTAAAGCGCGACCGACGCCCGAAGGCACCGGCAAGTGCCTATGTAATTAAACAGTGCCGTTTCGTGCTAATTTGGCCAAAAACGCCAAAAATATGAAAACTGCCAGCGCTGACCAGCGTTGACAACCAGCGCTTATATGCGCCGAGAATGGCTAATATATGACTTTTACCAGCGTTCTACATAAATACTCCCTTACGTAAATCAAATTCTGCAGACAATAACAAAAACAGTATTTGAGTCAACGTCTATAATAGTAATTTTGTTTTCGTTTCTTCTACAATATTAATTTTGGGTATAGGGTTAATCCCTGTACCCAAAGTTCTATATTCAAAACCCACAAACAAAAACCAAACATATTTTTTAAATCCAACATGGCGCCATAGCACTGCCATGTTATTTCAGCTTGCTTCCAATTTACCAGCCAGCATTTATCTCAACATTCGAAATCTATACATATAATAAAATTGTAACAGGCCGATGTCTGTACATTAAAGATATTGAAGAAAGAATAGTATGGAGGGTCTTTATTAGAGCAACAGAAGCCAAAACAACGGTTTTTAGAATTTTTGTTACCGCATCACGCAAAAACCACTGCATGGAGTTGAATGCAGTTTTCAATTATGTATTCCGAGAGGTCTAACTTAAAAAATAGGCTATATATTATCAAAAAAAATGATTATCTACTTGATTCTAAAGTCCACGCGTATGAAGTCGCGGGCAAAAGCTACATAGTGTAAAAATAAATCTGTCGACATGGCTTTGTGACGATTCGATGTGTAGTTTAGGAAATATTCGGGCAGATTTTGTTAAACCCATGCTGCCTCTGTATGAGGTTTATAGGTGTACCTATTAACCTGATTATTGGTGTAATGTTTACATTATTGTAACTTGCAACACTGTTACGAAAGTTGAGTAAAGTGGGGTAAATGGCCCGTTGGCCGACTTGGAGTCGAACGCGGGCCGGTAAGTTTGAACACGATCAAAAGCCATGCCTACATGAGTACATTGCCTACAGGCCGGCTGGCTTTCGGATCTTGCGTCCATTCTGTTATACCTTGTATATTATTATATTATATGTAATTCGTTATTCCTAAGGTTGTTATTGTGCTGCTAGATATAAATGTTTTTTGCTTGAAAACTTTTAAAACATGATTATTACAGTACGTCGCTGCTACGAAAACGAACGAATGGATCGTTTTCGTAGCAGCGAAGTAGCAGCTACGCCATAATATTCGTAGCAGTTCTACGCATCGTTGGGTTATTGAAGTACTTGGTCCTCCGGACTGGAGAACACTTACGATACAACAGACATAGAGACTATAGACTTATGACGTAATTTTCATGATACTTGTCGAATATTTTGCTGTCTCTTTCGCCAACGTTCATACTACGTTGAAAACACCGGTTCTCGTCCGATCACCGAAGTTAAGCAACATCGGGCGTGGTCAGTACTTGTATGGGTGACCGCCTGGGAACACCACGTGACCGTTGGCTTTTTGCTTTTTTTGCAATTAAAGAAGAAAATTCTTTGTTTCATTCACTTTTATGAATATTACAATTAGTAAACTTTCATAATAAGTCCTCGTAATTGGTGACAACTATTTTGGTGACCGAAAAAAACATGAATTTTGGTAGCACGATTTACATGGAGTTGGCATTTATTTGTTGCAAGAAAGCAGTTATGTACTAAGAGGTGTTTTATTTAAGTAGGTATGTAGTTCAAATTAATAAAAAAAATAACAGATTTCCTATACCCTAACTTAACTAAAACGGATAAACTAAAATAAAGCGTCGAAAAGCGTTATTTACTTAAACCCTGAGGGGAACACGGGTGGGTTTTAGTCAGTAAAAGTCTGACACGCCCTCCTGCTCCACCCAGAGCGGGAGAAGTTATTTGATGATTTCCCACCCAAAAAAAAAATCACCTTGATATTGATAAAACAATCAATCATGACGAGTGTCTTCTGTGACGTCATTAATCCGATAAAGTTTGATCATTTCGACTTAGCAATCGCCAACGTCCATACTACGTTGAATACACCGGTTCTCGTCCGATCACCGAAGTTAAGCAACATCGGGCGTGGTCAGTACTTGGATGGGTGACCGCCTGGGAACACCACGTGACGTTGGCTTTTTGCTTTTTTTGCAATTAATAAATAAAATTTGTTTTTGAAAAAAAATAGTTAATTAGGTAGATAGATATCCTATAAATTCTACGATAATAGTGCCCACTTTTTCCCTGATCTAAAAAAGAATGAATTTTGGTAGCACGTTTGACTTTCTTTTTTCTGCCAACTCACAAAGTTGGCATTTAATTGTTGCAAGAAACAAAATCACCTTGATAAAATAATAAATCATGACGAGTGTTTAGTGTGACGTAATTAATCCGATAAAGTTTAATAATTTTGACTCAGCTCTCGCCAACGTCCATACTACGTTGAATACACCGGTTCTCGTCCGATCACCGAAGTTAAGCAACATCGGGCGTGGTCAGTACTTGGATGGGTGACCGCCTGGGAACACCACGTGACGTTGGCCTTTTGCTTTTTTAATAACAACCTACAAAAACAGTACAAGTACTAAAACATTACACTTTTCTAACTATTTTAAATCCTCAGAAATAATCTGGTACGGACGAAAAAAATGTGACAAAAGATTTCTGAATAAATGTGGATGGTTATAAGAGTATCTAGAGGATAACTAAAGAAACAAAGCATGGACTGTGTGAAAGATGATAATGGCTAGAAAGGGAGTTACTACCGAGATGACGAGTAAGTAATTGAAAATAAATAATAGTTTAAAAAACTAAAAAACACGCTTTAAAAACCAAACTAAAAAAGGAGAAAATAATTTAATTCAATTAAAAAGCGTGGGGTGCTTCACATTAATTGATTATAAAAATACCTCAAAAAGCACCCCACGCTTTTTAATTGAATTAAATTATTTTCTCCTTTTTTAGTTTGGTTTTTAAAGCGTGTTTTTTAGTTTTTTCAGCGGTTAAACTATTATTTATTTTCTATTTTTTAGTTCTGCTAACTACAAAAACGTGTTTTTTTCTTTTTTTCTCAATTTTTTTTTTCAATTAAGTATTGAATTGTCATCGGTCCTCGACAAGTTTACAAAGTTTCAATGAAATCTGACCGTTTAAAGTGGGTCAAAATCGCGCTCAAAGGAGTCGGTTGCATTCAAACAAACAAACAAACATACAAGTGAAGCTAATATAAAGCGTGTAAAAACCGGCCAAGTGCGAGTCGGACTTACACACGAAGGGATACGTACCACAAGAAAAAAAACGCCGGCAAAAACCACTTTGCTTGTATGGAGACCCTTTTCATTTTTAACTTTGCTTTTATTTTTATTGTTCGCTGATATAGCGGCAACAAAAATACACATTAATTAACTGCCTACCTTTTACGGATCATGAGATACAGCCCGCTGACAGACAGACGGGCGGACGGACAGCGGAGGGTTAGTAGTAGGGCCTCGTTGGTTACCCTTCGAGTACAGAACCCTGAAAAGAAGTATGCAAGAAATAGAAGTGTTGCGCCGACCCCAAATAAAGTAGAATAAGGCCAATAAGGGCAAGGGAGATGAACTCTTAGAGATAGCTATTCCATTTCTCGTTTTTAACACATCTTTCACCCGGGAACGAATTCGATAAGAACATTCAAATGATTGCACCTTATTATCACCAATCTCTACCCCGCTGTCCTAAGAACGTACTTATGACCCTTGTTACGAACACATTAGGTACGCCGTTTTAAATCAGATTAAATTTAAATGACCTCATTTTTCGTACTGACACGCATGACATCGGTTTAATAACGTGTGTAATTTGTAGAAAATTACCTGTTGTGAAACAGAAGTGATTATAATCGTAATGAAGTGACAATGGCGAATGTTTGTATTAATAATTATATGTGCGTAATTAGTAGATATCGCTGTTGTTTGTTGAGAGCATAGGCATGAATTTTGCAAGTACATTACACATGGCATAGGTAGGCAATAAACTCCACCCTAATTGCTTAACACTATCAATGCTGGTGACCTAGTAATCATAGGCTTTTTCGAAAACCTATTTCAGGCACCAGTCCGTTACAATGGTGGAATTTAACATTACCATCAACATTGTTAGCTTTTAAGGAAACCAATATTGTGATGAGAGAATAAATAAATGAATTGAATCGAATTGAATCAGAATCTGGTTCATTTTGAAGGATACTGCTAATCAATTGGTTTACATTTTGATGTTTTTATTAAGTACTGAAATATTTAAGTTGTATTGAATGTCGGGTGTTATGTGAAGTTTTTAAACAATAGTTAATTTTATTGGTTCATATGTTCGAAAAAAATTGTCTGCACAACAATGTAAATAACGTTCCCTTAAAAATGTTTGAGCTGAATGGTGCTGATCCATCCGTCATGTTCGTGAACCGTCGCCATCAGTAGGGACTGGTCATCTCTTAGCAGCGACGGCTTATATCAATTTCTGAATTGTTATTGTTATTTTTGTTTTAATTAAGTACGTCTTTTTACATCGTTCTCAAATTGGTAATTTCAACATAAATTATGTAACCAAGTTTTTGTAACATTATTTTGATGGAGTTTCTTGCCCGTTCTTCTACGTAATACACTTTCGAATGGGCAACTAGCTTCATTTTTCTGACTGACCGACCGCTTGACGTGCTTGTATTTGTTTTTATTTTTTATTAAATGCTTTGATTTTTTTATGTTTTTGGACTGTTAAAATAAAAGCTATCCCTGCTGAGTATTTCGCGCAATTAATTATCCCTCAGAAATTATAAAAAGAAACAACAATAATAATTGTAAAACTTGACGACCGTGTGGTATGTGTCGACGTTAGTAGCCTGATACTGTATGTAATTTTGACTCGAGAACCGCCAACGTCCATACTACGTTGAATACACCGGTTCTCGTCCGATCACCCAAGATAAGCAACATCGGGCGTGATCAGTACTCGGGTGGGGGTGACCGCCTGGGAACACCACGGGCTTTTTGTTTTTTTTTGCAATTAATTAAACAAAATCGATTGCTTCTTTTTAGTTTTATTAATATTAAAGTTAATTAGGTGGGTACCCTATAAATTCTCCGATAATAATAGGGCCAGCTTTTTCTGGTCTAAAGAGAATGAATTTTGTTAGCACGATTGACTTTTTTTATTCTGCCAACTTGCATATTTGGCTTTTAATTGTTGCAAGAAAGCAGTTAGGTTCTTAAAACAAAATCACCTTAATAAAATTATGAATCATGACGAGTGTTTAGTGTGACGTAATTAATCCGATCAAGTTTGATAATTTCGATTCAGCCGTCGCCAACGTCCATACTACGTTGAATACACCGGTTCTCGTCCGATCACCGAAGTTAAGCATCATCGGGCGTGGTCAGTACTTGGATGGGTGACCGCCTGGGAACACCACGTGACGTTGGCTTTTTGCCTTTTTTTTGCAACTAAAGAAGAAAATTGTGTTTCATTCAATTTAAGAATATTACAATTAGTAAGATTTCCTAATACGTGCCCGTAATTGGTGACAACTTTCTTGGCGATAGAAAAAAAACATGAATTTTGGAAGCACGATTTACATGGATATGGCATTTAATTGTTGCAAGAAATCAGTTATGTACTAAGAGGTGTTTTGTTTAGGTATTTTTTTTTATATTGTTAAAACAATCAATCATGAGTGTCTTATGTGACGTCATTAATCCGATAAAGTTTGATAATTTCGACTCGGCAATCGCCAACGTCCATACTACGTTGAATACACCGGTTCTCGTCCGATCACCGAAGTTAAGCAACATCGGGCGTGGTCAGTACTTGGATGGGTGACCGCCTGGGAACACCACGTGACGTTGGCTTTTTGATTTTTCTTGCAATATAAGAAAAAAATAGTTTGATTTTTTTAATTTTAAGAATATTATAATGAAATAGGAATCCTATAATTCTTCGTTAATAGTGCCAGGTCTTTGTACGTTACGGTGGCTCTTTAAAGAAAAAAAAAATAGTTTGTTTTATTCATTTTATGACTAATAAAATTGTTGGCTTTTCAATATAATTTGAGGAAAATTAAAGTATTTGTTTTACCTATTTTAGCGCGAACATAGCTATCACAGAGACTGCTTACCCACCCTACTAGTTCCATATTTATAATGGCTATTTCGATAAGTTACCACCGCCCAAATCATACTTAGGTACAGGTATATTCTAAATGAGAAACAAAGAACTATTACACATTGCATTAAAGTATTTATTTCCATTTACATATCACAATTCACAAATTAAACATAATTACAGTCAACAATAACTGCCATATAGCAGGCCTCACGATTATTTCATAAAATTGTACTCAATTTATAACATAACGTCATAATCAATAACTTAAATTCACATCTCAAATGCTCAACTTAAAACAAATAACACTTAGTATAGGTACCCACTATATTATCTAAATACTTCTTACGCCTACTTCCGTGTGGTGCCGGACGTAAAGAATAGCACCATCCCATCTCTTCCCGTGGGTGTCGTAGGAGGCGACTAAAGGACTTACTAGAGAATGGGCAGCAGCGTTCTCTATGCATTTTACCGCCATACTGCGATCGCCAACCCGCCTGCCAAGAGTGGCGATTATGGCAAGCCCCCCTAAATTGGGGGAAGCCTATGTCCAGCAGTGGACGTCCTCCGGCTGGAATGATGATGACTTCTTACGCAGATCATCACCTTTTCAAAATGGGCCTGAAAACAAAAATGCATTTTAGAAAACCACACTATAAGAAAATGTTCTTAATCAATGTTAAACAACCATCTATATATTAATACGTGAAGCAAACACTTTGTACACCTTTTTACAAAAAATATTGCTGATTATTAATGATGGTCGAATTTAGGGCAACCACTAGTTCAATGTGTTGCCGGACGTAAAAGAATAGCACCATCCCATTTCTTACCGTGGGTGTCGTAGAAGGCGACTAAGGGACTTACTAGAGAATGGGCAGCAGCGTTCTCTATGCATTTGACCACCATACTGCGATCGCCAACCCGCCTGCCAAGCGTGGCGATTATGACAAATCCGCCCTTTTGGGGGAGGCTTATGTCCAGCAGTGGACGTCTTTCGGCTGATATGATGATGATGACTAGTTCTATAGTGATATATACATTTATCACATGTGAACATGACAATAATAGGGTATTTTACTCTTTAAGAGAGAAAATCAAAAAATATGTTATTGAGATAGCTTAGGCAAAATGCAGTCGGAAAATTTTAGTTTTAGTTCACGAAATAACAAAATAAATTCAAACATTTCAGTTTTTTCATCTGTTTTTGAACAACATGAAATTGTAGCCGCCATGTTATTACGTCATACGGCGTGTCAATTGAATAACTTTGTACTTTTATTATTTTTGTAACCAAAGTAATTTTTATTTAAATAATATTTTGCATTCAGGAAGGGCAAACCCACGATAAGTAGAATAATAACTAATTTATTAAATGATAAACAATTATCATATAAAATATCAGCGCATTTGTCTACACAGCAAACTGACGTCATAACAACAGAGCAATATGGCGTACACTGCTTCCAGCGTTTCCGTCAAATTATGCGCGAAATTTTAAAATGTAAAATTTTAATGAATTTTATGGTAAAAATCTATTAAATAAAAATGGTTTTTTTTTTAGTGGTTTATTAGCACTGGAGAATCTAATTAAGACACTTTTCAAAAATGGGTGTAATATCCTTTTGTGTTTGTCTAGGTTTTTCCCAAATGTGTCAGATTCCAGTATAACTAACAATATGTAACCAATATAAAACGGATGCAGCTGAATACCAGTATTTTACATGGACAACTGCTTATGTCCCTTGATAAGACTGGGTATGAGTTTTTGGCGGGATACGGTTGGAACATGTCGCACGAATTTTCATTTTCATGAAATTTAGTGAAATAGCGAATTAAATTGTATAATTTTGGTAGTGAATTATTCAATTTAGTTACATGTGAGTGCACAAGTGTAGTGAAGGTGAAAATAAGTGACTAACGTGGACTTTTCGTGTTCCCCCCAAAAACTCATATTAGGTTGTTGTAAAGTTACTACCGCTTTACAATAACTTTGACTTGACTGACTAAAGACGACTATGACTGTTTTGTAACTTCGTGCCCGGTATCGGGCCATTTACTTGATCGAAAAGAAAAATTACTTGACACTGGCTAAATGCACAAACCGTGCGAAGCCACAACCGAAAAAAAAAAAAAAAAAAAAGACTGGGTATGCCCGTCAACAAGGTTAGGACATTAGCCTGTCGCTGACATTCTAAATCGACTCGGCAGAATTTAGCTACGAGAGCCGGTGACCTGGTTGTGCAGCGGTGTAATAGGTGGTGGTTGCTGATAGGTGCTGGTAGCGTTGGTGCCGAGGAAAATAAATGAAAAGGCGGACTGATTCAATTTCACATGTGTATTGGACCAGTGTCACAGTTGGAAGGGAAGTGTTGCCACAGATCACATATTAATTTACCTGTTAATTTTGGTGTTGCAATCTAATTACTAAAATACCCAACACTGGTAGCGGAGTTACTATACAGAACCCTTATTGCGTAACCGATTATTAATCACATTTTGAATGATATTGCTAATCCATTGCTTCTTATATTCGAAAAAATCGTCTGTTCAACAAGGTAAATAACGCAATGGCAATGAATGTTGTTGAACTGTCAAAATAATGAAAAAATATTTTTGTTTTTTTTTTCATTCGTTTTCGTTATTAGATACCCAACACGTAGATAAAGTATTTCTAGATAATTTAATTTGACCCTTTATATATTCAAAATATGTGAAAAAAATGAGGTGGATAGAGATTAGGGAGGCCTTTTTCCAGCAGTGGGTCATTATAGGCTAATAAAAAGTATGCCTAAGCCACTACTTACTTTTTCTGAAATCCAAACTTGCTAAGCAAAGTGGGTTGGTTGCTAGGCAAAGGCGGCGATTTCTTAACCCCATTCACTCTGGGCGCAGACTTTTTGAAACCATTCATGTTGGTCCTCGGTATGTTGGGTTGACTGCCAAACATTGGCCGAGACTGACTACTTGACCACATTGATTTTGTAGGAGAGGCGCCAAAGGATGTCTGCAAAAATATAATGATTTTATTTTCAAACACATTATACATAGCGTTAGCATAGCTCTTCAAGAGGAAGTGGGCTGTAATTTACCACGCGGGCACAGTGCGGGTTGGCAGATGTAACTTGTATTCGAACTTTTGGTTATGAAACATTTCCTCACGATGTTTTCCTTCACCGTTTTGAGGGCATAATTCCCAGAAAACCGTTATATCAAGGGTATTTAGTAATTAGAGTCATAGCAGGTGGCTTTCTGTAATTTCCGCCTACCCTACGGCAAAAGGTGTGAGTTATTGCTATTTAAGGATTTATAGCACAGCAGCATCTATTTGATTGCTGACTGAGAAGTAAAAAATAATATCAAACAGCATTTTTTTTTTCAGAATTATTGTTGTGTAATCACCAGTATCAATTATTATTGAGTAGTCTGATGCCCGATTTCTAGAACGTAACCTACTGTGATTGGTTGAATTAATTATCCACAGCATTTGATTTTGGCGGCTTTTTTTTTTTATTTTGAAACTGAGAATTTAGGTTTTTTGAGACTGTTGAAACTTAGTAGTACAGTACTTGATTTAATAAATGCGCAATTTTATTTTCCATCACTAACCTGAGATGCATTAGGTGTTATCAAAGTCTCCAGAGGATAAGTATTTTCTATCACAGATTCTTCGCTTTCCGTATTTTCAATTACATTTACATCCACATCCACATTTAAGGCACTCCTACATTTCGGACTAGGTTCTAATATAGGACTATGAGGTCGTTTCGGCGAACTATTATTTGTATAGTTCTCCTTCTGAGATTCTTCCTCCAAACATACTACTTCTTCTTTCTCAATTATCACACAAGTCGACGTTCGTTTTTTAAACGGATTTCTGCTTATTTTTTCTGGTGATTCTTCTATAGTAATACTTTCTTTAGATACATTATTATCACAAGTTTGAATTTCTTCAGTGCTCGAGAAAAACTTACTTTCGACTAAATTATTATCTAAGACTGTTCTAGGGAATCTACTGAGCTTCTTCAGTACTGAGTAACTGCCAGTTTTCAGGCATTTTTTAAAAGATCTTTCTTTATTTTCGAGTATAGGAGATTTAGCTTTTCGAGTATCGAATTGGTCAGTGATTTGGTCGTCTGTGATTGGTCTGTTGTGTGGATTTTCGGAGTATTGTGTACATATTTCGGTAGCTTCGTTATCACAGTCAATCTTCTGTTTTTTATTAGCTGGTTCTGTGCAATACATGTTGCTTAGTGTTGCTATTGATAAACTGAAAAATAGAAAAAACATGAGGTAAGTACTTAATTTAATTAACCATCAAAATTAAAATTATGGTGCTGTAAGCAAACAATAAGGCAATTAATAGGTGTCAAACTCAGGCCTGATTGTTACAGTTTGCTCTAGACAAGCTTAGAAGAAGAATCGTTAAAACATAGATTAAAGCAAATAAAAGTTTGATCAGTTTACCTCAAATAAAAAATTCATTATTTTAAACATTTCGGTTTCGCTACTACATCAAATATTACAAAATTGCATAATAATTCTAGTCAGGCTGGAGTTTTGTCTACGTCGTGATTTCGATACTCATAGATAATTTCGACTCCATTATCGCCAACGTCCATACTACGTTGAATACACCGGTTCTCGTCCGATCACCGAAGTTAAGCAACATCGGGCGTGGTCAGTACTTGGATGGGTGACCGCCTGGGAACACCACGTGACGTTGGCTTTTAGCTTTTTTTTGCATTTTATACAATACAGTATTATTTAAAATATTCTTTTCTCCTTTAATTCATTTAAACGTACATATAAATTATATTTTTAAATATTCGAACATAAAAAAAAATTACATAAAAACATTTAAAAATATAAAAAATAGTAGCCCACCGGTATCGGGAACAGGGTCCAAGCTACCGGTGGTCAGGGCTGCTGAGAGAGGAACCTCCTCACGATACGCGCCGTGTCCAGTAGTGCTGCTTTCTGGATCAAGTTCTTGATCCAGCTGCCTAACGAGAGCCTCCTGAGGTGTTGGTCGAGGCTCTTGGCTATAATTCCATTGACCGTCACGACTATCGGCACAATGATTGCTGTATCCACATCCCACATGTCAACAACCTCGCGTGCCAGGTCAAGATACTTGATCTGCTTATCTTTTTCAGCTTTCACGAGGTTCTCGTCATGTGGGACTGCTATATCAATAATCATTGTGCGACGCTCTAATCGATCTATCACCACTATGTCCGGCTTATTGGCAACAATAGTCCGGTCAGTGATGATGGATCGATCCCAATACAATGTGATAGTGCCATTTTCGAGAACTGGGTCGGGCACATACTTATAGTACGGTACTTCCGAGTCGACAAGACTGTATTTCAGAGCAAGTTGCTGATGGATAATCCTGGCTACAAGGTTGTGCCTATGTAAGTAGTCTCCGTTAGCCAGACGAGAACAGCCAGAAATAATGTGTCGGATTGATTCCCCCGGACGGTGGCATGCCCGACAGATGTCAACCGTGCCATCCTTCACAATATATTTCCGGTAGTTGTTCGTCATCATAACTTCGTCCATAATTGCAAAGACAAAACCTTCGGTTTCTCCAAAGAGATCACCGAATCGTAACCAGGATACGGACGCTAAGAAGTCTACATCGGGTCCATGTAGGACCCGGTAAAAGCGCCCGTGAAGCTCTTTGCTCTGCCATACCTCCCTGCGGTCATTAGTATCTAATACTTTAGGTTTGGGCCAGTTCTCGTTAGCCAAGGAGAGCGGGGTGAGGCCCTTGTCCACTGAGACCACATCTCGGTGCATTCGCACGTCGGCATCTAAGAAGTAATCCCGGAGACTGCATACCTCACGGTTGTGCAGGGTTTTAGCATAAAAATATAATTTAGCATTTTTAAAATATTAATTATTATGTAATTAATAAATGCGCCCTACTTGAGTAACAGAGATAATTCCTAATCCATTGTGTTTAATAATGCAATGAACATGGCTAAAAAATAATCAGTTGTCATATAGGGTTATGCAACTACCCTCATTTTCTTTTTTACCTTTCGTCCTGATCCTGTGTTTCAGGCACGAATTTGCTGACTAGATTGACGACCTTCCTTGGTCTAGTGGTGGGGACTGCCAATATTGACTCTTTCTTCTTTTCTTTTTTCTGCCAAGGACATGGCTCGTCAAGGTAAGGTCTGATCTCTTTGCTCCAAATACTAGGGTGCGAAGATACGCCTTTGTCTTTCCAGTTGTTTGTTCTTACTGGTTCATTCTGAAATGTAGAAATAGTGGCTTTAGTTTATGATCAAATCGAAGAATATCCCTAATCTATTTATTAATATATGTAGCACACTTTGTACCCCATATTTTGAAAATTACGCGGGCAAAGGAGTATGAAATTTGGTACAGCAGCTGTAACTGGCCATGGGTCATTTAACCTACATCTCTTTGTCATAGGGGTAACAGACAGTCCACTGTGCAGGGCCTGCATGGAAGACGACGAGACAGCGGCTCATGTACTGATAAAATTCCCGGTGGTCGCTAATTACAGGGCAAAATACTTCGGTAACCCAGGTACCCTATGTGAGATTGTTAGCAACACCAAGGCGTTGCTGGCCTTTCTCGAGGAGCTGAGGTGGATCGATAACAGATTCCCCCACCATCCTACCCGTACGCAAAATACGCGCTTTGAAGTGGTGTTGCGGACGGACAACAGCCCGTTTTACCGATATAATAATTAGAAATACATTAAATTATATAAAAAATATGGTCGAATGACCACTGGGCAATCATTAGTTATAATAATTTTACATGGGGTTTGATATATTTAGTAGGCACTTGTATTTTAAATCCTCCCCATGCATGAACAATATTATAAGATTCTTTTTCAGTTTCTTTGCAATACCAAAATATTTTCTCCTTCATAAATACCTTATTGCTACAGTAATCTGGATGCCAGTCGTCCATTTTCTTCAATGAGAAAGGGTCAAGATTTCCTAGGGCTAATTGAAACGCCGTTTTAGGATCCAACAGTTCACCAGCATTCACACATAATGCTTGTTCAACATCTGAAATTATAATTATTTAGAAATAGTGAGAAGTTCAATTTGATGTTTTTATTTCATTTTTTGCGTTAAAATAGCTTACTTTTTAGTACCATGTCGTGCTTTTAACAAGATTAATATGCTCCCGATATTCACTCCTTAATAGGAGTAATAAACCTGTATTAATCTTCTTCATCAAAAGCACTTTGTCCTTTGTCTGGGAGCAAAATGACTTTAGTGCCCCGCCTACCTAAACTATGTCGGATCGCGAAGAAGACCCGATGTTGTGCATCTCAGCCAATCGTGATGCCACACATAAATCAATTTGATTGTCGAATACCATTATACACCGTGAAATTTAAATGCTTGTTTTCCCGCGGCAGAACAATTTGCCATAAGAAGTACTTGCGAAGCATAGAGTAAAAGGTTAAAAAAAAAAAAAAAATATTCATAAACTCGAAAACGTGATAATCAATTGTAACACTAGAGGTAACTTGTAGGCACTACTCGAATCACACGCGCCGGCGACAAAGGAAACAACGATCCATAAATGTTCAAAGCAAAATAAACACTCGCACATGGTGATTTTTCACAATTGTTAATCTGCCAGTTTTTGTTTTTAATATTTTATTTGTTTATAAAACGATTGTATTACCAAGACAAAACCATTTCGCTGCGGGAAAACAACCATTAAAATTTCACCCTGTATATTTCAAACATACCTTTATTACCATATCATTAAAAATTTACCTTCATCATCAGGCTCTGTAAGTCTCACCATCCTTCTCTCCAAAGGATCGTAAACATATTGATGTTTGAATGTCGCCTCAGCTTTCAAGAAACTCTCCCTGTATTCATCAGTCACAACTAACGACGATTTGTTGTAGAAACTCGGTAGCTTTTTCAATGCCTGTTGAAGAGATCGCAAGTTTGAGTAAAAATATACGGTTTTTGTAGTCAGTACAGATACCTATGGAGTTACTGGTTAACTAAGAGACACTGATTGAAGTACCTTTGTTATTTTAAGTTGTAAATCTGGACGACCGATTTTTTGGTTTGACGTTTCAAAAAATGAAACCTAGCTAGATCGATTCATCGCACCCGAAACCAGACAAAATTTCATGAAAATCATTCCAACAATTTTCATGAAATTATCAGGCTCCAGCCTTTTCCGATATTCAGATTATATACAGGAAAAGTTTTTATTCAGTGCGCAAACTTTAACCATGAATTCAGCATACCATTCTAGACGCCCGAGCGAAGAAAAAGTTGCTCGGTTTAAGGTATTAGGCGCGGGACAAATACAAGAGGCGTCGGGCGGAGGTGAGGCAAATGAAGTGAAATGTATCCACTGTGTTCGCCCGCGCCTCGCCTCTCCGACACCGTTAGCGCGCCTGTTCTGCGCTGCACCGCACCGGCGGCGCCACGCCCGCACCTCGCCCTTGCTTCGCCCTTGCCCGACACCTCTTGTATTTGTCCCGCGCCTTAGATAGATTATGTTGTTTCTCAAAGTACTTTACTGTATTTTCCCATACGGGTGGGCAGAACGACAGAACGTCACCTGCTACAATCACGACGTAACCCTTTTGCTTCGTTTTCGTTTACGCAATTTTTTTTTTTTTTTGTTTAATTACTCACACGCCGGTTGCGAGAACTACGCATCTGACCTTTCTAAAGAATCACCGTAAAAGATGTTGTTGTTTGTGCCTAAATAATAAAATAAATACCTACAGTAAAGTCAGTAGAGTCACATAAACACAATCTATCTATCTATTTATATAACTGGTGAAGTGTGAGGGAAATCTGCTATAACATAAAGGGAATAATGCTAGGAAGAAACAAAAAGAAGAACTGGAGGTACGTTTAAGGAGGGAAACGCCGGGGTAGCCTGTAATTCTTTTCAATTTTTCACCTTCCGCGACATCAAACAAGCGGGCGGAGATTCGATATTGCAGCACCTGGGCGATACCATGCGTTATGACCAGAGGTCGGAGTAGGTAGATTGATTTTATATACTTGCGTCAAGATATTATAATATGGACATGCCATTTTATCCATAATGTGCGGGAAGTACCGGGAAAAGTTCCGGAATTGGAATAATGGAATACAATAAAATACTGATTTCTTTCACCATTAGCTAGCACTGGTAGCGTAGATTGATATTATTAATACGTTTTTCACCTTAAACACAAATTCGTGCTAATTTCAAAATTCCGGAACAAATTTCACAATAAATATGAAGTTCCGGTATTTTGGAGGCATATCCATATTATCCTCTACGTTTGACGTCAACGACTTTAAATCAATCTACCTACTCCGACCTCTGGTTATGACATCGCTCATTTGCTGTCTAGTGACTAGTCCTTGGTCTGACTATCATTGTGAAAATACAAAAAATATCAACTTACATTAGCAAAATTTGAATCCTGTGTAGCAGTAACGAACTGTCTCGCTTTCGCCAGTCCTATGCCAGGCAAGGAGGCTAAATAGTCACAACCAGACATGATGCACATTTGTCTAAACTTGTCAAATGTATAATGTTCTATAGGACATTTCATTGCTAGAGGTAATTTTGTTGTGTCTACTAGAGTGCCTGCACCGTCGAGGTCCATTTTGAATAGTACCTGGAATTATGGATAGAGAAATAAGATTATTACTACCCATTTATTTATTAAATTTGGAATTTAGATTTTTCATCATGCTTTCTTCTCATTAGGGTGGCACAAACAACAGATCACAACCTGCTACTATCCTAAGGCGTGAATTACACAGAAACGGCGTAAGGTGAAGGCACGGCGCAGGCGCAGCGTACGCAGTACATTTTGTATTAAAACGTTTAAAAGCGGCATCATGCCTGCATACAAAATGTACGGCGTACGCTGCGCTTGCGCTGCGCCTTCTCCTTCCGCCGTTTCTGTGTATAATTCACGCCTTACATATTCCTTTTGCCTCGATTACATTCATACATCTGCAGGCTTAACACGACAACTGTAGAGAAGCGTTTTGTCGACGGAAGAGTAGACAAAAATGACGTTTCCGTGTAGACAGTTGACAGTTTTTACAGAGAAATGTAGACAAGCGATTTTTATTCTACCGTAGAGTAGAAATAGAAAACGTCATGCTAAGCCTGCTGGTTATGCATTCACACCAGATTAATATTTTATTTATTTATATTTATGTCTACATACTACAATCACTTCTCCCTAGTGATTTTTGTGGTATCAACCAATTATTGTAGTAACAAAGATTGGTGATCCATCCATTCAGTAATAAATTTCTACAGGCTGCTTTTAATGTACCAAAATTTGTGAAGTGTGTCCTAGTTAACTCTTTTTGGAACACCACATCCAAGAGAGATGCAAACAGAACAAAATTCGTTGGCTTTTATCAATCAGCATTCTCCACCAAACATCTTTAAGCTAGAGGGAAATGTGTAAAACAAATAAAGGGTTTAAAATATACCTTCGTACATCCAAACAAAATCAAATCAGAGTCTTCCGTGATGACTAAATGTGCAATATTCTTTATATTTAAGTATGCTAGTTGTGCATCAGCCTCATATGGCGCCACTATGCAGTCCACATTGCGTTTTCTGCACTCCTTGATGAGACTGAGAGCCATAGAGTGAGTGATGTCCACACTGCGCCTCATGTAGGAACGGGCTTCTTCTACCTGAAATTAGTTTTTTTTTTGATAACTAACTTTTTATTTACTGCCAGTCTTTTTTTGAATGGAGCTGACAAAGGGAGGAATGTAAGTATAGTTTGTTTTTGTTTAGTTTGTATTTTATGTTGTTATGTATGAAAAGCGACTACCATAAAACCTGTGTATATGCTGTCTTCTCATTCATTAATTCAATGAGAAGACAACATTAATACCACATTATCGAAAGGGTACTGTTTAATGAAATTGTTTGTTTTGTCAATAGGGTATTGGAATCACTTTTAGACATCATATTATTAACAAAATAAGCTAGATGGAGTCACCTATGGAGATGGAGTTCTCTTCTGACTACCCCTGAAAAGAAATGGCAAAACAAACTCAAGGGTCAAAGTCTCTTTTAAAGTCCAGACATAATCTTGGTCAGATCATGTGAGGACAATGTTCAGTGCCTGAAATGATCTTAAATGGAAAGAAAATTTAAGATCATTTCAAGCACTGAACATTTAGGAAAGAACCTCACAAATTTGAGTGGGCTCATCCAGTCAGTGCAAGCATTTGTCAGTAATAGTGTAGCTCAACTTAGAACTTGAGGACTATCTCAAAACAAACATCAAAGAAATTAGTGCTCAACAACACTAATTTTCTTTACCAATGTACATAATGTAGTGAACAGGTAATTTACCTTTCCAAGACTTAACATCTCAGCTGCTCTTTTCTTAGAAATGTCACGGGATCTGAAATTAAAATAGTATAATATTAGTATATTGACACACCAGGTGTGGTTCCCATTAATTTAAAGACCATTTAGGTGACAACAAAAATGTTGCACCCTAGGTTAGATGACTGAAATAGAGATAATCACATAATCTCAGACTAGAAAAAAGATTTTCCTGGGATAGTCAAGATTTTTCAGTTAAAGAAACTAAATATATTATTGTTCATAATTTTTAACAAATTTTTACTTCACTTACTCTCTCCTCTTGGATTCAGTCATGGCTTTAGCAGGCAAGTGCCTCCCGTCAAACACTAATATAGGTTTGATATTTTTAGATAGCAGCATAGTCACATATTTCAGGCAGTACCTTATGTGCCTAGAAAAGAAACAAGCTTAGCATGGGTTGACTTGAACAATGTTGTATGAAAATAGCAAAGTTATTGCAGTGCCAGCTAGCTAAACCAAAATTGGCGTTTTTCTTTACTACTACGACTGGTCAATCTGCTGTTTTAAACAGTTGCTCTCGTATAATTTTGCTAAATGTTGCCTTTAACAAATTTAGGTTAGACGACATCCATGGGATTTTTTAAAGAAAAAATTTCAATTAAAATACTGCCGCACTAGAATAGATCAATCAACCAGTACTTACATATCAGTCTCTTCACCTCGTACCAGTTTATCAGCGCAAGCAAAGGCGCCTTTATGAAGCCAACAATATGAATCAATAGCCACTGTACAACCACTAAATTCACTAACATTAGTCCGCCTAGAGGCTTTTTCTATAAACGGTAATAAACCCGTAATACCCATGATTGTTATGTACCTATATGCTTTACACCATATTTCTAGAAATTTCACTAGAAAATACCAAAATATTTAACTTTGGTGCAAAACAAATAGTAATGTCAAAATAACGTCAATATTCGCGCCTTTCCTTCTGCAATCCTCCATTTTTAGTAAACGTATTAGTTAGTGATGTGATAGTTGTGTTTTTTGTACAAAACTAAGCTGTGATCCACAAGAATCCCGCCCGACCGACCCTTGCTCGTTGAAGCGCCAGCCCGCGCCGCAGCTGAGCCAGTAGCTTTAAATTCCCCACCTAATAATAATAATGCCAATTTTTCGATCCAGCCTGTCCCCAATAGAGATAGCTGTCCCCCTATCAGTGACGCCCTGAGCCGAGGTCCGTACCCCACAGGGGGTGCCCTCAGCGTGCAGTCGCCTAGTATATAAATTTAGTTTGTAAGCCCTGGCTGGAGGCATTAAGTGTAAAATCTTAATGGCAGCCCCAGGAATGACCGGTTGAGCATTCACGGCCTCTCAAGGCCAACTGCGAGATGCCCTACAAAAAAAAAAAAAAAACAAGAATCCTTTCAGAATCAGACGAATGTGAGAAGTGTTTATAAGTTCTATTAGTCGACTATAGTTTTATTAGAACTATTTAGTTTGTAGGTTTGATGGTTTATTCAAATGAATGATTGGAAATATTTAATAACGTTTCTTTTATGAAATTATCATTTGCTACGATGACTTTTGGTTAGGTATTAACCACCTAAGAGTACGACGCGAACAGATTGAAGATTTGAGGGTACTTAATCATTCGGGATGAGAGTTGATGAGGGTGGGTAGTTGTAAGTTTTCTTTTTACTGAATAAAGTGATTGTGACAGCACGTTTGGCCTCGTAATTTTATTTGGAAATATAAAATTATTGGATTGGTCTGTCTGCGTGCCAATATTAGTATTTATGTTTGAAATCACATAAGATGATATTAAATGCACGCATACTGTCGTCGGCTGCAGCGGTTGCGATCACTTGTGCTGTGTCTGCGGCAGCTTACTATTACAAAAGTCGCAATGCTGAGATCAATGAAGTAATGGTGTTCTGTAAACTACAATTTAACGCCTATAATTATTTCGATAAGTTGATCAGCTATGTAGAAGCAGCCAAGGAAACAGTTAATGTCTGCATGCCTAGCATTCACAACCCTGCTATCCAAGGTCGCTTGGTCACATTGATAAAGAAGAAAAACATCAAAGTCCGTATGATCATTGACCGTGCAGGATACAACGAATCAACAGATTTTTTTATAAAGGAACTCATTGAGGCTGGTGAGTTTACTTTGACTACTCTTATTATATTTATAACTAGCTGACCCAGCGAACTTCGTACCGCCAATAAAAATTGCTTGAACTTTTTGTGAGACTAAAAAGCATTTTTTTTTATATTTTCTCACCGTTTAAACCTTCCTTGGACTGTCACAAATATTTCAAAACTAAAATTAGCCAAATCGGTCCAGCCGTTCTCGAGTTTTAGCGAGACTAACGAACAGCAATTCATTTTTATATATATAGATCATGATTCAAATTGTTATTTTTGTTTCTGTTCAGGAGCAGAAATCAAGTGTAAAGTAAATGAACCAATTTATAAGATGCAACACAAATTTTGCTTGGTCGACGACAAGGTTCTTATGACAGGCACCTTAGACTGGGGAAACGACCGTTCTGCCGACCACTGGAACTACGTGTACATCACTAGCAAATCACAACTAGTACAGCCAGTAAAAAGAGAGTTTTATCAAATGTGGGGTGAATTTTCTAGCAATATAGGGCTTCTAAACAAATCTTCGCCATCTCAAAGCGGCGAAGAAATCGACACAGGAATCGTAGATGATAGAAATGCAAAAGGGGAAATAATTGAGGTTGAAACTCAGGCGGTTTTAGAGCCAAACACGATGCGAGACACAACATTGACCCCTGAAGTTTATATATTGTAGCCTATAACAATTTGCAACCCATATTATATTTTACAAATGTTTTATATACCAAACATGCCCTGTATAATATCAATGAACTTATTTTAATGATTAGACCATTTTATTTTAAACCAATGAATTAATCGAATTTTTAAAACATTTGCAACTGGTATCACAGCCAAGGGCAGAGCTGGCCTTTGCCTACTCTCATAATTTTTTCGTTTTATTCAGTTTTTTTTCTGTCTTGAACTTGAAATGTTTAATTTCAAATTTGAAACTGCTTTTTAGAAGAAAAGTGTTTCTTCTTCCTATATTTTCCAATGATCCTCATCAAAATATTCTTTAATTTTCGATTACTTACTATAATTGTGTATCTTATTGCTTATTCACATTTTAGTGTTATTTCATGGTCAGCTTTGAATTTTTGTGAAATGTATTTTGAATTTTTATCCTATTGTTCATACATTAATAAAATTACGAAATTTTTTCAAATCTTTAATTTCGAATCCTCAACATTGTTACAACATCAATCATGTCAGAGGATGCACACAAAAGCATTTGTGTGTATGATATTTTATTAAAGTTATGAGAAAGTTAACACTTTCGATACCAGCACCCAGGGTATGGGTCGAAAAATCATTCGTTCGTGTGCAACAACTCGCATCGAATCGTCGATTTAAGTAGCTATTGATGACTTCTGTTCATGCCCAGGACCCGTTTAGCGAGACTACTTATAGCGACGACTCGGATGCGAGTTGTGGGCACACGAACGAATTATTTTTCGTATATGGCATCGAAAGTGTTAACAGAGGAGGTTAAATATGCGAAACAAAACTTTAAACAAAAAAATTAAACCGTCGAAAAAAACTGAAAAGAAAAAAAAAACCTTTTTTGTTTAACCTTAATAACTAAGTTCGGAAGTTGGAGACTTTGGATATGTATTTTAATTTTATCTCAGTTTTTTTCGGCGGTTTAATTTTTTTGTTAAAAATATTTTATTTTATAATTTTTTGTGGCTATAATCTACTAATTACTACATGCTTAAATTTTGATAACTTTTTGTAATACACAACTCAGCATTAAAATCTGTGATTGAACAATCAATCATCCCTTATTTTCCTACCCTTAGGGTTGGTTTTTTTTTAGTTTATATGGGACCAATTTCGAGGTATACCCTTTCCAATAAAAAAATAATAATCAAAATCGGACTATGCTGTAAAAAGTAATGCGTGGTCATACATTTAAAAAAAATAGCATCGACTTGAGAACCTCCTCCGTTTTTCCGTCAGTTAAAAATACCTCCCAATTGTGCTTACCCCTTTACAATGTCTTAAAATAACACAATCGTCATCAGCATGACATTTCCATTGACCCATAAAAATGGACACAAGATTACAATAAACTAAAATACAATTAATAAATTAGTCTGGCTATCTATTCCCCACCCCTAACAGCTTTATATTTGGCTATTTCATTAGGAAATGTTTTAGAAAGCTCCGACAATAGGTGGGTCTTAAAGCGCTTGTATGAGTCAATCTTCCCTTTGACCTCTTCATTTTTGGCGAGCGCCTTGTCTATGCAGTCTTTAGTATACAGTTGAGGATTGCGACCTTGGTCAATGTAACTGAAAAAAAAAGTAAAACCATAAATAATGCATAAACTTATTAGAATTTATTTTGTAAACAACTAAAACTTAACAATTGTTGTGCAATTTAATATAGTAAAACACTTGTCCGGCTATCAGAAACTGGATTTTTAAACACGCTTCACATACCAAACATAATTTTAGTACATATTGGATATCTGTCTCTTTTATCAAAATAAGGTGGTGGTTTGCTAGTTTCTGAAAACAACACAGTCAGCACTAACCATTCATATATACTATGTAAGCCAATGAGAGTGCATAAACTGTTAGTGTTCTTAAATAAATGCTAGAGTATTATTATTAAATAATTTTAAAAGAGATAAGGTTGTACTCACTCAAACACCTCTGTAGGAACATGAATATCATGGACTTGAGATTTCAGCTTATCAACCTCCTGCAGACCGGTAACAAGCGATTGTCTGAAATATTTACATGCATTGATTATCTCTAGAAAAACAACAGACGCCTAAAAAGTATTGTGAACGTAAAACGAAATTGTAGGTTTAGCTTACATCTTCTGATTCAGAACACTTTGCCCTTGTGGTTGGAAATCACTCACGATGATGCGAATTTGCCTTACGTTCTCGATGAACATTTCAAGCTGGGTCTCTAGATTTTCTAGGGGCGACGTCATTTTGAGTAGATTATTCTTGATCGCAAATAAAAATACACAGAAATCGACAACAACGTATTTCCCAGACCAACGAAATAAAATGTCATATGTCAAAGTCAGCCTTCAGAAGTCATGTCATTGTCATTACTACCCTAACCCTTTGAGTAGGCTACGTTCCGAGTTACGATAATATCGATTTGAGCGTGCTCACATCGCAAATTATTGATGTGAGTGGGAATGTGGCAACTATCAACTTATGAAGTCAATCAATGTCTGTTTTCATTTAAGTTACGTTCAAAATACATACCTTTCATTCATAAATGTTAATGTTGAATTGTATTAGTTATACCGACAATATTGAGATGTTAGAGTCTGCGCTAGTAAACTCTGAGCACCATGCGAAATTGCGAAGGGAGCACAGAACACATATACTCCTAACGGAGGAAGGGAGTTTCTAAGATTTTTGAACGCAACTCAACACATGACCAAAATATGCAGGACTTAGGAGTGCGTTCAATTATTACACTCGCTCACTTTTGGCCTTTAGCGGTTTTGACCGGCTCCGTTCCTTGTTGAACGTCATCAACTCATTATCATCTGCCTTACCCAATGTAAGTAGCCTTTACCCAACTTTGTTGGGGTCGGTTTCTACTCTAACCAGCTAAATACTAGTATTTTACATGAACGTCCTACCTGACCTTCACAACCCAGTTACTTACTGGGTAATCGGATACCCCTTGCTTGGTACGACTGGTGGTCAGAGTTTCGGGCTTCTGAGTGACGACCCGTAACGACTGACAGTCGGGAGTCCGGGACCAACGGTGTAACGTGTTTCCCGAGACATGCAGGTGTCTTGGTAAGTAAAATTATCACCCATCCATGGACCATACCACCGTACAGGTTGATCCATCGATCGACCTGTAGTCAGGTCCATAAGGCTATTATTTTTATAACTTAGCTACAAGCCCATTCGTTCATTGTCGAAAGTCTTTTTACGAAATAATTGAACGCGATCCTAAATTGTTGTTTTGACGTTTCGTTTCGCTGCTCATATTTGAAGTTTGACATTGAAGAAAGGTTAGATTGCAATTACCGGGGTAACCGCCTAACCGGGGTATCATAAACTATTGGATTAAATCTTTGTGATGGTGCTAACAGTGCATAATCCCGTGAAGCAGACAACATTTTATGAAGCTGCAATTTCTGGTGGACTAGCAGGGGCGTTTACGAGAGCCGTAGCGCAACCCCTCGACGTTCTAAAAATACGATTTCAACTCCAACTGGAACCTATAGAAAGTGGTTCGAAGTACAGCTCTATACTACAAGCAGTCACTTCTATAGTTAAAGAAGAAGGGCTTTTTACGTTATGGAGCGGCCACGTCCCAGCGCAATTGTTATCAATAACATACGGAGTTCTGCAGTTTTCTGTGTTTGAAAAGCTAACGCAAGTGTGTCAGAATTCAGATCAACAATTCTACATCACCCATAGACATTGGCTAAACTTTACAAACGGCGGTGTGGCCGCAGCCGTCGGTACTGTCGCGTCTTTTCCTTTTGATACAGTCAGAACTAGGTTAATTGCTGAGCAGAAGACGAAGAAGGCTTACAAAGGATTTACAAATGCAATCACATCTATGGTTAAGACTGAAGGTGTTGGAGCCTTGTTCAAAGGTTTAACACCTACTCTTGGTCAGATAGCACCACACGCTGGCATTCAATTTGCAGTGTATAGATTGTTCACAGATACTATATTTAATAAAATACCATACTTCCAAAGACAAGCAACTCATTATTCAGCAGCGGAATCCTCATTGATGGCAAACTTGTTGTCTGGTTCCATAGCCGGTTTTGTCTCCAAGACTGCGATCTATCCATTTGATTTAGTTAAGAAAAGACTGCAGATACAGGGTTTTCAGCAATTTAGAAAAAGCTTTGGTAAGCAGATGTACTGCAATGGTCTGTTACACTGCGTAAAGTTGACCATCACAATGGAAGGATTCCTAGCCTTGTATAAAGGGTATGGCCCAAGTATGTTAAAGGCTGTTTTAGTATCTGCAATGCACTTTGCAATTTATGATGAAATAAAACACTTATTTTTAAAAATGAAGAGTTGATGAATAGTGGAATTTGTAAAACTACATGCTGATTAAAAAACCTGAGGTATGCAGCCAGTGAGATAGTAATATTTAATAAGGAATTAAGAACTTCGAACCTATCATTGTGAATCAGAGAATTATTTCAATTTTGGCCATGTACAAATCTCAAAATTGAACATTTAAAAAGAGAAAAAAAAGATTAGAAATACTTTAATTAGTCACTAGTTCCTACAAAATGTACGTAATAGTTAATATGGGCTGGCGTCCACAACTCTACGTCAATGCATATTTTGCATACAGGTAAATGTATGTAATTAATAAATGTATTATAAAACAACTACTGTCAACTTTGGCATCTTTACTTTCCATAAGCAACTTTACCAATGAGAATTGCATTATAATATCTCTCAATTACTAAAAATTTGTTACAAATTGTATATTATTCTACTTCTGTATCGCTTCGATATTAAATGGCGGCAACGGATTTTTAGTTATCAAGATCAATTTAAGTACAGTTCTCATCCGTAAAGTTGCTCATGGAAAGTAAAGATGCCACAGTTGACTGTATGTACAAAAATTTTGTTTGGGAGAAAATTTCAAACTGCAGCCTTTTGCTGCATAAACTTGTTGAATCCAAACGGCCATTTGTCTATTAACATGTTATTTGTGCTATTTATCCAAACATGAATCTATTAAGCATTTTTATTGTAAACAATTTTTAATCAATCAGATTATTTTTAAGCTTTATTTATTTATTTTGTAAGTATAAGTATGCTGATTTGTAATTTAAATGTTGGTGTTGCTCATTAATTTATTGAAATATCTAATAATATCTATAGTTCCTGCCTACATCCAAGGAAAAAAGTGGGAGTTTTTGTATGTTTGCATGTATGAATATAATCAAGCATTATCGTATCTACTAGAGAGCCACAATTAGCCACAAATAATTGTAAATTTAGCTACACAGTGACTTTAAAACATATTTTTGTCACAAACAATTTATATAATTACAAAAGTATAAACTTCTTCATTTTTGTATTGACAGCATAAAAACTTTTGGTATAAAAGTACACAATTATTTAGAATTAAATATCCAATTATGGCATTTAAACTATTTATTTATAGTAAAATCCTAAATGCGATAGAAAATAATGTTGTTTCATTCTGTATTTTACTTGGATATTTGAAAAATCTTTTTTTGGTGGTCTCTGGATGATCTATGTTAATTGGTCTGGTTTCTGCACTTAGTCCTTTAAGTGGACCATTGTGCATGGGGGTCTCTGGATGATACTGAATGCTTTATTGTACACAGTCCTGAATGCATTTCTGTGATACCTATTTAGTAGAACTAGACTTTAGACTGAACCTTTAGTTTGAATGCTTACTGAAAAAATAAAAAATAAGTATGGTGATGTTTTCATTTCTTTTAATAAGCACTTTTTATTTAGAACTAGTTGTGCGGTATCTCCCGTGTATATGTCGGAAATTATCTCACGGGAATGTCCTATGCATAGTAAATGTTACTCCTTATAAACTTATAACATCCTCTATCTGCTAGTTGAAAGTCCCGTCACAATTGGTCCAGTCGTTTCGGAGGTTAGCCAGAACAAATAAACAGGAAAAAATTCAAGTTTTTTTTGTTATTAAATGTACTGTTTCCTATGCTTTGAGTAAAAAGCTGTTGTCGGTCTATCAAGACCCTTTTTCTCAGGAACGCATGGAGGTATCAAGTTCAAATTAATATCAAATACGTAGTTCCCTACGGTCCCGTAGATTTCTAAAAATCAAGCTTCTAGTTACGTCAACGCAATAATAAAAATTACGGCCATTACGACATATTTTGATACGCGCAAAAAAATTAAAAACCTATAAGTAGGGTACTTCCCGTTGATCTAGAATCATTATAATGCATTTGGAAAGAACCAAGGTCTCATAGCAGAAGTAAATGAAAAAGTACGAAAATCGTTAATTTGTAGCTCGAGATTACTCGCTTTGAGATTACAAACTATATCAATGTATGGGAGAATATTTTTTCAAGTATAAGCATTTAATACTTAGTTATATGTATATTTTATCTTTTACTCAGAGTAATGTTTGGTGCTTTAGGTAAGTAATAGTTTATGAACTTCAGTTGGTAATGTTAATTATTTTCGTGAAAGTACCTGTACAGTTAATTCTTCTTGGAATAAATTCATCCCAACTATGGAACCCTTCATTGTGCGTAGTCTGGTTTTTTTTTGCAATACATTTGACAAACGAATCGCACAAATGTCTACCAACAGCGTTGATTTTCTAGGTTTTAACGCGGCTTGGAAGATTTTGTAGTAGTTATTTACACAAGTGAAGGTAAATAAAAGGTTTTAAAAATACTTTATTTTTAATGATATAAAACTTTTTATTGTAAATTACATTATATGACTATAAAACATACAAAATCCTAAACATAAACATTCCACTAAAATTATCTTATAAATTATCTATTTATTTATATTTCAATTCGATAAACATTTTATCAAATGGGCTCTCTTTATTATTTTCTGTAAGTCATCATTCACACGGACGTAATAAAATCGCGGCCGGATTTTTTCGTGCACTGGATTGTGAACTCTAGGCGTTAAACAGAGCATTGAGAACTCAATAGAGTGCAGTACACTGTTCGATTTTCGACGCGCTGTTAAGCACTCTGTTGAATTCTCAATGCTCGTTTAATCGTTTTAACTCTCGGCGCTAAGCAGTGCGCAAAAAATCCTGCCGCGATTTTATTACGTCCGTGTGAATGTTGACTAACAGCAACACGAATGCATATACGGGCAACTTAATTGCGCATTATGACGTCTCGGCTAAATCGAGCAATTTGCGGAAATTGTAACATTGTATAAAAATTGCCAAGTATCACGCAACTATCGATGCCCGTGTAATAAACTTAGCTTTATGTATGTTACAGATAAAGGCGGAGCCCCATATTCTTTAGTTATTTAGTATTTATTTTAGCCGTACGATATCACATATCCCATATTCCTCATCAAAGTATCTTTTATTGCCGGTTGCAATTCCTTTTTCATATACGTGGTCAAAAGAGTACGTATACCTTTCGTGAATATATCCTCCATCTCTCTCGAAATGTCTTCGGCTTCGTCCAATTCATCGTCGGGCCTAAATAATTTACTTCGTTCGTAATTGGCCCTGCTTCGTGGCTCGTAAACGGTGTCCCAGTTATTGTCAGCAGCCCTGTTATCCAAACCGTCATTATAGAATTGCCGGAATCGTGGATCAAAAGAGAATTCGTCAGATCGTTTTCTGCGTTTCAAAGGCAGATTATCCTTATTCCTGACTGAGTTCCTGTTTATGTATTTTTCGCAGCCGTATGCGTAGACGCTTATGAACCCGGGTTCTACAAATTCTGAGTCGGTTTTTACGTTAAACTTCCCAGGTTGCTGATTTAGGGGTCTCGTGTGGAAGCCTATTCCGGCCTTTCTTAATCTTAGGATCATGTTACAGCCATTGCTGCTAACGCGACTTCTAGGGTAGTCGTTAACGAAAGGGTCGTCGATGGACCTGGATTCCGCGTAATGTCGTCTCAATCTTCGGCTTGGTGGTAGCCCCCTATCGAGGTTATTTGCATCGTACAAATCTACGTTTCCGCTGATAGTAATATCGTGGAAAAGGAGCATGGTGTCAAGGGAGACGTTTCTTGGGTCGAAGTAGCATTTTTCCACTCTTACCCAGTTGCTATTTTGTGGTAGTCGTACGCGCATTCGTGTAACATACATGTCCACGGGTGCAGATCGCATTTGCTGGTACAAGCTGTAGCCATTGAGGTCGATGCTTTGACTCTGGAAACAAGAACATTAGTCACTAACAAACGTAAATAATGAAGTTTCGAACTGTATTTGGCAAATTGCCAAATGCGTCGTATTGGCATTATGAATGTGCGAATCTCTAACGATGATTTCGAAAATAACTTAGGCTTATAAATATAGGCCAACTCATAAATTCCATTCCATATCAATCACTTACCAGAGGGGTATCCAAATTCTTAGGCTGCGTCCTTTTCCGTCGCTTCATCTGGTCCAAGGCAGATTCGAGTCGCGACGAACAGCGTTCTCCGGCGATGGGCACCGTTGTCAGTGGCGGTAGACCACCAGGTCCAAGACCCGGGCCTGGTCGATTGTCAAAACGCTTGACTTCGAACAGGGGAAGGAAACGTGACTCTGGAAAGAGAGGCAGATACTTTTTATTCATATTTAACATTGCATTGTTGTTGACCATCTTATATTCCCTGGTGGGAGATGTAGACCGTGAAATATTTAGTATTCATTTGGGGATTGAAAGTCCACCATTGTCATGGCTAGGATAGGTTCACTAATCAGGGAATATGGGTCACAGGGAATATTCGAAGCATTAATCGCTGACCAAAAATGTTTAAGTGATCGGAAAGTTAAATCTACCAATTTTTGTAGAGTTCTTTTTCCGTTCGTATTACAATTTAAGGGTCGGTTCAGCATGAAGATTTCAAAGATACCGTAATCGCATATTGTTTTTGGAAATTACATCTATCAAGACGGAAAGGAACAATTACAAAAGGAAAATGATGTGCAAGCAAACATAAAATTGAAAGTTAACGTGTAATTATATTCTATAGTGATCCTACTGTTTTCTCTTCTATTGTTTGATGTTCAGAGGCGTGAAAATCGTGAGCTAAGCTATGTTGTGACGTCAAGATATAGTATAAACGAGATCCACGTTCCAAGTGCGTTCCATTTAAATATTTAAGGAATAATCTTTTTGAAAAGTGAGTTGTGGTATTCACGTGCCTACCGCGAAAGCGTGGGAATTGTGTAGTAACGATTACGAAGCGCTTTTTCTCTTTAATAGTGAACCGTATAATCTCGAGCTTGTGATAGTGAATACGTTTCGCTTTTCATTTCTCTTGTCCTAGTTCACGTTTCGTCTACTTGTATCTTTGTGTTGCATTTCTCACTTTCATCTGATATTTTCGAGATCGAACTCTAAACATTCAAAACTTGTACCTAGCTATATTCGAAATGAGTTCGTTTTGATCTTCTTACGCAGACCTATCTACTCTACCTATCTTAACACTCTCAAACATTATAATTTGCATTTGGCGATGTTGGCATCATTTCACACTATTCTCCACCAAGGGATGGGTGGGGTACCCATCCCTTGGTGCAGAATAGTGTGCAATTTTCGAAATGACTACCGTCCGCTACCGTCTCATAAATCGTCCTCTTGATTATTATTCCAAACTTAGGTATTGCGGACTCTTGCAGATGGAAATGTTCAGGGAATAACTTGTATACCTACCTACCTAGGGAAACGTACCCAACTTAAATGTTAAAACCTTTCTTAGCGGATTTAAGATAAAACTGCTAAACTGCTAAAAGCTTTGAATTTGAACGTAACGTCAATGCTTACCAAAAAATTTAGTTTTAAATAATATCAAAAACATGCCTACCCGTGGTGTACCATGTGCGATCCACAAAAAGAATAAAGTAGTTAAGTACTTACTTAATTCTTTTCAGATACAGATCCTACATAATTACCTACCAAGCACAGTAGTTATTATAAGGATGGCGACAACTTCTAAACTTAAGCAGTTAATCTGTAATCACCTTTTTGTGCTTCAGCTGAAGGAAGTTCGTTATCACTAGCCGACGCAGTTTTCGCAAATAATATAAACATCCACCAGAACTTCACCATTTCTCACTATGATAAACAAACACAATTTTAACTAGGCCGTAAGGTAAACCGCCTTCTCGCGAAAAAAAATGCAACTGTCAAAAAATACCGCGAATACCTCCTCACGCCGCGAAACCGAAACGTGAAATAAGGCTTGGAAGGTATGACATTAAGAAGTGCAGTCTTTGGAAAATAATCCCCGCTTGAGTCGATTGTAATCGTGCATCTAGGCGATTTCGCGACAGGTGCCTAGATAGTACGTACCCACCTAGGTAGTTACTGCTGAGTAAACGGCGAGAGGACGATTTATTAGAGCGAAAATGAAGACGTTAACTATGTCTCCGTGATGAGCATATTACGAAGGACAAAAATGATATAAAAAGTCATCATAATGAGCATTGCGGCAAAATGGAAGTTTGACGTTATGCAAGCAAAATAATAGAGAAGAGAATTTTCCAAAGAGTTAAGTTGCCGAAGCAAAACTTCAGGCTGTAACAAATTCTTGGTAAAATCAATGCTTCAATCGGTTAGTATTTTTATTTACGTTGCCGTAACGAGATCGATATGAAAGACTAGCGAGCAATCAACGCGGGGATATAGATTTGGAGTAGTGGGATAAGCTAAGGGATCCCCCAGCCATTGATCCGTAACCAAATAAAATTAGTCGTCTCCTTCAACTAAAAAGCATACCACTTACCTTTGCACGTCCACCAGAGCAAAACCACTTTGGGCAGTACCAAGTACCAAGTATAACATCCTATTATCTTTTTATCGAAGACGACATCGGAGACGGTCGGCACCACAAGTAGACCATGTCGTTATTATGAAAAGAAATTGGGTTAAGCCGTTTAAAATTGTTGACAAAGTTGAGCGACCTCGCTGTGTGGATCCGTGGGTTGATTATATACTTTTACTTAGAAGCCTTATCTGTAGTATTAGAATGTTTAACAGGAGTGTTATCTAGACAGATAGGTGTCTCGTAAATATAGCCTTTGAGCTTGCCAGAGCCTTTCCGCTAAGAAAGGTAGGACAGATTCTTGAATGATGGATTTTATTTTATTCGTAATTTGAAATCTTACGACATCATGGTTGGTAAAATTCCGGCGTGTTTGGCTAAATGAAGATCAATGATTCTGTTATCCATGAGTAACTTAGATCATTATGGTCTTCGGGACATGATGCAAAAATATTTGGTTGTCCCTATTCAAAATATTCCCCATTCTTCCTCCCTTTCTCTTATTGCGCCATCAAGATTTAGGGAAAGAGTCCCTGAATATCGCGTAATTAGGCTTTATATACCTACTTGTATAAAGTTGCATACATAGTTAATTACTAAATACTCGTCTTATTTACTGAGCATATAAAGATAACTATCACCGAGTATAATCGCCAGACACCAAACATTCGTCTCGCCTATTGTTTCTACTGCTATTGTCCCAAAATATTCTCTATGTGTAATGTTTGTAACCACTCTCGACGTCCATTGTTATATTATTACGTTTTTCTTAAGAAACTTCCGTGAAATAACCAAAAGTTGCCATTTAACTAGGGAATTTTAAGCAAGTTTGGTTGTTACTAAAGAATTGTGGTGTTTCAACATTTTGTAGATCTAATTTGCCTTGTTGATACCCAGTTTGTTAACTCACATGGCGAATAGTTAAAATATTGTGCCGTCATGGTGCTTGAAATAATAAAGTCAAGGTAGTACCATTGGACCTACACAATTTATAATAGTGATCAATGATTTACCTACCTATTTACCTTTATCTCTAACTCAAAATGCGTTATGTTTGCTGATGATTTAAAACTGTACCTTTCTGTAACCGACGCAAAGGATTGTGAGGCGCTGCAACATGATATTGATGCTGTGGTGGAATGGAGTAGGTATATAAAATAAATTGTCATTTAATAATTTTAAGTGTAAATCAATAACTTTTCCCGATCCTGTAATCCGATTAGAAATGATTAAGTATAATCTTGCTGGCGCGTCAATGGAACGTGTCTTCTCGATCCGGGATTTGGGAGTAATACCTAATGGATAGCAAATTAAATTTTCACGAGCATATTTCTTAAAACTTGCAAAGACGCTAATAAATGTCTTGGTTTCATTATTAGATTATCATCTCAGTTTATGAACAATCAAGTTATAAAACATAAGTACACATTGCCTATGTCCTTAGTAAATTAGAATATAATGCAATAGTTTGGAGTCCTCAAGAGTCATTGTACACAATAGTGTACAATGACTCTCGTATTCATAATAATGAATATTATGAATTTATGATAGAAAAAATTCAACGTAAATTCTGTAGATACCTATATTAAACGACAATACCCCTTTCTAATCCCCCCCAGTGGGTTCCCGCATTGTCGTTGCGGGGGGGCTCAGTAGCCGTGGTCCGCTCCCACGGTGAAGCGAAGAGGAACCCCAAGGTGGGGCCGCTCGTCAGGGCTTTTGTCTCCAAGCTGACGACGTAGCGGCCAAAAGTAGGTTGCGGTGAGGTGCACCGCAACTGAGGCGGGCCACGATGTCGAATGGGAGGCATCGCGGCTGACGGTTACAGGCTGCGGCGGAGGAGGAGTGCCGGTACTTCTGAGTTGCGCTCTTCCCTTCCGTGGCCTGTACGGGGCCGCCACCGTTTGATGGCGGACGCGGTGGAGCCGCAGGGGAAGAGAAGTGTCGGTATAGCGTTGGCCGCTCTCCCTATCCCCTGCGGCCGAGAAGGGGTGCCAGGGGTGCCAGGGTAGTCTGGGGCCCTTGTGCTACTTGGTTCCTGGGGTGGTCACGGCGTGCCATGTGTCCTGGTGCGCCGGACTGGTGGGGTCCGCAAGGGCCGATGCCTGCCAGGGGTGCGGGTTGTTCGAAAGAGATACCGTCGCCCCTGGCACATAGGCAACTGAGGGAACACGGGTGGGTTTTAGTCAGTAAAAGTCTGACACGCCCTCCTGCTCCACCCAGAGCGGGAGAAGTTATTTGATGATTTCCCATCCTCAAAAAAAAAAAACCCCTTTCTATATCCTAATGGTAGGTTTAGACACACTCAAATTCAGGCGAGAATCCACACATATAGTTAACTAGTAGGTATCTAATATTAGTAGATAAGATAGATGGTCCCGTTCTAAGAGAGTCATTAAATGTTTATGTACCTGACCAGGGGGCCGATTCTACTAATTTGCAACGTTACACGTTAAACTGTGTTTCCACAACAGTTCGATTTCGATCGCCGTTCGATAGTTACATAAAAAGTCATTCTACTATTTTATAAGCAAAATGGAAACTAAACTTAAAACGAATTGCAACTGAACTGTAGCGGGAACACAGCGGGTAACCCGCGTTACCAACATGCCAAAATAATATGTTTTATTAATACCAAAAAGAAAAAAGTTGAATCTAAAAATGTTACTAAACACGAATATGTGGCACTAAAAGTATTTTCTATAATTAAAAGACATAATGATCATAATTTTATCATTAACTTTGTCCTATAGTAAACGTCACGCTCATGTTCGATTTTTTAGTAGAATAGGTTTTGACATTGTTTCAATCGATCGTTGGCGTAACTAAAACGTAACCGCAGCTGTGTCGCAGCTGGACCGTTGTTCAATTTAGTAGAATGCGAAAACGCTTAAAAGTGGTGATTCGGTTGCGGTTCTATTGCGTTTTTTTAACAAATTTGTTAGTAGAATCGGCCCCCAGTATATGCGTGGCGTTGTAAGACGACAACATAGACTCCTCTGTTACTCGCCTCGACTACATGGCGTGCTCCCCAAACCAACGACACCCCCACTGCTAGAGCAATTATGTTAATAAATTACTTTCTAAAATATATTCCTGAGGCAGATTTATTTTTTGACTCTCAAGGAACATTCGCTAAACATGTGTATATTTATTTAAATATGAAGAAATAATTGTTTAGTTCTGGTGTTATGTTGGTTGTTTTTTGTTTAGTCTAAGGAAGTTTTAATTAAAATTTTATTGTAATTTTGTAGAATTAGCATAGATATTTACCTAGCGATTTGGTGTAAACTGTTAGCTTATATTTGATGAATAAATGAATATGAATATGAAAAAAAGAAAGATTTGATTTTAGTGAAGCAAGTGTAAACAAATTTACCTGGTAAATTGAGAGTCAGAGACTCAGAATAGTCAGATAGGAAACGCCGACCTCATCTAGTTTAAAAATATGATTGACGTGTAAAAGTGTTTGTAAAAGCCTAGGTAGGTACAGACGCCAGCACATAAAGCTCACCCAATCTGTCAAATTTCTTTGATAAATTTTCAACTTTATTACGTCAGTAAAGGTTCATGTTCAATTGGGAAAATTTGACATTTTGGGGTAGCTTGATGTGCTGGCGTCTGTACTTACAGAAATAAAATCATTATCATTTACAGCCACAGTTCTGCTGCATGCTGTTTTCAGAAGTGGGCCTGCCAAAAAGATCATCATCATCATATCAGCCGAAAGACGTCCACTGCTGGACATGAGCCCCCAAAAGGAAGGGATTTGCCATAATCGCCACGCTTGGCAGGCGGGTTGGCGATCGCAGAATGGTAGCTAGTCAAATGCATAGAGAACGCTGCTGCCCATTCTCTAGTAAGTCCCTTAGTCGCCTTCTACGACACCCACGGGAAGAAATGGGATGGTGCTATTGTTTTACGTCCGGCACCACACGGGACCGCCCGAAAAGATACGCTATAAGTAAGTAGGTGCCTATAGCGTATGTTAGATTGGCACTAGGTGATGCGTTCTACGAATGCAACGCATCCTCTCAACCACATCGGACCGTCTCTATTGTTAACAACAATATCCGGAGGGACTCCAATCCAATCTCAATCACAAAGGATCTTGGCCTCGACGGATCAATCAATCAATGGTATCAGATTCTGGAATAGAGCTACTTAGCTAGTTTTTTTTTTAAACACAGGTACGGTAGTGGCAGACAAAAGATGTGTGTATGAGTGCAGTTCTAGACTAACGAAATAATATAGGGTGTGACTCGGTACACAGACAAATAATGGGATACCAGCATTACCAGCTGAGACACAATGTATTCCTTCCTCTTCATAATACTGAAGAAAATCTTGCCATAGGCGAAAAATTTTAGTTACTCGAGCTCAAGGAGAGGTCTTTGCTCGAGCTGTAAATAGCTTCAAAGCTGAAAACAACCATGTCAGAACTAGAGTTCGATTTTTAAACCCAGATACCAATTTGACGCATAACAAAAAAAAAAAAACACAAAAGACTTGAAATGTCAGATTGGTCTCTGGGATCAAAAAACGAACTATATTGTATAGACGCCAGCACATCAAGCTACCCCAAACTGTCAAATACAAACAAAAAAAATACATACCTATTCCCTGAACCAGCGTACGTCATAAAGTTGAACATCTATTTACGAAATTTGACACACTCGGGCTTGAGCTTGATGTGCTGGCGTCTGTACCATAGATTCTTTTCCCCAGAAATTGATTTAGATCATCATAGCTATAGTTCGGAGTTCCTAGAGACCGGTGATAAAGGGAAATTTTAATAATATTAGGACTAGACTTGATTATCCCGACGGTCCCTGCGTATAAATGACAAATTTTACAGGAGAGCCTTCAAAGTTTCAAACACGCGTACCTATATGTTCTAGTTAATGTAAGTAATGTCATGATGGATTTAAAGTGCATTTTGCCATCTTAGACTTATTTTTGTTAAACTAAACGATAGGCTGGCCTGAAGGTCACGAAAACAAAACATGCTAAACACATAACTACCAATTATTTTACGTAGGGACTGTCGATCTGAAGGCCAATTCTCGTAATTAAAAACGTTCACAATCTAGTCTCAGTCTCATCTCAGCGGCAATCAAATGTCAAAAATGTATGAAAAATCGACGTATTTTTGACACATTGACACTGAGATCAGACGGTGAACGTTCTTAAAATTACGAGAATTGCCCCTCAGATCTACAAAATACACATCTAATATATCCTGTCCTATTAAATAGTTAATTAGGTGCTTCCCGAATGGACGAACACATGGTCCCAACAATGTTATTGTTCTTTAAATTGTGCAAGCGTGGCGGTCGGGCCGTCGGCCGGTACCGCAGTGGTGCAAACTGCGCCATTGTCACTGAACAATAGGGAAAGCCGCGGCCAGCCTGTGCGATAGACTTATTGGAGCTACAGAGCAAGCGTTACATTAAGCGGGAAGGATTTGAAATGAGGGCTTCACCAGAGATGTTCTATGCGAGGTTGTGAATGCTAAGCTACGAAACTTTGTTACCGACTTCACTAATGCTAAGCTGTGTAGCGGAGCTTGTAAGATGTGCTATGAAGTATACGAGGATGATGCGCAGCTCGAGCTATTCGATGCATCGACAGTAGGAATGGCACCGGCACCCTAATTGCGTAACATACGATTAATCATAATCTGTCATTTTGACAGTTCAACAATATTCATTGCGTTATTAATGTTGTTGAGCCAAGACATTTTTCGAACATATGAAGCAATGGTTTAGCACTCTGTTTCAAAACGAAACAGAAAATGATTAATCGTGAGTTACGCAATTAGGGTGCTGGAGCGGTTGGGGCGCGCTGAGGCTTTACACTACTCGCGCATCCATAGTTTAAAAACTATGGCTGAGAGTATTGACTCTCCATTCATTAAAACTTTTGTGAGAAGGACAATCACTAAACATTAATTTGGGGGTTGTCCTTTTCACACTACTATGTAATTCATTTATAAACTAACACTAGAAATAAGTTATAATATTGTTTACTAACACGCTGGATCATTGTTGTCCGATAATAAAGAAATAATAATAATAATAGCTCCCATCCATAGAATGAAACAACAGCAGTGCAAAAACATACCTTAGTTGAACCCGTTTCCACGCTATGTTATGTGTTACGTACCTACCGTTCTCTTTATGATAGGTATTACCTACCAAAAATCTTAAGAATTTTAGATAGTTATTCAACTCACAACTAGTACTCAAGCCTTTGTCTGAAGTAGAAAAGGTTTGATTTGATTAAAAGTCTGACACGTCCTCCTGCTCCACCCAGAGCGGGAGAAGTTATTTGATGATTTCCCAGCCTCAAAAAAAACCCTAACTAGGTACCTACCTCATTTCAATTCCTTTCCGCATAATGGCTGCTAAGCAATTCCTTGAGTAGGGCGTATCCTTGACTGTACTAAGCCTGATCTCCAATGAAACTTAAATGAACGAAAGAAATTAGAGCCAATAATTGTTTGAAAAGCTGGGTTGTGGAGGTCATAAACCTAGGCAGTCGCTCCATGTAAAATACTGGTATTCAGCTGCACCCGGTTAGACTGGAAGCCGATCCAAACATAGCCGGGAAAAGGCTAGGCCAAAGATGATTTATCGCTCGAAAAGGTGAGTGAAAACACTGGCCACATTTTATGATAGATAGGGAATGACAGTAAAATGGAGTAAATCAACGGACTACATTCAGGTATCCCAGTGACATTTTAAGAATGTTAGGAAAATTAAGGCACATTTACTCATGTTACACGTGGTTTATGATAAATGTGAATCAGAACGCTAGTCTTATGGCCCGACACTAACAGAACAATTTCTATGAATTAGGTTCATTCCATTGTCGTATCATTTTGAAAAAATCAACTGCGTCCTCGTGTATGTAAACAACAACAATCACACATTATTATTACATCATCCCCTAGATTGCTTCAAAACGATCGTTACATGCATTGTAGGTAGACAAGTGATTTTCCTCACAATGATATCCTGAAGTTGTGCAATAGGGTATTTTACTCTAGGTATAGTAGGTATATGAGAAAAAATCTAAAGATATTTTATTGAGATAGCTTAAGTAAAATGCAGTCGGAAAAGATTAGTTTTAGGTCATGAAATAACAAAATAAATGTTAAAATTCAATTCAAAGATTTCAGTATTTTTAATCTGTTTTTGAACACCATGAAATAGTAGCCGCCATGTTATTTATTAATTCATACGGCATGTCATTACGCGCGAAATAATGTAAAATTTAAATGCATTTTTACGGCACTAATCGATTAAATAAAAATGTTGTGTTTATTTTAGTGGTTTATTAGCACTTTATAATCTAATTAGGACACTGTTCAAACATGAGTGTAATACCCTATTGGCGGGATCGACAACCTTTGTCGATAAAAACAATGTATTTCTTGTTCAGATCAATAAAATAATCTTCTTATACACCAAGGTATTCATTATCGAGGCAGACATTGGCCTTTAACTGTTTCGATCGATAACTCAATAGTCTGGAGCAAAAATTGTTTATTACAATGTAGCAGGTAGGTACCTAAGTAAGGTATTTTGATCAATAAGAAACGAGTTATCGTTTTGGTCCAAGCATAGATCCATCTAGGGAATTCGTTGGTACAGACGCCAGCACATCAAGCTAAAAATCTGTCAAATTTCTTTGATAGATTTTCAACTTTATGACTTAACCATAAGGTTCATTGGGCACGCCACGATAGTGGCGGTAACTCCCCTCTTTAAGGAGGCTTGAGAGGCGGCACGGCGTCCTCACCTTCCGCCTGACGCAGGTCCTCACCGGACACGGTTGTTTCGGGAGGTTCCTGTTTCGAATAAGGCGGGAGGAAGCGCCCGGGTGTTTCCACTGCGAAGATCGCCCTGAGGACACGGTAGAGCATACGGTAGAGGTCTGCCCGGCTTGGGCGGAGCACCGCCGTGTCCTTGTGGAGACGATCTCTCGAGTCCGGCCCTGGTCCAAGCCATGGTACGGAGCGAGAGTGCATGGTTAGCCGTCACCTCCTTCTGCGAAGCAGTAATGCTTGCGAAGAGAGAGGCGGCGCACGTGAGGGAGAAGCAGCAATATATGCGCCCTCACGGCCGTAGCCGCTGCGGGAGACGCCCTGGGCGTCGGGAATCCCAGGCTGATTCTCGGCCACCGTAGGCGTGGGCTTGCGGACGGCGAGTAATGGGCAGCTCGTTGTCCGGTAAGGACCAAGCCCAGGTCGACGGCGCGTTGTGTTCCACGCGCGCCTCAATGAGATGTCAGCACCAACTGGTGGGGTCCGCAAGGGCCAATGCCTGCCAGGGGTGCGGGTTGTTCGAAAGAGATACCGCGGCCCCTGGCACACTGGCAACTGGGGGAACACGGGTGGGTTTTAGTCAGTAAAAGTCTGACACGCCCTCCTGCTCCACCCAGAGCGGGAGAAGTTAAATGATGATTTCCCACCCAAAAAAAAAAAACAAAAAAAGCCATAAGGTTCACGTTCAATTGAGGAAATTTTACAGTTTGAGGTAGCTTGATGTGCTGGCGTCTGTACGTTCACGAATTACGAAATGATCATAATAAAAACTTCAGACGGTTCAAACCGCTTTCGGCAATTGATCAACTAAAATCTAACCGTGTGAACCCGGTACAATCAGGATGTTGAAACAACAGTGCGCAAAAACCAATTGCCTACCCGTCTGTGCGTACGTGGGCTGATAAAAGCAAATTAGAATTTGTGACTGCAACTTGCAAGTGCTGGGTAATCGCTTCATAGACAAGGAGCAATGGCTTTCATTTTGTCAGTTCAACTGTTATTTACCTTCTACGTTGTTGAGCAAACTCCAACTACCGTTTCGCGGCCGTTGACGTTGGAAACTTGGTCAAATTGTATTCTACATCTAGCAATTCTTGTATATATGTATAATCTGAATCTCGGAACGGCTCCAACGATTTTCATGAAATTTAGTGGGGTTTCTGGTTTCGGGGGCGCTAAATCGATCTAGCTAGGTTTCATTTTTATCATCCAGGTATTAGTACATTAGATGTGATAACATTAGTCAACGTTCAAAAGGACGTAATAAAATCGCGGTGGGATGTTTTCGCGCTCTAGATGTTCAACTCTCGGTATTGGACCGACCATTGAGAATCCAACAGAGTGTAGCGCGACTGAGTCTCACCTCCTCGAAAAAACACAGTCGATTTTCAACCCTCGGCGCAAAGCAGTGCGTTGAAGATTCGGTGCTCGATAAAATATCGCCGCGATTTTATTACGTTTATGGGGACGTGGACTAACAGTGAAAGCGTTATGTAAGTCTTGGCAACCTACTTTACATGAAATGATTTTGGGTGGCATATATAGTACGTATCTTTATGGTGTTATCTATACATACTGATCTACAGTTTAATAAACTGCAAGAACTAATTAAAGTTTATCACCTACCTCTCCAAATGCTACAAGCCTCCTTATCTTATCAAAAATACATTATAGGTACAGTGTTTTTTATCTCAAACTAACAAAAAACCTACGTAAAGATAATGGCTACATAATAATATTATGTAGGTACGTGGGTAAGTAACTCGGACAATAGGGTATTTGGCAATTTATTGAAAAATATTTTAATTTGAAAATTGGGGCAAAATATGTAACAGAAAAATAAAAATAAATTTATTGGTATCCATTTTCTCAATATTTTTCGTTCTTTTGAATTTACCACCAAAACACTTCTTACGATTAGCTTTTTATCACGTGACCACACGTGATGTCAACTTTGTGTAAACTAAAATAGTTAGTTGTAAACAAATTAATGTCGAGTTTTTAACTAACAAGATTTTTAATGGATAAAAAGTGGTATTACTGGTGTGCGGTGCCTCTGTGCACAAATAATTCTAAAACCCGCTTGAGATGTTCTGTGTCTAAAACTGCGCCACACAAAGTATTTGTACCGATGCCGTTTACACAAAGTTGACTTCACGAATGGTCACGTGATACAACGTCACCGTAAGGAGCGTTTTGGCGATAAATTCAAATCAACGAAAAATAAATTTGATTTTAATTGTTTTTAATTGAGAAAATAGATATAAATAAATTCCTTTTTATTTTTCTGTTAAATATTTCGTCTCAATCTTCAAATTAAAATAGTTTTTAATCAATTAGAAAATACCCTATTAGGCCGTTGATGTCTTTCCAAGAGTAGTTTACTTTGGTTTAGGAAAGACATCAACGCATTTGATGTAAATCTGCCAGATTGTAAATACACGTAACTGTGAAAAATACTACCTGGGGGCCGATTCTACTAACAAATTTGTTAAAAAAACGCAATAGAACCGCAACCGAATCACCACTTTTAAGCGTTTTCGCATTCTACTAAAATGAACAACGGTCCAGCTGCGACACAGCTGCGGTTACGTTTTAGTTACGCCAACGATCGATTGAAACAATGTCAAAACCTATTCTACTAACAAAATCGAACATGAGCGTGACGTTTACTATAGGACAAAGTTAATGATAAAATTATGATCATTATGTCTTTTAATTATAGAAAATACTTTTAGTGCCACATATTCGTGTTTAGTAACATTTTTAGATTCAACTTTTTTCTTTGTGGTATATAAAACATATTATTTTGGCATGTTAGTAACGCGGGTTACCCGCTGTGTTCCCGCTACAGTTCAGTTGCAATTCGTTTTAAGTTTAGTTTCCATTTTGCTTATAAAATAGTAGAATGACTTTTTATGTAACTATCGAACGGCGATCGAAATCGAACTGTTGTGGAAACACAATTTAACGTGTAACGTTGCAAATTAGTAGAATCGGCCCCCTGGTAGTTATGCGGATGTATGTAAACTCAGAATTAAATAATTAGGTGCAAATGACTAGATCTAATTAACGCTAGAAACACGTCGTAGCTCAACCTCCTCTGGATATTGACGATATATTATGTAACGCATTTTATTTGGAAAATTGTAGGTAAGTCTATTAGTAGCTCGGCTTCCCTATCCCCACCAAGGAATTTTTATTGTGTAATTTTAGTATCTAATGATGACTGTTGCTGAACATGCAACGAATTTTAATAGTACTGGTTTGTAAGTCTTATTAGCATTTATCACCATTCATCGTATTGATTACCCCCGGTTATGGTGGTAAAGGAAATATTTTCAATCATGCCAAGGTCTACGATCATCCTCTGCGCCTTATTTAATTCAATGCGCAGTCTCAAGCAAGTCAGTCTCACCTCGGTCCACGTCTATAAATAATCTCATTCGTGATTGGACGCTAAACTAAACAAAATATTATTTCTGTTCAATACTGCTAACGCCTAACGCCTGAGCCCGGGCGCGGGCGGCGGCTGCGAAACGCAGTTGTTGTAAAGATAACTTTTCAATCATGTTTACATTTTCTGCCAGTATGTACACAGCTTTACTGGGATCCCAATGACAATCTACAAGAGTTTGTCAAGAGATGCCGTTACTTTAGCTCACAAAAACTGAAAATAATGGGAATATTTGGACATTTTATACGGTACTAAATTTTATATTGGGTTCTACAAAGAGAATACCTACGAAATAATTCATAATTATGCTGTAGTGATTACCTAAGATCGTTATTTTAAACGCAATGCTAGGTTTTTTTTTTGTAATTCTAGATGTCGCTAGTATCGCATTAACTTTGACAGAACTTACATTACATCGTCCGTCCCATTCGCACTTCTAATAAATCATTCAACGAGACGAGTTTTAATTTGTTCATCGTTTCGTAGTAGCCTTTATTTACTTACATTGCAGTGTTTTGTTATCGAAAATACATAATATGTACTTAAGTTTTCAATCGTGATGACGTGAATAACAGTAAAGTGAATCGTGCAAACGCAATACAATGGATTGGTGTATATTATTCAATACAAGGTAATGGGCGACGTTCTCGTTGTTATAAGACAAAAGGCTCGTCCTTCACACATTAGTAGAGCATCGTTGTGCAAACAAGCTGTTATCTACACGCCGCGTAATGTTAGAGGTGATTATTGAAATGCTAATAACGTTACACTGCTTGTAAGTACGGCGAGCCGAATCGCGCTCTTATAACTTCACCTGCGCAAAGCAAAGACGTATAAATTACTAACTCCTCTTGATGGTGGTGGGTCTCTATCGCTTGATGCTGTAACCAGTAATAGTACAGCTTACTAATTAGATATAAAATCATGGCTAACGTAAAGAGTAGATTAAATGCACCCAAAAGTGCATCAACCAAGAAGAAAAAGACGGGACATAAAACAAAGAAATCACCAACAGGTCCCAAGAAATCACCCTTGAAGAGAAATTATACAGAAGGCAATATAGTCATGAAACGACAATGTTCCCGCTTATTCATGACACCTGATGAAAAAATCAAATTCTTATTGAAAAATGGACATAAACTCAAGGAAAGATTTATTGTTAAACCACCTGTGAATGTTAAACCAATACCTGAGGTAATAGTTGAGTCAAATCCTGTGCCAACGGCTGAGCCACAAGGGTGTTCCAGCAAAACACAAAATAGCAATCTGCCTCTTATGACAAAAACTGGGCACCTTAAAAAAAAGAAACAGTGCAATATGAAAGCTGTTGATAGTATTCTGAAGAAAGAACTGATGATTGGTGGCTGCAGGAAAACTGGAAATGCTGACGATAGACCTCCCGTGGCCGTGACACCTTTAAGAGTTGGTGTGGAAAATAACAATGACATAGAAATAACAGACCAAAATAACATGTCTCAAGACCACTCCAATAATGATGTTTGTAAATTATCTGATACTATATCTACAAAATCTGATGACTCAACGGATGGTGATAACTCCTCAGATTCCTCAAATAAAAAATCTGGGAGTAAAACTTCAAAAAGGGAAAAAACAATACCATCCAATAAGCTAAGACCAAGACATATCACACTGAAAAACGGTGCAATATTAAAATTAGAGTACTTTGAGTGTGACCATTGCAACAAAACATTTAACAAGAAACGTTCCTTACTTAGACACATGTATAAGCATCTTGGTATAAAGCTTTTTCAATGTCCTCATTGTCCTCAACAGTTAAGGAGCCTCTACAACATGCAGGTTCATGTTGACCGTTACCACAAGCCAAGTGATGAAGACCCAGAGCTTTTTATCTGCCATTTCTGTGAGAAACCATTTCTTACTAAAGAAAACTTGAAGAAACATCTAAAAACTCATGTTGATAGTAGGAGTTTATTCAAATGCATTTACTGTAACAAAGTGTTCAAGTACCACACCTTGTTGATGCAGCATGAGAAGAAACACATGGTGAAAGGACGCCATCAGTGCACACTGTGCAGTATGTCTTACCGCTGTTGCAATCTCCTGTACTTGCATGTTAAAAGCCATTTGAAAATCAAGGATTATATTTGTCAATATTGCGGGAAAGAGTTTTTAAGGCCAAATTCTCTGAAGCGGCATGTTGAGGTAAGCCACTGTGAAGCCAGAATTGTGTGTCCGATTTGCAAAAAGGAACTGAAGGGTCATCTGACTGAGCATATGCGCACACATGATAAGAAGCGTCCGCATGTGTGTCCTGAGTGTGGACAACGGTTCACACAGTCCACTCAACTGAATGTCCACCGCCGTGCGCACACCGGAGAAAGGCCGTACCCTTGCCGCATATGCAAACGATTTTTTTCGCATTCTAACGCTCTTATGTTGCATATTAGACGCCACACAGGAGAGAAACCTTTTCCATGTGCTATGTGTCCAATGTCCTTCTCTCAATTGCCACACATGAAAACGCACATGCGTAAAATTCATGGTAAGGAGAACCCATACAAATGCCCTAACTGTGAATCCTTTTACAAGCTCAAAGTGCAGCTTGAAATGCATGAGAAGACTTGCATACGAGAAGCTACAGTTGATAAACCTGTTAAAGGTAGTAGAAAAAGGTCCAAGAAGGGGGATGATGAGATAGAAGTGGAGTCGGCGATGTCCCTGTCTCGCATGAGGTTCCTGTTGGCCCTTCTCCTCACGATGATCGCGTCCAAAGAAAAACTCAAATACCTAGGTGCGTAAACTTTTATTTTATATGAGTTTGTGTACACTACATTCATAATGGCACTGTTTTTTTTTATTTAGTGTGGAGTACATTGCTTAGTGTGTGTCCGCCAGTAACGGGAGTCCATATCGGAGACGTGCACAGTTCATAGTCATTTTCAGACTGGCAATTGCAAAATGTTGAAAAATCTAATGGTGACTTTTAATAATATTGTCCGGTACATAAGACATCAACGCGTTTCCATTCAGTTCGCATCATTATAGGTCATTGAGAATAATCGTAGTAACAAGGTCGTAATAACAAATGCGCCGTCATTGAAAATGCAAGTGCGATCGAACCGAGCAAACATTACATCACGAAGCACTATAGTATTTATTCACTGGGTTGCGAAATCGTGTGCTGCGTACAGAGTGTTTTGTGCTTATGTGAAGTGCAGATTTGTAGGCACGTTGTCCATTGCATAGCTTATTCATCATGGTTTTTATTCTAGCGAACATACTCGTCGTTCTATGACGACTGACGGGTTTCCGACGAGGTATACTTGTATGAGTAATAATTTCGTGAGTGAGTTCATTTCCCATTGTGTTGTTAATTTTTGGTGTTGGTCGGTGACGGCGGGCAAATGTAGGTTATCGGGAAATGGAATTTAATGTTTAATTATACCTACAAGACTTTGTTCTCGTTGGCTTTCGGTGTGGTAATGGTGGTGGCTGGACTCGATTCTTATCTATTTCAAACTACGAAGCTTTGTAAATAAGCTCCTAGAATGTACCTAACATTCTACAAGTGTTAACATATTTTTCTCTAACAGGGTTCAACAAACGCCTCGTAGATGACATCCTAGTCGAGTCGTTGGAGGCGATGTACCAGGTTCCTTGCAAAGACGAGACTCTCACGCCGGCTAAGCGTCTAAAGAAAAATATCGAATTGTTCATAATTGGAACAGTACCCAAAAACCAGATGGCAACATTCAAGAAACAGAACAAGTCGACGGAGGACATTCTGGAACTGTTGACTACTGACAAAGATAAGTAAAGGGATCTTGAGAAAGTTTGTTTGGTAAGCGAGATTAGGGTCACCGCACACTGCTGCTGGGGCGGGTCACAAACACCGCGTTTACAAAAGACGGCCGGCCGTTTGCATCACAAAAAATGTTATACTTAATATACAATATCCAAAAGAGGGAGTGCACGTGTTCAGACGATGGAGTCATTGCCACGTGTAAAACCTTTTTGTCACGAATATACCCACTTTATGATGTAAGCAGGCTAAAGTAAGGCATACTTTTATTTATGGAACAGTTTCATTTTATTGAATCCGCCATATGTAAAATTAATCTCGATTTTTTTTAATTTGTTTTAAACAGTACGTGCCGTTGGATATACAAATAAATTCAAACTTTATAGGAATATAAGTATATAAATTAGAGGATTCTAAAGACTGTATACAATGAATCCTATTCTAATTTTCGTAGCATACCGACCGCAGAATTTCTGCGCATGACCATACAAATATTAATCATTTTCGAAAATTTTAACATTTTGATGTAGTATTTAAGCTTAAGGTATTAAATCCTGACGATATTTCATGTATCCAGTATCACTCACAGTTCCGTCGGTAATTCCTTAAAAATGCAAATTTTTTGAACATGCTGGCCGGAAAAGGTGGTCACGACGAACACCGCATTTGCTAAAAGATTAACCGTAAATAATGGGTACAGACAGTACAAGATAAGACAAGACTTATAGCTATAAAAGATAAATGCCTAGAAAAGCTAGACTATCAAAGAAATCGTTACTGTTTTATCGATGTGTAAATAATTATTAAAATTAATTTTACGTTACCCGCCCCGCTATTGCGCTAGCCCTATTAGGTGCATTTAGAGCTGTTATACAAGTATTTAGCACCTAATTTATGTTTTAAGAATTCAATCATAGTGTTCACTATTTATTTATCACCCTTTATGATTATTTGATGTGTTAGCGTGATGAGTAAAGTTTAGATGTCGGCGCTAGACATTGCTTTAAATATCCACAAATTTGCGGTGTGCAAAGTTTCAGCACATTTACACTTTGTCATCCCGTCTTGCTGTCTTCAAACAAGTGTTCGATATATAATTGAAGCTATGTCTGACGTCGGCTTATATTTAAGGTCGTCACTCATTTGTTTTTGGCGTCGTTTCAAGTGTCTCTTTCAGTAATTCGTAATGTAATGTATTGTATTGTGTAGAGTAGGTAATGTAGCAGTTTCGTACTCGCTCGTCGCGTCAAATCATTGTCCATTCATGGTCATTGTGCAGCCGTCCACAAGCAATAACGCTGTTAACCAACAAAATTATAATTCGAGTTATGAAGAAAAATATGAAATGCATGCTTTTTAAGAAATATGCAACGGATGGTAAAAATTCTAGTAAAAATGTAAATTATAAGCCCTTAGTCACTTTTTAGTTTAGTAATGTTGCTTACCTGCGTTTTAGCGTAGAAAAGATATCAAACAAGGCAAGTTAACAGTGTTTTTTTTTGCCTCGGTAGAGAAATAGACAATGCTTAGATAGAAATATAGTTTTTTTTTTTTCTGATTATGGTGGCATCAAAAAACGAAAATCGACCATAGGCGAGTTAACGGCATTAGAGCTTGTGGACGGCAGTGTGCTAGAACTGTCTGAACTGTATTCTAGTCTTGTAATTGATCTATTATCGTAAACGATGCAAGCCGGTAGTATGATGTGATTCCCTTAACTTTAACAGTGTACTATTCTGCCCACCCGCCGCGTCGCATTATATTACGCGCTCGCGCTATTACTTCGTTTTCGCTTACCGTTCTTTCTTTTTTTTTCTTTTTGCTCGGCACCCACGGGTCGTAGCGTGATGTTAAATAGGCTATAACTTTCCTTGAAAATTGGGCTATCAAGTGAAATAAGAATTTTTCAAATCCGACTGGAAGTTAAAACAGATTAGCGCGTTCAAACTAACCAGCTCAAAAAAGAATTTTACAGGCACCTGTAAATACCAATTGTTGTTTTGAAAATGTTAAACTTTCCACCTAAGAATGTAAACGTGTAATGTTGGGATGCAGAAAAAATAGGAACTAATCATTGAATGATTCGAAGCTATTTAAATACTTGAATAAACGATGAAATTCCATGACAAGCGCGTTACGTTAAAGCATAAAAATGTAGTTTTACTGAAATTAATAAACGTGTCGTCTTTCGCCTCTAGCTTGAGCGATATTAAGTAAGTACATGTTGTATTGAAAATCGTAGAAGTTGGTAACATTTTATAAATCTTAGAACTAATTCAAGGCGCAAATTAATTATTACGAGGCGAACCAGTCATTTCGTGACGTCTCGTTACTATTAAACGACTGCGATGACCACATTGATGAGTGACGACCCTTATGATCACACCACTTTATTTAAAACATATTCTAATAGCATGCTTAGTAGCTAATATATTACGTATACACATAGTTCTAAGGTAAAATAAATAGTGTGTCTCTAATGTTATAATTAAAATATTTTACATACTAAGGAATCTGCCCTTGAATTGTTTATTTAGATGTTTTCATAATATACACGATAATTATGTGACAATATACATATCTAGAGCCGACAATATTCAATAAATTAAGTGCCTACAGACAGTTTCATAAAACGTCCATTCGAAATAGTGATAGCGTAGTTTTCTAAAATTTTCTATGTAATTCTAACGTGAGGATTATCATCGTGGATGTCCACGTCCTTATGATGTATACGTATGAAAATACGTGCACGTTCTTACCTACTTTATCGTGGAAGGAAATTTAAAAGCGTCTTTCTTTATACAATTTCTATACATTTTACTTCCCTATGTTATGGTGAATTTGTGATGCTGTGGACGTTCACGATAATAAATCCATGTCAGTCGACATCCACAAGGACGTAATCAAATCGCGGCTGGATTTTTTGCGCACTGGATTTTAGACTCTCGGTGTTGAATCGAGCATTGAGAATCCAAAAGAATGCATCTCAGCGCGTCGAAAGTCGAACAGTGTGTTTTTACACGCTTTATATTAGCTTCACTTGTATGTTTGTTTGTTTGTAAGTAACCGACTCCTTTGAGCGCGATTTTGACCCACTTTAAACGGTCAGATTTCATTGAAACTTTGTAAACTTGTCGAGGACCGATGACAACTCAATACTTAATTTAAAAAAAAAATTGAGAAAAAAAAACACTTTTTTGTAGTTAGCAGAACTAAAAAATAGAAAATAAATGAAGACATGAATGGATGAAGGTGATATGTCGCAAAAACCTAATTTCGAGAAAATTGAGTTCAAAGTTTCGCATAAACATTTTGAGTTATTTCAAAACCCGTTAGATGTATTTAGCCAAAACAGGCGTCTAGCGGCGTAAGCCGTTTAATATTTTTATAATAGGAGAGAAATTAAATAATGCAATGTATTTTTAGTACTTTATTTTAAGAAAAACTGAACATAACTCCTTCTTCCACAAAAGAAAGTTTTAAACAATTTGAGAAAAATAAGTCTGAAAGGGACAAGTTCCAAAAGAAATTAGAAAAAAAAACAAAAGACAAACGAAACACGATTATTCTTCTCTAATAATGGACTCATAATAATAACGATATTCCGGTTTAACAAATTTTAATTGGTCTTTGATATTAGCTTTTTTTTCAACCGATACAGTACCATATTTCCCATCCATACGTGGCACCTCAAAATCTGGATTAACATGACCCCTCTTTTTTAAAATGTCAACCTTCATGAACGGTGTCATTTCGTCGTATGGCTCTTTATACAATAAATATGAACCGTATTCATCAACTCTGATCCATTTCACGCCATCCCTAAAACTTATTTTTCCATTATTTGTATTTTTTTTCCTGAAATGGTCATTCATTTCAATTACGATGTTGTTTCGTGAAGCTTTGCTTATAATGCTTCGATATTGCTCAGGTGCATAGATTGTATCATTTTTCCGAAGCACTTTTTCTATCCTCCCAAAATCCCGGTCCGAATCCAAATATGAATGTCCCACTTCGGGAAATTTGTGGTCTATGATTTTAAAATATCCTTTTAAGATCAAGAGTATTGGTAAAGACTTATTAAATTGAAATTTTTGTTCTGTCCGGCACATGAATCCGACCAAATGATCAAATGATCTTTATCTTGGCAACTTGGATCTACCTCCACAAACCTTAAGAGAGCACTTGCCACTTCTGAACTTCCACGATCCGCTATATCTTCAGTCCATGTACAACAAACAGCTTTTTCTTTGGATGTTCCGTCTATAACATGAATACCCAAGTTATAAAACCAGAGTTGTCGTAGATAGAATGCCTTGGATGTAGTTAATTTCGGCAAAGGCATTGTTTGCTGTAGATCTACAGTAATGTAAAGCACATCATCAGCCGGTTTAGGTTTCTTTCGGTCAGCTTGCATCGCTTCTACAGCTGCATAGTAATTTGCGTTATGTTCTTCATTTGAGTCCCCAGCATCGCAAGTTGCACAGGTATCACTCTTTGGGTATCCAAAAGATAAATTAAATTCTGTTACAAAGATTTTATTGTATGTAGCCTTCTTGATTTTGTATTTGTCAGTTAAATTTTCTTTTTCACACATTTCCAGATATAGACTATGCATCTTGGTCACATTCAAAAGGGGAGAAAGATATAGTTTGTGCATATTTTTATTACGAGAATACTGGGACTGTTCAGCAGGAAAGCTCGATATATGTGCTTTAACATGGTTAACAACGTCATCATCCATTTTGTGAGGTCGATTCCTCTACAGTCCGGATTGGGAGCAGAAATGCCGCTTTTAATAGCTTTTAATAAGAGATCAATTTTTTTCCGGCATAGTTGGTACAACCGACACAATCCCAACTTGCAAACTTGTTTTGAAACCCCTGCATATTTAACAAAATACTTGTATGATGCTGATTTATGGGTTTTGGCATTACAACGTTGTCTTTCGACAGGCTTACTGACAATGCTGTTAAAAAGTAAAGCATTCTTGCTATTCACATCTAAGGAGTAATAGCTACGTAAAATAGCCTGCCTTTCGTTCATTGCAAATTTAGTGAAGCACTGAAGCCTAAATTTTTCATGACACAAAATTCCTTCTTGGATATTTTTTTTTGGAATGACCTTATTTTTATACGATATGTACTCTTCGCCTTTTTCTCTTGCAATGTCAAAACTTCAAAAGCGCGGGAATGAACGGAACGGAATGTCGATGTCGTTTTACGAATGAAGGTGTTAAGTTCAGCACATAACACCTTCATTCACTGAAAGTGCAGTACAATGCCACATAGCCCCTTCTTCCACTGTAGAAAAGATTGCTTTTTACTTTTTTGGCTTTCTCTAAAAATGTTAAGTGCCCATACCACGTTCATCCAGTATTGATTTAAAAAAATTGTGTACTTATCACTTTCATCAAGTGTAGGATTTTTTAAATAGCTACAAACGTGGTTGTTTTAAGGTTTAAAATTGTTTGTATGCACATATCACCTTCATCCATGCATAAAACAGCAAAAATCCGAAAATGCGACATATCACCTTCATCCATTCATGTCTTCAAATAATAGTTTAAAAAACTAAAAAAACACGCTTCTAAAAAACCGTGGGGTGCTTTTTGAGGTATTTTTATAATCACTTAATGTGAAGCACCCCACGCTTTTTAATTGAATTAAATTATTTTCTCCTTTTTTAGTTTGGTTTTTAAAGCGTGTTTTTTAGTTTTTTAAACTATTATTTTACTGTTCGATTTTCAATTCTCAGGTCGAAAGTGCGTTAAAGATCCGTGCGCCAAAAAATGTCGTCGCCATTTTATTACGTCGGTGGAAAGGGGGCTAATAAATTATAAAAACGCACAATGTTCACAATATACATATTGCGTAATGGGTAGATTCCTTTCAACATACAATATTAGAAAAACAACATTTTCATGCAATGTGACTTGCCATTAAATCAAAGTGATTATCCCAAAGATAATAATTGTACTGCATTTTAAAATGTTATTTATCTTAGTTTTAATACACATATTACATAAAATATAGTATAGCATAGTATATATTTAGCATTCCTGATGAATGAACGTGCCATTTATTTTCGTTGGGTGAATGATTATGATTAGATAATTATTATCATAAAATTGATTAACGTATATTTTGTTTTTTAAGAAACTTTATTGTTATATTAAAACCCGCTTGCCATCGTATATGATCGGCTATATTTATTCGGAGTAAGTCATATTATTCGTTATTTATTAGTACCTATATGTAACGTATATAATAAGTTTTTAAATTGGATTTTTATTACGTTTTAACTGGAATGTATTCATTGTAACATTCGCTAGTGGGTCAGCCCATCAATATTGAATATCAAGTGAACATCGTAACTTTAGCGTTTTGGTTTCAAGAAGCAATATACTATGAGCTTTTCATGAAGCCAAAAATCAGTCACTAAAACAGTCTCGTTTTGAATAGATAATTAAGAAAAAGTCGACAGGTAGGTCGGTCGGTTTAATTATTTGTCGACCACTTGTTCTCTGTGAAAATGGACAACTTAACTTGGTCCTCTATAAAAATATCGAACACCAATTTTTCAAAGAATTCAAACCGGGCCTTCATACAAGAAAGAAGACAGGTGACGTCATAGGTACCTACTTAGCCAAAACGAGTCTAACTTGTTCTAACGACTTTCAGACAATAGTATTAACTCGTTCTATTTCAGTCGTTAATTACAAGAAGTAGTACATAGCAAGGCCTGCACGTGAACAAAAGGAAATTGCTTTGCTCGGATCATTGCGTGCGCGCGTAAAATCTGTGACGCGTGTGACGTCACGGTTCGTTGCGCGTACGCCGGCTGTGGGCCTATTATTGTGTTGGAAGCATGTAGGCTGTGCAAGGGCACGATAAATGAATGTAAGTATGGAAAATGGTCAGAGTATTATAACATGAATATTTTCCAGTAACAAAATGTTTGTAAATTAGGTATAGTAACGGTTTTTCTAAAACTTAAATCGTTGCGTATTTATAGCATTTGGCGGTTATAGACGTATTTTAGTACCTAATTTCAGCAGATTGTTCTCGTTACTGCTCCTACGCCATTTTAAAGTAATTACAGTAGAATTATGAATTAGACGAATGGCCAGTTCAAATAGCAATGATCCACTAGTGAGAGTTACAAAAAAAAAATACATGTTTTATACCAAATTATTGTTTGTTAAAATATCGTTTTGTCAGTGCCATTTGTTGTTATTCTTTGTAATTGAAAGATAGATCGTTGAGATATTTTGTGTGTTTAAAATTGGAAGTGTGTTTCATCTAATTTAGAATGTGTGTTATAATAGAATACTTTACTGGAACCAAATTGTAGCAATTTTATTAGAATGCTATGAATAAACTGCGAAAAACTGATGTGGAAAATGTAGATTTGTAGTGATGATTGTTCAAACACTCAACACATTCATTATTTTAAGAGCGTTTATCCCACGCGGGTTGGCAACGCCGCATTTATAGCGGATTTTCGTGATTATTTCATTAAATACTGTTTGTATTTAAAATAATAATGTAATAAAAGTAAAAGAAAATTTCAGCCAAGCACTAGATCGTTGGTATTTACAAGTTTGTATGCTATTTTTTTAGTTATTTTGGTATTTACTTTTAAAGATGTCAAGAGCAGGCCCATTTAGTAATAAAAAAAATCGACATACCGTCAATTATTTTCTATTTGCATTGCTTAGTACGATGAAATGTTTTTATTAGAGAGTAAATGTTAAAAATAATTATAAATTCCAACGATCTAGTGCTTGGTTGAAAAGAAATAGTACTTTTGTTTGTATTTAATTAAATAATCACGAAAAACTACTATAAATGCGTTGTTGCCAGCCCGCGTGGGATGAACGCTCTTAAGGGGTACCGTGTTTTTTAAGGCTATTCCTGGGAAGAGGCAATAGAAAATTTACTATAATACCTATATTATTTCTTTCGGGTCGAGACCCGCCTTGCCCGCCTTGCTTGAAACCTGCTATGGTCCCGAGGGACAAGGCAGGTTTTTCACATTTTATTTTATTTTATTAGGTTTACCAACAATTGTTCACACTGAATACAGTGACATGACACATTCTTAAAATTAAATTACAGCGCAACAATCACTTATAGGTAAACACCACAGGGGCCATTCAAGTATTACGTAAGCACTACAGGGGGGCGGGGGTCTTTGCTTTGCTTATTTTTGATGACATGGGGGGATGGGGGGTCTGGATGGTGATTACGTCAGCAGAATTTATTTATTAACTTTTGGATTTTCTACAAAATTTGGTCGATTTTGGTTAGAACATAATATGGCAACCCTACTTGTCTATGAATGGCTCGAAGAAAACGATGAAAATATTCCTAAATCACACGAAAGTGAGCAGACACTTTGGGTGTCTGCTACCAATGTTTACGTGAGCATGGGAGGGGTTGGTAAGAGCTTTGCTTACTTTTGCTGACGAGGGGGAGGGGGTGGTCAATAATTGCAAAAAATTTCCTTACGTAATACTTACTTGAATGGCCCCACATGCATAAAACAATGAATTGGAGAAATAAGTTAACTTACTCAGTAATAAGCGCTAATATTCAATTAAATAATTTATCATTATCTGCTTAACCTTTTTCAAATTATGATAGGGTTGGCTTCCAGTCCAACTGGATGCAGCTGAATACCAGTATTTTACATGGAGGGACTGCCTATCTGACTTGTATTTAATTAAATAACGACGACCCAGCTTACTTGTCCTGCCAAGGACACCGTACGAACTATGCTAAAAAGAATATCACCTATGAAGGAGCACAATTTTATAATAATTTACCATCCTACGTAAAAAATGTAAGCTCTTTCAGTGGTTTTAAATCAAAACTATCACATTACATATTGGTAACCAGTCACTAATAGTGTTATAGTTAAGTTGAGAATGAAACCGCTGAAGGTGTAACCCAACCAAAATAAACCCAAAATAAATGTTATTACTATTGTATTGTATCAGTGACCGTTACCTAGAATAAGCTTATTACAATATGTTATCTTGTGTTCTCATGTAAGTGGCTCTTTTGTCTTTTTTGAGAATAAAGTATTTAAACCTAAAAAAACCTACTTATGATAGGCAGCGACACTCCTTTTTTTTTGTTGGGAAATCATCAAATATCTTCTCCCGCTCTGGGTGGAGCAAAATCAAAATCAAAAGTCATTTATTCAAACTAGGCTGAGAGTCAGCTCTTTTTGAACGTCAAAATAAAATAACATAAGACAGTCCCTCCAAAACGCCCGCCCTTCACCACTTCCTAGTGCTTTAGCTGGGAAGAAGAAGTAGCGCAACAAACTCCCCAGCAGCACAGCTGTCTGTTAAGTTAGAAGAACTTGATTCAATACAATAATAGGTAATTAAAATTACGAAACACAAAAAAAGAGCAGGAGGGCGAGTCAGACTTTTACTGACTAAAACCCACCCGTGTTCCCACAGTTGCCTGTGTGCCAGGGGCTGCGGAATCTCTTTCGAACAACCCTGGTTAGACAGGTTTCCACATTTTATACAAAGCTAATTAGGTATGTTAGGTATAGACTAGATATGATTTATTATGGGGTTTCTTTTTATTATGATAATGGATATTGAAATTATGAAAAAGGTTGTGTTGTAGCACTGAAAAGCGCGTGTAGGGTCACGAAAAGAAACCGATGGATGTTTTCGAATAAAATTCAATTAAAATAATAGTACCTAAACAAACAGTTAATTATTTTATCAAATTAAATTTCAATCGAAAACATCCATCTGTTATATCGAGGACCCTGGTTACTTATATATTTTGGTGACTGTACCTAATTAGAATGAAAATTATGTTAGCCAACACGGCATTTCCTACTGTTACATGTGTCATTCTTGTCATTTGATAATTTTCATGGCGGATTTTTTAGTTCAGTGAATTTTGAGAAGTTGGCTACAAGGCAATGAAAAAACGTTAGGCTACGTTTTTTTATTGCCGAAGTTAAATCAACGGGTTCGTTCGATCGTCACGTTACGTTAATAAAGTACCTATTGGTCGCAAGCTTCGTCAAGTCACAATACCTCTAATTTCTGACTTTGAAGAATTTAGGCATGATTTTGTTATGTTCCGCACAAATTATGAGACGGCAAGATAGACCGTTCTGTCATTTGTCATATTTTATTGTTTTTTATGTATTTTAAGAACAGTCGAGCGCACGTCAAAGGTAACATTGTGATGTTAGGTGACCTAACATAGTCCGGAGTTTCAATAAAACTCGAGGCCAGCTTGTACTGGTTCTGTATTCCTGTCTGTTAGCACTGACGCGCGGTCTACTATACCTATGTGAAAATAAACTTTATCTTAGTATTTTTAATAAGTATAATAAGTGGGTTTAGCGGTTAGCCAAAGAAATGCCCACCTAGAATAACAGTCAACAATAGGTTATTTTCCAATTTGTTAAAAACTATTTTAATTTGAAGATCAGGACGTAATGTGTAACAGAAATAAAAATGATTTACTTATATCCATTTTCTCAATTAAAAACGATTGAAATCGAACACATTTTTTCGTTGTTTTAAATGTACCGCCAAAACGCTCCTTAAGATGACTTTTTTATCACGTGACCATGTGACGTCAACTTTGTGTAAATTATGCAGTTGGTGTATCTAGAAAACTGGACCGAAATTGCAAAATATTTTAGTTTTTCCTTAATTTATACACTAAACACTAATTTTATTCTAGATTTGATGCTTCTATGTCTGCTAGAAGTGCCTTTTGATGATCGGTCAGTGAGTGAGTGAGTGAGTGACAAAATTAAGAAACTTTGACTAGTATAATTCTTAAACTTCTGGTTAAAATTGAATGAAATTTGAAATATGCTGTGTTTATACAATGTCTGCTTGGTTACTGAAAATTCAGGCTTCTACTTATATCCATAACTAAGTTATAGGGTGTCGAAAATGGCCCGAACTGCTTCGAGAAAAGGATGGTACGGCCGTGCCGCTTTTTTGCTCGATTGGGCGGGGGCACTGCCGTGCCCCCAGATGTTATGAATATGTTAATGGATAGAAAGTGGTATTACTGGTGTGCTGTGCCTCTGTGCACATTTGTGCACAGAGGCACAGCACACCAGTAATAAACTAAAAATACTTTGTGTGGCGCAGTTTTAGAAGTATGTATTTACATACTTCTAAAACTGCGCCACACAAAGTATTTTTACCGGTGCCGTTTACACAAAGCTGACGTCACATGTGGTCACGTGATAAAAAAGTCATCGTAAGGAGCGTTTTGGCGGTAAATTCAAAACAAAGAAAAATTTATTTGATTTTAATCTTTTTTAATTGAATTAAATTTTCTGTTAAATATGTCGTCCCAATCTTCAATTTAAAATAGTTTTTAATAAATTGGAAAATACGCTATTGTACTCACGGCTACACATCAAACCATACATTTCTAGTTTATGCTGATCTCGCACTATACGGAAATCCTATACAATGCGAGATCAGCTTGTACTGGAAATGTATAGCTTGATGTGTAGCCGTGTATACCTATTTTATTTTATCTATATTTATGTGTGCATGCAACTTAGGGCAGTATTCGACTGAAAGTGAATATTTAAATGTAGTAAGTAATTCGAATACTGGCCGAAAGTAGGTACCAAAGAATACTGATAGTGAAATCGCTAACATTAAAATTTAACGTAACTGAATTTATGAGTTTTCTTTTATTACGACTTAGTTACCCTGACCAACTTATGTGAGCTAAAATTCTGAACATTGCTCACTGAACTACATTTTATAAGTCTCCGCTCTACTGTGGCATAGACCAGCACCTTGCGTAACATACGATTAATCATAATCTGTTTAATTTTGACAGTTCGACAATATTCATTGCGTTATTAACGTTGTTGAGAAGACACATTTTTCGAACACAAGAAGCATTGGTTTACAACTCTGGTTTCAAAACGAAACAGATTATGATTAATCGTGAGTTACGCAATTCGGGTGCTGGAAGCCTTGATGTTGATTATAAATAACTGAGTAGAACCATAAACTACGTAACCTACGTTCTGTAGTTTCTGCCTACCCCCATGGACAGTTGAGTTTGTGACAATAGTAGAACCTTAAATAAATGATTGCTTCTTTGGTCTAGCAGTCGCAAACGCTATTCCTGTTTTTTAGGTCCTGGGTTCGATTTTTGACTCCGGGTCGGGTGAAGTGATGGGCACATAGTTTTCGTTGTGTGGAGCATTGGGGGTTCAACTATGGTTATAAAAAAATGATATCGACAGCGCTTTTATGTCGCAGTTTTCGTTGTGTAAGTATCGAAAATTTTTAGAAATCGGCAGTGTTTTTGCCACCGACGTGGTGCGTCGAGGGCTAAATTTTGAATTTCATTAGGAATTTTTATGTGAAGCAATATGCTCGTCCGCCGACCGCTGCAGTCCAGTACCTACTATGAATGATGATGTTTTTTTTTGCATAAACATTGCCCCACACTAGGAATTTCTCCTGTATTGTGGGTGCGTTTACAAACATTTAAACTCACATACACAAACAGCCAGACCCGGAACAACTACTTGTAGGTCATACAAATATTTGTTCCGTGTGGGAATCGAACCCGCGACACGCAGCGTAGCAGTCAATCGCTTAACTACTGGCGCCAACCGTGGCTACATTTGCTGCTCGTCACAGAATACTTTTTCATAATCTACCGGTAAACCGGGGTTACTCTAATCAATATTCAACTTTGAAGGTTCATATTTCTTAATAGGGGAATTTAACTCTACTGGCTCAGCTGCGGCGCCGGCTGGCGCTTCAACGAGCTAGGGTCGGTCGGGGGTTCGCTATAGGTACGTACCTACGCGGATACCTGATATAATATATAGATTCAGTGCCATCCGATTTAAAGGTATTGGATATTGTGCCGATACATAAATATTGTATCTATATACGATTTGTATCGCCCACTACTACTCAGAGTAGTCAAAAAGGAAATGCCGTCTTCCTAAGGTTGAAAAAATTAAAACTAAAGTATTTGTACAATGTTACCAGAGGAACAAACTAAATTGAAACGAAACGTAGCTCGACAAATAGAAAACGTCAACGTCAGTCAAGTCACGTCAACAAACAAACTGTCAAAGTTGGCAGAAAGTAGTTCAACAAAAGCAAAACAATACGCGTAGCACTACATGGTTTAAAAAAATATCCCTGTATTTGGGGGCGTGTAAGAAGCGAAAATAATAATATAAACCAATAAAAATGGGTACTACGGGCCAGTCTATCACGCTAGCCAACAGCATTATAGGCGTAGGAATATTGGCTATGCCCTTTTGCTTTCAACAAGTAAGTTTTTTTGTTTAAAATAGAAATTGTCGGCACGGCCATTCCAAAATTTAGATTAACTAAAACTAGCAAGTCATTTCTAATAAACAGTATCCGCTTCTATAACAAGTTGCCAAAGTCGGTTACAGAACTTAGCGATGGAAAGTTTAAAACTCACATCAAACGTGTCCTTATCAAAAAAGCATTTATTATAAGATAAAAGACTACGTTGAAGACAGGGAAGTTTGGCATTAATTCCTTCTGCACATGTGGCTTCCCTGGTACCTCATTAACAGCAAAACCGTGTGAAAGTCTATTAACTGCTCCCAAATTGCAATGTTAATTTTTATTCTTTTTATTATTTTTTTTACAATGTCTGACATATTCTCGTCATTATTTGACATTATACATCAATTTTACTACCTACTATTTATTTTCAGTGATTGTCATCGAAATCATGTCACTTGGTTCAAATAGATTCATTTTATATAGGTAGATTCTTTTACATATTGTGAATGAGAGAACGTTGTAGGCCTTAGAGACTAGATTTGTAGACGTTTTTCTATTCTGTATTTTCATTCCTCTAAGTACCTGGTACTTATTGACTGGCCTGCACTGTCCTCCCATACCTATTATCACTGTAATTTGAAAACATTGTAAAAGCCAATTATTTTTAAAAGAGTAACCATGGAGTTTCTTGCCGGCTCTTCTCCATAGGAAACGACAAATTGGAACCGTGCACCTAGCTTCTGACGTTTCATAAGTGCCCATGCAGGCTTATGTGAAATAAAATATTTTGATTTTGATTTTGATTTTGACGGCAACGGCACGGTCTGTGAGCTATGATTAAATGACCATAGTAATCCTAATTTATCCCTTCGTATCGTGTATCCACGCATGGCAAAGGCCTTATAATTGTTTCTGTAATTACGGCATATAACCGGATAATACGGCTAAAATTAAGCTCAAGACCACACATTCTAAATTGTGGTATAAGTTTCCTTAGCCTTGATGGTTTCGGTTCTATAAAAAAAAAAACATAACATCTTATTTCTCTATAGGTTTCTACCCTACTAAATGTTCTATGGAAGAAATCCATATCTATACAGTTTGAAAACAAAATCGCGTGAACACGATGACCACATCTGTTAACCGCCCCCTACCACTTAGCGGCCGAGCGTTGCAAGCAAAAATAGTCCTTAAGGTGTATAGATATGGATGTCCACGATTATGTGTAACAATATCATTATCACTCTCCTGCCCTTATCCCAATTTATTTGAGGTTGGCGCAACATGTCTTTTTCTTCCAAACTTCTCTCTTAGTCTTCATCTCGGTATTCATCCCCTTTCTAACAATATATTTATCACTCAATCATTCACACAATCCATACATAGTTTCTTTGGTCTCCCCTACTCTTGTAGCCATTGATATTCATACTCAAAACTTTCCTCACAATATTTTCCTCATTCCTCTGTATCACATGCCCATACCGTGACAACCAATTTCCTCACAACTTTTCAGTTACCGGTGCTACTTTCAGACTTCCTCTTATATACTCACTAGCTTGCGCACGCGGCTTCGCCCGTGTGGAAGTCGGAAATTATCCCACGGGAACGTATTACCGGGATAAAAAGTATCCTATGTGTTAATATAGGTTATAATCTATCTGTGTGCCAAATTTCATCCAAATCCGTTCAGCTATTTTTGCGTGATTGAGCAACAAACATCCAAACATCATCAACATCACTGTAATTGCCTTTCATTCATCCCTTTTGTGGCCCATTATGACCCATACAAGACAACTGGTCTAACCATGGTTTTATATACCTTCCCCTTAAGTTTAACAGGAATCTAAATGTACGCTATGATGTAACTAAAATGATTTTTTTCAGTGTGGTGTATTACTTGCTACTCTAATTTTACTAGTTATGGGCCTCATCTCAAGATTATGCTGTCATTTCCTTTTAAAATCTGCTTTACTTGCAAGAAGAAGAAACTTTGAATTTCTAGGTAAAGTATTTCTCTTACAAACTAACTAAGCCTACAACTGTCCACTTGGACTTAGGTTCCACTTGGATCACAAATCACAAAATGTGTTTAGCACTAAACATATTAAAAACATCATTCTGTTTTTCTTATCTTCAAATGACAATGAGAGGATCAGTGGTTGCCCAGTGGTATCAGCTCTGAGTTATGACTTGTGAGTTCGAATCCAGGCAGGCAATGAACTTTGTGTATTTAATTTCATCATCACTTTTCACAAAAAGGTGGAGGAAAACATTGTGAGGAAACCGGCATGTCCTCCATCCAAAAAAAAAAACAAACACGTGACATTCACCAAACCGAATAGGGCTTGCATGGTGAATTATAGCCCACTCCTTCTCACAGAGAGGAGGCCTGTGTCCCAGCAGTGGGAACATTATAGGCTGATTACTAATCAAATGATTGACATAAACAGAAAAATGCTTTAAATGCATTTAGTGACTTGAGGGGAACCTAGTCGTGGGCTCGAACTCACTGGTGAGCCTGGCTATAAATCACGCTGTCTCACCAGGCTTCGTGCCCGACAGAGATAGCATCAATGATGGTCAGTTAGACGCTAGTCTACACGCACAACACTATTGAGTGAGATGCAGAATCATTTATAGTAAAAAAATCGCGAAAAAATTAAGAAAAGTCCTTTGGATGATCGGGTTTTATGAAAAAGCCAAGACATAAATCAATTACCAAGAAAGTTTATTGAACTTTTCAATAATTGAACTTTGTCGGTACTGACTTGGTTTTGGAGATTTTACACTTCTTTTATTACTTAAACACGCCCAAAGTTAAGTAAAATTAGCAAGAAAAACGAATCATTGTTGGCTCCTAACTTTTTAATGGGTTTTTATTTTAGAATTCTGTTTCCGTACAGACAATATTAATAATGAGACAAAACGATATCATATTTTACTTTGGATGTGCCATGTCAGACAGTGGAGTAAAACACTCCCGAAGTTTGTATGGAAAATATGTGGACTAGGTTCACCTTAATAACATTTTATGTAATATTCCAAATTAAAACTGCAGAAATTCTCTTTTTTTAGCATTTCATGTATTTGGCCAAGCTGGGAAGTTTGCTGTGGAAGTTGGCATCATTGGATTCCTGATGGGCACTTGTATAGCATACTTTGTTGTGGTTGGAGACCTAGGACCACAAATAGTTGCTAAGATGTTCAACATTAACCAGAGTGATATACTGAGGTAAATATTTCTCAATTATATCATTATAATTGGCAGCCTTGTTGCTATGCCTCCACCCTTTGTGCCATGCTACCCTGCACCCTAATTGCGTAACTCACGATTCATCATAATTTGTTTCGTTTTGAAACAAATGGCTAAACCATTGCTTCATATGTTCGAAAAGTGTTTCTGCTCAACAACGTAAAAAACGCAATGAATATTGTTGAACTGTCAAAATGAAACCGATTATGATTAATCGCGTGTTACGCAATTAGGGTGCTAGTCTGTTCAAGTGTAATACAGAGGGGTGAATGTGTAACACACTCAGCAGTAGGAATGGCATTAATTTCGATGGTTAAACAACATTCATTGCGTTAATTACATTGTTTAGCAGATATTTTTTTTTAACATGAAGCAATGAATGAGCAATATGTTTGAAAATGATTCAGATTGTTAATGAGTTAAATTAAAGTGTTGGTCTTCTCCGCGTCTATATGTATATACTTATTATGGAATAGTACGTCTTGATAATTTAATTGGAACCTGAAACAAAGGTGGTTGTAATGACAATATTATGTCCTCTCATTGTTTTACCTACAATCCTATTTATGTATAGTTGTTGACAGGAAATGTAATTCTACTAATGGAAAATAGTGGAATATTCAGAGCCAGTTATAATGTAGATAGCTTAATGCTTTATAGATTAGTGAAGTAATTATGACCATAACATCATCATCATCTGCCCAACTTTTATCCAAATATATTGGGATCGGTTTCCAGTCAATTGGGTTGCCGCTAATGACCTCCATAACTAAGTTACTGGATAATACGATTCGAAGACTGGTTGTCAGACTTTCAGGCTTTTGACGACCCGTCCTGTCAAAGATCCACTAATGACACCCGGGACCAGACAGCTTAACGTGCTTTCCGAAGTAGAGAAGGGTCTTGGTACGTAAAGATGGTCACCCATCCACGGACCAACCGCGGCAAGTGTAGCTTAACCTGATCAATCAATCCGTGCGGCTGTTATTACTTAGCCACAAGCCCATAGAAAATAAATAAATAAAGTCTACAATAAACATAACTACTGCGTAATAATGTGCGTGCATAACAGTGTAAAGGCTTCTTCAAACAGGCGACACGACTCTCGTAGAAAAAATTATATGAAAATTTCATGGAAATTGTTCTACAAGTGTGGCGATGCCCTGTCGCGTCGCGCCAGTTTGAAGAAGCCTTCAAGTTACACTTGATTAACTCTATTGTCCTTCACAGCTAATTAACCTTTACAATGATATTTCTGGCTTAATTTATTGTAAACATCACATTGTTTAGTTAAGCTGTGTTGACAATTAATATAAATAAGAAATTCTACAAGAAAATGTGTTTATTACATTAAATTTAAAAATGGTTCTAAACTACCTATCCGTTGCATTATTTCCAATTTTAACTGTTTTTTGTGTAATTTTGTTATGGTCATAATATTAAGAGGAAGAGTGCTTTTTCGGGTTTCGGAGGACCTAATGCAAAATGGAACCCTCATAGGATCACTTGTGTCTGTCTGTACGTCTGTCACAGCCATTTTGCTCCGAGTCTACTGAACATGTCACAACTACAGTGGGATAAATTCATCCCAATTATGGAATCCTTCATTGTGCGTGGTCCGATACGCACTTGGTCGGTTTTTTTTTAGTAAGGGGCCATCCATAAATTACGTCACACGTTGAGGGGATAGGAGCAGATCAACGAAATGTGATATTGTGTGACAAGGGCCAGGAGGGACCAAAAACTTTGTGACGTCACATGTTAATATCACCACTAAGTGTCTAAATTATTTGACTTTAGGTTAATTTTATTAAAGATTATTATTAATTTAAATTAAAAAAAAATGGAAAAACTGCTGTTTTTATTTAATTATGTACTTCTACATACAAAATTAAAAAATATGTGACGTCACACAGGGGGGCAGGAGGTTTCACAATGTGACCACATGTGACAAGGACGGGGGGGTTTTTTTTGAGTTTGGGAATCATCAAATAACTTCTCCCGCTCTGGGTGGAGCAGGAGGGCGTGTCAGACTTTGAATGACTAAAACCCACCCGTGTTCCCTCAGTTGCCTGCGTACCAGTGGCGACGGTATCCCTTTCAAACCACCCTCACCCTTGGGGATCAAAAATCCATAAAATTTGTGTGACGTAATTTATGGACAGCCCCTAACTAAACTGACTAAATCCATGGTAACTGGTTGCGTGTCGATGTCCCCTGCCACCCTGAACCAAAGAGATCATCATCTGCCCAGCCTTTTCCCAAGTATGTTGGGGTCGGCTTCCAGGCTTACCGTATGCAGCTGAATACCAGTATTTTACATGGAGCGACTGCCTATGTTACCTCCACAATCCAGTTACTGGTTAATTCGAAACCCCTTGGTAAGACTGGTTGTCAGACTTTCGGGCTTCCGACGACCCGTAACGACTGTCAAAGATCCACGAATGACAGCCGGGACCAATGGCTTAACGTGCTTTTGGAGGCACGGAGGGGTCTTGGTATGTAAATATGGTCACCCATCCACGGACCAAGCGCGGCAAGCGTAGCTTAACCTGAAATTAAATATTTTCTTGTTTTTTTCTGCTCCAGAACATCAATAATGGTGATAGTGTCGCTGGTCTGCGTCCTTCCTCTGGGATTGTTACGGAATGTGGATAGTCTGAGTAACGTCAGTGCAGCTACCATCGCATTCTATTTCTGTCTAGTTATGAAAGTAAGTTTTTTTTTTATCTTTGACTTGACTTTCGGGTCATTCAAGTATTACGTAAGTACTACAGGGGGGCCGGGGTGTCTTTGCTTTGCTTATTTTTGATGACATGGGGGATGGGGGAGTCTGGATCGTGATTACGTCAGCAGTATTTATTCTTTACTTTTTTGGATTGTCTACAAAACTTAGTCGATTTTGGTTTGAACGCATATGGCAACCCTACTTGTCTATGAATGGCTCGAAGAAAACAATGTCGATATTCCAAAATCACACGAAAGTGAGCAGACACACAACATTGATCAGCAAACATCCAATGTCATCGAAGACTAGTCATGGATTGTCATGGACTGAAGACTGTTAATTTGAATTAATATACCAAAATTTTAAAAGAAGTTTGTTTTGTTCGTTAATATGTAAAGATTATAATAACTGAATACCATCTCAATAAAATTTGCTTAATTAAATATTATATGCGTTAAAGTCCTCTATTCCAAGCCCATTCCTTATTTCTAGACTTATACTCGTAACTGCTGCTCATGAATCAATTAATAAAACAGAACACATTGAAAAATAATTAATACAAATAATAATTGCAAAAAATTTGCTTACGTAATACTTGAATGGCCCCTTTATAAAGAATCGAGAATGATCATATTCTTCATTCAGCCAAAATACTCGTACATTCTCTGATGGACATCTTCAAGGTTTTAAATGAATGTAGCACAATTTTGCGCACTGCTTAGCGGGAGTTGAAAATCGAAGAGTGCTTTTTCGACGCGCTTAGATGCTCTCTGTTGGATTTTCAATGCTCGGTTCAACACCGAGAGTTGATAATCCGACGCGCGATAAAATCCCGGCGCGATATTTTGGCCTCCGTTGCCAACGTGGTCAAATATCGTCGCTATCATTCCATAAAGTCGTATGTAAAAACAGACTGTTTCAGGGAACCATTTTTTTTCCATTACTCCTTAAAATGTTAAAAAAAATCACGTGAATAGGTATATTTTTATTGAAATTGAAATTTTTACACAATATAAACATACTAATAGTTTTTTGTGTTTGCTGAAACAATCTGTTTTTACATACGACTTTTTGGAATGACAGCGACGATATATTATTAATTAGTACCCAAATTGTAACGTGCCACATAAATCTAGCCTGTATAAAAAAAAAATCCTATGCGTGATATATTTATGTCAATTTTTCCTGGTCCCATTCTAACACGATAACAAGCAGGAAATACGATAAAGGTAAATTTTATCAATTGTTGAACAATTTTCAACTTTAAGACCACCTATTGCATTTAATTAATTTCAGAACCATAAAAGTCACTGTAAAGATCATAAAATAATTTCGTTGCGCTAGAAACTCGACTGTGTGCGACGGAATTAAGGTTTATAATTGAAAAGCCTAAGTTTTTTGTAGTTAACATCTGGTTTCATAGCTTAATACAATAAACGGCTATGACGCATTCTCAAATCGACCGTAAATTAATCGATACTGATATGCCTTGAAACACGCCATTCCAACTGTTATACTTATAACACATACACATACAAAATCAATGCCGTTACTAGTTATTGTATATGGTACGATTGGGTAACGGTATACACCATCTCAAATATAACTGTTATCGTATCACTCATGACTAATCACTTTTATTTTTACATCTGTATACAGGTTGAAATTGAAAACATGCGACAAACCGAAATGGGAGATTGTACTCATCATTATGAACAACTTTTACTAAGGGACCAATGATGCAATCGCGAAAAAAAAAACATCTGTTCCCTACATTTATGTTCGCATAACACGTCAAACTGTAGGGAACAGCTGTTTTTTTTTTTGCGATTGCATCATTGGTCCCTTCGTAAAAGTTGTTCATAATGATGAGTACAATCTCCCATTTCGGTTAGTCGCATGTTTTCAATTTCACCCTGTATAAACACGTTTTCATACACACTAACATAACTAAACTTACGTTTGCAACCCATGGAACTAGAAACTACAGAACGCCACCCACCTGTTGCATACTTCAGGGTGTAAGGGGAAAGCTTTCGAAACCAGAACGTAGGTTATATACAACCTAAATGCAAACGGATACCAATAAACTTTCGCCTTAAATTGGTTATTTTGCATCAATTTAAAACGTTTGACGCTTCTGTAATGTTTTTACTTATTTTATTTTGACGGCGCTTTACAAAGGATGCAGAAACCTAAAGTCGCCGCCTGGACTTGGGGTCGTTTTTAAATGTGTTTAATCTCAAATAATGGTTCATTTAACTGTTCTCACAGGATAGTGTACAAAAAATGATTTGAAAAAATAGCAATAAAAAAATAATAAAAATAAAAATCACTAGCCCTATCACCTGTCTTCGTTTTCAGAAGCGTTTCCCTTACATCCTGTATACTTCGACTTAGGTACCTAAATTCTTCAACTGCGTGTCCGATTTATTTTGTCGCGTGCCATTGGTTCGTCATCCCTGTCCGATTAGAATTAAAACCCTACATTAACCATCTTCCAGGTTATATTCGAGGCTGGTGCTGTAATGATAACCAGTGACTGGAACCAGCGTGTGGAGATGTGGCGTCCGGCCGGCTTGCTGCAATGTGTTCCTATATTCTCTATGGCACTGTTTTGCCAGACGTAAGTATACACTTTACAGTTACATACAGGAAAATGGATGAATAACATTCTTATAGTTAACAATTTAAAGTAAAAGCTATTTTTAACGATTAAGGTTACACTAGTCGATGGCTCGAACTCGATGGTGGGCGTGGCTAATTAATATGCATGCTATAAGGTTTATTAAAGTATTTCGTTTTATTTATTTAGTGAAATACACGATGATTTATAAAGAAAACGAGCGCATAAAATAAATTATCTATCCCTGTACGTTAACAGTTTTGCCATTTTATTACTCCGGGAGGTATTTATTTACGCCCAAAAATGCGTTAAAATTAGTGTTGAAATATGGATGTTTCGACGCTCAAAACTTTCAAACTATTTTCATTTCAATTTTGTTTCTCTACAGGGCTAGATAATGACGAGACAAGTAGAGATAATTTTTAATTTCACAGTCAAACAGTAAAGTAAACTTGTTGCAACGTCATTATGGAAGAATGACTGACTAGTGTAACTTTAATTATCCTAGCCCCAAACTAGACATTTAGTCTGTATCAAAGCGCTCAGAATGTGATTTTTTAGAGAGCTTAGAGTAAATATAATCAAGGCTACTGTTAACAGACTATTTATAAAAATACAATACAGTTTTATCTTATCAACAGTCAGATGATGTGTGTGATTGTTGATTCTGGCAAAAATTATCATTCCTGTTTTGAGGTCTTCCAACATCAGAAGAACAGACATGTTGTTATCTACGATAAAAAAATCTTTAGTAGCAATAAAAGTGCCAGATTACGATTGATAAGTAATTTAAAATATATAAGTAGTTTAATCAGAGAAAAGATTATCTTGTTTTATCATGTAAGTATAATGATGATGACATAACCTATGTAGTAAGATAATAATATCAATGAAGAATTAATAACGGGATTATATCGTATTAGCGTACTTCTCTAAATGGTAAAAGGTTATTCACCTTTATTACCGCAAAAAAAGTATATCCTGAAAATCATACCTCCTTTTGAAGTAAAACTTTTTGGTTGTCATCGATACTTATTGAACTCTTTTTGAAGTCATGAAGGGTTTTGCGATAAAAAATCAAACCCGAAAGTAGTACAGGCAGGGCACACATACATACTCAGCTTATAACGTTTCCACTGCTGGGACACAGGGAGTGGGCCGGAATCCACCACGCGGGCCCAGTGCGGGTTGGTAGATGTCCCATGTCTTCGAAATTTTTGGTTCTAGGTCATGCTGGTTTCCTCACGATGTTTTCCTTCACCGTTTTAAGTGCAGTGGTGATGAAATAATTTACACAAAGTAATGTGACTGGCTGGGTTCGAACGCACGACCTACAACTCGTAAGTCGCGGATGTTACCACAGGGCCACCACTGCTCCCGGTAGGGCACATAAAAAAACACGACTGCCTAAAAAGTGAACTTTAATGAAAAAAGATGGAAACAAGAAACTTGTTTTAAAAGGATGACTATTAGACTGAATACTATAAGCAATCTCATGCAATCGGAGGCAATAAAGGTCTTTATTGTTAAATTTAAGAAGATGCCTCAGACTCCCAATAATCGTCCATTTTTTTTTTCAATTGTTTTATACCCAGTGTCACTCGCACAATATTAAGACGAATCTAACGGCACCTCTCGAACTGAAATCGATCAAGCCGTTTAGACTACTGAGTATGCCAAAGAAATAAACATACATACAATATATCATACATACATACAACATATCATACATACATACAACATACTCCTGGCGCAGTCGGGTAATAAGTAAAATGAACAAACGAAATGATTCGACTCAATGACTGCTTCTTTCTATTTCAGACAATTATTCGAGATATTCGAGTCGCTACCGACGCTATCTCTAGAGAAGATGAACATCGTCACCAAGAACGCCATCAACATCTGCACTGCGGTGTACTTCACTCTGGGAGTGTTTGGGTACATTGCCTTCTCTTCACATGAAATATCTGGTAAGATTCTTAAATTATTTGAAAACGTACTTATGTACCATTTGAAAAGGCGTTGCTTTTTATTTGCCACTAGTTTTTATTTGCCACTAGTTTTTATTTGCCACTAGTTTTTATTTGCCACTAGTTTTTATTTGCCACTAGTTTTTGCCCGCGGCTTCGCCCGCGTGCAGGTCGTCAATTATCTCGCGGGAACGTACTACCGGGATGAAAAGTACCCTATAATTATGTTAATCCGGGTTATAAACTATCTGTGTACCAAATTCGTTCAGCCGTTTTTGCGTGATTGAGTAACAAATATCCAAACATCTAAACTTTCAATCTTTGAAAAATTATTTCACTGTTGGGAAGCTACACTATCCCCGGGTGACATAGGCTATATTTTATCCCAGTATTCCCACTGGAACGGGAACTACGCGGGTGAAACCGCGGAGCGCTGCTAGTATATAATATAATGTTATAAATGCGAAAGTTTGTATGTATGGATGTTTGTTGTCTTTCACGCAAAAACGGCTAAACGGATTTGGATGAAATTTGGCATACAGATAGATTATAACCTGGATTAACACATAGGATACTTTTTATCCCGGTAGTACGTTCCACGCGGGCGAAGCCGCGAGCGGAAGCTAATATTATCTAAACTAATATTATAAAGAGGAAAGATTTGTTTGTTTGCGTCGAATAGGCTCCGAAACTGCTGGACCGATTTTAACGATTATGGCACCAATAGAAAGCTAAATTATCAGGAAGTAACATAGGCTATAATTTATTTAAAAAATAAATAGAAATCCTGAAGAAAATTGAAAAAATATAACCTAAAGTAGCAAAAATTTTCCTTTAACATTAATTATTTGGCGTGCGCTGAGAAAACTATTGATGATTCATAAACAATTTCTACTACATGCCGCCGTTGAGCTGTGGAAATGTGACAGACAAAAAGAGTCCAATTTATAATGCTAGTATGTTAATTTGAAATATCTTTTCTTTCAGGCAACATCCTTATGAGCCTGAGTCCCACTATGGCGAGTGACGTCATCAAGCTGGGCTTCGTGATGTCGCTCGCATTCAGTTTTCCGCTCATAATCTTCCCATGCCGAGCCAGCTTGTACTCTTTCTTGTATAAGAAGGTAATTTTTATCGTTATTTACTTTTTAATGGCTGTAAGAATATAGGTCTTTCCTCAGACCAAGGAAACGGTGACCAGACGAGATCGAGGTCAAGAGCACGCCCATCAGGGTAAAATAAAAAGAAAAGATAAATATATTTTTTAAATGATGAAGCGCACTCTAATTAATCGGGGAAAGTAGGCGCCATGTTCAGACATGGTTAGAAAGTGCGTGAATACATTCCACAACGACCCTAAAAAGAATGAATGGATCCCCGAATAGTTATTTGAAATGATTTAACTTTTATTTCGAATAGAGTTGAGAACGGCTGCCATTTGTGGATCTTTGAAAGTAATAATGGATCGTCAGAAGCCCAAAAGTCTGACAACCAGTATTTCCAAAGGGTATCGTATTACCCAGTAACTGGGTTGTGGAGGTCAGATAGGCGGTCGCTCCATGTAAAATACTGGTATTCAGCTGCATACGGTAAGCTTGGAAGTCCAGACTAGGCAGATTGATTGATTGTTTGACTTGGAATAGAGTTGAAGAATATTTCGAGGAAACTATTTAGAATAGTTACATAAAACTTAAAAAATAACGTCTGGCGAAACAGTAATTACAAATTGTGTACATAATATCTATTTCTAGATACTGAAAATTTTCCAATAAACATGAACTAGTAACAACCGCGGACACTAGCTGTGGATATCATATCTTTTCACCCTTATGCTTTAAGCAATAAGGTCGAAAACTGGTCGACTACCAGTGTCCGCAAACCTACAAAATAATCTTTAACGACTTAAATTTTTCATTTACCCCAGGTACACTCCTCTCACCACGACCACATAATCAACCACTCAATCCCAGAAACCACGTTCCGTTGCATCACCGTGGCCATAGTGGCCGTGGCGCTGTTCATCAGCCTGCTCATACCCAACATAGAGCTGGTGCTGGGGCTGGTGGGGTCCACCATAGGTGTACTGATCTGCGTCGTGTTCCCAGCTGCGTGCTTCGTTAATGTGACGTTCAAGAATACTAATGAAAGGGTTCTGGCCAAGGTGAGTTTTTTTAAAAGCTATCTTGATTGCTTGGTTGATCTGAAATTCTCCAGAAACTTGTTTCTGGAGAATTTCAGATCAACTTGTAGCTACGTTTGCTGCGTTTGGTCCGTGGTCATCTTAACATACGAAGACCCTCCCGTGCCTCGGAAAGTACGTTAAGCCGTCCAAAAAAGAAGTTTCTTGTATTATCTCCTTAAATTTTGTTTAGACATTTTTTTTCTTTTTTCTTTTTATGGCGCACACTGTAAAAATATAAGCTATCTACGAATTACGGTTCATGAGATTATAAACTTGTATCGAGAGCCCGCTGACGGACGCACGGACAGACAGCGGAGGCTTAGTAATGGGGTTCCGTTGGCATGTTTTAGTTACGGAACCCTAAGAAACACTTAAGCATGATACTGGCTGACTTTTATTATTTCATATCAATCACATTAAAAAAAATTGTCTGACTTTCTACATGTTTAATAAAAGAAACACTTCTCTAACTTATAAACAGAGATCGGATATTCGGATGCATATTTACCTAAAGATAATTTTTAGCTATGAAAGTATGTAAGCGGCTTTATAAATTATTTGTAATATTTATTAAAAACCCCAGGATTCTTGGATTGCATAACTATTCAGATATGTATTAATTTAAAATTAATGTTTAACCCGATACAAATATGTGTATGTACTGGAGGAGGGGTGGTTTGTATTAGTGAAAACAAAAAATAAACAAATTACTTACCTAAATTAAGACTTTTTCGATACAAAAGCGCATTCCATGTTAGCCAACATCTCAACTATAGGTGAATATGCATCCGAATATCCGATCTCTGCTTATAAACTCATGTTTCCAGGGCGTGTTAGTACTAGGTCTGGTCATAATGGTACTAGGAACGTACGCAAACCTGCAGGTGGCTGAGAGGAGCATCGAACATTACGATGACAAGTACACGCAGGAGCGGATCGATAAGATCGTTGAGGACTTCTTCGAGAATCGGGATAAGGATGGTATGTGTTTGATGTTATTTATTTAGTGTTGTGTGGTATGTGTTTGATGTTATTTATTTAGTGTGTAGTAAAGATCGTTAGAAACTAAAGACAAAATGACAGATTGTAGAAGGACATCTACAGTGCGATGTCAAAAATGGAGAAACGAAATGTCACTTTGTATTGAAAAAGCACTGTCAACTCTTCGTCATGCGTCAACGTCAACTCAACGTCATGCCAAGCCTGCTGGGGGAGGCCTATGTCCAGCAGTGGACGTCTTTCAGCTGAAATTATGATGATGACTAGTCCCTTTGCTGCTGGTCAGATATCTACAAGATAATCTCGGAAAGCACATATGAATTGAAAAAGACACATTGGTACTTACCCGAATTTGAACCCACGACCTGCGCCCTAATTGCGTAACTCACAATTAATCATAATCTGTTTCGTTTTGAAACAGATGGCTAAAACCATTGCTTCATATGTTCGAAAAATGTGTCTGCTCAACAACGTAAATAACGCAATGAATATTGTTGAACTGTCAAAATTAAACCGATTAGAATTAATCGCGTGTTACGCAATTAGGGTGCTGGTGTACAAGAGGCGAGGGTAATCATCACGAAAATTTGAGATTCGAGTATATTTTTTCAAATTTTGAAGTCCGATACATAGTTTTTAGTGCGCTTTATGTATTATCTTAATCTGCTTACCAAGAAGTTTGATTTGATTTTTATACAATGGCAGTAAAGATGATTTCCCACCTTCTATCCTACACCGCATGTTTCATGATCTTATGGCTGCGTCAGTGAATTTTAGGCCCCAAATTGTTTAAACTCTGCCGTCGATACACTAACAAGAAGTGTAATGATGACTCTACAAGCAACAGTTTACAAAGCAAACACTAGTTTCCCGCGTTTTATTACTACGGTATTACCCGTCGCAACTTAGGAAAAACAAACCCTTGATTCACAGTTGACTTTTGTCTCATTCCAGAGATCTATCTGAAGCCGCCACCAAATACTGAATTACAAAAGGAACCTCCCGATACTATAGTACAAAACAAAGAAATAAAAGATTCCGAAGTGCAACCGCCAAACCCCGTCCCACCAGAATCACAATCCAATGAGAAAATGGCGCTTACAAAGAACATAATAAAACAAGAAGAAAAAGTGATATTACAAGAACATGACGTCAAAGAACCTATCGACAAAGCTTCAGAAACACATCCCAGAAATCTTAAAACAAAGCTAGAAACTAAACTAGCCAATGGTGTCAGTAACGGCGAAGCTCGAAAGCCTAAAGAAGGCAAACCACAGTCCAACGAAGACAAAATAGACATGATTAAGCAACAGCAACTTATTGAAACAATTAAACAACATGGCGAAGAGCAGAAAGAGTTAATTAAAGAACAAAAGGAAATTCTACACGAAATATTGAAGACGAAAAAAGAACTACAACAGAATAAGAATGAAGCCGTAGAAGCTAGTGAAGCAAAGAAAATTGCTGTGGAAAGTATAAAACAAATAGCTGATATGGCGATTAAAAGTATCGGCGGTGTGTCAGAAAAACCTGCTTTAGTAAAAAATGATGTAAAGGCTGAAGAACGTTTGGAAAAGTTAACGAATGATGCTGTACAGGAGATAGCTAAGAAAGCTGTGGAAACTATAGAGGCTATTCAAGATATTAAAGAGAAACCTGAACAGGTAAATGCAGCACAACCTGTGCAAAATAATCTACCGAATGCTCAAGCAAATCCTGCGCAAAATGTCCAAGCAAATCCTGCACAAAATATTGAAGCAAATCTCGCACTAAATGTCCAATCAAATCCCGCACAAAATGTACAGGCTAATCAGAATGTACAGGCCAATCAAAATGTACAGGCTAATCAGAATGTACAGGCCAATCAAAATGTACAGGCTAATCAGAATGTACCAGCCAATCAGAATGTACAGCCGCAAATACAGGCCAACCCCCAAGTTCCAGAAGTTGCTAACCTTCCGGCGGCGAGAACAAAAGATGAAGCACCAAATAATATACCAGCAAACGTAGTTCCACAATCTAACAATGTTCCTAATCAAAATAATGGAGCTGTAGTCCAAAATCTTCCAAACAATATTGTGAATCAAAACAATGGCGCTATAGCTCATAACCTTGGACCTAATGTGAACCAGCAACCAATACAAGAAGTTAAACCAGTCGTGAATGAAATACCGAAAGTCAACGCACAAGTACCAAATAACGTACAAATCCCACCACAAGCAGTAAATAAACCTTTAAATTCAGAAAGTGATACAGTAAATCATCATTCTCATTCCCCTGACGAACCACAATCATATAAACAAGGCGAAGATACACTTGTCAAACCAGATAACAAAGTTGTTCAAAACGTGCCTCTACCTATAGTTAATGAATTAGGTAATAATCAAAGGAAGGTAGATAAAAAGCAAGCTGCTCAAAAACCGAGTGATGATATTCAAGTGAATGTGCCCCCAAAAGTTGAAAATAATGGAGCTAATATACAACCAAATGAAAATTCTGCACCAATCGCTAATGCTGTCCCACAAGTAGTCAACCCAGTACCAATACGACAGAAAAGGGAAGTGGTAGATTGTACAGAGAAAATATCGTTAAAACCTGAAGACAAACAAATTTGTAGTAACTTAGTCGATGGTAACATTAAAGATTCCGTAGAAATGCTTCCAAAGAATGTGGATATGAATGAAATAGCGCTACCTAAACAATTACCTATGGACGTTAATGTCTTGCATCACATTAGTAGACAACTTAAAAGTTTTGACAAAGATAAAAGGTAAAATAAGTTTGTGAATTAGTTGGTTTTATATGCGTGCACTTAATAATATTAATAATAATTATGATGCATTTATTGTGTTGATACGTTTGTAAACGACAGTATTCTTGATAAATAACTCTTTTTAAGGTGAATGCGCAGTGGTAGAGCGCGAAATTCAAATTTTGTTACGTTTTTTGCAATTTTCAGGTGAGTGTCAGCTTGTTACTTGACCAAAATATGATTTGCGACTATAACATGTACGTATTTACAGATTTATAATCATTAGAATCAATAATACATCTTTCTAAGTTAGATTTGTTCCATAAGAACAAATTTCTTACGGAAAAGTGCTTGTGGAAGAAATCTAACTTATAAGAGATATATTAGACATTCTAATGACTAAATTCTGTAAACACGTAGCTGTTAAATTCGCAAATCACATTTTGATCAGGATACAACCTGATACTGACCTGAAAATTGCAAAAACGTAAGAAAATTTGAATTTCGCGGTCTACCACTGCGCATTCACCTTAAGTTCTTTAGGTTTCAGAATAAGGACTTTTTGGATGAGATTCAAAATTTGTAAGATTTTGGCCATATTTGGATACTTAAAATTAATTTATTGGTAAACAGGGCTACACATTTCCAGTATAAGCTGATCTCGCATTGTATAGGATTTCCGTACAGTGCGAGATCAGCGTAAACTGGAAATGTATAGCTTGATGTGTAGCCGTGCGTACAATCACGGAAACTGTTAGATGCTTTTAGGATTATTAATCTTAATGCTATGTATTTAAAAATGGCGTTTGCAGCAGTATAGGGAACGTGCACCATGAAGGGTTTGCCATCTGGTGGCGCAAATCCGAAGTTTTATAATCTCATAAAAGAAGTGAAAAAAAAAACATTATTACTAAGTCAAAATGTATTGTTGTGTTTCTGGATGCTCGAACACTTCAAAGAAAAAAAATAACGGTGCGAAATTCTATTACTTCACGGATATTACTCACTTTCCTTGGTTACGTGATAAACGATAAATGCAGTAAAAAAACAAAGTTAAATAATCATTGTTCGTTTTCGCTATAGCACTATCTGGAGAATAATTAAAGTAAATTAAAGCACAGACGTGCTTACATTTTTCAGATAGACCTGGCTTACATTTGCAACACATGTCATGCTCCGACACGAAGAGTTTTTGTCCTTATGTCATATTCTGACCACGCTGACGATCATTATTAATCGGCTGGACCCATATTTTATCATTTTAAGCATAAAAAACAGATTTAAATATAATGTAAACATTGACGGCAATACGATGACAGATCATAAAAGTTTCTTTTTTGACCACACCGTGGTGCTCGTGTCGATTTGTGCTGCCATCGTTCGTGCACGTTCCCTATAAATGTCTTCTAGTTTTTATAAATTATCGCAGAACATAACTTTGTTTAAATTAATCTGCCAGGTTAATTAAAGTAAGATCTCTCTTTCTTACCGAATTTAAGCGAATTTCTTCCTAAATGCGATATCGAACCAATATCATTGTCGAATGGACAAACCCCGGTTTAATTACCCCTGAAGCCGGGTATTGTTAATAAAATGATGAGATTTCGAAATCAGAATCTTTGTAAAACGCATAAAGTAATAATGTAATGATAAGTAAGAAACCTTGACTGATTGTGTATTTAATAAAAACATTTTAAATACTAATCATTGTTTTTAATTACACTATCCTTCCATTTTAACCAGAAAAAATAAAAGCTTCTTCTGTTCAGTTACCTCTGTCAGCAGCAACCCAACAGCAACCTTATTGTAACGAGAATAAAGATCACTGTGATATTGACAGGCTTGTTAGTGGTAACAACCCGAAAACAACTTTATCGTAACGACAATAAAGATCACTTTGATTTTGACAGTGACGCAAAATCAGAGGTAAAATAAGTGTGAACGAACGTATTAGTGTCGACTATCTAGCTTATGTAAATTAAAACGGTCGGATTACAAATCGCGATCAAACTTTAGTTCTAGACTCAAGGTCTGAGCCAGTTTTGGCATTTCCAACTTGATTTTGATTAGGGTAAAATTCTTAATACAAAAATGAAAACTTAGCACCGGATTAAGATGTGTCAGTTTTGAAAAAAGAACTTATATTGTGGAAAGAGAGTAGGGAGGCCTTTGCCCACCAGTGGGACGTTAGATGCTAAAAAAAAAAAATTGTGAAAGTTTATATTGTGTTTCTCTGAATGGGAGTGGAACTTAGGTTTCCAAAATGAAACTCCGATTCTATATTAGTGGTAGTTGATTTATTATGTTATAAATGCGAAAACAAAACTGAAACCCTTTATCTTTCACGGTAAATATAAAATAAATTAGTTCTCAAATTATTTCTTCTTCGTCTCCTTATTTTCACCTACTGCAGTTTTCCTTGACCTGGAAGTAAAATTAAAATATTTGTTTATTTGTTGTGTTAAAATGTACACAGAGAAACACATACTTAAAGTTAGTCCTATACTAAACATGATTGTACAATTAGTCATAAACAGCTTGATCACCAAGCTCCTGAACGAACTTAAAATATACTTGTAACTCGTGAGCAAAAGTTCCTCATAAACATTGTTTACCTATTTAATCGTGTTTATGAAACCCTAATTAAGTAAATCTCTAATCAGTAAACGAGACGGATAACGCTCCCATACAAGTTTGGCCCAGCATGGACATAAATAAAACAACATATATCATGAAGCAATATTTGTATTGATTAGTCCAGTTTATATTTGATTACTTCAAAATTCGGTGGTGACGAGATATAAGACATTTTAGGTAAAGATTTTGGTATGACATTTTGATGTTTAAATACAATAAACTTGTATATTTTCGTGATGGTCCTTCTCATGCACGAGGTTGTGGTTTCAATTCTTGGCAAGTACCAGTATAACTTTTTTTAATTCATATTAATATACCAGTTAGTGCAGCGCCGGTTATCCATTAGAAATAGGGCATAATCAGTTGTCCAAAGTGCACGTAGCCAAGGTAAATCTAAATGAGTAGATGCTAAGTTCGTTCAAGCCGAGGTCGGTTGGGAGAGCAAAACATCAGATATCCAGAAACAAAGCGAAAGGTCGTCGTAAAACACCACGAGAAACCATAGGTAAATATTCATGATGCGAGCCAGAAGAAACTAAACACGAATGACTTAAATTTTCACGTCATTCACAAAAGACATGCCTTGACTTTGTCCTGCCAATTGACATAAATCCCGTTACACACGTACGTAAAAGAGAGCGTATTTACAACCAATAACATAGCCGTTATCTACACATTCTGTACATCTAAGTGACAAGTGACTCACCTCTTCCCAGTTTCCGAGTTAGCCTGGCTAGAAGTAGACACAGCGGAGGCGGTGCGCCGAGTGCGTCGCGCGGGCGTGGCGGGCGGCGCCACTGGCTCGGGCTGTGCTGTCGGGGGGGACTCTGTGGGACTCTCGCTGTCGCCTTTCTGTAATGGGAGTTGGATGAGGTATTGTTATAGACAGTTTAGGCGTTAAACTAAGTACAATTTCGTCTAAAGCAAGTGACGGAAAGGGTTTACGTGGGGGTATAAATGTGACCCTAATATTATTATTATTATGTCTATGGTTTGACTTGACATTTTATTGTTTTCAATAAGTTATTTATGGAAAGTAACGATACAACGGTACAGGCTCTTCCGCCGGAGAAGGTGTAGCGACTGGCTGTCGATTATTTTTTAGCTCAAGAAACGTACAATAGATGTAGGTCTCGTATCAGTAAAACAGATATATACTAGACAGGATAAAATGGAAAAGGTGCACCAAATCAAAATATATTCATCGTCTTATAGAGATAATTTGGAACATGTCATTAAGAAAAAGGAGTCACATACGTGCTCGTATGTATAGGCAAGCGATTTGGCAACGTTGTTGCGCCTCCTTTTTACACGCTTTATATTAGCTTCACTTGTATGTTTGTTTGTATGTAACCGACTCCTTTGAGCGCGATTTTGACCCACTTTAAACGGTCAGATTTCATTGAAACTTTGTAAACTTGTCGAGGACCGATGACAATTCAATAATTAAAAAAAAATTTAGAAAAAAAAAGAAAATAAATAATAGTTTAAAAAACTAAAAAACACGCTTTAAAAACCAAACTAAAAAAGGAGAAAATAATAATAAAGTAAAATATAAATAATTAAAAAGCGTGGGGTGCTTGACATTAATTGATTATAAAAATACCTCAAAAAGCACCCCACGCTTTTTAATTGAATTAAATTATTTTCTCCTTTTTTAGTTTGGTTTTTAAAGCGTGTTTTTTAGTTTTTTAAACTATTATTTATTTTCGTAGTAACTGTCAAAATTAGGTATTTTACCACTAGCTTTATTTAAAATTGAGTCTTATTGCCTTACCATAAGATTGAATTGTTTTTGACTCAATCGGCGGTAGGTATGGCAAAATACATAATTTAAAAAACAAAAAGCTTTTTTAAAATTTACTGAAATCGGTAATGAATTATGAGCGTTTATTCTATTAGTTCTGTTACATACCCTAACATCAGTAGAAGTTCGCCTGCCTTTAGGAGTGTGCAGCGCTTCACACGCGCGGTTGAAGGACTTGCGTCGACCTCGTGCCGGGCTATCAGTACCTATTGGAGAGCCGCGATCAGGACTGCTGACTGAAGAAGTAATGGAGATACGATATTAAAGAGAAAGCAAACGTAAGTGATAGTAATCAGAACCATCAGTAAAAAAAAATTGGTTATTTATTTTGCTACCTGGAAACAGCACACGGTTTTGTGTCTGGTTTATTTAAAGCTGATATCAGACGCTACACTTTTTGTTCATTTATTACTGGCATCTTACACGCGGAGTGAAACGTTTGAATAAAAAAAAGAATCAAAAGCGAAAAATTATTTCATTAGAGGACCGATCCAACGATGTTCGAATTTCGCAATCAGCATGAATTGAATGATCGAAAAATGAAAGGAAATTAGCTAATGAACCTTAATTTCAATGTAATTTTCTCGATGTCGTGTGAACGTGGAATGAAACAAAAATTTACGTTCACTCGAGTGAACTATTACTTGAGTGAAGCGTCTGATTAAAATCGATATGAGTCTCTCTCTCTCTCTCTGGTGTTTTCATTACTTACCAATATCAACAGACAATCTTCTGTTAATTTTAGCCGCCCGCGGCATAGCTTTAGTCTCAGATGCAGCTCTGCCAAGACGCGCTGTAATTTGTAATTATTTACTACACAGTGCAGACTACTTGCATAACTTAATGCAGTTACAAAAATTGCAAATTAATACAAGCTTTATGAAGCATACTTACATCTCCGTTGTTTGCTGGCGTCCGAAGCAAGGGATTCGGGCGATAGGTTCGATTGAAGCTCGTCAATATCCGGGACCCCTAATCAAGCGTTAGAACAATGCTAGTTATACAGAAAAAAACATGCGAAGGTTGAAAAGAAGGATTCGGCACTACTATTCCATGTTGTTATTTGCCTCTCACTCACATGTATGAGTTAAGAGTGAGAGGCGAACAGTGGAATCGTTAATTTAGTAAGGTATTGGGAACGCCAGTATTCGTTGTTGTTATTTGCCGCTCGATTGTATGTGTTTAGGGCAAGAGGAGAATAGTAAAGCCGTTTTAATACCATTGTTACTATTCTTAGTTGTTGCCTGTGCATTGACATGCTTTAGTGTGATAGATATATTACTTTGCAATAGGGAATTGTGCATGTGTGACTAGAACCCGCATTAAATTACGCTTTTTTCTGTTTAAGTAGTCCATTTTTACACAGAAAAGCGTGACTTAACTGTGGGTTTAGGTCGCCGGTGCTATAAAGTAGTATACGATACGAGTGACTTAAGGCAGTGATTTCTTGAAAACGCTCAAAAAGGTGGTTTTTTAAACCAGTGTGTCTCTATAACCGTAAATAATTTTGAAAGCAAAAAATATATGATATTATCAAGTCTTTTTTGCATACAGTGCTGGAACTCAAAACATAATTAAACATACTTTTATGCATCAAAAAAATCATCAAAGTCGCCTCTTAATTATCTTTAAAACCAGTTTATCCCTTCAATAACAATTATATTTACAATTAAAAACATAACATAAAATTCCAAATGCCAAACTGCATCCAGTGATGGATTATTTATTATTAAATAGTTAATATCTAATTTTATACGATTTTGTGGGCATTTTTGCGACAATGCTTGCTCATTTATTATTCGAATTTATAACAACAGATTTTAACCCGTATCGGATTGCAATAAGAACTATTATCGCTCATAACGACAATATTTAAAGTTACCAGGACCTTAAGTAGTCACACTTATCGTAATGAACTAAGATCAAATGAGTGCTACGTTTGAACAGGTTATGCAGATTATAAAAGTAAAGAGAAAGAAACATGCTATTGAAGCAGGGTCTTCAATTTACATCAATTGTATACTTTTGACTACAGTGCAAATGTGCTTTATACAGGTTGTATTTTTACTCGAGACGAAACCACACCAATTTTATGTGATTTACAAGTAAAAAAAAATGATGTTAGTATAATACAACCTGCATAAATAAAACAACCCACTGATGCAGCTACTTTCATAAAAAGTGCATCTAAGAAATCATAAAACGAAAAAAAAAATAACTTCTAGGTATTAGAGTTCACAACTGTACAAGGATCTTTTGGCGCGTAAGAAAAATCTCAACAAACGCTGCCATCTTGTTTTCAAATGCGGAAGGCAACTGTCAAAATTGCGGTGTCGTTGCTAGCCAACAAAAGCTAATAATACAAGGCGTGAGGTGGTTTTATTTTATTTTTGCGAAAATTACGCGTTGTTGTGTTCCTAAATACTCCAAAATTGGAGTCCACCATCTACCGTAAGACCCTAAAATTAGAAAATTATGGCTTAAACTATTCCTAGAGGTTTTTTTTTAAATAAAACAGAGTTCGAGTTTACGTTGGAAATATTTCAAGAGAGTTTTTGAATTCTGATAATTTCCATGTCAAAAACATAATTCGAAAATATTGAAATAAAACCTTACTCGGGAATGCACATGAAATGCAAACAAACGAAATGTCAAATATATTGTAGGCCGTAGACCTAGCTACGATCACGCCATCTATAATTAGCTTTGCCCGACCTTCCCCATTCAAATTTTTTTGCCAAAAAAATACCCTGTCAATGACATTCGTGTGCCAAAAAGTTCTTGTAGCAGTGTAACTTCTAGCACCGGAGTCTACAAACGCATAGTGCTTCAATAAAAACTATTTTCATTTAAAACATCTAACAAGGTTTAGACTTTACATGTTACTTTCAAACATCTGCCCAAAGTACAAACCGACAAGTTACCTTCGAAATCAGTCTTGTTCAGTAGACTGATCCTATCAATAGGCTGCACATCGAAGGCGGCGGAATGCGTCGATGATGCGTCGTCATCGTCCACTTCTGAGGCCACGGAGCGTGACGTCACAGACGTGCGGGACGCGGTGCTGGTGCGGCGACGCGGGGAAGCCGCGGGCTCAAGCCAAGACTCCAGCATAGCTTTCTGGTGGCGGGTCAGTCTGTGGATTGTGGATGTGGTACGGAATATCAAACGCGAATCTTGTACACAAATAAATAAAATTTAAATGTGTTTGTAATCTATACTAATATCATAAAGAGGTAAAGTTTGTGAGGTTGTAGGGAGGTAATCTCTGGCTCTATTGAACCGATTTTGAAAAATATTTTACTAATAGAAAGCCACGTTATTTGGAAGTGTCATAGGCTATATATTAACCCGAATAATGAAAAGACTTTTTCATGGTAGTCGATTTGCAAAGTCGGAGAAAAAATGGTCGAATAAAAAAAAATTGGGATCCCACCCGTGCGTATCCGGGACGGGCAGCTAGTTTCAAAATACAACTAATAGCCGATTCCAATAATTTACGGACCGTTAAAATTAACACTCTTGTATCTTTACCAATAATGAAACAAAGACTTCAGGACAGTAGACCCTCCCATAAGGACTTCCATATGGGAGGGTCTATACGGGCCCCCCGTATGCCCCGTTTAGCAATCAAAATGCTAGCATTGATAAGCAAAACGATACGTTTGCAGTAACCAGCGCTCGTTGAATCCCCCCCCCCCCCCAAAGTAATCAAATATTATAATTTTACTTTTATCGTGTTTAAATATCGATAAGTACCCATCACATATGCAGTTTCGCTAGCCTATTTAATTTGACCCTGTATTTGTATCTACTAAGTACAAACTCATGAAGATGATGGAAAAAATCATATAAATCTTACCTTCTAGCACTCGAATATTCAGTGATAACATTTTCAGCATCCATCTTCGATCCCTCTTCGGCAATAACTTCCGGTATCACAGACAGTTCAGGCTTGGTCACCAGCGTGGGTTTACGGCTCTTCCTAACGGCCCTATCTCCAGCATCTTCACTAGCCTTACTCACGAAAGAACTTTCTGAAGCCACACTTTCGTTATCATCGAAATTCTTGCTTCGTGAACGCGTAGATCTACGTTTAGGCGTGGTTATGGTTAAGGATTCGTCTAGAACGTTCGATTCGTCCAGTTTGCCTGACATTTCACGGGATACGCGTCTTGTGATTATTTTTCTGACTTCGGTACTAGTTGGAGTCTTTGCCCGCCTTCGAGGTGGTGACGTTGGATCAGGTTGTTCAGGTGTTTTTTGTTCCGTGTCTATGGATTTGTTTGAAGCGATAGACTGGGTTCGTTTTCTTGTTACTGGTGTACGGATTTCGATCTCTTTCTCTGGTTCTGTAGTGGATTTGTTTGAGGACGTTGATTTGGCACGTTTTCTTGAGCGTGTTGATTTTTCTACTTCTTTTTCAGCAGTTTCTTCTGCCTCCTGCACTTTTTCTGCAATCTCTGAAGCCTTTTCAATAACTTCAGAGGCGTTTTTAGAAACTTTGGTGACTTTTTGTGTTTCTTTTAGAACGTTTTGAGTAGGTTTCGGTGTTTCATCAGTAACCATAGGAACTTCTTCCATAACCACTGGTTCCTTTTTAGCAAACTCTGATACTTTTTTTAAAATCTCTTTTTGTTTTTTTGTAACTTTTACTTCTTCAACAACTGGTACTTCATCAACAGATTTTGACTCTTCTTCTGCAACCTTTGTTACATTTTCTGTTATCTCTGTTTTTTCACAAATCTTTTCTTTTTTTTCTGCATTCTTTAGTACTTTTTCAATAAGTATTGGTACTTGTTCAGTGGCTTTGGGCTCTTTTTCGGCTAACTCTGGCACTTTATCTGCCTCCTTTACTGATTCTATTGTAATCTTCTTATCTATTTCTGTAGGAATTATATCAATATAACTAAGACCATCTACATTGTCGATTGGAGCTGAGATTTCAACTTGTTCTGCAGCTGGTTCGGGTACTGTATAATAATAATTAAATGCTATGAAACAAGGAATTATAGTTTTTCCCACGATATTGTTTGAATATAGGCTGTACGGGTAAACACCGTTCTCCTTGAAACCAGTGGTTTGGTTTCGTTTATAAAACGTAATATCAATGAAAAAAACAACCTTTTTTTTTAAAGAAAATCTGCTGTTTTCCACATGATCATTTCACCCTACACGCAAGGGAAACAAACATGCATCTCAATACGGGAGGGGGCACGGGGCGCGGGGACCACGCCGCGTGGCCCGACTCCGACGCACGGGTCGCGACCCCGGTCAGTCAGCTGTCATTCTCGCTAGCGAGCGCACGTCAAGCGTCAGCGTCGTTAATTTCTCACGCGTATTTTTTTTTACTCCCTCGTTTATTTTATATTTAAGTCAATTACCCATGGTTTAAGTGACAACGGTGTTTACCCTTACATCCTGTATATTTAAAGTAGTTTGCTAATTATTTAGACGAGTTTATCTTCTTATTATTACATTAAAAAGAACATAAGATACTTTTATAGACGACTTAGATTCATTCTTGATGGATGGTTCACAGAAGGGAGAAATATAAGATGTGGAATTATTTAGGAGACATTAGCCCAAGCAGTGGGACAGAATTGGTTATAAAGAGATAATTTACAGAATTATTTTAAACTCATTGATATTTTATGTCTTACCTGTATCCATTTGCTCATCGGGAGTTTCACCGCTAGTATTAACCTTATCGCTGTCACCAGAATAGTTCAGATTTAAATCCGACTTATCAGAATTATGTAAAGAATTATCATCAGTCATCAGCGAAAAGTTAGCTTGATTTAGCGGATCATTGGAACTTTCAATCTGCGTTAGGTTCTGACTATCAAATTGATATTTTTCTTCATTTTCGTTATCTTTTATTTCAGTGTCTGTATCTTTGATTTCAGTTTCTTTTTCTTCTATTTCTGCAACTTCAATGTTATTTTCTTCTGATTTTGAGCTGTTTTTGGACTGTTCGTCTATTTGTAGTTTGTCACTAGAGTCGTCGGAGTCTGCAATAGATATAACTTCTTCGTTGTCTTCCTCGGCCTCTTCGCTTGATAAACTTGGCTGAAAATAAATGTTTTTGGTATCTGGTATCTCCATATGGAATAAGGATATTACGTGTTTACTTTTCTAAACTAGAAGGTGTTTCGAGTTCTAGTTCGTTACTTTTTTCAAAACAAATGCTTTTAAAGATAGCGTACAAAATCTCTGACAAAACTAAAATCAACGAAATAAAAATACTATGGTAATTCTCGCAGTTCATGACTGGCATGAAAATGGTTACTGGCTAAGCCATACATCTTTTCGCTAAACTAATTATATTTTTTATTTTAACGGATTTTCGAACTATAATAAAATTACCGAGAAGATCTAACAGTATTTAATAATCACGGAAGAGAAAAAACAGGTGGAACTGCAATGCAACAAAATTACTATAGGAACCGTTGTCGCCAAACTCACACACATAATCCGATAATCATATAATGCACTACAAATAAACAATTCGTTTGATTTGTCGTTTTAGTTTTAGTCAAAACTAGCATAAGCCATAGATCCTACATCTGGAAATAAACCTTCAGGCTCTGTAGATAGGATTTATTTTACTTTAGCTCAGAAAGTATTTACAACGTTTTGTAATCTAAAGTCAAACTAGATTCGATTGCCGAGTAAATTCCGCTACTCGACCATAGATGGCAGTATTTTCAGTAGTCCCAATTTTAAACTTAATGAGCATAAAAATAAGGTCGACATTCGCGTCATAGGTCGATATCTATTGCTACTCGACCAATGCCGCACATGCATTGAATTTTAATTACATTATCGATATCGATAGATATTTTTTTTGAATTAAACAAAAAATTGGGTGTCTTGTTGAGAGTTCAGTAATAAAACTGTAGGAAGAATAACGTAGTGTTATTTGAAAATAAAATAAATAACTGAAATAAAAATAATACTATTGAAAACAATACCAATAAAACAATGAACAGGAGAAAAAAATATTACTGTGTTTAATTTAATTTCAATTCAATCCATATTTTTAAGTGATAATAATAAAACATGATAACTGACTTGATTAAAAAACTTAATGATTTTCGAAAACGGTGAACTGTTCAGTGGCACTGGAGTGGCGTTGAAATATTTGTTGTACTGTCATTGACGCGGTTTGATGACTGAATGATCTTACACACCGAAATGACCGTTTAGTCAATGCAATGCAACGTCTCAGGCATCATTAAAATTATAATAATTACGTTATTATGTAAAAGTTTGATTACATTTTTGCTATAAAGCATCTATGCAACATAATACACTTCTTAAAATAAATTTCGTGTATGAATGTTAAGCGACCTATAGTGGTATTGTAATGTTATTTTGCAATAAATATTAAATGACTAATTTTATTTTATCGATATCCATCGATAAAACCAACATCCGACCCGACTGCATCACTAATTGAGTAGCGAAGTACTTTCCAGAATGAAATAGAGAATACAATCAATCTAAAATAAACTTTATTTTAATCATGTAAGGTTGATTTTAACCAGACGTTATATTAAATTATTAGTAAATTGAAATTAACTAAGATTTTATTAGAAAACAAATAAAACCGTACATATCGATGGTACGAAACACCTCAATTTTTAAGATTTATTCTCCTACTATCATTTTTGCGCTCCAAAATGGAACAATACGGTATAGCTACGGAAAAATAAATTTCTCGCGAGACTACCAACTCGACGCCATGTTAGAACACGACTGGGACCAAGTTAGCGTAACAACGCTTAATTGTGGCACGCGTGCCACGCCTACTTTGCAATTCCATGTTTTTTTCTCTTCCGTGTTAATAATAAATAATCTGTAACTAGTAAATTACCGAGTTGATTTTGGGACATATTTTACCATCACTGGTGGTCTGATCTTTTGTTGTGGCATACTTCCATTTTTCAGACTTAGAAATCTGCTGGCAAACCAATCTTTAAGTTAACAAATAATTTATAAGTCTAAATTATAATAGGTATGATGATTAATATTAGAAATGTTAAGTAAAATGAAATAATAATCGACAAAAAAATGTAAAGCGATGGAAATATGGAGAAATATGCTAAATCCTTTAAAAGTTTTAGGAAGGTATCATTCCTTTTCTTGACACTCGGTACGGACAATATATGGCGCTAGTATGAAGTTACGTAGTCATGACGTCACTTCTGTGATAGTGCCGTGTGTGTCTAGCAAGTATTTAAAAAAGTTTATAACTTGGCAATTTTTTAAGCTTTTACACTTTTTATAATATTGTTTGCACTATATGTACAAACTCTTTCTTCAAAGATTTCATCCCATTAACGAAATAAAATACGAGTTAAACCCTCTGGCACACAGGCAACTGAGGGTTTTAGTCAGTAAAAGTTTGACACATCCTCCTGCTCCACCCAGAGCGGGAGAAGTTATTTAATGATTTCACACCCAAAAAAAACCCCTCGCATGTCAAGTGTACACCATGTGTTCCGATAACAATAGAATTTATATTGTGTCTGCTAATTAGACGCGCGACGGGAGCACAAACAGAGTAGCGTTTTATGGCTGTTGTCTGCGCTGACTCTTATTCTAAGAGAGTCGCTTTAGATGAAATTCGTTCAGAGGCCGCGGTCGATCGAGATGGTTAAAATAAACTCACAAAGTACACCAACATGGTGACTGAATTGCGAGATTACATCAATAATATGTAAGTAATATTGTTTTGTAACTTACCTCACTTACAGAACTGACCTCCGACTCTTCTTCAGCCTCACTCTCTTCATCACTCGCAGATAAATCACTGATATCCGGCTCCTCATCAGACATATCCTGAATCTCATCTATCTCCCTCTCTATCTCTCCTATTTTCTTCTTCTCTTTCTGTTCAGCTGCACTCTGCTCCTGAGCCACATTCTCTTCCATTTCTACATCGCTATCATTAGTCATTAAACTGGACGGTTCTTGAGATATTTTAGAATCGTCTCTGAATTGTGAAGCATCACCAATACTGCTTTGAGCACTACGTAAGACAGATTTTTCGAAATCAGTCTGTATCATTTGTACGAAAGCAGCGAATGGTTTCGAAAGATTTTTGTCAGTTTCAGTGACGTTTTTATCTTCCAGTGTACTCGATTCTTCAGGAACACTGCTCTCATAACTATGTAGGACTGATTTGTCGAACTCAGTTTCGTTCAAAGTGAATGCCGGTAACGGTTTCAAGACTGATTCACTCTTTTGTACAACGACTTTTTCTTCGCGAATGCTGACTGAAGTATCACCTACACTGCTTTCATAACTATGTAGTACCGATTTCCGTGTACAAGTTTCATGTAATGTAGTAAATGCTGGGAGAGGTTTAAGGTCGGATTCGACGGTACTTTTGTCAGATTTAGGTTCTTTTTCACCAGTTTCTGATATGGTTGTATCTGTAGAACTTTGTAATACTGATTTGTTGACAATAGGAGATAGAGTAACGTCCATTAGACTGGGGACTTGTTTGAACGCTTTCATTGGAGTGCATTCGATAGCGACTTCGGGTCCATCTTCGGGAGATTCAGTTTCCATATCCAGGTCTGCTAGTTTTGCTTTAGCGATCAATATGTTTTCGAAAGCTTTGCGCGATAACGATTTCTTGGTTCGTGCTGAGGATTCTATTCTTGGAGAAATTAGTTTTTCTGGTGTTTTGGATCTGCTCCTAGAATTATGACAATGATATTGAGATGAAATATAGTGCAGTGGAGGTAAATTATATGCCTTTTTATGTATACTTGTAAACCTTACCGCAGAATGCGAGGAGTTTGTTTCAAGCCCAGATCTTGAACGACTTCTAATTCTGGTGTACGTGACCGGCTTCTACGAGTGTAAAATGGAAAAATGTTTCAATAACTTTTAAGCAGGTATTTAAACCATGCCGGAAGTAAAAGAATAGCACAATCCCATTTCTTCCCGTGGGTGTCGTAGAAGGCGACTAAGGTCTTACTAGAGCACGGGCAGCAGCGTTCTCTATGCATTTTACAACCAAACTGCGATCGCCAACCCGCCTGGCAAGCGTGGCAATTATGGCAAAACCCCCCTTTTGGGGGAGGCCTATGTCCAGCAGTGGACGTCTTTCGGCTGAAATTATGATGATGATTTAAATCATGCATAAACAAATTGGGAAACATTTTGAACTGGCACGGTTGGGACAATAACTGAGCGGTTGGAGTTCAATTTCCGTATGAAACAAATGTTTGTATGACCGTCGTACAGATAGTTTGTTCCAGTTTTGGCTGTTTGACTATTTTATAGCAATATTACATAACATCACGCCTTGTTTCCTCGAAAAATTGGGTGGAGGTGTGCCTATAATAGTACACTAATATTTCAAAGTCAAAGTCAAAGCATTTATTTCAAATAGGCACTTAAAAGGCACTTTTGAACGTCAACATTTACATTAAAATAGAATTGATTCTAGTCGCCCCTTCCAAAATGTAGTTTCGTATGGAGAAGAATGGGCAAGAAACTCCACCGTTACTCTTTTGAAATGTTTCAAGTACAATATTTAACATAGTACATTCACTATATGATTATGTGTGAAAACGATGCACCCAGAATAAAATTACCATACCAAAATAGGTAAACAGAATCAAATTGAAGCAATACAGATAAATTAATAATTATTATTTCGCCAGTTATGTTTAAGTCCCATATAAAAGGGGGCGAAAATATTGCCATCAACCGGGCAGAAATCCAGACTCCAGTGCTGAGAAATTCCAGATAGAAAAACCCAATAACACTTTGCCAGACCTGGGAGACGAACCAAGGACATCATGCTCAGAAGTAACGCTTGCAGCCACTAAAACAACGACGCATACAAAATTATCTATATCATCATCATTTCAGCCGAAAGACGTCCACTGCTGGACATAGGCCTCCCCCAAGCTCCGCCACTTCGACCGGTTCTGTGCTTCACTCTTCTATACAGGAAAAGTGTTTATCCAGTGCGCAAACTGTAACCATGAATTCAGCATATCATTCTAGACCCCCCAGAAATTTTTCGTCAGTTATACAAAAAAAAAAAACAGCTGTTTCATAGAAAAGTGCAATACGTGGTCAAAATATATGGAACAGCTTTTTTTTTTTATAACCGACGAAACATTTCTGCGCTGGGGGGTCTAGAATGATATGCTGATTTCATGGTTAAAATTTGCGCACTGAATAAAAACTTTTCCTGTGTAACAATTTTTTTTTACCTCAAACCACGTCGTGACGACGGCGATGACGAAGAAGACGATTCACTGTTTGTAGACTTGGTGGGTGACTCGGTGATGGCTTCCAGTTTGGGAGACTCCAACACGCCTTTGTCAAAACGTTCGGGAATGCGGGATTTGCTCCTGTTAGGATACATAGAAAAACATTTACAAGCTCATACATTTGGTTTTGTGCTGTCCGTTATCGATTTTATTAGATTGAACTATCGTCGCCTTTCGAAAACTATAATGTAAATTGAATCAGGTACACTTTTTAGCGAAAGACAATACCAAGTGCCTTTACGCACAAGTCCATTCATGTAAATAAAATTATTTTGCGTCTCAGCTCACTAGAAAGTACTAACATTACAGTTGCCGTAATAGATTTTTTGCTTATTTCATATGATGTCACAATTTCACGAAACTATTGTATATTAATTTCGGGGTATTTTTGGGCATATCTTTAGAAGATATGACTGATATAAATGATTTTGTTTCTGTAACTAGGTTTGTACAAGCACATTTTACACGTCAATCTTATTTAAAAAAAAAAAAAAAACTAGATGAGGTTGGCGTTTTCTATCTGAGAAGGCGAAACAAACTCACAGATCACAGTCTCTTTTAAAGTCCATACATAATCTTGGTCAGATCATGTGAAGACTATGTAAATTGGTGTCTGAAATGATTTTTGGTATAGTCTCGGCAAATAGTATAAACTCTAAAGGCACGTGCATAGGCACCGATTTATGTACAGTACAACTATTTTCTTAATGTCCCTCGGCAAACTTCGTGTTTCGTCAGTTGACGGATTTCTATCAGTTGCCAAAGGGCAACTGATAGAAATCCGTCAAGTGCAAAGGCACTTGGTGCAGACGGGCCGGTCTCAAACGACTTGGAAGTATATAGAGTTGTTAATAACTTAATGTATTTTATTTTAAAAATAGGAGTAAAACTCGTTTATATTTGGAAATGCGATGATTCCCAAGGGACATTAAGAAAATCTGTGTACTGTAAGTACCTCAGTTGTCTCGGCACACTCAGCGTGGTCCTGACCGGGTGTGGTTCACTCTCAGTTTCCTGTTTGGGCAGCTCCGGTATAGGAGCTAGTAGTGGTGACGTGCGCGGGCTTAACTCTGGTGTTCGCGATCGGCTCCTGTGATAAAGTAAAAGTTTAAGTCTTATGTGGATTTTGCACGAATATAATTATGGATCTATGTAACTTTATGGAAACGCGCTATTACTTCGTTTTCGGTTAGCATTCTTTCTTACTGTTTTTGTTTTTATTCGGCTCCTAAGGCTAAGGATCCTAGCGTGATGTTAAGTACAGACGCCAGCACATCAAGTTATCCCAAACTGTCAAATTTCCCCAATTGAATATAAACCTTATCGTTTTGTAATAAAGTAGAAAAACTATCAAAGAAATTTGACAGATTGGGGTAGTTTGATGTGCTGTCTGCTTTCGTCAAGAATTGGGCTATCATATGCAACTTTTTTTTTCCAAATCCGACTGTTCGTTTCAGAGATTAGCCCGATCAAACAAACAAACAAAAAACATAAAACTCTTCAGCTTTATTATAAATATAGATTATATGACCCATGTAACGTTATGCAACCTGTTTCTCGCAAGTCATCAAGATGCTTTGTCAAATCATCAAGATACTTTGTTAAATTCAAAATATGCTAAAAAGACACAGTTAGGTACATGACATATCAATAAGAAAACTGTCAATGGCGACACCATAAAGTTACTTTACTTTGATGTTTGCGAGAAGGGAACAAGGTTTATAAACAGTTCGATATGTCGATAAAAACATAACTCTTGATGTATTTATATAGATTTGCACACAGATGTAGTAGTAGTACTAGCAACCGGTGTGCGTGTATGACCAGAGGCGTTAGTGTGAGTTTCGAGCGCGTTCGGCGCTCCGATTGGCCCTGAATTGGTGACGGACCAATCGAGGAGCCGAACGCGCTCGAAGCGTTTGATCGTAGCAGGTGGTGTTCTGTAGTGTCTGCCTACCCCCATGGAAAAAAGCTGTGAGTCTATGTATGTCTATGTATGCACACAGATACGATACGGTTGGCTAGTAAGATTATTATAATTTTCTTACCTTGTAACTCGGCTACTTCGCAATGGTGTAACTATGGGAGAATCTATTCGTTCAGGCGTCGTAGGTCGACTTCTATAAGAAAATATTCAGTGTTTTGTATAATCTTAAGAAAAAAAAGTATTTACATGGGTAAGTACTGGTTCAAAAACCATAGTATTTTATTATCTTCTGGGCCAGAGGACAGATTATAAATGTATTTGAGGAGCATAGATGATATTTGAGGACTTTCAATTTATACGGGTGCGGTTGAATATCATTATTTTCCATGCAGCTGCTGCCTATCTGACCTCTACAACCCAGTCACTGGGTAACACTATAAAGGCAAAAAAAAAGAAGAAAACTCACCTATTAACCAGCGGCGTACTCTCACTAGCCGCCCGAATACCCCTCCTCCCTTTCGGCGTCTTCGGCAATTCCCGCCTCTCTTCGGCTATCTCCGTCGTCTTCGTAGCAGTGACAGTTACATTGACATTCAGCTCTAAGACCGAACGTTCGACGTTTGAATCATTTTGTTCGGTTCCAAATTGACGTTCAGATGTTTCTGATGGGTACTTGTGCCGTTTTTCTCCTGAGTAGCGTGGATTTATGAGGGTTACGGGAATGTCTGCTATGCTTTCTATGGAGGTGTTTGGATCGTCAGAAAGACTGCTGTTGACAGATATGGAGAGAGATCGCCTCGCGCGAACTGTATCTTTGAACTGTTTTCTCGTCTTTACTGACTCTTCTGTGGCTAATTTCTTAGGTGGAGACTCCAGAGGATGGGTCTCAGTCTAAAAATAAATATGGTGTTGTTTGAATTAAAGCTCAGTAAGTAAAACACGTTAACGGCCGCGACTTACGAGTTGTAGATCGTGGGTACGATCCCAAACAGGCAATTTACTTTATCTAAATTATTTCATCATCATTGCTCTCAAAACGGTGAAGGAAAACATCGTAAGGAAACCGGAATGTCCTAGAACCAAAACTTCAAAGACATGTGAAATCCGCCAACATGCACTGGGTCTGTGTGGTGGATTACGGCCCACTTCTTCTCACAGATAGGAATCCTGTGTCCCAGCAGTCGTAACATTATAGGCTGATATATAGTAACAATTTAAATCTGTCAACAGATACATCCGTCTTACTCTTATACAGCAGCCGCAGATCGCTCTATCTCTTTCTTACACTGAATGTGACACGTCATCAATTCTACTGAAAACGGCTGAACGGATTTAGATGAAATTTGGCACACAGATAGATTATAACTTAGATTAAAACATAGGATACTTTTTATCCCGGTAGTACGTTCCCGTGGGATAAGTTCTGGCCTTCACGCGGGCGAAGCCGCGGACGGAAGCTAGTACATTATACAGACTTACCATAGCATGCGACGTGGTAGTAACAAAGCTATCAACAGATACGTCCATCTCTTTCTCTTGTACAGCGGACGCGGATCGCTCCATCTCTTTCGCACGCTGTACGTATGAAGGCTCCATATTCGATGTGTGTTGAGGAGACGGCGTTGATTCGGATTCCGAGGCAGTCGGGATTGTGAAGCGGAGATGTCTGAAAATTTGACATAGTTTCGGGTTATTTTCACTGAAAAATTATAACCGAGGGTATTATCATCATCATTTCAGCCGAAAGACATCCACTGCTGGACATAGGTCTCCCCCAAGCACCACCACATGGGCCAGTTATGTGCTTCCCGCATCGAGCGGATTCTTGCGGCCTTCACCAGCAGACTTAGCAGGACACTTTCTATTTCTACGAAGAATAGACACAGCTCTTTCCATACAAAGTGACATTTCGTTTCTATATTTTTGACTCGCACCGTAGAAATCCTTCTACAATCTGTCATTTTGTCTTTCGTTTCTAACGATCTTTGTCTAGGTCTTTTTTTAAGTAGACTATTTCAGAAGAAAGTTTTCTTCCCAAACTGTCAAAATCACACTGACAACAAACTTACTAGACGGCCACAAAGTATACACGGTTTTCTACAAAATCATGATTTGTTTTGAACGCATAACTGTGATAATTAATAGAAGAACAAAGCTATCTTCTCCTAATTTACATAATTTAGTTAATAGAAATGGTTAAGGCCAATATTACTGTAATATCTTTTCTTTGAGAACTTATATATGACACTTTGATAACTTACACTTATATACGTGACTAATAAAAATCTTAAAATTCAGAACCAAACAGAAAAAAGAATCCTATGTCAAAACAAATAATTTTGAATCGAATTACTAATGTAAAAGAGTGAATTTCGTGAAAACTGCAGTTGACTCTTTCTACTTTGCTGCCGTCATACTGTCTACACGGAACGTCATTTTTGTCTATTCTTCCGTCGACAAAACGGTGCTCGTGCTAAGCCTGCAGGTCAACGCTACGACTTCCATCATCGTCTTACGACAATGTTTTGTTTCCCGCATGCCTGAGCAAATCCGCATGACACTAGAAACCTAACTTCGTTCATGCGTCATATTCACATAATTATAAAATGACAAGGTTTTTATTAGTTAGGTCAAGGTTTTAAACATTTTGAAGGACTATTAATTTCGGTAAAATCTGACTACAGTTTTGGGATAATATACTATGATGATGCAAAGATAACTAAAGATAAATAACAAACTTGTTAGCGTCGCTGTAATGTGTGTGGTTGCTGGCAGTTTCCAGCAGTTCCTCGTCACTGTCTCCAAGGTACCGGGAGTCTGCGGGAGAGGGAGCTTCTCTGTCTATGTCTGAGTTTCTACGAGTCTGTAAAGAGATATATATAATCAGCCTATGCCCACTGCTGGGACAGCCTTCCTCTCGGTGAGAGGGAGTGGGCTGTTATCGACCACGCGGGCCCAGTGCAGGTTGGTAATGTCAAATGTCTTCCTTTTTTGGTTCTAGAACATGCCGTTTCCTCACGATGTTTTACTTCACAGTTTTGAGAGCAGTAGTGATGAAATTATTTACACAAAGTAATGCGCCTGGCTGGGTTCGAACACACGACCTATAACTCGTAAGTCGCGGCCGTTACCACTAGGCCACCACTGCTCACATGAATAGATAAATGATATCTTTCTAAAACTGTCTTATTGTTTTTCTAATATCAATATAGGCAGGCGGTTGATTTGATGACACACAGATAATAATAATTTTGTCAAGCATAGAAACGAGAATGATAACACAATACCAAGCAGGTTTATAGTTGGAAGACTTATAAGTTTGTAACCGTTTTTTAACCCTAAAAGTGTGTTTATAAAGCCAGTAGCTTAAATATACACACGTATGATGAATTGATTTAATAATCAGTCGATTTTTTGACAAACAAATGCTACCACTGATTGTATATCGATCCCTGACAACTAAAATAAGGTTTACACTGAAATTATTGAAGTGTATTCGAGGAATTGGGAATTGGAATTGGGGAGGACGGCACGGTTGGCGCAGTGGTTCAGCGATCGACTGCTGCGCTGCGTGTCGCGGGTTCGATTCCCGCACGGAACAAATATTTGTATGATCTGCAAGTAGTTGTTCTGGGTCTGGCTGTTTGTGTATGTGAGTTTAAATGTTTGTAAACGCACCCACGATACAGGAGAAATTCCTAGTGTGGGGCAACGTTTTAAAATAAATAAATAAGTATTAGTTGAATCATCGTCATCATTTCAGCCGGAAGACGTCCACTACTGGACATAGGCCTCCCCCAATTTCGGGGGGCTTGCCGTAATCGCCACGCTTAGCAGGCGGGTTAGCGATCGCAGTATGGTGGTAAAATGCATAGAGAACACTGCTGCCCATTCTCTAGTAAGTCCCTTAGTCGCCTCCTACGACACCCACGGGAAGAGATGGGATGGTGCTATTCTTTACGTCCGACAGCATACGGAACGAGTTAGTTAAATAACTTAATGATAACATACCTTCAAAATACTATGCGGCGTACCAGGCCTGTCAGTAAACATCTTGCAATCAGGACTCTGAACATCGGGCATGTCAAGCAGTATCGACATCTGACTGCTCAACTTTTCACTGACTTGGAACGAGTTACCCATCTTAGGAGTCTTGGGAGTACCCGTGAGGTCTAGACGAGCGCGTTTTGGAGGTGTCGATTCTGATGGCTGTTGTTCAGAGGATAATATGCTGTCGAACATGAAATACACTTTGAATTAATTAAAAGTGCTTTATGGATACAATGCAATTAAAAGAGCAATTGCGATCTTATCGCGACACGTGATAAAAATGTCGATTGATAGTGGAGCTATAGTCTTAAGTATGACTAGCTTTTCCCCGCAGCTTCGTTCGAGTGGAGGTCGGTAGTAATCCCACAGGAATGTACCTGGATAAATAGTATCCCATGTCCTAATCTATAAATTTACGTCATGGTGTACTGACGTAAATGGTGTGTGCCAAATTACATCGAAATTCGTTCAGTCCTTAATTCTTTCGCATTGATTATGTTAAGGTATGGATTAATAAGTGAATTTTATACTATTTGAATTATTTTTTGTGCAAATAGTTTTAAACTAGAGATGCGCCGAGTACTCGTTTATTACTCGGTACCTCGCATTTTGGTAGTACTCGTTATCAGCCGAATAACTCGGTTTGACTGTCGAGGTACTCGAAAACAACGAAGTTATAACCTGACCTCTTAACAATATAATAATGTAGATTAGTCATAGTCAGAAAAGTAACTCGGTAGCACTTTTAGGATCTTAACGATGTTGCGGCGCTGTAGAATATGCTAATTCCTCATAGCAATGCCAAATGCATTGCATTCTTCTATAATATTTGAAGCGTTGACCTCTTAACAATATAATAATGTAGATTAGTCATAGTCAGAAAAGTAACTCGGTAGCACTTTTAGGATCTTAACGATGTTGCGGCGCTGTAGAATATGCTAATTCCTCATAGCAATGCCAAATGCATTGCATTCTTCTATAATATTTGAAGCGTGACGTACGTTCCCAATACCTGCGTCAACCAAGTACCTCGGCAGAGTACTCAGTTCGGTAAAAATCATCATCATCATTTCAGGCGAAAGACGTCCACTGCTGGACATAGGCCTCCCCCAAGCTCCTTCACTTCGACCGGTTCTGCGCTTCTCGCATCCAGCGGATTCCTGCGGCCTTCATATGGTCATCGGTCCATCTTGTGGGAGGCCTTCCAACACCACGTCTTCCGTTACGCGATCGCCACTCCAGAACCTTTCGGCCCCATCGGCCATCTTTTTGCGAGCAATGTGCCCTGCCCAGTGCCACTTAAGTTTGGCAATTCTTAGGGCTATGTTGGTTGCCTAAGTTCTCCTGCGGATCTCTTCATTCCTGCTTCGATCACGTAGGGAAACTCCGAGCATAGCCCTCTGTGTGACTTTTAGTCTTCTGATAAGCCCCATTGTAAGCATAATACCTAGCAATACTCCGTACTCGCCTACTCGGTAAAACTTGGAGTCATCTCATAATCAGCCTATAACGTTCCCACTGCTGGGACACAGGCCTCCTCTCTGTGAGAGGGAGTGGGCCGTAATCCACCACGCGGGCCCAGTGCGGATTGGTAGATGTCACAAATCTTCGAATTTTTGGTTCTAGGACATGCCGGTTTTCTAACTATGTTTTTCTTCACCGATTTGACAGCAGTGAGGATGAAATTACACTAAGTAAAGCGGGGTGCGGGGCAGCCCCAACAGCCTCTTGGTCACCGTGGCCAACAGGGCGGATGGTCTGATGCTCAGGCACTGGACCAGGACACAAGTATTTCCTTCAAACCGTGCCTTGAAATAATGTGTTGATTGCACCTATTGCATTTTTGATTATTTTGGCATTATTAGTAATGATTACCAAAATTTTGGCAAATGTATGTACTAACGCTAGTGTTTATGATGTGTAATTAGCAGAGGTGGAATTAGGTAGAGTTATTTATGTACTTGCATCGAAATGTTGATATTAATATGGATCTTCCCGGGATTTCTAATTGAAATTTGGCAACGTCGCGCGTGTAGTGGTTGGTTTTTGGACCTTTTGTTTAATAGCTCACAGGATTTTTCTGCTCTTCAAAATTAATCCCGGGATTTGGGACATATCCACTTTATTCTTTCGTTGTATGAAATCAGTGTAAGTACATAATTAACTCTACCTAATTCCCACCTCTGGTAATTACTAACAAATTGGATTTTAATATCTGTTAAATAAATGATTATGATTAAAGCGCCTGTCTGGGTTTAAACCTACGAACCACAGATACAACTACAAAACCTGTACTCGGCGCATCTCTATTTAAAACATAGGTAAATAAAATTGTTGGTATAACTTCACGTGACATGACGATAACGGTGACCCAAATAAAGACAAATAAGAAGTTCTTAACTTTTAAATTCAAGGTGATTACGCGAGACGTTAGCCTATTGCTCTTTACTCCGTCGGTTTCAAATTAGCAAAAGATGTTCACAATAATGGTCGCTCGAAATTGTATATGGTGTAGTGATGCGGCAGTATAAATGTGTGTTATCGATGTTTCTAATAATTTCCGCAATAAGAGTAAGTTAGCATTTCAATGTTATCCGTTTATTTTATTTTTTTCGCATGAAGTTTATATCTAATTAGTAGTTTTGTTGGTAGATTAATTTAAATGCAAAAAATTGCTAGTATCACAATTTCAGCCGAAAGACGTCCGCTGCTGGACATAGGCCTCCCTCAAGCTCCGCCACTTGGACCCAGTTCTGTGCTTCTCGCATCCAGCGGACTACTGCGGCCGTCACAAGGTCATCGGATGCTTGTATGAAAGAAATGAATATGCAAAATTCTACGCCATTCTATTCTGTTCATATACCCTACTTTTCAGACAGTATAACACTAACCCGGTAAGGAACACCCCTACCATATGATATATTTTTCTTCAACAAATGTGTATTAATTACTCTTTGTACAGATTGCCGATAATGATTGTGTCACATCACTTATTTCAATGACAAAAATAAATTTACACGAGATAAAAAGGTTGTTAGTCGTTGCTGTTTTCAATGAATAAACACCATTCACTATTAACTATGCAAAAAAAAAATGAAGATTCTGTTTGTAATACCAACATAGCAACTGTTTACTAAATGCATATTATGAAAGTATATACGGTACTTAAAAAATAAAACTACTTTAAATTGTTGTCTATCTGTCCGTTTGTTCAGGATATTCACCGAAACGCCTTAACCGATTTTGATGGGATAATAAGACGGGGATAAGACATTGGCTACTTTTTGTAACGCGTTCACTTGAGATAATTTCCGACAGGCACGAAGGCGAAGCCGCGGGCACAGCTAGTTCATGAATACAATAGCAAACATTACTGGAGAATTAATGTGGGTGTTCATCCATTCGAGGTATCCAGGCGAGATGTTATGTATATTTAACAGTTACGTGGGGATCTACATAGTCTAAATAAAATCAAGGTCTCGCATTCCGGGAGTGACACATGCTTACGTCACTATGTAGTTGCCACTCTATTGCAAACAAACTTAAAAAAAAACAACTGACTTCCGGAAAAACACTACAAAGTGAAAAATAACTTTAATTTCGGAAGTCGGTGACTTTGGATATGTATTTTATTTTTTGCCACTGCCTTCCGAAATTAAAGTTATTTTTCACTTTGTAGTGTTTTTCCGGAAGTCAGTTGTTTTTTAAGTTTTAATTTTTTCTTTTTAGGTATAATACATACCAATTCGATATTTCATCATCCTTGGGGTCAAAAGCAATCGTGGTTGATTTGCAGTAATTTTTTTAAGAGTTTCGTTGTCTGTCTCCGAAACTCATCATCAGATATATATACGAAATTTAAATGGGATTATTTCGGAATAAACTCCTTTCGAACAAAAAAAGATTTTTGCAAATCCGTCTATATATGACGGAGTTATGCCCGAACATACATAAAAAAATATATAGATATAAACATGTCGAATTGATAACCTCCTTCTTTTTGAAGTCGGTTAATAAAACACGAAAATTTACTATTTATTATTACGCTTCTGCCAGCGGTTTCGCCCGCGTAGAATTAGTTCCACGGTAACGTATTACCGGGCTAAAAAGTATCCTATATGTTATTCAAGGTTTTAATCTATCTGTGTGCCAAATTCCATCCAAATCCGTTCACCCGTTGTTGCATGATTGAGTTACAAACATCCATACATCAAAATATCCAAACATACAAACTATCTTAGTAAGATAAGATTTACAGTCACCAATCTGCTAAAAATATATCAGCATTTAAATTGTCGTTTTGTTTTTCTAATCAAAGGAAACAATTCAATTTAAATACATATATACCAACGTAATTGTTAATTAAAACCTCATTGCCTTATCATGTTCGTACAGATAATAAGGGTGATTGGGGAGTTATTATTACACACTACTGGTAACACTGCGGTGATGACGTAGACTTGTGTGTCCCACGTGACTACTGTGTCTCGGAATGCTGGCGAAGTATATTATTATACCATGGTGATCCACAGTATGAAAAAGTTAATGTGTAGGCTATTTAGTGTGTTTTTAAATAGTGACGCGCTGATATAGTGTCCAATTCCCAGATAAGTTCATTGTTATTGGTTCTGTTTTGGTTGTCTTTAGGTTAATACTTGTGTTGTTGTATCATAGATAGACGAAAAAGGTCATCAATAAAAAAAATCTTTTGAAACGCGAATTTCAAAATAATTTCAAAAATATTTGCTGTTCCCTACACTTGGTCGAATTGAATGAATGTTCGAAACAGCTGATTATTATGAGGGTCACAGAAAAAATTGTTAAAAAGATGAGGGCAATGAACTCTTTTTAGGTTTTAAGTAATTTTTACACCAATGACTAACCTCCTCCTCCGTTAACTTGTATAAATAAATATAAGTATAATTTACCTTCTAGTTCTAGTCAACTTCGGAGTGCAGATAAACGGCGTATCTTCAATATTCAGCGCACGTTTGATGCCTCTGCGCATCTTTGGCTTAGACATCCATGTTTCACTAGCATTCTCTATGGTATCCTATTAAAAAAATAACATACGGCCTAGGTTATCTTTAGACAATCGAGCCATTTTGAATTCGGAACTTTATTTCGACAAACACAAAGTTCCAATTACAAAAAAAGTTAAACCTGAAACTAGATTTTAAATTTTTCATTAAGAACTTTACCTTTATCGGGATAAAGTTCAAAATACAATAACCGTCTCAAAGTTATTGTTTGTAGTATTTAAAGCTGTATTATACACCAGAGTTCATTGTTCACATAAAAAAATGGACTGTGCTATTTTATTTTTACAAAAGCATCAACCGTGTATCATATTATTATGGCGTCATTGCATAGATTTATAGTTTTATGTAGGCCGTAATAATCTTTAGAAATAATAAAAAGGCTGATTTGCATACTAGTATTTCTTTTGAGTCATAGGCGCGGTTAGGAACAGTGTGAAGCCATTTCAGTCATGATGTTTTTGGCATATCAATATCGCATACAAGATTATTTTGATACATTATAATCACATTCAGTAAAAAAAAAGTCAATTTGTAGGCATGTAAATATACTGTAGATAAAACAAACAACACAAAATTTAGAGAACTTACTTGAATAAACGATGATTTGTATGTAAAAGTATTTTTAGGCGACTTCGCCTTTACGTAGACGGACATCGGCTTTGGTGCAATCACTGTAAACAAAACATTACTATACAGTAAGATAGATATATTCGCCACGAAGATTAAACCAATAACTGGTGCGATCGAATAATAAGTAATAATGATTTCTACTAATCTTACTTATTTTGTGTGAAAGAGTTTCTGTGGCAAATAAACCTATTTTTAACCCCCGACGCAAAATGAGGGGTGTAATAAGTTTGACCACTATGTGTGTGTCTGTCTGTGGCACTGTAGCGCTTAAACGGGTGAACCGATTTGGGTTGCGGTTTTTTTTTCTTTCGTTCTTTTAAATCATGTGTTGCTTAACTAATTTTGTTTTTTTTTCTAGCTTCTGCTCGTGATATCATTATCATTGTCAGCAGCGCCTGCGCAAGACATCTTTTTCTCGTGGCGTTCTTTCTTTCTTCTTTTTTACTCGGTTCCTTAGGGTCGTAGCGTGATGTTAAATAGCCTATAACCTTTCTTAAGAATTGGGCTATCAAATGCAAGAATTTTTCAAATCCGACTAGTAGTTCCAGAGATAAGGGGCCATCCATAAATTCATTATCATTTCAGCCGAAAGACGTCCACTGTTGGACATAGGACCTCTCCCAATTTGGGGGGTTTTTTCATAATCGCCACGCTTGGCGATCGCAGTATGGTGGTAAAATGCATAGAGAACGCTGCTGCCCATTCTCTAGTAAGTCCCTTAGTCGCCTCCTACGACACCCACGGGAAGAGATGGGATGGTGATATTCTTTACGTCCGGCACCATACGGAACTCCGGCACCAACATACCATAAATTACGTCACACAAGTTTTATGAGTTTTTGCCCCTCCTCCCCCGTCTTTGCTATGTCACACTTGGTCACAATTGTGAAAGACTCTCCCCCCTTGTGTTCAATAAAAATAAAATAAAACTTTAACAAAAGCAAACAAGTCAAAAGGCAAAAAAAGCAGGAGGTTCTCAAGTCGACGTGTATATTTTTTTTTACGTGTGACTTTGCTTTACTTTTTACTGAATCGTCCGATTATGAAAATTGTTTTTTTTATGGGTAATTTTTTATTAAAATTTATTTTTGTAGTGCTGTCGCTGACCATCATGTGAATGGAGACTACTGATGAAATTTAAAATATGTATATACGAAATATTTATAAAATGATAACGTACCGTGCGGCTCTACATCTCTACTGTCCAGCGCGTAATGCGCGACAGTGTTAGCGATGGCCGGTATAGACGCGCACACCACTTCCACGATGGCGTCTCTTGCGCTGTCTCTGTCCATCATGTCGAACAAAGACTCTACTGACGTTGAGACGTCTTTGGCTCGAGGCTTTTGTAGTTTTAGCTTGTTGTTGTAACGTTCTGCTTCTAAGTACCTTAAAATAATAATAAAACATGTCAGGACGAAAAGTAGGACTAAAATCATTAAGGTTCGCTAAAAGAGCAGAAATCACACCAAAATCCGTCCGGCGGATCTCGGATAATGGTGCCGATTGTTTTGTACACTATCTAGATTTGTAGACGTTTTTCTATTCTGTGTTTTCATTCCTCTAACTACCTGGTACTTATTGACTGGCCTGCACTGTCCTCCCATACCTATTATCACTGTAATTTGAAAACATTGTTAAAGCCAATTATTTTTAAGAGTAACCGTGGAGTTTCTTGCCGGCTCTTCTCCATAGGAAACGACAAATTGGAACCGTGCACCTAGCTTCTGACGTTTCATAAGTGCCCATGCAGGCTTATGTGAAATAAAATATTTTGATCTCTAAAATAATAGTATTGCTATCTCTTATTGACAGACTGTGAACAAAAAGTCGAACTGTCAAACTAAAATACATCTCGATCGCTTTGAATTTGAATTTAGCGTGATTTCAAGTATAACGAATTTGGTTCTTCGCAGTTCCGTCGAAGAAAATGTAACAGTTCTTACATTTTTCGGACTCTTGTTTCATTGGAAGGCAAAAGATAGCAATAGCCTAAATTAAGTTTAGTTGGTACACAAAAGAATTATCACCTATGTCCGGCTAACGCTCACTGGATATTTTTTTTTATGAAGACAGCTATTGTCTAAAAGCTCGGGCCAACTAGTGAGAAAAGATAATAAGAGTGGAATAATCCACATGACAATAAGCTTCAATTTTAAGCGCCAACAGTCCCTATGACTCAATTTACTTGATATCAGGTTTGATATGGAAAGGATGGATTTTATGGCGCATTGGATTCTAAACGCCATGCCCAACGCTGAGAGATGAAAATCGGACAACGTATTTTTTCCACGCGCTGGGATGCAGTCTTTCAGATTCTCAATGCTCGCTTCAACACCGACAGTTGAAAAATCCCGCCGTGACATTTTTACGTTCGTTCTACCTGGGCTGTACGAGTAATTCACTATGACCACTTAACGATTCTTTACTTCGAAACCAAGTCAATTCCTTAGATCACACACGACATCTGCTAATAAATATCGACAAATTGTCTTGGAACATAAAGAATATGACATTTCGATTCCTTACCGTTACATTGGTTTCTACAAAACACGATATTGACATAGTTTGAACGTAGTAAGATTCGGCGGGGAATCATTATAACCATACAGAATTGGGGCCCTGGTCATATCTATGCAGTTTTTATACGAAAATAAGGACAAAGTATCTTCAATAAATACGAAAAGACATAATTACTGACTTACCTAGACTGTTGCAAGTAATACATGACTAGAATATCGGAAGTGTGCGGTTCGTGGCAATCTTCTAGATACTTCACAAACATCTCTTCTTCAAACGGCGACATAGTCACTTGCAGTATTTTGGCTAGATTCCCAGTGTTGCGACAACCTGAGGAGACAAATGTTATTTGTAAGATTGACCTAACAATCCATGCGAATTCTTTCAAAAAACTTTTTTGTTCTTGTTCTATACTTTTTAACCGACTTCAAAAAAGGAGGAGGTTCTCAATTCGACTGTTTTTTTTTAATGTTTGTTGGCTCCGAACTTTTGACTGGGTGAACCGATTTTGATGATTCTTTTTTTCCGTGTGGTCCGATTAAAATTTCGTATAGATCTGATGATGCGTTTCGGAGACAGACAACGGACCTCTTCAAAAAATGACAGAAAATCAACCGAGATTGCTGCTATCGCATAAATATGCATTGTTTTTGCCCCAAGGATGATGACATTTCGAATTGGTGTGGGGTAGGTACTATAACTAAAAAGTGAAAAATAAAAACTTTTTCCAAAAAAAAACCGACCTCAAAAAAACACTACAAAGTGAAAAATAACTTTAATTTCGGAAGTCCGTGACTGGTGACATGAAAATTAAATAAAAACCATATTTAAAGTCACCAACTTCCGAAATTAAAGTTATTTTTAACCGACTTCAAAAAGGAGGAGGTTCTCAATTCGTCGGAACCTTTATTTTATGTAGGTTCCCCGATTACTCGAAGATGGCTGGACCGATTTGGATTTTTTTTGTTTGTTCACTTTGTAGTGTTTTTTGGAAGTCGGTTTTTTTAAAACTTAGTGATCAAGGATTAATTTTCAGGAAAATAATCAAATAATCATCTGCCTAGCCTTTTCCCAACTATGTTGTGTTCGGCTTCAAGTTTAATCGGATACAGCTCAAAATAAATAATAATAAAAACACGGGTCGATCTTCAAGGCGAAGCAACATTTGCCAAAGTTGGTCTGTGGACGAATATCTATGTGCCTTGGAAGGCATGTTAAGCCATTTGTAGTTCTTTGACAGTTATTACAGGTAGTCAGAAATCCAAAAGTTTCACAACCAGTCTTATCAAACGGTATCGTATTACCCAGTAACTGGGTTGTGGCGGTCAGATAGGTAGTCGCTTCATATAAAATACTGGTATTCAGCTGCATCCGATTTGATGAATTCATCATCATAATTTCAGCCGAAAGACGTCCACTGTTGGACATAGGCCTCCACCAGGCTCCTCGTTATTTTTGGAGAGTTTTGCTATAATCGCCACGCTTAGCAGGCGGGTTGACGAGCGCAGTATGGTGGTAAAATGCATAGAGAACGCTGCTGCCCATTCTCTAGTAAGTCTCTTAGTCGCCTTCTACGACACCCACGGGAAGAAATGGGATGGTGCTATTGTTTTTACGTCCGGCACCACACGGAACATGTTGCACAGTTTGATGAATTGGTGTATTATAATTTATAATACATCGTGATTTGGGTAATGTGTGTAATTATTAATAAAAATATCCCACTAACCTTTAAAAAAGAACTGCATCACAGTAACCTTATCCTCAACACAACCCGCATTGAGTACACACATACGTATAACATCGAGCGCTTCAAAAACCAGTCCCCTTGCCAAGTACAGGTTACAGCAAGACTGCCAATCTTCTAACTTGTCGTGGTCATTGACCCGGATAGAGCAGGACGCTATATCGCCGTCTCTGTCGCGTATGTTCTGTATGGGAGCTGGTTTGCGAACGTGCAAGTATTGGAGGGCTGCTTGTGTCTTTTTTTGTGCTAGCAAGGTTGATAGGACTACGTTGTGTTGCCAGTCTGAGAGTGTGTTGCCAGTTAGGCATTGGAGTTGGTCGAGCGCGAACTGTGGAAAAGGAAAATAAATGACTGTACCTTGACAGGCAAAAAATAAGTTATAATCAGAGATCGGATATTCGGATGCATATTTATCTAAAGATAATTTTTAGCTATGAAAGTATGGAAGCGGCTTTATAAATTATTTGTAATATTTATTAAAAACCCCGGGATTCTTGGATTGCATAACTATTCAGATGTGTATTAATTTAAAATTAATGTTTAACCCGATACAAATATGTGTATGTACTGGAGGAGGGGTGGTTTGTATTAGTTACAACAAAAAATAAACAAATTACTTACGTAAATTAAGACTTTTTCGATACAAAAGCGCATTCCATGTTAGCCAACATCTCAACTTTAGGTGAATATGCATCCGAATATCCGATCTCTGGTAATAATATAACGTGACATCACGCCTTTCATTCCCCAAAGAGTAGGACAGAGGTGTACACCCAGAATTTGCAGCCATGTTTAAATCCCATGTAATAGGGGCGAGCCTATTGCCATCAATTGGGCACAATCCAGAGTTAGGGCTGCTACTGAGAAATTCCAGATAGAAAAAAAACCAATAACACTTTGCCCGACCTGGGAATCGAACCCAGGACCAAATTCTCAGCAGTAGCGCTTGACCAGCAGCAGTTGACTAGACCAATGAGGCAGTCAATATTATAAATGTGAAAGTTTAACGTTTAGATGTTTGTTACTCAATCACGCTAAAACGGCTGAACGGATTTGGAAGAAATTTGGCACACAGATAGTTTATAACCTGGATTAACACATAGGATACTTTTCATCCCGGTACTATGTTCCCGTGGGATCATTTTTGTCCTCCACGCGGGCGACACCGTTGGCAGAAGCTAATAGTATAATAATTAAACTTACATCAAAATCCCTGTGGTCCAGATGCCAGAAGGCTTGCGTTGCCTTTATAGCAGTGTTGCTGAGACCGAACATTGTAGGGAACTGCATCAGTCTACGAATCACGGCTTCATATCTGTCAATAAATAAGCCCTTATTAGTCAAAATCGTCGGCGGTACATAAGATAATAGAAATACTCAGAAAATATTCCAAGAATTTTTCGATAAATCCCCCAAAAGGTTTATAAAAGTTAATCGTATCAGGAAATCTGCTATCAATTTTCATGAAAACATACCTATATCGTCCCCACTGCTGGAACACAGGACTCTTGGCGAGAGGGAGCGGGCCGTAATCAACCACGCGGGCCCAATGCGGGTTGGTAGGTGTCACATGTCGTCGAAGTTTTAGGTTCTAAGACACGCCGGTTTCTTCATGATGTTTTCCTTCATCGTTTTGAGAGCAGTGGTGATGAAATAATTTACACAAAGTAAGACGCCTGAAGTAAAGTTGGAAGGCCTCCATTGTGAGGGCCGCAGGAATCCGCTGGATGCGGGAAGCACAGAACCGGTCGAAGTGGCGGAGCTTAGGGGAGGCCTATGTCCAGCAGTGGACGTCTTTCGGCTGAAATGATGATGATGATGATGATGAAGGCGCCTGTCTGGGTTCGAACCTACGACTTACAACTCATGAGTCGCGGTCGTTACCACTGAGTCACCACTGCTCCCCGTCGAAGACATATTATAATACTAAGTATAGTAAAACATATTATACGACATATTTTTGGACAACCAGTTAGTCGAAATTCACACGGACGGGATTTTTACGGACCCTGGATTTTCAAATCTTGATGATACAACATGAGTGGGTCGCAACTTCGCCGCATGATGTACTCACAACTAAGGATCTCCGTTTGAAGTCGAAACTAGTGGAACAAGCCCGAAATATAAATCCATCCGTGAAAAAATTTTATTTTTGGTTGGGAAATCATCAAATAACTTCTCCCGCTCTGGGTGGAGCAGGAGGGCGTGTCAAACTTTTACTGACTAAAACCCACTCGTGTTCCCTCAGTTGCCTGTGTGCCAGGGGCGACGGTATCTCTTTCGAACAACCCGCACCCCTGGCAGGCATCGGCCCTTGCGCACCCCACCAGTTGGTGCGGGCATCTCTTTGAGGCGCGCGTGGAACACAACGCGCCGTCGCCCCGGGCTTGGTCCTTACCGGACAGCGAGCTACCCATTACTCGCCGTCCGCAAGCCCGCGCCTACGGTGGCCGGGAATCAGCCTGGGATTCCCGACGCCCAGGGCGTCTCCCGCGGCGACTACGGCCGTGAGGGCGCATATACTGCCTCTCCCTCACGTGCGCCGCCTCCCTCTTCGCGAGCATTACTGCTTCGCAGAAGGAGGTGACGGCTAACCATTCACTCTCGCTACGTACCGATGTAGCCCACGCACCTCGGACGTGATAAAATCGCAGGATTTTTTTGCGCACCGAATCTTCAGCGCCCTGCTTAGCGCCGACAGTTGAAAATCGAACTGTGTTTTTTCGACGTGCTGAGACTCACTCGCGCTGCACTGTTGGATTCTCAATGCTCGGTTTAACACCGAAAGTTGAAAATGTAGTGCACGAAAAAATTCTGCCGCGATTTTATTACGTCCGTGTGAATATCGACTTACTGATTTTTGTTGTAATTTTTTTTTTTTACTCGTTCACGGTTACCCAGAAATAGTTGATAAAAACGACTCACCTGACTTCATCATACACCATAGAGTAATCCACAAGTAGGTAGAGTACTAGAGAATGTTTGTGTTCTTCCGCGATGTCCGGTAATAGGTACAGTCGTAGTAACGAGTACAGTGACGGTGGTGGGTACAGACCGTTGCATTCACTACCACCTTTCAACCACATTCTGTAAAAATATTACACTTGAAGACTTTTTTTTTTTTTAAACGTTGCCGCACACTAGGAATTTCTCCTGTATTGTGGGTGCGTTTACAAACATTTAAACTCACATACACAAACAGCCAGACCCGGAACAACTAGTTGTAGGTCATACGAATATTTATTCCGTGCGTAAATCGAACCCGCGACACGCAGCGCAGCAGTCAATCGCTTAACCACTGCGCCAACTGTGCTGTCTAGACTGATTCTATAGTAGAAAGATTTCATGGAAAAGAAAATCTGCGTCATCAAAATAAGCGTGAACTATCCACATACGACCGCATCTAATTAACCGCGCAATATGTACTTTGCAAGCAGTATGTGCTAATGACCTAATTTTCGAAAGTATACTTTTGATTTGATAAACGCTTTCGGAGTGTTGAAACAGTAATATACAGGGTCAAATTAAATCAGCTGGCAATACTTTAACTACGTGTTGTGATAAAACAAATATATTTTCTTTTAAATCACTTTCTTCAAAACTGATATGTACGTTAAGGCAAACAAACGACTGTTATTTTTTGGGTTTGGGAAATTCGTTTAAAATATCAAAAATTTACGTAAAATTACAAAAAATAGCTGATCGATTACGGGCATTTTTACCATTAACTTCGCCAATGAAGAAAAAAATATATTTTTTGTTGTATTCGATATCGATACCCAACACGTACAAAGTATTGCCAGCTAATTTAATTTGATCCTGTAAAATAGGTTTTTGCTTTGTTGAATTAAGGGTCCAAAATCTTATGGTAAAATGAACATTTAAAAACATGAATTAAACCCATAACCTTGTCTTTACTGTGGCGCAGTCGGGTAAGAAATATCATTTTGAAGTTAAAATAACTTACTGATGTGTCCTCTCGCCACTAAACTCCTGCTCAATCAGCTGATCGATGTACAACAGAGAACAAGGCTTGTTCGCCTCATTCTCGTCTGTAGGCGCGTTGTCTTTTAAACGATTCAGCTTTAGACGCCTGAAACAAAATGTAAACCATGATCAATATCAACTACATTTCGTGATGTTGGATTTCCAACCTTATGACATAAACAAGCGTCACTTTTTCGACCGTAATCTACCTACTACCTACCGTAATACCTACGCTAGGATTAGATTTGTGATTTAAGAACGTTCATTCCACGCGGGCTGGCAACAACGCATTTATAGTCGTCTTACGTGATTATTTCATTGAATACAAACAAAAGTACACTTTTTTTCAGCCAAGCACTAGATCGTTGGTATTTATAATTATTTTTAACATGTACTCATTAATAAAAACTTTTAATCGTACTAAGTAACGCAAATAGAAAATAACTGACGGTATGTCGATTTTTATAAGTAAATACCAAAATAACTGTAAAAAAATTGCATACAAACTTGTAAATAGCAACTATCTAGTGCTTGGCTAAAACAAATGTTTATTTTTGTTTGTATTTAACGAAATAATCACGAAAAACCGCTATAAATGCGCCGTTGCCAGCCCGCGTAAGATGAACGCTCTTAAGAACAAGTGGCGTTGATTGCAGATTATTGTTGATGCTGTGTAGATTATTATTGGCTTAAATCGAATCGTCACTTTGGGCAAAGTTTTTCGTAATCTCTGGATTTAAATTCTAAATGCAGACCAAAGTTTGAATATTTCTAACACGCTTTTATTAACTTCACCTGTATGTTTGTTTGTTTGTAACCGACTCCTGTTTTGGACTTCATTTTGACCCACTTCAAAAGGTCAGAGATTTGATTTAAACTTTGTAGACTTATCGAGGACCGATGACAATTCAATAATTTAAAAAAAATAAAAAAAAAAACTGAAAAATCACGCTTTTGTAGTAAGAACTAAAAAAATTAAAATAAATAATAGTTAAAAAAAAAAAAAAAAACACGCTTTCATTATAATTCGACTATTCTTTAATGCTTCTTCTCTTCAAGTCTTAAGGTCCGATGCAGCTCTAAAACAAACTAAAAAAGTAGAAAATAATTTAATTCTATTAAAAAGCGTGGGGTGCTTGATATTAATTGATTATAAAAATACCTCAAAAAGCACCCCATGCTTTTTAGTAGAATTAAATTATTTTCTCCTTTTTTAGTTTGGTTTTTCAAGCGTGTTTTTTGTTTATTACTTCATCACCTGTCTGCCTTTGCTCAACTATTTTGAGGATGGCCTCCAGTCTAACCAGATGCTGCTGAATACCAGTATGTCACATGGAGCGACTACCTATCTGATCCCCACAATCCAGTTCCTGGGTAATACGATACCCCTGGATAAGACTGGTTATCAGATTTTCGGGCTTCTGCCGACCCGTAACGACTGTCAAAGATCCACGAATGACAGCCGGGACCAACGGCTTAACGTACTTTCCGAGGCATGGAGGGTATGATAATGATATCGTAACTATAATCTCATAAATGCGAAAGTAAGTTTATTTGTTTTCTGTTTGTTTGTTACCTTTTCACGCTTAAACCACCGAACGGATCATCCTGAAATTTTGCATTATATATATGTTATCAGGAGTACAGAAACGGATATATGGTACCTTTCATCCCGAAAATAATTACTGTTCCCGAGGAAAATAACAATAACGTTCTTTTAATGAAAAGATGGCGCCACGTGTCTTTTGAATCATGATTAAATTATATTAGTATAGAAACTTTAGTAGTGTCAATAGACCGTTTTTTCATCCTCCTCACCTAATATTATAGATGCGAAAGTCAGTTTGTTTGCTTGATACCGCCTAGCGGTTTTGTAGCATAATTTCAACAGTTTCACAATTTGCTCCATAGATGGCGTTGTCGTAGTAATATTATATTACCTCTTGTTATAGATAGAGTACAGTTGTTGTGCGGGATAGGGCAGTGCATTGTACCCGTCGTGTCGCTCGGGCAGTAAGCCCACACGCAGGAACCACTGCACCACTTGGAAGTACAGCGACACTGTGCCGATGCCTTTGTATTTCTCTTCGATTTCACTTAGAGCTGAAAACAAAGTAATCTGATCAGACTTGATAAAGATATAACCTGTGTCTGTGTTTCTCTTCTTCTCTGTGTTGATAATATGCATATAGGATGACTGGTAATTAGTAACCGATATTTAAACACATGATTGTACTCATCATAACAAACAACTTTTCCAATGAATCAATATTTTTTTATCTATCTTATTGACCTCAATAGAATATTGAGTACCTAACAAGAATAATACACCATCAGCTGTAATTACTACAAAAAAAAACACTTTTACCATCGCGCTATCCATTTTTAAATTAATGAAAAAAAGAATAATGTATGGTAAAAGTGGATATTTTTTTTTTGGTTGTATGTAACTAAATTAAATTACAGCTGATGGTGTATTATTCTTGTTAGGTAGTCAAAATTCTATTGGGGTCAATGAGATAGATTAAAAAAATGTCATTTCTTTGGGAAAGTTCTTTGAATCATGTGTTTAAATATCGGTCACTAATTACCAGTCAACCTACATATACAGTAAAAAAAAAAAACTCCATTCCAGGTATATTCATTAGTTCTAAGTGTGAGGAATACAGCACAAAGAGAGAGGCAGAATTAGAGGCAGTATTATATTCGAATTAAAAGCAGAATTGCTCTGCCGAAATAATGTTTCAGATGGTACATTTATACTTTCAACATAGAATTTAAATCATTGTCATGTTTAGAGTATAGAAACAATAATTTGACTTACCATCCGGTATAATCAGGTTGCAGCACTTTGTAAGCACGGCGTCTAACAATCCAGTCAGCTGCGTAAGTTGTTGCACGCAATGTTCCAGGCACCGTACTACGTTCCTGAAGACACACAAATAAAATAAAAAAAAACAATGTTCTGGTTATACAATATCTTAGTACAGTACTTGGGCGTTTTGACATCGAGTTTGAGAGACTGTCACAAAGTTATGAATAGAGCCAAACTTTTTAAAACTCAATGTGCAATTTCAGAAAGTGTACTGGTTAACTCTAACTCATCTACATCATCATCATCTGCCTAGCATTTTCCCAATTGTGTTGGGGTCGGCTTCGGCTTCGGCATTTAGTCGGATATAGCTGAATACCAGAATTTAGCATGGAGCTTCTGTCTATTTGACGTCTACAACCAAGTAACTATAGTTTGAATTTTAATGATATTCAGTAACTTGACAGTTGAAGGATTACCAAATTTTGACAGAAAAAAAGGTAATGTGGTGGTGTAAGAATGAACGAAATTGAATGAACTTGAAAAAATGTGAGTTTGTATGGTTGGATATTTAGATGTTTGGATGTTTGTTACTCAATCACGCAAATACGGCCGAACGGATTGGGGTGAATTTTGGCACACAGATAGTTTATAACCGGAACTAACATATAGGATACTTTTTGTCGCGGTAATACGTCCCCGTGGGATAATTTCCGAGCTCCACGAGGACGAAACCGCTGGGAAAAGCTAGTATTTATTATAAAGGTATCGGTGATGTTAAAAATAACATGGTCAAAAGGACACATATCATCTGTTACTTTTAATACGTGACATACGCAAGCACTCCATGACGAAGGGGGGTCACATTACTAACCCCTCCATCAAATACTTTTAACTTCTTTTATCTTAAAAGATTTTTGCGACATGACCCTTTACCTGTGCCCAAACGAATTATATTGGGCTGATCATTTGTTCTTTACGCAAAATCGTTCACTACCCCAATACTATTAGTGTTAGTATAGTAAAATTATTTTTCTTTGAACTGTCAAGTTATTGAATACAATTAAAAGTCGAAATATAGGTAATACGACGATACCCTTTTGGTAAGACAGAATTTTGGACGTCTGACGACCCGTAACGACTGTGAAAGATCCACGAATGACAGCCGGTACCAACGGCTTAAATTGCTTGCACTATCTTTACATATAACGATAGTCATCTATCCACATATCTAACTCATCTACATATTAAAATTTATGATATGTTTTCTCTTACCTGTCAGGAAGAGCCGAAGAGGCAAATAAAGGCGCAGTAAGTTCCTTGGCATTCTCCTTTAATTCGATGGCTCGTTTCCAGCACCAGTCTACCTACAATAGAATATCAAATCACGAATCTCAGACATTTTGGTTTTACATTTACAATAAATACGCATGAAAAACATAACACTGTACTTACTGTCGCGCAGTCGGGTAATAAAGACTGTTGGTGTTGACCAACAGTCTTTATTAAAAAAAGAAAATATTGCCTAATATTTTCTAAATAATTATTGCGGTATTTATTAAAGATTTTCATTAAAGATGCAGACAAAATAAGCTGGTGCTCCTGCTAGAACGTCACAAAAGATTCAATCGTTACTGAAAACTAGTTCAGAGCTATTTGATTGGCTGAAACTACATAGTTTTAAGTAATGCTTGAGTCTTGAGTGAGGTTCTGTTATACGGGCCAAAGACATAACTTACCAAGAAGGTAAGCGTGCAGCCCGCGCCGCTGTGGCTGCCGGTGGCCCAGTCGTGCGCGCAGCGCTTCAGGAAGCGGGACAGGCGCGCCTCCAGCGCCACGGACAGTAAGTAACTGCGCTGTTCGTCCTGGGACCATAACATTATATTACACTCATTTATCTAACATAGAAGTATTTGGCAAATATTAATTATCATCGTCATTTCAGCCCGGAACCATCCACTGCTGGTATAGGCTTCTTCTTTTTTCTGCCATACCACCCAGTTCCGTGCGATCCTCATACAATTAATAAACACATTAAATGAACAATAGACAGATTTAAAAAAAAAACCTATGGGGTTGGCGGCACCCCCTTAGAAACGAAGTTCCTTACGCTTTTTCTTCAACTCCGTAACATTCTTTATCTTTATTTATATCAGCACCCTCAAAAACCATAAAAACGATACCTATAATGAAAACTTAAAAAAAAATTGCAGCCACCATTTTGGATTTGTTTTTGAACTCACTATTGGCTTCATCAACCGCGAAAACCATGAAAAGTATTTGACTCTCTCTTTCTATTATATAAAATAGAAAGTCGCATACATAAAGCTTGTTACGTGACGATTACTACAATTTCACTCCCACCGCGAGCTACGTTAAAGAACTTCATTCCAATAGCAAAAGTTTGGCACTGGATGAAAATGATGAGACAGCTGGTTTACGGTGACCAACCAAATGTTTTTTGAGATGTGGTGTGTTACCAATTTTTCAGCAGTTAGATACAGACTGGAATAACAAAGTTTCTACTGTTCAGATTATAAATTTATCAGTGTGACAAGGTTCCACAAAAGCAGTAATGGCCAAAAATCTGTCTCTTTTTCTTACTTTAACTTTAGTGGGCCTTAAATGTAAAAGAAATCTTTTTTAGCAATATCATACATACATACATCGCTGAACGTGGTCGATGCGTTAGATCGAGATGGTTAAATGAAACTCACACTAGGGTCACTGATCATACACGCACGCCGGCTGCGAGTATAGCAATCGCAGCTTCGATCGCTTAAATCAAAATGAATTTACAACTTACCACATTAATGTTACTGTTATAAGTATGCATATATAGCGGCGTGAGTCCCGCCGACATGCAGGCGTTGTACAGTCGCGGCGGGTTCAGTAGCGCAGTGGGACCTACTTCGTCTATAGAGCTGATTATCTGACGCTGTATGCCTATTGTGCTTAGCACGCAAGCTTCTGACGTGTTGAGGCAGATGCAGTCTGAAAAGACGAAAGGTTTTTGTTAATATAGTTGTGTCATACGCTTCATTGTTTAGTTTATAGTATTTCACACTATATGAAAGGATTAGAGATCATCTAATTTAAAACTGCACGCCCCTCCACTGCTTGTTGCATACACATTTCAAATGCTTGTATATAAATTTTAGTGGAGGGGTCTGCAGTTTTAATTTAGTTGATCTCTACCAATGTTGGAAGTTTGATGCAAATAACAATATACATGGTTATTTTTAAATGAAAACTTCTTTGGCCGACTTGGGCGATTTTTGGTAGGGGTAAAACTTGAGGGTTCGCACCATCGACTTGCTAACGTGACTGCGTCACTGACATGCTAATGTGACGTGTTGTCTTTTTCCAGTTTAAAGTTCTTCATTTTAAGTTCTTCTTCTTCTTCACTTCTCTCGGCAGTCCCCATGATTGCCAATTACCTGGTGTAACGTCACAGACGGTGTATCGGTATTTAATCGGTGTAGGTGTATCGGTATTTAATCATGTCACATGTGTTAAATTCCGCCAGTTAACTGAGTAACTGATTATATTGAATTTAGTTGCAACGGCAATAAGTTTGTTTTTACACTGAGTTTGCTCCGGGAGGTTATAATGAGTTCAAGGTAAACCCCTATTCAAGAACAAGCATGTCAAAAAGAGAAAATGTGATTTAAATTGTCAAGCGGTTTTGAACCATGTGCGGTGCAACTATTACAGTCAACTTTACCTGCCCTGCGGATAGTTAATGATTATAAAAAAACTTTTTCCAAAAAAAAACAACCGACTTCCAAAAAAACACTACAAAGTGAAAAATAACTTTAATTTCGGAAGTCGGTGTCTTTGGAGCTGTATTTGAATTTTTTGTCACCGCCTTCCGAAATTAAAGTTATTTTTCACTTTGTAGTGTTTTTTTGGAAGTCGGTTGTTTTTTTTTGGAAAAAGTTTTTATTTTTCACTTTTTAGTGGTTCACATGTGCTTACCCCTTCACAACATACCGGCGTGATGTTATGTTATGAACTGGTGTAAGCAATAGACAGACATGAGATTTCAGCAATCCCAGTCCATTTGCTAACATTTATTGAGGAGTTCCGTTGCCTATCTCCAAAGTTCTTCATCAGATCTTCACCAAATTGAAATGAGACCACTACGAGAAAGTACTCTTCCAAAAAATACCTAATACGCTTCGTGTGCCTATAAAATTTGAAGAGTTCTCTCTATTTCTCCAGGATCCCATCATCAGATCCTGACTTGATGATCATGGGACCATCTGGGAAGTATACCCTATCAAACAAAAAAAACACGGTCCAGCCATCTTCGAGTAATCGGGGAACATTCACAAAAAAAAAAAGGTCCCGACGAATTGATAACCTCCTCCTTTTTGAAGTCGGTTAAAAAGGATCTGCAGTTATTAATGACGTCATACTCACTGTACTGCAAGGAATTGGGATAGAAGTGCTCCTCAAGCCTCGTAGCGTGCGAGTACACGGCCACTGAGGCGGGGTCGAGTCGAACATCCAACGTCACACAGTCTCCGGCTGATAGCTCACAACACCAGGTTACACTCATGAACGCGTTGCTTTGGAGAGGCCAGGTTGCTGAAAATGAAGACTATGTATTAGGAAGTGGTGATCCCATCCACACTTATTATTTAGAACAGTGCTTGCCGAATCGTGTGCGTGACGTGAACGATGGGAAAACTGCATGCTTACGACTACAACAAGCAAAACAACAGTTTTTTTTTTAACCGAATAAGCGCCGCCTAGTGAGTTGGTGACAAGGTAAAAGGAAATAGTCATTCCATACAAATTTAAGTAAGTGGGCGTTAATGGCGTTCGATGTATAAAAACTCGCACTGGGGTCTCCGATTTCAATGCTAGTATGGTATTGATAAAAGGTAATGTGCTTTAATATATCCTTTGGCCGACAGTCTCATTTTAATATAATATATCCTTTGGCCAACTGTCTCATTCTATTTTTATTACCAAATACCATCAATAGTTTAGTTTATTCCAGATGCCAGATGCAAGAGAAATTGAACCTTATGTGAACCCACAGCAAAAAAAAATCTAGAAAAAGAAGTGGTATAACATACCTGGCATTTGATCCTTGTACCACTGATCTAAGTCGAAGAGAAGCATTCCATACTGTGTGGAGGAATTGGCATTTTCTCCCCAACATTCCCAGACTATCTGACAAATGTTCAACATGCCTGAAATGACAAGAAATAAAATTATTTGCAGTTCGAATGTGACTGTAAGGAAAAATATTGTTCCATAGGATCACACATATCATCAGCAAACAGTACAACGTCACAGATACCCTTTAAATAGAATGGTAAATCATTAATGTACACTAAGAATAAGAATGGACCCAGTATTTAACCTTGAGGTACACCTAACTGAACTGGTAGCCCGGAAGATTTCACACCATTAATATCTACACATTGGTGCCTATTATTTAAATAAGAATTTATTACGTTGAGAGTTTCATTTTGAACACCGTAATAACGTAGTTTACACAATAGCGTGTCATGGTGCACGCAATCAAATGCTTTGGAAAGATCACAGAAAACTCCAATAGCATTTTGTGAGCTCTCCCATGCGTTAAATATGTGTTTCAGCAGAGCAACACCCGCGTCTGTAGTCGAACGGCCTTTTGCTGCCGGGGTTTAAAAAAAATTGTCTGCTCAACACTGTAAATCACGCAATGAATGTAGGTCACTTTATTTGTGATAGACTAATTTTCGAGAGATTGTCTCGTCTTACTGCATATTCGGATGAGACACAATTGTGAAAACTAATATATCATTCTTTAAAAAGGCTTTTAATTTGACCACTGTGTTAAAATTGTATGTTTTTGTTCTAAAATGTTTACTTACTCTCTTCTCCTTCTACTGCTAAGGAAGAATTGACAGAGTAAGCGTGACAGGACACGCACTTCCCTCCAAGCAATGGAGCTTCATCAACTGTGCTCAACTCTAGTTGGAATCTTACTGTGGCTGTTGAAAATTCCTGAAACACCAAATAAACGGTTACAAAACCATGTACAGTAATAGAAAACGTTTGCCGACTGTAGAAAAGATACCATATTATTTTTATTGAACCGCATAAAATTTGAAGTCTCGCCGACCTTGGTAAGCTGAAAGACACCAATTCATGGATACCAGAAAACAGCATTATTAAGAAACGGTGAAATACACTCAAGAACGACGCAGCCGCAGGCTAGGCGTAAACGCCATGAGTATCTGGGCGCGTAGTTACGTAAGCGCAACAAGCATATGGGGACGGAATAAATTGGGTGCTTGACTAAATTGGTATTTTCTGGACTGGCCGGCTAATTGCGTAACACACTAACAGTCAAATGGCTTTCATTTTGACAGTTCAACAATATTCATTGCGTTATTGACATTGTTGGACAGACGAATTTTTCGAACATTTATAAAGAAATGGATTAGCAATATCCATCAAAATGATTGAGATTGTGATTGATAGTGTGTTATGCAATTAGGGAGCAGGCCTTAAAGAAAAATTATTGCCTCAATTACCTGATAAAGGCACTTGGTATCAGACAGCATCCGCTTTCCCTGGTATGTGAGAGAGTACATAACAGCCAATGGGAACTCTTCCTCTTCAAACCGGTCTGTTACTGAGAATACCACCCAGAGGTAGCAGAATGCTCGAGGATCATCACAGGGCTCCTGTGAATAATTAAATAGATTATTTGCTTATAAAAAGGCTAGAATGTGGTGAAGTGCAGTGGACTGCCATATGTAATTCTGACGTTCAAAAGTGCTGACTCTCGGCCTAGTTTTAATAAAAGACTTTTGATTTTGTTCAGGGAAGTTAGTAATTTTTCTGGTTGGTGGTGGTCCACCATACTTATTTTGACACTAGATTTGTACTAGTGCGCACCGTGGTTTACAAAAATATTGAAATACCTGAGTACCTACTAATTCCAACTGTAAAGGAGGTTGTAGAAAGGTCCTACAAGAACTATAAAAATGACTCCATCAACATAAAAATTAACCCCGACCGACCCTTGCTCGTTGAAGCGCCACCCCGCGCCACAGCTGAGCCAGTAGAGTTAAATTCCTCAATTAATAATAATAATGCCAATATTTTGATCCAGCCTGTCCCCACTAGCTGTCCCCCTAACAGTGACGCCCTGAGCCGAGGCCCTTACCCCACAGGGGGTGCCCTCAGCGCGCAGTCGCCTAGTATTTAATTAGTTTTTAAGCCCTAGCTGGAGGCGTTAAGTTAATTCTTAATGGCAGCCCCAGGACAGACCGGTTAAGTAGTCACGGCCGCTCAAGGTCAACTACGAGATGCCAAACAAAAATTCAAAAAAATACTCGCTGTAACACTCCTAGTCTTCAGACTATGCATACAGACTCAAAAGAGAATCAATAGTGTCGATCTAACACTAAGAAATTATAATTACAAGATGACGCATCACAGGATGCAAACAAACTTGAACTATCAGTGAAGAAACAACTAATCTGATTAAAGCTCAAGGCTTGATTGCAGATGAAGGAGGAAAGAAGCATGTTTGTGTCTAAACAATAAATTCCTTGTCTCTACAATTAGGTGTATAAACAGCATGTTTGCTAATTAAAATCTTGTGCATGTTTAAATAAGTTTTAGAATGGTTCAAAGGCCAAGACTTGCCTCACAAATAAGATAATGCATAAGATAAAACAAGATTTTAAAATTTACCAGTGAATACAGTTGTAAGATTTATGCTAATATGAGTGTCTATTATGCCGCGTTCCCACGGCCAGCGACAGGCCAACTCCCAACGGATCGACAGGCCCACAAAGGACTTTGAATGCGACGGTTCCCACAGCCTGTTGGCCTGGCCTGGTCTGGCGCGGCGCGGCCTGTGAGAAAGCAGGCCGTGGCACGTGCCGTGGACGGCCGTGAACGCAGCATTAAAGTAACCATTGCATCTCAATGAAAAGTGTAAAATTACCTGGAATCCAAAATGCGTAACTGGCAAGCATTCCACATTGACTTGTGACGTAAATTCCAACTCCAAAGTCATAATATTCCATATCTGGAATGCGCCAAAGTTATATCCGACTGCCAGACTACCCAGCTGTGGAATGTATTGCAATACGGTCACCCGAATATGATCCCTTTTGGCCTTCATTCGCACGGTACCATCAGGATTACGGAATATGTACTGGCCATCTACTAAGGAGTTTTCATTGAGTAGGATGGCCAAATGATCATTATTTTCTAATGCCAGTTCTCGTTGTTCTAAAATCCTGTGTATGGCAGAGAATTGCAGAAAGCTCAAGTTGGCTGGATTGGCTTCATTTTGTACTCGGTGCTCATAACCTTGGGAAATGTCTTTTAATGCTGAAATGAAAAATAAATAATCAATTTACTTTTTCTAGTTAATAGTTGTTTTGTCATTCATACTTTTATTCTACTATATTTAAAGTTAAAAAAAGATTGTGAAGAGATTGATGGATGGACTGTGTAAAGATGATGACTAGAAAGGGAGTGACTACTCAGATACACACACACACACGCACATGAATTTTGGTATGAATTTTAAAATTCTTCACACTCTTTGTAAAAGCATATCCTACCTTGTATTAAACTAGCTCTATTGAGATCGAAAGCAAATATCTCTCCACTTTTAGTTCCCGCCATGACAACTCCATCAAAACATAAAATTGGTCCATCCGGAATTCTATCCCACACCGCTAACTCTGTAACAACCACCTCGGTTTGTATGCAGCGGAGTAACTGAGAGCCATTGACATGTAAGATGCAGATCATGCCCACTTCATCACTTTGTAAGCTGATGATGAGTTGTATGGAGTTTGCGGTCAAAGGTCTTGGCAGCTCCACAACACTTGTTACTAATGTGTTGAAATTGCTGAAATAAATAATTCATTACTTACTTTATTACATGTATCATAAACAGTAAAATAAGGAAGAGAGAAATGGACAATTTATACAATTGTTAGCAGGTTTTTAGGGTAGATGTAGGCAGGTTTTAGGTTTAGGCAGATTTCATATTAGGAATTTTCTTCTAATCATATTAGATTTACATACTCCATTTGAAATAAGATTAGACATTTAACTAAACCCTTTTTACAGTCCGATCAAACGGTTTAGACTTCTATTGCGTTAGTGGCAGAACAAATGGCAGCTGCAGTAAACAGTTGATATTGTAACTACTGTTTTGCTTTTAATACCATCCCCTTATGCTTACGGTATAGAAGTCGGAATCGGTTGAACTGACTGTAAAAAAGGTTTGTTTAAATGTCTAATCTTATTTCAAATGGAGTATAGATATTCTCAAAAACGGGAAGGTTTAATATTCTTAGCATAAAGTACAGCTGTAACTACTGAACACCTAGCTATTATCATATTAAGATGTCGTTAAGTTAATCTAATTAGTACCAACCTCTGTGAGGTGCCAAAGTTTCGCGCTGCTACCTTCAATCCGGTTCTAAGGTCGACCACACAGAATTTAGGACCCAGAGCCAGCCAGCCATGCTTTGTGTCCTTCAAAATTCCGCCGAGAGGCGTCTTATCTGCGAAATGTACACAATTAACACCCACTCAACACCTTGACACTATAAAAACCGCTATTTATAATTTATGTTGTCACTAAAACAAACATACCTGTATATTCTTCGGTAGGTTGCAGAAAACTGAACACGGCAGGAGACAAATTTGTTGTTTTGACAATAGAAAACACACTATCTTGAAGCTTTTGCATTTTAATTACTTGTTATTGCTATTTTTTAACTTCTAACCGAAAACTAAATTTTTGAGAGGTTATGATACATATTATTGACGTGTTAACGATGTTGTATAATTATATTTTGCTAACGTGTTGCATTAATTTAGCGAATATGTTGGCTTATGTGTTACAGCGATATAATGTATTGGAATAGTTTAAGAATTTCCATTATAATTATAAACTTGATAGGTAATCAACGCGCGGCGGTATCGAAAATACGAAAAACTTCAAAGTTGACAGCTGTTCAAGCCAATGAACGCTCGCCCGGTATTAGCCTCCGTACCCACCAGCGGATTATTTGCCGCGGCACGGCGGCGCGGCGGTGAAAGAATGTGCTGGGCGATTTTTGTTCAACAGTGTTTGAAAAAACATTTCAAACTGATTCTTCATGCAGTGATTTTTTTATTTTTTTTTATTTTAAAAAACGTTGCCCCACACTAGGAATTTCTCCTGTATAGTGGGTGCGTTTACAAACATTTAAACTCACATACACAAACAGCCAGACTCGGAACAACTACTTGTAGGTCATACAAATATTTGTTCCGTGCGGGAATCGAACCCGCGACACGCAGCGCAGCAGTCAATCGCTTAACCACTGCGCCAACTGTGCTGTCGATCTACATGAATGGTGATGATTCCCTAAAATTATTAATCGTAGCTATTAGTGTGGGCACTATGTTTTTTTTGAGGGTGGGCAATCATCAAATCATCAAATAACTTCTAGCGCTCTGGGTGAAGGGCGTGTTAGACTTTTACTGATTAAAACCCACCCGTGTTCTCTCAGTTGCCTGCGCGCCAGGGGCGACGGTATCTCTTTCAAACAACCCGCACCCCTGGCCCCTAGTAGGCATCGGCCCTTGCGGACCCCACCAGTTGTTGCTGACATCTCTGACGGCGCGCGTGGAACACAACGTGCCATCACGCGTTTTTGTTGAACGTGGAGAAATGCCTACTGTGCTACCACGGGGAGGTAACGCAGTTATGTGGGACTCTAACCCACTAAAACTCCACGGTGTCCTCCAGTGCTGCTTGAGGCGGGAACACGGAAACGCGCAAGCCATCCGCGAACCCACTGCAGCTGTCCGGCACCGGACCCTCCTCGGAGGGGAATATCACTGGCGCACCAGGACACATAGCACGCCGTGACCACCCCAGGAACCTAATAGCATAAGGGCCCCAGACGACCCCGTGTCTGGCACCCTTGGTCCCCCTGCGACGGGTCAGCACAGTGGCCCCGCCACCTACCTCTTATCGGCCGCAGGGGATAGGGAGAGCAGCCAACGCTATACCGACTCTCCTCATCCCCTGCGGCCCCACCGCGTCCGCCATCAAACGGTGGCGGCTCCGTCCAGTTTTTTTTTTGTATGTTCGGGCATAACTCCGTCACATAGAGACAGATTTGCAAAATTCTTGTTCGAAAGGGGTTTATTCCGAAATGGTCCCATTAATATTTCATGTAGATCTGATGATGAGTTTCGGAGACAAACAACGGAACTCATCAACTGCGATTGCTGCTATCGCATAAATATGCATTGTTTTGACCCCAAGGATAATGAAATTTCGAATTGGTGTGGGGTAGGTACTATGGCTAAAAAGTGAAAAATAACAACTTTTAGTAAAAAAAAAACCGACTTCCGGAAAAAAGCACTACAAAGTGAAAAATAACTTATGTTTGGGCAAATAAATTATTATCTTTACACACAGACATATAAAACAGTAGTCTTTACATATCTTATGGTTGCAAGGCTACGGCAAATCTCTATGGTTTTTTATAGTCATCATAGAAACACTAACGCCCAATTTCTCATAATCATCAAAATTAGACGAAGCTATAAGGACAATTCATTAGTTGGTAACCCTTGTGTCACAACCTTAGTCACAACCAAGCAACCAAGAAGCTTTTAGATAAAAGTGGAGGCCACACTCCAAATAAAAAATTGAAGACGCCTGTGGGCTAACGCTCGCTTTCTCTAAATAAATATAAGAACGAGACAGTGATATGTGTTTTCTCTCTCATATGTATGAATTCAGAAAGAGACCGTTAGCCCACAGTCGCCTTCACTTAGGTATTTAGAGTGTTGCCTCCACTTTTATCTTTTTTTCTTTTTGTGTTGCTTCTTGGTCACAACAACCACCCCTGACAACGTCATTCAAACGCCATCATTATCGCGATAATTAATTTAGCTGGCAATACTGTGTAGTGATTGACTCTGATACCACACAAAAAATATCGTTAATATCGTAACAAAATAACTGTTATTCAGTACTGTTCAACTCGGTTCAACTTTTACTATAACAGCCGAACCGTTCGGGGTATATTGAGGCCCGACCGACCCTTGCTCGTTGAAGAGCCAGCCCGCACCGCAGCTGAGCCAGTAGGTTTAAATTCCCCGATCAATAATAATAATGCCATTATTTTGATCCAGCCTGTCCCCAATAACAGCTGTCCCCCTATCAGTGACGCCCTGAGCCGAGGCCCGTACCCCACAGGGGGTGCCCTCAGCGTGCAGTCGCTTAGCTTGTAATATTTTAGTTTGTAAGCTCTGGCTGGAGGCGTTAAGTTAATTCTTAATGACAGCCCCAGGAAAGCCCGTTAAGCAGTCACGGCCTCTCAAGGCTAACTGCGAGATGCCCGACAACAAAAAAAAGAGGTATATTAAGGTCTTGTATGTTTAATTTATTTTTCGCCTCACAACCTCGGAAAGATTCTGTTTGTCATTCGAAATCTGCGTGCAAAAGTGCATTTTACCCGCTAGCGCGAAAAGAGTTATTGAAATTCGACCCTTTCTATTCAATAATTTTCTATACGCAAGTTCACTGAAAATGCATCATTGCAGCCTTGCATAGTAACTATTGAGCTGTTTTGAATAACTCATTTCCTTTTAACCCCCGACGCATAAACGACGGGGTGTTGTAAGTTGACGTGTCTGTGTGTTTGTGTGTGTGTGTGTGTCTGTCTGTGGCATTGTAGCTCCCGAACGGATGAACCGATTTTGATTTAGTTTTTTTTTGTTTGAAAGATGAATTAGTCGGGAGTGTTCTTAGACATGTTTCATCAAAATCGGTTCAGCCGTTTGGAAATTATCAGCTCTTTTCTGGGTGATGAAGGGATCTGAGCATCTTCCACGGGTCTGATCAAGTCGAAATTTGGTATTCTATTACTTTAATGATATTAGACGAACAAAGTAACTTTGAACTGATGCAAGAGCATCACCTGGAATTTCCAGGATACCCAAGTTACTCACCAACAAACAGTAGAATTATCGTTTTTGGGCTCATTGAAAAGGTCTGAATGAATAGGTTATAGATAAATGGTGATCAGGACGAGGAATGAGGACAAATTAGTAACAAACTTCACTGTGGGAAACATACGCAACGCTGCGCAGATTTAAGCGAGACATTAAGTTTAAACAGCAGGAAATAAAAGTTAAATTAAAAATTTAAAAAGTCCCCGACCCAAACAAAAACTCTAAAAAGTAAAAAAAACGCATTTATTGGCCTTTTAAGTTGTAGGTAATATTTTGTTCAAGGCATTGTCAAGTTGGGGGACGGCTAATGAAAATGGTAGGCCTCCTCTGTTTGGCGTTTTCATTGAGCGTCCCCCGACTTGAAAATGCCTTGAAAAAATATTACAGGCCATTAAATGTTATTTTCTTTTCTTTTTAGAGTTTTTGTATCGACAGGTCTTTTGTTGCTAAAAAAAATAGAGGTGGTTTTGTTCTTCGTTGTTATTTACCCACTTACATATTTTTTGAAATAAAACTCGGTTAAAAAATAATAAATGTATTTCAGTTGTACAACTTGGAAAGATTACATTAAAATACATACTAAACATAAACTTATTGGTGTCTTTATGCTATTCTATTTTCAAGCTCTCAACCTTAATCATAATTAAACAATAAAGTTATACGTACGGAAACTACTTCACTAATAAAACTAACATAATATATTTTATTAACAGTTTTGCAAGCCCTTGGCCAAATGTTAAGTCAAAATCACAGCCTGTAAAGGCACATACCAATAGTTTATTTTCAATGTTTCAATCTCTGTTTCCATAAACAAATTAAATACAATCTTTAATATTTCTTCGTATAAACAATATTGCTGTTCCTACGTCCGATACGTCATCATATTAAATTTATTGTGGGTTCCAAAATAGCTCTGTGTTTCTCTGGGAACGGGCAAGCTTCTATAATCGGGTACGCCAGGAACGTGTTATGGCGCTTGCAGGAATTGTAGGTCCTGGTTAGACCGGTGTTATAGTGGTGTAGGAAGAAGCAGGAACGTGCGATAAAAAGAAAAAAAAGCATTAGATAACAAAAATACTTTTTAAATTGTTTTTTTTTTCAGTTGTCGTGCCTGCGAAATGAACAAAAAAAGTAAAAAACTTGCATGCAAAATTAAAAGGGAGACTGGCAAAGTCACATTCAGTTTTTGAGAAGCGGATTGAAATTGGTGCTAACAATAATTGGGGGTCAGTGCGCAATTTTTTTTTTTTTCTGAAAAGTATGAATGAAAAGTGCCTACAGTTAGTCATGACAAGGCCTCTCTTAATGCACGAGATGACTAAATTAGGAACACGAGATGAACAGGCAAGGTGTATAGAACACTATTTACATCAGTGTTTCAAAATCATTCAGGCAATCCGGGGAAGATAAGCAGATAGCCAGGACAAGCCCAGTTTATTAACGTTCTGCAAACTTTTCAAACTTGACCAAACATTCCTACTAGCGAATACTGGAGTTTGACCCCAGATAGGTTGGCAATGTGAGTACCTACTCACGGTACAGTATACCTATACTGTTTTACCATAGGCAACACTAATTTGCAACTGGACCACTGGCTGAATTGCAGCTGATACTTTTTACGGCCAACTATTCATTTGTTGAACTGAAGTATCAGCTCATCAGGAAGTCCAGTGATTGAAAACATGTTCGCAATCAGATTTCAAGGACATAAAAAAATAGCTTTATTTTAAATCCGTAACAATACTTGAGCAATTTATTTTTTTCGATTAACTGATGCTACTGAAACATTAATCGTGTTTCGGTTCGTTTCAGTAGCATGTGGATTAATTTTCATTTGGCCTTGTACTATATTCATCATCGATGTATAAGGACTATCTGGCGTCTGATTTTTTTGTAGATTACTTTCGCTCGACGCATTGATGTCATTACGAGTATTCTTATTATCGTAAACCGTATGTTTCATAGAAACGTATCCCTGAGTAGATGGCTGATCAGCTTTATGACCAGGGCTGAATCCATTTTGTGTTACCACAGGATTATGAGGCCTTGATGTACTCACGCTTTCAGTTTTTGGAGGAGTTTGCGTGCTTGTGACAGAAGGCGTATCAAAGGAATCGTTTCGAGTCACTTGTAGACTATTAGAGCGAGAAGAATTACCCAAAGAATGAAGTGTAGATGAACTTCCTTTTAAACTCTCCAATTCCTTTGAAAACACCTCTTCACTTCTTTGAAATCTTTGAGCGTGTGACGTCAGTGGTGACCTATTTTGATTTATAGATGTGGCGCTTAAAGATCTACTTGGGGAATTATTTTGGACACTATCTATTGATGAGACTTGTTTATTTTCGGCTCTATGAGTTGATCTTACTGGTTTATTTACTTTAGCTTCCATAGATCCATATGCACTATCTTTAGTTGAACTATGAGATGAACTTTCTTCTTGCATTCCATATCTTCTTACCACGTTTGCTGGTGCAACAGCTTCGATGTTCTGTACATCATAAGACAAAGGATTTCTTTCCGGAGGAGCATGTTTAACTCCATCAATAATTTCACCAGTTCTCGGGTTAATATGTTTTTCTGTATCAAAACGTAAAGTTATTCTATGACTCTCATCGATGGGATGATCTCTTGTTCTATGTTCTAATTCCTCATCACTATCTTCAAACGCAGCTTCGAGGTTTTCCTCCTGGAAATGATGATATTAATCAATATTAATCTTTAATATATAAAAATCACGTGTATGTTCATCGTTCGTACACGCTAATCTCCGAAGCCACTCAACCGATTTCAATTAAATTTTGTGAATGTGTCGTGATTAGTTCCAGCTTGAAACATAGAATAGTTTTTGACCCAATAGGTGGCGCCGTTGTTGATATTTAATTTCATGTTTTGTCATATCCTAAAACCGTGCGTAGCTGGGTCGCTAGTTCAATATAAAATTGTATACCATATGAACGCAGTGAAGCCACATCCAATGGGTTTTACATTCTTATTTTATGATTCAAACAACAGCCATGAAAAAATCATGATTAAATACTTTAAAACTACAAACCTCTTCATCTACTTCTTCTATTACGCTATTTTGTATCCATTCACGGATTCTCTGTTTCTTTGCTTGCCGGTCCACAGTAGTTTCGATACCATTATCCCTAAAATGTTTTAGTAATATGTTCTTTTCATTAGGGTCACTGTGGAAACTATACATTGATGGACACAGCTCATCTATGTCTTCGCCAGCTAAAAAAAAAATACATCGTTATTACATTTTATTTCGGTAGTTTTGTAAAAAAAAAAACGTTACGTTTAGCTTACCAACTCTATCGGTATAACCTTTTCCCAGCCATCGATCATCTAAATAGCGAGAAATCTCTAAGAAATTGTATGCTCTTTTTTCTTCTCTTGGCTCTATAAACTTTTTAAACATTTTTTGTGCTCTCGAAGAAACCATTTTCCACAATTTCGGTTGTCGTTTCAGTGGATTTGAACTGTTGTACCAATTGTAATAGCTAGAATACAATTTTATTTAAATTAAAAACTAATTTATATCATAGTGCCTATTTTAAGTTAGTCAACTATACTCCATTTGAAATAAGATTAGACATTTAAACAAACCTTTTTACAGTCACTTCAACCGATTCTGACTTCTATACTGTAGGCATAAGGATGGCATTAAAAGCAAAAAAGTTGTTACAATACCAACTGTTTACTGCAGCAGCCATTTGTTATGCCACTACCGCAATAGAAGTTAAAATCGGTTGATTGGACTGTAAAAAAGGATTAGTTAAATGTCTAATCTGATTGCAAATGGAGTATAACGGTTGTCATTCTTTGGTATGGAATGAATTCAATGCATGTAGTTAAATTTTACCTTGTGTAACGAGGATCATCAAAAGCAGCTTTCTGCCAAGGCAAACATCCAGTGAGGCAAATGAAAATAACGATGCCAAATTGCCAAATATCATGAGAAATTAAAGCTCTGAAAGTAAAGAAATAAACAAGTGTAAGATTGACGCCAGCAACATACTATTTCATAGTTATGTACCTATTAAATAAATTTTATGATACCTTATCATCTTAAATATAAAATGTGCAAATGAAAAACTGATCGATGCTTATTTATACAACGAATACAGCTGCCTAATTAAAATAAACAACGCATACCACAAAGTGTCAGAGAAAGATTCATGAAACATTTTTATTTTCTTACTTGTAACTACTGTCCATGGATAATTTCAGCACTTCAGGTGGTGAATACGGGAGCCATTCATTCCGTCTTCTCACAACCGATAGAACTTTTCTCGTTTCTCCGAAATCACAAAGCTTTATTCTTGAAAAGTCGGATTTGAATATGAGAATATTGTCTAGTTTTACATCACGGTGTACTAAGTCTCTTTGGTGAAGATGTTCTAATGCAGCCGATAGTTGCTTTGCTACCCTTTTGGTATGGATTTCACCTATCCCAGTATCGAGCATATTTGATGTTAGGTCACCTGAAAAAGGAAAGAATCGTATTTGTTTCGAGTAAAAAGCAAGTGAATCAGTTGTCTCGCGGCATCCATGCAATGAAAAATGCAAATACAAATGTCTTTGTACATTTTACTTGTTTAACAATGGTACTCAGCTAGTGTAAACTAAAGAAAATCGTGCAGCAGCTTTCAATACAACATGATATTAATGATGGCCGGCACTGGAAATGTGCTAGATTTAATATTCATTCAAATCACGATGTTTTTTGGCTACAATCCAACTCAAAGTGTGTGTGAACCGGAGTAAGCGAAGTCCAGATTACTCAGCATTTAAATTTTGATTTCCAAGATAAATTATTAGCATTATATTAATGTCCACATCTTCATAATTATTACTTATACGTGTATTATGATGAAGTTATCTTACCTAAAGGTGCATATTCTTGGCAAAATACGTAGAATCCAGCAGTCTCAAATGCTACATCGAATGTAGTCACAACGTTTTTATGGGCGCTTAAATGTAAACTATAATGAAATTCTCTATAGAAATCCCTAATGGATACGTAGGGCTTTGGTAGGGCTTTCAAGACAATTTCTGTATCTGAAGCCCTGTGCTCTACTAGCAAAATCTTTCCGAACCATCCTTCTCCAACTATTTGTAGAATGTCAAACTCTTCTACTAGGCTCACCTATAAATAAAGACAGTTTAAATGTAAGTGTTGAAGTTTTTATGTGCATAATAAAAACCAATACGAGATATAAATCTTACTTTTTCCAATTCGAACTCTCTGATTTTATGAATAGAGCCCGTTAGGGCCCTTCTCGAACCATGATTCATCTTGGATGCCACGAACAACGCATTCTTTTTTGATCTGAAAAGTAAAATAAATATTGGAACAATTTTTTAAGTATAGTTTCTAAGGTTTTTATTAATATTTAGACATAGCTCTTTCCGGTAGGTCGAATGGGCGGTTCAAGTCGTCCCAATTTCTCGTGAAATCGTTGAGTGAATGCTCTTGGATGAACGCCAGGACCTGATGTCTACTCCAGATCCAGACGGTGCACGGACGTCACATGGTGACGTCACCTAACGTCTCATCCTAGATATTTAATGATGTAATGAAAGTGTTTTGAGTATTGATTATTCTTTATGATATATTTATTATAATTATCTATCTCCATTAGATACAGACCATTGCATCATGAACGAAATCTATAAGCTTCTCCCATTCAGAGTGAATACTCGTATATATCCAGAGTCATAATAATATACCTATTGTCATTTGGGACCATCATCCCATCATGGAAACCTTTGTGAAACAGTTGAGTATGACTTCATTGTTTGTCTGATATCTGTCGAATTTGATTAAAGTTAGAAAAACTTTATTTCAAAAGAGAAAATGATGTAAACTTCGTCTGTCTCCATATTTATGCACCGAAACAAGCAATAAATACAAGTACTTGCCTAAAGATGCACCTACGCATGATCATGTCAGATCGGTAATCCATTGTTTAAATAAACTGCTGTAAACTCATAACAAACGGTTGTTTATTGGTGCTAGGTCAAGTAAAAATGTATTGCCATTAATCACATATAGCATGAATAGACGTTTTGTTTGTTTTATTGATATAAAACAGAAGTTACGGAACATTCCAATTGGGTTTCGAGGGCATGTTCTATAATATGCTATATTGTTCGCAATTAAAATTGGTTAATTATATATAAGTACTTGGTTTATGGTTTGGACTTTCGGGACTTGTAAATCTTAACCCCACGAGGGGTTAAGATTTTGCCCGAATGTCTGACAACCATTTTTACCATGGTACCGTGTTGCCTAGTCGCGCCATGTAAAATGCTGGTATCAGCTGTATTCGATTAGACTTGAAGCCGCCCTCAACATAGTTGGAAAAAAAAGCTTGACCGATGATGGAGGGATACAGTGGTTAGGTTAATCATAATCTGTTTCATTTTGACAGTTAAACAATATTCATTGAGTTTTATTATTGAGTTGTTGAGCAGACACATATTTCGAACATAAATGAAGCAATGGTTTAGCAATCAGTTTCAAAACGGAACAGATTATGATTAATCGTGAGTTACGCAATTAGGGTGCAGGTGGGCGATTGGTGGAGAGCAAAACTGCAGGCAACAGCGGGTGTTGTTAAAAATCAAATGATTAATCGCGTGTTACGCAATTAGGGTTAATTGCGTAACACGCGATTAATCATTATTTGGTTTCAGTTTGACAGTTCAACAATATTCATTGCGTTATTTACTTTGCTGAGCAGACACATTTTTCCAACATATGAAGCAATGGTTTAGCCATCTGTTTCAAAACGAAACAGATTATGATTAATCGTGAGTTACGCAATTAGAGTGCTGGTAGGAGAATCAAACAGAAAAAAAATCCATGACAAAACAAAGAATTTTGAGTCGAATTATGTTAAAAGAGTGAATTTCGTAAAAAAAAAGCAGCTGACTGTTTCTACTTTGTTGCCGTCGATATATCCGTGCATTACATTATGTTTAGAAGTTGAATGAACTAGAAGAATTAAGCGGATTATTTGGCTAATCTAGGGTTTGTTTTTCTAAAACACAAACCTGTGTTTTCTTTCAGTAAAAAGCGTACGGCCAGTTCATTCATGCTGGCCAGATTTCGGCATACCAAAACACAGACATGTTCCCAAATGTTAGTTAGTTTTGATCGTTTCCCAGATAATCGGCATTTACTACATCAACTATTTGGGGCTTAGGGCCTAAGTAGTGGTGTGGGGTCTATTTCTAGAATTCGTACAGAATGCTAGAATGACACCATTATGAGATTTTTTTTACAATGAAAACTTAAAGGTCCACCAACGGTTTTATCTTTTCAAGGAACAATCAAAAGTTAAAACAAGTGTCTTTGGAATTCGACAAAGGACTCTCTCAAACCAATTTTGAAGAAATCAGCAAGTTAGAAGGCAGCACTGAAATAGGTGCGATAGTTTTATTTTAACTAGAAGACGGAAACTTTTAGAAATATATTATCCCATGCATGCAACCTAAAATACTTTGATGAAAAATGGATAAGGGGGAAGATAAACACTTTTACATTTTAACAATATTCAGAAAAAACATATTTTATCGGCGGCGGCGTAGAGTTATTAAGTACCTAGATGAGAAGGTGAATTGGTGATATTAACTGCACTACTCTGATTGCAAAGTGATTTTGAGTTATCTTCCACTGTAAACTGGGGGCAATTTGGGAAAGGTGAGGATATTCGGGATACTAATTATCGGTATTTAATGTAGCAAAGTTGATCTTATTAAAATTTTAATGGCTTTTAAGCCAACACGTGCATATAATATGATCCTCATTTTCAAGTAGGTAATGGATAGATCATATAAAAGCTCACTAAACATCACATCTGAACTTATGAATTTCTACGAAATATTTTGATCAAACGTTTAGGTACTCAGAGAGTTATTTCAGAAGTGCATTAGTGCAGTACAAGAATAGGACCTACTTGTCTATATTAAGAGCTAAATACGCAAGCAATGCATGGTTATTACCAACCTGATATGTGTGCCTAAATAATACCTAACTATTATTGTGTATTTCCATTGTGATGCATTTGATGCATTTTGTTATTATTTTATGAATTCTGATTTCAATTTAAAATATAGTTACCGGCACGTAAGTTGGCAAAAGATTTTGTAGTGGGGGAAATTCGCGCATGTAAAAATGTATGAAATGGTGCCTGCGCGAACTTCCCCCACTACAAAATCTTTTGCCAACTTACGTGCCGGTAAAGCTATACTTTTAAACACGGATTCCGTTTTCTATTCATCATCATCATCATTTCAGACGGAAGACGTCCACTGCTGGATATACGCCTTCTCCAATTTAGGGGGGCTTGCCATAATCGCCACGCTTGGCAGGCGGGTTGGCGATCGCAGTATGGTGGTAAAATGCATAGAGAACGCTGCTGCCCATTCTCTAGTAAGTCCCTTAGTCGCAGTGGCGTAACTATACCGTTCGAGGCTCGTGGCAAATTCATCGGATGCCCCCCCCCCCCCCAATATAAAGAAGCAGAACCAACAATAACAGTAGTTTTTATTTTATAAGACTTTTTTTACACTTTTACTTGAAAGAGTTTAATAATAAATGTTGGGAGTTGGGATTCTCCTCTGACCGGGGGCCCCTTCCGGCTGGGGGTCCGTGGCATTTTGCCGACTTGCCACCCTGTAGTTACGCCACTGCTTAGTCGCATCCTACGACACCCACGAGAAGAGATGGGATGGTGCAGTTCTTCACGTCCGGCACCACACGGAACGATTCACATTTCTATTCATACCTAAACATAATTATAGTCAATCCACAGGTACGAATTTATATAAAAAAAATACATTATTTTAGTGTCTAGAAAAATATACACAGAGCAATCCAGTTACCCATGTCTCTGCATTTCGGGAACGAGGATTTATGCCAAGTTTTAAATTTTACTGGTACCTACTTACTTACAGGGGCGCCCCGGGCGTCCCAATAAAAAATGACGCCCAGTGCACGCATCACATTTGCGCCCTTAAGTAAATTATCTTCTTGGTCTACACTGAGCAAAGCCAGGTCGCAAAACCTTTCTATCTTGACCCATTATAGCCTTCAATAACGAAGCTATTAATTTCAACTTCCTAAAAAAATGCTTGCTATGCTGCAATATTAACAGAATTTGAATAGTAATAGACAGATTTGAGTTAGGTTAGGTAACCGTATGAAATGGTTTATTGATGTTTTTTTATTTAATCATTGGCGATTTTTTGCACCCCCTTCGGTAGGCGCCCAGGGCACTTGCCCTGCCTGCACCACCCTAGCTACGCCACTGCCTACTTATATTTTTCTTTAACGATATAAGAAAACAAACTCACTGGGAATCACTTGGGTTTACCTTTAGCCAACATATTGTTATCAGCATTTTCCTGCCCGTGTCCCATGTTACTTGGGGTCGCTGGAACACGTTTTCTCCTCCCCTGTCATCCGTTTTTTTTTTTGGGTGAGAAATCATCAAATAACTTCTCCCGCTCTGGATGGAGAAGGAGGGCGTGTCAGACTTTTACTGACTAAAACCCACCCGTGTTCCCTCAGTTGCCTGTGTGCCAGGGGCGACGGTATCTCTTTCGAACAACCCGCACCCCTGGCAGGCATCGGCCCTTGCGGACCCCACCAGTTGGTGCTGACATCTCTTTGCGGCGCGGGTGGAGCACAACGCGCCGTCGACCCGGGCTTGGTCCTTACCGAACAGCGAGCTACCCATTACTCGCCGTCCGCAAGCCAACGCCTACGGTGGCCGGGAATCAGCCTGGGATTCCTGACGCCCAGGGCGTCTCCGCGGCGACTACGGCCGTGAGGGCGCATATACTGCCTCTCCCTCACGTGCGCCGCCTCCCTCTTCGCGAGCATTACTGCTTCGCTGAAGGAGGTGACTGCTAACCATGCACTCTCGTTCCGTACCATGGCCTGGACCAGGGCCGGACGCGAGAGATCGCCGCCGCCGAGCGCCTCCACGAGGACACGGCGGTGCTCCGCCCAAGCCAGGCAGACCTCCACCGTATGCTCCACCGTGTCCTCAGGGCGATCTTCGCAGTGGAAACACCCGGGCGTTCCCTCCCGCTTTATCCGAAACAGGAACCTCCCGAAACAACCGTGTCCGGTGAGGACCTGCGTCAGGCGGAAGGTGAGGACGCCGTGCCGCCTCTCAAGCCACTCTCCTCCCATCCTCCCCTGTCATCCGTCACGCTATCATACACTCCTTTCTCTTTCACGCTAACTCACATGTGGGAGCTTAAAATCCTGTTCGTACCATGTGAGGATAATGTAAAGCGTAATGGCCATGTGTTCTTATAGGTACCTACTATTTATTCATCATTCATTTGTATTGTTACATTATGAATTTCTTGTATTAACCTTGTTGTTACATATATACTTTGGTATTCATCAGCTGAACGACGGTCATTAAAGGTGATTTTTTACCACTAGTTATTGAAAATCTTGCTGCCTGTTTTATACCTAAAAGTGGATGAGGTTAATGACCGTTGCATGCCTTAAAGATAAAATACACAAATGGAAATTACCAAATCTCATAGGGCAGGCGCCCTTGTTCATATAAGACACACAATACACTTGGACTAAATCCAATCACTTGTACCACTCAAATTTCACGTGCTCCCGACTTTTCATTATTATTTTCATAATCACTTGGTTATAACACTATAGACACATCAGGTTGTAGGAGATATGGATATCGTAATAAACGGTATATTTGTGGTGTAGGGCGGAACGGGTTGGGCGTGCGACGGTGGTGTTCCTACTGGCGGCGCGTACGCAGCGACACCCGGGAGGTTATTTTTGTGCTACTGCACATACAAAAATCAATTTGTGACGGAAATGTTACGATCAACGACCTGGTAAGTGAAAACTAGAAGTGCATTTTCTTGTGATGTGAGAAAGTAAACGGGATTTATTTAATTACGCGTAAATCGCGCATAATTGCGGTGTATCGTCTTTCAGTAGGTGTACCTATAATCAGGTCTGGCTAGTTCAACCGGGTTTAAATATATACAGGTAATCACATAGCAGTCGTTTATTATGTGAGCTATTAACCTACTAAACAATTACCCACAACAACGGAAGCAGAGGTGTTTAGGAATCTAGATAGAGTCCATCTGCTCGATAGTACTCTCAGAGGTTTGCTGTTCAAGATTATATTAATCAATAAACATGTGACTTCATAGTTTTCCTAGATTATTAGAAGTTACAACCCAAACGTGAAGCTACATAATAAGGCTATCCACCCTGACATCTAATACCTAGTTACAGGTTATTCCGATTTTTTCATGCTTTATTGTAGTAAGGAATTCAAACCTAAACGAGCTTTAAATCAGCGGTAGTTTTCTTTTCAACAAAGGAATGTTTGTGTATGTCATTCAGCAGAATTTTAGTCGTCAACTCATGTTGGTGAAGTGGTGTTTTCGGTGTTTTCTTCTTGTTAATATTTAAGAAATATCGGCGCTACATTGCATATCTAGTACATCTAACACATTGGTACATACCGATATTTTGAAATATCTTATAAAATAAAGTGTCTTGGTGTCTAAAATTATAAATGCTAGTTATAGAATTTATATGCAGTGAGTTACACCGTACACCTTTATTCTGGCATTCTATCAAATAGCTAAATGTATTTTTTGTTTGGTAAGCTTGTATACAAACCGACAGCGAAATTCTTTACGTAGGTCTAGGAGCGTACCTAATGCTCCTAGACCTGCTAGAATTTCGCCGTCGCACTATAATTTTTACAGTAGGTACTTATATTATTTACTCGTTATGCATGGCATACCTATATTTAAGTGAATACCAATGAATGTATGTTCAGTTTATTGCATTGTAACCACATTCCTTTATCCTTCTACTAGCGTTGGCAACGGGTTCGCGTTAAACAATTCAAGAAACCTTGACAATTTATACACCTACACCTTCCTCACGAATCACTCTTTCTATCGGTGAAAACCGCATAAAAATCTGTTGAGTTTATCGCGAACAGACAGACAGACAGACGCGGCGGGGGACTTTGTTTTATGATATGTAGTAATTAGCTTAAATTTAAATCTGATGAAAATTATAATCGCTCAAGGTCTGTAGGTAGGTATTTTTTGCATTACATACGTAAGTACCTACCTATTACTTTTTGTTCTGGGAAGCCACGTCATGGGTTCTAGAATTATGAAATATTTAATTCAAATAAATCGAAAGCGCTCTTTGGTTTATGCAGATTCCAAACAGATAAATACAATACTTACTACATAGGTACTTGTTACTACAAACCATTACTGATATTATCACAGTTATTTTGTCGATTGTACAACCCTAAACATTACAATAATACTTGAGAATGTTGCCAGATACTGTTATAGTTATAACTCATTGAAAAACATGGTTATAACTTGTTCCACTTCAAATAATTGTACATCTTAGAAACTTAGAAAGAGTGAGATAGACAATGCTGAAAATTCAAAATGGCTGTTGAATTGTTATTGTGAGGCGTATTGTGAGGCTACGTTCCGAGCAGTGGCGTGCACTGAGTTTTTAGACAGGGTAGGCAGAAACCGGTAAAGAAAAGGCAAGAAAAACAGAATAACCGATTGCTGTACACCTACACAGTATGAAACCTGTGAGGCAATTAAATGAATCATATTGTTATAAATTAAATTTACGATTGACTTTACCTTTAGTTTTTAATTGCAAATCCGGTGTAGAACTACTTTTCACGATCACTGTTTTTTTTTTAAGTTTTACCGAAAAATAGTTTTGAAAATGTATAGGTATTTTTTATTTTCTCTATACACACACCACCTGAACAACTTTCACAGTGAATATTATCTATTTTTCACACTATTAACAAAGTTAAAATCTTAAATAAATGCTATCCATAGCTAACAACCAAAACAAATAAATCAAAACAAACAATGGCGTCGCAAATCGGAATAAAAAAATAATACGACAAAAAAGTAATGTTAGTTCACGTAGCGACAATTCAATGAAACACTGCTACTTTTAAAAATAGTCGCAAAACCAACTTTTTTCGAAAAACTTCCGTTATGTTTCGTAAATCATCGTGTCAAAAGCCAGTGACTAACCTGTACGGTTTTTTTTTGGATGGGAAATCATCAAATAACTTCTCCCGCTCTGGGTGGAGCAGGAAGGCGTGTCAGACTTTTACTGATTTAAAACCCACCCGTGTTCCCTCAGTTGCCTGAGTGCCAGGGACCGCGGTATCTCTTTCGAACCACCCGCACCCCTGGCAGCCGCACCTCTGGCAGACTACCCTGTACGGTTATGTGCGTAAATTGTTACATTGTGTCCCACGTATGTATAGGAACGCACACACAATAAATCTACATAACCACGAGAGCACACATGTAAACATTAAGCCGCGAATAGTTCGTGTCTCTCCCGAGGCACTAGTGCATCGCAATCGCAATGCGAAGTTGCGTCAAATTGTATGAACGAACAGGTTTTGTATCGATGATAATAATGATACGACCGACGCTCGACAGGTAGAGCTGATTTTTAAATAATTATTTTTTGTTTATTGTTAAAATAATATTAGTTTTCAATATTTATTTGATTTAGGAAGGGTGTGCAGTGTCTTTCTGTCTTTATAGACTACACGCCATTGGTTCCGAGTTACGATAATATCGATTTGAGCGTGTTCACCCCCGTTCCGAATTGACGTGAGCGCGATACTAATGATGTGCCGTGAATCGTCGTTATTATTCTAAGGAATCGTCATAGATTACGTCATGACATGCGCCGTCATAGGATAAAGGGCTTAGTGCCGACTATGCGTAAATATCACTGTGAGCGCTGTCAAAAATGACAGTTGTGTTGTTTTGTTTTGAATCGTATTATATCTTTAGCTAACTTAGAAATAGTGCTTCTGGTTAGAGTCTCCACCTAACCAAATAAGAAGACGAAATTTGTGGTGTATACAAGTTTTATATGGTGTAAATAGGTTTATAGGTTTTAACATTGAGTGAGCACTGTTAGCGCGTTTACGAGCGTTCCGTATCGTTGACAAAAATGACAGTTCTTAGCTGTCATAATCGTGATATCTATCTCGGAACGCAAATCGATTTTTCTAATTCGGAATGTGGCCTGAATATAGTGAATATCATTTCACTTGTCATGTGTGCTGTCAGAGTCAAATGTCAACGTCAAAATAGTAAAAGTTTATAAACAACTTTTTTTTTAGTTTACTTGTTTTCAGGACATATTTTAGCATAAAATTTGCAAATTTCTACAAAAAATGATTTCACAGCATTATGTTTGGTAAGTTTTTCAATACCTTGCTTAAACATTTTTAGGTTATGTTAGTGTTTTGTTATTGTTCACATTAGCCTTTCTGCAGTAAATGTTTCGTCTTTAGAGAACAGTTATTTATCACAGTTTTCTTAATTATGAACCTTATCAGATACAGAAGAATCTCATTAATCCGGCACTATTATAAACCAGAGGGTGCCGCAGTTTTGGAATCTTCGGATTAATCCAATGATTATTGGATTAAAATAGAAATATTCTTATTAAATAAAATAAAGAATTTCTTAAAGAGAACCAATATGATATATTTGTATTAATGTTCTAAACGTCTTTGTTTCAACTGTAACGTATCTCACAACTAGGGTTGCCATCTCTAAAATTTGGCAACCAGGACAAGACGCGTGAAAACCCCGGATTTTAGAGCCCAGAACCCGGACTGTCAACTGGTTTTTTTAAACAGTCAGTGTAATAAAAAACAGTTGAAAATGTCATAAATCACCTTTTTATTTATTTTCAAACCTTAATTAAATTTAGTAATCTTTTATCATCAATTTAAATGTAGGTACCTAACAAAACAGAATAATATGTTTTAATAATCAGTTAAAAAAAAAATATTCTTAAAATAAACCCGGACTACAGATGAAGCCCCGCCCGGACGCTCCCCGGATGCCTTCTAAACTAGGACAAATCCGGGGAAACCCGGACGGATGGCAACCCTACTCACAACTAAATAATTACTTACATGGTTTTAAAATAATTCTTGATTAAGGTCTGTTTTTTTGCAACTTGTTGTCCTTGTTTTGAAAACCTTTTACGTGGGTGAAGGGGGCCGGATTATTGGATGTATCGGTTTATTGAAGTGCCGGATTAGTGAGATTCTACTGTATATTCTTTTCTCTCATAATTGCATACAACCTTTTACTGACATAATATAAGTAAACTTTTCCAACTTTAACTCTGAGCTTACACTTAACAGTGTAAACGGTGAGATGATTTATTTTCTTTACTTTACACAATTGCACATGGTAGCCTCTTACAAATAAAAACATGATTGATTTTCTTTGTTGTTATCAAACCAAAATGTCTAAGTTATGAAGTTTGGCATTTGTATTAAATAAGTAACTTGTCATAAATATTTATTTCTTCAATTTAATCATTTTGTCAGTTGCAGTTGATGGTTATAGTAATAAACCAAATAGCTAGGTTTATTAAGTCGGCTTGAATCAATACACATTTGACTTCTCCGTTAACATAATGTCTCATTTGGTAAAATATTAATTCCGTTAAAATTCAGGATGGCAGGGATATGACGCACGACCTGTTACCATGGATTCAGTGATTCTGAACGCTGTTGAAACTTTTTATTGCTCATTTATGAAAAAAAATTGTTCCATACATACCTATATACATTCCATATATACATACCTTACCATATCTACATGGTCAAAATACCAGCCCATATTAAATTTTCTTTAAGTACATAATTATGTAGTAACCCGAGGTCTTTGCTTTGCTTTGTGTATACAACAGGAGTTTTATCTGTTTGACTTGTAAACAGGTCCGTTCTTTAGGATGTCTCAAATGTCCTTCTGCCTGAATTGTTTAGAAATTGAAAATAAATGTTATTTTTAGTATGTAAAGATTGAAATAAAAAAAATACAAACTTAACACAGTTTATTAAGTTTGAATTTAATATTTACTGTTGCAAAATTCTCTAAGTTAAAAGTTTAATAAATCATTTTGAAAGTAAAACCCCAAAACTCTGAACAATTCTAAAATTATGTGTCATACAAAACTTATCTGCATACCCTACAACATTTTGACTCTTAAGCCAAGTCCAAGTTCCTCATTCTTTCTTTTGGCTACAGTGGCCTTCTCGAACCCATGTAACATTCATTGACTACAATATCTATTTGGTGTTGAGGTTATTCACATCATGGGATACAATAAATGTGAATAAACATTTTGTATTGTTTGCAAATTGTAAAAAAAAGTCAGAAAATTTGAATTTCGCGGGCTACTTTAGTGCATCCGCCTTAAATGCTATGTACACCTATAATTTGTTTATATGTCACGGTGTGATTGGGAACATCGTTAATTTAGAATCTATCTCGCGAGATTGTAACCTGTCGATAAATTGTGAACTGCACCATACTGCTTACCGACCGAATAGGTTAGGTTAGGTTAGAATTGCGACCGAACGCGCGCGAGCCGAGCGAGCGCAGCGAGCGGTGCCGCGGCAGCGGCCGGCGAGCGCTACTTCCAAGTTAGTGGCAGTTACTTGGCTATTTAGTAATAGCGCAAGGTACTATCCGTCTGCAGTTCACAATGTTTCAATACTTTGTAATCTCCCGAGATAGATGATAAACGTTAACATTATATGGATGTTTATCTGAAATAAAATATTTGAATTTGAATAAACTGTCGATGTTCATAATGTTACGGTGCCATATACTCGTACATTAGCAGTAATACCTTTCTTAAATACTTTTAAAAAACAATGTTGATTGTATAATGCTGTTTGTGTTCTTTAATAAATACTTAATTAAATACTTATGCGACATGTTATGTACCTACCATTACGATAGTTTTCCTTAATACGAATGATGTAGTAGGTATTATACGTTCGCCTTATTTTCTCTGCACTGTTATTAATCTGTGTACTGTACATTTTTCGTAAGAGCTTACCTACTTACGAAAATGTCCACTTCCAAGACGCTTGGTACGTACGACAACATAAAAAAGAAATATCGTAGGCCAAAGTCAAAGCCTTCAATGTGCCAATGTTAAACTAGGGCCTTTGGCCATCAAGCCACCCTGCATAGTTGTAGCGTCAACGTTTCATGATTCGTCTACACTTCCACAGTTTATAGGGTTGTCTGTGGTCAGAGTTTCAGCAATAAAACTTTCAAAATAGTTTTTTTTATAGCCTTGCTTGAATCAATATTCTGGATAATGGCATTAAGTTTTACGTAAAAGTCAAATTATAAAGGAAAAGTAATTTATTTGTATTCTACTACTTACGTCTCCTATAGAGGGCGCTTGCTTTGGGAATAATAAAATTAATAGTTTAAAAAACTAAAAAACACGCTTTAAAAACCAAACTAAATAAATAATAGTTTAAAAAACTAAAAAACACGCTTTAAAAACCAAACTAAAAAAGGAGAAAATAATTTAATTCAATTAAAAAGCGTGGGGTGCTTTTTGAGGTATTTTTATAATCAATTAATGTCAAGCACCCCCCGCTTTTTAATTGAATTAAATTATTTTCTCCTTTTTTAGTTTGGTTTTTAAAGCGTGTTTTTTAGTTTTTAAACTATTTTTTTTTCTATTTTTTAGTTCTGCTAACTATAAAAACGTGTTCTTTTTTCATTTTTCTCAATTTTTTTTTTAATTATTGAATTGTCATCAGTCCTCGATAAGTTTACAAAGTTTCAATGAAATCTGACCGTTTAAAGTGGGTCAAAATTGCGCTCTAAGGAGTCGGTTACAGACACACATACAAACAAACAAACATACAAGTGAAGCTAATATAAAGCGTGTAAAAAGGAGTATCAGGACCGAAGCCGAAAATCGTAAGGGCTGATCTTACCAAAGTCTGAGAATCTTGACGTCTGACAGTTTTAGTATGGAAATTTATTACTAAGCGATGATTATGACCTATTCTAGGTATAATGGTATGGTGGTATGCGCCCTAAGTAACGTGACGTGACTTATTTCCCCACTGAGTATCTAGTTATCAACTTTGTGACAGTCACTGATCATAACACGGTAACACCTCTCAAATACATGGAATACTTTGCAAGAATTCCAACTCAACCCTCAGTAGTTTGTTAAGTGTCGCGGACTGCAAGCAATTTGGTATGACAGTAAAAACTAAACTTTAAACGGCTATAAAAACGGGTCCAATTGCTTCGCGTTTATCGCCGGTTTAGACCTTATGCTTAGATCGATGGATGGGATGTAAAACTCGCTTGTCGGGGACCGCGCCACTTGGAATTGCATGCATTTTTATGGTGGCAGTGAAAGTTCTACGTCTATTTTTTGTTGTTTAAATACCTTTGAAGACGTTATAGCTTGTAACTATGGGAAGTGAGGCATGTTTCAAGGCGTGTTACCGTAGAATTGTAAGTGATATTATTGCCAGCTTCGCGATTGGCAAGGAAGTATTATGGTTGAATGCCGTAATGACACACTATTAAAAAGTCATTGTGTCTCGCGTGGATCCACGTTCGTACGAAGGGTTAGTGACCAAAATCGACAACTTTCCACCTAGATTACTTTCCAAGCGATAGTTACGTTTAAGAACTAGGGCATAGATATAATTGCAGCAATTCCAAAGGTAATTCATCCCGCAACGATAAATGAACGCTGTTTAGGTCGATAATTGCATCTCACAATCCATTTTAAATACGCATAAAGCGAATTTCCTGTTTTTCCGTCAATCTATGAATAAAAAATCTTTTAATTTCAACCTTTATCTCTACGTTCTAGGAATCGTAGCTCTAATTATGACACGTAGTGTGAGTTAAAGTTTACCGAACACAATCACTTAATAGTTCGCTAATAGTTGTGAATCACAATCTAAAACTTGTTTGTCCATTGTCAGGGTCGGTACAAACTTCAATTGTATCTTGTATTTGCATTGCTAAGTAATATCAATTACGGATTATTGCACTGATTTGATATGCGGTATGTACAGTTGGTTGCAGATAAATTGGCCAAGTTTGAAAACAAAAAAAAAACTGTCATGAACAGGTACAAGTTCTATAAAAAACAAACACAAGTCGACATTTAATTCGATACGACTATTTTTATATGATGCTATTTGCATCACAAAGTTGCCAAATCTGCTACTTACATAATTGTAGAATTTATTGAAATTATCAAAACGAACTAAATACATACATATATCGTTTTGATACTTGTGCAATTGAAAGTATCTAGTTTGAAGTCTGATAGGAAAACCTAACAGAAAGTGTTATAACTATAAGTTATAACTTACATGTAACACTTTATATTTGAAAAAATAGTCTAATACTACATTACCTACCTATGACCGCTTCAGTTTCGGTTGCAAAGCGTCCTCGAAACGGTCAATTACAATTGTAATTTTTTACGTGATTGATGCGCAAATTGGTCGTCTACCAAATGCAATTGAAGCGATAGACAAAAGGGATTCATGTTCACACAAAATATTTACCATGCCAATGAATACCGCCACACCACATAATATTAACAAATAAATATTAAAGCTAAAGCATCCTGCCAGGGGTGCGGCGGGTTGTTCGAAAGAGATACCGCGGCCCCTGGCACACAGGCAACTGAGGGAACACGGGTGGGTTTTAATCAGTAAAAGTCTGACACGCCCTCCCGCTCCACCCAGAGCTGGAGAAGTTATTTGATGATTTCCCACCCAAAATAAATAAATAAAAAAAAGCATCCTAAAAATTTTACTTATCATACAGACTGTACTAATAAAGTTATACCAGGCATAACAAAGGAATAACCATACATTTTCATATGTTTAAACTTGGAATATCTTTATTCCGTGTTTATTAGTAAGAGGGTTCGTATGCAATTACTGTTTGGTATATTATAGTATGCAATTACAAAGAATAATCGTCTTGAACTGTTAAAATTTAGGAGGCATTAATTTGGGTATGACCTACTCACCACCCATAACAATATTATCAAAAAAATATTAAAGCTAAAGCCTGCTGAAAGTTCTACATAATTATCATATCTACTGACTGGACTATTAGAATGCAATTACTTTTTGGTTTAATAAAGTATGCAATTATAAAGAACAATCGCCTTGAACTTTCAAAACGTAGAAAATAATAATTTAGGTATAACCTATTCACCACATAATCTTAACAGTATTAACAAATAAATATCAAAGCTAAATCGTCCAAAAAGTTCTACTTATCATAAAGACTGTACATTAGTATGCAATTACTGTTTGGTGTAATAAAGTATGCAATTATAGAGAACAATCGTCTTGAACTGTCAAAGTTTAGAAGGCAATGGAGATCGCTCATTGTCTTAATGCACGATGTAATTACAGGAATGTACATAAGATTATAGAGAGCAAACACTTTAGGTGTTAAGGACATGCAAAAGTCAGAACTAAATGGCGTTCTATTTTCAAGATAGAATTTAAAAAATGATTCTACTAATCATGTTTTGTCTTCAACTACTATATACTATCAAAATCAAATAATTTATTTTCTCTTCACAAACAGTGACATATTAATTAAATCAAGCTTAAAAAGTACGTGACAGTAGTTTGTGCGGGATAGGTCTCTGCATTAGGAATACTTATAGCAGATCTCTAGGGTCCCACCACACGGTAAGTAAACATAATTAGTAACTTAGTTACTATTAGGGGCATAACGTATCATCTGTTGCCAAATATCATATCATGATCATAGATTTTCTGAAAAAGGACTTGATCAAGCTTGTGTGTAATAAATAATAATTTAATTAATTAATTTACTCCAACTTTAAGCCGCCTCATAAGAATGCTGTCAATTTATTTAATGAACAGGTAGGTATATCTAGTTATAAGGCGTATAGGCGACACGGCGATTGTCAATAAAAATCATAACTGAGGGCTGATTTCACCAATGAAACTGAACTTGATCCATAATTAGCCTATAATGTTCCCATTGCTGGAACACACCTCTGTGAGAGGGAGCGGGCCGTAATCCACCACGCGGGTCCAGTGCGGGTTGGTAGATGTCACATGTCTTCGATTTTTTTTGTTCTAAGACATGCCGGTTTCCTCACGATATTTTCCTTCACTGTTTTGAGAGCAGTGGTGATGAAATAATTTAGACAAAGTAAAGCGCCTGTCTGGGTTCGAACTTACGATCTACAATCTCGTAAGTCGGGGCTGTTACCACTGGGCCACCACTGCTTGAACTCGATCAGTATATCTAATCTGCGTTCAAGAGCTGTCAGTGTCAATATTCCCAAGTAATGACGACACTAACAGGTCGTTAACGTGGTTTAGATTTGCTGACCACGTTCAGATTCATTGGTGAAATTCGCCCCAAAGGTACCCCTTGAAATAAAAATATTTTTATAGCTAATTGGCATAAACAGGCCACACACCACTGACATTTGACCAAATATCTCCATCTACGCATCCGAACAGTGTAATGATTTCATGTACAATTTCTAAGTGACTCCTTATACGCTGCCAGTAAAACACCGTTAAGGGAACAAGGCAGTAGTTTGACATTAAAAGTTTCCAATTAAGGGCTACCAGATAAAGCTAAGGTAATCTCGGCTGCTCGGGCCGGTAGCTGTCTCGTGCCCTATTCGGATGCGGCGCTAGTACCTTAAGGTACTTCGTTTGTTTACCTTTGTACTTGATTGATAGATAATACGGGCTACCGCTAATTAGGAAGTGTGAGTTAACGGTGTAAGAGAAATGTTAACGAAGGAGGTTGGACGTAATTAACTAATGGTAATACGTTTTAGGTGTTCAGTGATGAGGCAGAAGCATATATGAATGTCTTTAAGATTGCAAGTTATGGGTTACTTAATTAGAAAATGAATGACGTATTATTAGGATGCAAGTAGGGCTTGCAATGGAATGTTCGAATTAAACGAATAATAAAATATTTCGAATATTAAAATGCAAAAATTGCGATATTCGAATATTCGCCCAATTTCCGTAACACAGAACTGTGAACCCTGATGTGTACAAAATACAATTGTTGGCACAGAAAATAATAACATAATGAAAACCGACTTCCGAAAAAACACTACTGAGCCAAAAATTACTTAAGTTGCAGTCTGTTGTATTGTTTTTTTTTTCTTTGCCACTTTTTAGTTATGGTACCTACCCCACACACCAATTCCTATAACACTATTTGCTATGAAAGAACACTGACAGAAGTAATAGAATGTTATCAAGATACATAAAGTGGATTAAGAACGTTATCGAAGCTAACACAAAAACTACCCAAACAACGTTACCGTAATTTAATTTTTCGTTAAAAGAATTTTCGAAATCGCTCCACTTTTTCCGAAGATATAGCGGAAAATACATACAAAAGAAATAACCAACGGACGAATTGAAAACCTCCTCCTTTTAGCAGTTTTTTTTATACTGTCCCTCTGCTGGGCAAAGCCTCACCCAAAACCTTCAAGAAACTCTTTTCTTTTTTGAAGTTGGAAATATCGAAATCTCGTTCGGCTTCCAGGCGAAGTAAAAACCGTGAGAAAGCACCTAAAACGTTACAAAGAGGCGAATCAACGTTATGAAGGTGTAGCCCTCGCCCTTCAGTCGTGTGTGCCCGTTAGCTAGATGCACGCCCGCGACTTGCCTCGCCACTAGACGACGATTTAATTAACGTATTGTGTGCCCGCCGCTATTAACTGCGGTTCTTAGACGGTTAAGGCGTAGTCGGCTAGGGTGTATTGGTTTTAGATTGACGGTTTAAATGTGATTAAACTACTTTCTTGTTTTATAAAATACTTTTTCGCAGAGTCGGTCGATGATATCTATAGAGCAGAGGGGTAATTGCATAACACACTAACAGTAGGAATGGCTGTCATATTGACTATTCAACAATATTCATTGCGTTATTTACGTTGTTGAGGAAACAATTTTTTCGAGCATACCCTTCAAAATTATTCACATTCTGATTTATAGTGTGTTACACAATTAGGGTTGTAGTCACTTGGGGTAAAGGTTTTGAGCCTTTAAAAGCTTGCTTTCATCATAAAATTTATAAATAGACTACCATCCCTCCAAAATGTCTTGGACTCTTGGTACTATTGTTTATAGAATTATCCAGGTTATTCAGGATATTCTTTTAATTAAGGATTCCTTATATTGGGCTTGATCCCCTGAGTAGATCTTGGAAGGGCTGAAGTAATAACTCCGATGCCATTTCCAATAATTGCCAGAAAAAAAGCATGCAGTAATAATAGCTTAGAAATAATCCTTTGACTAGAAAAGTATGAAACGGTCATAATAAAACAACCAATTTCCGGAAAAACACTACAAAGTGAAAAATAACTTTAATTTTGGAAGTTGGTGACTTTGGATATGTATTAAAAAAAATTGTCACCGCCTTCCGAAATTAAAGTTATTTTTAACTTTGTAGTGTTTTTCCGGAAGTCAGTTGTTTTTTTTTTGGAAAAAGTTTTTATTTTTCAATTTTTATTTATAGTACCTGCCCCACACCAATTCGAAGTTTCATCATCCTCGGGGTCAAAACAATGCATATTTATGCGATAGCAGCAATCGCGGTTGATTTGCTGTAATTTTTTGAAGAGTTCAGTTGTCTGTCTCCGAAACGCATCATCAGATCTATATGTAATATATGTATTTAAGTGGGACCACACGGGAAGCACCAGCTTTCAAATAAAAAAAAGAATCATGAAAATTGGCTCACCCAGTCGAAAGTTCTGAGGTCTGAAACATAAAAAAACAGTCGAATTGAGAACCTCCTTCTTTTTTGAAGTCGGTTAGCAACAGTTTTGCTGTAAAACTTGTATTGTTTCAGTTTCAGGTATTTCCGTCAAACTTTCACAATGTCCCAAGTATATTTGGTCTTGCAGCTCCTGAAATATAAACCTAGGAATTTTTGTTGTATTTTTCAAATTTTGACAAATTCGAATCTAGGTTTTACAAGAGACTTCAGATGTCTGCGATGCTTTTTCAGCGAGATATCGGCGATAGCGTGTTTTTCACCGTTTCGGTGGCGCGGCCATGTGGTTGTAGTCTTGCAGCTCCTGAAATATAACCCTAGGATTTTTTTCTATATTTTTACACGCTTTATAATAGCTTCACTTGTGTTTGTTTGTTTGTAACCGACTCCTTAGGGCGCGATTTTGACCCACTTTAAACGGTCAGATTTCATTTAAACCTGGTAAACTTATCGAGGACCGATGACAATACACTAATATAAAAAAAAAATAATGAGAAAAATATAAAAAAATTAAGGAAAAAAAAACTGAAAAAATCACGCTTTTGTAGTGAGGAGAACTAAAAAATAGAAAATAAATAATAGTTTATAAAAACTAAAAAAACACGCTTTATAAACCAAACTAAAAAAGGAGAAAATAAATTAATTCAATTAAAAAGCGTAGGGTGCTTGACGCATGTTTTTTAGTTTTTTGAACTATTATTTATTTTAATTTTTTTGCAGATTCAATCTGTTATTTTTACGTAAATTTCAGCACCCTAATTGCGTAACTCACGATTCATCATAATTTGTTTCGTTTTGAAACAGATGGTTAAACCATTGCTTCATGTGTTGGAAAAATGTGTCTGCTCAACAAAGTAAATAACGCAATGAATATTGTTGAACTATCAAAACGAAACAGATTATGATTAATCGTTGCAACGCTTGGTTTTAGGGATCTCCGTGGCCGCGCGGTTCTCCGCGTTTCAGTGCGCGGTCGCGTTCAAGCCCTTGTAACTTTTTAACCATAGCTTTGACAAATTTGTGGTTTTGGGAATCAACTATTACAAATGTTTACAAATTTTTGGTAGATGGCCGCGCCCTTGAAACGGACACAATCATTATCTTCTCACATTTAGTTTGTCACACGTTGTTTAAAGATACAATAGTTTATTTTGGATAGATCGTTTTGCTATGTAAGTTTGCTCGTACCTTGCTCAAACTGTTGATTCATGGATAACGATGCTGGTTGCGTGATTACCAGAGATCGGATATTCGGATGCATATGTACCTAAATATAATTTTTAGCTATGAAAGCGGCTTTATAAATTATTTGTAATATATTAAAAACCCCGGGATTCTTGGATTGCATAACTATTCAGATGTGTATTAATTTAAAATTAATGTTTAACCCGATACAAATATGTGTATGTACTGGAGGAGGGGTGGTTTGTATTAGTTAAAACAAAAAATAAACAAATTACTTACCTAAATTAAGACTTTTTCGATACAAAAGCGCATTCCATGTTAGCCAACATCTCAACTTTAGGTGAATATGCATCCGAATATCCGATCTCTGGTGATAAGTGTTATTTAAATATCTGTACCTAAATATTAAGCATTATTGCGCAATTGTTTGTTATCCTGAAGAAATAAAAAAATAGAAAATATCCGTCCTAAAATTAAATTATTCCCCTTAACGTTCGGCCCTCGATAAGGGATTATGCACCATTATTATGCAGAGCTCTTAGGTTTTGGGAACTCAAGCTCTCGTCAATTAAGGTATCGGTACGGCCCATCTTCTATCCATAGCCGCTAACCCGTCTGGGCTAAACCTGGAAGGCACAATGGCTCCGAATAATGAGACAACCGGTAAACGTTACTTAAATGGTTTTCGGTAGATGAAAGCTATTTTAATGGTTCTTGATGTATGTCCGTTGAATTGTTGCTGTATTTGGAAATTTGGGTTAGGTGCAGACGTTTATTGAAGTTCTTTCTCCTTTGCCTAATTTAGGAAACATGGTGTTAGATGTTATCAATATCGACATTTCCGAAAATGCAATTGTTTCCTGAATACGAGTCTCTAGTTATTTTTTTTTTGGGGGAACGAATGAAACTGTCATGTGATGATGATCTGTGTCAATCAATGGTATTAAGCATTCTACAAAGGCGTAGTCTCGTGTCCATAATGACTATTAATGACTTAGAAGATCACCGCTGTTGGGCACGCCACGATAGCGGCGGTAAGTACCCTCTTTGAGTAGTGGCTTGAGAGGCGGCACGGCGTACTCACCTTCCGCCGGTCCTCACCGGACACGGTTGTTTCGGATAAGGCGGGAGGACACGGTGGAGCATACAGCGGAGGTCTGCGCCGTGTCCTCGTGGAGGCGATCGGCGGCGGCGATCTCTCGCGTCCGGCCCTGCTCCAGGCCATGGTACGGAGCGAGAGTGCATGGGTAGCCGTCACCTCTTTCTGCGAAGCAGTAATGCTTGCGAAGAGGGAGGCGGCGCACGTGAGGGAGAGGCAGTATATGCGCCCTCACGGCCTTAGTCGCCGCGGTAGGCGCCCTGGGCGTCGAGAATCCCAAGCTGATTCGCGGCCCCTGGCTCACAGGCAACTGAGGGAACACGGGTGGGTTTTAGTCAGTAAAAGTCTGACACGCCTTCCTGCTTCACTCAGAGCGGGAAAAGTTATTCGATGATTTCCCAGCCAAAAAAAAAAAAAAAGATCACCGCTGTCGCTTCGTCTAAACGAGGAAAATGATCGTTTCATATGGAATCGTTAGCAGGCATTTCGATATTTAGTGCTGGGTAGGGCAATTGACCAGGCAAACGGTATAACATTGGTGATATTACTGCGATACCAATAGCGCAATGATAGGTTACTGTGCCATCGAATAGGTACTTACATTTTCTTTACCGATTGCCGTTTTCTCTTAGTTGACATTTACGTCCACCAGCCAATAATATTCAATTGATATATGATCAATAACTCAAAGAAATCCATCTTGTAAGTTATTTCGAAGTAAGTAATTTTGCTGAGCTTCAAACAGGTAATTTAATTTGATTGGTGAGCAGTGAGTAGTTTATTGCTATAAGCTAGGCTTTGTTTGTTTTGGCAGCTTCATATTTTACCTGAAACGACAGACGGCTATTGTGCCATGTATTGATATATTCAGAGCCGTTTGAAGTGTTTTTCGGAATGAAAGCCTCAACATTTTACAGCCTCGTATAGTACTGTAAATAAATTGACTGTCTTTCTAACATAAGTATAGTTTTCGCTCATTAGTATTCACAGTAAGTTCTGAGCAGATTTGTAGGTGGTCGAAAGTGGTTGAACTTTAAACAAACAGAGTGTGTTGACATTAGAATCGAATTCTCGATAGTCGTGAGCAGTAGCTCCACGGGCTCTCTCCATTAAGATCTCAAACGGATGTCGACAAGCCATGTCCCGTCTCTGGCGCAGTTTATAAGCAAAGCATTACCAGTGGAAAATCAATTGAGGCGCGCGTCGGAATGCACCGGGGAAAGTGAACTGGGCTGGGATGATTCCAACCCGAGATCAGATAATATTACCGACACTAAACAGTGTGCGCGAAAGGGTTTTAAATATGCATACAATAAATACAGATATAGCTGCAGCAATAAACAAGACAATAAAAGCTTTTTTAGGTGTATATAGGTACAAGAAACTATTATCGTTTTTAGCTGTGCGACGCAAGGAGCCTTTATTCTGGACTTGCGTATAATTATAAACTATTGCACAGAAATCTCAATCAAATGCCATTTCAATTTCGCTGCGATTAAAACCATTGAAATTTTCATATTGTCCGAAGAATGTTTGCTTACCGTTTTATACGGCGTGTTCTCACGAGTTGCGCGCCTGTTTAAACGTTCTGTGCAGACGACACGGATTTTAATCGCTACACAACGTCATTGGTGATTTATCGACCGATGTTGGCTAGACGCTTGGATTTTAATGTTATGCTGCGAGGACACGGCGGTACTTGGGATTCTGTACAGGAATTTCAGATTTACAGATGTATTTTTGCACGGATTAGAATTCTGATTGTGTTTAACCGTGCTGTTCATGTTTCAGACTTACGTAAAGGGAAAGCTTTTCACGATTACTGTTGTCTGGCCTTCATTCAAAATCAACATCCAAACACAAATCTTTCTCAAAACCCCTGTCCTCTCTGGAACAATAGCTACATTTTATCCACAATTTGATGGGATATAATTTCAAAACAATTATCCTTACATTTCTCACGGCCACTTCCACTTGTCCGGGGAGACGTGGGCTGAACCGACACGCCTCTACGAGCCACATCATGTCCGACTGTCAACTAAACCCAGACCTATTGCGGAACTTTGTTACTTTTGTTAGCGTTTTGCAATGCGTCAAGTGCAGTGATATTGGGGGCAAGTCTTCATTATGGTTCGTTTTGTTGACATCTGTGACATTTATGTCACGCCTGTGAGTCTAGAGGTTGGCTCTTTGAATTTTATTGTCATTCTCTTGCTGCATGTCTCACTGTAGTTTCAATGTGAAATAGATTTTATATCTTAAAATTCTTGAGGTCTTTTAATCATTACCAGTCAAGAGCCTCTGCTGACCCATCGCAGGGGGACCAAGGGTGTCAGGGTAGTCTGGGGTCCTTGTGCTACTTGGTTCCTGGGGTGGTCACGGCGTGCCATGTGTCCTGGTGCGCCGGACTGGTGGGGTCCGCAAGGGCCGATGCCTGCCAGGGGTGCGGGTTGTTCGAAAGAGATACCGTCGCCCCTGGCACACAGGCAACTGAGGGAACACGGGTGGGTTTTAGTCTGTAAAAGTCTGACACGCCCTCCTGCTCCACCCAGAGCGGGAGAAGTTATTTGATGATTTTCCACCCTCAAAAAAAAAACCTCCTGCAGGACAATTAGTTTCATCCCTATTCAGCCTCTTCCCTGTTTTTGGCCAATCTCGTTACGGTTTTCTAAAACCATAACAAGTTTTATTAATTTATTGATCTTTCAATCACGTAGGTAAAAGATTTGGCTACTATCTGCTAATTTAGTTTGATCAACTTCTTTACCTTTCTTGTGTTTAGGAACACCTGCCATATTTCTGTGAAACGTTAATTTCAATGTGCTTTTATACTATCAAGTTCTTGTGATATCTGTATTATTTATTATTCTAATGTCTGTTTGCCCTGTCAACCTATAATATAAATAATGTTGATGATTACCCTCGAAAATCACAGATTGCAGCACTAAAGTTATTTACTGCTACATTTAATTAACACCGCTAGTGCATTCGCATTTGAATAATAATAAAATCCTACCATTTATATGCGCACCCTTAGTTTTACTGTTACTGCACCATTTATGCTAATCTGAATTTAATGTTTGGCGAGATCGCTGGAAATCTAGATGTAAATCAAGCCTGGAGCACATAAATATTACCTCTACCCATATTCATATCCTGAGATATAGTTAACTACATCTTTACTGCAAGAAATATTAGAAAAAGAACAAAAGTACAGAGGAATATTAGTATGAGACTATTTAGGACTAGACATTTTTGACCCACACGCAAAAAATTAGCAATATCCTGAGATGTGTTCTTGAAATGCATGGCATCCATTATATTATTAGAAAAATACACCATTGAATTTATACCGTACCTTCAGAAGAAGCATTCAGACTATTGATGACTTGAAATTTTTAACCCACACGCAAAAAATATGCAATATCCTGAGACGTGTCCTTAAAATGTATGGCATCCATTATTAGCTAACCTGCAGCCATTGAATTTACGAGTACCGTACCTTCACAAGAAGCATTAACACGAATTCTTCGGATTCCGCATTCCTCAGCTCCAATAGTGTACCTGCATGTACGATCAAGACGTTTTTAGGCGACCGTCATTACACGTTGTTAGGCCCGCGGGTGTGTTCCTTAATCCATCAAATTACAAGCCGGCCATCATCTTAATATCCCCCGCCCCTCAACCAGGCTTTCAATAAACCAGTACCGCATTGATAGGACGTAATTATAGTACGCTGGATGCGCTCACATAAACTTGCTTGCAGCGAATTTGTGCTGTAATTCGGCCTCCTCAGTTTGTATTGTGGGATTGTTTAGATCCTCCCGATACAATGCATGTTTGTTTTTATTAATGCACGGTGTTCCTTACAGCCGAAGGATATTTTATATGCACATTTTGTTGTAGTATTAAGTATCACTTTGTTTTAAATAAACAGATTTTATTTAAAGTAAGTTTAACATAGGTATTGTGTGTCAGAAATCAACAAAAACACGGAGCCAGCTGCATTTAAATGACACCCTCATTTACATACAAAGTTAGTTTTAAGAATATTAATGTTAATGTTAATTATGTAAATCGCTTCGATATCCTTCCTTTTAACTTTGAATAACGTTGCTTGGAAAGGAAACATGCCGTAAATATGTCCCTAAATCGACCTACAAAATTGCTTGTCGTAGCCATTTAGATTTCTTATAATAATAATCCAATGAGTATATTAATATTCAAAATTGATTGATTACTGTCGGCGCGAAGCACATAATAATTGTAGGGATTTCAAATAACATACTCGAAAGGCGGCGAACTCATCTGATTATTAAAACATGGATGTATTTGATAAATGTTTTATTCTTAATTGGGTTAAGATATATGATTGTGTGTTTATGAATTATCATTTATTTTATTCACTTTTACAATTCAGGTTATTCATTCACTTGTGGAATAAGATTTGTAACTGCTAGAGAATTTATCGGTAAAAGATGTACTCTTTTACTGCTGTCGGCATTTTTCTCTTTGCTTAGTTGTTCAGTACAAAGTTCGCCTTACTGCAAATTGTTTTAGCGACACATCACCGTTTTTACTGGCTGTCGGCCACTTAGTTATCGCCCTGAGCTCTACAAATCGTCTCGGGCTTTCACCGGTACAAAGTCCTATGAAATTGCCATCGTGAGTCCCGCTCTGATCATAAAGCAAGCGGGAACGGGAACGCGACGCGTTTATGATCCAGTAATAATGTGCTAAGACAATGCTACGTGTGTTCACATTATGCGATTCGTCTCATCGCATTTATTCAACAAAATTTTATCCGAAGCCTTTGTCAGTCTACCACTTTGAAAGGTGCTCAAGGTAGACGTTAATTTTGTATATAAGCCTGAGGCTACGTAAGAGGCGTCGATGTCTGTCGTTAGAAGCAGATGCAAATTTGTAGACGAAGCAATTTAAATTTTGCGCAAAAGTGATACTTCGACATCGTGAGCTGAGTTTTCTGTAGTTCTAAGAATGTTTAACTGGTCCTGTTAACGTTATAGGAGTATATTATAGCACCACTTAAATCTGATGCTCTGTAATTTTAATCTAATCATCTTCTAATTTGAGTTGAAAGGCTTTTTCATTCGGATCTTCACGACCATCTAATTATTCCTTCAAAATTGATGTGTTAACATTTAAATATGTTTGTCCTACTGACAGACATTACTACTGTTCCAAATAGGAGAGATAATTCAGTCTTTCTGAAATTGTCCAGAGTATAGCCGCAGGTATGAACGGTACTCTCTGCGTGACCGTGCCGCTGGCTTCTCCTAAATTAATACTCGATTGTGTTGCACTGGCCACATTGTCTCGGTGAGGTGGCGTGACAGCCTGTCGTTACATTGGAACACTTTCTAGTCGTGTTGTACACTGATTTAAGTGGAATTTGTTACACAAATAGATCCTCCGCGTTGACTCCCCCACTAAGTCAGCCTCTAGCCTTTAAATTAAGTCTTCTTGCGCTCTGCAGTTTCTGTAATTCCTATTTATTGTAGGCAGAAAGTTTTTAGCGCTCTGCCTCGTACTGAAGTTCGCATTTCCCCTTCTTTATACGCGTTGCCAGGTCAATAATTTCCTATTATCGTTCACTAGCACCATAGGCGTATATTGCGCTACTGGATATCTTATTACTGAATATCTTTTCCAGTAATACCAGTACTATTTATTAGATTGAGTCGTGAGACCGTGGCGCGCGGTAGCCAAGCGGCTGAATAAAATAAATAAATAGGAAATGAATATTATCCCAGCCCTCAGGCACTTCAGTAACGGTGTATTTGGTTAGCTACTAGCTTCAATTTAATTCTTGGTTTCGCCAGGCTTTGATTTATGGGTATGTATGTGCGTTGATTCGCATGCATTGAATTTCACAATTACACCAAGTTTGTTAATAACAACGGGAATTTATGATATTATGTCAGGTTGTCAGTTGTATCATTCATTCTTAAACAAATTAGGTCTAAAGATATCAATACGTCTGACATACATATTTATTTCCATCATCAATAATATTCTTGTTTATTTGCAGGGCATTGCTAACGATTGATTAAATTGCATCCGCAACCTGCGCGCGCGCATATACTATCATGCATAATACTCTATAGTTTATTGCTCTATTACACAACCATTATTTATGGCTCGATTGCTTTGCCATAAGCTATTGGAATGCCGTTTTTTCCATGCAATTAAATCGCTAAAATGACATACTTCTATACGGGTTGTTGGTGTTCACTACGTGACAAGTAAAATATTGTCAACTAATTTGCTTTAAGGCGGATTACGTTACAAGATTATATTTAAATGCGTACGCTTGTTTGACAAAATTGATTCTCGATTTGGTTTACTTGAATGTAATATACTGTCTTATGGCATACGTTTTTTAAGTCGGTGATAAATCGAAGTCTCAACAAATACGTAAATAAGGAGATGATCTCATGAAAAGCTTCCTCTTAAGCGTTGCCTAGTTTCTTGAACGCTGTTGACTTATAAAATAGTTTATGATGGTAACAAATATCGCTAGTTTTATGTCAGGGATGCATCGTGCCTCTCTGTTTCCATAGTCTTTACAGCCATCTTTACGATAGTAATTTAGAGCTGTTTAATCTAAAATGGATGTAAATTGCCTTCATAATTTGTCATCAGAATTTATTAGAGCCTGGTTTATGAGTCAAAATTCCTTGGTTTCCAATCTCGTATAGAAATTAGTCTTCGCCGATCAGATTTTAATGAAGTCGTGTTATTGTTGTAAGGGATTTGCATAGAGATTAGTTTGGAGATTGCTTCCTCGATCATGTTCGAGTAGACATTTAAGTTTTATATCATCGCTTGCATGCAATTATTGTGTGGTCGTGTGGATCATGAATTTCCTGATAAAGGTGTATGTTATGTTTCAGATTGAAGCAAGCGGCTGCGTGATGATTGACCGGTATGTACGGAATTTATTATTGTTATTTACTTAGACAGAATATAACAACAGTTACTGGTTCGTGGAGGTCAGATAGGCAGTTGCTCTAATTAAAATATTGTTACATGTATTCAGCTGCATAGTTGAGAAAAGATTAGGCAGATTGATTTTTGTTATCTCCAGTCACCTTTTTCAGCCCCTTTTTAGCATCAATATCTACACTGCCTTTAATTACTTATCGATCCATCTTGGGCATTTTTTCTTAATTCTTGAAAAATACCCTATTTGTGAATTAATTAAGATTACATTTACCGTTTGAATAACTCAAATCAAACAAAAAGAAAACTTTTCCATGTTCCATTCTTTATATCAGGGGCCTTAGTCTGCTATTTTTATAAATTTGTCATTCCAACACGATCCCATTGTCATTCATTTGTCATTTTGCTAAAAGTTCGTAATCTGCTAAATTCATAATGGTCGATCATTGGTCAGTCAATGGTCTCGTAATAGAATTGTGTCATAATGGCATTTTCGTATTGCCATTATTATAAATCACGTTAGTAGAAATGTTTTTCGAAAAACGACTACTAAATTTGAACATTTAGTCATACCAGATTTCATTTATATATATTTTTACATATTATTTATTAGTGTTTTATGCAATCTAAAGTAGTAGGAAGTAAGTCAGTCATTCATTTGTCATGATGTACGAGATTACCAATAAATGCCATTTCTTTCAATGGATTGTCAGTGGCTGACCATTGGAAAGTCATAATGACGCCATTTTATTAGTAGATTACCAAACTTGTCAAAATCAACAATTATGAAATCAATGATAGACCATTCTGAAACTATTGTAATAGCAGACTTGAGGCCCTGGTATGAAAGTGCAACACGCACTTGGTATTTATGCTTATGCCTTCAAGGGATCTCTTACCGAGAACCTGCAGTTACAAAGTTACAATATAATGTCTTACTTCAACTTGCTTGTACAAAAAGTTCCGAGAACATGTGATTCTGTTTTGAACACACCCCAGTGTAGTACAGTCACCCTGAAAAAGATGCATACATCGACAAGAATGAATGAGTTTTCTACAATCATTGTTTCTTATATCAAAGTGTAGCATCAAAACAGATAGGCTACTTAACTGTTGATATATGGAACACTAATTGTAGTCAATCAAATGGTCCTATCGATGAACCTGTACATCTTTGTTGTCTTTTAGAGGCTGACCGTACCTATATACCAAAAGCTTGTAGCATCGTTGTCTCCGCAGTCTAACATTCCCTGTGCAACATTCAGTTGCACGGATCGTGCGGCACGCCTGCATAATGCACTCTCGCGCATCCGAGACCTATTTTTTGCTGTACCGGGAGTGAATTTTAAATCGAACATGTCTTTATAAGAGCTGGGCTTCCAACCAAAAGGTTTAGAGTTCCCTACTATGGGTCTATGGTCTATGAGTGATCGAGACGTATGATTATGATCGAAGGGAATGTTTTTAGCTATGGTCTTCGTCTATGGGTGAATGACATTTGGTACGATTTTACGCTTGTCTGTTTATTATTGTGGATTGTGGCAGCGTTGTCTATGTTGGCTTTTTGACGTTGTAAAAAGTTAATCAATCATGTTAATTTAATGGTCTTTTTGCCGTTTGACTTGACGTTTTGGAAATAATAATTGAATACAAAATGTCTGTTGTGATGTGACTGCTTAGTCACTTTGGTGTTCTCAATTATATTATAAATTTTGTTGTTTTTCTACAACAGGTGTTGTCTCAACAAATGGTTTATTATTGTCGTTGGAGGGCAAAGGTATTCTATTCTTTTGTATATTTCTGCCCTATGTTTGAATATTGTCATTGCGTCAAGTTCAGCTTATCAAATTCTGCTTAGTGCAATCTTTCAAAGATATTCATGGCTTATACGTTCTACATTTTCTATACTCAAATTATTGTTTGATTCCTGTCTGGTGCTGGAATCTCAAATTTTCATCTGCCAGGATCTGTATAACTCTAGTTCATGTTACTTTGTAAAACTAATTAGAACAAAACTAAATTCCACTACCGTGTCGATAGTTACATAACGATTCAGTAAACAAAGCCGATAGCTAGGATCTCTAGTTGCATGTAACGGTAGCAGCTAATACAATAATGTATAGCCGCGGATTTGTTTTAGAAATTGAGTGGTTGTAAGATCGTGACGACGTTGCGCTTCTTTCTATCTCTGCTTATTTCACGAGACCTTTGCGTATTGCAGAGGTGAATTGTGTTTGAGCTTGCGGTTTCACGTACGATGAAGCCGCACCTTTATTCTGACAAGAATCGGGTCACGTCTGCACCTAAACTTAGAGCAGCAGGCTTAGCACGAGAACCGTAGAGAAGCGTTTTGTCGACGGAAGAGTAGACAAAAATTATGTTTCCGTGTAGACGATTGACAGTTTCATACCGATAAATGTAGACAAGCGATTTCTATTCTACGGTAGAGTAGAAATAGAAAGCGTCATGCTAAGCCTGCAGTTGTGACCCAGGTGGTATCGGCCCCGACTTTCAAACTTGTAAATAATTTCATCACCACTGCTCTCAAAACGGTGAAGGAAAACATCGTTAGGAAACCGGCATGTTCTAGACCCAAAATTTCGAAGACATGATATCCACCAACCCGCTCTGGGCTTGCCTGGTAGATTTCAGCCCACTCCTTCTCTAAGAGAGGAGGTCTGTATCCCAGTAGTGGGAACACTATAGGCTGATAATGCTGCACCTAAAAATCTCGTAACTCCGCGAATGCTTAACCAAGTTCCATAAATAATACATTTGACACCTCAGATAGATTGTCTCGATCACTTTTGTGTGAGTCACGAAGCAGTATATTCTTGGAAAACTTTAAATTTTAACGGCATTTAACTTCGCCTTTGAGATGCGTTCAAACAATAAAGATAGTGAAACTACTATTTACATGAAACTTTATTGTTTTCGAATTTAATTTAATCCCGTTTTCAATATCAGAAACACAAATGGATTTTGTTTATTTCTTGTCTCTCTGGTCTACGTTAGCCCCGGCTCCGCCCGCCGGACACACCCCTGTGGTATCTTCTCGGTTATCCACCCGTGCGATATTATGAACAGTATTAATCTTTTTACAAAGACTTTATCAAACTGGAAGAGACTTCAAACAACATCCAAAAGTCCTACCAAAATAATGTATCGTTCTTTGAAATGTTTAGGAAGTTTGCACTAGAACGCGGTGGGTTCTTGGGTGCTGTAGGCAGTATACGGCATTTCCAGCAGAATCAGCCTTTATGCAACCGGCCTTTCTTGCCAGTGCAACCGGCAGCAAGTTCGTCATGCTCCCTTAGATGTCACTGCTTGCGGTAGCGTCGGGGATCGGGTTGCCTCCTTCCCTCAAATATGGCGAGGGGGGTAATGGCTGATCTTTGCGTTATGCTCGTGAACGGGTGCTGCTCGTGGTGACTGGTCGTCTTGCTGACCATGGTTTTGTTATTGTTAATTGTATTAAGTTTTTATTAATTTTAGTCCAGAGGTCCTAGTTTAACTTTTGTTACTTTAAGTTACTTATAGCTATATTTGCATAATGCAGAATTGCATATGTAAGCGGGCATGCCCTTTATGCCTAGAGGCTTTTATTTAGATTGGAAGTTCTGTTTACGTTTTATTTTAATTTTCTATTATTTTTAGTTTTCAATCTTTGATGGTATATTGGCGTGTGCTAGCTGACATATGGCAAATTTTATGTTTTTTTTTTTGTGTTTCGTAATTTTTATTACCTATTATTGTATAGAAACAAGTTCTTCTAACTTAACAGACAGCTGTGCTGCTGGGGAGTTTGTTCCGCTACTTCTTCTTCCCAGCTAAAGCACTAGGAAGTGGTGAAGGGCGGGCGTTTTTGGGGGGACTGTCTTATGTAATTTTATTTTGACGTTCAAAAAGAGCTGACTCTCAGCCTAGTTTGAATAAATGACTTTTGATTTTGATTGATTTTGATTTTATGCTCTTGGTAGCTAGAAGACTCCAATTAATACTAGAGAAATAGGTTCTAATTGAATCTCAATATTATTTGTAATAGGCCAGTGAGAAAATTTGTATCTTAGATTTGTTATTAAGATTACGAATGAGCTATTATTTTTGAGATTAAGTGTATTTACGGTTGTGGTGTAGTTAATTTAAGTGGCTGTTATTAGATACCTATATCTGTACATAGTGTTTACAAGTTTTATATACAATCTTTGTCTATATGTGTATTAATATTGTTAGGTACTTTATTAATTTTTAACGTTAGTTATCTGACATTAGAGGCATTCTCGTGCTCATATTTTTTTTTTTGTCATAATAAACACTGTGACAATAATGTTTATTTTAATTCAGAGTCAAAGAGATTTTTGCGACTCAGCTCTCTAAAACAGTGAAGGAAAACACCGTGAGGAAACTGGCATGTTCCAGAACACAAAAAATCGAAGACATGTGGCAGCTACCAACCCAGATTGTGCCCGTGTGGTACATTATAGGCTACTCCGTCTCGAAGAGCTGAGGCCTGTGTCTGAGCAGTGGGAAAATTATAAGTTGATTATTCGAAGCAAACATTCATGAGAGCGAAAATGATTTTTTGTAACAGTGTATAAAAAGTTCAGAATCAATATTTACTGAACAAAGCACTATACCTATGAAACGCATAGCGACCATAGTTAATTAATTAATTACCATCCGAATCGCCATCTATTATTAGCAAAATAAATCACAATAACACATCTATTATTATTTGATGTAAGTACGTTGCCATATTGAAATAGGAGAGGATTCTAAGACGAATATCGGCCATTTGTACTGGTCAGTCGAACCCTCGCAGATGCTGTACTATGCTTCGTTTACACACTAAAATAATGTGCAAGTTCCGGTCAAGTAGCGCATGAAAATGGATCAAATTTTGTCCGTACTCATTAGCATTACTCATTAATTATATTATAAATTCATTTATAATAAAAATGCGACAGTAACTCTGTCTGGCTGTCTGTTAACTTTTCAAGCCTAAACCTCTGAAACGGTCGTTATGAAATTCGACAGGTAGGTGTTTCGGGACCTACAAGAGGGCATAGACCATGTTATAACCTGGATATTTGTATAAATAAATAAATAAAATTCATTTATTTCAGGCCAGTTTTTACACAATACACCCATCGTATTAGAAAATAAAAAATAAAAATAAAAAATAAATTAAATTTGAAAAAGATATTAAATTAAATTATTATTATTATACATTCATTAGATTACTTATAGTTTTCTTATAATTGTCAGGAAGGTTTAATTAACTAAGGTTTAAATTCAAAGAGTCATACTAAAATTATATACTTAGTGGTCATGTAAATGGTGCGAAATACAGTAGTCACAATGCTGTTCTTACACTTAATCAGTCTCAGATGAAATGATGAAGAATATAAAATTCTAAATACCTACCCGCAGACGACGTCGCGCCTATCAGCAAGTAGTTAATAAAGCGATTTTTGATTAGACATTTGAATAACAGATAGTTAGTAAGTTGTACATCCTAATTCCACATTCATTGATACAGCTTCCCTCATAAAAAATATGATAATAACCTGTTTTACATTAAGCTACACAAGAAAAGATAATTCTCTTACATAACTTTACGAGACATCATCTTATCATTCAATTAAATTAAGTCATTAACAAGATTCTTGGGTGTTCCAGAATGTTGGAACGAAGTTCCTTATCGCGCGTTGTGAAAGGGGGCTAGACGGAAAAAATTCATACGAAAAGTTGTAACGACACTTTTTGCTATAGTAAGCTATTGTAAACCGTGCGGCGTGCGCATGTTTCTCTGTCTATCTCTCTCTCTCTCTTATAGAAAGCAAGCCAGATATTTTCATTTCGTCTTTTATATTATTTATTTTTTTAACTTCGTTCCATCCGGGTGTCCCTTGACACCTCTCAAGTTTTTTTTATTATAAAACGTGGGTAGTAATCAGATGCAGTTCAAACGCAGTATGGTTCACGCAACGGACTAGCCCCTGCAAGGTACAGATTACAAAATCAAATCAAATCTTTATAGCGCTGATGTCGTTATAAACATCTAGCATTTATTATGTTACTAAATATGAATCCTGTTATAAGCATTTCTGTAAAGAGAATAATTTTATTAATAAATCGGTAGAGCTTATTACACAACCTATAATAGGAATTACTACAGGTTTTTTTTTTAATATTATACTTTCTTGTCATCATCACTTTATTTCTAACTAGCGACCCACCTTCGCTTCGCTCGGTATTTACGATTTGACAAAACATCGAGATTTCTTTATTACCCACCAAAAACATTTTTATGTAAAATGTTGCCAGGACGAGACCATATTTATGACTTGCAATGTCAAAAAGTTATCAAATCTCATGTAGAGCCAAGCTTCTAACTCTACACGTCCTAACTCTACAAGGCCTAACTTCACAAACTCTACACCTTAGTCAAAATATGTGGCTTGGCCAGTGCGAGTCATATGGTCTCGTCTTGGGAACATTTTCGGTGGGATTTCACTTCTTTTTGTAAGTTGCTTGTGACAATATTTTTTATTTTTCTGTTTTTGGGGTTACATTTTTTTATGATTTATAATAACAAGGGTCCAAATTTTCAGACCTCTAGCGTCAAAATGGCGGAAATCTCATACAAACTTCCATCCCCTAGTTTAAGGGGTTGGGGGACAAAAACTCCAAGTTTTAGAAGGTTTTTGTTGTTTGTGTACTAATACTAGCTTACATAACAAATTTCAGGTTTCTAGGACATTAGGAAGTACCCTAAGAATTTTGATGATCATCAGTGAGTCAGTGACGAAATCAGGGTTTTTTTAGATATCAATAAAATCTAAAGTATAAGAGCTATGCAATTAAAACATGAACCGTTTTTTTTTACAAAACGCGAACTAACTTTAGTTCTAGAGTCAGTTTTTGCATTACCAACTTTTCTTCTAATTGGATAAAGTTCTTAATACAAAAATGACAATTTAGCACTGGACTAGCAAAGTTGTCAGTTTTGTAAAAGGAGCTGTATTTCGATTTCAGTTAGGTTCTTATTTCAAAAACAGGCTCGACGGTTTAATCCATACCTAAAGAAAAACCTTGTTTTGTAATAAGGGGGTATATGTTTAATAAGTCCGCTATTGACAACATATCCCTAGAAATTAGTTTATCTGGTATAATCCAAACCCAAGTTATAAGAGTTAAAAACTTTTTCCAAAAAAAAACAACCGACTTCCAAAAAAACACTACAAAGTGAAAAATAACTTTAATTTCGGAAGTCGGTGTCTTTGGAGCTGTATTTGAATTTTTTGTCACCGCCTTCCGAAATTAAAGTTATTTTTCACTTTGTAGTGTTTTTTTGGAAGTCGGTTGTTTTTTTTTGGAAAAAGTTTTTATTTTTCACTTTTTAGTGGTTCACATGTGCTTACCCCTTCACAGCATACCGGTGTGATGTTATGTTATGAAGTGGTGTAAGCAATAGACAGACATGAGATTTCAGCAATCCCAGTCCATTTGCTATCATTTATTGAGGAGTTCCGTTGCCTATCTCCAAAGTTCTTCATCAGATCTTCACCAAATTGAAATGAGACCACTACGAGAAAGTACTCTTCCAAAAAATAGCTAAATCGCTTCGTGTGCCTATAAAATTTGAAGAGTTCTCTCTATTTCTCCAGGATCCCATCATCAGATCCTGACATGATGATCATGGGACCACCTGGGAAGTATACCCTTTCAAACAAAAAAAACTCAATCCAAATCGGTCCAGCCATCTTCGAGTAATCGGGGAACATACATAAAAAAAAATATAAAAAAAAAAACAAAAAAAAAAAGGTTCCGACGAATTGATAACCTCCTCCTTTTTGAAGTCGGTTAAAAAAAACGACGAAGCGAAAAGGTAGGTAGTCAAACTCAAACTCAAAGCATTTATTTCAAATAAACCAATTACAGGCACTTTTGAATTGTCAAGGTCGGTGAGATAGAAAGATGAAGCTAGTTGCCCATTCCTAAGCGTAGGTACCTATGGAGAAGAACGGGCAAGAAACTTCATGGACACTCTTTTAGTGCCCTTGCATTCCGCTTGGCTCGTCTTGGCGGGGGCACTACCGTGCCCCCAGATTATGAAGGTTCCGAAATAAATTATCTGCATGAAGCTGAAAGCCGCATAAAAATCCATTGCGTAGTTTAGAAGACCAAGGCAGTCACACAAACAGGCCCAAAATAAAGATGGACGCAACATTCTGAATGAAGATACAATTAAAAATAACTCAATCCTAATTCAAAATCTCGTTAACTAATCAAAGATTACAACAAATACCAAAATCTAACAAGAATTGAAAGCCGATTAATAACTAAGTTGGTTCAAAGGAAACGGTAATCAGCTCATTATAAATTCTAAATGGATGGACTTAAAGAATTAACTGTTAGCACCTTATAAATAATTATGAAGTCAGAAACTTGGACTTGTAATAGTTATTAATGAGTTTACCGATTGCTCTAGTTAATCTGCTTAGAAACTGGGCAAGACCCTTTATAACTTAGGGGATTTAGTTGGAAAGACGAAAGGCTAAATGGAACAGTTGTGTCAGTGTAAATAAATAAAGCAGAGATACAATAATTCTTAAAACAATGTTTTGACATTAAAACGACCCAAGAAAAAGCTTTTGTCAAAGAAAAGTGCTAAAGAATTTTTGAATTTGACAGCAACTTTGCTTAATTTTTAATTATTTTGACCTCTTGTGATGTATTCAAAATATTGCAAAACATTTTAAAAGAGTAACGGCTATTCTTCTCCACACGAAACTACCTTTTGGAAGGGGCAACTAGAATCAATTCTATTCTTTTGTAAAGCTTAAAGTTTAAAAGTGCTTTTTATTATGTGCCTATTTGAAATAAATGATTTTACTTTGACTTTGAATCAAAAGATTCAGTATATAAAAAAGATGTGGATGGGTTCAGTAGACTCTTTCCAAATTTTAAATAGCAGTAGTAATGGCAAAAATAATAATTTACACCCATTTCCTCCTGTGAAAGAGGTAGAGCTTAATATAGCTTCTTATAGTAAATCTTAGGTACAGGCGTACAGCTAGTACAGTGTCTAAATTAAATAATACCATAACACGGGCAATATATTTTCTCTTCTACTTAATTGGAGCCCTAAAGTATAAATTTTCAATAGGTGAATAGATAAATCGTGACATACCCATATATTGCGGCGTTTAGTGCTTCGTATTATTAGATAAAAAGGTGTCTGCGCAAACTGCAAGAGACTGCGGTCACTCATGCGCAGAAATCTTTGGAATACAAAAGAGGTTTTGTTTAAAACTTTTTGTGCATGGATTTTAGTCTAAAAGAACATAGTCAAGCTGAATCTAAAGTTTGCTGGACAAATAAAAACAGTAGGGTGATTTAAACTATAAGATTAGTCAAAGTGTAAACTTTTGGGTCGTGTTTACTTTCTCCATTATAAATGCGTTCGTTACGCTAATCTCTCGTGTTTCTCCTAAAACTTAGACCGTGACCACTGTCCGGGCGGTCTACGGCTAATCGGTTTAAGTAATGTTCATTAATTAAGGTCCCCCGCCCGTCGGATTACCGGCCCGGCACTGTCCACTCGCGAACAACAATATTTTGTCAACCACCCGCATCAGTTATCTGACTTGTCTGGTCTCGTTACAGAACAAAATTCGGATATTAATCGTAATTATTAAGAAGCGGATTATTGACTTTGTTATAATGATTAACAGAAGCTATTTCTTTTCAAATTTTAGAATTATGTAATACTACAAATGAAGTCTTGCATTTTAACGTGTCAGAAGCTAAAGATTGCCGAGGCGGTTCGTTTAGTTTAGATAGATGGCGGCTATTTGTTTCAGCTGATTGGGCCGCTCAAGGGATGTATCTTCCATGATTGTTTTCCGCGAACCCTTCCGACGCTCCCAAGAATAAATCTAAATGGCCGATGGTCGCTGGAGATAGCCAATCAAACGCCTGATAGATGCTTCCAATATTTTACAGCTTTGCACAAAATGCTCATACGTCAAAATGTGAATGTCCTACCAGGGATGCTCCAATATCTTATTACTAATTAAAACATATTCGGTCCTGTACCAACAGCGGTTGAATATCTCACGTTACGAGTAACAATGTGGGCGATATTTTAAAAGTTTTTGCAATATTTTTCCCTTAGTCGGTTCATTTGTTTCCCGGCGTGCCGCGTCTAGGATTTATTTTACAAGCAACATTATCTCGTCCCTTCAAAGTGACTAACATCCTACACACGATATGTTCTTATTAATGGTCGCTTGGCGCCTTATTCATATTTTACACGAGCAAACAGATTGTGTGTAATAATTGGACATGCGTCAAGCGTGTCACGGTAATGTGGTCATAAGTTAGCCGGTGGCCCCGGGCGCGTGTCATTATGCCAATCTCGACAATTGAGCCTCACCGCTTGTCCCGGCTCAGCGTCGAGATGATCTATGAGCTGATATTATGAGCTGGAGAATTGGCTCCTGCTTAAATTAACCATCCGGCTCTGTTAGAATTTACACTGCAATTATGAAACACTTTTTCTGTATATTAATCTTCACGATCGCGTGTCCGTATCGTACGGTCTCTTTAAGAAAAACCCAAATTGTTGTTTTAAAATAAGTTCTAAGTCAGGGCATTGACACGTAAATAAATGAGCTATCGCGAGAACAAATCATGGTGTTCATTGATACTTGTAAATATTATTAGTAATGGTGGACAGGCGTCGTGCCGTTCACACCCACCGCCGCGTCTCCGTTTGATTAAGAGCGGGCTAATGAAATTAATAACCGTGGAACACCAAGTCTAGCTAGCGCCTCCTTCGCTCTTGACAAATGACCGAGTGTAATTTCACACGGGACCGTAATAATACAACGTCTAAGCCGGCTCTACGTGTACCCTTTGTGGGCTGACATCACTATAATTGAAATTTTAACTCGCCTTTTTCCTGGCACCAAAATACCATTAATGTGACAAATACATTGTCATTAAATTGTTTAAAATATTCAAATATATTCAAAGAAGTTCTAGTGATTAGTTTCCGAAGATTGAACGGATTTCCGTTCAATCTTCGGAAATTAATCACTTATTTTCTTGCAAGCACATGAACTTCTTGGAAATTGCAGTAATCAATGCAATCGATCTTGGCACCAGATTTACTGTTTTCAAATAAATTGTATTGGCTTTTTAAACTATAAAAAGTTTCATACGTTGCTGAGTATAAGATGCAGGAAACAGTTAGTAAATATGGCGTCCATTAATGGTAGCAACATGATGTTAAAACAAGATGGTCACGATCTCTCATCAAGGACGCTACGCAAATCATAACGATGGCAGGCCCAGTAACCTTGGAGCACCACAATTACACGCAATCCCTCTGCCGCAATTATGCCGAGTACGCTTAAATTTCCCTTAAGCCGTGATATAGTGGTATCATAGAGCAGGGCGGTATTTATCATAGTGCACTTGCGCGGACGCGGACGGGACGCACGGAAACGAGATCGTCGGCCGGCCGGGCCGGCGCGGCGCGAGCGCACCACCGATAAATCTGCCGCACTTAACTCGCAACCGGTAAATAACTATGGGATTTCCGCGTGCGAGAACGCGATGCGCCCGAGCATAAATCTATGCCCGTATTGTGATATTGTGTTGCCATTATGGGTCTCCGGGAAGGCTGGACGTCCCATAAATACACACAGTTTGCTCGGCAAAGCCTCTTGTGTCGTCTTCTCAATGGGTATCTGTGACGCGAGCCGTTTCCATATCTCAATGCCTAACACAAAACGCCGGGTGGCTTGCATCTCTGTTAGTGTAATTCTGTGTTTGTTTATTGTAATTGGATCAGATAGCTTTTTAACATCAGTTGAAGAATGCAGTATTATAATATGGTGCTGTTTTATGTTGGATTATGATTTCACTGTTTTGCTCATCGACTTTTCAGTCATATCGATCTTTGGTGTTGTGTTAATAATGCGTTGGAAATTCCCAAGTGATAACAACAGTTTTCAGGCCAATTCTGTCATCTAGTCTGCCTTTAGCACGTCCTAATAGGGTAGGTATGCAGCGATCGCGATCGCGCCAACGAACGAGCGATGCTACACGTGTTCCAGGCGAAATTACCATTATTATCGATCATCTCGCGCCAGCGTCTCGTAACGACCCTCAATAGGCGCGAGTCTGACTCCGCGAATCTTATCTTCGACGCAAGCGAACGCGACGCGAACAGAACGACCACGTCCCGTTACATTCATCTTGCAATTTCAAGCTTGTTTACTTTGCTGCTACGATGGTCGAATTTGATTAGCAGCCTCCTTGATAGTAACTCATAAACTTGGCCACTGCAATGACATTCGTAATTGATCATAACTCTGCAGTAAGGCTGACGGCGCGACAACAATCGTCTCCGATTTAATCGCGCACCTTTCAGGTACAACCATTATTCTTCTTAACTGTGCCGATAGCCTTATTACCCCGGTTAGTACTTCACAGAAAATTGAATTGTAATTGCGTTCTAAAGAAAATGTTAACGCGCCATTCTTTCTTGATTGCATGTTGCGCTTACAAGCATTGTCTAACGCCGATGGTTATAGCAATTATTGCATATTAGCTGAATTGAATTCTGTGCTTTTGTAGTTTATGCTTTCATTAAATTATTGAGCGTAAGTATGTATATTGAGTGTGTTGTGATTAATGGGGTGTGTCCGTAAGTTCGCTTTGCTCGTTCTGTGCGAATTATTGAAACCGCTTTGTTATTCTGTCAAGTTGATGCTAATTTTATTTAGTGCCCGTGAAATTGGATGCCTCATGCTTTTTGTTCGCTGCATTTTCAATGATAATTTGTATTGAAATGTTCGATGCATAATAACATTAGTTTTGAAGCGTGTGCCTATTATCGTTTGCGTCTACGTTATACGCAATAATCATCTTGGTGTATCGATGTAATAAAATGGTAGAAGAGTCTATTCAGCCCTGTAACGACAGTTTGCTTTTATCCTTATCGCAGATATTTTCAGCACTCAAATTTAAATAAAGTATTTTTGTTGGCATGTGATTATCGATTTCCATGCGATACTGTCGTCGATACCTTTATTTCGTTGAATTCTGTGATTTTTTTTTACTATCTATCATCCAATTCTAGGAATAAATAGTATGAGTTCATGAACTATATTTTGGTGTCAAATAAAAGCATAAGTTTTGCTGCAAATCATATTGAAAGTTATGTCGTAAGGTGCAGAAACAAATGCAAAATCGAATCAGCTGTACTAGCCTGAAGATTCAACCTTGGTATTAAATCTTTCAAGCTTCACATTCAGCTTAATGCCACACCTAGCCGACTATATTAATAACTCTTTACAGAACGTTTAAGGGCATACTAGCCACTTTCGCTTGCGACATCGTCAGATAAGAGCTTGAAGCAGGCAAATGTGTGCGGAACTAGTGTCGTTTGTGATTCTGCATAAACTATGGGCTGTATTACTATTTTTGCTACCACAACATCAACCATTTCTTGTGGCATAAGAGATGCTACTCTTTTGACTCAATCTTAAATACTTTTGAGCTTAAAGCATTGCTGTCTTTAGTCCTGAATTTTTCATTATGTAATTTTAACTTAATTGTCAAATGTTTTTCTCAAAAGGTCTGGTACTAAAAACTCTTTAATTATATTTTAACTGAGAAATAGATAAATTATCAAACCATGTCATCTAAATATATAAATTACTAGCTTTTACCCGCGGCTCCGCCCTCGTCGATGTTGGTTATCGCGTAAAAAAGTAGCCTATGTCCTTCTCCATATCCCAGGCTATATCTCTGCCAAATTTCATGACGATTGGTTTAGCGGTTTAGGTGTGAAAGCGTAACAGACTGACAGATAGACAGAGTTACTTTCGCATTTATAATCTTAGTAGGGATCACTGGAGTATTTGCTTGCTTAGATAGTCCATTTTTTGCAAACGTTTATACGTATTAACTTCAGTGACTGTCTTATCTCGAGTATTTCTAGGAATACTTAAGATAAGCCAGTCGCGGTTGGTCTTTTTCCAAGCGTATTCAAAAACAGACCCAGTTGCAGTATCCTTCAGGTATTCCCACGGTTTTGGATTAAAGCAACAAGTCTTTTTACTCAGTAATGACGACCTGATTCAAATGTACTGTAAGTAGCAGGCCAGATCCCTGCAGATCAGCTTACTCTACTTTATGTTATTGATAATAAAACACGACCAGCGTTGTCCCAACATAAATTCTACTTATCACAACCGCCGGGATCCAGTTGTTCGCAGGCTTTGCAGCGATTCTTGTTTCCACTCCTATTTCGAATACGAATTATTTTACACACGGCAGTCGTGTATGCGTTGACCTGTACACGACTCCCTGTAACTGAGACTTTGGTTATCGATCGAAGCTAAATTTTAACTCGTTGATATGCTCCTACATAGTGCGTGTTTGTACCTACTTTGTAACTAGCAGTTCCCTTAGGGTGTAAGTAGAACTCGCAAATGGTAGCAAGAAGAATAGCTAGGAGCGTTTGAACAGTTTCTACGAAAAGCAACAATGTATGGTAGTTAGTCGTGCGGTTTTTCTTTCATCCCGTGGGAAATGACGTCTGTTAATGGTTTTATTTATTTCATGCATGCTACTAAATATTCACGGTTCTATTAGTTCTTTCAACGAATATTTTAATGTTCGCTGCAAATACTCGCAGTTCGCCAAACACTTGGGCCCATAGTAGCGGCGAACCAGTTAATAAATTATCGTTTATGGTATCGATTTAATAATAAGATTATATTAATTAGCTATACGAATTAATAACGAAGCCATGAGGAATTTCCATTAATACTTACTGTAAAGCTGTTTAATTTCGATAACTTTTGTCAATATACCCCTCCAACAAATATTTGTTGAAACATATAGGTACCTAGCGAATATAAAATGAATTCAATACGTAAAGCCACGGCTTAAAGCCATTCAAGTACTCGGCCACGTCTACACTGGCTGCACTTACCACAATGTCTGCTCATTAGAGCCAGCTTACACAAGCAGTACTCGTAAAATTAGCCCTATATCGTTGTCCTTGGTAACTCGACTAATCGCGGAAACTCACTAAACCAACCATATCGTGAGAACCGACCCGCCTCAGCCTGTGTAAGTGTGAAATGACATTTACAACGCGATCTCAACCGGCATTTGTATAATTAGATCGTAATTCTATTCGTTTACTCGTTACTAGATTCCGTGCACAACACTATGTGTTACCTACATAATGTTTTGTAAATGTCGCTGAAGCTCAAGACTGTGATTTTAGATCGTTAGGGCCCGTCCTCGTTTCAAGAAAGCCGGTCTATATAGAAAATTCATTCGGTTATAAATGCTTGGGAATGGAAACGACTTTGCAGCGCTATATTTTGTGGTGTGAAAACACTTGAAGTAGTACGGAATGTCCTCGCACTGGACGTATGATTATATAGAAATCCTAAAAGCTTTTTGATGTTGTTGGTTTATGAACATGGATAATAAATGTTGCTATCTACTCGATTAATGTTATGATCACATGAATTTTCGGAAAATGCGTCTCGGGTTGATATTACTTGTTTTTAATTTTCTGTTTTGCATCTATTTATGGCTAGTCCTCGCTACTGAAGAAAATAGGACCAAATATTGGTCTTGTGATTTCAGCTTGTAGCTACATTTATAGGTCCTCTTCAACAGTCAAGGTAAGCAAATCTGACGTTTTTGAATCTCTTCAAGCTGGATATATTTCAAGATAATCATTTTCATAATATTATAAGACAATTCCAGTGAACATATGACCTATTAATATTTTACAAATCTCTTAGCAACAGAGTAGTGTTTGATAAACTTTGCAAGCGTCAATTAAGTTGACATTTAATTTGTCTTTAACCAGTTATTAGTGGTCCAAGGTCTTATAAACTCATCTAATTCACGTTTGAGCTTGTTTTTGTTCTCAAAGTAAATAAGGAAATAATTAATCATGCAACTAGTAATTGTCTGCATTGAAGCTACTATTACCAAGATGACTAGATAGGGCGTTATTAGTGATTTTATGGTGTACTTAAGTTTGATTTACTTCTTCCTGGCTTGTTTTATCCAATATATCAAAGTTTAATACATTGTCTCATTATATTGTTGTCAATATATTGTCTTTGAGCTACGTGTTATATTTACGATCAGTTGTAATTTATTTTCTCGTAAATAACAGCTTAGCTTCTCTACTATCGGAGTGCATTGAGTATTGAGTATTGCATTACTTTTCCACATTGCCATATGATACGTGTTTCTATGAATTCTGCTTTCATTCATTCTGCTTCAGACGCGTTTTTCTTAATTTGGACGTAGATTTACTTACCAATACCTCGATATCGGTAATCTTTCTTTATACCAGTCTAGAAAATATTTTGATAAACATATCTTTGGATGCTTACATGTTTGTTAAAATATTTTCTGTTTACTCTGTAACTTTCGCTGCCTACAAAAAACTCGTCCATTTTAATTTGCACACGAGTGGTTGGGCGTCGGAACGCTCGCAACCATGCACGCCTAGTAGATCCTCTAGCCCTAATACCAACTGCAGCTTCGCTCGATAACTTTCTCATAACCCCGATGGGTGCTGATAAAAACCTATTGGTGTCAGCTACTCAGATTGTGGCGGGCGTACCTGAAAGCGCATGTACACCACCTATCTCACCGACACGGGCCATGGGCTAAGCAAACACTATGCTTGTGTGGTTCAAGTTGCTAGATTTGGGCGAGAGTCGTGTTTTCGTGTGACTTTTCATTTTGGTTACGTTTTCGGCTTCTGTTTAACCCAAAATTTAATTCTGTACGCTCTGAGGCAATAATTAACATTTTCGGTGCATGTGTTTGATCATTGCTCGTGTCTTTGTCCAATCACCAATTCACCATATTGAACTATAGTCCGACTTTGCTCCTTGTTGTGTGATGTTCATCACAAGTTTAATATTTTTAGGCTTATTTTCAGTGTTATTCATGTATTTTGAAATTAAACAAGCCAACCAAAAACGTCCCTTTTTGTCTATAAGTTTGATCTTATCAATCATGTTAATCAAATCAGAATCATCTTAAAATAATAATAAAACATTTATTTTAGGTTTCAATGGTCCATATACATATAGATAACCTTAAAAACTGACATGTATTAAGTATTAATATATGTCTCTTCACAACAGCTTGTGAAGCTTGTGAGGACAAGCGTCCTTGTGCTGTCCTTTTGTTCTAGCCCGTGGTGCTACGGAACACCACGTACTGTGGCCAAAAGTCTTTGCCCTTGACGACGGGTAGATAACAATTCGATACGTGCACCACTAATGCGTCGAATTTGACGTTGCGGCGTGACTCCAGTAACAGCACCGTCGACGTGTACCGTGTAAAGAACCGCGTTTTTCTTACCTGGCGCTAACTCATCCATGAGTACGTCATCCCTTACGTTTCCACGCCTACTGTTCACATTTGCGCCGTCGCCGTCTTACCTTTCACCGTCGAGAGATATTGTCCATGCAGCCGCGATCCCTACGCCTCATTACCATATACTGCGCCCGTGACAGCATCGCAATTAACTATCTGTTTATTGTTGTTGAATTATAAACGGCGTTGCGTGATACTACTTCTGGGTACGGCCAGTCTCTCACTGCGAATGGGCGCGCACGCGCTTTCATTTCAATATATTATGCCGATGTAATTGTGCGGCATATAGACGCAGATGAAGCTGGAAAGTTAAGAAATCCATAATAGTTATGCGATGCTTATCTTTATATCTTCTTGAGAGCCGACTCGGTGTCAAGCAAACTATCTAGTAAAATTGTTTTCGTATTGTATTGGAAAAAGAAATATGGGAAAAAGGTATGCGCGTGTAAGCTGATTAACTTAATAATAAAGCTATTCCAGTTGATTTATGTCACCGTACTTTAAAATAATTTGTACACGACACCAAACTTGGATATAGATTTTTCAAACATCTATTTGTTGTGTAGACTCTAATTCAATAATAGGAAAAGATATTTCATGATGTTCAATTTGAAAATAAACTTGTATGTAGGGCAGAGTCATTATTTTTGTTGCGACGTTCAATGGAGAATAAAATTTTGGTGCTATCAATCAACGCAGTGCCACGCCTCGCCGCCACACTATATTATTGCACCTGCGCGATGCGTTGGCGCAGCCGGTCATTACCATCTATCTGCGCGTGCGACGTTTAGATGTAAATAACTATTAATAGCAATAATCACAGTGAAAACGAAATAATTATTAATCGAAGTGAAATCTTTGGCGATAATTTGTACATATCAAAGTGATTTATTGATTGTATAATTTGCAGGTTTGGTAGTTTGGTATTGAACGTAAATTATTTTTAGTGGCATTCTTAAATGCCGTGATGCAATATATTTATGTGGCTTACTGGTTGCATCTATTGGGATTCTTGTAACGAGTAATCTTGTATAAGTAGCTACTAGTGCACAAAGGAGTATTACGAAAATTCAAGTTCTCATCATTTGTAATTTACAAAATTGTTAGAATTACACCAGTATTATTGTTGCTGTACTCGTTAGCTTGTTCTTAAATAAATAATATTTCTCAAATGTCAATATAGTTTACCTTGTTTAGGCCGTTATTGTCTCAGGCTTCTTTGGTTGTATTGCGAAACTGCAAGATTTAATGTCTGTATGTACCATTGTTTGGTATTTAAATTACCGGATCAGCTGATTATTTACGTGCAACCTTTCACGATTACCTATGTGTTATTATAATGTGTGTTTAGAATGTAAATAATTGTCCTTTATGTTTTAAATAAGGCAGGATTTGTGTTTGTCAAGGCTGTATTTTGAAAATTGTGTGTGTTATTGTTGGATTGGTTCGCTGTTTTTGCTCTTATGCGTTTGTAGTGTCTTGATTTATACTATACTCGTAAATATTATTCTAACTCTGTACGGATTCATTGATTGCTTTGGAATCTTAAAATTCTTGCAGTTCTTGTGATTGTGTTGTAATTGTTTGCATTCGTTAATGTAGAGCTTAATTACTGCTAGTTTTGTTAAAAATATTACCCAAGTTTAATATAATATGTACGTTTGTCTGTTTCTTTCTTTATTTGATTGTAATCTAGTGTTACTAACCCTACGTAGATCAGCGATTATACGTATAGTATAGTATCTACTAAAGGCAGTATATAACTTTTGAATTTTATGATAACATTAGAACTCCATTCTTTATTGATAGTTATTGATACCTGTGTACTTTACGTTTTGTTTTCATAGACTGTCAACCATTAATTAGAATTAAGCACTCCTAATGCTTTACACTCATCTTCATGATTTTCAAGTTTTAGTTTACACATAGGATTTTCATGGATATTTATCCTAAGTTCATGATTAGCCAATTCTGTTTCCTAACCTATTTCTGATAGTTCTGATTGCAGCAGAATTTCACCTGTTCAAAACATTGTTATAATTCGTATCAACATAGTAATCATAAGTTTGGCATATCGATTGTTTGCGATTATTTATCGATTTTTCGCTCGAAGCGTACTGTGCCCTGTGGGCGATTGCTCGATATAGCTCGCGATAACTGCGAGTTTGAGTTATGAGTTAATTAAGCGAGGCTCGGAACGAGTCCGCAATTATACTTCGCGCCTGTTGACGCGTTAGGTGCAGTACTTACTATGATTTTGACAGAAGCCTATATCTTCATTGAAGACAAGAAACGAATTTAGACGTTTACCGACTGTCTTTCTATTTCCGCATTTAGCGATCCTGGATTCCTGGCAGTTAAACGGGAATCGAAGGAATCTCGCAACTTTCCTTTTCCTGTGTTTTAAAGCATTCTCTTTAGCTTTCGATAATGATGACATCTGTCCAGAAGATAGTTTACGAAGTCGTCCTGTAACAGAAAATTTGGTTAGTTATCTTCTTTCTAGTTTTGGTGAACCTGTATCTTTTTGTAATTTTTCTGAAAAAAAAAATAGAGTTTATCTATTCGGTGATTCGGTGGTACTTAATTCTAAATGTAAGCTTGAAGTTTATAGTACGCAGACAAGATTTAACACCCACCTGTTAAAGGAAACCAATTAAAATAATTCAAAATAGGGTAATTACTGGTTATGGCGACTTTAATTAAGTTTCTAAATTGAGCGCTAATTTCTAAAATGATAGTATTACTGATGTTAAAACTGATTCATAATTATTTTGTGTATTGAAGCAAACAATTTTGAGCTTTAGTGCGTTTGTGATAAGAAATTTCGAAGTTGGTTGTAAACGCGGTCGGGGCAATCGCGGTGGCGATAAATCTCGGGCCCCACTGACGGAAGGGATGCTTGTTATTAAGACGTCAACAAGAGTTATAGTTCACCACTAGTTTGCAATTGCAGGCCGGTAATGCCAACTTGCTGTTTACACGAGCGATCTGCGGAGCGCGGCTCAAAGAAATCGAGTTTGAAGGTTACTGTAATTGCAAGTGTGTTGCAGTTTATATGTGCAATGGTTTGTAAATAAGTATACAAGGCGTAAATAATTCTACGTGTTTGTTTTTTCTTGGGAATCCTTCTGGCGTTATCTGGAATCAAATGAAGTGAGCTGTCATTCCACCTGATACCTAAGGATTGGCTATATTGACAGCTGTTTTCTGAGTTTTCACGGTGAGATTTTAACAGTACAGATCAGTTCTTACTAGGGTCCGCATTCTGATTTACTTGGCTGCATTAGTGAAAAGTTCTATAACAAAATAAACTTAATTGCCGTTTAAAAATAAACGTATGATTACAAACAAATAGGTTCGCCATTGTATCTTCAGTAATGACAATAACGGTACAGATAACAACAGCAATTAAAAACGAGATGAAATAATATAATCACTATTGGTTTATCTTTAGGACTTTATCTCGGCTGCCATCAAAGTGTCAGCGTCGCTTGACACCGAGCACTTAAAAACGAAACTGTCAAGACTTGTATTATTAATGAATCCTCGAGTGTATTACACTTTCGCCTTCGAATAAACAATTAAACATTGCTCCGACAATTCGGCTCCATACGTGACAGTGAGGCGTGTTCGTATCCAAGTGTTAACATGCGCATATATCATGGTTCGAGTTGATACACCTGCGAAGCCACGCCCACCCCCCCTCGGCTCCCGCACTCCTTGCTTCACCCCGGTCTTTCGCTTCACCATCATCAAGATACCATTCCACGTTGAGACGTCATCGGGTGCGCACGGTTGACGCTTTTATCGCATGTCTCATGTTTTACGTACAGTGTTTATGAACTGAGTGCTGTGTGAATAACTTTGGGTGTTTGCGTTTACTTTTTGTTGAGCACGTCACGCTTCTGAAGATCAATTTTCCCGAAGAAATTATTGTAAGTTTTTGTCACTTGAAACTATTTTTGTCGTTGTTATTGTGGCTTTTGGTCTGTTTTGAGGTTTTTATATTCGCGCTAATATAGTAATTTATGAACGTTTATATCTGTCAAGGCAGCCCGATAGTGGACGTGTTAATGAATAAAAGTTATTTCTGATAATGATAACAGAAACAAATTGTATGGACTTTTTAAAGACCGATAACGTTGCTTAAGAAGCGTAAAGTGTTAGTAATGATAACGTTATTATGTTCAAGAACTTTGTATTAAAACTGAAAGTACATATACTGAACTTTTTACTTGTTGCTTCAATGTGGGCGGAGCTTCAGGCTTATACGCACGCGCCAAATGCCGCCTTTTCAGTTTTCAAAAACTAATTTTACGCCTCTATTCCTTTTCAAATTGACGAGTGAAGCCTGCTTTAAAAGACATGATACTAAAACCCTGAAAAATACTGAATCATTTAAAGGTATGTCTGATCAGCTTTAAATTCTAACAGCAGTTTTTTATAGGTACTTCATCATTATAATATTGCTTACCACACTTCAATGAAATAGGATAGACAATGATGACACTATCCTACGTACGGCCATCCAAAGTACTCATGTAAAGTTTGTATGAAGGCAAGCATTACGTGTGTAATATCTTGACGATGTCCCAAAAGATATCTGTGGAAACTATGACAACGCGGTACGGCGCCAGAATACATCATTGTTTATAATACAATAACATGCCAAATGCTACAACAATCCTCGAACAGCTAGAAAACATGTAAATACTTCTAATATGAATTCGGAAGCAGACATTAATGCTAATAGGATTCTTCGACAAATTTTTGCGTCTAAATCTAATAAAATTTCGCTAAATCGATTTTGTATTGGTTTTAAAATTTGAATTGGACGGTTGATTTGTTTTTTATGATTAATAATGTTGAAATCTAGGTTATTTGAATATAATATTTGGTTTTGTTATTGTATAAATTAGTGATTATAATATTTCTAAATATAAATATGTCACGACGCTCTACATTTTATGGTACTGATGTTTTAGCGTTAAATGGTCGTTCAAATTAATGATGCGGTTCTACTAAAATATCATAAACTTAACTACAATAATGCAGCTCTATTCAAAATATCAAAAACATAACTCCTTGCAGAAACACATTTAAAATATAAAACAACAATAAAATTACAACTACCAACTTTTTATTGTGGCGGACAAGTTAAAAAGTCTCACAAGTGTACCTACTTTGATAAAATGATATCAATGTAAACTTCATTTAATTTTATCATCACAAAGGTAAGTACTTTAATAATTACATTTAATAAACGGTATAATACGTCGTAATAAAAAAAATCAGCGACGCGCATAAAGGCTTGCGTAGGCGCACAGTCGCCGCGCATCTTTAACCGTATAATATCGAGTATTACCTATCGTAAAGTTACTAGTAGCTAATACTTAATTTTATGATCAGTAATAGTCCATTGGAAACCGATTTCCTGTGCGTAACGGCTTATATCTACCTAACTCAAGTTTTTGGCTTTCCCTACTGCTCCTAAGCTCTTGCGTATAGGTAGTGCAGTAAAACTGTTCTAAGAGAAGTTCCATATATGGTTATATGAGATACAGATATCATAAATAGGTATATTAGTAGCTAAAACTTAATTTTATGATCTGTAATAGCCCATTGCAAAGTAATTTTCTATGCGTAACGGCTGATATCTTCCCAACTCAAGTTTTTGGCTTTCCGTAGCTCCCAAGTAAATCTTTGCTAAACGCAAACGCAAAGAGTGCTGTAATTTTTTTCCAGAAGTAGTTCCACATGGCTTATGAAATAGATATAAATAAGTAAACGCACATATAAACAGTGATAAATTGATGAGGAATGGAGGTCCAGCGGTAACGGCCGCAACTTAAGAGTTGTAAGTCGTGGGTTTGATCCCAAGCAGGCTCTTTCCCTTGTGTAAATTATTTCATCCCCATTGCTCTCTAAAGCAAAGGAAAAACCATGAGGAAACCGGCATAGCCTAGACCCAAAAAATCGAAGGCATCTGGCATCCGCCAACCCGCACTTAGCTCGCGTGGTGGATAATGGCCCTCCATCTCACGCAGAGGAGGATTATGCTAGCTCCTAAGCCTGGGCGTATAACGAGTGCAGTAAAACTGGTCTAAGAGTAGTTTCACATATGGTTATAAGAGATAGAGATAAATAACTGTACGCGCATATAAACAGTAATAAATTGGCTAAGACATTGCCTAGGCGCAACACAGTAACACTTACAACTAGCGCTGAAAGGTAAAAGTTTCCATATATGCCTGTATTGTATAATATAGTAATCATTGAAGAGTGTTCAGTTCCTTATACGGCAGGCAGAAGTGTATTTTTTGCATGTCAGCTGTTCATCACTGACGGTAGTAGGCCTAGACGGACGGGAGAATCTAGTTTTATTTATCTATTGAGCACAGTTTGATTTCATGAGAATCGTAGTAAAGATCAGCTTTTGGCTTCATTTTACGAATCATAGGCCTGAAAACATAATAGATAAGGTTTTGAAGGATAAGCGCGTTAACGTAGTATTTTGTTCAATCGATTTCTTTATAACCTGAAGAAGAAGGAGTACCTATTAGGCTCCTATGATCAGCTTCCTAAAAAAATAAATAACAAATGCAGAACAGAGCTGATTCAAAGTACCAATAAAACTAAGAAAACTCTTTTCAAAATACAAATCAACCGACTTCCAAAAAAAACTAAGAAGTGAGAAGTAACTATAATTTCGGAAGTCGTATCCATTATATCTGTATTTTAGTTTGTCTATTTGTAGTGATTTTTTTTTGAAGTCTTGTTTTTTTTGTAAAAAAAACTTTTTTGTTTTCACCTTTCAGTTATGGCCATATACCAACCCCACACCAATTCTTATACCACTACTTACTATGTAAATAACAGTGACAGAATATGTATATCGAAGCTAACTCATAAACTACCCAAGCAAAGGTAATAAATAATAGTTTAAAAAACTAAAAAAACACGCTTTAAAAACCAAACTAAAAAAGGAGAAAATAATTTAATTCAATTAAACAGCGTGGGGTGCTTTTTGAGGTATTTTTATAATCAATTAATGTCAAGCACCCCCCGCGCTTTTTAATTGAATTAAATTATTTTCTCCTTTTTTAGTTTGGTTTTTAAAGCGTGTTTTTTAGTTTTTTAAACTATTATTTATTTTCTATTTTTTAGTTCTGTTAACTACAAAAACATTTTTTTTTTAATTATTGAATTGTCATCGGTCCTCGACAAGTTTACAAAGTTTCAATGAAATCTGACCGTTTAAAGTAGGTCAAAATCGCGCTCAAAGGAGTCGGTTACATACAAACAAACTAACAAACAAACAAACATACAAGTGAAGTTAATATAAAGCGTGTAAAAATAAAATTTCTGCGACAGCACCCACAAGACATACCTTACCCATAAAAAAAAGAATTTTTGTAATGGATGCACAATTGCCGGAGATATCCTGGAACATACCTACATAAAAACAAAACATACTAATCATGCACTACTATATCCAAAGAAGAAAAAAAGAAGCAATCGTTTTTGAATCCATTTCCATGAACAAAGTAACCAATACATCCCCTTTTCTTTTTACATCTAAAGAAGAAGAAAAGGAAGCAGTCTTCCATAACAATGAACAAAGTAACTAAATGTGACAAAAGCAAATTCCCAAAGCATGAATTGAACTACATCAGTGGCGTTTTGTCGTATGCCATGCGTAGGAGTAACGTCTGGGTCGGCGCGTGCACTCTATGAGTTTTATGACCGCTAATAGGCAATAATGTGCACCTCTTGACTCGGAACGCGGGGGGTTAAGTTATTGGTGCGATGTGAGACTCTAATGTGACCTTGGAGGTTTCGATTGTATCTGCTTTTTGTAGTATATGGTTTTGGTATTATGGTTTTGGTGACACATTGTTTATTATTTTAGAGAGGGCACTCAAGTTATGTTTGGGTTAGTAAGTCTTTAAATGAAAGATCGATGGAGGTCTTGAGTCGATTTGAGATTTGCCTGTCAATTTTTAAATTCAGTTTCTTCTAAAGCAACTGTTGTATTCTGAAAAATCTTTCTTATATTTATAACAGCACTGAAAGTATTAAAAATCCTATGACAATTGAAACAATGATTTTCAAATGAGCTTTCTGCTTCCTCATTAACACAATTGCCAATATATATCTTTACCTAATCCTAATAAAAACGTTGTTTCATTTGTACTTCGCGTGTGGTTCGCATGTCGTCAAGTCCTTCAGCGTTTTACTAATAGCCCTGACGTGACTTCATACGTTTGGATCTCCAGTGTCGATCTCAGATTCCCCCTGGCACAACCGTCTTAATGTGTTGCTGATTCTATACTACTTCTTGCCTTCATAGCCCTAGTTTTGCCTAGGCTTTAATGTAATGCTTAATGGGTGCAGTTATTTAAGGTTTTGATGTATGGTATTCGGATATGGATTTGACATATAGGATGGAGATTTGACTAGAGCTTACACGAGTTTAACTAAATTATTTTCGTGTCTTTCTGCATACCATCTTTTGTGCATGTATTTAAAACCTTAATTAATCAAGTTGCTCCATACTTACACCACCATCGCAATTTCCAAGAAATTACTTCAGTTTTTAGTTTTTGTAAGTTCTGCCTTATCACTTATTTCATCTTTACATCTTCAATCGGTAGTTACAGGTTCCAAACCAAAAAAAAAGATCGTCTGTCGTTTTGGAATACCCTGATTTAGACGTAATATTATGCCCTTATTTTTGCTTTTAATTAGAAACAAACATCGCATCAGTCTTATGATTCGATTTATGTCAAATGCAGAATTTGATTTAATCAATTTATGAGACGAGTCGACCGACGGGAAGTCTTCAATTGTAATTATTAGGAGCTTCATTCGCACTCCTATCAATGTAAAGTTTTGTACGTGTGTGTATGACTAACATCCGGACCAGGCCATCTGCCGCATCACTTATCTTCCATTTAAAGATATAATATCTGATCATATAACTCTTTACAACTGTTTGGAAGGAAATGGAATCTACCGTTTTCGAATACTGCATTTGAAAATTTTGGAATCTCAATTAAAATAGTACGTATCAGGTTGATTATTGAAAATTAAAAGTACAAATCTCGATATTTTTAAGAACGTTATCATTCTAATCTCAGTCTCAATCTGTCAAATATTTGATTTTGGACAGTGATTGTCGCTGAGATGAGATTATAATTCTATTCATACCAATGATAAGTGATAAAGATATGATCGATAATATCACATATGCAGTGTTTTCGGTCTCTTTTTAAGGTTTCAAAATTTTTTCTCGTCATAATAGCTAATTAACTTTTAAATTAGTGTAGTACGTTATAGGACAAAACCTTTATAAAAATAATCAAAAGGATTTACGAGAAATCTTGTTTTGTTGCAGTTCTATCCCTAAAAAGGGTCATATAATCAGAAAGCAGATGCATGATGATGATGTCAACTAAATTCATGAAATAAATAAGGAAAACTATCACAAAACTTAATTTATGGTTGTAAAAGTTGTTCTATAATATTATCATAAACTTACGCCACGTACTAGTTGCAGAAGCTTCGCATTACGTTTAATATCCAATCCCACGTTTTGAAATCCAATTATTCAATAACATGAACGATGATTTCAAGTTTATAGTTCTTTATACATGTTTATTGCTTACACATTGATTTCAAGTCTGAATCTTCAATAAGATTTATATCAATAGCGTCATTCATTCGTCTCCTCAACTCTACCATCTATCTAGTCTTCGTTTTGAATTATGTAAATGGTATTTACAATGTGGTCCCTTTAATTTTATTCGTTCGATCTATGCGTACTGTTACCGAATTTGATTTATCGGCTAGCTATTTACGTATGACGTATCGAGGCGGTTCTTTATAAGTCTCTACACCGGCTGACAGGAGATGGATGTCTGGACACGGCCTGTTCCTTATTGCTGTCGTTTGTTCTTGAATTTATTGGACACGAAGTAACGGTTGCGTTTGCGCCGGCCCTACGGTGGTCGCCGTCCGACGTGCCCGCGTAATATATTGTACGGGGAAATGCCATCCGTGTAAACCTGTTGACTCTCTTTAATGACATAATTTATATTTGAAATACATTATAATATTTATTAGTGTCATAATTGAATTTATATCGCTGTACGTTACGCGTAGATACTGGTGAGCTATCTATTGGTTACTTTCACTGTCATCGCAATATTTATTCTACTTGTCGCTGTCCAGTGTAATGTATTCGCTGAGAAATGTTCTTCTCACAGCATCGTCCGTCATGTTATTTAAAATATTTATCGCCGTTATATACGGTTGTTTTCTAAACTAAAATCCTTCTGTTGCCAAAAAGCTTGTAGGTATATCAATTAGACGACAAATAATCTGGCAACGTTTTCTTTATTCGCGGAATACATCAATGCTGGTGGTCGTGTTACTTACCACTTTTATAGCGTTGGTATCTTGACAAGATAATAAAAATTGTTTCTTTTTCGTGAGTTCCCATGTTATGCAAAGCTTACCATAATGAATGCAAAAAAATAAGGCCCCATACCTATGTTCTCTCGGAATTGTTGTAGTCGTGTTTTTAATACCTATATTATGGCATTGCGAGCGAAAACACTTTGAACTGAGCTAGTATATTGTACCATTCGCCTCACGAAGGCGATAAAGCAATGAATGTGCACTAACTAGCGGTGGCGGTGTTATTTATGACGACCGATACCATCGGCACGGACTTGTCAATCACATGGATACGTACCAGACATCAAAATTACACTTGACCATTTCACGGTACATGCAACTTTGTGACCTATTGGTGAAAGAATAAGGGATAGAAACATTGATGGGAGCAAAACGTTCGGAAAGTCTGGTGCGCCGCGTGTTGGCTGATCAGCCACGGCCATCCATCATTCATGAGCGCGAGCGCGTAACGAGCCTTTATTCGAGTTCACTGTGGATGCGCCTGCGACGCGGCGACGGTTTACACCCTCCCGCTACGTCACACGTACTTTCACGTTTTTTTATTGTTGTGCACGAATATGTACCTATATCGCTTTTAAATGTACAAATGATCAATGTCTTTGTTGAACGTATCTGACCCCAAGTATATTCACGTTTTTCTTTCATATTCATATTTCTCCTGACGGATACAATCTATTCATGTTTGAGTTATTGTGGTTGCATTGTTATTCGTCTTTTCACGAGTATCATTGAAGAAAATACCTTGAAAGCCCCGTTGAAACGACTATCAGATAGTCGGAGTTCGCATATTTGAATAACTAATGTTGCCGGCTCCCCACGTACAGAAGTGATGTTGGTAAAAGGCTGTGAGGGTACTCTAACGATGGTAAGATTGTATCGCAGCAGTGACGTTTCAATACAACATGGATCAATCGACGTAGGAAAGTATCGGCCGATCAATCGGTCCTCTCCTTGAATGCGTTATCGGGGGATCTTACCACCCACTCGCGGGTTCTTAGTTGGGCACGTGCGACGTCGTTTGTTATGCTACAAAATGCATTGGCTGTCATTGGAACATCGTTTACTTACAGAAACTGAATAGAAAATGCTGTAAAAGTGCATTACAAGTTGCAGTATCAACATCGAGCTCTCAAAGATTGCGCTCTCGTTCTATCCTCTACCTAAGTAGGCAATCCCTCTTGGCATTTCTCTACAATTTACAAAAACTTTTACTACTTTTGTATTCGCGTCTTGTGGGTTTTGTATTGTGGATTAATTCAGAAAATTTAGAATTTCGCGGAAATGTAAGGTTCACTTCGTGAGTCCCCAAGATATGATCATTTACATTTCACAAAAGAAGCTTGCTATTTCTTCATTCTTCAGTTCTTTAATCCGTACTCTGTCACAATGCTGTTTAATTTCATCCAGAATCACACAGTCAAATTGTAACGCATAATTACATGGATTGTCCGAATCATTAATAAATGCTTAGTCAAGGGTGCCATCGAAAGCGCATCGGTTTCCTTGTCTCGTTTATGATACGCTATCAAATTAAGCGTTAAATGACATCACGAGTGCCTGCTATGAATTCACAATTGAATGTGTTCGTTAATAAACATTTTTTTTAACTTATATTTGAATGTTGCGACGTTGTCATGCTGAGGAATGTCTTTAGAGCCGGCGTCTTGTGAGATACGAAAGTGCCCCATTGTCCGTTGTTTCCGATTTTAGTTTATCATCGTCGCGTGTCGAGATGTTATAATAGTCGGTGAAATTGTTGACCGCTCTGCGTCCTAGTAATAACTGTTTGCTTTGTTCCAATTGTTTTGTACTTACGGTCTTAGTATTTTGAACCAAATATCTGCGGTTCTACACAGTAATCAGTTCGTTAAACTTAGAGTCGTTTTGGCAGGTATGTTCGAACGAAATAAATGATTTTGGATTCAACTTATCTGTGTATGTAACAGTGTGATGTAACGTTTATTGCCAGTGTAATCTCAGTGTTTTATGTCCGTGCGGACGCCACTGACGAATGATTAATGACTTGAGCAACAGCGATAGTGAGACGAGCGCCATGGCCGACGCGCCCACTGACAATATTGTCTCATTTATTGCTAATGATCTATTGAATATCGGTGCAGTGTCCAACATTACTTTTACACTATTCACTTACGTAATTTTACTTTCTAATGTAAACGTACTTAACGTTTAATTAGCATAAAGTTAATCATTCAAAACGTTATGTTGATTCGCTGGAATTTTAACGAGCAAAAAATTTTTTGTCGGACATAGGCATTGGCACATTTCTTCTAAAATACAGCACATTACATGCATGGCCTCATACTCGTACTTTCCATAAACACACGTTGCGTATCCAGCACAACGTGTAATTTTACAAAAACGTTGTTATAATGCCTCACGAAATTGCTGTGATTTGTTTCTGAACTTTCTGAGCCATCGATACCATACCGGGCCGCGATTGCTCGCAATTACACAATAATCCGTGTTGATTCTACAAAATATCGCTGTCCCTACAATATAAAACAATGTGCACATTAATATCACGACTTTCGCTAAATAATTTTGGTATTAATAGCTGAAAAACAATCAAGTGATATCTGAATCTTTCATTTTCCTGAATGCTTTTGACATTTTGTTCCAAGGTCGATACATTTATGAAAACAATTTTAGACAATACTGTTGGCGTATTTAAATACAAAAGAATAGTTGCTTGAGTTCGTAAAACATTCCAAGTATATAATTAATTATTATGTGAAAAAATAAAGCAGCATACAATAACAATTTCATAAACATACTCGGTCTTATTAAAAAAATACTCTTAGCTTCGTTGGCGTCGCGTTCTTTTCGTCACCGAGTATTTTTTTTATCTCGGTTCTCAGAACCAAGATAACGCGTTTGGGCCGTTCAGACTGTGACGTGTTTTTATAATAATCCCATAGTCACCTAAATTTTGAAGATTTCTCAAATAATTTATGTGTAACAGAAAGTCGATAAGCATTGATTTTGTGTGGCGCTACATTCGTTGATTAACGATGTTGTTAAACGACTTCGTTTTTACATTGGTTGTTATCTTTTTGAAAGATAAAACATCTTCATTTTCAAGTTCAGTATCGTCGTTTTTCGTGTGTTGTTGTTGTAATGCCCTGTTTTCATCATTAGCATCATTAATAACATTGTCTATGTAAAACCATGCACTATTTCTCTAACCTTGGTCGAGAATTAATTTCATGTTAGTCTCGGTGGTTGCTAGCTCTCCGTAATTATCGTTGCATCGATTCTGTGCGCCCATAATGAAGATATCGCCCCATCTTCTCTGTAGCAATTATGAAATGCACAATTTGTTAGAGTATACCAAGCTCTATTATTTGATGTTAAAATTTTGTTTGGAACCTTAGATTTCTTCGAAGATGGGATATTTCCCTCATTACTTAAACTTCATTTTAATTCGCGTCTCCACGTGTAGGTACTGGTTCCGCGGCAGGCCGTTCACCAGTAAGGCGCTGGACGTGCATAAATAATCGAGCGTAATCGGTTTTTATCTGGACTACACACTATTTAAGCGTTTGTTGATCTCAACTCCATATTGACGTATCACTGCTATGATTTAATATTTCAGCTTTTGTGACCTCACTGACTTACTTATTTTTACCCGATTGCAAGGAATGTTTTTTACTCTAGCTATATATTATGCTTGATCGCACATCAATAACATTGTTTCTGTTTGTTTCTCTTTCGGAAAAGGTTTAGGTTGCAACTTTCACTGCTACTTACAGCAACATTTCTACGCTTGCGTAATTCTTTACAAATCGTCAAACCACACTGGAGTCGGTGCAATTAATTAATTCATTAATTTCCTATAAATTTTGTACTTATGCAAAAAGAGTGCATATCTAACCTATTTGTTATTTTATTTCAGAAATCGTATTCTCGACGTGCATGACTACCTACGACTCAAGCGTGATATAAATGTAAGCACTTTAATTATTATGTCTGCAATTAAATTTAATATAACATCATGTGTATCGGATTGTCTAAGGCTATAAAATTTATATTAAAATTTAAACTCCGTACTAAACAGGCTATTTAAAATTTGTTTAAACCCATATCCCGGACTGGTTAGCCTACGAAATAGGTTTACATTTTATGATTATACTTATTTGGTGGATGTTGTGTCCCCCGTAATGGAGTAAAACTTAATGATACAGCATTGGCTTTAATAAATACTTTGGTTTATAGGCAGTAAATATCGCCAATGTCTAACGTTTATTAGTCTGTTTACGATTGTTTCTATAACTATTTTAATATATTCATAATCATATATCGTAATAACTAAGATACGTTTTTACTGCACCCGTTATCTATGAAGATAATATAAATGGGTTCCTAAGGAAAGTATACTCAACCCAAGTTTTCTGTTTAAAAAAAAGGTTTGGATAAAAACTGAGAGTGTAAAAACGTATGTGGGTTTTATAAGTCCAGTTTCTAGGTTTTGTAATGGGGTAGCGAAGTTGCATCTCAACCACAGATGATATCAACACTGTCGCAATTTAACGACTAAAAGCTACATGTTACGTAATTCAGACTCATTATGAAGCTAATAAACACTACTTGTTACTTACAAGTTACAACAGAAAATTTCGCAATAAATAATGAGACGTTTGTAATAGTAATATCTAAACCACATTCTGATCTCGATCTCATCTGATACGTTTATCTAGATCGGTTTGTCACGTTCTCCTTATAAGGGTCCACCGCTGTGTTAGACAGAGACAGATGTTTATTTTCCTGGTTCATTTTGACTTGTAATTATTGCGGGCTAATGAGAGACAAGACTTCTTGGAAAGGCAATTTGCTAAGGATTAAAGCAGGTTGTGAAATGAGTTTTGTTCAAGCGTCTCTGTAACGCATGACGGTCAACGCGCCAACTCTTTTACGTCGACAACTTTTTGCTATTGTGCTTTATGGATAATACAGTTACCTTTTTTACGAGTACTTTGCGTGGCTGTGGTTATGGCTATTCAGATTTTTTGTCCTCTTGTTAAATTTGTATCTATATCAGTACCCTGTGAGTGTTTTTATTTGCATTTGCTTGAATACGATGTTTATATAATATTTTATGGAACAGAACTTCATTGTTACATCCAGGCAATATCTTGTAAGTCCAAGCCTTTCTCTCAACATCGCATTTTATCATTAGCATCTAGCGTTGATGCAGTGTTTCAGCGCTGATTCTCTACGGGCGCGGTAACGCCTTCGCCTGGTTCGATGCGGTGCCCGACGTGTGTACAATTATCTACGCGTTTAGATGCATCGCTCAGCGCACTACATGCGTCGACCGTGCCTTAAACAATCTTTTTCGTATTTATTTTATCACCGTCTTAATTGTAGTTCTCTTATCGTATTTTATTTGTTACTGTCGATTTGATTCTATCTATAGGTTAAGTAGATATAATACTAGGTTATTAAATTTATCGACATAATGCTACCATCTTATTTTTGTAGGTTTTACGATGTGGGTTGTGAATTTGATAGTATTTTATGTAAATAAATATCATCACAAGATATTTTTACCGTGTGATTATGATTTATAGAAATGGCAGCGCGTTTAAAATCGAGACTGACTATAATCTTTATTTATTGTGGTACGATTTACGGCCGTTTTAATTGAATTGCTTTTTCTATTAGAATAAAATTGACGTATCCTTGTCTGTTGATATAAGGATGAGCGTCTTGTAAAACAAAGCGTTTTAAATGAAGTTATCGCCTGTATTATAAATAACTTATAAGATTTTGTCAAGTTTTCGAAGAGATTTTCTTCTTTTCTGGCTCCTCGTTGTATAGAGCAAGAAAAAGTTTGCATGAGCATGACTGCTTGTAATTGCTTCAAACTCAGGCTTAATAGGTAATGTAAATAATTCTCTATCTGTCTCTTTTTCTCTCTTTATTTTTATTCTTCATCATTAATTCTCTTAACTCTATCAAAGTTGACTCTTTGCCAGTTTTCTCTATCTTAGAATACGTTTGTGATTCCCCTAAAGTCCTAATATATAATTAATCTTTCTTTGCTCACTGTTGTCGAGGATTCGTTTACAAGGTATTGGCTTGCATAGTATCGGACACAGAATCTAGTAGGTAGCTTGTAAGTAACGGGCGGTTTCCCACGCGCGCGCAGGACATGTAGATCGTCCAGTGACGATGAACATTGTACAACCACCGGACTTATCGCATGTGATTTCCTTTCAGCCGGGTTTTAGCAAGGTTGGGTATTTTTTTTTGTGTTTGCACTTGAAAATGGCAGTAGATTTATGCATCGTATTGTTGCTGTCTCTAATGCTTAGTGGCTATATTCTCCATTTTAAGAAAATGGCAGGAAATTTTAATTCATATTATGTTAGATGTAATTTTAGCAATCCACATTGTTCAAATTTGATATCAGAGCTTCTAGCAGAATTCCCTGTGTAGCTCTATATATGGCAGAAGCTATAAAGCAATCAAGTAGTAGAATAATTCATTGCAATCCGAACCATTTTATTATAAGCCCATCTCAGGCACATTTCCTCATGAGCCCCTTGTCATCACGACCCTGCGTGTTGCAATCTTCATAAATAACGAGTTTATGTGAATCTATTTGTGATTCCACCGTCTAGACAGATATACATGTCCAACATGAAATTCTATTTATGCGAATCACATTAAGCTTTCACCGTTTCTAACATGTTCCGTGTTCTCTATTGCAGATTGAATGAAAATTGAATTTAAATACACTTTGTTACTAACGTTGACTGTTAACCCCTCGGTTCTACGAGCTTGTCAGTTTCTGTCTTGCAGTCCCTTTCTTTTGTTTTTCGTCGTCATACTCATAGCCGCTTGGGTAGCTTCAGTATTGTTATCTTGTCCGTGTCATGTTTGGTTGCGGGATTTTTTTCCATTCCAACGTAAAGGACTTTTAATTTGATAGTTTGTATCCCAGCTATACACATTTTTGTTTGGAGCTATCGCTATTCTTAATTAATAAGTTTTGTATTAGTGTCGATTTATCTCCACCATGTGTTTCGTCTTCGTTTTTATTTTATATCTTGACAGAGGTAATGACGTACAGATTGAGTAATAGAAGCGACTAGATTGTTATGTTTATAATTATTATAATTACTAGTTAGCTTTATAATCGTAAAATATAATTATGATGTTACTATTTACAGCTACTTTATGGATGTATGACTTGCTGTAGTAGGTACTTTTATTGCAATTATAAACAGTTCTATGAACTATAAAACATGTATGTTAGGAAAATGGCGTTGAATCGACCTAGTTATCAACAAATACACATACACAGATAGTTATATCTATTGTTCTACTTAATTGAAAGCGATAAAGATGCTCCAACTGTCATCTTATCTCTCAAAGCTCTTATCAACTTAGAAAAATGTATGAAGATGTGTGTTTATTTATTTATTGTTCATTGTCTATTCCTTTGTTGATTGAGAAGTTACAGTTACTTAGTTGTGAACGAGACGTATCGTGTCGGTTACATGACATTATAGCAGGTTCTGACATTTATCCGTTGCAGGATATTAATCTGCAGACTGCCCTTTTGTGTTCACATCACTTAGGTTCAATACAAATCTCTGTTATCTCCGCGGTTCAACATGACTAGCTGTCTACTTTAGAATTTATTTAATTTTAATTGAGAAGTTACCATCATCGAAAATTGTAACTGGTGTGGCAACATTTTGTTCAACTGTTTATACATATTTCAGTTGGAAACTATAATTCATCAATCACTTTATATAAAACCTGCGCCACGAAAAAATCTTTTAACAGATAGATTCTCGGAACTCGGATCACCATTCCGTAGCGAAACGAGATAATCAATGGAATTTCGGAAGCTGGCACCAATCGGACTAAGAAATTAGTTTTTATTCGATGCTCTTGCGCATAGGCGTGAAAGAATTTATGTAAATGATCAATCATCCGATTGTAATGATCGATTTTGAATATTCGATAGCCATTCCTTGTTGATTTAAGATTATTATTCAATTTGTTTGTTAATGAAGATCTCTAACATCGTTGTTGAAGAACTATTTTGATGGCTCATATTAAGTTGCGACATCGAGGAACTATTGGATTACGGGGTATTAACTTCTCTACAGGGTGCTCTCAAATAGCGGTATTTAAATTTAATAGAAATGCTTTTTAATTGATTATGAATTTGAATTCATTTTTTGATTAAGAACATTGGTGGCCTAGTGGAAACGACCGAGACTTACGGATAAGATCATAGAATCGAACCTTAACAGGTCCTTTACTTTGTGTAAATTATTTCATCACCACTGCTCTCAAAACGGTGAAGGAAAACAATGTGAGGAAAACGGCGTGTTCTAGAACCAAAAAATCGAAGACGTGTGACATCTAACAACCCTCCTACGTGGTGAATTACGGCCCAGTCCCTCTCACAGAGAGGACGCCTGTGTCCCAGCAATGGGAACATTATAGGCTAATTATGGTTATTAAAGGAGATGAACAAAATGTGCCCCACCGAGTACAACCATAAATTTATTGCAGTTAAATTGAACAAAAAAAATTAAGAATTTAAAATAACTTTTTGCCTTATATATGTTACGGCTAATAGCCGAAGTGCGGCTACACCTAGTTTTAGCCGGCTACAACTAGGTGCAGCTGGACTAGCGCTCGCCGGCCGCTACCGCGGCATCGCTCGCTGCGCTCGCTCGGCTCGCGCGCGTTTGATCGCAATTCTAACCTAACCTAACCTTATCGGTCGGTAAGCAGTATGGTGCAGTTCACAAGTGACATAAGTAGGATACATCTAAGTTTAACCGGCTACACCTAGTTATAGCCGGCTAAAACTAGGTGTAGCCGCACTTCGGCTATTAGCCGTAACATATATAACAGAAGTGGACAAATAATCATAATTAAAAGTAGTTTGTATGATTTTGCACTCGATTAAGAAGCTTATATGTAGATAAAAGTGGAGGCCACACTCCAAATAAAAAAGTGAATACGACCTGTGGGCTAAAGCTCTCTTTCTAAATACATACATAAGAACGAGACAGTGATGTGTTTTCTCTTTCTTATGTATGTATTTAGAAAGAGAGCGCTAGCCCACAGTCGTCTTCACTTAGGTATTTAGAGTGTTGCCTCCACTCTAAATCACCTTTTAATGTTGCATATTATATTAACTAAGATCAGAACAGGGGAAAATTAATAATTTAACGCTTAAGAAAAACAAAACAATACGCATAGCAACCCTAAAATATACTCGTAAATTATTCGTAACCTAAATGTATAAACATAATTTTTGTATATTTTCTTATAATTATATAAATTCGAACCATCTATAATTTAATTTATATGTTAGTGCAGTTACGGATAGGATAATTTCACGTTACTACTGGCAGCACCGCCGATAAATGTCAATTGTTACCATAATGACAATTTGTTGTTAACTCTTAACTTTTTTTTTTTTTTTTTTTTTTTAGCTTGTAACGTCCCACTGCTGGGCAAAGGCCTGCCTACTCTCTTTCCACCTCTCTCTATCCAAAGCTGACAGGGACCAATCATTATTAAAAGAGTCCAGCTCATCCCGCCATCTCCGTCTGGGCCTGCCGCGATGTCGTTTGCCACTAAGCGGGACCCACTGGGTCGTAAGTTTGGGCCATTGATCGTCTGACATACGGCAGATGTGTCCAGCCCATTTCCATTTGAGCGTGGCAGCTTTCCGAGTGACATCAGCTATTTTCGTAATGGAACGGATTGTTGTATTCTTAACCCGGTCCACAAGTTTGATACCCAGAATACTCCGTTCCATAGCTCTCTGGCAAACCTCGAGCGTGGACCTCTGCTGAATTGTCAAAGACCATGTTTGAGAACCATATGTGAGGATGGGAAGAATACATACGTCGATGAGTCTTCTCTTGAGCGATAGAGGAAGGTCGCCCTTCATTAAATCTTTCATAGCCCAATAGCTCTTCCAGGCATTTTCGGTGCGTCTTGCAACTTCTTTGTTTTGTCTTGCCTGGAAAGAGACTATTTGGCCGAGATAGAGATACTCATCGACATATTTAACCTCCCCACCCGCCACGGTAATTCTTCGATGTACGTTGTTCGTCATCAACTTGGTCTTTGACATGTTCATTTGAAGTCCGACCTCTTGGCTTGCCGTGCTAAGATCTTCTAGCATCTGAGTCAACTCGGAAACTGAAGACGAAAAAAGGACAATATCGTCGGCAAAACGGAGATTGGATAATCTCCTATGTCCAACCATAATGCCCCTTTCTGCCCAGCTTGCTGCCAGCTTTCTGAAGACATCTTCCAGTACGGCCGTGAATAATTTAGGAGACAGCGGGTTTCCTTGTTTGACTCCTTTATTTATCTGGAAAGACGGTCCTGTCTTAGAACTGATTTTAATGGCTGCGGTGCTGTTTCTGTAAATATTTTGCAAAAGATTAATGTACGTGCTGTCTATTTCTTGATTTTGTAAGGCATTGAAAATTGAGTATGGTAACTCTTAACTACCTACCCCTTATTGAAGGAACATAAAGTTTGAACAACCTAGGCAAATAGACTTTTTGGTTTGGGTTTTGCGCTTCTTTTTGTGATCACACACAGAGCATGTCTTGCAGCTCTCTAGCCTATTATCTGCTCCATTAGTTGTACTTCCTGCGGTTGCAAGAAGCTGTTCCTCGTCGAGTTGCAACAGCCGACAGTAATATTTTATCTAGCATTTCATCTGTGAAATACTGGCTCCAGATGTAATGCGGAGAAGACGAGAGATTGAGTATGTCTCTATAAGGTGTTCGTCTCTTTTTTGCAGAATGTTATTTTGCTAGGTTCTTGTACAATAAGACGGTGGTAATGATGACCAGCGAAAGCGATTCTTACTGCAATAGTTTATCTTCCTGGACCTCAATCAATCAAGTCAGCCTATCGCAGTCCACTGCTGGACATAGGCCTCTCCCAAGTTGCGCCACAACACTCTAGAAAGCAACACTCTTTTTTCTGGACCTGTTAGTTCGCAATTGGTACAATAGGGCTTCACCGTCTGACGATGACGAAACCGGAGGCGTAATTTGTGGCAGATTGTCTTCCACTTAAACCGACTCTTCTTCGCCAATAATTTCAGAATCCAATCCTCGAACTTCCGCCAACACAAAATCATCTCCTATATCAGCCTCCACATCAATACAGTCTCTTTTTGGTAGGTCCTCTTCATCGGATGGTTTTACCACCAAACAGCACGCAAAAATTCTATCATTAGACGCCATTTTTCACTAAATCAATAAAACACATTCAATATTAAAAGTTACGTAACTACCTACCATCGGTCTCTCAGACCGATGAAAAAAGTTACATACTCACCAAAAGTAAACGCGCGCATGTTCAGCTTCGACAAGCACAGGCGTGACAATCTGGGCAGTGGGTAGAAGGTGCATGAGCGTCTTAAAATGTAAAGATGCGCACACACTAAGTTATTCATCAAAATAATTTATAATTGGTGTCTGTGAGACGGGGGTAGGTAGGTAAGGGTTAACCCTTTCTTCTACGTTTGCGCCGGTTTGCTTTCGGTAATTCGGTATTCGTTCGAATTGTGTTTATGTTTTCGCTTATACATTTGTATTTCACGATGTCGTAGCCCCATGCGAGTGCTCCACTTATTGTAAACTATGTAATACGAAATCGCTCATTATACGTTTATATTTTAAAGTACCTATCATAGTCCCACGCGCTACTTTTAAGCTGTATAAAATAAAGGAAAACTATAGATTTTCTTAGATAAAATAATAAAAAAAACTGCTCTGCTAGTTTATTTTTAAACTAAAATACTATTAATGTTAATCGCCTGGCACGGATAGTATACACAATAATCTATATAAAATACCTTAGCCGTAGAGAAAAGTTCAACTCTTTTAAACCTTCATATTTTTTGTCCACTGCTGCTGAGCAACATGCGCCTTTATAATTTTGTTTACAGAAGATCAGTAGTGTTCAATGATATAGATTTGATATTTGTACATTCTGGGGTACAAGCCCATACAATTTTTGGCCATCTTCTTTAACTATCCTATCAAAGAAACTTCTCTCTATTGCATTCCTACTTCCTATGTTATTTGAACGTGCGTCATTAATATTCACTCTTTCGATATTGACGTTGCAGTATCAGATATTGAGATACATTTCCAAAAACAGATAACTTAGTTTGCATTTGTACCGCATACATGATAAAATCGAGTACCAAGCCTTTTACTGATAAAGCTACGTGATGGTACTTACTATCGATGATATCACTACTATAGGCACCAGCTGCGAGGTGCCAATTTTTCTAAGAGAGAAGCCGAAGCGAAGTCGGCTTTAACTTACTGACTTATCAATAAAGAATACTTACTATTATTCTAAAATTAATATAGGAATGTAAAGAATTAAATACAATACATTTTTTGAAAACCAAATAAAATTTGCAATATTCCTCCATAAAGATAAAAAAAAAAACTCGTTCTTGCTGACGTATTTTTCTATATCTGTCTCTGTCATAACCCGTTGTACAGCGGCTTGCTCTCGTTCATATCAAGCGGTGCCACGTGACCTAAAGTGACATCTTTACGGGATCGCTGTTGTATGAATTTTTAGTTCCCGTTTATGACGTTTTGGTGCCGGGGTTAATTTACAACATTTTTTTTTTGTTGTAATACAAAGCTAAAAATAACCGTTTTTATTATTTGAATGGTATGGTGGATTCAATACCCGTAGTGTAACGATATTTTTTGACAATAGTAGCCACTATTGACGTGCAAATTTTTAATAATGATAGAGTTGTCGATGCGAATCGCCGAAGGGAAGCCGGTAGGAATCGTGTTATATGGTGGTTTCGCCACTGATGGGTACATTGTTTATTTCGTAATATAGCAAGAGGCATTTCAGACAAACATGAATTTACATGCTCTTGAACTTCGGACGTAATGAGTGCTTTCTCCAAAAACAACTGTTTTCTCTCAATATTTCAAATATTGGGTTAGTATGTGAATTTTGGCACCGTCACAGGCGCATAGTTGGCGTTTGGTCGCGCGTCGGCGCCCGAACTCGTCCGCCCGCGCAGGCGCGACTCATTAGCACGATGATTTACGCCAATTTTACACTCGATCGCCTCCATTATTGGGTGCTATATTTATTGTCCTACTAGCCGTTACTTAGCTAACTAATTCATAAAAACATCGTTAACCAAACGACTATTGATTTCATTAATAACATGCAAATCAATAGAAAACACAGTTACGTGTTTAATCAATTAAAACGAGCAACCGTAATTAAAGATATCACGTTAGTAACGCTATCAAGTACAAGCCTATAAATATTTATCACGTCAATGTTTCTTCACTGCGAATAAACAATTTTCTAAACTAATTTGCATCTTTCTTCCACATCGTAACTTAGATCTGATCCTTTCACTATAAATATTGACATTCAGTCGATTATCGGCCTTAATGTGTGCGTAGTAAGAGGTAGACGTGTCAATTTATACGCGATGAAAAATATTAATTATAGGGTAGGCAGCAGTCGCGTGTGCCGATGTCAACTGATAGCCGAGACTTCCTGTACCATTGAGTGTTGTGAGTCATTGACTCTAATCACGCGAATCTGTAGATACGACTGCCGCCCGATGATAAGCCATGCGGATATGGTGTGGCAAACTTTGAGATTGTTTGATTTCTAATGCGGTGTTATTACGTAAAGAGATAATCTCCAGGAGAAACCATTGCTGTAGGGCGCTGCCGCTGTCGCGAACGGGATCTCAGAAATGCCTTTACGTAATTAGAGAACAGAAGTGTGTGATACAGTTAATAGAAATATCAATAGGTGTCGCCAGAAAACTGTCGTGTTTCAGTGGACAGGAACTCCATATCATCACTTCATTGGTTTGTTGACTCGTTCAACGCGTAGTTTTCATCAAATTGACCGTACTGACGATGTTTTCGAATAACCGAATTTTTGACACTATGCGTCATTGTGCATTTTTAGGATGGGCTGACTTTATGTGCACTCACGCATATCAAATCATTTCAAAAGAAAATGAATGATAACGGGTAGGATATATGCATGAATTTCATAACCTTGGAAAATCAATGACATACCTAGAATTTAATTACAAATCAAATTACTCATAATTTTTCCCGTTGGGTCAATTGATTACCAGTATCGACACAAAAACATTGATCGCCTATTATAACAATTGCGCGAAAAGATTATTTAACAAGATATTGAGAAAGACGCGAATCGATGTCGCCAATACGCATCTGTGAACTGTGACTAGCTATAATAAAATAGAATGTCTTTGCGATTATGATCAACCGAATCTGCCATTTCGCAATACGTCCCGTGCCTGCATTGTGCGTTTCACAATCATCGACTGGTGCTATTATGTGTAAATACATAGACTTGCATTTTAAGACTGATTCTTATCACTTGTGCTCGATGCGACGTGGTATTTTAATTAATAATGTGTAATATGGCCAATTTTGAGCAAAGTAGATATGGAATAATTGTCTTTCTAACGTCAGCATCGCCATCATCATCCGCAGTCCGACTAGGCCTCTCTTGCTTGCTTCTCTTTTTGCCATCCGCGTTACTTATATCAAATGTGTTCATACTTATTACATTAATTCATATATGTATACTATAATATATATTTTTTCACCGTTAATTTGTTTTGCGTTTTAACTTGTTACCTAGGTCTATGTTGAGTAGCTAGATACCACATTCTATATTTCACACAAAACGTTAATATTTAAATTAAAGCTCCAGCCACTGAATAAATGGTGTCACAATTTGGACAGCTATAGTTATTTTAAAGTATGATAAAATCAGTGTCAAAATCGACGCGGGCCGAAGCTATTGTCATTTTAATTATTACGTACGTACGTGGCAATAAAGCAGGCTTGATGGGTGGGTGCCATAAAAGCTTGATGTTGCAAACGAGATTTCAACATACACACAGACAAACTAGTAAACAACGCAACGACACTCATCAGACGCAGTTAACTTTCCTCGAGTTTCCACAATTAGCGCAATTTGCGTTAATGCGCCCGCGCCGGCGACGTCAGATAAACTCTTGCGCAGATCCGATCAGAAACTATACAGCGTGCGACCGCTATAAGTGGGATGAAATTAAGATAAAACTAAATGATAGCGAAGCCATTTATAAGTCTAATTCAAATCATTAACAACATTAAGACTGACCATATTACTATACTGTGTTGAAAAAGTACAATTTTATAAATAGCTATCAGTTATACACTACGCAAACTATTATTCGTTTTATTTTCCTCTTCGTATATAAGTTATTTACGAGATCAAATTGATTATCTTGTATGCAAATCAAGCGTTCATTTCCATGTAACTATGAATTAGACAACAAATGGAGAGGTAGCATGTGTTTGACAGATGATGTAACATAGTTAAAGCATTAGATATTCATCCGAAGCTAGTCACTTTGGGTTATCACAATTATAATTACAAATCAAGTTTTACCTTTTTTCGTGTGAATGGATATTTAAAAATAAAACCATGTGTCATGTCGTTCTCATAAAAAATTAGGTACTTGTTTCTTTGTTTTTGTTTGTGCAAATCATCGAACTTCTCCTTCTATTTTCTTCCATAGATCTCTATCATTTATCATCCATGTCTTTTTTAAGTCTTTCTTTTGTCTTATAGTCTTCCACATTTTCATTTAATTGCATATTTCTTGGCATATATTGCTCTTCGTGCAATGGAGCGCAGTATTCGAAGCGTCAAATTGACAGACTATCTTCGCAACACCACACTACGCTCCAAAACACAGATTACTGACGTTGCTCAAAAATCTGCTAAGCCAAAGTGGAACTAGGCCGGCCACGTCTGACGTATACCCAATGAGCTGTGCGCCAAAATAACTACTACGTGGAACCCTGACACAGCCAGTAGGCGTCGCGACAGACCCCGTAGAAAGTGGTGGGACCAGTGGTTCACTTTAGCCCTGGATCGAAAGAGTTAGAAGTCATGGGGAGAGGCTCTTGCCCAGCTGTGGGATGCTATGCGCTAACAGTATCCGTATGTGATATATCTTCAAACTTATAATCACAGTAAGTTAATTTAACAAATATCGTTCCTGATAGTTTTGTTTCTAAAATAAAACAACATCCTATACAAGATTAAACACGATACATGGCGCCCATGGCGGTCTGGTACCGGTTTACATTCGAAACTTAAATCTAATTCCAGCTCAATATGATTCTAATTATAACTCTTATAGTTACGACTTGCAATAAACTCATCGAAAGTAACACTGTTTACAAAAACTTACACTAGGACGATTGGGTTAAGTAGAAAATCCTGTATTCTGAATGCAAGAAATGGCGACCGACAAAGACTTGTTTTTCATCACTTTACAAAATCATTTCATCTGCAATATCATCACTTTCAACTGCAATACCTATCCATTTGGTAAAAGACCTCAGCTAAATCTATTTGAGGTGCACTTTTTCTGAAATGATCTATTGCCAAAATGTAGTGTTCGTTTCCGAAAAGGTAAGACAAATGTAACTACTTACATAGTTGCCAATCTGGGTGGCATTGTTGGAAAAGTATTCATAGCAATTTAATTGAAGCTGTCAATTGTCAGAATGGTATTGTCAAAGCTACTTTCATGTGCCCATTAATTATACTATCTAGATTTATTTGATTTCACTTCTGCTCCCATAATTTTATTAATTTTCATGTAGCGTCTTTTACATATGGGACCAAATCTAGAAAACAGTAACTTTTGCTACATTTGTATTAAGGTGATCAACAATGTTTTTCATAAGAAACCGATGGATGCAATTAGTTTTCTGGAGTATTGTCAAAATTGTCTTGTACTCTTTCTCTTCAAGTATTTCTAATTTTACAATAGTTTCATTATGCGTATAATCTTCATGGTAATATCCGTTGACGTCATTCTTGTGATAAATGTTTGGCACTAGATGTTCATTTAGAGCCGATAGTTTATGCGCGTGCCACTATCTTTAACTGTTTGACGTATAAACACTTCAAACGCTTATTATTTACTTACAAATTTCAAGCGATGTTCAATATTTCACCGTTGTTTGTAAAATTTTGTTCCCGTCGTTATGAAGCCACAATTTTATAAATCGATAAATATTCCTGACCACAGAGCTATCACCATTTAATCAAATGATGATGAGTAATAGAATGTTAGCATATTTTTAATAAACAACCCGATCATTGATTACTGTAAGTCCATTGGAATTGCAAACGACGAAAGAACGACCAATTTATTTACGCATCTACATTATGAATGCTTCGAGGTACCTATCTAATTAAAATTTATGCGCGTACATTAAGTTCTTCACTTATCTACAGTCCCCGCGTCTTGTTTATACTGCCAGTATAGGTATTTTAGAATCCAACCGCACTGACATGAGCAGTAATGTTGGTTTCATTTATTCTGCAGTAGGCAGTCGCATGGTGCAACTGTGGAACCGGACTGGTGTTAATGCATAGGTACTTTTCAACCCTTCCATGGACGCGGCTAAATCTTTTATCGCTACCAAATCGTCTGTCGTAAATCCCAAGTCTCGGCCCATTGTTGCCGTACACGGTACTTATATGGGAGCGACCAAAATAAATCACGAACAAAACCATATCTGCGCGATCGTAGACTATCTCGGTCGGATCGACCGCGGGGGACTACATCGAGATACGGAGATATTACGCTATTGAATTAGCATTACCGCTGTTCTCGATATTGTTGTCCGCAGGCAGAGGCATGCCTCATAATTCAGTGTCGCATTATTTTAATTTTCGTCGTGCGTCGCCGTCGCGCTCCTCGACGACGGCTTGCGGAATCGTGCGAGATCTCTCCTGCCGATAGTATTAGACGCATAATCCTCACATCTCTGTCCACTACAGGACCGTGTGGCACCTGTGGCACGTGTGGACGGCATTTCCCCATGCTCCCTTGTGCTAAGCTTAACGTACCTATAAAAAGATGACCATAAAGGATTACCGGTACGCGCCTTCATTATAATCGCATCAATAAATGCCATTGTTTTTGTTACAGGTGGCTCAACGACCTGAATGATCTTGACATCGACAGCTCCACCTATTAAACGTAAGTCAACAATATAATTATTTTTTGCAAGAAATATTCCACTGTCAAGCATTGTTTGTTTCCTTGTCAGGTCGTTGCTTTCTTTACTCAACTTTTTATGTGTAGGTAGGTATATGTTTTATGACATTCATTGGAACCTATAAATAAATTATCTTAAAGTTTAATTAACCGAATATTTATTGTTGATAACGTATCGCACATCCAAAATTAATCAAACGTTGGCCTGAATTTATAGGAAGTTCGGCCAACAGTAAGTTTCATTAGTTCGTAATAAACTCTCAGATAAAATCACAAACATTTAAGATATGAATTCATATTTTGTCAGAGATCGTTTTCCCGTCGAGTATATCATTATTGATTGAATGATAAATCCATCGATGCTCCTGACAAATAAAACCATTATTCAATTACGATCACGTCGCACGCCTGATACGATTGTCACTTGACCGGAGCGGACCCGGGGAATCAAATCAAACGTTAACCTCAATAATGGTATCGGTGATCTACTGGCTGTGGTTTGGAGCAATATTGGAGATATTGAATAATAATTGGTGCACACGAGGCGAGCAGGGCGGGCGTCACGATGGAGATGCTATCTGTCGAGCGTGCCGCATCCATCAGCTCTCGATGTGCCCTATCTGTGCCGGTATCGCGCGCCAACGATAACCATTGTCTTACCGGACGATTATATCGGCGAAATTTGTGCTCGCCTCCGATCGACCGTTTGTCTTTTGCCGCAAATGAGCCGGATAATGGAAGACGCCACATAAAAGGTGCGCGTTTGTGCTAAACTTTTGCTTCGTCATTAATATGCCGTGGGAACGGAAAGTGTTCGACACGAGACATCTAATTTTCGTTGCTCAATAAAACTTGTATTTAATAGGTACGTTCATAATGATTATAGCAAGCTTGCAATGCTTTTTATCTTGGTTCACTTTATAATAAATTCAACGCCAGTAAATGCAGTTCATAGTCAATCTTGAATTACGTGAAAATTTATTCATATTTTAATTGAATTCCACTGCAATATTGAGCTTTGAACTGTTCGACTCGAAATACGGGCTTAATTGGCCCAAATGCAATATTTCAAATCCGGAACAGTGGTTCTGTGAACATTAAATCGGCCGACTCATGCGCAGTTGACAGCGACAAGGTGCACGCGTTTAAGCGCAGTGCTCCCGTTCGCGACCGCGACCACTTAATAGCATTAGTGTCATTGTCTCGCGGTCATTAATAAGAAGCTGGACAGTTCTATTGGCCGGGCCACGCCATAACGGGCCTAACCGTGTTCTGGCCTCGTGTCACGAATTTGTATCCTAATGGCCTTAGGGGGAGTTACGATCGCAGACTCCAGTGTTCCCGGATATCAGGATAGCTACGCGCGTCGACCCACCTACGGACAATGGTGTATGGTTTCAGTCTGCGTTTTATTAACTATCGGCAATTTAATTTCTTGCTCGATTTAATCGAAATTGGCTGTGAAAGTCTGTAGTTCTGTAAATTTGTATATATGGCTACAAAAGACGCAGTTGTAAATGATTTTGCAATTTTTGCTGAACAAGTACCGGATATACCTAGCTATTGTTATAATGCAAAAGTGTATATACTACAATGCATGTTACATAATGGCGTTTTCATCATTACATAAATAAACCTTCGAAATATTGTCTCTTTCATATAACTTATTAGCCTCTAGGATTATTTATCGCGGTTTAGTATCTAATTAAGTTTCTTCATCATGTCTTAGATTTAAAGCCGTCGTCTTATAATTAGCCCATTATTACCTTTGACACAGATTCATTTTATAGTCATCGCCGACAATTGCTAAATCGCTTCTTCAATTTTAACGGACAGCTGTAAATCCATTTAACTGGTGTGGAGCGTTGCACGCGTCCGTACAGCAATTAAGTCCAATTAGCCGACAACTCGCAGCACCTCTTTGATACACCGACGACAGATTAACAACCGACTTCTGAATTACTCCGATTTGTCGATAACATCCACTCGCTACTATTAAGTATTAACAAATCAAGTCGTGTAATTGTGTATGTTATGTAGGTATAGACGAGCCAGATAAGCCATCACTTTCCAGGAAAGACAAGATTATGAACAATTAATTATCTCTGTGAGCAACATTTGCTCTTGCGCTTCTTGTTATTACGTTTCTTGTAAACGCCGATGGTATGTTTCTTAATTGCCCGTTGCATGATACGGACACTATCGGAGCACTATTTCCAACATAATAAGCATTATCATAACAATAACAAGCTAGTAACTCGCGGCATTCGATGTGCTCATGACGGGGACACGATAACCCGACAAACCGTCTCAGTTGGATTTTGTGCAAGAAGCAATACACAACACTTTTGTGCCGCCATTTATTCAATAAAATTCATATTGATAACAGGAATTTGTCAATATATTAGTGAGTCAACATTCGGAGAGTGCAATGTGTTAGTGATTGTGGATTTCTGAAGAAAGTGTCTCTGTGACTTAACTAATCTGTGGGAACAATGTGAGTTAGTTTTTCCTTACTTTAAATTAAGCTATCATCGACACGATATGTCAACAATGATACGCCTGAATCACATTCTTGATCAATAGATATTTCGAAATCTCCATCCGTGATTGATGGTTCAAGTAATTTATTTTTGAAATGTATAATTAGGCTATTGTTGCCATTGAGCGTTCAATAGTAAGTTTACTGAAGTTAAATTATAATATGTAGAGTTCTTCGTGGTTGAATGAGGTTTTTTTCCGTGTGAGTGAATGGGTCGTTCGCGGTACGGTCTCAATTTCCCAGCAGGCAGTGGGATCATCAATCTTAGTCTTGTTTGTCGAACGACAAAGATATGGGGTTTATATAATCTTAAACTTTAGTTTTTGAACTGACAGACTCTTCTGTATGTTTGCGAAAGTTTCTTTTGTCTGTTGGATTGGTTTCTTTTGTAAAAGTAAGCTACTATATTTTAGCACAATAGGTCCAGTAGAGTCTGCTTTCGATTGATGAACCTCAATGTCTCCTCAGTGTCTATAGGCACATGTAGATACGGCTCGGTTAATTAATTCTGTTACATTTCTCATTTCATTTCTGTTGTCAATGATTTTACAAAATTGTGTCCATATTGCTTGGAAGTTTAAACTGCAAGACAATGGCAACTGTTTTGCTTATGTTTTAAAAAACACAGTTGAAACTGTGAAGCTTTATTGATCTTTATTTTGTTTTAATAATATTATCATCATCATCATTCATTTCTATGTCCTGGACGAAAACGTCTCCAATCGTACGCAGTTTTACTAGATTTTCTGCTGTGCTCATCCAGCTGTTGCGCCAGCCACTCTGCGAACATCTTCGCTCGACTTAGCCTAAGGGTTTCCTACGTTAAGCTTGCCTATTGGCGGTCTTAACTCAACGTCATACCTGCTACCGGACGGTCATCGACTCTACGGCAAAATTATGGCCGGCATTCTGGCACTATTCTGGTGGCTATGATTCAGTGTTGGAAATCTAAACCAAACCTTTTATTTAGGTTATAATTAAACAAAGTTTATACAAAACCTGCACAGTAAGCAAACTAAAGTGGCAGTGGGTTGGCCGTGTTTATCGAAGGACCGATGGCCAGTGGAGCAGAAGAGTCCTCGACTGGACCACGCGTATCGGAAAGCGTAGCGAGCGACGCCCTCCAGCTAGATTGACTGTCGACCTTAAGAAAGTGGCTGGACAGACTGGATGCGGAAGGTGAAGGACAGGATGTTGTAGCGCAGCCTGGGAGAGGCCGATGTTCAGCAGTGGACTGCGATAGGCTGAGTTGATTGATGACTGAGATGTTGTCTCAGTCAAAAACAGAAGTATCTACTTTTGTCCAGAGGGGTATTTGCCTAACACGCTAACAGTAGGAATTGACAGTTCAACAACATTCATTGCGTTATTTACGTTGTTGAACAGACAAATTTTTCGAACTTAATGAGCAATTAATTAGCAATATCAATCAAAGCGATTCAGATTCTGATTGATAGTGTGTTACGCAATTAGGGTGCAGATCAGTAAACACATGACTAAATTAATAACTAAAGTTAATTATGATATTTAATTACTTGTATATAATTAGCTACATCAATATTCCTCACTGTCACTTGTCTCTAACTCAAGTTCTTAAGTAATACATTGTAGGTACTTGACGTTATCAGTGACTGTTATCTGTACTCCAGTAGGCATCAAGTTATAATCGGAAATTAATTCTGTAAGTGTTATTAGGTACCTACAAATTGAATACAAGCTTAAAATACACCATGCAAGTCATGCAACACACATATACAACCTTTTGTTGGTAGGTATACCAAAATGGAAATGCATTGTAGTGGTAGTACTTTATTGTCTTTGGTAGAGTGTTATTTATTATGTACTTATTATTACTACTTGATTATTTAGTTAATTGCTTAGGTCTTCTATACTGTTCATTTTTATATTGTGTCCGTGTGGAATAGATGTTTTCTATTTGTAAAATGTTTTTGTTATAATGCGCTTTATGGTAAAATTAAATGAAGATGAAATGTGTAGTGGTAATTTGCATGTGGATTTTATTAACTGGAATTAGAAGGTACGTTACCTATTCAAACAATCATCATCATCATTTCAGCCGAAAGACGTCCACTGCTGGACATAGGCCTCCTCCAAAAGGGGGGGATTTGCCATAATCGCCACGCTTGGCAGGCGGGTTGGCGATCGCAGTATGGTGGTGAAATGCATAGAGAACGCTGCTGCCCATTCTCTAGTAAGTCCCTTAGTCGCCTTCTACGACACCCACGAAAAGAAATGGGATGGTGCTATTCTTTTACGTCCGGCACCACACGGAATTATATAATTCATATAATCATTGTATAATAATTAGCAAATATTTGCTTTGTATAATAATTTATTTCGGTAGGTACACAAATGAATTGCTGTATGAATTGCTGTTCTCCTAGCTAGATGACTGAATGGGTAACCTGTATTTAGGAGGGACACTTTTTACTTCCGATTTCAGTATCACAATAATTATGTTAGTATGCCTTTGAAGCTTATAATATAACACAAAACATAACAGGAATAATCTTAATAATGTCGGGGAAGCGCCAAGGTAGCACGCGAAATTCAAATTGTCTTACGTTCTTATATTTCCTGAAACAGTCATTGAATGGGATTATATGAACTTAAAAGGGTTGTATTGCTAATTCTAATGTTAGTAATTCTGTAAAGGCATATTTGTTGAGGGTCGCGAATTATATTTTAATCAATATACAACCTCAACCTGACTGGTCTGCATATTTCAAGAAACGTAAGTTAATTCGCGGGCTACCTGTATGTTTTGTTGATTGCCCTAGTGATTTGTGACATGTAAAACACTTTATCCTGCCATGCTTATTCCAATATGGTATTTTACTGTATATGAAAAAAAAATTGTGATGTACCGACTAGTCGGGCAAGCCGACCAGTCGGCCATATTTGTAGTCGGCGATTAGTCGGCCCATTTTTCACTCGTATTAATATGCATAAAAAATTTAAAGACGGTGATTGAAAATAAATTGAAATCTTTACGCCGCGCAACCTACGAGCCGAAAGCGTAGGTAGTCACGAACATTACCGATGTCACTCGAACTCAACCGAACGCAATGATCGGCTTAGCCGACTAGTCGGCCAATTAGTCGGCTATTTTGCAGCCGATTAGTCGGCTAGTTGGCCAAAGTCATAGTCGGCCCATCTCTGGAAAAAATCAAAAAATATAGAATTGAGATAGCTTAGACAAAAAGCAGTCGGAAAATGTTACTTTTAGTTCATGAAATAACAAAATATAATTTTAAAATTCAATTCAAAGATTTCAGTTTTTTAAAGCTGTTTTTGACCACCATGAAATAGTAGCTGTCATGTTATTACATCATACCGCTGTTATAAACTAATCAACTGAACAACTTTGTACTTTTATTATTTTCGTAACCAAAGTAATTTTTATTAACATAATATCTTACATTCAGGAGCAGCAAACGATAAGTAGAATAATAACTCATTTTTTTTTTTATTATAACCAGTTATCATACAAAATATCAGCGCATTTGTTTACACAGCAAACTGACGTCATACCCACAGAGCAATATGGCGTCCACTGCGTCCAGCGTTTTCGTCAAATTACGTGCGAAATATCAAAATGTAAAATTTTAATGCATTTTTATGGCACTAATCGATTAAATGAAAATGTGTTTTTTAGTGGTTTATTAGCATTTCAGAATCTAATTAAGACACTTTTCAAAAATGGGTGTTATACCCTATTCATTTGGGTCAGTGAACCACAATTTTTCTTCAATCAATCAATAGTCTTTATTTGTCACAACAATGTGCAAGATGTAACATCTTATTGTTATTAACTATAGTTTCTGTGTTTTATCATTTGGCGTACACATATAGGTACCTCTATGGGAGCCAATGCTTCTCTATTAACTTTCATCTCTAACCATCACCGCAGTCACCTTTCACAAAATCAATCCACTTTTTCTTTGGGCTGCCTCGTTTCTTGTTTATGAAAGAATATCCAGCTAAAGCTGCTTCTTTCTCTGCGCTAAAATAATAACATTTCGGAAATCATAAAACAGTTATTATCAACTTTTTATCGCCGCAATTTCTTAAAATAGTAAACCAAATTATTTTGTATAAACTTATGTAACTTAACCGAGAAATGATAGAGTTAAAAATGGTTATCGGTATTGATTAACGATTCTGTCAAGCGAGCACAGGTGATATATTGGCAATGAAGAGGTATTCTCGTTAAAACGTCTGACTCAGTATTATTTACTGTGAAACAGTTGAAACCCGTTGGTACTATAGCGCGATATTATACGCACCTGTTGAATGTTCTTCGGTTACTCAAATCATATCCAATGGCTAATATATTTGGAAATGCTATCGATATTCTGCCTCCCTCTTCTTCTGACGATGAGTCCTTAGACGGCAGTCTTGTTCCACCTACAGTTGAGGAGTATAGACCTCATTGTGCCAATATCCTGCCTTATCCTCCATCCTCGGACCAACCGCGGTAAGCGTAGCTTCATCTGATTGATCGACCTGTACGGCTGCTTTACTTAGCCACAAGCTCCTTAAAGAATATAATTTAAAGTGCAAGGGAATTAATTGTGTCATTCACCACGTGATATTTAAATTCTGGCTTTGTCTGTAAACTGTAACTGAAAAAGTTTTTTTTTTTTAAGTAGTTTTCTGCGGCTATCATGAAGTATCTAGTTACTCAAATAAAATATCTGGAACATAAGTCATGATCCAAGAAGAGATCCAATATTTTACCGACTTGTACCAAACCGCTGAAAGTAGTGAAGCAGACGTAGTGTTAAGAGCGTTCTGCCCACGCAGGCTGGCAAACGGGGCGCGGCGCATTTATGGCGGTATTTCGTGATTATTTTATTAAAAACAAACAAAAGTAAATACATTTGGCAGCCATGCACTATATCGTTGGTATTTTCAAGTTTGCATGCCATGCTATTTTTTTTACAGTTATTTTGGTATTTACTTATAAAAATCGACATACCATCAATTATTTTATATTTTATTTTAATTATATCTAGTGCTCGGCTGAAAAAAAATTGTTTGTATTTAGTTAAATAGTCACAAAAAACTACTATAAATGCGTTGTTGCCAGCCCGCGTGGAATGAACGCTCTTAACTTATGCTAATATTTCGCTAGGATTTTTTTCAAAGTTACATGGGCTGGCTATGCTAGCAATCGGTTAGACTTAGAATTCAGTAAATAATAAAATTAAATGAAATTGTTTTGTCTTGAAATACGATATCGGAATCACTTCTACATCATGTCATAATTAAAAAAAAAACAAGTTTGATGGAGTCGACATTTCCTAACTGACTACCCCTGAGAAGTGGCGAAACAACCTCAAAGGTCAAAGATTCTTTTAAAGTCCAGGCATAAACTTGGTCAGACCATGTGAGGATAATGTAGATTAGTGTCTGAAATGGTCTTTCGAGGACAGAACCACACAGATTTGAGTGTTTCAGTGCAAGCATTTGTCAGTAGTTGTGTAGCTAACTCAGAATTTAAGGCTGACTGTGTTTTTAAATGAAGGAAAAGTTAACATCATTATAGTACCTACTTACGTAATTTCTATCCTGTAAGGTTTAAAATAGAGAATGTTGGATGTTTTTGGAATCAAACTTATTACGTACTACCTTTCGCCCGCGGCTTCACCCGCATGAAAGTCGGAAATTATCCCGCGGGAACGTACTACCGGGATAAAAAATATCCTATGTGTTAATCTTGGTTATAATCTATCTGTGTGCCAAATTTAATCCAAACCCATCCAGTAGTTTTTGCGTGAAAGAGTAACAAACATCCATCCATCCATCCATATTTACAAACTTTCGCGTTTATAATATTAGTAGGGTATTGTGATATTATCTACGTAAGTACTAGCTTTTGCGAGTGGCTTTGCCCGCGTAGAGGGCGAAAATTATCCCACGGGAACGTACTACCGGGATAAAAAGTATCCTATGTGTTAATCCAGGTTATAATCTATCTGTTTCCCAAATTTCATCCAAATCCGTTCAGTCGCGTTGCATAATGGAGTAACAAACATCCAAACATCTAAATATCCAAACATAGGTACAAACTTTCACATTTTTAATATTAAGTAGGAAGTGGGTTAATAGGAAGTAGGATAGTAGGAATATGTCGAACACCTTCGTGTATTAATAAAAAAACTTATTTTTGTTTATCTTTTATTCATTTTATGTACCGCCGCCAGCACATCAAGCTACCCCAATATGTCAAATTTCTTTGATAGATTTTCAATTTTAAGACCTGAGAATAAGGTTCATGTTGAATTGGGAAAATTTGACAGTTTGGGGTAGCTTGATGTGCTGGCGTCTGTACCTAAATTTGATTATTACTACTGAATTTATTACCGCATTGCTTAATGTACAAAATTACAATTTTCATTTTGCGACAATCTTTTCTTACAGCGCTAAACACTGCTTTAATTATGCTGTACTAACAACGTGTGTGTTTCTTCGTTAGCGCTTTAATTGCTTGAATTTACTCATCAGTTTTATTGATGAGCTTTGACGTGGAACAACGTTATTTATCGGGCCTATACATTTACCCTCTTATTTATAAACGTTGCTTAAAGTTAAGTAGTGAATAGCGACTGTTTTACCATACATTTTTGACGTGTAAACATCTCTTAACTTTAATCATCATTTATGAATATCCCCCTTAGTTGTTGGTACCCAACACTCGATCTTATCGCTGACCCATTACTAATTTCCTCTTATCTGACTAGTCAAAGTTATTTCTTGAATTATCGCTTCGTTATGTTTTAGTTTACGCTCCATTTGCTCTTTACACAACATTATTTTTATCGTCTACATCTCAATACACAATGGAATTGCCACCAATCCGTGAATAATCCGCCGCAGAAAGTTAACTCTACAAAAGTTTTACTTTCTCTGAAAAATGAGTGTTATTCATATCAATTTTACAATTATTATTCATAGGCTCAATACTTCTTAGTTAGTTTTTTCCTCATCCGTTGGAAAGTTATTTTCTAGGCAGGGATTTACATCGGCGCCAGCGCAATGTAAATGAACACGCGGTGGAAGTGCGCCGTATGCTGTGTCACTCGTATGACCCGGCGGCATTCGGAATACATTACCGAGCCGTAAGACAATTGAGTAAGTGTGGCGTCGATCATCGACGACGCTTCTATAATTGTGTGGATGGTTTATGTGTGAGACTATACCTACATACCTTTCGCTTTTAGTTAGGGTTGTGCAGTTTAAAGAAGAGCCACTAGGTTGTCTAATGAGATATTTTTTTTTTCTAATAATCTCGGTGCAAGTGACATCGACGCTCATACCTCGTACACACATCAAAAAAAGTTTGTGATCACTAGCATCTAGCATAAGCTGATATTTTTTTTTAAATTGCACAATAAAACGATTTTTTATTTTTTTAAATAATTTTTTTTAGTAATTAATCGTAATGTAATTGTAACAGAAAATTGATAGAAAGAAAAAGACTGTTTAACCACAATTTATTAATAAAAGGTTAATATTCAATATAATATAACTCCTCCCCTGGCTCGAACACATGCGGTGATCCTCCTGGGCATGCTGAGAATCAAGTTATCCAGCATTTCTTGGGGTAACTTGTCCCATTCTTGAATAGCGGCTTCCCTGAGCTCTGGCACTGTCTGGGGACGTGGCTGACGGTTCCAAACAGCTCGCTTAAGAGCATTCCACGCGTGCTCTATTGGGTTTAAGTCAGGCGAGCCGGCAGGCCAGTCTAACTTTGTGATGTCGTATTCTCGGAGAGCAGCATTGACTCGTTGAGCTCGATGGGCGGTCGCATTATCGTCGATCAGTACAAATTGGTGCCCATAGTTTACTCGGAATGGTCTGACAATTACATCAATAGCAACTGCTCTATACATGTCTGCTGTCATGAAGCCTCGACACGGGATCAAAGGCGTTCTAGCTCCAATAATAATACCACCCCAAAAGGACACCGATTTCCTGCCTTGTAGAACTGTTCCAGTGGCAGTTCTTTGCTTTTCACGGTCTCCTGGTCTTCTCCAGACACGGACACGTCGGTAATCTGCATGAGTACTGATTCGCGATTCGTCAACGAAGAGACAGTTTTGCCAAATGTTTTCTTCTTCATTTTGCCGAAGCCTAGCCCACTGCAATCTCCGTCGTTGTCGTTTCCGGGAATTCAGAGGAGCTCGCCAAGACCTCTGTGCTCATAATCCAGCCTGGTGCAAGCAATTCCGAATGGTCTGAGTGCCAACTTCAAGTCCAGAGGCGGCCCGAACTTCTGGTTTTATATTAGTAGCGATTATTGTTGGGTCACGGGCTGCCAGCAATCTAATATAGCGCTTTTGGGCAGCAGTCAAAACAGTTGGGCGACCACTGCGGGGTCGGTCAGCAAAATTACCCATCCCGTGGTATCTCTGCAACGTGGTCACGACACATGATTGGGGATATAGCAACTCTGCGTGGTATTTCTCTCGTGGTGTATCCTTCTTCCCTCAAAGTTACTATTCTTGCTCGTAAAACTTCTGATAATCCTCTTGGCATTTTTTCAATCACAACTTTCCGCGAAAAAGTATTTTAAATCCGTTAAAATTGACTAAATCAGATTTCTGAACGAGAGTAAGCTAGGACTGAAAGCCTTTTTATGTGGAAAAACAATTGAACTGTTTTATTGTTTTATATTCTAAATCTATATTTTTAAATAGAGAATCTAAAAAGAAAAAGAAACTATAATATAATCTACCGTAACAAAAAGATTTCGACTTTTCAAAGTGATCGCAAACTTTTTTTGATGTGTGTACACAATAGGTACAGTGGAAGTGGTAGGTGATTGTGGATGACCCAAATAAAAGAATCATGTGTTTTTAAAATATTCCTACACATTAAATATGTTTTCGATTTATTTATTTATTTATATATACACAATAAAGTACATAGGGATACGACATACTTATAAGATGAGTACAAATGGACTGCTTATTTCTTAGGAAATATCTGACTGGAAAGGAGAAATGTAGACATAGTGGGGGAGAAGAAGAGAAAAGTACGTTTGTGAAGTCTTAAACTAAAATATAAAATAATAATGCAAGAAATTAACATATACCTACTTAAAAATACATAGTGCTAAAATATAGAAACATATATTTATATCTTATATAAATACTCACACTTATGAGGAAAGTTCACCCTTTTATTAGACATTTGAACAGAGAAATAGGTTTAAATCACGAATGCTAGGCAGTCTGTGTGTTCCACAATCTCACTCTTCTACTTAGTTGGGCCTAGTTGTTATTCAAAAATAAATCTAAATGTGTACAACTATTGTAATTCTTATTCTTATGCTCCAATAGTGGCTTTTTATGAGACTTTTAAGTTAAATATTTTAGATTTCATTTCAAGATATTTTTTTGGTTGTGCTTACTATTTGGTGACGCATTGTGATGGCCTATGTCCTGCAGTGGATGTCTTCCGGCACAAATGATGATGATAAAAATTAGTTTCAGAGAAAATCACCCCTAATAAAACGGTGCAAAAGTCAAATCCTTAACTTTAGTTAGTTTTCCCGGTGACTGTTATTAGTGTACAATGATTGTTAACTATCATTCAACTAATTTTTTTTTAAGTTATTCAGGACGTGACTAAAAGGCGTTGCGGTCGAAATAGATCGCCCTAAGGTTTCGTTTCATCGATTTGGCTAGGGTTTTGTGAATTTTATCAAATATATTGCCAGCTTTATAATAGTGTACAGTTTGGTTGTTTGATTCAAACCCTCAACCCTACTTGCAAACACATAAGGTTAAAATTAAAATACTGGGCACCATCCTCGGTGTTCGGTATGCAATACAACTTCTTGTTCATACCTAGTGTCATTAAAATTCTTCAATGTTTGTCCCCAGTGTTAGCATGGTGGTGGTGCTGAATGGCGTGCTCGCGGACGAGTGTCCTACGTCGGTGCGTGCGCTGTTGGTAGCGCACCCCGGCTACAGGGATGCGGCCGCGCAGCTGTTGGCGGCGGCGGCCAGAGTAGTCCCCCCACCAGGACTACTGTACGTCGGACAGCGAGAACTAGCTGCTGTAGTGCCACATGACAGTTAGTATTTGACTTCAATGTTGCTCATAAGCAAGGCTTGCTGTAAAACTGAACGATAAAGTTAGAGACATATCAAAAACCGCTTTACGATATCTCAAGTCATTTAATAGATAGAAACTATACTGCATATTGTTTTTTTTTAATCTGCTTAAGCTTTTTTCAATTATGTTGGAGTCAGCTTCCAGTTTAATCGAATGCAGCTGAAAACCAGTATTTTACTGTGTTTTTATTGTACTAAAAACCCTCAGTAAGATTAGTATACTAGATAACTGGTAGAATATGACGGGATCTTAATGTGTATTATTTGTTCATTTATTGCACTCGTAAGTATTCCTTGTTCTAAATGGGAGTTTGTTGCGCCACTTCTTCGCAGCTAAGAAAGTGCTGAAGGGCTGGCGTTTTGGGGGGACTGTGTCATGTAATTTTGACGTTCAAAAAGTACTGACTCTCTGCCTAGTTTGAATAAATGACTTATGATTAGATTTGAAATATCGTTTTTTTTTCTATGAATAGCATAAACTCATTTTGAACTAATATAAACTTTTGTTCTAATTTCAGAAAACGTCAACATAATAGGATCAGATGACGCCACATCATGTATTATCGTCGTTGTCAGGCATTCAGGTAACTTTACCACTTCATTTCAAACTTCCAAATCATAGCATCAGTCTAAAGAGGCCGTACATACGAAATCTTTCCGATTTTCACTGATTTAAGTGATTTTATAGACGAAATTTTTCTGTAAAAATACTGTATTTCTATAAGTTTTAATGCACCATTGGAAAGATAATTTCAATTATGATCTAATGAATGAGCTACTTTTTAACATTTTTGCTTTTAAAATCAAGTACTTACCTAAATAATCGAAATCGGTAAAGTTTCGTATATGGCCTCTGAAGAACTTAAAAATAGTTTGAATCATCTATTCTGAATTTGAACGTAGCTGAATAACTAAGTACCTTCGTTATTTAACCATTCCTGACATTCGAGGTTTGGTCATGTTGAAGGTATAAATGAAGGACGGCTAATAAAAGGTATCTAGGTACAAAGCAGACGTAAGTGGAAACGCCGGCACTCTCAACGGGTGTGCCTGTATAACCAGAGGCCCTAGTGTGAGTTTCATTTAACCATCTCGATCTAACGCATCGAGCGCGTTCGGCGCTCTGATTGGTCCTTCACTAATCCGGGCCAATCGGTGCGCCGAACGCGACCGATGTGTTAGATCGAGAATGTTAAAAGAAACTCACACTAGGGCCTCTGATGTATGAACGAACGTAAATTATGTGGCAAAATAAGTATGTAGGTAAGGATTGTAGCAGGTGGCGTTCTCGAGTTTTTGCATACCCCCATGGGAAGAAGACGTGAGGTTATGAATGTACCTACTTATGTAGGTATGTAAAACTATTTCCAAAAAAAAACAACGGACTTTATTTTTCACTTTTTAGTAATAGTACCTACCCCACACCAATTCGAAATTTCCTTCCTGGGGGAATCCTTGGGGTCAAAACAATGCATATTTATGCGATAGCAGCAATCGCGGTTGATTTGTTGTCATTTTTTGAAGAGTTCCGTTGTCTATCTCCGAAACGCATCATCAGATCTATATGAAATTTACATGGGACCATTTCGGAATAAACCCCTTTCGAAAAAAAAATTCCCAAACATACATATTAAAAAAAAACATGTCGAATTGATAACCTCCTTCTTTTTGAAGTCTGTTAAAAATGCTAATTCATTCAAAACGATTAATATAGTTTGTCCTTCATGTTCTAGGTTCAGGCGCAGTTGCTCTAGCCCACTTAGACGGCTCAGGCACCGCAGAAGCATCAGCAGCAATGGTATCACGAGTCCAACAGTTGGCAGTAGGGTACCCGGAGGGCAGGCTCGAGTTACAGCTGGTCGGAGGCTTCACAGACCCACACCGCTACTCCGATGAGCTGTTCGCGAATATTATGTGTGAGTTTCATTATTTTTTTGAGAAACTTTTCAGTAGTAAGGAAAGTCTTTGGCCTCTACGCGCTGGGCTAAAGTCAGGTGAATGGTGGTTAGGTCATAGAAATCAGGAACGTCCAAAAGCACGTTTGGCCGACAATATCATCAAAGTCGTGGTGATTGGCACTTGTCTAGGACCTGAGGGCCTAGACAAGTGGCAATCGCTTTTAAAGCCTTTCGTATTTCTGCAATAACTTTCAACTGGATTAACATATGGTTTTCGGTAGTTTTAGATATACAGGGTGTTAAAGAAATTGCGTGCCATAGCTTAGGGGTAGGTTCAGTATCTATAAAGGAACCGAGGAAAAAAAAAGTAACAAAAAAAAACATTAAGTATTGCAAGATCAACCTAGTTTAGTACCTACTGACTTAAAATAGCAATCGTTTAGAATTAAAATTATTTTATTTGTTTAAAATTTTGAATGCTTTAATTACTTACCTACTATCGAACGCGTTGTCATTTTGTCCTTCAATTCTCGCGTCCGAATACTAAGGGCCATTTGTCGCGAGTATTGAGACGCGAGATTTTCTACCAGTCTACCTTGAGGTGCTTATGCCATCTTTTCTCAAACAACTTCTTCTGTAATAGCATAATCAGCTTATAACGTTCCCACTGCTGGGACACAGGCCTCCTCTCTGTGAGAGAGAGTGGGCAATAATCCACCACGCGGGCCCAGTGCGAGTTGGTAGTTGTCACATGTCTTCCTATTTTTGATGCTAAGACATTCCGGTTTCCTCACGAAGTTTTCCTTCACCGTTTAGAGAGGTGGTGAAATTAAATACACAAAGTAAAGTGCCCGCTTGGGTTCGAACCCACAACAACTTTTAAGTCGCGGCCGTTACCACTGTGCCACCACTGCCTCTGTATTAGGTAACACTATTATATCATACTACTTTTTGCCAGCGGCTTAGCCCGCGCGGACCTTTCATCCCCTATTTATCTCCTTTAGGGGTTGAATTTCGAAAAATCCTTCCTTATTCCTTGTCTACATTATAAAGGGAACCTCTTTGGAAAATTTCAGCTTTCTAGGTCCAAGGGTTTGGGTTGGGCATAGATGAGTCAGTCAGTCAGGACTTTTCTTTTTATTTATTTAATATATCATATCAATGTTCCGGCAATGTTGTAACAATACGTACTCGGAAATAAACAATTAGAATTGACGCAGAGGTCATCCGGTGGACTCTTGTCACAGTGCCAATACGCGAATATTAGCGAGATGTGCGTGGGCGCAGCGTCTATTGTTGCGTAGCGCGTTCCGAAGACCTAGTGATTATTAGTGACTCATTCTGGAACATATTTGTTATTATTTTTTAGAAATTTACGATTGTCGAGCGTTCTTCGGCGCTCTTGTGATGTTGTATTTCCTGCATCCAATTTTGTGTTTTTTTTTCTGAAGATTCTGATATTTAAGCTCTGTCGTCATCTAATTTGATTACAGATTGCATAAGCTTCCTGAAACCTAGGTTCAGAATAGCTCTGTTTAGAAATAATTTTGGAAACTGGGCAGAATAAACGGAGCATCCGGTCAGCCATGTCACTAAAACTATGAATAACTTTGTTTATTTATTTTCTTTGGAAGACTTACAGCTAAACAAATTAGAATAAAAATAGTTAGAATAGTTTCTTCTTTCTCATTCTGATTTAATCTTAATATCCTTGTTACCGGGCTATTATCATTAAAAATCATTCATATGATAATTTCAAAATACCCTATAGAATGACTATTTCATAAAATCATGAGATTTTAGGCCAATTCTGAGTAAGAGAGTTGTACAGATGATTTTAATGATTATATTTTTGTATCAACAAATCTGTTACGATCACAAATCATATTTTGATCAACGTAAAACCTGATGACGCTGACCGGCAAACTGCAAGAAACGTAAGAAAATTTTAATTTCGGGCTAATGTAGCGCCTTATACATCATCGTTCTATTATATCGTAATACGTCGACTGCTGGACAGGATCTATCTCAGTCCTTGAAGCCACAACGACAAGCTAAGTGCTGCTTATTTCCCACGACCGTCAATCAGGTCCCATACTACCATACGCGGTTTTCCTCTCCAAAACTTTAAGCCCCATCCATTCTACGAGCAATTGTCCCATCTAATAGATTGTGTTTGTCCTTAATTTCAGTATCATTCCACCGTCTCTCAGTAGAGATCGACCTCACTCTGGCCTGCTGTTGTGAGTTAAACACAGCATTAGGTGGAGGCTCGGCTGCGCCATTAGTGACCGGTGTCGGTGTTGATATCCGCGCTGGTGACCTGTTCCCTGCTACATTCCCTGATAAGGGGCCGGAGTTGTCGCTAAGGGGAGCCCGGACGATTACTAGTGGACCACATTCGGGGCAGGTAAGCAAAAAAGTAGACTAGCATTGTGCAAACTGAACTAGAATAGAATCACAACAGAACATCACGCCTGTAATCTCCGAAGAGTTAGGCAGTGGTGTACACATAGTACTCACGGCTACACATCAAGCTATACATTTCCAGTTTACGCTGATCTCGCACTGTACGGAAATCCTATACAATGCGTGATCAGCTTATACTGGAGCATGGAGCGCATGGGTAGCTGTCACCTCCTGCGAAGCAGTAATGCTCGCGAAGAAGGAGGCGGCGCACGTGAGGGAGAGGCAGTATATGCGCCCTCACGGCCGTAGTCGCCGCGGGAGACGCCCTGGGCGTCGGGAATCCCAGGCTGATTCCCGGCCACCGTAGGCGCGGGCTTGCGAACCAAGCCCGGGTCGACGGCGCGTTGTGTTCCACGCGCGCCTCAAAAAGATGTCAGCACCAACTGGTGGGGTCCGCAAGGGCCGATGCCTGCCAGGGGTGCGGGTTGTTCGAAAGAGATACCGCGGCCCCTGGCACACAGGCAACTGAGGGAACACGGGTGGGTTTTAGTCAGTAAATGTCTGACATGCTCTCCTGCTCCACCCAGAGCGGGAGAAGTTATTTGATGATTTCCCACCCAAAAAAAAGGTTTGTTTCCTCTAAAGGCCAATTCAGACACAAATGGCTTTGACTTTAAAAGAACTTTGATCTCTGAGTTTGTTTCGGCCTTTCTACTCAGAGTTGTCACATAAAAAATACCGACTTCATCTAGTTAAAAAAAAAAAAAATGATTGTCGTGTAAAGGTGTTTGTACAAACAAACCTACTTACAGAAATAAAATAATTTATCATTTAGTGTCCTATTTTCCCTTTTAAGATATTTTGGCCCCTTGTAAGTGCCTAATTCAAAAACCTCGTACCCAGGTGCTAGACATTTACGACAACACGGTGGGCATGCTGCGCATCGGGCCGTTCAACTACGAGCCTCTGCGGGGCGTGGACCTGTGGCTCGAGCAGTCCGACGACTTCATACTGCAGCATCTCAGCACCACGCCGGCGGTGGAGGCGCCGCACTTTGTACACAATGTAAGTGGCTTACGTACCGTTTTTTTTTTTTTTTTGTTTGGGAAATCACCAAATAACTTCTCCCGCTCTGTGTTACGTACCATCACTATTCAAATTAAATTAATAGAAAACAAACAGTTCACTTAAGTAACATCGATTTCTTACGAACTTTATCTATATCCGACGACGCTGGTTACGTATCTTTTGGTGACCGTACTCAGTTGCTTCCAAGTAGGAAATTTGAAGATAGAGAAATAATTAATCATTAATACTGGCTTAGTATATCAGCTGCACGGCTCGATCGATCAGTTTAAGCTATACTTGCTGCAGATGGCCGGTGGATGGGTAGCAACATTTTCATACCAAGGGCTTAAAGTGCTTTCCGAGGCACGGAGGGCCGTGCCTTGGAAAGCACATAAAGCCGTTGGTCACGGTTACCATTCGTGAATCTTTGACAGTCGTTACGGGTCATTCGAAGCCCGAATGTCGGACAACCAGTCCGACCAAGGAGTATCGTATTACGACCAGCTTGACTGTCTGACAGGGATGCTAAATTATTTCAAAAGTTTATCTTAACTTTCTTCTGCTTTCGACAGAGACAACTCCTATTTCTATTTTAAACTGTCAAAAGAAATCTAACCTTTAGATTTCCAAATTAGCTAACGGATGGGGGTTCTCAAATGTAAATGCCTAGGGGCCGTAGGTCTCTCAATCCCCGACCGACCCTTGCTCCCCGACCGACCCTTGCTCGTTGAAGCGCCAGCCCGCGCCGCAGTTGAGCCAGTAGCTTTAAATTCCCCGATCAATAATAATGCCAATATTTTGATCCAGCCTGTCCCCAATGATAGCTGTCCCCCTATCAATGACGCCCTGAGCCGAGGCCCGTACCCCACAGGGGGTACCCTCAGCGTGCAGTCGCTTAGTTTGTAAAATTTTAGTTTGTAAGCCCTGGCTGGAGGCGTTAAGAGTAAATTCTTAATGGCAGCCCCAGGAAAGTCCGGTTGAGCAGTCACGGCCTCTCAAGGCCAACTGCGAGATGCCCAACAAAATAAAAATTAAAAAAAGGTCTCTCAATCTGTGATAGGCAGTCACCCTATCTAAAATATTGGTATTCAGGTAGTCATGGTTGAGAAAACGCAGGTAGATGTTACATCATCTGGATAATGTGAACATAACATACAATACCCGGCTGTAGTATGCCATGTGCCATACTACTTGTATGAACTGTATCTTTCTGAATCTCGATGTCGAGATTCAGAAAGATTCAGTCATACAAGTATGAGTTTTAGAATTGACGACCACAAAAGACGTTTTCGACCTTTTCTTAAACTCGATGTGCTTGTGTATTTTTAGTTACAGTTATTGATAGAAAGATAAGAAAGTAATTATGTTTATACATTATTTAAAATTCATATTAAAAAAATAAGGTGAAATAATGATGAAATAGTAATACGACATTACGAAAACACAGCCATTGTTTGGGAGTCAAGAGCGCCTAGCCACCTACATAACTTTTATCACTATTATGTCACTATGCTGTTGGATTTTAGACGCTCGGTTAAGTGCCCACGATTTGAAATCCAACAGCGCGCTTTTATTTAGATGTCGCGTCGAGTGTTGGGTTAGTTATTCACGTTGGAAGGGCTAGATAAGTAGCTCTTGTTAACTGTTATCGCCTTGATAACCCTTTTGTGTGAGAGTCCCAAGTATTAAATGATAAAACTATTTGTTTAGGCCACCGCCTCTCGGTCACCTCATCGGAATATCGGTTGTATTGATTTTGATGATAACAAATTCTAACCTAACCTATTCGGTCGGTAAGCAGTATGGTGCAGTTCACAATTTACCGACAGTTTATAATCTCGCGAGATAGATTATAAACTAGCGGTGTTCACAATCATACGGTGGCATAAGCATTGTAACACCCGTATTCTAGAGTATGAATCATGACTCAAATATAGTATGAATGATAGTGACTCTCTTATATCAATCTAAATTAATTTCTGAAGTTGAGAAAGGTCCAGGGTAACTCTCGAAATTCAAATTTTCTTACGTTTTTAACACGCTTTTATTAGCTTCACTTGTATGTAGTATGTTACCTAGCAACAGCGCTATGTAAACCAATAAATGACAGAAGGCTCAAACGACAACATACAGGTTGAAATTGAAAACATGCGACAAACCGTAATGGGAGATTGTACTCATCATTATGAACAACTTTTACTAAGGGACCAAAGACGCAATCGCAAAAAAAAAACCAGCTGTTCCCTACATTTTGACGAGTTATGCGAACATAAATGTAGGGAACAGATGTTTTTTTTTTCGCGATTGCATCTTTGGTCCCTTAGTAAAAGTTGTTCATAATGATGAGTACAATCTCCCATTTCGGTTTGTCGCATGTTTTCAATTTCACCCTGTATATGGGACCTTGACATCTAAAATAAAAATTAATACAGCTTCCTCAATGGAGGAACAGTGCTCTCCTGTCAATACTCCTGCAACAAATCTGCTAAGGGCATGTCAAGCCGATCGCAAGATGTTGTATGTTAGTAAGCATGTTTGTTTGTAACCGATACCTTTTGAGTCGATTTCGACCCACTTCAAACGGTCAGATTTCATTTATACTTTGTAGACTAATCGAGGACCGATGACAAATCAATAATTTTATACATTTGTTTCATAATGTTAAAATTAAAAAAAGAACCGAAATATCACGCTTTTGTAGTAAGCAGAACTAAAAAATAGAAAATAAATAATAGAAAAAAAAACTAGATTTTTTATCTATTATTTTTCGCTCTTTGCGGGTCAATGCAAGGTTGTATGTTGATATAAATATGTTTCGCGACCGTAGCAAATATGGCGAAACAAATATCGAATGCTGCGCAACTGTTTCTCAACTCTTTTTCCAATGAGTACATAGCTTTACCAAAGTTCTAGAATACGGATAAGATTCTACATCATTCAATCATTCTGCCCAGTATTTTCCCAACTAGCTTCAAGTCTAACCGCATGCAGGTGAATGCCAATATTTTACATGGGGCGACTGTCTATCTGCCCTTCACAACCCAGTTATTGCGTAACACGATACCCCTTGGTAAGACTGGTTGTCAGACTTTCGGGCTTCTGACGACCCGTAACGACTGTCAAAGATCCACGAATGACAGCCGGGACCAACGGCTTAACGTGCTTTCTGAGGCACGGAGGAGTCTTGGTGTGTACAGATGGTCACCCAAACGTGCGGCTTTTAAGATTACCTAAGGGGCCATATAGAAATGACATCACACGTTAAGGGGGGGGGGGGGAGGGTCAACGAAATGTGACATTGTGTGACAAGGGCCAGGGGCGTCAAAAGCTTTGTGACGTCACATGTTTATTAAAACCATAAATACTAAAACTCTACTTAGTTACTCTTACTTCTAAATATAAAATTGAAAAATATGTGACGTCACACGAGGGGGCAGGGGGTTTTACAACTGTGACAAGGACGGGGGTGCGGGCAAAAAACCATAAAATTTGTGTGTTTTGCTCCTAAGATTCTACTTAAAACTCAATAAAGTGCTTTATCTTGCAGTCAAAGTAACATTATTCTTTAAAATTCCAGATCCGCGTAACTCTGAAATTCATCCAGCAGCACCCATTCCCGGCAGTGACCGTGTTCCCGGACAACCGCGCGCACTACTACCGGCGCGACGAGCAGTCCGGGTGCTGGGTGCCCATGCGCTTCTAAACAACTGTTACTCGACGTAATACCAACAAAAATGCTGATACAAAAACTGCGTCGAAGACATACGAGCATCGTTATTTCCATACTATAAGCTGCGACGAATTTCACTAAAGCCAGTATCGAGACACTTCACTTTTCGTTCACTTTTGCCTTTCATTCGGCATCTTTCAATCGAAGTGAGACGTTTGTACACAAAATGAAAGAAAAGTGCAGAATTTACGAATTAACGCTTCACTTATTACCAAGTTGGATTTCATTCGCCCACCGAATGAACGAAAGCAACGACTAAACGTGAATTTTTTCGTATATTTAAGTCGGTGTCTATTAAACATGGAATGAAGTGTCTGATATAGACTTAAAAAGTTTGCGGATAATGCATTGATACAGAGGATAACCATATCAGCAGTATTGCTTTAGTTTCACGACTACCCGCCAAAAAAAAATAGCCACCAAGACGAAAATACATAAATATAAGAAAAGTGGGTGTCAAAATTATGACGTAGTGACTACACACCAATATTTTATCTCTGATATAAAATTACTTAACCACAATGACATGAACCATGTAAAAGAATTATAATAATATCAGAAATATCGCAAAATAAAGTTGACGACTTCTTTAGATGCTGTTTCATGCAACTATGAAGGAAATTTCGATGTAGCAACTCAGTCAACTGACTACTCATTCAGAAAAAATGCAAAAAGTATAATTCAATCGGCTTTAGACAAAGCACCTTACAACATGCGAAGTAATACAAAATACGTTGTTTGGGCTGCATCAATCAATGACGATTAATGTCTATAGACAACAGACAAATTGCTTTTACTATTCATTTGCAGTCCTTTCAGTTATTTTACAACCCGATGCGAACTTTATGGTGGCTGTGGGGCCTGCACCCTAAGCACGAAGTCCATAGCTTCGGCCGTAGTTACGGGTTTTTCCAACTCCGTATCACTAACAGACGGTAAGATTAGTCTGGGGCCCGAATTAAGAATAAATGACGACACGATTTGACAGTTCTCCTTACACCCGAGAAAAAAAAAATGCCCCAATAAAGTTAATTAATCGGCTGTAAGATTCATTTCGGACGGGCGCGTACATTGTTGACGGAGTTAGCGAGCCCCCTGAACTCAAGGCGGGTAGCTGCGCAGTAACAAATTAATGTGACCGCGGGTTGAGGGGTGCGGTACTCCGCAGCGAGTAGCGTACTTCAGAACGCCATAATATTTGGGGCTGTACCACTCATTGTACCTCTTAATTTTGCATCGCATTCAAACTCACAGTAATATTTAATTCACGTTGTTATAAGGTTGCTTTTGGGTTGCAGCTTGGGTTGCCATCAGGTAAAATAACTGAAAGGACTGTTGACCATTTTATAGATGTGTTCACGCTTCTGTACTTTTTTATGTATGGCATCTCGCAAGTCAGGGTGTCGGCTGTTTAACCGGACTTGCCTTAATAAAATTGAGACCTCCAGCCAGGGCATACAACTTATAAACTAAGCGACTACACGCTAAGGGCACCTGTGGGGGTACGGACCTCGGCTTAGGGCGTCACTGGGGGAGGGCAGCAAGGGACAGGCTGGATCGGATCAAAAAGATTTGTCGCTTCTAAACGTATTCCATGACAATATTATCGCTTTTATCCCCTCATAGACAATACCCAATTTTTTATATTGACAAATTTGTTACAGGGTTGCCATATTACCACAACATTAAATAAAATAATTAATTTATATAACATCATTCACTTTATGCCCAGTGCTAGTAATTTATTTTTTATTATATTATTTTATAGCAAGGTAATTAAATTCGAAATCTCCACATAATATATGTATTTACATAATTATGCACTGTATTACAAAAAAAGCAAAAGTTGCATGTAAAATAAAAAGTTTACTATTAAATTTAATTAAAAGTTCTGACATGATAAAAAATATTGTATAATTAATTTGACTTTCCAGTTCTAGAGTGATTAATAACTTACTGACCGAGTTTTAAGCTTTCAAAGATGTGTTGTTTTGGACAAAGTACATGTAAACAAATTTTGTTTTATTGTGATAATTAAGCTACTATCGTGTTATTATTTCATTTGTATTTACGAGCAAAAGTAAAGATTTAGCCAGCTATATGCGTTGGTGTCAACAATAGCTCATAAATAACTCTTTAATCATTGAATTTATGATGATAATGTGCTTCTTGTGTACATACCTATATTGTTGGACCCAATGATTTAAGCAGCTGTTGAACTAGGCTAGAATACAGTAGGACTGTTTAATAATGACGTAATTTTGTTAAAGGACCATAGATATTCAATTATTGTAGTTCTCCAGAAAGTTGCCAGTTCTTACTTTTGTATGTAAATATGAAAATGATAATGTTATTAAGTTATGATAATTGTATATTTTGTCATTTTCTTTTTATTTACTTCTCGTTTAGATTATAAAATTAATGTTTATTCTTCATGCCTTGTAGTTATATGGCAGGAATAATGAATTTATAAAATAGATTGAAAAATGTCAGAGAACAAGTTATGTTGTAAATATTATAGTGATCAATTAGATATTAGTTAGATGACGTTATTAGTTATTGTTTTGTGAAATATTATGAATATATTGAAAGTTCAAAAGATTCTTGTGTCTGTTATAATTTTCTTCCCACCTGTTTAATTTTGTATTCAAAATAGTAAAATTACATAACGTAACGCCTTGGATGTACCATCCGCAATTCGTTAGCATATTTAAGTCCCTAGGGGAGACCCCATGGCGCAGTACCTACATGATTTTTTATTAGAAAAATCAAAAACCCCTGACCCGAACAAAAGCCTCTAAAAAATTAAAAATATATTTAAAAAAATTGCCCTTTTATGTTGTTGTTAATATTTTGATCAAAGCAATGTCACGCACTTTGAGGAGTGGCTTGAGAGGCGGCATGGCGTCCTCACCTTCCGCCTGACGCAGGTCCTCACCGGACACGGTTGTTTCGGGAGGTTCCTATTTCGAATAAGGCAGGAGGAAACGCTCGGGTGTTTCCGCTGCGAAGATCGGCCTGAGGACACGGTGGAGGTCTGCCCGGCTTGGGCGGAGCACCGCCGTGTCCTCGTGGAGGCGATCGGCGGCGGTGATCTCTCGCGTCCGGCCCTGGTCCAGGCCATGGTACGGAGCGAGAGTGCAAGGTTAGCCATCACCTCTTTCTGCGAAGCAGTAATGCTCGCACAGAGGGAGGCGGCGCACGTGATGGAGAGGTAGTATACGCGCCCTCACGGCCGTAGTCGCCACGGGAGACGCCCTGGGCGTCGGTAATCCCAAGCTGATTCCCGGCCACCGTAGGCGCGGGCTTGCGGACGGCGAGTAATGGGTAGCTCGCTGTCCGGTAAGGACCAAGCCCGGGTCGACGCGTGTTGTGTTCCACGCGCGCCTCAAAGAGATGTCAGCACCAACTGGTGGGGTCCGCAAGGGCCGATGCCTGCCAGGGGTGCGGGTTGTTCGAAAGAGATACCGCGGCCCCTGGCACACAGGCAACTGAAGGAACACGGGTGGGTTTTAGTCAGTAAAAGTCTGACACGCCCTCCTGCTCCACCCAGAGCGGGAAAAGTTATTTGATGATTCCCCACCCAAAAAAAAAGCATTGTCACGCTTGGAGACGGCTAATAAAAATGTTATCCTTTCTACAATAGCTTAGTTACATTCATTATTGCTGAGCCTCGTCTGTTTGGCGTTTTCTATGACCGTCCCCTGACGTGACAAAGCTTTGATCAAAATATTAATCAATATTTATTTTTAGAGGTTTTTGTTTAGGTCGTGGGATTTTTTAATTTATGTTTTATTTCCTGCTTTTTAAATTTAAAATAGTAATAGTAAACACGCTAACATCGACACAAATGTCTCGCTTAAATCTTCGCAACTGTACGTAGGTATGTTTCCCACAGTGAAGCTTGTTACTAATTTATCCTCCTTCCTCGTTGCTATTTCATCATCAGACCCTTATCACCATTTATCTATAACCTATTCATTGAGACTTTTTCAATGAGTTTAAACACGGTACTTCTACTGTTGGTGTGGTAGTTGGGTATCCTAGAAAATCCAGGTGATGCTGCAGCATCAGTTCAAAGTTACTTTCTTCGTCTAATATCATTGAATACCAAATTTCGACTCGATCAGAAGTGTCGAAGATGCTCAAATCCCTTCATCAACCAGAAAAGAGCTGAAGGCCAATTCTACTAAATAACGTGCCCTAAGAAAAACACGAGATCGGACAGCGATGACATTGCGACTAGATCAAAACACGCAGAACTATTCTGTTATCCATAAAATTCGGTTTGTTCACAGTCCGGTCGCAGTGTCATCGCATTATAGTCACGTTCACAGAGTTAACAGAGTACATTTTTGTAGGTCACGACCGTAGACAGAGAAACTAGTTTATTATGTCTACGGTCAAGACGGTCTCGTTTTATATGTCTGTGGGTTCAATGTACACATACGATACTGTGATACTTTAATTTTCACCAACCTTATTTAATGGTTTTTTATTGTCTTTATTAGTTTGTTTGGTTTAGTGTATACTCATTGTATTTTTATAGCCGTTTCTTATTTTAAATCTTTGAGAATAAAAAAAGATTAAAATAAATAATAGGATGGAAAGTTACAATGGAACGTGTTGGTAATCGCGACACGGATGATTTATGATGTCAAGATTGTCAAGAGACGTCAAACTTTACGTATTACCATTTTGATTTTTTGCCAAATTTTTTGTTTACAGATTTGTTGCATTCTGTAAAGAACGACATTGCTTTTTACAATTATTGTAACTAGCCATCTCACCATTTTTCAGGATTTTAATTACAGTACCTAGGTAAAAAGTAGTGTTGCCCAAATGCAAGAACAAGACGAGACTTAGCCAGTCTTGGTCTTGGTCTTGCGCCAATACACCTGGTCTTGGTCTTGGTCTTGGTCTTGCGCTCCCAGTCTTGGTCTTGGTCTTGGTCTTGCAGCAAGAGTCTTGCAAGTCTTGCAATTACCTATTAGTCTATTACTATTTATTAAAGTTTACTTTAAATCTTAGAAAAACGTATTAGAATTGGAACATTGTGAGCTTGAATTAACATAGCCATAGTAAAGATCAAGCAGATTAATAAATAACTGAAGATTTGATAAGAAATTCGAAATTATTTTGCATGAGTATACCTACGCCCTATGGCGGCAATCAAATAGTGTCACAAATGTTATGATTTCGGCGTGGCGGCAACGATTGTTTTAGATTTCAAAAGAAGCCGCCGGCGCGTGTATCATAACCATGTACTTCCGAAAAGCGGCAAATTTCTTTGAGAAGTAAGTACAAAACCTTTGATGCCGCATTATCAAAGTGCCGATGGTTAAAACATAACTATGCATGCACTCAGTTTGATTTTAATAGATATTTTTTTATTCGCTATGTTTATGGTATTAGTCGTAATGCGCATAGGTCCAGTTTTTCATATTCTTTGATACAGTTTTTTGCGTCTCATAGAATTCCTAAGCGTACCTACCTATACACCTAACTGTTACACCTAACTACTCAGTGAAATAGCGCTAAGTCCTAGCTGCAAGACGCAAGAGTCTTGCAGGCTATGTCTTGTTCTTGCTCAAGTCTTGCACGGTCAGTCTTGGTCTTGGTCTTGCTAAAAATACGCGGTCTTGTTCTTGGTTTTGGTCTTGCAAAAACGCAAGAACAAGACCAAGACTGCAAGACCAAGACTGAATTTGGGCAACACTAGTAAAAAGTAAGCACTTTCATCGTGGTTGTGCGTAATATATACGATTAGGTCCTACTATCAACGCTGTCGTATGCGCGCGAAAGTGAATGATAATACTACATCGAAATAAATCAAAACCGACGGATTAATATAATTAATAATGGTTAGACAAGTCACGCCTCGCCAATTGGAGCTCCTCCTAGAGTTTCTGGAGGAACACCAATCAATGGCGTTGGGAAAGGTGAGAGGCAGGGAGGGCAATGCCTTGTCTAAAAGGCTCTGGAGACAGTGGGCCGAAATTTTGAATGCTGATGCCGGTGGACTCTTCAAATCTGGGCCGGAGTGGAAGAAGGTAAGTAACTTATTGTATCCACTAGCTGTGCTTGCATGAGAGGCGGAAAACAACAAATAGGTACCTACATCATTTATTTTGTTTGCAGTACTACAACCAGTTCAAAAGTCGGACGAAGGCAAAGCTCCGTCTGATTAAACAGGGCCAAACAAGAACTGGGGGTGGCCCAGCACCCCAACAGTCGTTGTTCCCCCTCGAACAGCGGCTGATTAGCATTGTGGGAGGGTGCAGTTCCCCTCTACCAGTCAGGCAGAAGCCACTGGATGCTCCGGTAAAAACTTGATAAGTTATAACTATGTAGTTTATCATATTTTTGGCGGTCTTCACATCTTGAACATCATTTTGCCACAGACTTACCGAGTTATTATTGAATGTATGTTTTTTTTGACTAGTCCTTCGAGCCGGCAAGCGACAGTAGTGGTGCACGACATGCTGATGAAATAATCATTGTGCCACAGGATGCTAACCTACCGGTTTTCACGCCTATTGCCAGTCAGATAGAAAGCAAGTGAGTTTACACAGAAGTTTAGCATCACAAAACTACAACAACAAGTAGGTAGTAAACTTTGTATAAAATGAAAACCATTCCTTTTAGATGTTTCGATGTTCTTTCCGACGACTCTGGCCGTTCTGAGTAAGTCAACACAAGAACTAAACTCTATTATTATTACTTAAGTATTATGAAGATTAAATTTGAAACGGAATTCCCTTTCTTTTTACTGCAGAAATGGAGTACCAGCAAAAAGGAGTCAGGGACTAATAAGGTGAAGAGTAATTTTTATTTAAGACTTACACACATTATTTAAAATTTAATAATAATAAATAATAAACATTCTTAGGGACAAAAATCCTCCAAAGCGTCGCCGTTGTCATCGTCGCCGCTCGTCATCCCCCAAAGGTTACGAAATACCTTTATATTAAATTGCTTCTTTTGGGTTGCTTGACTATTGATAATAATGCAACTGTTATTACTAGTTTTAGCTAACAAAGAATTGGAAGCGGCTCAACAGCGGCTGGTAATAATGGAACAGTCTCGAATAGAGGTTGACAGAGAGTTGGTACGAGCCTTGAACAGGCATGCCTCTGCTATGGAGGAAATAGCAGGGGCTGCAAAACTTTTTGTCGGCCTCTATGAAGAGACTGTTCGGCGAGGACGTGGAACAAGTGTAAGTATCTATGCAATAATATCAGATAATCATAATCTCGATAGGATGTTTTGTAAAAAAAAAATCATTTTTAGAACTCGAGTAACAGCAGCAGCATCCAAATAGACGAATAGCTCTTAAATGGCCAAGGTATGTAATTGAAATTTGTAAGCGTATTATCAATACTACAAACTGTCTACTTTGAACTGTCACATCACTTTTGATATGGGAGCCCAGTGGGTTTTTCAAATCCCATTGGGCTTCCCCTACCATCTCTTATTTTGTTAATAAAACACAGTAGGTTTAAAATCGTCGAATCCGACTCGGTTGGGCAGCGTTCCGGAAGCTTCGCAATATCTTCTCGTCCCACATACCGCAGTGTCTCAGGACGATAGTCTTCGGCCAGTGTCTGTTGCCATGGATGACATATGGAACCGAAACGTGGACGCTCACAATGGGCCACATAAGGAGGCTTAAACTCATCCAAAGGGCAATGGAGAGGGCTATGCTTGGACTTTCCCTGCGTGATCGAATCAGGAATTAAGAGATCCGCAGGAGAACCAAGGTAACCGAAATACTCCGAATAATAGCCTAACTTACGTGGCAGTGGGCAGGGCAACATTGCTCGCAGAACAGATGGCCGATGGGGCCGAAAAGTTCTGGAGTGGCGACCGCGCACCGGAAGACGTAAAGTTGGAAGGCCTCCCACAAGGTGGACTGATGACTTTGTGAGGGCCGCAGGATTCCGCTGGATACGGGAAGCACAGAACCGGTCGAAGTGGCGGAGCTTGGGGGAGGCCTATGTCCAGCAGTGGACGTCTTTCGGCTGAAATGATGATGATGATGACGATGATGAGGTTTAAAATCAAAATAAATCGTATTTATAATTAAATATGTCATAAAATTAAAAAGGAAATTTTGTTTCCTTTAAGGGTTTTGTCGACGCTGCACAGCTGAGACTCGGCAGCGTCGGGCAAGTTCGCAGATGCAGATAACGTTTTCCACGCCGTGCTCTACGCAAGCGATGCGCCACCCATTACCAATGTACCTAATGATTAAAAAATACGTTTATCACAACGAAACTACCTATGTATTATTTATTAAATGAAGGGGGTCGAAGCTAAGTAACAGCTTGCCCGCACGCACGCAGCTGCACGGGTTCATCGATCAGCTAAGCTACGTATGTTCAGATGTGTTATGCTATAGCATTTCATACCGAGACCCGAGTGTGCCTCGAGAAGCTGTTGGTCCATCCCAGCTGTCATTCGAAGATCTTTGGCAGTCGTTATGGTCAGTCAGTCTGAAAATCTGAAGAAACCCAGCCTTACCAAGGAGTATCAAGTTACCTATTAGCTGGGTTGTGGAGGTAATACTGGTTTATTTAGCTGAATCCGACTGGACGCCGACCTGAACACAGTTGGTAACCAAAGAAAACAAACATAAACTCACGCCGTTTGCCCATGGGGTAAGCAGAAACTAAACTACCTCCAGGCTGGCTACTAGCCGCCTTGGGTGTAGTTAAGTTTCAGCTAGTGTTTGGTCACAGTTGTAACCTTACCTAACCCTTTTGGTCTGGAATGTCTTACTGCGGTCGACTTTAACGGTTCCTATAGTTTTTAAAATGGAAAATTAACTAAAATCATTAAGTAAAATAAGCGACCATCAAAATCAAAATATTTTATTTCACATAAGCCTGCATGGGCAATTATGAAACGTCAGAAGCGAGGTGCACGGTTCCAATTTGTCGTTTCCTATGGAGAAGAGCCGGCAAGAAACTCCACGGTTACTCTTTTAAAAATAATTGGCTTTTACAATGTTTTCAAATTACAGTGATAATAGGTATGGGAGGACAGTGCAGGCCAGTCATTAAGTACCAGGTACTTAGAGGAATGAAAATACAGACTTAGAGGAATGAAAATACAGAATAGAAAAACGTCTACAAATCTAGTCTCTAAGGCCAACAACGTTCTCTCATTCACAATATTTATAAGATACTTACCTATATAAAATGAACCTATTTGAACCAAGTGACATGATTTCGATGACAATCACTAATAATAAATAGTCGAAAGTAAAATTGAAGAAGAATCCGTAGAAGACTTACTTTAAATAAAATAGGAGATGAGGGATGGGGATTTTAATTCCTATTGGCCCACAAACATTGGACCAGGCTCTATTGTAAGGCCATGCCTTGCGCCAAACCTAGGTTGTGACGGCGCGTAGGCTCGAAGATAGCCGCGGCTGCGGCTTGCACAGCGGGCCCCAACGCTGCCTCCACGTAGTGTTGCTGCACCTGCAGGCGCTGCTCGTTTTCGCGCTCACGTGCTGTCAGCTCTGGTATGTTAGCCTTGATTGGTTGGCAAGTTGTAGCACACAGCACGCGTTCGAATTTCATAAGATAAGTTGATAATTATTTTAGTCCCTAATTAGATACTTAACCACTCGCTTATTGCGCGGTCCCCGTCCTACAGCACTTTGACAAAAAAGCGGTTGTATATCGCGCGGTCCTACTAAAACTGTATGGAGTTTTAGAATATGAACTAGGCAACACCGTTGTCGTAGTGTCGAGACGTAAAATGGTATCAAATAAATATTTTAGTTACAACTGGTCGGAACCCCGCCATTTTGCAATCTGTACATCTGAAGTGCTAATTGTAACATGCCATTTGTATGCCTAATTTGATTTTTAATAATTCCCGCCTTTTTCTCTGGGAAAAAATTCATATCTGAATAGTTTATTTAAAAAATACCCAAGTTATTACAGTCTTAAATAAATCATTAGACAGTATGTACAAGTATAGAAAGTAAAGCTCACTCAAAAGAATTCGAATAAAGGTTTATATTTCGTTGGCAAATTTTCTGTCTAAAAACTACTAAAAGAAAAAAATACGAGACAAATACAATGCACCTGTGTTACAACTTAAAAATAAAGTATTATTAGGGACCTAATTTTTTAGGTACTTTACAATATTTTTAATGTTGGCAATGTCATATTTCTGCCCCGGGTACCTCTTCTACATTGGCCAATAGAAAGTTGATACCCCCTGGATGATCTCAAGTCTTAACTTTAGCGGAATACCGTTTTAGTACATTTATTAATTTCAATCTAGTCGCAGTGTCATTGCAGTTAACCTCATGTTTTTTGATTTAGCAGAATACCGTTTGTGGCATTTTGGAACTTTTGCGGCATTGCGATGTCGCTGCGACTTGAATGTAAACGTTTTTAAATTAGTAGATTATTGGTCTTCTGATAGTCTTGAAACAGCTGAACCGATTTTTAAATAGCTAAGATCACTCTCAACTAAGTAAGGGTGTGTCCAGACCTGGCGAATGCGCCGCTTCCGAGCCGCTTGCGAACTGCGTGCGTGTATTTCATGTTCGTACGCAGCCCTTGCGCCGTCCGCTACGCGCCGTACTCGAGCGGCGCAGGAGGTGCGCGCGTGCCGCCCGCGTTTTGCATAGTGGCCGCTTAATTCATGGCCTTTCAACTCTGGTACTAAATTGTGTCTTATTTAAAAAAAAAAACGGAACCTGCCACCAACCAAACGTCTTCTGTTTTTCCTTTTACTTTTTGTCAGTAATAAAATAGCCGATGCTGCAGCAATTTTGCTAACGGCAGTCGTATGGTCCGACATCTTCGGAGGCAAATTCACAACTGAGGCTCATATTTAGTTCAAACGCGAAAGAAGCTATGTGCGCACTGCTACTAACTGCGCGCGCGCTGCACGCGCTCCTCACTCGAGCCTTGCCAGAGTTGCACTAGTGCGGCGCACCAATCGTAGGTAGGCTGTAACCGCACGCGAGCAACACGCGCGCAGAAGGCCAACTCTCGTAATATAAAAATGTTCAAAATCTAGTCGCAGTGTCATCTCAGCGACAACAAAATGTCAAAAACTTGTCAAAAATGTATGGAAACACGAGATATTTTTGACAGATTGAAACTGAGATCAGACTGTGAACGTTTCTAAAAATGCCGAGAATTGCCTCTGCTCGTAAGCGGCTCGCGACCGGCGCATGCGCCAGCACGCACACACCCTAACGTTTCAGACAAAACAAAAACAAATACCGATCAAAACGAATCCAAACACGCGACATATTATTAGCCACGATATGACGATAGATTGTACTAGAGTGCTAGATATCCTGGATGCAGCATCAGCACCCTAATTGCGTAACACGCGATTAATCATAATCGGTTTCATTTTGAAAGTTCAACAATATTCATTGCGTTATTTAGGTTGTTGAGCAGACACAGTTTTCGAACATATGAAGCAATGGTTTAGCCATCTGTTTCAAAACGAAACAGATTATGATTAATCGTGAGTTACGCAATTAGGGTGCAGCTCATCGTATTGCCGCCATTACATTGTGTGTAGAATCAAATGCTGATCAAAACGAATCCAAACAATACATAGTACCTGCTAAAAAAAAATCAAGAGTGTAAGTACTAGTGTGTTGGATATCCTGGTTGCAGCATCAGACCAAAAATTCCATAATCTTGCATAGTTATATAGCATAAATGGGTGTTTCACATTTTAGATCGTTAGAAAGTATGGTAAATACACGTTAAGGGTGCTTTCACATTTTTTCTTGAATTTGAGCGTTTGACTCGAGATTTGATGAGTGATTATGTTTTAGCTATAGCCAAAAATTATAAAAAATATATGTCCGGGACAATTTCATTATTAGTCTAGGGAGCGCTCTAAAATTTGTTTACATAAGTCAGTAAAAACCTCGACTCGGCAAAGGATGTTTCATAAAATTTTACTTTCGGGCATCTTTTGATGCTCTGTTACATGGAACATACAATAGTTTAGTAATTTATAAAAATGTTGTGGTAGGACTGCATCTTGTTATTTGGAATGCCCAAGTCAGTAATGTTTCATACAATAATATAAGTACCAAAAATAATTCCGTAAAACAGAATTAATGATAATTTTTCGTCTGAAATTATATTTTTCATCTATGTTCGAAATTCAAACAAAAAGTATTTAATAACTAAGGTTACTAAGTCAACTTTCTTGAAAAAAAGAAACAGTCTATTTAAAAGTAAAATAATATTTTTAAACAATTTTTGAATGCAACGCCATGAATCCGTAATAAATCTCGGGACGCGCGGGCTTTAGCTAGTCCGCGCCGGTTTGTTCCTGGGCGTCCGAATCATAATGCATATCTGAGTAGCACACTTCACTATACACGCACGCACGATCAGCTACCACGCACCGTTAAATTTACCTAAAACTAAATACTTCAATTTGTAATAGCCCTCTTAAGTCCGCGCCGGTTTGTTCAATGTGAATCATGACGGTTAGCATGTCTGAGTAGCGTACTTCACTAGACACACGCACGATCAGCTAGGTACCACGCACTGTTAAATTTACCTAAAACTGAATACTTCAATTTGTAATTCCTACCGTAGCTAAAAAAAACAGTTGATGACCTTGAAACCTTTAATAGAGGATTCAACCGTGAATAGAGGATTCATGGACACAAAATCGTTAATTGTAATACACTAAACACATTTTAAAACCCTTTTTATTCTAATGTTAAAATTCCTTTAAGTTGAGGATCATCATCATTATGTACCTACTTGTACTATAAAAGTATGTTCACAAAGCTAGCCTAGGGTAGGCTTTTTTGTGTTTTCGAGGATTAATTTTTAACACGTTGACTGCCAGACTAAAAACCATGTTTAGCCCAGTGGGCCGCGGCGGACCCTTTGTGACCGCCAGTATATCGGATCCAGGGGGCCGCGTCGGACACCATGTGTCCCCATGCCCTCGATCACTTCAGAAGCCTCTAGGCGGCCGACGGACAGCGTTTCGACTGTTTTTATTAACGCAAGTGACCCACGCGGCCCCACAGTACAACCTGGCCGCAAAAAAAATCGAAAGGACTTAGAATTTATGGGCTTTTCAACAAGCTGCAGTTCCCAAAAAGTTGCAGGCACATAAAGGTTTCAAGGTCATCAACTGTTTTGTATTAGCTGCGGTAGGATATTTACCATACTTTGTAACGATCTAAAATAAATGTGAAACACTCATTTATGCCATAAAACTATGCAAGATTATGGTATTCTTGGTCTGATGCTGCAACCAGGATACCACCACACTAGTACTTACACTTTTGAAAAAAATAATACTAACCTTACGTTCCGAGATACGATAATATCGATTTGAGCGTGCTCACACCCGTTCCGAATTGGCGTGAGCGCGATAACGATGTCCCGTGAATCGTCATAGATGACGTCATGACATGCGCCATCTTGCAATAACGCCGACCATGCATAAACTAATATCACCGTGAGCGCTGTCAAAAATGACAGTTGTGCTGTTTTGTTTTGAATCATATCTTAGCTTTAACTAACTTAGATATAGTGCTTCTGGCTAGAGTCGCCACCTAACCAAATAAGAAGACGAAATTTGTGGTGTACACAAGTTTTATATGGTGTAAATTGGTTTTAACATTGAGTGAGCACTGTTAGCGCGTTCACGAGCGTTCCGTATTGTTAACAAAAATGACAGTTCTTAGCTGCCTTAATCGTGATATCTATCTCGGAACGCAAATTATTGATGTGAGCGCTCACACCGCTATTTTTCTTATTCGGAATGTGGCCTAAGTGGGTCTATCTGTCAGTTATACTTTATGGCAATGCTATATGTACTCTTCTATGAAAACTGGAAATACGTACATACATCTACGGATGAATAAATATATGTGTTTACATAAATAAAATAACTGCTTTGTCTATAACGCTGGAAATAAAAGATACTAAAAATGGAATTACTAAGGCCCGTATTACAGAACCACACTCCAGACTCAAACATTACTTAACCGGTAGAGTCCTTACTTTGAATCCTTGGTAGTTAAATTGTTACAATTGAAAATACAATGATTCATTTACATTCGTAGTTTTCCTTCCTTTTAGACAGTGGAGGGCCGACTGGGTCTAAGATACCCGGGCCGATTTCAGGTCGAAGTCCAGGCCTGCGAAAAAGTGAGTGTTTTTAAATAATTAAATTACAAGACGTAGCACGCAGCCTTACACATAGCCCGAGACGGCGAGCATCACATGAACAGATAAAATAAGAGTTGGCATTTTATTCGTCCTTTGCCTTTGTTTGTTGGGCTGGCAACATATATTTTGACAGCTGGTTTTGTGAACTTAACACAACTCAGTTTCTCAGTTTTGTAACTTTTTGTGCAATAATTTCTTCCATCACATTGTTCTAAAAAGAAATCCTGAGGCGTCAAACAGTGAACAGTATGGAAAAACCAATAGTTACTGAGCAGCCACCTCCATATTCGGCGACAGTTTTCCCAAGTAAGTCCCAAATAAGTTTGTTTTTTAAGAAACCATACCTATGTTGAATGAATCACATAAAGATAAGCTGTTCGATTATACTGCGTAATGTAACAACGAAACATTTTTTTTTTAATTACCGATGAAAATTTTAACTATTTAACACCCAACGTTTAATGTCTGCAGTAATTTTCGGAGTTGTTGTTTGGTAAGCCTACGTAGTAATTTGTAAATACGATGATTGCAGTTCCTACGCCGCAGCCTCAGCCGGCTGGCGCTCCTGGCGCGCCGTATCCGCCTCCTCCGCCAGGATACACTCCGTATGGTGTACCACCACCAGGTACAGGCTTCATGCCCAACTATGGAGCCACAAGCATTATAATACCACCCCCTATTATCGCCGTGGGGGCATGCCCGGCCTGTCGCGTCGGCATTCTTGAAGATGACTTTACATGTCTAGGCATCCTATGTGCTATACTATTCTTCCCACTGGGAATTTTGTGTTGTCTTGCTCTAAAAAACAGAAGATGCTCGAATTGCGGAGCCCTGTTCGGATAGACAGTGTGACGAGCCTTGTTAAATGTTTTGATTATAAAATGTTGAATATTGAAAGGTTTATAAATGGAATAATGGTTACTGTTTAGTGTCAACTAAGTTGTTTATGTCAAAACATGGTGTTATGCCCTTATGGATTGCAAACAAAGAGATATTTTTTTTAAACTTTCTATTCATGTATGATGTAACAAAAACAATGAATCGGCTAGGTTCTATCATAAGCATGGACAGTTTTTATTTTTACACCATATTATTATGCAACCTGCTGTCGGTCAAATCATTATAATTATCAATGAATGCACATCAAGCTCAGGGTCAATTTCAACCAGTACAAAACAGGCATTTACATAAAATACTTTCTGTTCCTGGTGCTTTGTGTGTTTTTAAAGTAATTTTCGGTATGCAAAGGATATCTACTATTATTATTAACCCATCAAATGAGAGCCTACTAGAAGCTGTTTGCATGTCAGCGCCCAACAGTTTTCACGATTATATTGTAGTTTCAGAGTGTATTTTTCTTTGATATGATTGTGAACAATAGTTGGTTCATACAACATTTGGCGGGTTAATTTATTCACTGACCGACAGCTAGTTAGGAACTTCAATGCTAAGGAGTAAGGAAGATAACAAAAAAGAAATCAGTGTTGTTGCACTTCCTTAAAAAAACAGTAATTGCTAATATTCTTTTTATCATCAGTGCTTATAAAAAATGTTTGTACTTTGTGTTGACATTTTATCAATATTAATTATTTATTATGCAGCTGCAATAAAACACATTGCCTTAATTAAACAGATATTTCTTTAATAAGCAATGTATGAAACTAAACAACTAAAATATTTGTTAGAATGATTTCATTGACATTATAATATATGTTTTATAGTATTTTAACAACTTGTTTAGCTGTGAAGCAGAAGCAGACACCATAATCAAACAATTGCCATGAATCATATGACCCAGACAGGAAAGTTGTTAAAAATAATTATAATCTATGAACTATTTGACGGAAGCGGAAATGAAAACTATTAAGTTTTTTTTTACCAATACTTAGGCATCAAAATTTAACTAAATTTTATTATTATTTTGCAATTTTGCCAGTATTTTCGAGTACCTATCTCTAGAAAACACTAGATTACAGTAACCAATACACATCATGATTTTTCAGAGATAAGGAAACTTAACTAATTGTGTTAGTCATTAGTTAATTACTGACTTTTTGTTATAAAACTGATAAATAAACAGCACTTGTAAAAATGTTGGTCTATAAAAGATAAAACAAGGTTAAACCATTCAGTGTTGCCATAAAATACAATACGTTATTTTAGAAAAAAAAATGTCCTGACACTATATTAAAAGAATCAATCTGTTTTTGCATATAATTATAATATTAAATTAACTTACCATCCAGTTGATTGAACAAAGAAAAACAAAGTAAAGACTTTGTGATTACTAAGCTAGTTTAAAATTGTTTTTCGAGCATTATTATTGAATACCTAGATTTTCGAAATTATTATATTGTATACTTGTTTGATATTGATTATAATACAGTGTTACCTGGATAAGATGGTACACGTGAGAAACATCGACAACTATTAATTAAATGAGGTCCCGACACTTTTGCATTAAAAAGCTCTGTTACTGGGAATGATTATGACCTTTATAAATGAGAAGCCATTGCTGAATGCCCCATATTTCGTTATACAGTACAGTTTAACGAAATATGTGGCAGTAACGTTGGTGATGGCCCTCATGAAACTGTCTATTTTTGCTTGCCTTTATATAGGAAAGTGAAAACTTAGACATAAATACTAAAAGATTTGAAAATGAAACTCACAAAGTTGATTGCCTCATTGGCTTATTTACTGATTTCCATAAGTAAAACAATTATTTGTATGTAAACAAAGTTATAAAATAATTGTATATGTTAAATATAACACTTTATTGTATGTGTATTCAAAATCAATTATTTTTATTCAATTATTCATAGCATATCATATTTTAAGTTTAAATAAAGGTCAATAAAAAAAATGTCATGGCCAATTTATTTAACGCTGGCAATCAGAGGTATTTGATATGGCAGGTTAATTTAAATTAAGGAGGATTCGAGAAGGTAGCCCCGCGAAATTCAAATTTTCCTAAGTTTGTTGTAATTTGCAGGTAACCTGACCGTAACATGTATGTATTTACTAATACATAATTATAAACATTATTAAAATCATTAATACAATCCTCTTAGTTCATTTATTCCCATTGAATGATTTTTCATGAAATAGTCATTCAATGCGATGTCATGAATTTTAAATGATTAATTATTCGATGATTTTAATGATTATTGTAAATATAAAATAAGGTCATATTTTTTACGGTTGCTAATCTTGTTTTAAATCAATGAGGCTTTTCTGAAATGACGTTCACTAGGTGGCAGCAACATCAGGTCCGGGCACCTGTCAAAAGTGTCAAAGTGCCTACGGACTGAATGGTGAACGAAAGAATGAAACGAATGACAGCAAATATTTTAAGTTCATTATCGAACTGGAAGACAGAAATATTGACGTGTTTCGTGTAATTTATACTTTCTTTGTAACAAACGCAAGGGAGACGGTTAGAGGAGCGGGTGAGGGCACTGACACTGACCCGCAAATTGCAAAAAACTGAAGATTAATTGAATTTCACGGGCAACTTTATTGCATCCACATAATGTATTGTATTGTTAGAGACCTACAAGGATATTTTTTGCGCCTAAATGACATTGACAGGGGCGCCCCCCTGTTGTTGGTAAACAGTTGTGGAATAGTCCCAGAAATTGCATTAAAAAAAACAAGACGTCGGTTTTAGTTCCCATTATGGCCACGCGCCAAAATATCCTCGTCCTGGTGCAGCTAGGTTGAAGAAAATAAACATCACAAATTAATATTTGTTTAAATATCAGTGTCATTGCTAAATAATCCTGCCTTGAACGTATACTTTAATTGTTATTACTTGGTACTTCTTAAATCATCTTTGTAACCGTCAGTAGAGACTTTTTACGGTTTATTTGCCAAAAACCATTTTGCTACATTGGGAATCACATGCCATAAACAATAAAGTAAAGAATCTAGGCAATCATGCAGGGGCATCGTTCCAATGCGAAAAAAATGGTGCTAGTCGTTCTGTATAGCTCCATCTCTTTCTCGCGGCCCCAGCTATTGATGAGTATTTTATATTATACCATAATTATTTTTAACTGTAAAGTTAATCAGTAACGTTATCATTTAATTTTATAGCCAATACTTCCATATTTTATAACATCATCTAGTTGCTAGGTTCATAGAAAAATATTTTCATGCTATGCTAAAGTTAGCAACTATAATTTTTATTCTTCCATGTTAATGGTAACACTACATACTTTTTATTTAAAACGTTTGAAAAGTGCTAGTAGTCCTTTTGATGACATTAAAGAGAGATGGCAACATACTATCACTAGACTTGTTAAATGTTTATAGATAAAGGGTAAGTCTATATTTTAGTTAGATTATAAAATGATCTACCTAAACTATAAGCTATGACGATATAATATAAGCGATAATTGAATCCAATTTTTTTTCAGGCATAATTTTAAGTGCACTTTTATGGAGTAGTTAATTGGTTTGTTAATTTTTTTGAAGTATCTAAGAAGTAAAGTCTTCGTCAAGCTGCTAATTATACTGTGATTTTAATCCGCTTCCAATAAACAGGTAGGTATCTGTTCAAAATTTTGTATCTAGAGGAGAAGAAAACTCAATTTTTCTGTCTCAAAAAAAAATAACGCATTTCTTCTAGAATTGATACAAAATGTTGCCAATGAGGTGTTGATTTAAAGCAAGAGATGGTTTGTTGTAGTAGGCTTTTCTTTGTATAGGTAATCGTAATATCTTGTTTAAATAGTAGATAGGATTGTTATAAATTATTGATTTTAGTAGGAAGGTATGCCATTGTGAGCAGAGCACCCATTTTTTGGCCAATGTAGACAGCAGATATGCAACACAAATTTTTGATTGATATTCTAATGACACGAACTACTGACTATGACATAGGTGTTGAAAAGCACTATCGAATTTCTGTCAACTTAGATGTTTGGTTAAAATAACCGTGATAACTTACTGTCGATTTTGATCGTACTGAAAATATAAAATAGAATCGAATAATGTAAGTTATACAGTGTGTCCCTGGATAAACTGCGCTAACGAAAATGGGTGAAATTAGACTAATATTCATAGATTAAAAAAAAAAAAAAAACTGCATTAATTATTATTTCGCTAGTCACAAGTGTCACCACCCAGGGAAACACTGTGTAGCGTCTAAAAAGAATTGTTACTACTTTATAGCATTGTTTGATTGTTTATAAGAGTGCTAAGAAGGCCTCCGAAAAGGCTTATAAAGCTTGTAATGTTTTAAATCAACATCTTTCTCAGCCATACGAAGTACTGAATAGGTTTAGAACTAATAATATAACACAACCAAAACGCCTTTCATTGACTTGTTGATAAGCAAAACGTTATGTTAAGTAAACGTTTGAAAGATCTAAATAATAGTATATATTATAAATAATTATTATGTAATTATTATTAAAATATAGGTTTTGCAATAAAGTTTGGGAATAAAAAATGTGGTTTCCTTTAAAACGGCGCGGCCATTCAGTGCTCTGCGGATCTAATCAGTCTCCTACCTTTAAGTGAGTATTAAAAAACAAAAAAACTAAATACGAAAGCTTCTTATCTTCCAAGCCCAAACTCGAATCGTGTAACTTTTACTTCCTAAAGGATACACTAGATGGCGCTCAGCGTTAGATGCGTTGAATAAAAGAACTACTTACAGAAGTTCGTTCGTCAAGTCCGGTTAAGCAGCCGGTCATCCTCCTAGGTTGTCTTGCGAGATAACATTAAAAAAAAACATAGTTCGTTCGAGTTCAGGTTCTGATTACCTTTTAAGATTATAGGGTTTTGTTACAATCGCTTTTAAAACATGTTTAGATATATACAAGGTGAATTTTTAGCCACCGTTAAAATTTTTAAGGGTGATAGTACCGTGAAATTGAACAAGTTTCTCCAAGGAACATGGGTCGAAGTTAAAAATAACTACCCTGTTAAACAATTCTATTGTGCATTTTCAGGTAGGTAGGTAAGTAAGGTACATACATTTTTCAGATTGTGCAGACGCCAGCACATCAAGCTACCCCAATCTGTCAAATTTCTTTGATAGATTTGCAACTTTATCACATAAGCATAAGGTTCATATTCAATTGGAAAAATTTGACAGTTTAGGGTAGCTTGATGTACTGGCGCCTCTAAACATTTCTTTCCTAGACCGCTAGAAATTATAGGTCGTATAGAGACATAGCTAGCTAAGATACTAAAAAACTTTAACGCCTCTTCAGTGCTTGGTACACATACCTACACATTATGTATACACATTTAAAAGAGGAAGGACACGTCGAGGGCCGTGCAGTTTTTGAGTATTTAAAAGATCTCCGCCTGCATAAAACCTTATCTAACAAACAAAACGACTAACATATTCAACGACGACGGCATTTTTCGCCCCATTTCCTAAACCTTCGTAATAAATAAAAGAAAATTCGCCAATAAATAATTTGGGGGCAATTTAAACTGTTTGCAGTGGTTGTTAGCCGATGTGTAGCCTGCGGGCCTCCGATAGCCGGGCCAAATCGACCGGATTTATTTCACCAACAAATGGCCGCGAAAATTAACCGGGCTTTATGTGATGGCTGTCCAAATAAACGTTAATCGTGTGTGATAATCCGATAATAATATGAACGAACCAAAAGTACCTACCTATTAATGACAGAAAACATATTATGACCTCTTTTACCTATTTGAAGAAAAGCCATTCAGAAGTATGGTTTTTTTTGGGTGTGAAATCATCAAAATAATAACTTCTCCCGGTCTGGGTGGAGCGGGAGGGCGTGTCAGACTTTTACTGACTAAAACCCACCCGTGTTCCCTCAGTTGCCTGTGTGCCAGGGGCCGCGGTATCTCTTTCGAACAACTCGCACCCCTGGCAGGCATCGGCCCTTGCGGACCCCACCAGTTGGTGCTGACATCTCTTTGAGCATCTCTTTGCTCACAACGCGCCGTCATGGTTCATAGCTTAGAATCGTTATTATTCAGTTCATAGTGTCGTTTGGTGTCATCGGCAAAAATATTTCTAGGAATATTGTTAGATAAATACACCTAACATTTATTTCTCCAAATACATCATTTGCCTAGATTTTTCCCAACTATATTGGAGACGGTTTCCAGTCTAACCGTTTGCAGCTGATTATATACCATTACCAGTATTTTTCATGAAGCGACCGCCTACACAATCCAGATACCTACTGGGTAGGTAATAGGTACGAAATCCCTTGTTAAGACTGGTAAACTGGTTGTCAAACTTTCGGACTTCTGACGACTCGTAACGACTGAATCATTTATCTCAACACATCTTTTAGAATCTCAATAAGCCTATAATGTTCCCATTGCTGGGATACAGGCCTTCATACTTCACCACGCGGGCCCAGTGCGGGTTGGTAGATGTCACATGGCCACTGCCCCCATAGAGTAGAATGTCGACGTAATAATATTCAAGACGATGAAAGATGTTACGAATACCATGATGATGCAAGTACCTATATATAAAGTATATCTACTTAGGGGTACTGTAACTGTTTACTACCATACCTGACGGTTCGCTTACCTACCTACCAATAACACTAAAAAAAGTTTAAAAAATTATGTATGATTGTCACGCAGCCTTTACAAGAGTTTTCTTCATGTTTTCTGTAGTCTGCTTGTAGTTCACAGCCGAGTTTAAATCCTCATTAATATGTAGAGTGGGGTCATAAGCGGTGTTTATCATGTCTTTACTGAGAAACCATTCATCCCGTATTCAGCTCGGACGAAGTATTTTTTTAATGAAGGCTCGACTCAGTTAAACATTTAGCATGATGCCGGCTATTCATATTTTGGAGAGGTTAGTGCGTGGGTTCCGTAACGTACCTAATGATTGTGGCATGTACGAATGTTATTTATTTAAAGAAGAATCTAAAGTGGTCTTTGTTGTGGTGACTAAAGTTATTGAAAGTTCATACTCTGTGGACGGTCTTGAGCTTCGTAAATGTCATGATTTCCAAATATTATATCTAATTTGCAGTGATTATATATATTTCCCAATTATAAAATTGAAAGTATGTGATTTGCTTCAAAGGATTTGGTATAAGTGTAGTTATGACTTATGAAAAGTAGGTACTTATCTCATTTGACAGTTCGGTCGTTATAAAAACAGTACCTACTTTTACAGTTATTTGCTGTTTTTTTTAACGAAACGGAATGGAAATATGATTTTTGTTGGACCATCGCCTAGTTTCCAAGTCATTTCCCTTCGAGCTTCGAAATTTAAATTAAAAAGTGGTCTTCCAGAAGTCTATAGTACTAATGTTAAGAGAATTTAAATGCAGAAATATTTATACAGGAAAAGGTGTGTTCATTTCATAAAGAAGCAACCCATTCGCTCCAGACTAGATTATTGATAGGTAGGTAGGTATTTAAAACTAGACAGATTCGTATTATATCCAGAAGTTCATTGCACTATAAGTTTCTAACTACAATATCAGCAAAACAAAGTCCTAGTCTAGACTGTGGGTACAATGATTCTAAATCACCGCTGAAACGGTTAGAACAGGCGACAATCTTCCAATTTCGAAACGATAGCCGTTTGAAATCTTCACAGTTCGTTGCATTCGAAATGTGAAACTTGAACTTCAGCATTTTGTAACGTAATGGTGTGATAGTGTTACCATGTGTAAGTTTTAAACGTGTCTGAAAAGTTTTGGTACTTTTGTTTGTATTAACGTCGCTACAAAAAATGCTAAGCCGATATACTTAGTTATACTTAACCATATGTGTCAAGAGAATAAAAAAAAAGCTTTCTATACGTGTAAAGCTAGGTAAAGTCCCTACCTATAAGCTTTAATCCCAAGCTGCCAGTTTGCGTATGACAGCTTTCAACTGGCAACTGATGGGCCGTCCCGAAACTTTGCTTACAATCCTGGATATCCTAGTCCGTATTTATATATTCGCTTTTGTTTGCTCAACTATTTTAATTTGAAACGTTTACTTAGTCAAATTATACTAATTCAAGTATATTTTAGGGACCTACCTAATTTAGATTTAGGATTATACAGTAATTCATACCTAATTAAATGATACAAACTACTGTCTCGATGTTCTCGTAGGTTTGGGTAATTGCTGCACACACTAACAGTAGGAATGGTTTTCATTTTGACAGTGCAACAATATTCATTGCGTTATTACGTACGTTGTTGAGCAGACAAATCTTTCGATTAAATGAAAATTCAGATTTTGATTGATAGATAGTGTGATACGCATTTAGGGTGCAGGTAGAGTAATGTCTATTTTTACACGCTTCACCTGTATGTTTGTAACCGACTCCTTTGGACTTGACTTTGATCCACTTCAAACGGTCAGATTTCGGTTCGATTTCGGTTAGAAAAAACTGAAATGTTACGCTTTTGTAGTTAGCAGAACTAGAAAATAGAAAATAAATAATAGTTTACAAAACTAAAAACATACTTTAAAAATCAAACTAAAAAAGTAGAAAATAATTTAATTCTAGATATTAAAAAGCATGAGGTGCTCGATTGTAAAAATACCTCAAAAAGCACCCCACGGTTTTTAATAGAATTAAATTATTTTCTACTTTTTTAGTTTGGTTTTTAAAGCGTGTTTTTTAGTTTTTTAAACTATTGTTTTTAATTAAGAATTTCTAAGTAGCAGGAGTCTGAATTGTGTCCGTTTGATCGCAATAGCATCGTCTCCTTCCTATTAATGGGATTTAACCATAACTGGCGAAATATTAAAACATTACTCTTCAGGGATGTTGTTACTTGTTACGTTTTCAGACTAGGTCTAATTAATATTAGTTATTAAATAGGACCTAGTTTAGATGTTGTACTAATTTCTAGTTAGCTAAATCCGTAGTTAAGTAGGTGTACCTGGATCCTTCCGTGGTTCCTGTGAGCTAATTAATAAATGCGTCGGTAATTTTAACACGACTCTGTTTCTGCGGCTTTCTGCAGACGGTTCGTAATTATAATTTAGATGATGTATTGCGAGTTAAGATCTGTGTGGATGTTAATTAATGTAACGTTGTGTGCAGTGCAGCGGAGTTGTTTGTTTATGGTGTCAATCGTGATAAAGTTGGGTTGCTGTTTATTAGAGAAGGTCCTTTATTGTTGGTTTCGTAATTTATGTACTTGGTTACCATCTCGCCTGTTTTATTCGAACGAGTAGGGAGAGCTGTTTATTGTTCCGTCCATATTTCACCATTTATTTTTCAAGTCCATGTACTGACGCCAGCACATCAAGCTACTTAAATATGTCAAATTTCTTTGATAGATTTTCAACTTTATAACAATCAACTATGGTTCATTTTCAATTGGGAAAATTCGACAGTTTGGGATAGCTTGACCTGTTGGCGTCTGTACCTATTATATTTTTGTGGGGTAGACTGGAGGTGGAGGGCGTGAAACTGGGTGTTGAGGCGTAGCTCGATCATGGGACTTTGGGGAGAGGCCTAATGTCCAGCTAGTTTTGTGTTGTCTTTTAGATTTTCAAGACTTGGAACCAATACTGGTGAAACGGGGCTACTTCCCACAGGTTTTGGCATAGTATTGGTAATTACTTTTTTTAACAACCAAAATTAACGTTTTTTTTATTCCAACAAAACAATTGGCTATTTGGCCTTTGGCTATCAAACTCATACTAATATAAAGCCCCACAGGTCCCCCAAAGTTTTTTTTTTATAATGTCAAAGTTACGCGCGGAAGTGGGGTTTCTTTGACAAGGCATTAAAATGCAACTTATGTCAGAGATTTAAAATGTAGGGGTTACTTGAACATAATTTTGATTAAATAATTCAATACTGTATGCATTATACAAGAAATTTAAATAAAAACAACAAGTTTTAGAAATCAATAAGTCATTTTTATTATCACTTAAGTAGGTTACAAAATTATAGGCACCTAATCATCATAGACACACTTAAACAGTATTTTAGCGCACTGTTTAAGTAGCCCCATAAACTGTCAAAATTACCCCTACTGTTAAAGTAGCCCCGTTTTACGGTAGTCTCACGTTTCACTTTTTGAGCCTTGTGAGTCCTTTTTAGTTTTTTGAAACCTTTTAAGTATTGACTCCTTGAGATTTCTTTGAGCTGAATGGAGTCATAAGCTGTTTTGGTGTATTTATAATTACTAGTGGTCGCCCAATACTAGCTTTTGTCAGCGGCTTCTCCCGCTCTGTGATCGGAAACTATCCCAGCGGGAACGTACTACAGGGATAAAAAGTATCCTATGTGTTAATCTAGATTAACACATAGGATACTTTTTATCCCTGTTACAATCTATCTGTGTGCCAAATTTCATCCAAATCCATTCAGTAGTTTTTTTATACATCCATGCATACAAACTTTCGCGTTCTTAATATTATATATTATTACAGTAAGGATATATTATATAATAAACAGGAAAAAAAATTACTCAGTGCGCAAACTGTAACCATGAATTCAGCACATCATTCTAGATCCCCCAGCGCCGAAATTTTTCGTCGGTTATACAAAAAAAAATCAGCTGTTTCATAGAAAAATGCAACACCTACGCGGTCAAAATGTACGGAACAGCTGATTTTTCTTAAAAAACCGATGAAAAATGTAAACGCAGGGATATTCAGAATTAGGTACTGAAAACATGGTAACAGGTTGCACGTCGATCCCTGCCACTCTGAATATTGTGCGTAACTTATTGGAATGGTGCAGGAAAACCCTTTTAACCAATTCCTACAATATTGTTAATTGAATCAAAGCCTGTAACTACATAAAAGCGCCCACGCTAAGCTAGCCTAGTAATTGAATTAAAGAATCTAGGTTCTTAAGTTCTAAGGCAAATACTGTTCCAATTCCAATGGGTAGGCTAATAAACACCGATTGCTTTTACCTGCAGTTTGACACGACATAAAACTTCAGTCGTATTTGATAGTCACGTTACGTAAGTAAGGCTAGACGCAGATGGGCGCTTTTAAATGTTTTTTTTTCTTTTATTATATAGGGTGGTGTTCGAAATGAAATGCATTAATTTTGAAGATATATTTAAAAATTTCTATATTTTAAGATAACAACAACGTGCGCCATGACCATGGGCGTAGCCAGCCATGGGCTCAGGGTGGGGCAGCAGTCTTTTAGCAAACTATACCCGCGGTATTACCCCGGTTAATTTTTTCATACAAAAAGGTTACACCCTATAGCACCCTCTATATCTGTATGTATAATTCGAATTATCCAAAACACTTTCTTATTGCTCCTCCACCTACACCACGAAATTTTCCACCCAAAGATGTGTCTCTAACTTCAGCCGTTTGGGCTCTATGGGCGTATGCCAATTTGTTAATCACTCAATTTAGAGGTTTATATATATAGATAGTATTTTCAGCTACTTGTACCTAAATTGTAAGTGTACAATTTTTTTTTTAGCTTCTAACGTCCCACTGCTGGGCAAAAGCCTCCCTACTCTCTTTCCACCTCTCTCTGTCCAAAGCTGACAAGAACCAATCTTTATTAAAGGAGTTCAGCTCATCCCGCCATCTCCGTCTGGGCCTGCCGCGATGTCGTTTGCCACTAAGCGGGACCCAGTGGGCCCATTGATCATCTGACATACGGCAGATGTGTCCAGCACAATTCCATTTGAGCGTGGCAGCTTTCCGAGTGACATCAGTAATTTTTGTAATGGAACGGATTGTTGTATTCTTAAACCGGTCCACAAGTTTGATACCCAACCATAATACTCCGTTCCATAGCTCTCTGGCAAACCTCGAGCGTGGACCTCTGCTGAATTGTCAAAGACCATGTTTGAGAACCATATGTGAGAATGGGAAGAATACATACGTCTATGAGTCTTCTCTTGACCGATAGAGGAAGGTCGCTCTTCATTAAATCTTTCATGGCCCAATAGGTCTTCCAGGCATTAATAGGTTGTTTATTTATTTAGGTATTAGCTAACTTCATAATATTACTTTAAGAGAAGCCGGCGTGGGTTCTGACAGAACCTCCTTAGCACTTCGGCTTCCAATTTATTTTTCGCTTCAGCGATCCTTATCCTGTGAACACTCAGCATACAGAGACCGCTCAGACAATTTTCACTCATGGTGGCGCGAAGCCATGTCTTGACACGCCGTAACGTACTGAAATACCTCTCTATAGTACAGGTCGTACACGGTTGGGCCAGTAAAATAGCAAGCACAGGTTTTATGCTCGGATAAAACATTTCTGAATCCTTTATCAGTTCTGCCTCTTCCATGTCTTTCAGAACATTCGTTGCCTTTTTTTCTTCCTACAACTGGTACCACAGTTCAGCCTCGCTGTGGAAACTAACACCTAAGTTTTAAAACTCGCGAAAGGCCTCTGTTTTTTTCAAAAATTCTTCGAATGTCATTTGCAACATGTTATATGGGTGCAATGAGATCAAATAATATGCGTAAGTTGTTCTCCGAGAAATGCTCTTCCAATGACATAATTAGCGAGTCTAGGTAGGGAATAATCAACGATCGTTTCTAAAACTGGGTAGGAATCTCTGCCAGAGGATTTTCACGGTGCGTTTGTCTTTTTGCGATGCGTGGCATTATAAAATCAACTTCTAGAGCGTCAGCGATCACCTGAGCTTCAGCTATGAAACTCCCGCTGTGATCGTCCACATTTTCACGATGTTTTTTTAATGTGTCGATGATTCTTTTATTGTGATTCGCACACTGGAGCAAGTCAATGCTTTTTGACTGTAACACATTTGCGATCGGTTGAAGCAGTGCGGAATATTTCGCAATAAGGCAAACAGAGACAATAAATTCTGAATTGAACGCATGACCGACCACTGCGCGCGGCCGGTCAATCGCGCGCGCTCTTTTGGTTTTGATCGCATTTTTTTTGTGTCGACTGTTGAGTGTGAAGTTTCTTACGGATATTAAGTATTGTAGTTAGTACCTAGATAATTTATTCTTTTAGGTTTGGTTAGGTACCTTACAGGTCAGAGCCAGGGTGGGGCAAGCGCCCCACCCTGCCCCACCGTGACTACGCCCATGGCCATGACCCAGATAAATTGAGACTTTAATGATGCAAAATGTGCGGTAAAATAACTATAACAGGACTGAAACCGCTAAACTACAAAACAAAGTTTATATTTCGATAGGTTTTTGAATTAAGAATGCAGTTTTCTTTTTACAAAACTGACAATTTAGCACCGGACTAAGTTGTGATTTTTGTATTAAGAACTTTACCCAAATTGAAACAATGTTGGAAATACAAAAACTGGTTCAGAGCTTTAGCCTAGAAGTAACATAAAATTGACTTTTGGAATAAGATGGCAAGAGTTTAAAATACATGCTGAAAAGTCTCTGAAAATTGTCCTACAGTTCTATTCTATTTTTCTCTATGGCAATTAGTGCCGATGTCGAAAATTGTACCAATTCCAATTATTGCTGTTATGATCACGGTCGGTGGTGTGCGCAGACCGCAGTCTATGGGTTATCTTGTCTTTAGTTTACGACAGCCCCGAGTCTACCTTTATGGGATGTAAGCAACGCGATTTTAGTGCGAACTTAACTTTATTGACAGTAAATGTCGATAACTCCACGTTATCACAAACGTGGGTCGGGAAACGATAGTTTTTAGTTGATTTCGATGAGTTTGAGGTGGAACTTATTAGCTATGTAAACTTAAAAAACCTATACTTACTCCATAGGTTTTTTTTTTTTGGGTGGGAAATCATCAAATAACTTCTCCCCGCTCTGGGTGGAGCGGGAGGGCGTGTCAGACTTTTACTGACTAAAATCCACCCGTGTTCCCTCAGTTGCCTGTGTGCCAGGGGCCGCGGTATCTCTTTCGAACAACCCGCACCCCTGGCAGGCATCGGTCCTTGCGGACCCCACCTATTGGTGCTGACATCTCTTTGAGGCGCGCGTGGAACACAACGCGCCATCGACCCGGGCTTGGTCCTTACCGGACAGCGAGCTACCCATTACTCGCCGTCCGCAAGCCCGCGTACTCCATAGGTTTAGGTAGTTAAATAAAGGTAAGGTAAAAAAAAAACACGTGACTCATAGATGCGAAACCTTTTATTTCAAATGTTAAAATTATAATATTTATAGTCATATAATAATAGCCTCTACATATTCTGTATACTGAATCTGAGTCAGAATCTGCTGAAATATCTATCACATCTATTATTAAATCGTTTAAGATAAGACAATTATAACAACAAAAAAAACAACACAATTTAACAAAACCGAAACGCACTCGCAAAATCATAAATGTTGACTATAATACCTGCCACTTCCTGCTGCCCTACTACATGACAGTTGTACTTTTTAATTTAGCAATTTGTTGTATTTTCTAAAAGGTAAAGGGAACCTGTCTTTTTGGGCTCTTTACAATAGGCAGATTACAAAATATTAGGTATATTATTATAATAAAGCTAACTAAAAAATTGTGCTCAAGTGGTTACATCTGGGGAGAGTAGCTTAAGAATAAATGATAAAGTTTAATATACATTAGTAAAATAGGAAACTATCGTATAAATCGAAAATAAATTTTATATGATTTATACAGGGTGAAATTGAAAACATGCGACAAACCGAAATGGGAGATTGTACTCATCATTATGAACAACTTTTACTGAGGGACCAAAGATGCAATCGCAAAAAAAAAAACAGCTGTTCCCTACATTTTGACGAGTTATGCGAACATAAATGTAGGGAACAGATGTTTTTTTTTTCGGGATTGCATCATTGGTCCCTTAGTAAAAGTTGTTCATAATGATGAGTACAATCTCCCATTTCGGTTTGTCGCATGTTTTCAATTTCACCCTGTATTTGACTAATTAAAAAATACACCGTTTTTTTAAATTAGAAAGTGTCAACTATAAAAAACCCTTTTTACGATTTGTTTACCTTTATTTAACTACCTAAACCTATGGAGTATAGCTAATTATGGACCGCGTTAATAATCCATGCCTACGCAAAAGATCAACATTCAAATTATGAATCAACAACATTTAACCAACGGTATTTCGCTTATAAACTATGTACTCGTAAATGTATAGACTTGAAACAATATTTAACTAAGAGAATAATATAGTCATTGATATTTAGCCTTCAAATAGTTAATTAGAACTAGATATCAAGCAACTGATTAAAAGTAGGTACCTACTTATACATTTTCAAAGATCATTATTTTGTCCAGCATGTGAAAATTTTAACTTAAGCTTTTTGTAAAAAAATCTTTCGGGAAAGTTAAATATCCACTCAACTTACCCGAGACTATTTAAAAAAATAGGTAATTCGTCGACATATCCTAGGAATGTATCCTGTATGGGACCGCTAACTGGCCGAGAATCGGAAAGACTGTGTGATATATAGAAGCTAGAATAAATTAATAAGCTACCAGGAATGTCATATGTCACCAATTTACCGGATCCCCACAGCCTTATGAGGCGGTCCTTATTTAGATTTCTAATACCCTTTGGTATTAGATATCTGAATAAGGACCGCCTGATCGATCAGTAAGCCGAACCAATTCGAAACTTGACACGTCATTTCTAGAAACCTATTAAATTCAATCACTCGTCATGCATGTGCTTTAATCCAATAGGTTTCTGGAAATCAGGACAGTACAGGCAAGGGAAAGGAATACTAACATAGCCGGTAGATTCTGGTCACAGTCGACGCACACACCCAGCAGCCAATAGGTATATTTGTGTTGGCACAGTTGTGGGCAGACCCCGAGTCAGGCTGCATTGTGGCGAATATACAATACGACCACAACTTAGTTATGCTCCACGGGGAAAGGGAACGGAAGCATTAACGTACACTGAAATGTTTTAATACAGATTGCTTGTTATGGTACTGAAAATTTTGCAATATTCCTCAATATTCGTAAATATGTGAGCCCAATGTATTTGTGACATAATTGGTTTACCAATTTTTACCAAAAAGGGTATTGGTCATTGCTTTATTTTGAACGATTGTGGTTTAGTCATTTTATTTTAGGTGAATCGTCTTCACATATAATTACTAATTTTTACGCGCGGCTCCACCCGCGTGAATGTCAGTTATCGCGTAAAAAAGTAGTCTATGTATGTCCTGCTACATATCCCAGGTTTTATCTCTGCCAAATTTCATGACGATCGGTTCAGCGGTTTAGGTGTGTAAGCGTAACAGACAGAGTTACTTTCGCATTTATAATATTAGTAGGGATTTAGTATAAGTAGTATATAAAATATTGTAAAATAAATAAAAAGAGTAACGGTGGTTAGCTATCTATTTTTCTCCATACGAAACGACCTTTCATAAGGAGCAACTAGAATCAATAATTTTTTGATGTTCCTATTTGAAATAAATGGTTTGATTTTGAATTACCTAGGATCTGCTTTGTAAAGTAATAACGGAACTTTTAACACAGAAATACTAAATAAATGTCTTGCTTCTTTATTTGTAAAGAGGGAGAGCAAATAAATTGAGATAATTATTTATTGGAAGTTGTGTTGAAAAACTTAAAGCGCTTATATTTAAAGCCTCGATGTTCGTTAATGAGGCTCTTTCAAAGTCCGTTCTGCTTTTATACCCAGCAAATATCTTTGTCGAAAATAAAATACTTTAACTTTGTACAAATACCGTCAATTTATACCGTTCAAGGAAAACCAGCATTCAAAATATCGCTTTAGCTTCTACAATATTTATTGTAAACAAATGGTTAAAGTTATCAGCGCATAGAAACTTTTCATCAAACCACAATGGAAGTCTCCTTAACTTTTATAGCACTTTTTCTTAAATAAAGATTTGGAAACTTTGTAATACGGACATTCAACTTAAGGCATTATTCTTATGTTTTGTGTTTTCCATGAAAGTCTTGGAATATTAAATTTAATAGCTCACTTTGTTTCTTTTACGAAGTTCAAGGTGGTCGGAATATTTTCCGGTATTCTTCCGCAATTTTGATTGTTTTGCTAACTTTTTCAATGATCATCCTTGGGAAAACGGAGACAATGCTTGTTATGTACAATATCTTGCTTGGCATATGCCTTTTTAGTAGATCGTAGGTTCGAACCCAGTCAGGCGGTGAAGAAAAACATCGCGAGGAGACCGTATTATCCTAGGACCATAAATTAGAAGACATGTGACATCTACCAACCAGCACTGGGCCCGCGTGGTGGATCACGGCCCACTCCCTTTCACTAAGAGGAAGCTTGTGTACTAGCAGTGGGAACATTATAGGCTATTTATGATTTTGGTGGTACCTAGGTACTGTAACGAAACTGGTAATGGAACTGGAGAAAGAGAATAAATAACTGTTGCTAAAACTTATGACACATTCCTGAAAATAACAAACATGCTGAGTTCCGTGTTCAAAGTGAGAAGTCCACTCTCAGAATATTGTTTTGTACGTAGATAGATAATAATACTAAAGCACAATACTTTCAAACAACTCCCCCATAACAAAAATGCATAAGTAACATTTCTAAAACCATTCACATTCAAAACAGCATCCGAACAGAATGGCCGTCAGTTTGCAAAGGCATTCATTTAGTGAATAGTGTCGCGCTGAGATGCTTACGATAGCGGCGGAGGAAGCTGCCCGTCTGGAATGTACGAGGGACGCAGATGTATAGACATGATGGAAATTGTAAGGTAGGCAGCCATTGACGAGCTTGCAGTGGATTTGTGACTTGTAGGGTTTGACAGTAGTGTATGGGAATGTACTGGAGATATAGATGTATACAGTCGATGGAAATAATTGTAGTAAGTGCGTAGGAACGCTGATGCCAATTATTTCCTTGCGTCTGTTATTTGTGATCATTCAAATTTGACAGTTAATTTCGTTCAGCGCTTGAAATTTCATTGCGAGGCCTATGTCTAGTCTTTATGTACAACTCCACGTCATCATCATCATCATCATTTCAGTCAAAAGACGTCCACTGCTGGACATAAGCCTTCCCCAAGCTCCGCCACTTCGACCGGTTCTTTGCTTCCCGCATCCAGCGGAATTCTGCGGTCTTTACAAGGTTATCGGTTCATCTTGTGGGCGGCATTCCAACTCTTCGTATTCCGATACGCGGTTGCCACTCAATTCTACGTATTTTTTTATTACAACTTGGTTCCCCTATTTTTTTCCATACCATTACCTTTTTAATGGGTTAAAAACAAGAGGCCACTTCCAGTGAATCATTTTAAAGCAAGTAGTGCCCTGTGGCGTTAGGTGTTCACTATCCAAGCCCAGTCCTTTACCGTCATGCTCTGCCAGATAAAGAGCTACCTTCTGCGATGTTGTAAGTATTACAACTGGTCACAACTGGAGCAGTAGGTATGGTAGGCTGTATGTGTAAGAACACCATTCTGTCAATAATATGTTGGAGATTTTAGTGCAGTAGAAGGTCGTTAGCCTGTCTAAGAATGCCGCTTTGGCAAAATCATTATAGGATAATATCATGTTTAAAAGCGTAAAATGGTGACAAACCGACAATTCATAATATTATCTGCGTAGACAGCACGAAATTCATCTGTTTGATAGTTTTGTATGGAAATTCGTAAAATGGTCCTCAAACTATGAATTGCTTTATTAATTAAAGGTAAATTTCAAATAGCAGAACCATAAGAGAATTCAGGAAATGAATACTTTTAGAGGAATCGCTTTTTGTGGCGTTTTTAGACAAGGTTTTTGGCCCTGAATGGTAGCAGAAGTATTTGGGAGATTCCAGAAACGATGTGGTACATTCCTCTATAAACTCACCATTTTCAGGACTTATTCTCCAGACATAGAACAGTCTTTAGTGCCAAATTATGCAAATGTTACGGAAAATTTGAAAGTAGACGTTTTGGTACGTTAATCGTGAACAAATAGAAGTTAATGATCCATCCGGGGCAACTGCTATGCTAAGTCACGATGAGGCCACGGAAATGTGTTATGAGGACGATTTAACTTGTAAAGAAACCTTACCGATAAGTAACCAATTTAATAAGAAATAGTGGGGCTAGGACAAACGTCAAAGATTCTATTTTAAAGAGATGTATAGCTGAGTGCGATTGTCGCAACCCAGTGCTGGGCACGCCACGATAGTGGCGGTAAGTCCCCTCTTTGAGGAGTGGCTTGAGAGGCGGCACGGCGTCCTCACCTTCCACCTGACGCAGGTCCTCACCGGACACGGTTGTTTCGGGAATCCCAGGCTGATTTCCAGCCACCGTAGGCGCGGGCTTGCGTACGGCGAGTAATGGGTAGCTCGCTGTCCGGTAAGGACCAAGCCCGAGTCAATGGCGTGCGGTGCGTTCTTCCACGCGTGCATCAAAGAGATATCAGCACCAACTGGTGGGGGCCTGCCAGGGGTGCGGGTTGTTCGAAAGAGATACCGTGACCCCTGGCACACAGGCAACTGAGGGAACACGGGTAGGTTTTAGTCAGTAAAAGTCTGACACGCCCTCCTGCTCCACCCAGAGCGGGAGTAGTTATTTGATGATTTCCCTCGGAAAAAAAGAGATGTATGGCTACATAAACATATATGCCCGCTCTCTGCATTACCTATTATTAAGCTGAACGAAAGAAGTCAGAAGCCTTAGTTATCCCACTTTCTTTATAGTCGGCTGTCTTTGTCATTTTTCGCTAGATCTGTCTATTTTCTTAGACTAAACGGAAGAAATCAATAAAGTTACATGAACTCTAAATAAGTTTTACTTTTGAACTTTGGTATGTCTGGAAATTAACAAACCGTTACAACTTTGAATAGAAGATGACATTTAGATAAACTGTCACTCGGTATTCCAAGTTCAAATGGAGTTTTGTGTCTTAGGTAATGGAAGATAAAGCAACGTCGATTGTTTTCGGAGAAATGTCAAAGTTTCGAGATATCAAAGGACAGCTAACTGTACCTATGTTTACAAATAAAGCATTCTGATTGTTAATGTGAGTATCAAAAATCTTTCATCTTTTCCTATACAAGCTTCAACACCCTATTATTTACATCCATACGCTTATTTGTGCCTATTTCCTTCCTCGTGGCTATCTTGGCGTATCAAAATCGGTTAAATATACAGTCAAAGTTACTTTTCCATTTTCATAATATTACCAGTAGATTTGTGCAGAATAGTTAACTGGGAATCCGAAATCCTTTCTTTCAATACAGTTGATATTACAGCGACCTATGAGTGATTTAATTTGTAAAATGTACCTAATTAACGATCTACGTATGTGTTTCATGAGGAATGTTTGTACATTCATATTTTGGAAGCATAATACCACTGAGCGCGGTATTCAACGGTTTTATTAATGAAATACTGGAGTAAATCTCATACATACCTCGCGAAAATACCAACGATCTAGTGCTTGGCTGAAAAAAATAGTACTTTTGTTTGTATTTAATGAAATAATCACGAAAAACTACTATAAATGCGTTGTTGCCAGCCCGCGTGGAATGAACGCTCTTTATAAGATGAGTTCGTTTTTAGTTGACGCTCTTACGCTTTTGGGCGGTTTTGATTGTATTGAGTTCATGGTCTTTACAGTCTAGTTTTTGCCTGGTCTTTCGTTTACACAATTTGTAGTAACTTAGTGGGTATCCAGTGTGAGACTGTGTTGCTCATTATATTCATTGCAACTCAAAAATGCTCCCAAATCTCATTTGCAACTCCCTCAGTTTGTTTCGCTTCGTTACATTTGTCTCTACAAGTTGTTAACAGTACCAGCCCTTAGGGAGATAGTACATTTTATTTCGTTGCTAACTTTTATCACTAGCTGACAAGTGACAACTAACTTAAGTCTGGCAAAACGAATTATTAGTTCCCAACTTTAAGTGAGAAGATTTTTAGAGGAACGTTGGATTTTCTGAGTACTATGTAGGGATAGCAACAGTGTTTGTAATTTTTGGCGGTAGTTAAATTATTATTTTTAAAGATTATTGAGTAACCAATGTAAACTGTTAAGGTTATTGGAGGCCAAGAAATTAGGTAATGGGCCCGCAAAATAGTACAAGTTTTGAGAACATTGTGAAATCAGAAATTTCTTTCATAATGTTGAGAAAAATTCTTTTGGGTCCACTTGACTTGGGTAAAATAATTTGCTGTAAAAGAAGTTAACTTCCTTCCAAAATTAAAAAAAAAATGTGCCAAGAAATCTTATCTATTTATGTAACCAACTTTCTTTTTGCAATTTATCCAAAACGAATTCTGGAATAACAAGCGTTTCTATGGGCCTTTTAATAATTTATTTTGGTCACGTTTATACGAACATATCTTACTCGTTATCTTTATAGGGGCCGACCCTAAAACTGAACTGTGCAGAATATTATAATTACATTAGTTATGAACCCTATACTGTAAATTATGATAAAATTAAAGTTATTCGATTAATAATAAAAGCTGGCTTAGGATTTTTAGACCACAGTCGCACTGACGATGATGTAAAAATATTTTTATTTATTTATTAAAACTTAATGCACAAGTAAAAAATACTGTACAAAGGCGGACTTAATGCCTGAGGCATTTTCTACCAGTCAACCTTAGGGTGATGCAGAGAGAAAACATGGCAGGTACAACATAAGGAATAGGTTACTCGAAAAATAGTAGGTACATACTAATACATAGATACATACATACATATACAACGTATCCCAGAAATCAACGTCAAGCCAAAAACGGGCCATAGGTCAACTCATGACAGTTATTAGAAAAATAAAATAAAAAATCTTGGTCATCAACTTTAGAAATTTTATGGATACAAAAATAAATCTCAAAAAGTGACACCCTGTGATGATCTTTCAAGTCCTGTGACTACAAATATTAACTTTTCGTCAGTTTTATTCCTGTGATGTAACCATGAATAGCCCTATAAATTACAGTTAAAAGTTAAAACATAACTGCCTCAGTTTTAAATAAAATATTAGATTTTTGCCCAACATTGAATTCAAAATTATTACATCACCCAACTTTAACCGCGTGTACTGTAAAAAAAATGTACTACACTATTTTGGCAAGTAACTTTAAAAGTTGGCGCGTTTAGTCTGGATTTTAAAATAGTATGCCACTTACTAATTGCTACTTCGTAATTGAGGAAAAAAGTAATTTGTTACTTTTAGGTGCATTTGAAAATAAATTTCAGTTGTTGGATTTCTTTAGTTATTTTACCAAGTTTTATAACAAATGTTCGAACTGTTTGCCTTCAGCTGCAATGCAAGCTCTACATCTCTTTAAAAATGATCGCGTAATAAGACGGGCGTATCTTCTCAAGTTGATATATTTAGCGGCTTTTGCAATTCTTTAGCGCAGCTCGTCTAAATCTTGAACTGGCTTAGAGTACACGTTATCCTTTATGTAGCAGTGCATTGATGATCTAGTGCGCGAAAAAATCTTGTAGCGATATTTTTATGTCCGTGCAAACGTAAACTTATAGTTAGTTAGTTAATAAAATCTGCGTTCTGGCCATGACGAAATTTCTAAAAACAATCCACTAAAGGTAATTATGACTATAACTAAACAAAACTTAAACGCTTAATCAAAGGCAACTCCTCATACGTCAAAAACACAGTCAAAGTTAAAACATTCAAGACGCACCTAGGTTCTTCATTAATCGGCAGCGAAGCAATTAGCAAGTTGTGTGAACGAGGCACAGGGATTCACTAGTTTACATTACAAGGTGCCAACATGGTTTAGGCGGGCCCTGTATTACACAAATTCAAACGTGGACGCTCAACTATGTTAGCCGGGATTAGATTTAGTTTGAAGCTGTTTAAATCACGGTTTCTCAGTTAATTAAGAAAATTCGGTAGGTGCCCAGACAGCCAATTTTTTTGGTATTATTAAATAAAAAATTGTAAGAAGGTGAACCTCAAAACGACCTTTTTTTGAAAGTGGAATTTAATAAACTGGCTGGTCGCCAATAAATATTTAATTAAAAAATTAATCGTTTTCTTTTTAAGTTATTATAGGCATTTTGAAACATTTTTTTTCGTGCAAACCAGCCAAAGGTTTTACTACAATTGATTATAAATGTAATGTTAAACCTCTTTGCTAGAAAATATTCTAAGCAAGAGCCACACAGAGATGTACGAACAAACCTTTTGTTCGTACATCTCCTCTCATCTCTCGTCCGTCATCAATATTAAATGAATGAAACGCAAGATAATGATTCAGTTATTAAATACGGATTTTTTTAAGCTTCCATAGAAAGTTTGTAAGTACCTAATATTCAAACTGTCAGGACCCTAATTTTGTAATTCCAAAGATTTGAAACAGGTGTCTAGTACCTATCTGCAATGAGTTAATACTCCTATGAAAATAACTTAATCTTAATGTCTTCTCGAATTGAATGATAATTGAGTATTCAACTAATCCTATTGATGACTTACAGACTGTTTAAATTGCATCAACAAAACGGTTCTTCTGAAAAGGGGCGTTAATTCTTTAAGCTGGAAGGTATTGAATGCAAGGGCAATGCAGGCATTGCCCTTTACATCAACTAATTCTCGTTGTGTCCTTAGCACAAATATAGATAAGCAAAATCACTCTAAATCTCGATTCCACCACAGCTGGGACGCAGGCATCTGTGAGAGGGAGCGGGCCGTACCACCACATGGGCTGAGTGCTGATCGGTGGATGCCAAAAGTCTTCGACTTCTTGGTTCTAGCACATGACGTGTGGCATATAGCCCATTTGTGTTCTGGGTTGGCGGGAAATAAAACCACTGGCGACTTCTTGCTTCTATATTTGGAGTACTTACTTCTGGTAGGTCGCCGCTGAATGTGTCGAATGGCAAAAATATTTTTATTTTTATACAATTTTGATAAGGACTCAAAATCTATTTCACCTATCATAATCCTAAAAAAGCGCGCGTCAAGCGTCAGCCAATCAGAGCGAGGCACAATATTACCTTACCTTAAAAAATTTACCTTAAATACCTCGAACCTTTACCGCAACGAGGACCGCGCTACGTTATTTGCGTTTTTTGCTAACTTTATTACATATGCATAGGTAAAACTATATAAAATTGGACTCTATGTAATAAAGACTATCTAAGAAAATTATAAAATCAATCAAAACAACATGGCCACCGTAGGCGCGGGCTTGCGGGCGGCGAGTAATGGGTAGCTCGCTGTCCGGTAAGGACCAAGCCCGGGTCGACCGACGGCGCGTTCTGTTCCACGCTCGCCTCAAAAAGATGTCAGCACCTACTGGTGAGGTCCGCAATGGCCGATGCTTGCCAGGAGTGCGGGTTGTTCGAAAGAGATACCGCGGCTCCTGGCACACATGCAACTGAGGGAATACGGGTGGTTTTTTAGTCAGTAAAAGTTTGACACACCCTCCTGCTCCACCCAGAGCGGGAGAAGTTATTTGATGATTTCACACTAAAAAAAAAAACAAACAAAAAAATATTAAATATAACATAAACACTTAAAACTACTGCTTACCCCTAGTACAAGATTACACAACTATACGAATTACTAAAACTATGGTAAACTATTCTCTATGAGTGTCTATGTATCACTTTATATACACTATTCTGTTATGTACACTGTTCTATCACTTGTCCCGCACATTCCGGTTTCCTCACCACAAAGAATCTTCGTCAAAACGTAACATGTAGGCTATGCGTGGCTTTAGTTGAAGATTGCCCGTGTCTCCATTCAGTTCCTGTGACATTTACAATATACATACCTACCTCACTGAAGCATTGTCACTAACAACAGAACCACGTCTCATTTCCGTACAAGATGTAACACAAGTATGGTGATTAACGTGTCGCGACGCGGACACATCGGGTATTCATGGCGCTCTTTATTGCGGAGAGATGCCCATTCATAATAGCAAATGAAATGGGAACATGAGTTGAAGCAACGTCTATTGAAATTGAAACTGTAATGAAATAAAGTTTTGAATGTAGACGGGTTTGGTTTTTATGATTTTCGCAAAATACTGGGCCCAATTCAATTGGAATGTGAAATTTCGTATCAATGTTGAAACATGATGAAACGAAAAAAACATATATTTCTGAACTCATATTTGAAGCACAAATTTAAAAAGACCCTGCTTAATTTTGTAACTAAATATTTATATTAATACTAATGTTACATGTAAAAATAAATTAAAACAAGAAAGGAGTTATACGGTATGGTCGACATTGTTTGTAAAAGCTGAAAAGCTAACAGATGATTGGCCTTATTGCTTCTAATCTGATTTATCAGACTTGTTTAAAAAAAGAATAGAAATTGGTAGAGGACGACAATACATTATTTTGTTAGGACCATTTTTATAAAGAGAACAAATACAAAGTGCACGTCTGATCCGTATGTGGTGATCTTGTTTGTTATGTTTCATTTATTTTTTAAGAGACAAAAGAGGCCTGCTTACTGCATGCAAATAGTAAAAGCGGTAACAAATTACAGCAACGTATATATAAATGTACTTTAACTTTATGTAATGTAATATTTATGTAAACACTGCGAACCACATCGTGAATATAAATTCTGGAACCAATGGACAGGCACGGTTTTCTCTAATGTTATAAACTGTCATACAGAAAATAATGAAATAAACACTTAAGGGCCATAATATCCTCATCTCCCGTTTGTATGCTAAAGCACGACTGCCGCCTGCGCCCGCGCAGGGCACCTCTGAGCCTTTATCTCAAAATGGGGATATTCCTTTCATTAATTTACAATTGTGCTTCGGCGATTCTGTAGTACCTCTAACTATCTATTTTTCAGTGTATTTTTTTTTCCAAATAACGAAGCCGTTTAGTAGGAGTATGGAATATAAGCCAAAATATTGCGTGTTGGAAAATATATTTTTACAGCAAAAGTATTAACCATACAAAAAAAGTACTTCGGGCAAAATGATCTATATGAATCTATAGCAAAATCATATATTTTTCAAATCTTCAAGACAAGCCGTTAATGAGCAGTACGGTTCATAAAGTGACCGTGTTACGGTACCAAACGGGACGTAGGCCCTTAAGAGACAGAAAAATGGCTTCTAGCATCCTCATAATAAATACCTATGTATGTATGTATGCTTCTGAGAACATTCTAATTTTCTATTAAAGCAAGCAATCTAGGTATTATTTGAACACAACCGCCCAAAAAAGGGCCCTGCTAAATAGGCCAAGGGCGGAAATAGATGTTTTTAATTAGACTTGAACCTTGAAATACGTAAATTAGTATGCAATTTTATAGGTACCTAATTCACTGTCAAATAGGATTACTAAATAATTCAAAAACGTTTGCACTGCATAAAATACTGCCACATTGCTTCTTTTTTTTCGCAAAGAAACTTTTTTGCTAAATCTCTTTAAACTCCGAGCTTAAACATTTTCTTTTTTAATCTCTAATCTGTGGTAAGTGCACAAGTCATGTTTGAAATAAGAATATAGAGAAAAATATTTTGAGAACAACAGTTAAAATAAACAATGAGGTTGAGAAAATATAATTTCAAAAAATGTCGAGGTATAACTTTTTTTCGTGTTTTTTATGGAAAGTCTCAAAGCGATCGTTAATCCTGGTTGGAATAAGAAGCGCCGTATTTTATAGTTGTAAGTACACTTACAACGAGAAAATACGGATGCATCGCACATTTTGTTTGGATATTTTTGTCAACTTATGATGTAAATATTGTTACGAGCTTCGGGTTCGTGACAATTAAAAACTGCCAATAAAAATTACCAAAATCGACACTTTAATCAAACACACTAATTACAATAAACAATTTCACTGATGATCACTCTTAATCGCACTGAAGGTCACTTCAAATGTTCTCGCCTCTATCGCTTATTCAATACTACCCCGATCCCGATCCGCTCCCGCCTTTTATAGGGCCATAGAACATTCGGGAATCGAACCATCTCGAATCTTCGAGTACATAACCGGCCCCGACTGATCGGATGTTGATAATTCTAGTATCGAAATTGCTAGATACATCTTGACTCAATTAATTCTGCTACTCGATACTAGATGGCGCTAGTGGTAACGAATTACTTTAGCTTTAGCGCGTAACACTGCCCCCTCCTAAGACATGCTCGTCCCGAGCATTTTCGGCCCCATAGTAACGCGCCAGTCGATCCACATGGACGATCATAGGAGTACCTCTTACACCTTTCTGTATCCGGTACGTTACGTCATTGATCTTTGTCACAATCCGGTACGGTCCGTCCCATTTAGCTTGAAGCTTAGGAGATTTCCCTTTGCTGCGGACTGGATTGTGCAACCACACTAGTGAACCTTCGTCAAACCCTTTATTGTTCATTTTGCGGTCATAACGGGTTTTCATCTTTTCAGACATTTGCTGGCCTGATTGTCTGACGTGCTCATAAATGTCGTTCATCTTGTTCCGCAAGTTCGCATAATCGGTTATACTGCGTGGGGCATCAGGTGGTATTCCGGTGATCAGGTCTGCAGGCAGCCGTAATTCTCTTCCAAAGTTTGCGAAAGCTGGAGTCACCGATGTACTTTCGTGAACAGCGCTTCGATACGACAACAAAAAAGGTTGTATGTGTTTGTCCCAATCCCGTTGCCGATTTTCCACAACTTTTGCTAGGTACCTCTCTAATGTCTGATTAAATCGTTCCACCATTCCATCCGATTGTGGGTGGTAAGAAGTTGTTCTTGTTTTATGAGTACCCATAACTCGACAAGTTTCCTGGAATATTTGGGACTCAAAATTCCTTCCTTGATCACTGTGAATCTCTAAAGGTTCTCCAAAACGACAGAAGACTTCATGAACTAATTTATCTGCAACTGTCGAAGCTTCTTGATTTGGAATGGCGAAGACTTCCGGCCACTTAGTGAAGTAATCCATCACAACCATGAAATACTTGTTACCACCTTCACTTTCCGGAAACGGCCCCGCAACGTCAAGGGCTATCCTCTCCCATGGTGCACCAACATTGTACAATTTCAATGCACCTCTACTACGAGTCTGAGGTCCCTTTACAGCTGCACAACTTGTACATTTGCGACACCAGTCCTCGACATCGTCCCGGCAGTGGATCCAGTAAAACCGTTCTCGTATCTTCAGTAGAGTTCGTTTTACTCCCAGATGACCTCCTGAACAACCATTATGGTACAGCTGTAGAACATCCGGTACTTGAGCTTTTGGGACAACCATTTGCAAATGACAGCTGTTTCCCCGAGCATTTTCCCATTTGCGGCACAGGACTCCATCCTCAATTACCAAGCTGTCCCATTGGGCCCAATAGCTCTTTGTGATCGAACTCATTGCTGAGACGTCGCTCCACCTGGGCTTAGGAGCTCTGCCCTTCATCCACTCCAGAATCGGCTTGATGTCTGAATCTTCCTGCTGTGCACGTTGTATGCTTTCCTTCCACTCGTTGCTGAGGTCTGTCCTGAACATCCTCACAGGTACCACTTCCTTACCCTCCTGCCTAGTACAATGCTTGCAGTCTTCAGGACAAGATCTTCTTGACAATGAATCTGCGTTGCCATGAGATTTCCCGCTGCGATGTTCGACCACAAAGTCGTATTCCTGCTGCTGCTGCTGGGCGGTGCTGTTAGCCGCCCTACCCTCTGGGAACCGGCCATCTTCCCTTTCTGCAGTTCGCTTAGGGCAACTGGATCGAAGGTGGCCCCTTTCCCCACAGCCGTAGCACCTAGGGCCGTATCCTTTATTACGGTCGCGAACTGTAGCCGCTACAACCTCCCTGACGCGAGGGGTACGATGATCCTGCCGCACAGCTTCCACCTCCAGTGCATGAGCCAAGGCGTCCTTAAGCGTCCCGTGGTGACCGAGCCTCACAGCAGCTCGAACTTCAAGGTCGCGGATGCCGTCGATGAATGCCTGCACCAGGTTCCCATCAATAGGCGCAGGTACGGACTGGTATGCTTTACGAACCAGCTTCTCCACTTCAAGGGCCCACTGCTGCAGGTTTTCGTTACTGCGTTGCACACGATCCTTGAGCTGCGCACGAAACACGTGTTCCAGGTGAGCGTCGCCATATCTAGCCTCCAATGCCTCTAGGAGCTGCTCGTAAGTCACTTCCTTACCGAGAGCTTCCAGAACATTTAAAGCCTGGTCGCGCAGTCCTAGGGTGAGGGCGGTCATGGCCTGACTGTTATTCCACCCGTTCGCCTTCATGACAGCCGCGAACTGAATTTTGTAGGCCGACCAGGAAGAAGTCCCGTCGTACGGCGGCACTTTGAATCCACGTAGCGAAGGTGTTGTAGCTACGGGAGCTGCGGTTCCATCCCCAAGTTTAAGGTTACCCAATTCCTGCTTCACATCAGCAATGACGTCACTAAACTTGCTGATCCGAGTTTCAGCTTCTGACAGGCGGTTGTCATGCTGGGCAACCTTCTCCTTCACCTCCTTCATATCTTTCCCGAAGGCTGCGTGAAGGTCCTTCATGAGGAGCATCTGCTCTTCCTGGCGGCGCGCCTGCTCCTCCTTATCCCGTTGGAGCTGTTCTTCCAACCGACGAGCCTGTTCCTCCTGTCGGCGGGTCTGTTCCTCCTTATCGCGCTGGAGCTGTTCTTCCAGCCGACGAGCCTGTTCCTCCTGTCGGCGGGCCTGTTCCTCCTGTCGGCGGGCCTGCTCCTCCTGTCGGCGGGCCTGCTCCTGCAGCATCATCATCAGAGCAGCAAAATCTGGCGCTGATGATGCTGGAGCAGCTGTAGACGGGCCGGCCTCCGTGGTCGGTAGCTGACCCTCCGACGTCTGTGGCAGTGCTCCACCGAATCGCCTCTGATCCGTCTCCTGCTGGCGTTGACTCCGGGTACGGATACCCTCCATGTCGTCTTTAGGTAAAATCGGCATGATTTTAATCCCACTTCTGACACCAATTGTTACGAGCTTCGGGTTCGTGACAATTAAAAACTGCCAATAAAAATTACCAAAATCGACACTTTAATCAAACACACTAATTACAATAAACAATTTCACTGATGATCACTCTTAATCGCACTGAAGGTCACTTCAAATGTTCTCGCCTCTATCGCTTATTCAATACTACCCCGATCCCGATCCGCTCCCGCCTTTTATAGGGCCATAGAACATTCGGGAATCGAACCATCTCGAATCTTCGAGTACATAACCGGCCCCGACTGATCGGATGTTGATAATTCTAGTATCGAAATTGCTAGATACATCTTGACTCAATTAATTCTGCTACTCGATACTAGATGGCGCTAGTGGTAACGAATTACTTTAGCTTTAGCGCGTAACAATATTTATATAAAACCTAGAAGTTACGTAAGGTAGTTAGGTTAATTTTGGACTTTGGCTTCCAAAATTTAATAATTTATTATAATAATATGTAGAAATTCTAAACCAACACGACTGTAAAAATCAGTAACCAAATACTCATAGTTAATAAAATGACATTGCTCTTTGTTACTCGCTTTAAATCTTTGTTCTTGTCCTTCATATTCTGCTGTAACAATCCCCCTCCTTCTCCATTGTAGATTTTAACCCATTATATAGTTCAGTGAACAGTGTTATCAAACTGCGTTCGATCGCAAACTGTTCCAGTCTTTCCTCCAGTGTAAAGTGGCGCTGACGTCACCAGCAGCCATTATCTACGTAGCGACTAGTTGGCTATCATTTAGTTAGTGTATCTCGGTTACATCGGCCTGTAGGGCTGTGGTGTCTAGGCTTTTTAGGGCTTCGTACAAAGGGTCTAAATGGAACCCTTACGGAGTGTATCTGTACGTCATGATCGATTGATTTCAGTACTTACTTTTTCACTTTAGTAATCCTTACTTCCTTATTAATATTATAAACGCGAAAGTTTGTATGTATGGATGTTTGTTACTCTTTCACGCAAAAACGGCTGAACAGATTTGGATGAAATTTGGCATACAGATAGATTGTAACCTAGATTAACACATAGGATACTTATTTTATCCCGGTAGTACGTTCCCGGGGGATAATAGTTTTCAATACCTATAGAAACAAATAAGAAATGTTTACTTAAATAAGTAGATTTTTTGTAAATTGGTATTCTGAACGAAGTACCAGGTTGTCATAACTTGCTAGGAGCTCACCTAACATAGTTGTGTCAGCTAGAAAACGCTTTATGCCTTCGAAGTACCAGGTTGGCATAAATCGGTAGGAGCACACTTATAATAATAGTGTCAGCTAGAAAACGCTTAATGCCTTCAAAGTACTAGGTTGTCATAACTCAGTAGGTGCACACTTAACATAGTTATGTCAGCTAGAAAACGCTTTATGCCTTCGAAGTATTCCCGTAAGATAATTTCCGACCTCCGCGCGGGCGAAGCAGCTAGCAAAAGCTAGTTTACTATAAGTAAAATGGAATGAATATCGCTTTACAATTATTATTTTGAAGTGAAATACATAAATCAATATAAATAACTTATTTTCACCACTGCAATGAGTATAACGTTTCTTCCGTGAGTTTTACTAAGAAGTACTGGCCATGATCATAGGTTCGAACCCAGACAGGCGCTTAATTTACTTTCTTTAAATATTTTTATCACCACTGCTGTCAAAACAGTGAAAGAAAACATTATAAAAAAAAAAAACATTTATTTCAGGCTAAACCCATATTACAAATCAAAATAAAAATAAAATAAAATAAAATACAATTAAATTTAAAAATGCTGCCACAGAAAAAAATAAAATGTCATTAACAGAAAATTAAATCAAATAAAATCACAGAATTGGAATAAAATAATATGTCAAAAAAAAGGGAACCGGCATGTCCTAGAACCAAGAATCGAAGACATGTGACATCTACCAACCTGAACTAGGCTCGCGTGATATATATAGCCCACTCCCTTTCGGAGAGAGGAGGCATGTGTCCCAACAGTGGGATTATTATAGGCTGATTATTAATTATGAATTGACTGGTCGCACGGTTACTAGTATGTATTTATATACAAACACCGTACGATCAGCAAATTACTTAAAATATATTTTTGTTACAAGTACCTTGCAATCAGTAAATTATAAGTTTATAACTTGCTAAATAATTTGCATAACTATCACCAAGTACCCATGTTTATTGTGTGTTAACTATATGTTGTTAGCAGTGGAAACTATGTAAAATCTGTGTTAAGCTTTGAAAGGTGTATTACTAGCCTCATAAAGTGCCCCAAATTATAATGAGTTAATGTACCTTAGGATAAGTGCATTTGTTGATTGTTTCTGTTCGATAAATAAAGATATTTGAAATTAACTATGAAAAGAGTATTATAATTATATGCACCACTCACCACAAGCACCAAACGCCGAAATAAAGAACACAAACGGAGTTGCTGGCAAAATATACAAGAATACAAAATGTTATATTGGCGATGGCGTGTTCCTGCTCTCAGAAAGTCGTCAAGATTAAGATAATGATTCATATCATCTCAGAGTGGCCCAAGGCAACATTCAGAATTTGAGGAATCTTATTCAAGTTTATGTTAAAACTTTTGCAATACATTCATATTCATGATTGTTTACAGTACTTTACGGTACGTAAGTCTCGCAGATAGAATAAACAAAAAAAAAAATGTTTGCTTTTGCATAAAATTGTTTTTGGAGCGACTTGTGGCTATGTAATAATAGACGCACGGATCAATCGATTAGGTTAAGCTAGCAGGTCCTAGGACCAACCGCGGCAAGCGAGGGGTCTTAGTACTTAAAGATGGCTACCTAGGTAGCCATCTTTAAGTACTAAGACCCCTCCGTGCTTCGTAAAGCATGTTAATCCGTTGGTCCCGGCTGTCATTTGTGGATCTTTCGTAGTCGTTACGGGTCGTCAGAAGCACGAAAGTCTGACAACCAGTCTTACCAAGGGGTATCGTGTTACCTAGTAACTGGGTTGTGAAGGTCAGATAGGCATATAAATTCACCATATTATATTCTCCATATAAATTATTGGTATTCAGCTGCATCCGGTTAGACGGGAAGCCAACCCCAACATAGTTGGGAAAAAGCAGGCAGATGATGAGGGATAAGATAATTTTTGACCATCCTTACGTTTTCGAAAATAGGATCGATTGTGCCTACAGTCATAATTATTTTACTTCTGATTCTATATTACTCTCAAAATCACAGTGATCTTGATCGTTACTATATAAGGTTGCAGCAGTCAGAGGTAAAATAACTGAAAGGACTGTATTTCAAAAACGGAACGATGATGGCAGAGTGTCATAATTATGTTGTACAAATCCGATACAAATGACTGTCAAATTGACACTAATTTGGAACAGATTTTTTCAAAATCAATGACGTCATCATTTAATTTCAGTTGGTATTTCGGATCTTCTCATATCGCCAGCCCTAATATGAGTACAGTAGGTAACAGGATGTGCGAAGTAACAACTTTTGTTTTGACCTCTGCCAACTCGTAATAGAGTTTGAACCCTTTAACAGAGTTTGTCATTGTCTGCGGTCGCCGCTTATCGGTACAAATCTGAATAAAACTGTTTGACGGGTGTTTGTCATTCATTTTGATTGATGACACCATTATTTTGTAACTTTTTGAGCAAAAATTTCGAGGAACGCGAGAATACGCCATGTCAGGTCAAGTTATGAGATTTCAAACAAATCAAATATACGCTAAAAAAGTAAGGCGTATTATAAATGTACCGAACAAAAATACAAATAAAAGCTAAACTACCACTGAATAAAAATGTTTCACACTGCTTCATTTCAACACCAATTTTATACAACGTATTTTTTCTGGCTCATAAAAATCCACAAAAATCACATTTATAAGCCCACCAAGTTTTATTAAATTAATAAGTGAGCTGGCAAAAACTTGCCAGAGTAAGTTTAAAATTTATAAAACATCGTTACACCTACATGTTTTAAGGCCCTGGTAACTTTAAATATTGTCGTTATGACCGATAATAGTTCTTATTGCAATCCGATACGGGTTAAAATCTGTTGTAATAAATTCGAATAATAAATGAGCAAGCATTGCCGTAAAAATGCAAATAAAATCGTATAAAATTAGATATTAACTAATTAATAATAAATAATCCATCATTGGATGCAGTTTATTATTTGGAATTTTATAGTATATTTTTAATCATAATTGTTATTGAAGGGATAAACTGGTTTTGATGATTTTTTTGATGCATTAAAGTATGTTTAATTATGTTTCGAGTTCCATCCAATAAGACTTGAAAATCACATATTTTTTTGCTTTTAAAATTATTTACGGTTAAAGAGATATACTGGTTTGAAAAACCACCTTTTTGTGCGTTTTCAAGAAATCACCGCCTTAACGAGATTCGGCAAAATTACAGGAATAAGTAAATACGTAGTATTTCTTATAGTGGGAATTTTCTTTGCGACAGTCGCTAATGTGTCGTCGTGGGGCCATAGAGAGTCTTAAACACATGAAAGAGCATATTATAATGTATACTTCGAGACAGTAATATCATTATAGTGAGTGTACAGGTTTTTTGAATCGGTAATTATACTCTGTAAGATTTGGGAGCTAATTAAAAGCTGTACGTCTGGCTTATTAAATTACCAAGCGGTACCTCATTGTTAATATTCTCCTTTGTCATCGTGATTTTCCACGTAACAGCAGACTGAAATATTGTAGACTTGCTAATTAATTACAAACTCAAATCTGTTGTAAGCAGATTAGCGATTTCCATTTTGTCGAAATATTTTGTTGGATGGATGATGTGGCAACTAGTAATGAGATCGCCAGGTTCATAATACTGTTTAAGTTAAGGTCGTTTGAATAAGTTACTCACATTTAAAGACCACTTATTTAGTCTAGACTTTATATTTCTGGAGATAAGAGATGTTTGTAATTTCCTCCAATACTATCAACTATAGCTAGCTGGGGACAAGTTAAGCAAATCTTGAGCTGCCCGCATCTAAAGGATTCCCAGACTCATCCCAGACTCTTCCCACATTCTTCAATATGTCGTCGGTCCAGTCTACCATGCGGGTGGGGGCTACCAGCTCTTCATCTTTCGACTAGCGTTCGTCACTCGACAATTCTTCGGCTCCGTCTGTTATTCGTTCAAATACTGCTGTGAAAAAGGTTGAATGTGTTTCAGCCGACGTTGCCTTCTGTTGTTGTTAGCACTGTAGCGGCACTACAGAAAAATACTTCGCAACGATATTTAAAAACCCAAAAAGAAAAATGGTGCCATCTACAATGCCACAGGCGAACTACGCAAGACTCACGTCACACAAAATCCTGCATCGCGCAATCAGAGTTTACCGCGCGACTCGCATAGGTACAACATCCCGACATCAACCGTCGGGCAGTAGTCCACCAGACACAATATCCGTCTGGTCGGAGGATCCTCCCCTTTCTACAGAGTATGAGCGAACTAACACCCTGTACCTCATACCTGTATAGCACCATGAAGGATATTTTTGCTTTCCCTCTATAAAATCCTACATCCTCTGTATAATATAAAACATAAAACTAATTTTCAGGTGCCATTACTGAATAAGTGACAAAGCGTGGACGACTATAGACATATGCGTATATAGACACATTGTTTGTAGACTTATCACCGAACGTTCGAGCATACAAACACAATACCTTAAGAATTCAATTTTGGGAGCTTTTAACACGTAATCAAATTTGCGGTGCGTCGCCAAAACAATACTGTATTGTGACTTGTGCCTATGATGCAATAGTTTAAGTTTAATTCGCAGAATAAGGTAAGGTTTGGTATGGGAGGATATTCGATATTGTGGAGATATTAATGGATGTCAACTCCGTTGGGGAATTAAGTTAGATATAGAGGTATGCGGAACAGGGTGTAAAATTCACTCAATCTCAATATAAAAGGGAAGATCTTCGGACCAAACGGGTGATTTTTATTTTTTTTGGTTGGGAAATCATCAAATAACTTCTCCCGCTCTTCGTGTCCGACTTTTACTGACTAAAACCCACCCGTGTTCCTTCAGTTGCCTATGTGCCAGGGGCCATGGTATCTCTTTCGAACAACCCGCACCCCTGGCAGGCATCGGCTCTTGCGGACCCCACCAGTTGCAGGTGGCACTTATATTCACTCACTTACTGCAGCTTTTATCACTGGAAATAGCGACCATCAATAACTGTAATGATAATGTGGCGTCTAAAAATAAATTTGAAATAATCTAACGTAGAAAGTCTATGCTTGAGAAAAATACGACTATTAATATAAATATCAGTGTATTTTAATTATCTTTATAGGGGCAATTACTTACTTGTACATATATTTTTTTGCGATAAATAAACATCCTACAAAACAACAAAACACTATCAGCAGAGTAATAACAGAATGGAGTATTATATCTAAATGAAATAGCGTTAATGACAGTCATCCCAAATGCCTAGCTGGAATACAATTTGGAGAACCACGTGAAATGTTGGCTTCATCAGAAATGTCAAGTGTAGGTACACTCAATTTCTAAGCTCATCAAGCCTTTAGCAACTTTAACGGAACATTCAACATACATTGCGCGTTTCGTCAACTTTACAAAAAGCTTATAAAATATTGAAATATTTTTATTGATCTTGTAACTGTAAACGAATATGCATTAGAATCTAGTTTTAGAGTAAATTATAATGTGATACATATGAATAAAAATATGTTTTCTTTATTAAATTCAAAACTTTGACTATACCCGAATCGCTTTAACGTGGTAATAGCGGTCACTGCCTTTCCCTGATATTTGTCCGTAGGAACCCAAACAATAAAATATGTATGATTTTTCGATACTGGAACATGTTGAAGATCACGATAGGTGTTGATTCAGGACGTTAACGGACTTTCAACCTTTGAAATAAATAATGCTAGAAAATGTAGGGTCAACGACCACTGTTGCCACCTTAAAGCGATTCGGGTATACTAAGTACCTACATACTTACTCAGTGGAGATGGAATGTTATTTCTCTAACGAAAATTGGCGAAATAACTTTAATACAAACGACGACTAAACGCCGACAGACACTACGCCGACAGACTGAACCCCGTCAAGACTTTACTTCGACGGGACTCTTCGCCGACAGGGTTCATCAGCAACGCAAGTCACCGTAAAATTATAAATAGTGTTAGATTATAATCTATCTCGCGAGATTGTAATCTGTCGATAAATTGTGAACTGCACCATACTATAAAATAATAAATAAATAAATACTGCTTACCGACCGAATAGGTTAAGTTAGGTTGGAATTGCGACCAACCGCGCGCGAGCCGAGCGAGCGAAGCCAGTGGTGCCGCGGTAGTAGCCGGCGAGTGCTACTTCCATGTTAGTGGCAGTTACTTGACTATTTAGTAATAGCGCAAGGTACTATCCGTCTTGATGCCAGTTCACAATTTGACGGTTTCACTTCGATAGATTATAATCTACCGAAAAATAATGCGTTAAATTGTAAGCAGTATGTTATGGTTCACAATCTGTCGACAGTTTACAATCTCGCGAGATAGATTATAATCTAACGGTAATCTGATTATCGGAGATAAGTTGCGTCGCTGATGAGCTCTGTCGGCGATGAGTCCTGTCGGTGAAGTGTCCTGTCGGCGAAGAGTCCCGTCGAAGTAAAGTCTTGTCGGTGCTCAGTCTGTCGGCGTAGTGTCTGTCGGCTCTTAGTCGTACACTCACCCACACTGGGCCCAAGCGGTAGATTAAATACCACTCTCTCTCATTGAGAGGAGACATGGGTTTCAGCAATGGGAACACTATAGGCTGATCATATACGTTATGTAAACATGTTTTGCACACTTGTATGTTTTGTTATGTATTATGCCATTAGTAACATTTACTTTTACGTTTGATTTACTTCAACATCTGATATCTCCTTTACCTACTTGGATTTCTTCATTTTGGTTTAAAGAACTTTATTTCTCATAAGAACTTTAAAATAATAGTTCGATTATAATCAGATGCTTAAGTTAGTTATAACTAGTACTATTAATATTATATTAGTTACCTCTAGGATGTTGGAGACATTGTATTAGCATATTCTGTTTTATTATTTCTAATGTTGTGACGTATATTGCCTTAATCTACGTTTGAATGTGTTTACACTGTCACATTTTTTTATATTTTCCGGTAAATCATTGAACAGCCGTGCTCCTTCAACCAATTTTGTTTTTTTTTTTGTCATAATTAGTGCAAGTGTACGCTGGTTTTAACTGGATTTTGTTTATATTCCTTAAGTTGTATGTTATATTTTTCATTTGTAGGTGTACCGATGTTTGATTGTACAGATTTGGTGAGAATTAATTTTTAACACTACCAACTTGAACAAAAACATATTACACCTATCATATAAGCGTCGATGTACACCGTGCTGTTTGTTTCCCTCACTTCATTCTTAACCACAGTAGAAGCCAGGTGGCATCTTATCTCTGATCTAGCGAGCGATCGATCAGCCGGTAACGTTAGTACGCACACACACGTTAATTGGGCCCCCATTGTCTCTATTGTTATTGTCTCGTGATGAAAAGGCCTCCAGTGACTAAAATGTGATATGTTGCTGTAGGTTAGGGAAATAATATAGCCGCAGTTCTCTGTTGGCCTTGGTCAGCTATGAACTTACTTTTTACTTTACTTTAAGGTTGTTAATAAAATATTAGGTATTATAGTTTTTGCCTTTTTGGTTCAATGAGATGTTTCAAAGTGCCATAAAATTGGGATTCTTAGCATGGTACAATTTTTTTTTGGATTCATTGTTGGTCATAGATAACTGGTGGCCAAGTGGTAAGTCGTAAGTTCGATTGCTGACAGGCGCTATACTTTGTGTAAATTATTTCATCACCGCTGTTCTCAAAACGGTGAAGAAGAACCGAAAGTTCGAAGGCCCGTGAATTACGGCGCACTCTTTCTCACCCAAAGGAGGCCTGTGTCTTAGCTGTGGGAACATTACTGGCTGATTTTACTGTTCTTATACTACATGGTTTTTTAATTCAAATAATAAATAATAAAAAACTTCAGAAGGGAAGTTGCAAGTGTAGGTTTTAACCTGAATGAGTACCCAGTACTTAAATAGTAATACTCATACTGATAAATCATCTAGTAGTGTGTTTTAAAATTTTAATTAAAACCCATGTATCATTAAAAAATACACAGTAATGGAGACTATGACAAAGGTGTAAACTTAAAACAATATACATTATCACGTCGATGACGTGAACCCATTTTGCCCTTAGCTAAAATCACACAACGAGGCTAAAGAAGTTCTAACTTCAAAAATTATTTGTCTTAGGGTCGATTTATCAATAGTCAGAATAATTTTATGGGACGAATTAATCTGACGTACTAACCCCACAAGATCAACAGTTATCCCAACTGTATCATCGAAGATCGTTATCGGTTTTTATTTTATGGGACGAATTAATCTGACGTACTAACCCCACAAGATCAACAGTTATCCCAACTGTATCATCGAAGATCGTTATCGGTTTTTTTTTTTGTAATAACACACGTTTTTCCAATTCACTTAGACATTGGCAGAATAGTCGACATCGGCTTTGCTTGCCATATGAAAAATAGAATAGAATTAATCTGACAGTTTGACATATTTTCTATATAAAAGTTGTTAAACCGACATATTTATTCCTCAGAAAAAAGTTATCTGACTGTTGAAAAACCAGCTCTAAGTCTTTCATAAGTGTTTGTTTTGTTATTGGGATAAATTCATCTCCTCAACTACGGAATCCTTCATTGTGCGTGATCCAACACGCACTTGGCCGGTTTTTCTAAACATATACTTTTACCTTTTCAGCAATTAGGATTACGTATTCGCCGCGTACAAGATTAAACTTGTGAAATGTATACATGTACGCAAATAAGGATTTTCTTTTTCGTAAATCTGTTATATAAATCTTTTTAAGTAGCATTCATGTTGGCTTTTAAAAGATGTAAAGTATTTTATTTTAGTATTTCACGAAAACATTTTATTTGTTACGTTTTAAGTCTGAAACCAAGTGCAAATGAAATAGACCGTGCATAAAACGTTTCTTTCCTCAATTAATTTCTCACATAAAACTAATCTATTATATTATTAGCAAATGCTGAACTATAATAAAATACTATGATGACTTCCTATAATTCCGTAAGACACTTTTAACCAGTACCCTTTGCGAAACACACTATCAATCAGAACATGAATCACTTTGAAGTTTTTCAGATGTTCTTTAAAAAATTGTCTTTTGTACAACGTAAATAACGCAAAGAATATTGTTGAACTGTCAAAATGAAATCTATTATTACTGTTAGTGTGTTACGCAATCTCGGAGTTTCCGGACCTCTGTGCGACACGAGCCGCCTATTAATAATTGTATCCACTTCTATTTCTTTCTCTTTCAGCCTTTTTTGTTATTTTGTTAAAAGTTTCTGTATTTCCCATCGTAGCTCGTTAATTCAACTAACGGTACCTTACTCGTCCTGTAATTGGGCACGTAATTAGGCACTTTGAGGAGTGCAGGTCCTCACTGGACACGGGTGTTTCGGGAGGTTCCTGTTTCGTATAAGGCGGAAGGAAAAGCACGGGTGTTTCCACTGCGTAGATTGCCCTGAGGACAAGGTGGAGCATACGGTGGAGGTCTGCCCGGCTTGGGCGGAGCACCGCCGTGTCCTTGTGGAGGCGATCGGCGACGGCGATCTCTCGCGTCCGGCCCTGGTCCAGGCCATGGTATGGAGCAAGAGTGCATGGGTAGCCGTCACCTCCTTCTGCGAAGCAGTAATGCGCGCGAAGAGGGAGGCGGCGCACGTGAGGGAGAGGCAGTGTATGCACCCTCATGGCCCTAGCCTCCGCAGGAAACGCCCTGGGCGCCGGGAATCCCAGGCTGATTCCACCACGCCACAATAGCGGCGGTAAATCCCCTCTTTGAGGAGTGGCTTGAGAGGCGGCATGGCGTCCTCACCGTCCGCCTGACGCAGGTCCTCACCGGACATGGTTGTTTCGGGAATTCCAGGCGGATTCCCAGTCACCATAGGCGCGGGCTTGTGGACAGCGAGTAATGGGTAGCTCGCTGTCCGGTAAGGACTAAGCCAGGGTTGATGGCGTGTTGTGTTCCACGCGCGCCTCAAAGAGATGTCAGCACCAACTGGTGAGGTCCGCAAGGACTGATGCCTGCCAGGGGTGCGGGTTGTTCGAAAGAGATACCGTGGCCCCTGGCACACAGGCAACTAAGGGAACACGGGTGGGTTTTAGTCAGTAAAAGTCTGACACGCCATCCTGCACCACCCTGAGCGGGAGACCTTATTAGATGATTTCCCACCCTCAAAAAAAAACACGTCCTGCAATCATTATGTTCTCTGTTAGTGCTGTGCACTTCCTTAACTAATGAATTCACAATCCCTAAAACTGTATGTGATTTTAGTTTGTGTATTTTTTGTGGGTAATGGTTGACGAGCCATCATCATCACCATCATTTGTATAGTCTTTACCGAACTTTGTTGGGTCTTCTTCCAGTCTAACCAGATGCAGCTGAATACGAGTATTTTACATGGAGCGAATGCCTATCTGATCTTCACAACCCAGTTACTGGGTAACATGATACCCCTTGGTTGTCTGACTTTCGGGCTTCTGATCCGTAACGACTGTCAAATTTCCACGAATGACAGCCGGGACCAACGGCATAGCGTGCTTTCCAAGGCACGGAGAGGTCTTGGTATGTAAAAATGGTCACCCATCCACTGCCAAACCGCGGTAAGCGTAGCGTAGCTCTTATTACTTAGCCACAAGCCCTTCATGTCATATCAATCCTACTTCCTACTATTAATATTATAAATGTGAAAGTTTGGATATTTAGCTGTGATATCGGAAGTTTGTTACTCAATCACGCCAAAACGGCTGAACGGATTTGCATGTAATTTGGCATACAGATAGATTATAACCTGGATTAACATTCAAGATACTTTTTATCCCGGTAGAATGTTCCCGTGGGATATTTTTTGTCTTCCACGCGGGTGAAGCCGCTGGCAAAACCTAGTAAGTAAATACGAGTAAATGAACAATTCGCAGTGTTCAATTAGGGCTGCTACGCGCGTAGCACTCCGTAGACATTGCTACGCGGTTGCTACGCCAACTATCTTTTGAAATAATTTATTTAATTTTTCAACACACGCTTTTGTATATTTAGCATTATAATAACGAAACACGAACCTAGGCCGACAATACACTCTAATTATTTACCAAAAACGTTGTAAATAGACACCTTTTTCTTGGCTCAACCTTCATTCTAGCTTAGTTTTCATAACCTACCCTTGTGTACCAATATTAAGGTCATATGCTAAGTAAAAAATTCTACGTGCTAATATCAAGTTTATTTAAGCTAATAAGCATTCTGTATCAGACGAGATTGTGACGTCATAATAGAGGTGTTGACGCAGACCGACCCTGACATTAAACGTCTGATATTGAATATTGTAGATATTGATACTCTGCTAAATAAATAGAAGACTGAGAAACTTAGTTATGTTGAAGATACTCGTGTAGAAAGTTGTGGTAGTTTATCATTTTACATATCGTCTACACATTTTTGTTTCATAGATATTTCGATTGCTAGTCAATTTTAATTTAAGTTGTCAAAGTCAAAGCATTTAATTCAAATAGGCACTTAAAAGGCACTTTTGAACGTCAACATTTACATTAAAATAGAATTGATTCTAGTCACCCCTTCCAAAATTTAGTTTCTTATGGAAAAGAATGGGCAAAACTCCATCGTTACTCTTTTAAACTGGTTTTTAATACAATATTTAACATAGCACATTCATTATATAATCATGTGTGAAACGATGCACCCAGAATAAAATTACTATACCAAAATAGGTAAAAGGAATGAAATTGAAGCAATACACATAAATTAATTTTATGATAGATACATGGTGCTCACATAACTACAAACATTGTAAAAGTAAGTCTACGATTTTCCTAGAATATTAACAAGTAATAAGTCAGTGTGTGAGTTAAAGTAGTCACTGAGTGTAAATCGATGTCATAAATATAATTAATTATACAATTCAATTAGCAAACAGTTTGATTTTGTCTAGATAGAGAGATTGTCGTATGGAGCAGGACCAGCTAGTTTCCAAGCATTCTTATCTTGGATATAATCCTCTAACTTGTAATACGCTTGTTTACAAAGTTTACTTTTAATATGAGTTTTATATTTCCTTTCATTTTATTGCAATAGTTGGGAATATAAGTCTACTTTAGATGTCTCCTGAAAAAGGTTTTGATTTGTCAAGATTTCAAGAATGACGGTAGGTCCATGCATAACGTTATCAACCACGCCAGCCCAGTGGTTCCCTTACGATGATTTTCTTCAAAGTTTTGAGAGCTGTGGTCTTGAAATAAATTACGTAAAATAAAATAACGCTTGCCTGGGTTTGAACCCACGACCTACCACTGCTCTTTGAAAAAAACTTAAGTACCTTTTTTTTTTTTGAGGGTGGGAAATCATCAAATAACTTCTTCCGCACTGGGTGCAGCAGGAGGGCGTGTCAGACTTTTACTGACTAAAACCCACCCGTGTTCCCTCAGTTGCCTGTGTGCCAGGGGCGACGGTATCTCTTTCGAACAACCCGCACCCCTGAATTTTGAATTGTTACATGATTGTCGTGAATGTTATCGATCTCAGTAATTATGAAGATATCAATAGAAAATCTAATAAAATCACTTACTTCAAGAAATTGAAAATATTGATTTGAATGTAACATTGGAATTAAATGAACCTGGCGGAATCTGGACTGTATAATACACTTCTGCTTGTCCCTTCGAGCAAAACAGGCGTAATATTATGTTATTTCGTCATAATCAGGCTATATTGTTCCCACTGCTGGGACACAAGCCTTTACCTCCCCTGTTCGTGAGGGAGTGGGCTGTAATCGGTAGATTACAGCCCACTCCCTCGACTCGCACTGGGCCTGCGTGGTAACGCAGGCCCAGTGCGAGTTGGGAGATGTCACATGTCTTCGAATTTTGTTTCTAAGAATGCCGGTGTCCCCACGATGATTTCCTGCACCGTTTTCAGAACAGTGGTGATTAAATTATTTATTATTTATACAAAGTAATTCAAGTGCTTTACTTTGTATAAATAATAAATAAATTCGTTCATAATCGGTCGTAGGTCACCTGCTTGGGTCCAGGCACCTGCTTGGGTAGTCGAAAATAAAAAAATGTGTCAGTAAGTTATTCTACAGGATGTAAGGGGAAACACCTTTGTCACTTAAACCATGGGTAGTCGACTTAAATATTCATTTAAAAGTAGTTATTACCTCGGTTTAGTTAATTTTTGCATCAAATAGCATCATAAAACTTTTTTTTGACAAAACATGCTACGTTAACAAACCATTACGCAAAGTCGTTATTGTTATGTGAATTTTGATTGTTTTGAGTGTTTCACAGTGAGTTGAGCGTATCTTTAAGGTTTGTAAAGCTCTTAAACTATAACTATTAATAACCCTATGTATTTGTCAATTGAGGTATATTTCATTCGATAACTATTTTTATAAATTGTTTTTATGTTCGAGTGCGAAAATGGTCGTTGACCTACCTACGCGCAATATGAAGTTTGAGTTTCAATATTATGAAAATTTTAAGTAGGATTCCCAAAAAAGTACTGCTGTTCGATTATTAGTCTATTCAAAAAGTAAACCCCAAAATTTCGAGCAAATTGTGATAGTGGTTTTATGAGAAATCGACATAACACGGGGACAAACACACTTTCAGCCATTTTCTGTTATCTCTATTGTTTATAACTAAAGTACTACGTAATACGAGTACGGTTTACAATTTATATTATGGTCTGTTTATTCAAGAACCCAAAACAGTTTACTTTAAGTGGCTAGAGGCAATAAAAACTTGAGTGGACCTTTTTTGTGAGCAAGGTCATAAACATGTCAGCTGTCAGACATCGGCGCGGAAATTGAAGTGTTTTACGTCAAATGTCATCCGGCTAGTTAGCGGTTAAATATAAAATAAACGAGCAAGTTAAAATTACGCGCGAGAAATGAGCGACGTTACGACGCGGTGTTACGTGCGCTCGTTAGCGAGACCAAAAGCGAGACTGACAGCTGACTGACCGGGGTCGCGACTCGTGCGTCGGAGTCGGGCCACGCGGTGTAGTCCCCGCGAACCGGGCCTCCTCCCGTATTGAGACGCAAGTTTGTTGCCCTCACGCGTAGGGTGAAATATTCTTGTGGAAAAAGCAGATTTTCTTTAAAAAAAAGATTTTTCTTTCATTGATTTCACATTCTATAAACGAAACCAAACCACTGGTTTCCAGGATAACGGTGTTTACCCTTACAGCCTGTATATTACAATAACTTATTCCGTAAGTTAAAAAAAAAATACTTGGCAAATGTCACGTTCAATCGTAAGTGAATTGAGCTGTAAATAGTGTGTCCTTATCATCAAGTGGAATAACAGCTGACTTCAAACTCACTTCACATAAGTTTTCACGGTGAGATTTGTACAGAATGGAATGGTGCGGTGCAGTGCGATGCTTACAGCTTTAATAATTTGTCAGATAACATGGCAAAGCCTGTGATGTAGCGAATGTGTTCCGCGTCTACTCTGTGTGTCGGAGTACCGACAATCCGACAAAGTTGGTGTTGTGTATTGTCGGATAATCTGAGTATTTGAACAGTGCGTGGTCTAGTTTGTTTAGTTGTGAATTTCAGTTATAATCTCTTTTTTCTGGTGGTTTTCTTCTTTTCGTTTCGATGGTACTCGTAAACTTTCTTTTTCAAGTGTGGCAAGATTTAAGTACTAGTATTTACTTAGTGTGAAAAAATAAAAAAATAAAATCAATCAGATCAAGTTACTTAATTTACTTGTATGTCGACGGAGGTAGATCTCGCGACAAGCTTTTATAGCATATAAATTGTGTAATGACGTTATAAGTTGATAGTTTATTTTATTCTTTTTAGCGCATTTAAATAAAACCTTGTTTAAAAAAAGTTTTTTACTTTTAATTTATTTTTAACGTTTTAGTAATTTTTCGAGTTATTCTCAGCAAGCCCTTTCATTTGATACCCATATCACAGGTGTGCATTACAAAATAATAGTCCACTATCTTAGGTGTACCGCCATGTTGGATTGAGAATGACGTCACACAGCTAACCGTGCATTGTCATCCAAACTAAACGTGTATACAAAATTTCAGCTCAATCGGTTAAAGATATCTGCTTTAAAATTGAGTTGCAAGATTCCACCCGAACCAACATAGTTACATACATTCGTTGCAAGTTAAATAAAAGCTGACTTGCGCTGGTAAATAATAAAGTCTAATTTAAAAAGCCTAGAAAACCGGCTAACGACCTTGAGGTCATATAGCCAGTAAATATTTACCCGAACAATATTTATTATTCAAATTTTGAAATCTCTTTTATTTATCTTGCAAGGTCCATTACAAATTCCCGCCTGAATAAGATTAGGCCATTCTAAACAAACTCGACGATAACTGCTAAGTTCAAAGGATTATTTACATGAATAACAAACCAGTAAATTCATTCTGGATGCTCCATTTTAACTTTATAAACGAGTATTACCATTTGGCCAAATTTTGCTTAAAAAAACCTTACTTATTACGGTTGTTGTGCGGGGTTGGGTCTTGGGAGTTGTATTTTTTTGAACGAATACTATTAAGGATAGATACCTGAACACATTCGGGACATACCTACAGCCTTGATAATGGATGAAGAGATGTAAAGTGCCTAATCCCATCTTTTGCCTGTTATAGAATCCGAGCGAATTTCGTTTTCGACCGAAATATCCAGTTTAGGCAATTTTCGTTTTCGGCAGAAAATCATCAAAATCTTTCGATCCATTTAATCAGAAAAAATATATATATAAGTAACAACTTTAAGTATATTAATAGTAACTGAAGAAATGCCAAATTGCTTGTTTTTGTTTTGAGAAAACAGTATTAAAAAAAGTAGCAAATACTATATTTTCGTTTTCTATTTTGGGCCGAAAATGCAAATCAGGTAGAATTTCGTTTTCATTTTCGGCCGAATAAAATCCATTTTCAATCCGACTCTCCTGTTATTATTAAGCCTCATTTAGTAGGGGGCGGTCTTGTTGTCAGTAACCAGGTACAAGTCAGACTAGGCAGTTTGCTATATAATGGGACTTCACCATAACAGCCGAAAGGATGAATGATGAAAACTATGATCAGCATAATAGATGAACTAGACGAGATTTTATACATTTAATACAAGCTGGTATGTCTGGAATCATCTGCCTAAGGCCCCGTGCCCACTATGTCGTGGCGACAGATTATCGTGTCGTTTGAAACGTCGTGGCTTGTGTATTTAAATGGAGGTGTTCACATATAGGACGACACAAGTAATTGTCGTCCATTACGTTTTTTGCAGTGACGACAAATTGTCAAGTCAATGGGAACGGATATTACGACATTCGTAAAATGATAAAAAAAACGTCACGACTTAACGTGACAGCAAATCATGTGTGGTTATTGCGACTATCTGTCGTTTACATGTGTTGTCTTCTCCCCTCACGTCCGTATAAAAATGTCGTCACGATGTGATGGAAACAGCTAGATACGACAGTCGTTCAACGAAAAAATATTTCGACAACACAGTGACGATAAACAGTCGTTAAGACGACTATCGTCTCTAGCTGTTCCCATAACAGCTAGAGACGATAGTCGTCTAACGACAAATTAATCGTTACGACATAGTGAGAACGCGCCCTAAGGGTTACCTTCCTGCCAGGGGTGCAGGTTGTTCGAAAGAGATACCGCGGCCCCTGGCACACAGGCAACTGAGGGAACACGGGTGGGTTTTAGTCAGTAAAAGTCTGACACGCCCTCCCGCTCCACCCAGAGCGGGAGAAGTTATTTGATGATTTCCCACCAAAAAAAAAGGGTTACCTTTTGCGTGTCAATTTCAACGTCTACAACGTCTTTTAACTTGTGTCAATTCATACGCTTTCAAGCGCTTTTGTGGCTAAAGAGTCATTGTGATGGAGGAATGAGCTTAATTTTTCATAGTTTTGTTTTTTCCACCGTTGTTGACGTTGTTGAGACTGCACGGTGTAGCATTTTCAAGAGCTATTGTTTTACTTTGGACAAAATTTTATTATGCTCTTTACCAAATTCGGATGATGGTACTTATTTTTCACGCTACAGTCATTTTACTTTGTTGAAACGTTTCAAAACAATCTCCTAAAAAAACAATAAATTAATTAGCTTGGCCTTGTCATCGAGTTGGCTTGGTTGAGCAATGGAATATATAGAAGTATATATGTTTATATTATTATTGGACTTTAAAAAACTATTTCCAAAAAAAAAACAACCGACTTCCAAAAAAACACTACAAAGTCAAAAATAACTTTAATTTCGGAAGTCGGTGTCTTTGGAGCTATATTATTTTTTTTTGTCTCCGCCTTCCGAAATTAAAATAATTTTTCACTTTGTAGTGTTTTTTTGGAAGTCGGTTGTTTTTTTTTTTTTAAGTTTTTATTTTTCATTTTTTAGTTGTTCACATGTGCTTACCCCTTCACAGCATACCGGCGTGATGTTATGTTATGAACTGGTGTAAACAATAGACAGACATGAGATTTCAGCAATCCCAGTCCATTTGCTATCATTTATTGAGGAGTTCCGTTGCCTATCTCCGAAGTTCTTCATCAAATCTTCACCAAATTGAAATGAGACCACTACGAGAAAGTACTCTTCCAAAAAATACCTAAATCGCTTTGTGTGCCTATAAAATTTGAAGAGTTCTCTCTATTTCTCCAGGATCCCATCATCAGATCCTGACTTGATGATCATGGGACCACCTGGAAGTATACCCTTTCAAACAAAAAAAAAACAAAATCCAAATCGGTCCAGCCATCTTCGAGTAATCAGGGCCACATACATAAAAAAAGAAAAAAAAAGGTTCCGACGAATTGAAGTCGGTTAAAAAATAGAGAAGGTTCTCAATTCGTCCGTAGGTGCTCGTCGATCGAAAAGCAGTGGTGGTCTAGTGGTAACAGCCCCAACTTACGTTACGGTTGTGAGTTTGAACCCAAGCAGGCACTTTACTTTTTGTAAATAATTTCATCACCATTGCTCTCAAAACGGAGGAAAACATCGTGAGGAAACCAGAAAAAAAAAACAAAAACCAGAAACCATGACTTAAAAACAAAAAATCGAAGACATGTGACATCTACCCACCCGCAGTCCCGCTCGAAGAGAGGTCTGATGTATGAGCTATTTTTTACTTTTATTGTTTGATTTTGATTTAACGACCTCAAATCGACGACTGCTTTGAGAATTTTGCTGTAATAGGTATCACATTTTTATGAATTTTTTTTACGTCTACAAGGTATAAAAAACTACAGTGTATTTTTACTTATAGTTACTTTTTACCACGATCAATTAAAAAAAAATAACATAGTAAGAAAATAATAAACTTTGTCTTTTAGAGAAAATGGGCAATGGTGCCGATTCTGTTGTCACAAAATTCTCTAAACTAAACTAAAAATCACCAAAATGTTGTTTAGTCCTGTCAAACGACGATTTCCCATTCTGAAACTGACTAAAGTGACACAACTTAACTAAATTTTAGTTTGACAGCACTAAGATTGCACTGCATTATTAATTTAGTGAAGATGGTAATTTTGCTATTCTGAGTTTGCCGTTTTTCACCAAAAATTTTGACTATATTAATTTTTCTAACTAAATCTGACTAATTTTAATCGCGATTAAAAAAGTGTGGAATAAAACTAGTGGTCATGAACTAAAATTCACACCAACACTTCGACTTCAGATGCACAAACAGTACTGTATCTTTTTTTTTTTTCGTTTGCATATATCTCGAAAATGGTGTGTCCTATCGCAAAAATGATGATAATTTGGACCCCCTTTAATAAATCCGTAAGCCCCATAATCTCAACATGTAGGTAATATTTTTATATTTTTTCTATACAATTGTGAAAAAATCATTGTGTGAGAAGCGTTTTGTCGACGGAAGACTAGACAAAAATGACGTTTCCGTGTAGACAGTTGGCAGTTTTTCACCGAGAAATGTAGACAAGCGATTTCTATTCTACAGAAGAGTAGAAGTAGGAAGTGGCATGCTAAGCCTGCAAGAGTCGCGATTGTCAAATTCGATTTTAGTTATGTCAAAATATTTTTTAAGTTTAGAGATTTTATTTTGCAGAATAGCTTTATGATTCTCATAGCCAAAAGTAAGAAATTTTAGTGATATTTTAGTTAGTTTAGTTCGGTGTACAACAGAATCGGCACCAATGACTTGGTTTTGATTTTTCTGCTTAGAAATCTCGATAAAAAAAAACAACGAAAATAAACTTCAGTTCAAGATCAAACCATTTACCACAAAAAAATCAGTAAATAATCTTTCTAAACAACCCAAATCTCGTGTTATAATTTTCGACAAAAATAAAAAAAAGGAGCTCATTCGTTACATAACTAATAATTGAAACGATATTTCGTATTGTACATTAAAACTTATGAAAATCTGGCATTTTAACTGTAAAATTACGTCTTAAAAATCGAGTAAATAAGCAAAATCGACCAAATTTCGTATACGGCCTCTTAAACTATGTTAAAAAGAGAAGCACTCAACATTTATTATTCCCAAAATACAGTTGGTTTTACAAGAACAAACATTTTCGATAAAGTGACTCCTAAATGGACAGTGACCATTATTTAATCTATAATTTGATTCTATTTTTCTTAAACGAATACTATGGATACGATATTCGACTTTAACGAAAAGAAATAAAGAAGATGTCTAATTTAGATTTAAATACGTATCTAGTTAGTACAGAAATAACTGGCTGTTATTTTATACCAAATATTTGGATTGGTTATTTTTGTGTAACAGATCACTATAATAAGTGAAAACATATCATGTTTAATTTACATATTACAACCCATCATTCTCTAACAGTAATTATAAGATTGGATAGGGTGTCCAACCTTTCAAAAAATTCATGCATGTTCGAGCTAGAAGCCGTAGTCGGATGCTCCGATGACGCTCCCTCCTGTTCAGATTGTACAAATTCACGCTCCGACCCTATACCCAGATTGTGAACGAAACCATAGCGCGATTCAGGAAATCGGTCTCAAAGCACAACGCCATCTATCGAGCCCATCTGTAAACTTTGGCGCAGTGAATTTTAAACAGAAATTGTTAAATCTTTTACTAAAGTAGATCACAGTTGGTGCGTAAAATTATATTTACTTCATAAATTCAGTTTTGCAAATCTTTCACTCAAATTGCACGACGTTATGTACCGAATTCATATCTATTCTCTCATGAATTTCATTCAATGTGCGGATTAGTCTTGTTATTTTTGGATACTAATTTAAAATACGATTTTTTTTTTTTTACATACTTCGTTGACATCTTCTTATTATTTAACATTATTTATCTACAATTCTAATTTCAACTCTTTACTTGTTGTTGTAATAGCAATCACGTTATTTAGTTTAAATAAGTTTTTATATTTTATTTATCTTTTCGTTTTATATTTTGTCAATGTTTTTTAATTATCATAATAATAATCATAATAATCATTTATTTGCAATAAGTATTGGTACAGTGTAGGTCTTAAAGTAGGTAATTGAGTTCCTAATACATAGTCAGTACGTATGGAACAACAGTGTAAGCCTGTCAATAAGTACGGGTACCTACTTTATAACGTTGAGTACGTTGTAGGCCTTGTAAACCACGAAGTTCGACAGCCCGTTTGCGGTTTAACTTAAAGTCTTGGTACTAATCACTTTAGTCGAAAGACCTCCACTGCTGGACATAGGCCTCCCCAAGGGTGTTTTGCAATAATCGCCACGCTTGGCAGGAGGGTTGGCAATCGCAGTATGGTGGTTAAATGCATGGAGAACTGCTGCTGCCCATTCTCTGGTAAATCCCTTAGTCGCCTTTACGACACCTGGCTTATTTTTCTTTTATGCATGTGGGTGGTGTTTACCTTTAAGTCATAGTCCACAAACTCAATAAAGTCTGCTAAATCAGACAATTGCTTTAAAATAAATGCAAAAGTGAATTGACTGGTAAAATTAAAACAAATATTAACCTGAAACTTAAATGTCAAAATCAATCGTTAACAGTATTTAGGATGCTGTTGGGTCTACCACGCTTTTGTAGTGCTTTCGGGATGTTCACCGAGGCCAGAGTTGATGGTTTTCATGCCATTATGCGGAAACGGTGCGCTTCTATTTTCGGTAGAATGCGTGCTAGCTCCCACAGCATCCTGAGTGTATTGTGTGATAGGTGGGACAGCCCCATTCTGGCTCACTGGATACGGCTGCACACGTAGGTGTCAGTAGTTTCAATTTTGTAAATAGAATTTTACTAACGTTAGGTTAAGACTTTTACTAAAAACATGGATTTTTATCTGAAATAAAATATTTATTATTATTTATTTCAGCTTGAGTGTAGTTTTCAATGTTTTAGTTGGTATATTGGCGTATGCTAGTTGGCATAAATGACAAATAATTTAATGATTTGTGTTTCGTTATGTACTTACTATTGTACAGAATCAAGTTCTTCTTACTGAACAGACAGCTGTACTGCCGGGTAGTTTGTTGCATCTGGTTCTCAGTTAAAGCACTAACAAGTGGTGAAGGCGGGCGTTTTGGGGGACAGTCTTATGTAATTTTGAGGTTCAAAGAGTGCTGATTCACAGCTTAGTTGACTTTTGATTTTGATTTTAATGATAATATAAAACACAGTAAACAAAAATAAAGGAAGAAAAAGATACAAAATTAAATGTTTATTATTGACGATTGTTGGTAAGTACCAGTGAAGTGTGATGTGGTGATGTGCTGTGTGTAGGGATTGCAATCCAGCACTGTTTTCAATCCAGCGTGATCCCACAGGATCCCGCAAACTTTGTATTTTTTTTGCAAAGAATGCATAATTATAATAATATATAATATGCATAATAATGCATTGACAGAGTTTTTCTAATCAGATCAGTTTTTCTGAGATCAATCTAATCTACGGGTGGACTTTTCTGTTTAATGGTGTACGTGATTGTTTTGATAGTGTCCCACGATTTCTTAGTGTTGCCTTGACATTGAGAACTTGCCTTTATTGCATTATAACTTTGTAATGTTATTGTAAAATGAAAAAATAAACATTTTGAATAATCATGAGATCTAAGTACTACTACAACTTTAGTTGTCTTAAGCTATTTTTTTCGAGAAATACTATGAAAATAATATAAACTTACTTAAACGTTCGATAAAATCAATACTGTGCAAATATTGAATACCTAATCCCAATTACGGAACACTTCACTGCGCGTGAGCGCACTCATAGTAAAGCTCTCACGAGCGAAACCTGTTTAAAAAAATGTGTACCCAATAAATAAAATTAATGTTTAAAGTTAATCAGTTTTCGTGGATTCGAATTTGTTGATTTTAAAATCTCACAACAAAAAAAAAACTTAATTTATAAAATTTTCGGGTACAAAATAAAACCTGCTATATATATGTCCTTCGCAACATTGTCCGGGTACAGTACTCGTCGTATTTCGTAGTCCGCGGATATGTACCGTCATATATTATATTGTGAATCGTTACGGGACAATTCGGCGAAGTCTTTTGTCCGTGGAGGGTACTGGAGTAGGCAGAGATAAAGAAGCGTAATCAAAGTGAACTTGGTGTGATCTTGAACAGAGAGCAGGTTACGCTCGCGTGATGTGTGGCTATATAAAAGGAGTCAATTGAAATGGGTTTACTTTCTTGTAGCTTTTCAAGTATCCCATCCATTTACTATAAATCTGTGATGAATGAGTGTTTGTTTAATACGCACCTGTAGAGTTCATGAAAACTGTTTTATTATTCTTTGAAATTTTACTTTTTACATATTTTTTTAGGGGAGACACAGGAACTCTTAATTAGTGGTGAAGGTTTTTATATTGTTTATTGCTATTTACATAGCTATATGGCCGGCCTAGTACCTACCTACCTATCCACTTCATTATTTTTTATGTTTTTAACCTATATGCTTTCAAAAATGTCTAAATCGTCAAGCGTACTGTGTGGCCAATGTCCTCATTCCCCGGCCGTATTTTATTGGTTTCAGTGAATATCACGTCAGTGTCAAAGCAACATACGCTCACAGTAATCCTGAAGTATCAAGTAGGTACATACAGCTCGCTAAGTAGTCACTATTCATATAAAGTGCAGAACCATTTGAATAGCTTACCAAACAATGTGTTTCTCTTGTGGAAACATGGACATAACAAAAACATCTGTGTTTAAAAGAAAATATTGTGTTTGATATTATTTTACTGTTAGAAACTTATGATCAGAGATCGGATATTCGGATGCATATTTACCTAAAGATAATTTTTAGCTATGAAAGTATGGAAGCGGCTTTATAAATTATTTGTAATATTTATTTAAAACCGCGGGATTCTTGGATTGCATAACTATTCAGATGTGTATTCATTTAAATTAATGTTTAACCCGATACATTAAGACTTTTTCGATACAAAAGCGCATTCCATGTTAGCCAACTCTCAACTTTAGGTGAATATGCATCCAAATATCCGATCTCTGCTTATGATTCACATACAATACACTTATGATTTACATATCTTTAAACAACAATCCTATCCTACTATCCTATTAATATTATAAATCTAAAAGTTTGTATGTTTGGATATTTAGATGTATGGATGTCTGATACTCAATCACGCAGAATCTGCTGAACAGAGCTGTATGGAATTTGGCACACAGATAGTTTATCACCTGGATTATCATATAGAATACTTTTTATCCCGGTAGTACGTTCCCGAGGGATAAGTTCCGACCTTTACGCGGGTGAAGCCGCTGGTAAAACCTAGTTACAAATAAACCATTTAGCGACAAATAAAGACCTTCATGAAATTCACCAGAGGGGCAATTCTCGTAATTTTAAGAAACGTTCACAGTCTGATCTCAGTCTCAATCTGTCAAAAACACCTCAAGTTTCCATACATTTTTGACAAGTTTTTGACATTTCGTTGTCGCCGAGATGACACTGCGACTAGATTTTGAACGTTTTTAATTACGAGAATTGGCCATCAGATATCTTACCCTATGTTGAAGTAACCGTTCCGAAGGGACATACCAAGGTAGGTACGTCTCTGCCACAAAACCGTAGGTTTCAGCCTATTTCATGTTTCAGTAACTTATCAGTTCGCTTTGTACTAGCTGTCAGCGCCTTGACCCGAGCAGGTACATCTTAATTTGATTCCTTTCAGAGCCCAAATTGGCGAATCGAAATCCTATACAAAGTATCTTAGATAGAAGGTTGTGGGTGTATTTCCACTTTTAATTTGTTGCCATAGAATTTAATGAAGAGCCTTCAATATGAAGAATGGTAATAGGTAGTAAGAAAAATAATCCTACTAGTCCTACTTATATTATTATTTCGATGAAATTTGGCACATATACAAGGTGTAACTTAAATAACGCACAACCTCTTAAGGGGTCATTGTACTCATCATTATCAACAAGTTTTACTATGGGACCAAACCTGAAATCGTAAAAAAAAAATCAGCTGTTCCCTACATTTTGACGATTTATGCGAATACAAGTGTATGGAACAGCTGATTTTGTTTCGCGATTTCAGGTTTGGTCCCATAGTAAAAGTTGTTGATAATGATGAGCACAATAACCCCTTAACAGGTTGTGCGCTATTTAAGTTACATCTTGTATACATAGTTTATAACCTGGATTCGCATATAGGATACTTTTTAAGCCGATGGTACGTTTCCGTGGTATAATTTTCGCCCTCCACACAGACGAAGTTGCTGGCAAAAGGTAGTAATAAAATAAAACGATAATGGAATTAGTCCATAATCCATTGGTCGATTCGTATAAACCTCACCTAAAAATAAACGAACGAAACCTTTAATCTAATTTTATTCCATTCCCAAAAATCGCTCCAACTCAGGTGTAATTTATCAGATAATCCGTTTCCTTGTAAGTAGGCACTTACTCGTATCTAAATCGTGAAGGAAACTCGACCGAAGTTGTGCTATAAATCTAAAGGAAATGCCTTACTCCAGCTGGCTGAACGCCAGGTTTTGGGAGTCACACCTTGAGCCTTTACACTAATCTGGGATCAGCTTTGACAGTTTCGTATGAAACTTACAATTTATTGCTCAGATTTGTGTGATGGATCTCGAATTGCGATGTGAGAAACGGGTATTTGTTTCCGTCTGAAAGTTTAATGAGATGGGGCATCTACGTGAGGGATTGCGTCGTCTCTTTGGATGAATAAACCACAATTATGGTGGTTCATCCATTTTTTGCAATTTGTAAGACAGTGTCATGTTGTATGTTGATTAAAATATGATACGTGACCGTCACCAACATAGTTTTTAACCGACTTCAAGAAGAAGGAGGTTATCAATTCTACATGTATTTTTTTTATGTATGTTCGGGCATTACTCCGTCATATTTAAACGGATTTTTAAAATTATTTTTTTGTCGAAAGGGGTCTATTCTGAAATGGTCCCATTTAAATTTCATATAAATCTGATGATGCTTTTCGGAGACAGACAACGGAACTCTTCAAAAAAATACAGCAAATCAACCGCGATTGCTGCTATCGCATAAATATGCATTGTTTTGACCCCAAGGATGATGAAATTTCGAATTAGTGTGGGGTAGGTACTATAACTAAAAGGTGAAAAGTAAAAACTTTTTCCAAAAAAAAAAACAACCGACTTCCGGACAAAAACACTTTAAAATGAAAAATGACAAAAAGTTTAAATACATATCCAAAGTCACCGACTTCCGAAATTAAAGTAATTTTTACTTTGTCCTGTTTTTCTGGAAGTCTGTTGTTTTTACGAGCGAGAGTGAATGGTTAGCCGTCACCTCCTTCTGCGAAGCAGTAATGCTCGCGAAGAGGGAGGCGGCGCACGTGAGGGAGAGGCAGTATATGCGCCCTCACTAAGTTCATTTAATCTCATTGAAGCACTTTTTATGAAATAGTTATTAAATGGGAATAAATGAACTGAGAGGGTACTTATCTGTTACAGTCGCAATACATATTTAAAACCAAATAACGTAAGAAAATTCCAATTTCGCGGCATGCGCTGGCGCTTCCACTTCCACTTTATTTGCCTGAACGGTACTGTTAACATGCAGGCAGCTTATTATTCGCTTGGAAACTACATTTAATAACAAATACTGACAGTGTCATGAATACCTAATCAAGTTTTTGACAGCCCTCGTCTGACTATGACCTATAACCAAATGTTCATACGCGCCCTCACAAGGTCATCGATCCATCTTGTGGGAGGCCCCCCAACTTTACGTCTTCCGGTACGCGGTCGCCACTCCAGAACTTTTCGGTCCCATCGGCTATCTGTTCTGCGAGTAATGTGCCCTGGCAAAGTGCTAAAGGATTTTACCAACAGGCATGTAATTAAAACAATACCTTTACCCAATGCCTTTAACTTTTTTCCCGACTTTAACTACAAAAGTACATTGAACAGAAAATTTTGCTACTAAAACGAATTAACAAAAAAAGTCCACACAAATTAATCACACATAACAAATGTATGTTAGTCTATAATACTTCAGTCTAATTGCTTTAAAATTAAACACACGCCGTCTACAAATCCCAATTAAAAGCAGCCATCATGAAATATGTGGTGTGTGCCAACAAACATTATGTTTCGGAGATATAATTGTGACACATGGCTTGGCTTACAGAGTTACACAGCTAACGTAACATATGAGACGGAGTTACTGGGACTTGTGGTATTCCGTAAAACGAATGTTTTTAAAACGGAGTTTTGATGAAATAACTAAGCTTAAAATGTATGCTTGCACGAGCAATATGGTCGCTGTGAAAATTATCTGTGTAAATGGTAAATGGACACAAGATTTTTTATTTTTTATTTTTTATTGAGCTCCGACAGTTCTGAGTCACACGATTAATAACAAATGCGTGCACGGGCTGGAGGTCTACTCAAATCTGTTTGGTTCTTTCCTCAAAAGACCATTTAAGACATAAATCTACATGGTCTTCACATGCGCATGCATGGAGTTTATTTCGGCCGAAATAGGAAACGCCAGGCCTTTCTTCTCAGAGTAGTCAGATAGGAAACGCCGACCTTATCTAATTTTTATAATAAATAATAGTTTAACACGCTTTAAAAACCAAACTAAAAAAGGAGAAAATAATTTTGGTTTTTAAAGCGTGTTTTTTAGTTTTTTAACTATTATTTATTTTCTATTTTTTAGTTCTGCTAACTACAAAAACGTGTTTTTTTCATTTTTCTCAATTTTTGTTTTAATTATTGAATTTTGTCATCAGTCCTCGACAAGTTTACAAAGTTTTAATGAAATCTGACCGTTTAAAGTGGGTCAAAATCGCGCTCAAAGGAGTCGGTTACATACAAACAAACATACAAGTGAAGCTAATATAAAGCGTGTAATATTATTGACGTGCTAGTGTTTGTAGAAAACTACTTACAGAAATAAAACCCACCAAAAACATTTTCATGTAAAATGCTGCCATGACGAGACCATAATATGACTCGCACTGTCAATAAGTTATCATAAGTTTCATGTGGAGCCAAGCTTCTAACTCTACACGCCCTAACTTCACAAACTCTACACTTAAGTCAAAATATGTGGCTTGGCCATTTTGCTACATTCACATGGGCGTAAGGTGAAAATGTATCCATTGTTCATAACTTTTCTGTTATGCAATAGTTCTTGTAGTAACGAGATGTATTTGCCTGGCTTTTAGACAACTGTTTTTATTCAGTTCACGATTTTTTTAATTATAAATTTTGCCATTACATGTAATCAGTAGGTACTTAGTGTGGATTGACTTTTTAATTTTAAGGCATTTGACATTTCATTCATAAATATATTTAAGTTTTTGTTTCTAATTAATAAAATTTGAAATTGTATTAAAAAATAATAGTTACCCATAGTCATTTCAAACTAAATGGGAATTGTACTTTAATTTAAATATTACTACACCGGCAACGGTAGTATATGTGAAGCTTTTTAATAATATTAAGATCATAATGTACCATATACTCGGAAATAAACATACTATACTATACTATTTGTTATTTAAATTGATTGTTCTTTAATCAGGGTTATTTTATCTTTGTTCTGTTGTGTATAACAGCCGCACGGGTCGATCGAAGGTTGTGCTCCGATTGCCGCGGTCGGTTTGTGGAATGGGTGACCAATGTGAAGGAAGAAATGGGATGGTGCTATTCTTTTACGTCCGGCACCACACGGAACCAAACCTATCTAGAAGTAAATAAACAATCTTTAATCAGTTTAGTATGACTTCCTAACAAACTTCACAACGATTAAGTTTTAACAAACAAGAAACGCCGTAGCACTTCGTAGCTGCTACGCCGTAGACCCTCTACAACATTTCTACGTCCGCTACGAACTCGACAATATAATATTAGGACGCAATCCATTGCCGTCTAAAACGGGAAGTGGGAACAGAAAAGTGAATTAGACGTCAATGAATATATTTTCCACTAGAGCGGGGTCGCGTCTGCGTGCAACGGAACGTGTTATATTCTATTTGGGGCAATGCACATGAGATACTTCTCTCTAGATTTTACGACTGTTTCGTATTTTTGTATTTATTTAAGTCGTTTTGTTCGGTGTTTAGGAGCTGAAGTTGTTGCAGCTCAAAACGAAAATACAAAACCACACACAGGCAACTGAGGGAACTCGTGTGGGTCTTAGTCAGTAAAAGTCTGACACGCACTCCTGCTCCACCCAGAGCGGGAGAAGTTATTTGAGGATTTCCCACACCAAAAAAAAACACTGACTTCGGAAATTAAAGTTACATATTTTTACTTGCTTTTTTTGGAAGTTGGTTGTTTAAAAAAAAATAGTTTCATGTCAGTCTAATCCGCCTGTGAAACGTTTAATAAATAAATCAGTATTTGCTTCTTACGACTATCCCTTGATCGTCGTGTATGTAGTGAGCCTTACAAACCCGATCGCCTCCGATTGGACCGTCACTCTTCGTGATTCTGAATGAAATAACTTCCTAGTAATAAGTTTTCTTTTGTATTTCTAAGTGTTCTGTGGTTGTGTCGCGAATCTATTTATAATGTCGTTTGGGATGAGGTGACAAATAGTTTGAACTTCTTGTTGTAGGTAAGTTGATGTGACATGTACTGTTGACAACAAAGCATCATCGGCCTGTAGTGATCCCACTGCTGGAATATATGGCCTCCTTTATGAGAGCGAGTGGGCCATAATCCACGACACGAGCCCAGTGCGGGTTGGTAGATGGCACTTTTTCTTTTTTTTTTTCCTTTATTAAATCCTACTAGTATTACATACGCGAAAGTTTGTAAGTATGGATGTTTGGATGTTTGTTACTCTTTCACACAAAAACTACAAAATGGATTTGGATGAAATTTGCCAAACAGATAGATTATAACTTAGATTAACACATAGGATACTTTTTATCCCGGTAGCACGTTCCCGCGGGATAATATCCGACTTCCACGCGGGCGAAGCCGCGGGCGGAAGCTAGTAGTTTATATGTTGAAGCTTAGCGAGCATAACTTCCTTGACAGGTACTTACTAGGTGAGTATCCCTCTTTTGTACGCGAGAGACAGAATCAATTGTCATTCTTCTACTAACAACACTTTAGTATTTCACTGTACCTTCGTGTATTCAATTACGAAGACTACCAAATAATCGTCAAAGGGGACACATAGTAGTTGATGATAGATAGAAGGGTACAATAGCAAGCAATTACCATAGTTTGATGGTTTACAAACTACGTAGGTACAGTCACGAGCACAAACGTAAGACATGTCCGATATTATTTAAGAGGTGATACTTTTTTTGAAACCAATGCATCATCAGTTTTGGTTTTTCTTCGATGTCACGTATGTGTGTTGTCACTTGTCCAAACATATGCCTTTCACAAATGATAACATATATTACCCGTCATCTTGGTGACAGATATTAATGGATGGATCATGAAATCAGATATGATTGAGGATCTGTCCATACTAATACATTTATGCTCGCGACTGTAAACTTGCCCGGTTACTCTATAAATCGTTTGTCGGTATTGTGTTCACGTTTGCTCATCTTTGACGAGTATTAAATGGGTTTTTATTTCGTAGAATTTTTAACCGACTTCAAAAAGGAGGAGGTTCTCTATTCGTCGGAACCTCTTTTTTTATGTATGTTCCCCGATTACTCGAAGATGGCTGGACCGATTTGGATTTTTTTTTTGTTTGAAAGGGTATACTTCCCAGGTGGTCTCAAGATCATCAAGTCAGGATCTGATGTTGGGATCCTGGAGAAATAGAGAGAACTCTTCAAATTTTATAGGCACACGAAGCGATTTAGGTATTTTTTGGAAAAGTACTTTCTCGGAGTGATCTCATTTCAATTTGGTGAAGATCTGATGAAGAACTTTGGAGATAGGCAACGGAACTCAATAAATGATAGCAAATGGACTGGGATTGCTGAAATCTCATGTCTGCTTACACCAGTTCATAACATAACATCACGCCGGTATGCTGTGAAGGGGTAAGCACATGTGAACCACTAAAAAGTGAAAAAAAAAACTTTTTCCAAAAAAAAACAACCGACTTCCAAAAAAACACTACAAAGTGAAAAATAACTTTAATTTCGGAAGGCGGTGACAAAAAATTCAAATACAGCTCCAAAGACACCGACTTCCGAAATTAAAGTTATTTTTCACTTTGTAGTGTTTTTTTGGAAGTCGGTTGTTTTTTTTTTGGAAAAAGTTTTTATACATGAAGACTTTATAACCTATGTATTTTCTGCTCATCTTGCTTTCACTTTGTCTTTACTATTACTTATTGATTTCGTTGTTTGCCACACGCATGCCTTCTATTTCTGATATTGTACATTTCTTTTGATATACGTTAACAATTTATACAGTCCACTGTTTTTGTTTCAAAGTCCACTTTAAGACCCTCACCACTCTAAAGGTTTTGTTTTTTTTTAATACGTCTTTTAGTATGTCCCTACTAACAAAAAACAGTATCCATAACGATGTAATCTATGGTGGGAACTATATGAACCCCTTGATAATTTCATCGAAACATCTGAGGACCTTCCGCCTGGGCATGCGTTACCGTGGCCGACTTGGAAATCTCTAAATAGATTTCGAACCCAACTCAGCCGGAGCATAGACCATCTCCACAGTTCACGGACGGCTCAGATCTCAAGTGCATTTGCGGCACCTCCCCACAGACAATGGCCTACCTTCTATCTGCTAGCCTGCTGCCTAGCTGAATTTTGGGCCGAAGGTTGTTGAACTTCTTGATAACGATACGGTAAGAAGCAGTATCCATAAACAGGAAAAGTTTTTATCCAGTGCGCAAACTTTAACCATGAATTCAGCATACCATTCTAAATCCCCAGCGAAGAAATTTTTCGTCGGTTTTAGAAAAAAAAATCAACTGTTTCATAGAAAAGTGCAATACCTACGCGGTCAAAATGTATGGAACAGCTGTTTTTTTTTTGTAAAACCGACGAAAAATTTCTTTTCTAGGGGGGTCTAGAATGATATGCTAAATTCATGGTTACAGTTTGCGCACTGGATAAAAAAAAATCCTGTATATAACTAAACAGATAGTGAGATAGTGAGAAAATAGGCTAACAATTTCCCCGCGAAGTTATTGATTAGCTTGGTGAATGGTGTCACTGACATAGTGTACTGTATACATTCACAACAAGCATTTAATGTGAGGCACAAATAACACATTTACTTCAAAATTAAAGCTGAAACATTCTCGACAAGTGCCCGTGGGTACAGCATCATCATCATCTCACAAAGAGAAACATTTAAAACCAATTTAATCCGGTTTAAGCCAGTTTGTTCCGGTTACAACTCGTTTATTCCAGTTCCACGGCTAATTTCCCTTGTACCCCGATTATGGGGTGATGTTTTATGCGCATGCTTAATGTAATGTGTTGGACTTTAATTTGTATGGGGTCTGCAAATTAGGGGTCGAATATTTAATGTTAATGATGCCTGATACTGGTATTTCGTGCGTAATGTGTTGTTTGATGGGGCGATTTTTCCATTATTTTACTTATAGTACCTACTTCGATATTATAATAATAATAATAATAAATTCATTTATTTCAGGTAAATAACACCCATTGCCAAACATAAATTAATATAAATTTTACAGATACAAATTTAATATATAAAATGCAATTAATTAAACCAAATAAAATAAAATAAGTAATGTCAAATAAAATAAAATAAAATCAAAATAAAACAACGTAATTTAAACAATAAAATTAATACTTTCTCTCCGACACTGGTACAGCAACATGTCTGCTGGAACAGTGCCGGATGAAGGGGCAGTCCAGCCTTCCCGCAATCATCGCCAGTACCGTGTTGGGGCTAACCCGCACCCTGTGCAACAAGGACGCAGCGCGTTTGCGCATGGTCGCGTGAAAGCAGTCGATGCGCGCCTCTGCGAACATACCCGAGGCACTGCAGTATCGGGGTAACCCCATCACCGCCCTGAACGCGTTATTGTACTGGACGCGGATGGCGCTGTAACTTCTGTTAGTGTAGTGAGCCCACAGACTGCATGAGTACAGCGATGTACAATACGCTCTAAAGAGCGTAGCCTTAACTTCATTTGAGCACCGCGCAAATCTGCGGGCGATCATGTTCGCTCTAACAGACAACGCCCTCCGCTCCCGTTCCATGTCTGCGTGATCCCTGAGGTCGACAGTCAAAACATGCCCCAAGTATGTAAACTGTTCAACCCTTTCCAAAGGGACCCCATTGAGTCTGACCGGAGGTATGCTTCCCGGACATCTTGCACTGGTGGTCTCAAAGATCATACACTGGCTCTTCTTTGCATTATACAACAAACCGTGACCACAAGCATATTCTTCGCATATCTGTACCAGCTTCCTCAAGCCGCAGACCGAAGCGCTCATCAGCACCATGTCATCAGCATAACTTAGATTATTGACACATGTCCCGTCAATGTGACAGCCGACATGCTGGCTGCTGAGCGCCACGATCAGACTATTAATATACAAATTAAACAGGGTAGGAGATGTTAAGCCACCCTGCCTGACTCCGCATTCGAGCTGATACGCATCCGACATTGCCCCCGCCCACCTAACACTATTAGACTGGTGCGCATACCAATACTGGAACATGCTGATGAGATCCGGCGGCAAATCTATGCTTCGTAGCTTGCTCCACAGCAGATCATAAGCTACTAGGTCGAAAGCCTTGGACAAATCAAGGAAGCACGCATACACGGGTGTCTTATGGTCTGTGTAGTATTTGACGGTGTGCTTAAGACACAGTATAGCACTTTCAGTGGACAGCCGGGGGCGAAACCCGAACTGGTTATCGTGCAGTGTTACCGATCTATTTAACTGTGCGTTAAGCAAACCGTCAAACACTTTAGCAATTACAGTGGCAAGAGAAATAGGCCTGTAGTTACTCTTATCAGTAAGGTCACCAGTTTTATTCTTCACTACAGGCACTACCACTGTTTTCATAAAATCGGCTGGCAGGTAGGAATGGCTCACACACAGTGAGTAAAACATGGCCAGGACCCTAGCAATGTGTTGTCCGGCGTGCTGTAGGTGCTCAATGCTGAGCCCATCATGACCCGGGGACTTACCTCTAGAGATAAGGCTTATGGCTTTAGTGACATCCTTCGCCCGGAAGGTAGTTCCCACCTCCCGACTGCTGTCGTCAGCATTGAGCACCTCCGTCGCTGTACCCAAAGGAGACTTCACCGAAAAATGATTCTTAAAAAGATTCGCAATCTCTTTCGGGTCATTCACACCATCAATGCTCACAGGAAGGCCAGGGCGTAAGTTTTCTTTTTTGGTGCCCTTCCAGAAACCGCGGAAATCCCCCTTGCAGTGTTTCACAGCTAGAGCATCCATTTTGATTTGGTCCTGATGATTTTGGCACCACTTTAATCGAGACTTGAACACTCGTCTGCTATCGCACATTTGTTTGTATAAAAATCCTGACTTAGGCCTACCACACCACACCCAATCGAGGAACTTAGATTTTGCCACCCTGTGAGCCTCGCTGACATGTTTGTTCCACCCGGCTATGCGCGGGCCACCCCCGCCCTTCTCCGTGCTTCCCCGACTCGCCACTGCCGCGTCACGGAGGGCAGTCACAATGTCGGAGTAAAGCGTATCCAGAACAAGCCTGTGGCCACGGTCACTACAAAAACGATCAGCACAATTTACACACTCAGGAGGGAAGTCAATTACTCTAAGTCACTTATGACTCTCTTTAGCGTATAAAGAAACATGTTCCTCACTTTTTATACCCCACACTACATCTTTATTTACATTGGTGACCTGAGACGTGACCTTAGGGGATAATAACTTTAAATTACATAAGATAACAAGTGGGAAGTGATCAGACCACAGAGTGTCATACTTAATATCTACATTTACAACAGCCTGCTTTGCCGAGTGAGTAGTTACACAGTGGTCCAACCAGCTGCTTGACCCGTGCACATCACTTATAAAAGTAAAAGTACCCGAGTCTAAACCTAGCATGTCTATATCTATACATGACCATGATTATGATATAATAATTGAGCGGATATTTCTTTGTTCCGGTTTTGAAAACAATTTACTTTACGTTTTTATCGACTCCAAAAATATAAAATCAATAATCTGATTTTACTTGACAATCAAATTTAAATGGCCATTCAGCCATACCATGCATGGAAGCAACACAATACTTTAATTAAAGGAATACGCAGAAAAAACTGAACTTCAAATATCCGGTTTTAATTGGCTCGCCTTATACACGACTCAAAAGTAACATGGCTGTAAATTGGACATATCGTATGGTGCCACGGATTTCCGATAGCCGGCGCCGTCGGGAGTGATAGAGACGTAACAAGATCAGCTGATACGGGCCTTATGCCCGGTTGAGCTAGAAGTATCAAATATTTGGTATGCCCGTTTATTTTCGAACAGTTTTTGGTACAATTGTGGTGTGAGGGTCTCAAATATTAAAAAAAAAAATAGTTTGAAAGTTATTTTAATAATTTTGTAATCCACCCTCCACTGCCATCTGGGATGTGTAATTTTTTGGCGTTATTTATTATTCTAAAATGAACACGGAGAAAACAGAAGACAACGTGAGCGCGATTCCACTATAATCAAATATATCTAGACATCTTTCGTATTCGTCTAACTTGATATAGGTACTGTTAAGTTTATTTTGAGTTCCATGACAATAATTCACATAATTCTTACACGGATACAATAAAGCCGAAGTAATATGAATTACAAATTGAAACAAAACACAGCTTCATGCAAAGTCGAGATAATACTCGTTAGAATTGACATTACAAAGGCAAAGTTTATTTTAATTAATAACTTATGAATAAACCGTAACGTAGTACAAGTGTTGCCATATAATTTTCTATATATTCAAGTTATACAGTATCTGTATAGTTATGTTTGGGGAATGTTTGTATGAACAATTAAATTTTTGACCGATTTTTATAGAAATTCTCACAGCCAATTTAATTTTTAACCAGTGCGCAAACTGTAACCATGAATTCAGCATATCATTGTAGAACCCCCAGCGGTGAAATTTTGCGTCGGTTATACAAAAAAAAATCAGCTCTTTCATAGAAAAGTGCAACACCTACGCGGTCAAAATGTATGGAACACATGAAATTTTTTTTTGTTTAACCGACGAAAAATTGTGCTTCTAGAATGATTTGCTGAATTCACGGCTACAGTTTACGTACTGGTTAAAAATGTATCCTGTATGTTAGATTATTCCTCTACAAGGTGTAATTGAACTGGGGCCTTAGTCTATTATTTTTATAAATTCGTCATTCCAACACGATCCCATTGTCATTCATTTGTCATTTTGCTAAAAGTTCGTAATCTGCTAAATTCATAATGGTCGATCATTGGTCGGTCAATGGTCTCGTAATAAAATTGTGTCATAATGGCATTTTCGTATTGCCATTATTATAAAACTCGTTAGTAGAAATGTTTTTCGAAAAACTACTACTAAATTTGAACATTTATTCATGCCAGATTTCCTTTATATATATTTTTATATATTATTTATTAGTGTTATGCAATCTAAAGTAGTAGGAAGTTTGTAAATTAAGTCAGTCATTCATTTGTCATGATGTACGAGATTACCAATAAATACTATTTCTTTCAATGGAGTGTCAGTGGCTGACCATTGGAAAGTCATAATGACGCCATTTTATTAGTAGATTACCAAACTTGTCAAAATCAACAATTATGAAATCAATGTTAGACCATTCTGACACTATTGTAATAGCGGACTTGAGGCCCTGGTTGCCTCACCTAGTGACCGAAAGCGCTACTGCTGAGCATAAGGTATTAGGTTTGATTCCCAGGTCGGGCAAAGTGTTATTGGGAACAATGGTACCAGCAGTGAAATCGCGAATAAAACCAACTTTTCCCAACATTTATACTTTGTGTGTGTTTAAACAATGTTCCTCCTGCCGGAACATTGGCCTTCTCTCGGTGAGAGGGGGTGGGCCATAATCCACCACGTGGGCCCAGTGCGGGTTGGTAGAATGTCACATGTCATCGAATATAATTTACATACCTCAATTGACTTATACTTCATTTTAAACAATTTATTTATTCGATGTGTTTTGAAATTTCATAAAGTATGATTTTATTAATGAATAGGCCCTTGAGCAGATTATTTTTCTATAAAACGAGCCTAATTGTTATCTAGGAAAATCAAGCAGATCCTGTAATAATTCTTGTACCTTCATACGTATGTAACCCTTATCGCTCCCATTCGGAAGAGTAATTCCCTCGCCTGTGTAATTCCAATTCGCACTAATTTGAATATAACACCCTGGCACGGGGTTTGAATACAACACACAGGCCTTTGTTGAATCATTGAATGAAACGATAACATTTAACGTAGTAAGAAGTGCTATCTCGTAAAGTTCACTGTCAATCTAACTCAAATGATCCCCACCACGAAATATTCAATGGCAGTGCGAATTTTTTTTTAATACATAAACTAAAATGAGTTGCAATATTTAAAAAAAGTGAGGGATCGGGGGGACAGACATCAGGAATGAAGTTCCTTACGTTTTTTGTTCAACTCCGAATGTAATGTCGTGTACTCTTTCAAACAATCAAACTTTATGTTGATCTCACTATTGGCTTCAGCATCCTTGAAAACTATGAAAACGGCACCCGTGATGAACAATTTGTATTGTTTTGCAGCCGCCATCTTGTATTTTCATTTTGATCTCACTATTGGCTTCAGCACCCTTGAAAACCATAAACATTATCTCATTCTCTTACTCTGCCTCTTTCTATTATATATAATAAAAAGTCGCATGGAGGAGACATAACGCTCATTTTACTCATACATAAGCTGTGAGAACTTCGTTCCAATAATATATTTTTAAAACAACATGGTTCGGTTCACAATCACACGTCGACTCCGTTCGAATTTCGAATGATGTTTGGAGAAAAACATTACAGAATACAGAGGTCATTGACACTTGGTAAGAATCTGTCAAAGCTGGATGTTGTATTTATTGAAGCACAATGTTCACTGGTTCGAGGGTGATTTCAGACGTAATCGAATTAAATTATATTGACGTTTTCTGATTTTTGCTACAAAAAGTTCAGCTTTTTTAATGCGGTAAGACAACAGAAGGTTTTAATTATGAGGTGAAAGTATTCGCTATTATGCTTAGTACTCGCAACAGGCGTGCGTGTGCTGCGCAATGTGAAGGATATTGCTAATCCATAGCAAGAATTTGTCTCTACAAAAACGTGATTATCGTAATGAATGTTGTTTGACTGTTAAAATGAAAGCCATTGCTACAGCTAGTGTAATACGCAATTCCCCAGCTAATGTATGAACGTAAAAGAAAAAAAAGGATGTAGGAGCGCAGCAGGTAGCTACTATAAGATCAGAGTTTTTTTTTTTGAGGTTGGGAACAGGAGGGCGTGTCAGACTTTTACTGACTAAAACCCACCCGTATTCCTTCAGGTGCCTGTGTGCTAGGGGCCACGGTATTTCTTTCGAACAACCCGCACCCTTGGCTGTGCAGTATACCTCTGCGTTATAATTTGGGTCCTCTATGAATAAATTATTCTGAACATGTCGCCTTGGAGAATAGTCCCAAGAGGATCAACAAAACGGTAAGCGTCTTATTAATTCAATTAACAATTACTATTTAAATTGGCAACCCAAAACGATATTTTAAGGGGCGGTCACAATGAGTGCAGTAGTAGGCCGTATTAATGGCCCCGACTTAAGAGTTGATAAGTAACAACAAAACAAAAAGTATTTTCTAAATCTACAAAATAAAGTCACTTTTCCTGTCTGTCGGCTGTGTCTGTTTCGGTGTTCACCATCATTTAGATAATTTATTCCAGAAGTTTTTTTTCTATCATACATACACCTTTATGTGTATGTATCACATATAAGGACGTATCAGTGGTACATAATTTGTATATTCCTTTGTTTTTCTTGATTGACTTGTTTTTTTTTTCTTTTTAGAATTTTGTAAACAAGTAGTACAGTACCAAACTGCAAGTACTAGTTTCAAACGAATAATTGTGTATCAGTCAAATTAGATCAGTATAATATGCAATTTTCCCCAGTGTTCCAGGGTTTTCCAGGTTCTGCTTATATTTTAACACTTAATTGCAAGTTTAAACTTTTATTACTTACATATTATCATGACTGTAACTATTTTGTAAATTAACATGTGCGATAGCACAAAAACACACACAAGATAACAGACACAGATAGAACACGACAGTCGTCGTCGACGTTAGATATAACAGAGCCGGAAGATCTGTAACTCAGGATCTCAGACACCTTTATCTATTTAAGATGTTACATTCTATTCATCCGTGCTTGTAATAATGATGTTGAGATAAATTAAGAGTTATGATTATTAATATTAAAATTACATAATTATAATAAAGAAATCACGATGGTTTGTCGTAAATAAACCGTTTATGTTGTTACTATGGAACTGCGAGTACGCTACAAACAACATAAATTGAGTCAAAATAAAATTCCTTACCAACTCCATGAACAAGTATTTCATTTTTGACTATCAACAAGTTGGAAACATCGGCGTGAAGTTCGTTAGCGATAATTCGGAACTTTCAAACTACAGTTATCGACAGGTAACTAAGAGGTCTTGTTCGCAACTAGCAGAGTAACTAACGAGAAGACGGTAAGAACTGAAATATTCAATACTTAGTACTTAATTTGTTCATAACATATTCATACTTAATTTATTAATATTGTTAATCACTACATACACTGTCTGTCTGTTCGCGATAAACTCAAAAACGACTGAACGGATTTTCATGCGGTTTTTACCAATAGACAATAGAGTGATTCATGAGGAAGGTGTAGATGTAGGTACCTATAATTTGTTAAGGTTTTATGTAAATTATTTAACGTGAGTGAAGCAGCTGGCAAAAGCTAATATAATATAATTTAATCTGTACTATAAATGCAAAAGTGACTCTGTCTGCCTGTCCGTCTGTTACATTTTCATTGGCATACGGGCAACAGCACTCTTTAGGCACACAGTACCCAATGGGGAGACATTGCCCGCACCCCAGGGTGCACCGACCCGGAGACTGGCCTTTCCCCCGGACGTATCCAAAGAAAACTCCAGCCCACGGGCACACGGGGAGGTTTCCTGTCCAAGCATCCCAATTTAATAGGGTTATAATAATAACAGTTATGATAATAATACTCAAGACTAAATTGCGGCCAAGGCGACCAATCCCAGCGGAGACTAGCCATCAGCGCGGGAAATATTGTAGTGCACAAGTGTGTGCGCGGACACAGGAGCACTGTCTCTGCCGTCAGTCTCAAAGTATGAAAAAAAGAAAAGTGGGGGTAGAGTCTGAATAAGGTTTTTTTTTTTTTTTTGGGTGGGAATACATCAAATAACTTCTCCCGCGGGTTAGGTTAATGTTATATGAACTTGCACGATTACCTACGAGGCGTCTTGCGTACTGGCCGGATCTCCGCTCTGGTACCTTGTGGCGAAGGTACTCGCGTCATTGTATCGGTGGCGCAAGGACTCAAGGGCGCGGGGCGAGTGGCTGGTGCAGCGACATATGGAGTTGCGTCGTTCACAGCTTCGCGCAGCCCTGGTGGCGGAACGGCGGGAAAGGCTCTCATGGCCTACCGCCGGCCCCGTCACCATCGGGGTAGTCCGGCCGGTACTCGAGCGCTGGCTCTGGAGGAGGCACGGCTCCCTGTTGTTTTAGGTGACACAGGTGCTCTCAGAGCATGGTTGCTTTGGGAAATTCCTGTGTCGCATAAACAGGGAGCCGTCGCTCTGTGTCACCACTGCGTCGACTGTCGGGAGGACACGGCGTGGCACACGCTGGCAGGGTGTGCCGCTTGGGAGGAGCCGCGCCGTGCCCTCATCTCAGGAGTAGGCAGCGACCTGTCGCTGCTGGCCATTCTCGAGTCGATGGTCGACAATGAGGAGTCCTGAGACACGGTGGTACCTTTCTGCGAAACAGTCATTTCGCGGAAGGAGGCTGGGAACAGGGAGCGGGAGATTGCTTCCGATCCGCAGCAGACGCACCGGGCGTCGGCGAAGGACGGATAACTCCCTCTTCCAGCCTCCCGAAATGGGTCGACGTTTCTGGAGATATTCGTCCCCCCCTATTCTTTAGGACCCGAGATGGCGGTGCGTAGTATTCCACGCGCGCCTCTCTATGATATAAGGGGGGTGTTAACACCTCACTCCCCCCTAACTCGAGGTGGCCCGCGGACGCGGGCCACCACTAGCCGGGGATCGCGGAAATCGCATTAGATCCCGTGATCCCCGGTGCAAGTGTGGGATGGAATACCGGGGTGGTTTTAGTTAATAAGAGTCTGAAGATATCATCCCGAAACAAAAAAAGAAAGGGTAATATGAGCTTAGATGATGGTATTCATGATTTCAATGACTATAATTCTGTGAATACATACTTGTAATCGTTGTGAATCATATTTTACTCAACATACAACCTAACACTTACATGCACATTGAACAAAAAAAGAAGATTTGAATTTCACGGGCTACCCTGGCGGTCCCCCCTTAACGGCAGAAAGGATTTGCATAAAATTGGCACATAGATAAACCATGATATGGCCGTTAGGACATAGAATATTCCTGTACGATCACACCACGCGGGCAAAGCCGATTGCATTCTCCTACTTATCCCAATTTATTTGTGGTTGGCGCAACATGTCTTTTTCTTCCAAATTTCTCTGTTAGTCGTCATCTCCGTAGTCACACCCTTTGTAACCATATCATCATTCACACAGTCCATCCATCGTTTCTCTCCCCCTACTCTCATAGCCTTATTATATAATTGGGGAAATGTGGGTGTAATAACTAGGTAACTAACTACTCCAAGAAACACTTTATTTTCTATCAACATAGAAATTCTCCGAATCGTTTGTGCTAAATGTAATTGTATAATAAACACAATAACACGGGACTGCTTGAAGATATTTCCAAGGCAGTGGTTCTGCGAACTTTGAAATATTACCGTCTTACAAACTATGACAGCGGGACTTTGCCGATGCTTACATTAAATGGAGGTAAATACTTTTTATTTTTATTTCTGTATATTTTTTAGTTTAGCTTTGTATTTCTGTGATGGTTTTCGCAAAGATTTAAATCGCTCGAATAGCCCTCACCTTACTTAGTCACCTGCAGTGCTATTCTGTAAAAAAATCACCGTGATAACTTGGGTGAAGTGGGCTTAAAGTGAGCTGTCATTTAATCCCTAGCATCAGATGGATTGACGGATAACTTCACGGTCACTTCACCTCAGTTCTCATGGTAAGATTTTTGCAGAATTCACTGGCAGAATTGTATTGTAACTAAAAAGAGTGCGCTCACACATTATTAATGGCGTTTCCATGACAATTAGGTAAGTCAAGTTATTGCGTCAGCGTGTGTGTCAGAGGTATCAAAACGAACAAGAAACGCCACAACAGTCCGTTCACACTTATTTTATTTTACCTCTGATTTTGCGGCACTATCAAAATCAAAGTGATATTTGTTCTAGTTACAATAAAATTTATTTTGAGTTACTGCCACTTGAAAGTCTGCACATGACAGTGATCTTTGTTCTTCTTAAAATAAGGTTGTTGTTCGGTTGCTGTTACCACTGCTATCAAAAGTACTGTGAACGGACTATATCTTCTGACGCGATATCGATATCGATTCTATCGATTTAAATCTTTGAGTTTTCGTAGAAGTTTCTAAGCTCTCGAATATCAGTCCCGAGGACGTCTTTGAAAAGAAAGAAAAGAGTATCTCGTGTCATGAGTCCTGACGGCACCAGTTAGGGGCCATCCATAAATTACGACACACTTTAAGGGCGGGGAGGGGGTCAACGAAATGTGACATTGTGTGACAAGGGACAGGGGGGGTCCAAAGCTTTGTGACGTCACATGTTAAAATCTAAAATACTAAAGCTTGTAATTTATATGTAAACCAAAAACTTCAATATATGACTACCTAACTTAATCTATATTATTAGGTTAAAAATTAGTTTTCTGTACAGCTGTCATCTGAAACGTCACTCCAATGCCTATAAAAGCGGTTGTCAACCGACCCGCGCCCCTTTTTGCCTGTCAGCGCTGGCGCGGTAAGGTCGTTAGATTTCGTCTCGAATCACAGCCAAGTCTTTGTCCGGTGGTCATTTCCTTTCTATGTGCGAATATTGCCTTTGTTTATTGTGTTTTGTTGAAGTTGATTGTTTCCTATTAAATATTGCGTGGTTGTTTATGTTAATTATTTAGTTCGTTATTTAAATATAAGTTAGGCTGATCTGGCGGTTGTTTTTTTTATTAAAATACCACTCCTGGTCCCTAAGATCAGAAGTGGGATTGAACTTATTTGCTCACAATTCTTAGCCTTGATACCTACACAAACAACCGTTGATTTCAAAAAACAATGCCGCGTCCGTCAAGGTCACGTGAAAAGCTAGTTAGGACGCCGGCGCCGCCAGCGCCGCCTCGCTCTGGTACCGGCCATAGCAGACGCAGTGAAACTTGACAGGACCACAGGAATGGTTCACGATCGCCTAACAATAGAACACGTTCGCGTCGTAGTAGTGCTCGTTCGCATTTGCGTCGTGACAAGACTCACTCACGTTCACGTAACGATAGAACTCGTTCACGATCACGTCGCAGTGAAAGCCGCTCGCGTTATAGTAACAATCATAGTTCACGTGAGATCTAGGTCACGTACGGTCAAAACACATCGTCGTCGTAGTAAATATCGGTCCTACCCTCATGTTTCCGTGAAGAATGTGTTAGGCACTATGTCGCGACTGACTGCTATTGAGGAAAACACTGCTAACGTTTCGCGTGTTACGCCGTCAATTCGTGACAGCAATTTCTGTTTTTGTTAATTGGGTTTGTGCTTAAATAAAATAAAATGTTGGATCGCTTTGGAAGTCGTCACCGTAGCCGTGAGCCAGGTAACCGACATAGCAGACATCGGGATCGTACGCAGACCCCGGAGAGTGACCTACAGTGGGAACTGCAGGTAATGCGAGCGCGTTTGAAGATGTTAGATCAAGCATCGTCTGCACAGACGAAACGCTCGCATAAACGGAGGGTATCTTGACATGAATCGTCCGAGCGTGGCGCATCGTCGCCGCCCGGCCGGCGCCAGACGACCTTGAATCACGGTGCCATGCCGAGCGCGTCGAGTCGCCGTTGCCAGGGTGATCTGCGCTAGCGCCGCAGTCACGTACGCCACCCCTGCCGTCTGCGCCGACTAGCGTGCTCCGCGCAGGCCATGTGGCCGAGTCCTAGTTGGAACACTTCGGTGCAGCTAGTGATATCACCGCAACCGTCCGCATAGTGGACGCAATCCGTTCCATAAATAATCGGGTAATATCGGACCAACATTCTTTCATTTCTAGTTTCGATTCTAGTCTGAGTAATATTAGTGATTGGTATGACGAAGTTGATCGAGCAAAACACTTAAATAACTGGAACAATCATAAAGGTCTTTCGCGAATAGGTAATTGTTTAAAAGGTGGTGCTCGTACGTGGTTACGTGAGTTTGTTACGAGTGATCGTATGTGGAGTAGTTTCAAAAAGGAATTAACGCCTTTGTGTCCGAAAACGCCAGACATTGCAAATATTTTATTCGACGTAATTAACACAAATTCGGATAATTACTTTACGTATGCGGATTACGCCCGAGGTTCGTTACTTCGATTACGCATAGTGTGCGGACTCGGTGACGAGCTTTTTCTACGATTTTTGGTCGTGGTATTGTAGACCCTCACATTAGAGCATCAGCTAATAATGTTTAGTTGTCACCCAACGACGTAGTCGCATCTTTGTCGAATTTTGTTAAAGAATTTAAGTCGTGTCCGCAAAAGATTAACTATGCCCTAACCCTTCATGAGGTTATAAACACCACGTCCGAAAACTTCTCGTCATACGCAGAGTATGCGCGTCGGTCATTACTAAAACTACGTGTAGTGAAAGGGTTAAACGAAGAACTTATGGTTCAAATAGTGATCCACGGTATCAGTGATGTACAGGTACGCGCAGAAACTACCAATGCTAACCTAACGACAGAAAACCTAGTTTCCTTTTTAGCTTCTTATGTAAAGCCTATTCGTAAATTTGAAAATCGTAACCCCGATAAGTCTGCGTCACCTAGTAATACGACTAAAAAGCATTATTAGTCACGGTCAGGTTAGGCCGAGTCCTCAGAAAATCGAGGCACTACTTAACGCACCTATACCTAGTTTAACTAGCGAACCCATACTTGTAATTTTTGACTACACACTACAGAGCTGCAAACTGATACCATCAGTGCAGGTACGGTGCTATACTTATGCAAGTACACGCGGAAGATGGTAAACGGGTGATAGCATATTACAGTAAAGTCACTCAGAGCGCGGAGGCAAAATACTATTCGTACAAACTGGAAACGTTGGCGGTCGTCAAGGCTCTGCAACACTTTCGTCATTATTTGATCGGGATAACTTTTAAAATCATAACCAATTGTAATGCTTTGAAGGCCACCGAACGAAAGAAGGATCTGCATCCACGCGTTGCACGTTGGTGGATTTATCTTCAGGATTTCAATTTTGAGATTGAATATCGATAGGGAGTGTTGATTGGTCATGCGGACTATCTAAGTAGGAATCCACTAACGTTGCAAGTCAATAACATTGATAGACCATTGAATTGAGCAAAAATGGCCCAGTCGGCTGATTCCTGGACTGTCAATCTGATCCAAAAATTGAGGGATGGTCTCTTGGACTCTAGCCGTTACGTAGAACGATGTGCTCTATTATCGCTATTGACCTGTTGGTAAGGAGTAGCGCTTACTATGTTTTATCCATAAAGGGCACCGGCTCAGTTTATTACGCGTTTTTCACGGTGAGCACGAGCACATCGGGTTCGATAAAACTTATGACCTTATTCTAAAACATTTCTGGTTCCCTGGCCTGAAACAATTTGTGAGAAAGTATACTTCCCATTGCCTAATCTACATTTCTAGAAAACGTGTACCAAGAGCTTCTCGTCAGCCTATCACGTCATGGGAAAATCAGATATTCCCTTCAACACAGTTCATGTTGATGCATTAGGCCCTTTACCCGAGTCCAACGGATATAAATTTGTACTTGTTTTGGTCGATTCTTTTACCAAATTCTGTTTACTCTAACCCCTGTATGTTCAAGATGCACAAGGTGTGCGATGCAATGCGCAAGGTGCGCAACGCATTATGTTCAAGATGCACAAGGAGTGCCGATGCTGATCGCGCATTATGCGCCATGCGGAGCGCGCGATGTGCGCGTTGCTGATAGCGCATTATGCGCGATACGGAGTGCGCATTGTGCGTGATGTGGAGCGCGCTATGTGCGCGATGCTGATCGCGCAATGTGCGTGATGCTGATCGCGCATTGTGAGCGATGCGGAGTGCGCTTTTTGCGCGATGCGGAGTGCGTGATGCTGAGCGCGCATTGTACGCGATGAAACGGCGCGAGTGCGAAGCTGGTAAACTACTGGCTTGATGCGCGCTGCGGTGCGACTACTCAGCCTCGCCGCCATGTGTGGTGACTGGTACTGCGGTAGCTTTTGGACATGCGCTGCGGTGCCTCTGTCTTGCAGACACGGCTTGTACGTGTATTATCGCACATGTGCTGCGGTAGCTTTTGGACATGCGCTGCGGTGCCTCTGTCTTGCAGACACGGCTTGTACGTGTATTATCGCACATGTGCTGCGGTAGCTTTTGGACATGCGCTGCGGTGCCTCTGTCTTGCAGACACGGCTTGTACGTGTATTATCGCACATGTGCTGCGGTAGCTTTTGGACATGCGCTGCGGTGCCTCTGTCTTGCAGACACGGCTTGTACGTGTATTATCGCACATGTGCTGCGGTAGCTTTTGGACATGCGCTGCGGTGCCTCTGTCTTGCAGACACGGCTTGTACGTGTATTATCGCACATGTGCTGCGGTAGCTTTTGGACATGCGCTGCGGTGCCTCTGTCTTGCAGACACGGCTTGTACGTGTATTATCGCACATGTGCTGCGGTAGCTTTTGGACATGCGCTGCGGTGCCTCTGTCTTGCAGACACGGCTTGTACGTGTATTATCGCACATGTGCTGCGGTAGCTTTTGGACATGCGCTGCGGTGCCTCTGTCTTGCAGACACGGCTTGTACGTGTATTATCGGACATGTGCTGCGGTATCATGATCTCGATATTGTGTAGAAATGCGCTGCGGTGCATTTGTTGCGTAAACACTTTCTAATAATGAGAATGTGTGGCGCCGGATGATATAGAGTGATGGATGTGAGGACAATATAACTGCGATTGACTGAAAGCGATTTGATATCTTAGCTGGATTGTTTCATTGAAAGGGGGCCTCAAATGTATGATGAATGATTGAATAGGCAAAAAAAAAAAGCTTTTGGGTCCTCACTAATCATGTCTTGATTTCAGGCGAAGATAATGGTGTTGACACGCAGGCAGGACCCACGATTCATCCACCTGTGAGCCAAGACCAGGACCCAACTCAAGATGCCGCCACATCAGACGTGCCCGAGGACGGTGCACAGTCAGGAGAAGCCGTATTAGGTTAAAAATTAGTTTTCTGTACAGCTGTCATCTGAAACGTCACTCCAATGCCTATAAAAGCGGTTGTCAACCGACCCGCGCCCCTTTTTGCCTGTCAGCGCTGGCGCGGTAAGGTCGTTAGATTTCGTCTCGAATCACAGCCAAGTCTTTGTCCGGTGGTCATTTCCTTTCTATGTGCGAATATTGCCTTTGTTTATTGTGTTTTGTTGAAGTTGATTGTTTCCTATTAAATATTGCGTGGTTGTTTATGTTAATTATTTAGTTCGTTATTTAAATATAAGTTAGGCTGATCTGGCGGTTGTTTTTTTTATTAAAATACCACTCCTGGTCCCTAAGAATATTTATAATATGCTTATGTAGATTATTTTTAATTTAAATGAAAAACAAATAAAATTAAAAAATATGTGACATCACACAAGCGGGAGGGGGTTTCACAAATGTGACCACCTGTGACAAGGACGGGGGGGGGTCAAAAACCATAAAATTTGTGTGACGTAATTTATGGATGGCCCCTTATATGAGAACAGTTCATGCTGAAATAGGAATACTGCTCAGGGTGTGATTCAAAGGAAAGTATCGCCGAGTCTAAGGGTAACATTTACAGATGGCTCTTTATTTTGCTAATTTAACGTTTCATACGAATATGAACCATATTGTAAGCAACACATAATATCACATAATATCACGGCTGCATTTCAAAGGGTAAGCAAAGGTATACCAATAGTAAGCCCACAATTTGACAGTTGACATATTTAAATTCTATGTAAAAGTGGGCGTGTAGTAGCTCCATGAAATATACTGGTATTCAGCTGCATCCGGGTAGACTGGAAGCCAACCCCAACATAGTTGGGACAAAAGCTGATGATGATGAAATTGAGAAGATGATGAGTTGCTAGTACGGTTTCTACGTGAACCTTTTTTTTAATGCAAACTGGACTTATTCACACTTGCTCTAATGTGATGGTGTCCTTTTGGCATTTTTTTATTATATAAATATATAATTCGAAGTGGCGGAGCTTAGGGGAGCCCTATGTCCAGCTGTGGACGTCTTTCAGCTGAAATGATTACGTATACAGGAAAAGTTTTTATCCAGTGCGCAAACTGTAACCATGAAATCAGCATATCATGCTAGACCCCCAGCTCAGAAATTTTGCGTCGGTTAATACAAAAATAAAACAGCTGTTCCATACATCAATTCAAAAATCCTTACAAAAATATCTTCGCTGGGGGGTCTAGAATGGTATGCTCAATTCATTGTTAAAGTTTGCGCACTGCTTATAGACTTATCCTGTATATTTACGTACGTTCGCACGTGTAATTACCTACAGAATTTAGCTAAAGCCTTTAAGCAAACTTATCAAGTAACATCGCTCGCAAGACTTGCTAACAGTGTGTACAAGCAGTCGTAAGGCGGAAGCCCCGTCGAAAAAGTTGTGCTGTAGTTAGTACAGTCCCGGACTTTAATTGATAAGCCACTATTAAACTTTCCAATTTTGCAGTTTTATACATTCACGAGATTACACGATTAAAAACGAACTTAAACCGCATGCTCGTAAACAAGATCACAAATTACTTATAATCGGAAATAGTCATAACCATAGAGGTTGACTAATAAATTGTCAATGATTAATCAATACACTGTTGAATAAGTTTATCCAATCTATTTGATACTGACCACCTTTAAATAAGTGCTCATTAAATACTCGTTATTTCTGAAAACCTATCCAAAGACAGTGACAGTTGAAATGTCAGAGACGATAATTTCGAATTTTGGTGAATCGTAGCCGTAACTATTTATGTTTATATGCAACAGTTATCATATTTGTCATGAACGTCTCTTGGACGCTATGCGTTCGGATAAAATCGTGGGTGCGAGTTTTCCCGATGTCGAAATGACTAATCATAACGTTACCATCGCTACGCTAAAACAATTGTTGCTAGGTTACGGTTGCTAGCCCTGCAATTGGTTGACTTTGGGTCGCCACTCTGGACATGTACGAGTATAACCGACTAAACCCGATTTGCATCACACGGCTAAAATAGGAACTGTGGCAAGTGGCTTATCAATTAAAGTCCGTGACTGTACAACCGCACAAGTGCACCGATCAAACTCACAGTAATTTATACATTTTGTACTTTAGTACATTTTACATGCTGGGAAACTATGGAAATGTATTCAGAAAGGAACCTGTCTAAAATCTTATATATAAAATTCTCGTGTCACAATGTTAGTTACCTTACTCCTCCGAAACGGCTGAACCGATTTTGATAAAATTTCGTGTGCTTATCGGATAGGTCTGAGAATCGGCCAACATCTATTTTTAATACCCCTTAATGTTAAGGGTGGTCCACCCCAATTTTTTTTAATAATACTAACTCAATATTCATAGTTAAGACAGGACAACGTCTGTCGGGTCAGCTAGTAACATCTAATTTTAAAACGGGACGGTATGTTTTTTTCGACTTTCTTTTGGTTTTATAAAGACACATGTATTACAATGACATCAAGAATAGTATGTCTTCTGATTCATGGTCAAAATCAAAAGTCATTTATTCAAACTAGGCTGAGAGGGAAGAAGAAGTAGCGCTACAAACTCCCCAGCAGCACAGCTGTCTGTTACGTTAGAAGAACTTGATTTTATACGATATTAGGGAATTAAAATTACGAAACATAAAAAAAAAATACATTAAATTTGCCATTTCGTCGGCCCAATTCATCAACCCGCCAAGTCTTTTTCAAAGTCCAAATATTACCTATGTTAATAGAATTTTAACGTTTGCATTTGAATACGTCACATGTAGTGGTAGGACGGCTAACGTTAACGTTCACGTTTGCAGTTAAATACGGCACATGTAGCGGTACACAGAAGCTGGAACTGTGAGACGAAGTGTGCAACGGAAGACGAGGTGGGTGTATCAGGAAGCGGCGCCGGGAACTGGCTGACATGCACACCGATGGCGAAGGCTATATGTTAAAAGAAGAAGGTAGTTTAAAGAATTGTTGGTATTTATTGACTAGGTGACAAATATAGGGTGACTGGTAATTAGTGACCGATATTGACACATGATTGTACTCATCATATCAAAGAAATTTCCCAATGAAATGATTTTTTATTAATTTAACTATCGCATGTCCCCAATCACCCCAATAGAATATTGAGTATGTAACAAGAATGGTACACCATCAGCTGTAATTTAATTTAATTACCGACAAACAAAAAATAATAATCCACTTTTACCGTACATTATTCATTTGTAATTAATTTAACCACCGTACGGATAGCGCTTGGCATTTGGGTTGTTAAATTAAGGAAAAAAAAGAATAATGCATGGTAAAAGTGGTTTCTTTTTTTGTTTCTTGAGAACTAAATTAAATTACAGCTGATGGTGTATTGTTACATACTCAATATTCTATAGGGGTAATAAAATTGGGGCCAATAAGATAGATAAAAAATAATAGTTTAAAAAACTAAAAACACGCTTTAAAAACCAAACTAAAAAAGGTGAAAATACTTTAATTCAATTAAAAAGCGTGGGGTGCTTGACATTAATTGATTATAAAAATACCTCAAAAAGCACCCCACGCTTTTTAATTGAATTAAATTATTTTCTCCTTTTTTAGTTTGGTTTTTAAAGCGTGTTTTTAGTTTTTTAAACTATTATTTATTTTCTATTTTTTAGTTCTGCTAACTACAAAAAAGTGTTTTTTTTTCCCAATTTTGTTTTTATTATTTAATTGTCATCGGTCCTCGACAAGTTTACAAAGTTTCAATGAAATCTGATCGTTTAAAGTGGGTCAAAATCGCGCTCAAAGGGGTCGGTTACATACAAACATACAAACAAACAAACATACAAGTGAAGCTAATATAAAGCGTGTAAAAAACAAACTTGAGAGGTGTCAAGGGACACCCAGATGGAACGAAGTTAAAAAAAAAAAAAAAAAAGACGAAATGAAAACATCAGGCTTGCTTTCTATAAGAGAGAGAGAGAGAGACAGACAGAGAAACATGAGCACGCCACACGGCTTACAATAGCATAGTATAGCAAAAAGTGTCGTTACAACTTTTCGTATGATTTTTTTCCGTCTAGCCCCCTTTCACAACGCGCGATAAGGAACTTCGTTCCAAAAAATAGTTTCTTTGGAAATGTATCTAGCTAGCTCTCTGATAAGGGAACGAATCACAGATCAATCAGTCTAGCACTTTACTGACTGTATTGGGGGCGACTTCCAGTCTAACCAGATGCAGCTGAATATCAGTATTTTACATGGAACGACTGCCTATCTGACCTCCATAACCCAGTTACTGGGTAAAACGATATCCCTCGGTAAGACTGGTTGTCAGACTGGGCTTCTGACTGCCAGTAACGACTGTCAAAGATTTATTTTTAACTAAGGGTTGAACGTGCTTTTCTAGGCATGAAGGAATATGTAGTAGATGATCACAATCTTCGAACCGACCGGCGACCGCGGCAAGCTTAGCTGAACCTTCTATAAACTTGTTCGGCTATTATAATTTAGCCATGAGCCACAGAGAAAAATTCTGTTACTTTTTTTTTCTACAAAAGGAACATAATTTTTAGTGTACCAGAGCTTGCGACTTACCCTTAGGCTTTCTTAAGGGCACAGCCAGAACATGAAGTACGAGCCCTGATATAAAAGAAAAAACTTTCCGTTCTTTCCGTTCTTCTCCGTCCTTACAAACAATGCAGCCTTGTTAATAACAGCAAATCCAATTATCTGAAAACACAAGAAAATTGGAAAGAACCGAGTAAAGTCTACTTGGAAAAGATTCTATTTTCCAGAACGAGTATTCATACCATAACAGTACTTACATAAGACACCATTTATCGACTTACTGCTACCATTCTGCAATTACACTTAATTGCATGGTACAGGCTTTTCTCGGGATCGTGACGCCATTCCATTCCACGTACACTCCATAATGAGTAGGTACAAATTGTACTGTTCTACGAAACTAACGTTCGCTGAGCTTCGATTCAGTTGAGTATGTCAGACAGACAGACCAGTTGAAAGTATTAATTTTAAATTGATGATACTTACATGATAAATGAATTTATTTCTGTAACTAGGTTTGTACAAACACTTTTACACGTCAATCATATTTTCAATCGTGTGTGTGAGAGAGAGAGAGAGAGAGAGAGAGAGAGAGTGGAATTTACTTTGTTTCATTTATTTCATCACCACTGCTCTCAAAACGGTGAAGAAGAACATCGTGAGGAAACCGGCATGTTCTAGATTCGAAAATTCGAAGACAATCATGTGACATCTATCAACCAGTACTGGGCCCGCGTGGTGGATTATAACCTCTCGAAAAGAGGAAGCTTGTGCCCCAGAAGTGGGAACATTATACGCTGATAAAATTAATACTTCAGATGACATATCGTAATTTCTTACGCACCTGTTGTACTATAAATAATTCTGCATCTTACTCAATAACGTTGTGCGTGTAGACTATCGTCTAACTGCTCATCATTGATAGTACCGCTGTCACACGATGCCTGGTGAGACAGCATGGATTTTAGCCAGGCCCATCAGTGAGTTCGAGCCCGCGACTAGATTCCCCTTAAGGAAAGAACCACACAGATTGAGTTTGTCCAATTGAAACCAGTATGATGCATACCACGGCTCAGCCTAACTATTTTCATTCCTAGATTTTAATGTTGTTAGTTTATACTAACCGATTTCCATAATTGTGTACTTGTGAACATCAAAATATTGACATGATGACTGCTTGGTAGCGTCAGCATCAGTATTTAAAACGAAAATAACAGTGCAGACGACATGAGAGTGCAGACCGTACTGGTAGGTGTCAGCGGTGAGGTAGGAAGGGAAGCGGGCGGGTGAATTTAACCTTGCCTATCTTTTGACTTTGACAGCCCCAAGTGCACAGTTATAATAATCGGGTTACATGAGATAATAGGTTGTCATTTGTTTTTCCAAGCGGATAAAATTGTCGAGAGACTGATTACAGACAGAAACACAACCCTCGTTCCTGCTCTTAATTTTAACTTACATAAATATTTATGCGCCGTCATCTCAGTATTCATCTTCTTTCTAGGCAGATAGTCTCAGTATATTATAGTCCAATGTATGAAAATGGCCTTATAATTTCCTGTATGTTACCTACACGTTCCCTTGTGTTACCTAGGCATACTCTCTGCAATGCTACACATCGGTGTGACTACAGCCGGCTCCACGGGAGGTTCCGTGCCGTTTAATTTAGCGGAACACGGCCGACTCGCGATAGATACCGGTGGCCACGGTTCACTAAAGTGTGTCAAATGTTTGCTGTAGTGCCACGCTGTTGAGCACTTAATATTTGTGACCGTGTGACTAAGTTTGTGGACGGCAAACGTTTGGCAAGAGGAGTTTCAGAGTTTGGGAAAACTTTTTGTTTGCCCTTGTAGTGTTGTTCTCTAAACCAGGCGATAGACAAGCACTTGTTTGAAGATTTTGTAAGACGGGTTGGCTAAGTGTGCGCTGCTGCAAGGATATTTTGGCGCTCGATTGACGAAAACAAGATGGCGGCGTTAGTACCAATTTTGAACACGCGCCAAAAGAACATTGTAGGTTTTTATAGGATGAGTCCAAACTGAGCACATGTTCAACTAACCAAGCCACACATCGTGACTTTGTCGGGTAAAGATAAAAACGTCAAATAAGTATTTGAAATAGGAACGGTTGCTTTAAAAAAATAAATGAGTTAATTTTAGATTTGTGTACGGTCATTTGAAAGAGGTTCGAAGTGTTCACAGAATAGCACTAATGGAAATGGAAAAAAAAGAATAAAGTACGAAAAGGGTATCAAATTAATTTCTACGAAAAACTGCAGCTGCAAACGGACAAAAGCATTTTTAATGTTTCCGGAATTCATCAGAAACGTAATACGACTGTTGAATAAGGCCCGGTATCCACCAAAGCAAAAAGAGGAGAAGAGAGGAGATTTGCTGCGAAGCTGGCACGTTATTTCGATCAAAGCGGAGAGGAGATGCGTAGCGGAGAGGCGATGTGAGCTGTGCGCAGCGGAGATGTGAGCTGTGAGAGCTCGAAGTCAGTCCAGTGCGCGAGGAGTAGACAACGGGGAACGGGGCTCAAGAGCACGGGCGCCGGCCGCCCGGCCGCCCGACTACACGCATCTCCGCTCTGCCGCACCGCTTATTCGCTCGCGGCACAAAATTCTATAGAAAAATGAGACATCTCCTTTCCTCTCCGCTTGATCCATTTCCACCGAAGCTAAGCGGAGAGGAGATGTGGAAATAACGAAATCTGATTGGTTATTCAAAACACATCTCCTCTCGTCTCCTCTCCTCTCTGCTTTGGTGGATACCGGGCCTAAGAGCGGTAGATGATTTTTGATGTAGTTCTGTGTGTGTTAAGAGCGCCTTTAGTACATATTGGTGATTATTTTTTATGATGAATTAAATCATGCCTTAAAAGCGCTGAATAAAAACTTGTTTTTTTATACTTCAGAAATGGTATTGTAGATTGGAAAAGCATATAAGTGCAATTCCTATATTTGTTTTCCGAAACTAACTTCATATTCGCACGGACGTTAAATACCGTGGCGGGATTCTTACGTACACTGGGTCTTCAGCGAACTGCCTAGCTAAAACCCACCCGTGATCCTTCAGTTGCCTGTGTGCCAGGGGCCACGGTATCTCTTTCGAACAACCCGCACCCCTGGCAGGCATCAGCCCTAGCGGACCCGACCAGTTGGTGCTGACATCGCTTTGAGGCGCGCGTGGAACACAACGCGCCGTCGACCCGGGCTTGGTCCTTACCGGACAGCGAGCTACACATTATTCGCCATCCGCAAGCACGGGCCTACGGTGGCCGGGAATCAGCCTGGGATTCCCGACGCCCAGGGCGTCCCCTGCGGGGGACTAGGGCCGTGAGGGTGCATATACTGCCTCTCCCTCACGTGCACCGCCTCCCTCTTCGCGAGCATTACTGCTTCGCAGAAGGAGGCGACGGCTATCCATGCACTCTCGCTCCGTACCATGGCCTGGATCAGGGCCGGACGCGAGAGATTGCCGCCGCCAATCGCCTGCACAGGAACACGGTGGTGCTCCGCTGAAGCCTGGCAGACCTCCACAGTATGCTCCACCGTGTTCTCAAGGCGATCTACGCAATTAGCGCCGAGAGTTGAAAATCTAACAGTGTGTTTTTTCGACTTGCTGAGGTACATTCTGTTGGATTATCAATGCTCGGTTTAATACCGAGAGTTGAAATTTCAGTACGAAATAAAATCCACCGCGATATTTTTACATGCATATAAACGTGGTTTAATTATAGGTCAGTAGTTTAACTAGACTTTTTCATTAAAATCACCAAAAGCAAAACTAAAATCAAAAGTAATTTATTCAAACTAGGCTGAGAGTCAACATTTTTTGAACGTCAAACCTACATAAGACAGTCCCTCAGAACGCTCGTCCTTCACCAATTCCTAAAGCTTTAGTTGGAATAAGTGGCGCAACAAACTCCCCAGCAGCACAGCTGTCTGTTAAGTTAGCACCAACGTAAACAAACCAGCAATATTGGTTTCGAAGTGTAAGTTTAAAAAAAATAACATTGCTAATCAATCTACAGTAGCAGCATCTGTTGATTAACACACTGTAGTTTTAGCACAACTTTGTGATTGGAAGTAATTTGAGCCATAAAAGCTAGACGGACGCTTGGAGTACCTAATTAGTTAATAGTAACTATGCTAATCATACCAGCTAATTACTGTAATATATCAGCTTTTGCTAATCTATATGCATACATACATACAAATAAATAAAATTGAAGTGCTTCTAAGGTCAAAATAACTACTTTTTACTAAATGCATATAAAAGTTTAGAAGGTACACACAGCGTCAGTATGTGCTAACCCCTCAAGTTTTAAAATGTTACACTCCTACAACATTAAATTCGTTACGAATAATCTACAAAATACTTCAAAAAGAGTTAATTGTTTCGACTTGGATTCGAACCATCGCATCACCGAACGTTGTCATAATCATACGCAGTTTGACGAACTAGCCAGCGAGCCCATATGATATGCGATGAAATTGTTATGCAGTATCGTCCGAGTCACTATGTTATTTGAGGGTATACACTAATTTAACATACTTACGTTTTCTTTATAAAATTAATCCCTACCCTCAAGTTATTTTTTTTTTTCTTTATTTAAAGGGCTTTGTCGCTGAGCGATAACGTCGCCCTGTAACTTCAGCAGAACCCACTAAACCTAAAAACAGGTAACACTTACTTAAAAATAAAAAATGCCAGTTTGTACAGTATCCTAGCTTGTTCCGATAAAGGACAAGCGAGGATAGCATTAGACTCTCCAACATCGTACTTATTTTTTGGACCAAGTAAACTAAATCTCAAAGCCTCAAAACATGTTGTACATCTTCGACTACTCCACATTCTTCGCAGTAGGGTGACGTAACCTTTCCCTCAAGTTATAATTACAACGCTTGTTAAATACGTTCACTTAAAACTTTAAAACGTCTATAAGCAGATTGCAGAGACGACATGACAGATCACGTGACATTTCGTTCGTTTATGTTTATCTAAAATATTTCTAGCGCTTCCTATTTTATCGCTCACTCGTCTAGGGACCCGTTTATGTCAGTTAGCAAAATATATGAAGTTATCTGTAAATTATCAAATCAAATTGTAAAATCTTTGTAGTAAAATAAGATCAAAGTTTGGTTAAATATTTACAGTTAAATGTAAGTTAAAGCATATAAGTTAAATATTATGAATTAATTAAAAATGTTTTTTTGTCCTTGATTTTATTCTAAAAAAATTAAGAACAAAAAAACATTTTAGAATTCTAATTCTTAATAAATATTAGATACTAAAACCAAATAGAAAAATAATTAAAATTAAAAAATTAAAATGCATGACAAAAGCACATTTCGTGCCCAGAGTTCGAACCTTCAAACTTATGCACGGCTAGTGGTCTTGTAACCTCCGATCTAATTCCTCGATAGAATAAGTCCTCGTGACAATATTCACTAAAACAATACAGTAATTATAATAAAATATATTTGCAAAATACAAAACTTGAGAGGTGTCAAGGGACACCCGGATGGAACCAAGTTCCAGTACTTGCCGCCAGTACTTGCCGCCAGTACTTGCCGCCAGTACTTGCCGCCAGTACTTGCCGCCAGTACTTGCCGCCAGTACTTGCCGCCAGTACTTGCCGCCAGTACTTGCCGCCAGTACTTGCCGCCAGTACTTGCCGCCAGTACTTGCCGCCAGTACTTGCCGCCAGTACTTGCCGCCAGTACTTGCCGCCAATACTTGCCGCGAGGGAGAGAGAGAGAGAGAGAGAAAGAGACAGACAGACAGAGAAACATGCGCACGCCGCACAGCTTACAATAGCTTACTATAGCAAAAAGTGTCGTGACAACTTTTCGTAAGATTTTTTTCCGTCTAGCCCCCTTTCACAACGCGCGATAAGGAACTTCGTTCCAAAAAATTACTTGGGCCAAGCACGGATTTGAACGCACATGTCTTTTGGATGGGTAACCAATTAGTGAAGCTATGTGTACCTACTTCAAACATACCAAAAAAAAAAAAAACTTTTCTGTTACACAGACGTCTGTTTGATTCGGCTAATCTCCGAAAGGCTGGACCAATTTTGACGAGACTTTAAAACTAAAAAATTTAACCTTTGCAAATTAGGTCATATACTTAGTACAATTAACTAATATTTAACCGACTTCAAAATGGACGTTGTTAGTTGTGATAAACGTTATTACAAATCCATACAGAACATTTACTTAATTGACCTAATGCAGAATAAATATTCAATAATGGCTTTTGCGTTTCGGATGAACAAAAACACTATTAAAAGGTCTCAATTACCTACCTACCTTAGACACGCAGAGGTTATCCAAAATGCTGCTGAAATACCTTTTCACGAATTGTGTACATTCCTGGTGTTTCTTGTAAAAAGCCTTTTGGGACAATAATAGCTGTCCGTTTCAGGTGGAGCCGCAACTATTTGTGCACAGATATAGCTTTATACTGGAAGCGACATTGTTTTTACACGCTTTATATTAGCTTCACTTGTATGTTTGTTTGTATGTTTGTATGTAACCGACTCCTTTGAGCGCGATTTTGACGGTTTTGAGCGATTTTGAGCGCGATTTGACGGTCAGATTTCATTGAAACTTTGTAAACTTGTCGAGGACCGATGACAATTTCAATAATTAAATGAGAAAAAAAAAACACGTTTTTGTAGTTAGCAGAACTAAAAAATAGTTTAAAAAACTAAAAAACACGCTTTAAAAACCAAACTAAAAAAGGAGAAAATAATTTAATTCAATTAAAAAGCGTGGGGTGCTTGACATTAATGATTATAAAAATACCTCAAAAAGCACCCCACGCTTTTTAATTAAATTAAATTATTATATTTTTTATTAAACGTAGAGTTAGTTTCCTTTGGTAACGATGAAGGCGGCAAGTGCTGGGGGCAAGTGCTGGCGGCAAGTGCTGGCGGCAAGTGCTGGCGGCAAGTGCTGGCATCAAGTGCTGGCATCAAGTACTAGCGGCAAGTGCTGGCGGCAAGTGCTGGCGTCAAGTGCTGGCGGCAAGTACTAGCGGCAAGTGCTGGCGGCAAGTGCTGGCGTCAAGTGCTGGCGTCAAGTGCTGGCGTCAAGTGCTGGCGTCAAGTGCTGGCGTCAAGTGCTGCCGGCAAGTACTAGCGGCAAATGCTGGTGGCAAGTGCTGGCGGCAAGTGCTGGCGGCAAGTACTGGCGGCAAGTGCTGGCGGCAAGTGCTGGCGGCAAGTGCTGGCGGCAAGTGCTGGCGGCAAGTGCTGGCGGCAAGTGCTGGCGGCAAGTGCTGGCGGCAAGTGCTGGCGGCAAGTGCTGGCGGCAAGTGCTGGCGGCAAGTGCTGGCGGCAAGTGCTGGCGTCAAGTGCTGGCGGCAAGTACTAGCGGCAAGTGCTGGCGGCAAGTGCTGGCGTCAAGTGCTGGCGTCAAGTGCTGGCGTCAAGTGCTGCCGGCAAGTACTAGCGGCAAATGCTGGTGGCAAGTGCTGGCGGCAAGTGCTGGCGGCAAGTACTGGCGGCAAGTGCTGGCGGCAAGTGCTGGCGGCAAGTGCTGGCGGCAAGTGCTGGCGGCAAGTGATGGCGGCAAGTGCTGGCGGCAAGTGCTGGCGGCAAGTGCTGGCGGCAAGTACTGGCAGCCAGAGCTGGAGGCAAGTACTAGTGGCAAGTACTGGCGGCACGTACTTTCGGCAAGTACTGGCGGCAAGTGCTGGCGTCAAGTGCTGGCGGCAAATATTAACGGCAAGTACTGGCGGCAAGTGCTGGCGGCAAGTGCTGGCATCAAGTACTGGCGGCAAGTACTGGCGGCAAGTGCTGGCGGCAAGTGCTGGCGGCAAGTGGTGGCGGCAAGTGCTGGCGGCAAGTGCTGGCGGCAAGTGCTGGGGGCAAGTGCTGGCGGCAAGTGCTGGCGGCAAGTACTGGCGGCAAGTGCTGGCGTCAAGTGCTGGCGGCAAATATTAACGGCAAGTACTGGCGGCAAGTGCTGGCAGCAAGTGCTGTCGGCAAGTACTAGCGGCAAGTGCTGGCGGCAAGTACTAGCGGCAAGTGCTGGCGGCAAGTGCTGGCGGCAAGTGCTGGCGTCAAGTGCTGGCATCAAGTGCTGGCATCAAGTACTAGCGGCAAGTGCTGGCGGCAAGTGCTGGCGTCAAGTGCTGGCGGCAAGTACTAGCGGCAAGTGCTGGCGGCAAGTGATGGCGGCAAGTGCTGGCGGCAAGTGCTGGCGGCAAGTGCTGGCGGCAAGTGCTGGCGGCAAGTACTGGCAGCCAGAGCTGGAGGCAAGTACTAGTGGCAAGTACTGGCGGCACGTACTTTCGGCAAGTACTGGCGGCAAGTGCTGGCGTCAAGTGCTGGCGGCAAATATTAACGGCAAGTACTGGCGGCAAGTGCTGGCGGCAAGTGCTGGCGTCAAGTGCTGGCGGCAAGTGCTGGCATCAAGTGCTGGCGGCAAGTACTGGCGGCAAGTGCTGGCGGCAAGTGCTGGCGGCAAGTGGTGGCGGCAAGTGCTGGCGGCAAGTGCTGGCGGCAAGTGCTGGGGGCAAGTGCTGGCGGCAAGTGCTGGCGGCAAGTACTGGCGGCAAGTGCTGGCGTCAAGTGCTGGCGGCAAATATTAACGGCAAGTACTGGCGGCAAGTGCTGGCAGCAAGTGCTGTCGGCAAGTACTAGCGGCAAGTGCTGGCGGCAAGTGCTGGCGGCAAGTGCTGGCGGCAAGTACTAGCGGCAAGTGCTGGCGGCAAGTGCTGGCGGCAAGTGCTGGCGTCAAGTGCTGGCATCAAGTGCTGGCATCAAGTACTAGCGGCAAGTGCTGGCGGCAAGTGCTGGCGTCAAGTGCTGGCGGCAAGTACTAGCGGCAAGTGCTGGCGGCAAGTGCTGGCGTCAAGTGCTGGCGTCAAGTGCTGGCGTCAAGTGCTGGCGTCAAGTGCTGCCGGCAAGTACTAGCGGCAAATGCTGGTGGCAAGTGCTGGCGGCAAGTGCTGGCGGCAAGTGCTGGCGGCAAGTGCTGGCGGCAAGTGCTGGCGGCAAGTGCTGGCGGCAAGTGCTGGCGGCAAGTGCTGGCGGCAAGTGCTGGCGGCAAGTGCTGGCGGCAAGTGCTGGCGGCAAGTGCTGGCGGCAAGTGCTGGCGGCAAGTACTGGCAGCCAGAGCTGGAGGCAAGTACTGGCGGCACGTACTTTCGGCAAGTACTGGCGGCAAGTGCTGGCGTCAAGTGCTGGCGGCAAATATTAACGGCAAGTACTGGCGGCAAGTGCTGGCGGCAAGTGCTGGCGTCAAGTGCTGGCGGCAAGTGCTGGCATCAAGTATTGGCGGCAAGTATTGGCGGCAAGTACTGGCGGCAAGTACTGGCGGCAAGTGCTGGCGGCAAGTGCTGGCATCAAGTGCTGGCATCAAGTACTAGCGGCAAGTGCTGGCGGCAAGTGGTGGCGGCAAGTGCTGGGGGCAAGTGCTGGCGGCAAGTGCTGGCGGCAAGTGCTGGCGGCCAGAGCTGGAGGCAAGTACTGGTAACACAATGTCATTGTGAAGCGATAACGACACAAATGGAAATATTATTCAGTCGAAGCTCGCCACCGTCACCACCGTCACCACTGTTGCCACCATCACCATATACCATATTACACACGAAAGCACAACAATAACAAAGTGTTGCTTTCTGTTTCAACTGTTTAAAGACATTCGCAACGATAAATAAATCATTTATTGGAACGAAGTTCCTTATCGCGCGTTGTGAAAGGGGGCTAGACGGAAAAAATTCTTACGAAAAGTTGTCACGACACTTTTTGCTATAGTAAGCTATTGTAAGCTGTGCGGCGTGCGCATGTTTCTCTGTCTGTCTCTCTCTCTCCCTCGCGGCAAGTGCTGGGGGCAAGTGCTGGCGGCAAGTACTGGCGGCCAGAGCTGGAGGCAAGTACTGGCGGCAAGTGCTGGCGGCAAGTGGTGGCGGCAAGTGCTGGCGGCAAGTGCTGGCGGCAAGTGCTGGGGGCAAGTGCTGGCGGCAAGTGCTGGCGGCAAGTACTGGCGGCAAGTGCTGGCGTCAAGTGCTGGCGGCAAATATTAACGGCAAGTACTGGCGGCAAGTGCTGGCAGCAAGTGCTGTCGGCAAGTACTAGCGGCAAGTGCTGGCGGCAAGTGCTGGCGGCAAGTACTAGCGGCAAGTGCTGGCGGCAAGTGCTGGCGGCAAGTGCTGGCGTCAAGTGCTGGCATCAAGTGCTGGCATCAAGTACTAGCGGCAAGTGCTGGCGGCAAGTGCTGGCGTCAAGTGCTGGCGGCAAGTACTAGCGGCAAGTGCTGGCGGCAAGTGCTGGCGTCAAGTGCTGGCGTCAAGTGCTGGCGTCAAGTGCTGGCGTCAAGTGCTGCCGGCAAGTACTAGCGGCAAATGCTGGTGGCAAGTGCTGGCGGCAAGTGCTGGCGGCAAGTGCTGGCGGCAAGTGCTGGCGGCAAGTGCTGGCGGCAAGTGCTGGCGGCAAGTGCTAGCGGCAAGTGCTGGCGGCAAGTGCTGGCGGCAAGTGCTGGCGGCAAGTGCTGGCGGCAAGTGCTGGCGGCAAGTGCTGGCGGCAAGTGCTGGCGGCAAGTACTGGCAGCCAGAGCTGGAGGCAAGTACTGGCGGCACGTACTTTCGGCAAGTACTGGCGGCAAGTGCTGGCGTCAAGTGCTGGCGGCAAATATTAACGGCAAGTACTGGCGGCAAGTGCTGGCGGCAAGTGCTGGCGTCAAGTGCTGGCGGCAAGTGCTGGCATCAAGTGCTGGCGGCAAGTATTGGCGGCAAGTACTGGCGGCAAGTTCTGGCGGCAAGTGCTGGCGGCAAGTGCTGGCATCAAGTGCTGGCATCAAGTACTAGCGGCAAGTGCTGGCGGCAAGTGGTGGCGGCAAGTGCTGGGGGCAAGTGCTGGCGGCAAGTGCTGGCGGCAAGTGCTGGCGGCCAGAGCTGGAGGCAAGTACTGGTAACACAATGTCATTGTGAAGCGATAACGACACAAAAGGAAATATTATTCAGTCGAAGCTCGCCACCGTCACCACCGTCACCACTGTTGCCACCATCACCATATACCATATTACACACGAAAGCACAACAATAACAAAGTGTTGCTTTCTGTTTCAACTGTTTAAAGACATTCGCAACGATAAATAAATCATTTATTGGAACGAAGTTCCTTATCGCGCGTTGTGAAAGGGGGCTAGACGGAAAAAATTCTTACGAAAAGTTGTCACGACACTTTTTGCTATAGTAAGCTATTGTAAGCTGTGCGGCGTGCGCATGTTTCTCTGTCTGTCTGTCTGTCTCTCTCTCTCCCTCGCGGCAAGTGCTGGGGGCAAGTGCTGGCGGCAAGTACTGGCGGCCAGAGCTGGAGGCAAGTACTGGCGGCAAGTGCTGGCGGCAAGTGGTGGCGGCAAGTGCTGGCGGCAAGTGCTGGCGGCAAGTGCTGGGGGCAAGTGCTGGCGGCAAGTGCTGGCGGCAAGTACTGGCGGCAAGTGCTGGCGTCAAGTGCTGGCGGCAAATATTAACGGCAAGTACTGGCGGCAAGTGCTGGCAGCAAGTGCTGGCGGCAAGTACTAGCGGCAAGTGCTGGCGGCAAGTGCTGGCGGCAAGTACTAGCGGCAAGTGCTGGCGGCAAGTGCTGGCGGCAAGTGCTGGCGGCAAGTGCTGGCGGCAAGTGCTGGCGTCAAGTGCTGGCATCAAGTGCTGGCATCAAGTACTAGCGGCAAGTGCTGGCGGCAAGTGCTGGCGTCAAGTGCTGGCGGCAAGTACTAGCGGCAAGTGCTGGCGGCAAGTGCTGGCGTCAAGTGCTGGCGTCAAGTGCTGGCGTCAAGTGCTGGCGTCAAGTGCTGCCGGCAAGTACTAGCGGCAAATGCTGGTGGCAAGTGCTGGCGGCAAGTACTGGCGGCAAGTACTGGCGGCAAGTGCTGGCGGCAAGTGCTGGCGGCAAGTGCTGGCGGCAAGTGCTGGCGGCAAGTGCTGGCGGCAAGTGCTGGCGGCAAGTGCTGGCGGCAAGTGCTGGCGGCAAGTACTGGCAGCCAGAGCTGGAGGAAAGTACTAGTGGCAAGTACTGGCGGCACGTACTTTCGGCAAGTACTGGCGGCAAGTGCTGGCGTCAAGTGCTGGCGGCAAATATTAACGGCAAGTACTGGCGGCAAGTGCTGGTGGCAAGTGCTGGCGTCAAGTGCTGGCGGCAAGTGCTGGCAGCAAGTGCTGTCGGCAAGTACTAGCGGCAAGTGCTGGCGGCAAGTGCTGGCGGCAAGTACTAGCGGCAAGTGCTGGCGGCAAGTGCTGGCGGCAAGTGCTGGCGTCAAGTGCTGGCATCAAGTGCTGGCATCAAGTACTAGCGGCAAGTGCTGGCGGCAAGTGCTGGCGTCAAGTGCTGGCGGCAAGTACTAGCGGCAAGTGCTGGCGGCAAGTGCTGGCGTCAAGTGCTGGCGTCAAGTGCTGGCGTCAAGTGCTGGCGTCAAGTGCTGCCGGCAAGTACTAGCGGCAAATGCTGGTGGCAAGTGCTGGCGGCAAGTACTGGCGGCAAGTACTGGCGGCAAGTACTGGCGGCAAGTGCTGGCGGCAAGTGCTGGCGGCAAGTGCTGGCGGCAAGTGCTGGCGGCAAGTGCTGGCGGCAAGTGCTGGCGGCAAGTGCTGGCGGCAAGTGCTGGCGGCAAGTGCTGGCGGCAAGTGCTGGCGGCAAGTGCTGGCGGCAAGTACTGGCAGCCAGAGCTGGAGGCAAGTACTAGTGGCAAGTACTGGCGGCACGTACTTTCGGCAAGTACTGGCGGCAAGTGCTGGCGTCAAGTGCTGGCGGCAAATATTAACGGCAAGTACTGGCGGCAAGTGCTGGTGGCAAGTGCTGGCGTCAAGTGCTGGCGGCAAGTGCTGGCATCAAGTGCTGGCGGCAAGTATTGGCGGCAAGTACTGGCGGCAAGTACTGGCGGCAAGTGCTGGCGGCAAGTGCTGGCATCAAGTGCTGGCATCAAGTACTAGCGGCAAGTGCTGGCGGCAAGTGGTGGCGGCAAGTGCTGGGGGCAAGTGCTGGCGGCAAGTGCTGGCGGCAAGTGCTGGCGGCCAGAGCTGGAGGCAAGTACTGGTAACACAATGTCATTGTGAAGCGATAACGACACAAAAGGAAATATTATTCAGTCGAAGCTCGCCACCGTCACCACCGTCACCACTGTTGCCACCATCACCATATACCATATTACACACGAAAGCACAACAATAACAAAGTGTTGCTTTCTGTTTCAACTGTTTAAAGACATTCGCAACGATAAATAAATCATTTATTGGAACGAAGTTCCTTATCGCGCGTTGTGAAAGGGGGCTAGACGGAAAAAATTCTTACGAAAAGTTGTCACGACACTTTTTGCTATAGTAAGCTATTGTAAGCTGTGCGGCGTGCGCATGTTTCTCTGTCTGTCTGTCTGTCTCTCTCTCTCCCTCGCGGCAAGTGCTGGGGGCAAGTGCTGGCGGCAAGTACTGGCGGCCAGAGCTGGAGGCAAGTACTGGCGGCAAGTGCTGGCGGCAAGTGGTGGCGGCAAGTGCTGGCGGCAAGTGCTGGCGGCAAGTGCTGGCGGCAAGTGCTGGGGGCAAGTGCTGGCGGCAAGTGCTGGCGGCAAGTACTGGCGGCAAGTGCTGGCGGTAAGTGCTGGCGTCAAGTGCTGGCGGCAAATATTAACGGCAAGTACTGGCGGCAAGTGCTGGCAGCAAGTGCTGTCGGCAAGTACTAGCGGCAAGTGCTGGCGGCAAGTGCTGGCGGCAAGTACTAGCGGCAAGTGCTGGCGGCAAGTGCTGGCGGCAAGTGCTGGCGGCAAGTGCTGGCGGCAAGTGCTGGCGGCAAGTGCTGGCGGCAAGTGCTGGCGGCAAGTGCTGGCGGCAAGTGCTGGCGGCAAGTGCTGGCGGCAAGTGCTGGCGGCAAGTGCTGGCGGCAAGTGCTGGCGGCAAGTGCTGGCGGCAAGTGCTGGCGGCAAGTGCTGGCGGCAAGTACTGGCAGCCAGAGCTGGAGGCAAGTACTAGTGGCAAGTACTGGCGGCACGTACTTTCGGCAAGTACTGGCGGCAAGTGCTGGCGTCAAGTGCTGGCGGCAAATATTAACGGCAAGTACTGGCGGCAAGTGCTGGCGGCAAGTGCTGGCGGCAAGTGCTGGCGGCAAGTGCTGGGGGCAAGTGCTGGCGGCAAGTGCTGGCGGCAAGTACTGGCGGCAAGTGCTGGCGGTAAGTGCTGGCGTCAAGTGCTGGCGGCAAATATTAACGGCAAGTACTGGCGGCAAGTGCTGGCAGCAAGTGCTGTCGGCAAGTACTAGCGGCAAGTGCTGGCGGCAAGTGCTGGCGGCAAGTACTAGCGGCAAGTGCTGGCGGCAAGTGCTGGCGGCAAGTGCTGGCGGCAAGTGCTGGCGGCAAGTGCTGGCGGCAAGTGCTGGCGGCAAGTGCTGGCGGCAAGTGCTGGCGGCAAGTGCTGGCGGCAAGTGCTGGCGGCAAGTGCTGGCGTCAAGTGCTGGCGCCAAATATTAACGGCAAGTACTGGCGGCAAGTACTGGCGGCAAGTGCTGGCGGCAAGTGCTGGCGTCAAGTGCTGCCGGCAAGTACTAGCGGCAAATGCTGGTGGCAAGTGCTGGCGGCAAGTGCTGGCGGCAAGTACTGGCGGCAAGTGCTGGCGGCAAGTGCTGGCGACAAGTGCTGGCGGCAAGTGCTGGCGGCAAGTGCTGGCGGCAAGTGCTGGCGGCAAGTGCTGGCGGCAAGTGCTGGCGGCAAGTGCTGGCGGCAAGTGCTGGCGGCAAGTGCTGGCGGCAAGTACTGGCAGCCAGAGCTGGAGGCAAGTACTAGTGGCAAGTACTGGCGGCACGTACTTTCGGCAAGTACTGGCGGCAAGTGCTGGCGTCAAGTGCTGGCGGCAAATATTAACGGCAAGTACTGGCGGCAAGTGCTGGCGGCAAGTGCTGGCGTCAAGTGCTGGCGGCAAGTGCTGGCATCAAGTGCTGGCGGCAAGTATTGGCGGCAAGTACTGACGGCAAGTACTGGCGGCAAGTGCTGGCGGCAAGTGCTGGCATCAAGTGCTGGCATCAAGTACTAGCGGCAAGTGCTGGCGGCAAGTGGTGGCGGCAAGTGCTGGGGGCAAGTGCTGGCGGCAAGTGCTGGCGGCAAGTGCTGGCGGCCAGAGCTGGAGGCAAGTACTGGTAACACAATGTCATTGTGAAGCGATAACGACACAAAAGGAAATATTATTCAGTCGAAGCTCGCCACCGTCACCACCGTCACCACTGTTGCCACCATCACCATATACCATATTACACACGAAAGCACAACAATAACAAAGTGTTGCTTTCTGTTTCAACTGTTTAAAGACATTCGCAACGATAAATAAATCATTTATTGGAACGAAGTTCCTTATCGCGCGTTGTGAAAGGGGGCTAGACGGAAAAAATTCTTACGAAAAGTTGTCACGACACTTTTTGCTATAGTAAGCTATTGTAAGCTGTGCGGCGTGCGCATGTTTCTCTGTCTGTCTGTCTGTCTCTCTCTCTCCCTCGCGGCAAGTGCTGGGGGCAAGTGCTGGCGGCAAGTACTGGCGGCCAGAGCTGGAGGCAAGTACTGGCGGCAAGTGCTGGCGGCAAGTGGTGGCGGCAAGTGCTGGCGGCAAGTGCTGGCGGCAAGTGCTGGGGGCAAGTGCTGGCGGCAAGTGCTGGCGGCAAGTACTGGCGGCAAGTGCTGGCGGTAAGTGCTGGCGTCAAGTGCTGGCGGCAAATATTAACGGCAAGTACTGGCGGCAAGTGCTGGCAGCAAGTGCTGTCGGCAAGTACTAGCGGCAAGTGCTGGCGGCAAGTGCTGGCGGCAAGTACTAGCGGCAAGTGCTGGCGGCAAGTGCTGGCGGCAAGTGCTGGCGGCAAGTGCTGGCGGCAAGTGCTGGCGGCAAGTGCTGGCGGCAAGTGCTGGCGGCAAGTGCTGGCGGCAAGTGCTGGCGGCAAGTGCTGGCGGCAAGTGCTGGCGGCAAATATTAACGGCAAGTACTGGCGGCAAGTGCTGGCAGCAAGTGCTGTCGGCAAGTACTAGCGGCAAGTGCTGGCGGCAAGTGCTGGCGGCAAGTACTAGCGGCAAGTGCTGGCGGCAAGTGCTGGCGGCAAGTGCTGGCGGCAAGTGCTGGCGGCAAGTGCTGGCGGCAAGTGCTGGCGGCAAGTGCTGGCGGCAAGTGCTGGCGGCAAGTGCTGGCGGCAAGTGCTGGCGGCAAGTGCTGGCGGCAAGTGCTGGCGGCAAGTGCTGGCGGCAAGTGCTGGCGGCAAGTGCTGGCGGCAAGTGCTGGCGTCAAGTGCTGGCGCCAAATATTAACGGCAAGTACTGGCGGCAAGTACTGGCGGCAAGTGCTGGCGGCAAGTGCTGGCGTCAAGTGCTGCCGGCAAGTACTAGCGGCAAATGCTGGTGGCAAGTGCTGGCGGCAAGTGCTGGCGGCAAGTACTGGCGGCAAGTGCTGGCGGCAAGTGCTGGCGGCAAGTGCTGGCGGCAAGTGCTGGCGGCAAGTGCTGGCGGCAAGTGCTGGCGGCAAGTACTGGCAGCCAGAGCTGGAGGCAAGTACTAGTGGCAAGTACTGGCGGCACGTACTTTCGGCAAGTACTGGCGGCAAGTGCTGGCGTCAAGTGCTGGCGGCAAATATTAACGGCAAGTACTGGCGGCAAGTGCTGGCGGCAAGTGCTGGCGTCAAGTGCTGGCGGCAAGTGCTGGCATCAAGTGCTGGCGGCAAGTATTGGCGGCAAGTACTGACGGCAAGTACTGGCGGCAAGTGCTGGCGGCAAGTGCTGGCATCAAGTGCTGGCATCAAGTACTAGCGGCAAGTGCTGGCGGCAAGTGGTGGTGGCAAGTGCTGGGGGCAAGTGCTGGCGGCAAGTGCTGGCGGCAAGTGCTGGCGGCCAGAGCTGGAGGCAAGTACTGGTAACACAATGTCATTGTGAAGCGATAACGACACAAAAGGAAATATTATTCAGTCGAAGCTCGCCACCGTCACCACCGTCACCACTGTTGCCACCATCACCATATACCATATTACACACGAAAGCACAACAATAACAAAGTGTTGCTTTCTGTTTCAACTGTTTAAAGACATTCGCAACGATAAATAAATCATTTATTGGAACGAAGTTCCTTATCGCGCGTTGTGAAAGGGGGCTAGACGGAAAAAATTCTTACGAAAAGTTGTCACGACACTTTTTGCTATAGTAAGCTATTGTAAGCTGTGCGGCGTGCGCATGTTTCTCTGTCTGTCTGTCTGTCTCTCTCTCTCCCTCGCGGCAAGTGCTGGGGGCAAGTGCTGGCGGCAAGTACTGGCGGCCAGAGCTGGAGGCAAGTACTGGCGGCAAGTGCTGGCGGCAAGTGGTGGCGGCAAGTGCTGGCGGCAAGTGCTGGCGGCAAGTGCTGGGGGCAAGTGCTGGCGGCAAGTGCTGGCGGCAAGTGCTGGCGGCAAGTACTGGCGGCAAGTGCTGGCGGTAAGTGCTGGCGTCAAGTGCTGGCGGCAAATATTAACGGCAAGTACTGGCGGCAAGTGCTGGCAGCAAGTGCTGCCGGCAAGTACTAGCGGCAAGTGCTGGCGGCAAGTGCTGGCGGCAAGTACTAGCGGCAAGTGCTGGCGGCAAGTGCTGGCGGCAAGTGCTGGCGGCAAGTGCTGGCGGCAAGTGCTGGCGGCAAGTGCTGGCGGCAAGTGCTGGCGGCAAGTGCTGGCGTCAAGTGCTGGCGCCAAATATTAACGGCAAGTACTGGCGGCAAGTGCTGGCGGCAAGTGCTGGCGTCAAGTGCTGGCGGCAAGTGCTGGCGTCAAGTGCTGGCGGCAAGTGCTGGCGTCAAGTACTGGCGGCCAGAGCTGGAGGCAAGTACTGGTGGCAAGTGCTGGCGGCAAGTGCTGGTGGCAAGTACTGGCGGCAAGTATTGGCGGCAAGTATTAACGGCAAGTATTAACGGCAAGTACTGGGGCAAGTACTGGCGGCAAGTATTGGCGGCAAGTGCTGGCGTCAAGTGCTGGCGGCAAGTACTAGCGGCAAGTGCTGGCGGCAAGTGCTGGCGGCAAGTGCTGGCGGCAAGTGCTGGCGGCAAGTGCTGGCGGCAAGTGCTGGCGGCAAGTGCTGGCGGCAAGTGCTGGCGGCAAGTGCTGGCGGCAAGTGCTGGCGGCAAGTGCTGGCGGCAAGTGCTGGCGGCAAGTACTGGCGGCAAGTATTGGCGGCAAGTGCTGGCGGTAAGTGCTGGCGTCAAGTGCTGGCGGCAAATATTAACGGCAAGTACTGGCGGCAAGTGCTGGCGGCAAGTATTGGCGGCAAGTACTGGCGGCAAGTGCTGGTGGCAAGTGCTGGCGGTAAGTGCTGGGGGCAAGTGCTGGCGGCAAGTACTGGCGGCAAGTTCTGGCGTCAAGTGCTGGCGGCAAGTACTAGCGGCAAGTACTGGCCCACGTGTTAGATTAGAGCCCACTTGCTCTCGAAGAGAGGATGCTTGAGTCCTAGCAGTGTAAATATGTAGGATTATGTTCCAATCACGCAAAAACACATAGGGATCCAGCAGAATATCAGCGTCAGGTATATTTGCCTGACACATGCTGAGCTGGACTCCCATTTGGTGCAACCTTGAGACGCACACCGCACCTTGTAATTTGAATGGAATGATGTAATAGTGTCACTATATTTCAAGCACCTAAGTATGTTTTTCTTTTTGTAGATGTAATGGGCACCTTGTTTTTTATTTTTTTTTTTATTATTTTAATTCGTGTTATTTGTTATCATTTAATTGTTTTTTTGTGTGTAGTGTATGTCTTTTGTGTGTACTAAATAAAGGTTTTATCTATCTATCTATCTATCTACATAAAATCTTACGAATAAACATAAATTGCCTATCCAGTCATCTTACATCTACGTGCCAACATAAATACATTTGTCCATCCAAACACATTCACAACAGGTCCCTAAGCAGACGCTTTCGGGTACACTGGGGCACGTTAAGTACCTATGAATTGACTCCCTTAAGTTGTAACTTAAGGGAGTCAGGGGTGGCAATATGTGTCAATCGAAACCTTCAGCATGCTACTAATGCTGTGTAATTGTGTTGGAAAAGGTTCAAACTCAAACTCAAAGCATTTATCTCAATTAAATCGCTTAAAGGCACTTTTGAATTGTCAAGGAGACGGTCAGGGCGATATAGTATATTTTTTAACGAGGGACTAAACGAAGCCGTAATATACCAGAGGTGGTTTGATTCCCGAGCGTGCGAGGGAGTCAATGAAACCGAGGGTATATTAAGTTGGCGTTTAGTCTCGAGGTGCAAACTGTACTTTTCACTTTGAGTGCGAGAAAAATAGTCAATTTAGTACAAAAACATGTACTTACCTAATAAATAATACTTAATAAAATAAAAATCACAATATCTATTAAGTATGTCTTTTGCTCTTTGCTCGACGTCAAACTCTTCACTAAGAAACATAATATACCACAACTGTCACTGGACATTCTTAATAAATTTATTTAAAGCCGAACAAATTTACACTCGACAAAAATTCTGAAATTTTCGCGGTCAGTTTTTTCTTCTAAACCAGTCACAGATTAACAATTTAAAACACATGGCGCCACCTTGGCAAAAACCATGGAACTAAAACTCTCAACATTTTCGAAATGAAGATGGTCCACACTCCACAGATAATAGTATGACTGGCTGGCTGGCTGTTTGAGTTTGTCTATGTCACATGAAGGAAATTAAAAAACGAATTACTTTTTACTCTCTAGGGGCTAAAGTGGTCACTATAGTCCCGCTTCGTAGGGCTATATTGGCATACTTTTAGAGCATGAGAAGTGAAAAAGCTAGTTACTTATTCCAAGCTTAGCATAATCAGACTATAATGTGCCCACTGCCGGGTCAAAGGCCTCCTCTCTGTGAGATAGGTCTTAAAATTTTAGGTACTAGGACATGCTGGTTTCCGCACGAATTTATCCTTCACCGTTTTGATAGCAGTGGTGATTAAATAATTTCCACAAAGTGAAGCGCCTGTTTAGGTTCTTCTAGCTACCAGTTAAGCTAGCTATCAGTTTCTGGTTTTTTGTAGATATCGCTAGCCGCTTTTTTGATCGTGTTTCTGTCTCCAGCCATGTCCTTCCAACACGTGATTCACATGTCGTAATATTTCATGTACTGTTTTAGGTTGTCGTTCCATGTGTAAATAGGTCGTCCGACCTTCTTAGATTTAGCCTTATGCTGCATTGCTGCATGCAATAGGTGCGCTAAATAGCACTTCCTGTGGTTCTTGATTCGTTTTGTTACGGTTTGCCGTCAAGACTTGGTGGATTTTCTTACTTCTTGGTTTATTCCTGGCGAGGTTAATCAAGTTTCTCATGGTAACTCGTTCATATCTTCTGGATCTTGATCTGTTCGCCTTGGTGAGGGTCGATACTTTTAAGCCTTATATCATACCAGGTACGATAAACATTCGAAACAAAAGTCTAGCTAACTTCCAGTCCATCTTTGTTTTGTTTTTTGTTTTTTTTTTGCGTTTTTGTATGAATGATAGTAATGATTTGGCGTTTCTCGTAGCCTGTTGGCATCGTTTTCTAATTGCGCTTTTTCTGCTTAATACGGATGTTATGTATGTGCCTATGTATTTGATTTCGTCCACTGTATACTTAATCCTTTGAGGTTATTTTCAAAAAGATCCGATACTTTTTAATAACCGTCATAAAATCCGCAAACTGCAAACTGCAGAGCCGGAAACATGAATCTCGTCAAAGACGTCCTTCGGGAGGTATTTTTCACGGCGCAATCGGATCTAGCGGTTTAATTGCAGTGGTCGGGTTACAGTCATGTTCCCCACGGATTTAGTCAGCAACCGTGTTTCACTGAGATCCAATGACGGATCTTGAATCAATTTTATTGCAACTTTATTATGCTCAGAGAGCTGGATCTTGATCCAGCCCACTGAGCATAATACAGTTGCAATAAAATTAAGCATAATAAACTCAAAAGATTGGCGAAAATATTTAATTGAAAATTCTAGGTGCAATATGAAGTGGCACTTATCAACACGGAAACATAGCCATAATTTGATATACTAGGTACTAGTAAGTACATGTATGATTAGTATAGAAGGTGGGTAGGTACACAACGAAATTTAGGTCGTAGAATGTTTCTCTGACGACACAGATGCTTGGAAATTATTTTGTATGAGTAATCACACATTACATAAATAAAAAATGATTAAACAATAATAATCTAACAACTTTTACTGGACACTATTAGCAATTAAATGAAAAAAAGTGGGTTATATAGTTGTTCAAAACCTTACAGTTTCAACAAAAAAAAAAACCTGCGTGGAGTCCCTCCGCGCGGAGGAAGGGAAACCGACTCACTCACTCTGTTTTGCGTTGGTTGCGTTGCAACCTTGTTGGAAGTCGCATAAGAAGTTTCACTTCAAAAAGGAACCTAAGACAAGTTTAGCTTAGTATGTTCTAAATGGCCTAAAATATCACCCCTTTCAAGGTTTGCACCCATCTCCCAAACACCCTGTATAACGCACTCTCACCGAATGGAGGCCTGTGTAGCAGGTAAGAACATTGTAGGATGATTATGCAATGTGTTTCGATACATTGTAAAATACAAGCTGCGCCTAGTTTGGGACCAAAGCTAATAATAATAAAAAAAATGTTTATAATATATTTGTTTTTACCTCAATATTGTAATTTTCATGTTGAAATAAACGATTTTTTACTTTTTTATTTTCTTTTTTGCCATCCCATCTTCCTGACTCCTAGCGGTGCTGCTGCGGCTGCAGAGATAAGCCAATCGGTAATTATGTTTTCGAATCATTTGGGGTTGAAACCCTCGGGTCATGGGACTCGGACCCACGACCCGAGGACTCATGGTTTGTGCAATGAAATCTCCAAACGGCTGGTTGACACTTTCCGTGATCCGACGACGGCTGGTTTACCTTGATCAGAGGCTAAGCATTGCCATACAACGTGGCAGTGCCGCCAGTCTCTTTGGATAGATTACCATGCAGTCGACAGCAAAGCGGAGGAACTTTTCGACGCCATATTCTTGTTTGCAAATAATTTTAGTTGGTTAGGATATTATATTTTTATAGTTAGTTAATTAATTAATTAACTAACAAAAAAGTTTATCCAGTGAATATATGTATTTTTATCCACTAGGTGGAAAAATGCTTTTATTCTATTGTCATTCTTAGATGCTAAACAGCTAAACAATAAGTATAAACGTAAGCTATACTTTTTTTATTTCTATGTAAGACACCACACACACACTTATTTCATATTCATCATCGTCATTTCAGCCGAAACACGTCCACTGCTGGACATAGGTCTTCCCAAAGCGCTGCCACTTCAACCGGTTCTGTGCTTATCTCTTCCAGCGGATTCGTGTGGCCAGGTCATCGGTTCATCTTGTGGGAGACCTTTCAACGCTACTCCCTTACAGATTAGATACTTAAAACTACAAGTACCTTTATATATTCTCGAAGTAAAAATGTTAATAAAACCCTCCTTCGAAATGGAATAAAAAGTGCATAAGTTGAAACATTGTTTAAATCACTGGTGACCTTTTTATCGGAGATAGGAACTTTCGCTGTGCACATTAAAATTTATGAATTTTGATTCATAAATTATTGCTCTGTGGGTATGACGTCAGTTGGCTGTGTAGACAAATGCGCTGATATTTTGTATGATCAAAGTTTATAATAAAAAAAAATGAGTTATTATTCTACTTATGCTATGCTGTTCCTGAATGTAAGATACTATTTCAATCAAAATTACTTTGGTTACGAAAATAATAAAAGTACAAAGTTGTTCAGTTGATTAGTTAAAAAAGCGGTAAGATAATGTAACCTTTTCCCAATTTCTTACAAAAACCACGAACAGGTGTACAACACATAAAAATGTTTGGGAAAAAAGAAATTTTAATAAAGTAATCTTTTGAAATTAAAAACTTAATTTCAAAAAACTTTATGTTGAGGTAAGTAAAATTAATGTAGCACAATCCATTTATTATGAATTTTTGCACTGCTGGAAAACAGGCCTACTCTTTCCGTGAGAGGGAGTGGGCCATAATCCACCACGCGGGCCCAGTGCGAGTTGGTAGATATCACATGTCTTCGAATTTATGGTTCTAGGACATGCCGGTTTCCTCACGAAATTTGCCTCCACCATTTTGAGAGTCGATGGAAATGGAGATAATTTTAATTAAATCGAGCAGTGTGCTTTTTATTGCTTTTCTAAGGATATTGTTATTCTATTGTGAAATTAGTCCGAGTTCAGAGTCAATTTAATGAAATATGAAATCAAATCTAATAAAATCTTGTTTTCTCGCTTATGAATTAGTTAATTTATTTATTTTTTAACTAAAATTACATAGTTGGTAAAACATTTACCTAAAACCAAGTCGATATTTTTGTACATCTCTGTATCTTGCCCAGATCATGTGAAGACTATGTAGATTGGTGTCTGAAATGGTCTTATGAAGAAAGAACCACACAAATTTAGTGGATCTGTCTAGTCAGTGCACGCATTCGCCGCAGACGCTATGTGGTGGCCACGTCTCTGAAACCGCATTTTTAGAAACATTTCGAAAAATAAAATTTTCATTTCGAAACGACAAATATAATTTGGTGGCAATCTTTTCACGACACAAAATCGTCCCAGACCGGGTTAAAAGGTGTTTGGTGAAGCTACATTGGACGCTGGCAAATGTATTCACTACTTACTTAAGAGTTTTCTTCACAATTTCAAGTGTATATTTGAATTTACACTGGGGCGAATGAGTTGGTTTTCAATTTGAACGTAGGTAATGTCTGCTAAAGTGCTTCTGATACCATTTTAAAAGGGTGCAGATTGTCAGATTGAAGTATTCTAGGTGAAGAGTTAAAGACAAGGTTGTAACCCTTCAGAGGCACAGTTACAGATTTAGGTTAAGCTACGCTTGACGCGGTTGGTGCGTGGACGGGTGATCAACTTTACATACCCCTCCGTGAAGCGTGAGCTCCGGGAAGCAAGAATTAGCCAGGATTGACAGATTAAGCCGTTGGTGCCGGCTGTCATTCGTGGATCTTTGACAGTCGTTACGGGTCTTCAGAAGCCCAAAAGTCTGAGAACTAGTTAAGTCTAACCAAGTGGTATTGTATTACCCAGTTAGTGGGTTGTGGAGGTCAGATAGGCAGTCGCCGGTCCGGTTTGACTAAAATAGGGTATAGGGCAATAGGGTTTCTGTTACACTCTGTTATCCGTTTGGAACAGCTGATTTTTTTTTTTGTAGAACCGACGATAAATTTCTACGCTAGGGGGGCCTAGAATGATATTCTGAATTCATGGTTACAGTTTGCGCACTGGTTAAAAATGTATCCTGTGTATCTATACTTACAAATAATAAAATTTAGTTTGAAAGAGATATCGTGGTCGATGTCACACAGGCAACTGAAGGAACATGGGTGGGTTTTAGTAAGTAAAAGTCTGATACCCGCTCCACCCAGAGCGGGCGAAGATATTTGAAGATAACCCACCCAAAAAAAATGCTTCTCTTTGTAATGTCAAAATAACATTATCATCATCATCATTTCAGCCGAAAGACGTCCACTGCTGGACATAGGCCTCCCCCAAGCTCCGCCACTTCGACCGGTTATGTGCCTCCTGCATCCAGCGGACTCCTGCGGCCCTCACAAGGTCATTGGTCCACCTTGTGGGAGGCCTTCCAACTTTACGTCTTCCGGTGCTCGGTTGCCACTCCAGCCATCTGAAAATACCAGCTCAAAATAACACCTTTTTACACGCTTTATATTAGCTTCACTTGTATGTTTGTTTGTTAGTTTGTTTGTTTGTTTGTATGTAACCGACTCCTTTGAGCGCGATTTTGACCCACTTTAAACGGTCAGATTTCATTGAAACTTTGTAAACTTGTCGAGGACCGATGACAATTCAATAATTTAAAAAAAAAAATGAGAAAAAAAAAATCACGATTTTGTAGTTAGCAGAACTAAAAAATATAAAATAAATAATAGTTTAAAAAACTAAAAAACCCGCTTTAAAAACTAAACTAAAAAAGGAGAAAATAATTTAATTCAATTAAAAAGCGTGGGGTGCTTGACATTAATTGATTATAAAAATACCTCAAAAAGCACCCCACGCTTTTTAATTGAATTAAATTATTTTCTCCTTTTTTAGTTTAGTTTTTAAAGCGTGTTTTTTAGTTTTTTAAACTATTATTTTACTAAATATGAAAGTATGTACGGTAGGTACTTATAGCAAAAAAAAACATTATTGTTTTGCCTGTCTGTCTGTTTGTTCCAGCTAATCTCCAAAACGGCTAAACTGATTGTGACTGACTTTGTCATAATTGCTGATGTATTAATTTATTTATTTATTTATATTTTAATGATATTTTGTATGTTAGTATGTATGTATATTCTCATATTATGTGTGTATATTTAAATTAGAGCTTAATTTGTAATTTTATGATTTCCCTTCTACTGTTATTTCGCGCGTTGTCTACATCTCTGTTATCTTCTCTCCTATCGCAGGTGTGCTGAAAGAGATTTCTGTAGAAATAAGCATTACCTTTGTGCGTATTTTTCTGTTCCTTTCTTCTTTTCTGTTTATATGTGTGTGCATAAATGGTTAAATAAATAAATAATATCACGCCTTTTTTCCCCGAAGGCTTCCGCAGACGTGTATCTATAGTACAACCCCCATAGCACGTTCTCGTGGGATAATTTTCCACATCCATGCGTTAGAAGCCACGGGCACACCTAGTTTTAAAATAATATAAGTAATTTTCATCTGGGTCGCTCACAAGCATCGGCACAACTTTTGTCATCAGAGTGACTGTTACTGACTGTACCCTGAAACTCGGGCCGAGTTCGAGTGAGTTGCAAATGCCAGTATTTTGGGTCTGCCGCCATTAATTCAGGTTGCACCGAAGAGCCCCCACTCGACCCCGTTGCCGAAATGAATGAATCTTTCAATCTCACGCCAATAATTACGGTTCCGTATGTATATTATGTGGTTTAAATTGGCTTCTACTAAAAGATTGATTGGATTTTGTTTGAGCTGTTCTTCGGTGTTTTCCTTATCAGGTATCCAGTACTATGGTTGCATGTTTTTTAAAGAACAGTGATGACCTGGTGATACCAACCGCGACTTACGAGTTGTAGGTCGTAGCTGCAAACCCAGACAGGCCCTTTACTTTGTATAAATTATACCATCACTCACCACTGCTCTCAAAACGGTGAATAAAAACATCGTGAGGTCCTAGAACCAAAAATACGAGGACAATGTGACAACAACCAACCCGAACTGGGCCCGCGTTGTGGATTACCGCCCACTCACTCTCACAGAGAGAGGGCCTGTGTCCCTTTGGGAATATTATAGGCTGATTATGCCCAGAGTATAATGTTTAGAATTGTATAAGTTCTGTGCCTACTACACTATAATATAAGGTTATAAATGTATTATTCATCATGGGTATCGTTTTCATTGTTTTTGAGGGTGCCGAAGCCGACAGTGAGGTCAAAATAAAGTTTGAAAATTTCATAGCTAAAATGTGACACAACGTTACTTTCGGAGTTTAAGAAAAGAATAAGGAACCTCGTTCCTTACGAAGGAGGTCCCCCGACCCCAAAGGTTTTTAATAGTATATTTTATAACGAGGGACTAAACGAAGCCATAATATACCCGAGGTGGTTTGACTCCCGAGCGTGCGAGGGAGTCAATGAAACCGAGGGTATATTAAGTTGGCGTTTAGTCTCGAGGTGCAAACTGTACTTTTCACTTCGAGTGCGAGAAAAATAGTCAATTTAGTACAAAAACATGTACTTAAAGTGAAAAATAACTTTAATTTCGGAAGTCGGTGTCTTTGGAGCTGAATTTGAATTTGTTGTCACCGCCTTCCGAAATTAAAGTTATTTTTCACTTTGTAGTGTTTTTTTGGAAGTCGGTTGTTTTTTTTTTTTGGAAAACGATTTTATTTTACTTTTTAGTGGTTCACATGTGCTTACCCCTTCACAGCATACCGGCATGATGTTATGTTATGAACTGGTGTAAACAATAGACAGACATGAGATTTCAGCAATCCCAGTCCATTTGCTATCATTTATTGAGGAGTTCCGTTGCCTATCTCCAAAGTTCTTCATCAGATCTTCACCAAATTGAAATGAGACCACTCCGAGAGTACTTTTACTCTTCCAAAAAATACCTAAATCGCTTCGCGTGCCTATAAAATTTGAAGAGTTCTCTCTATTTCTCCAGGATCCCATCATCAGATCCTGACTTGGTGATCATGGGACCACCTGGGAAGTATACCCTTTCAAACAAAAAAAAATCCAAATCGGTCCAGCCATCTTCGAGTAATCGGAGAACATGCATAAAAAAAAATTAAAAAAGTTTCCGACGTCGACTTCGACTTCGACTTTTTGAAGTCGGTTAATAAAATAAAAATCACAATATCTATTAGGTATGTCTTTTGCTCTTTGCTTGACGTCAAACTCTTCACCAAGGAACATAATTTATAGGAACATAATATTTGTCACTGGACATTCTTAATAAATTTATTTAAAGCCGAACAAAACACTCGACAAAAATTCTGAAATTTTCGCGGTCTTTTTTTTCTTCTAAACCAGTAACAGATTAACAATTTAAAACACATGGCGCCACCTTGGCAAAAACCATGGAACTAAATCAACATTTTCGCAATGAAGATAGTCCACACTCCACAGATAATAGTATATTTACTGGCTGTTTGAGTTTGTCTATGTCACATGAAGGAAATTAAAAAACCAATTACTTTTTACTCTCTAGGGACTAAAGTGGTCACTTTAGTCCCGCTTCGTAGGGCTATAATGATGTCTTTTTAGAGCATGAGAAGTGAAAAATGATTATTATACTCCTGTCACTTCCGTCAAGATATCTCAGTAAAAGTATCTGCGTAAGAATACTAAAGTTAGAAGTTGATCATTTAAACTAAACAAGAGAACCATGCAGTCAGTCAGGCACTCGTTAAAGTAGCTCCGTACTTACAACTCACACAATTCTCAGAGTTTCTCATTGAAAAGTTATGTATCTCGAACGTTGGAAAACTGTTAATTATGACAGTCAGACGTACCTAGGTATGTATCGGGCAGCCAATCAACGGGATCTCGGTACAATATGCGTTAATTAGTCGGCAGTCGACGTCGGAATCAATCGTCGGAGTTTCTAGAACACTAGTTTATATTTATGTAGTTATAACTTTGTTTGAATAGAGGCCATTTATTGAGGAAACTGTAGGTGTATGTATAAGGAACGAAAGTTTGATCTATAAGATGCATACATACATACATACATACTCAGCCTATAACGTTCCCACTGCTGGGACCCAGGCCTCCTCTCCGTGCGAGGGAGTGGGCCGTAATTCACAACGCGGGCCCAGTGCGGGTTGGTATAAGATGCATGAGCTGGAAAATAGTATAACAAACATCATGCCTGTATTTCCCGAAAAATAGGAGGCGAGCTTACTGCAAGTATTCAGGACTAATTTCGGTATCCAAAAAACCATTAAGTATGTACTTAAAATAGACTACCTCGTTTGTCAAGTGGTCGTAAGCGCTACTGCTGACACACATAACAATTGGAATAGCTTTGATTTTAACAGTTCAACAATATGCATTACCTACGTTATTTACGTTGCTGAGCAGACTATTTTTTTCGAACATAATTATGGAGCAATAAATTAGCAAACAATATAGGTATATATATATGGTCGGCTTCCAGTCTAACCAGATGCAGCTGAATACCAGTATTTTACATGGAGCGACTGCCTATCTGACTTCCACAACCCAGTTACTGGGTAATACGATGCCCCTTGATAAGACTGGTTGTCAGACTTTCGGGCTTCTGACGACCCGTAACGACTGTCAAAGATCCACAAATGACAGCCGGGACCAACGGCATAATGTGCTTTCCGAGGCACAGAGGGGTCTTGGTATGTAAAGATGGTCACCCATCCACGGATCAACCGCGGCAAGCGTAGCTTAACCTGATCGATCGACCCGTGCAGCTATTGTTACTTAGCCACAGGCCAGGGTAAAGTATTTTTGGTGTTTCTATCTGGAATTTCCCAATTGCAGCCTTGAGTCTGGATTTATGCCCGTGTGATGCGATTAGGCTCCCCAAACCTATTGCCATCGCAGCCTGGCTCGCCCTATTACATGGGACTCATACATAACTGGCGAAATGTGGTTTATCTATACGCAAACCTTTGCTCCTTCGGGGAAACAATGCGTGTTGTTAGGTTACGTTAAAATAGATCATCTTTAAGTGGGTAAAGTATGAAATTACCCGCCAGATATGTTTACTCAGAGTCATTACGGTGCTCTTACACGGGCAATTTTTTGAGCAATTGTTGCTCGGAAACACTAATGGATCAATCTGGAGCAATAAAAATAAAATGCGGCAAATGTTTCGGGAATATTACTGCTCCATATATTTCACATTTCTTAACGTCATATGAGTTGCCGAATATCAAATTGGTTTGGAATTTTTTTGTCAAAAAAATACCTAAAATACATCTAAATGCTATAGCGTCTCACTTTCTGTGTCAACTTTTCGTTAGAGCGAGATTCGAATGCAAGTTTGCATTTGATAGAATAGCACTATATGATACTATACCCCATTTATTATAGCTTTAGAAAAAGAGGCTCGTAGAAGCAGGAATGCAAAACATTTTATTTCAAAGTTAAGTTCTAGCTTTTTTAGGTAGTTTTAAGACAGTACTAGATACTGAGATAAACGAAGTAAAAGTAATGTTTATTTTACTATTGTTCTAATTACAATAACATCTTCATCACACATTACAAACCTACAACAAAACGAATGAATGAAACAAACAATCACATGATGATTTAAATCTAATTAAGATTATAGGGAAGTAAAATATATATTTTTTGACAATACTTTATTTTAAATAAAAACTTACGACCCACAATTCGTTGGTAAAACTTCGTCGTCATCAGCTAATTTAGTTACTCGGTGTTGTTCACTCCTGCTTCTTTTAGGTTTAGCATTGACACTTTAATTTTTTTGGCATTAATTGTAACTGCAACACGTTTAATGTAATTTTGTTACAAAGTGTACATTAAAAAGAACCTTTTTTAACTTCTGTCTAATGCTATTGGAAATGGAGTATAGGTACCTATCTATATATCAAACAGCGTAAATTATAGGTACCTATCTATATATCAAACAGCGTAAATTATAGGTACCTATCTATATATCAAACAGCGTAAATTATAGGTACCTATCTATATATCAAACAGCGTAAATTATAGGTACCTATCTATATATCAAACAGCGTAAATTATAGGTACCTATCTATATATCAAACAGCGTAAATTAAATAGACATACCATACATAAGCCGACTACCTATGTACATTGTATAGGTAACTAGGTGCTCCCCTCTGCCGAGAAAGCAAAGAGAAATCCACTTTGGTAACCAAACCTGATGGATTTGGTCCACGGTAAATACGAATGGTTTGAGTACGTACCTATTCTACACACAAGATTTTGAACCTCTCAACAGAAAACTATTTTAGAGATTATTTGCTTTGTAAAATCGATTTTTTACTTAACATTCTCTGCAAATACTGTTTTCGATTTGGCTCGTTTTTTGATGATGGTAAAGATTGAGTAAGTTGAGTACTATTTAAGAGGCCACATACGAAATTTTGTCGATTTCGCTGATTTACTTGATTTTTCAGCCGTACCTACTTTTAGAGTTAAAATACTGCACACCATGGAAAATCGATGTACGATTATAAACGACTAAACCCGATTTGCATTATACGGATAAAGTAGGAACTGGGGCAACTGGCTCATCAATTAAAGTCCGTGACTGTGCCTACTGCAATTTTTTTTTTTTTCATGAATTGGATTGATCTTGTACTGAAGTTTATTTATATTGTCTAACTTTATGAACGCGTGGTTCTGAGTAGCCAAACCGAAACTAAAATTTGACTAAGTTAAATAATTTTATGCTATGTTTTTTAAAATGAAAGTGGTAAAAAGTCATTCATACATTGTTTAGATGACTTTCACAGCAATACATTGTCGTTTTTCATATCGTTTAGACGTTAAAACGATTCGTAAATACCTTTGTAATATTTTAAACGTCTTACAGCAAAATTCAGAAATCAGTCGCAGGTTTGAGGACGATTAATCAAAAAATAAATAAATAATCATTAGATCATTTAATTAATAATAATTTATCATTCACAAAGCTGACATTAAAAGTGTACATAGAATGTCCCAGCTGTATGCCATCCTTGTGAGAGACTGGTGCCTAATATAGGTTTTTCGAAAAAAAACCTGTGTTTCAGGTCACCAGGCCCCTTCCACGGCTAGCATTAGCTTAACAGAGATACCGTGCAAGATCTGAAGTTAAACAATAGGTATGCATAAAAAGAAAATCAAAACTAAGTGAAATTGAAACAATTTGAATAACACAAATAAAGTGAGAAGAAATAACAATAAAAATCATTATTGAAAAGATATCCTTTCACGGGGACCTAAAAGGGGCGTGACCTAGATCTAGGACTTAAGCAGACTTTCTTGATTTTTCATTTGACGTAAATCAGTTGAAGGGATATTTCATATGGTGCATCAAAATTTAAAGAAATACAGTTGCCTAGGGATCCAATAAAAAAATTGAGTGGAAATACTTGGATAAATACTTAAGTTCCAAGACTCGTACAAAAAATTGGTAAGTAATAGGTAAAATGTAGTGTTTAGAATCGATATGAAATCATGAATAAGTATGTCATCATAATTGAAACACGAGTAAGTACCTACTTATAGTTTTCCCTTTTATATTTTAGACTTAGCAATTTTAAAATAAAACCTTTTGAAACCTCTGGGTTGGACTACTAGGTAGGTACCTATTTCTTTCTCAAGATCTACCTATTTAGATGAATTTTCTCCACGTTGTAGTTGTTCTTACTTTATGTGAAGGGCCACCTATAATTTTTATTACATAATTAATGATTAAACGAACTTACCTGTACGTGAAGTTCTATCATAATTATACGAGCGCCGAGTCCGAAGAGATTAGTAATTTACACATGTAGTTACGCTAGTTGTCACCACTCATGCACTTAGTTGAGAAAAGAATATAATATTCAATTTTTCTTTATCTATGGCAATTCAATTTGACATACCCACAAGTTTTTTTTGTTTTTTTTTTTTGTTCTTGTGGGTACCTCGTCCAGTTCCACTCTCAGACTCTGTCGCCAATCATTTAGTTTAGAGTAAAAGATCCTGTGTTTCATTGATGATTTCCGAGACACTATAGATAATAAATTTGGGATGTGTATGTACAGTACTGGGAGGGAGGGATTACTAATCTCTTCGGACTCGGCGCTCGTATAATTATGATAGAACTTCACGTACAGGTAAGTTCGTTTAATCATTAATTATACTCGCGCCTCGTCCTCGAGATTAGTAATTTACACATGTAGACTTTGAGAGTATTATGAGAATATCATCAATGAATAAAATGTTTCTAAGAATCAAAATAATTTTATTATTATTCATTTTGGAACAATCAATAAACAGAAAGAACAATATTATACTTAGGATTAACAATAATTAAGCGGTTTCTTTGAGTATTTACTCAAACGGTAAAATTAATCACAAACAAATTAATAATTATGTAATTAACTAACTAAGGAATAATTATTCTTATAATAGCTATCAGAGTTAGTTGTAGGCAATTATTTATAATGACAATAAACTAATTATGAATTAATGAAAATTTGCTATGTGCGAGATTTAATCTGGTCGTAATTGAATAATTAAGATGAATTTTGGTTGATTATCGATTCTGCTAAGGTAGTACTATCGTCATCAATAATATCTCTTTGATAAAATTTTGCAAAGGTTGTGGAGTTTCTACTCCAGCCTGCCGTTTTACGGATAGTAGGTAACTAGACTAACGCCCAGTGAGCGCGCGCGCGATGATGCTGCATGTCTCGTGCTGTGTGCACTGAACACGCTCGTGTCGACCCCACACTCACTGAGTGTTTGCTTAATCCAACGGCTAAGCGTTTGCGTTCCCACTGGTTTATGAGGTTTCCTAATACCAACAAATAAATCGTCAGACGTTCTTAACACGTTGTATGCTTTACGACCCACCGGTGGGCCTAGCGTACTATACCATTCGGGCCAAGCCAGAATCACGAAATCGGTAATTTTCATCGACTTGAGATTTTAATTCCAAAGTTTATAAAATGGGGTAATTGGTATGGAAAATAAAAATTAGCGACTTTTACCGTCTAGTTTCTAAGATATTATAAAAGGCTCACGGGTGGGCCCCGTGGCCTCGTATTAAGGGTTGAGCAATTTTCCGTTGGCGGGGGCCGCGGGGTCACGCTGTGGCCCACCCCGCGCGCGAGCAGTGCGGGCGTTGCGATTTACTCCGTGCGATCAATATCGCGCGCTGCGTCTACGAGTGAGTATCTGTTACGCGTTTCCCGCTAAAAATGGATGATTTTGACGAATTTGAGTTAACGCAAGAGGAGATAACGCAGTTAGAAAATATCGAGATAAATCTTCTGAACCATAGTTTCCAAATAGATTCAGATGAAGACTTAGTTCAACCAACGAAAAGAAGATGCCGCCGAATTGTATTATCAGAGAGTGAAGATAGCGACAATGAAATGTTAAGGGTTATTGCCGATACTATTGGTAAGTAATATTTTAATTTAAACTAGCTATTGCCTACGGCTTGGCCTGCTTTATATTAATTTGACATGTACAGACGCCAGTACATCAAGCTACAACAAACTGTCAAATTTTCCCTACTGAACATGAACCTTACGGTTTTGGAATAAAGTTGAAAATCTATCAAAGAAATTTGACAGATTGGAGTAGCTTGATGTGCTGGCCTCTGTACAATTGCGTTTCTTCTGCTCTCATGGGAATTAGTCTTGAATTATTTCAAGAGTTCATAGGTGCCACTTAGGATTAACAGGTTTAGGAAACTGTGCCTACACCCCCTAGTAATAAAAAGACACATGCGCGATGATCACTAGCTTTATTAGAAAGGGGTAAGTCTGTACGTCCTCCGTCTGCTACAGGCCTCTATAGTTTATTGCAGGAAAACTAAGTGTATCCAACCCTCACTATTGAGCGATTATATAATCATTGATAATGAGTATAATGAGGTTGTATTTTTATTGTTCAGGTAATACATCGCCATCGGGCACCTGGTCAAAGCTTAAAGGTAATCAACGTAAAGTTATACCTTTTACTGAACATCCTGGCCTTGCCACTAACCTATGCTCAAGCATGCGTAGCAAATCTCCAACTGATTTTTTCCAACTAATGGTTCCTGATAATCTTTTTCAAGTTATTGCTGATCGAACTAACCAATTTGCACTATATAAAATAGCTAGTTCAGAAGAAAATTCACGCTTTGCAAGGCTTCGCAAATGGGTTCCAACAGATGTTGGGGAAATAAAAAAGTTTTTTGGCTTAATCCTATTTATGGGCATCACAAAGCTTCCTAGATTGGCGGAATACTGGTCAACGAATGATATCGTAGGCCATCCATTTCCACGCAAAATAATGCCACGGAATCGTTTTGAGTTGATATTGCAAATGCTTCATTTTTCACAAAACGATGAGACAAACAAAGAAGACCGCCTCCATCGTATTCGTTACCTTTTGCAAGTATTGAATGAACAATTCCAGATGCATTATACACCCGGCGAAGACCTATGTATAGACGAAAGTGTTGTCCCTTTTCGTGGCAGGATAATATTTCGACAGTACAATAAACAGAAACGGCACAAATATGGAATTAAAGAATTTAAGTTGTGCTGTGTCCCTGGATATACCTATAAAATAAGTATTTACGCAGGAAAGAACAATGAAACCACAAATACCACTCCATATAATGTTGTCATGGATTTGCTTAGCGGTCTTTTAAATAAAGGCCACACTCTTTATACCGATAACTGGTATACAAGCATTGAATTAGCCAGGGCTTTGCTAGATAACGAAACTCATTTGGTGGGAACAATCCGAAAGAATAGAAGGTACCTGCCCAAGAAAGTCGTGAGTACTAAACTCAAGAAGGGAGAATTTATTGCCAGAGAAAGTCGAGATGGTATTACTGCCATGAAATGGAAAGACAAAAGAGATGTATTGGTTTTGTCAACCAAACACTCGGACCGATTTGGAAAGATAAAAAAGCGTCAGGGCAATGTGGTCATGAAGCCGCAGATCATAATTGACTATAACAAAGCCAAAGGAGCAGTTGACTTATCAGATCAGATGGCAGCATACTCGTCCCCGTTGCGAAAATCTGTAAAGTGGTACAAGAAGCTGGCTGTTGATTTATTACTGAATACTGCGATGGTAAATGCTTTGATTCTGTACAAGTCAGTAACTAAAAAAAACATACAGATGGTAGATTTCCGGAGGTTTATCATGATGAATCTTTGCGAAGTCCAACAAAATGATGTACCTGTACAAAGACCGAAGAGAATTAAACACTCCTTGGAAAGAAAAGAGGGTTTGGCTAGAAAAGTTAGAAGAACATGTCGCCAATGTTATGCAGATAACGTACCAATCATGGGTAGCAAACAGGCTAAAACAAAGTCGAAAAAAGTATCCACTTATTGCCAAAGCTGTCCAACTAAACCATTCCTTTGTTTACCTTGTTTTAACAAGATTCACCAATAATTTTATACTTTTTTTATGCTTCATATGATGACTGATTATTTAATAACGTGATACTAAAAAGAAGTGCCATAGTTTTGATTGTTGAAATTGATAAATTATTTAGAAAATATTCTCAAAGTTTGTATTGAGTACTTACATAATGTCACCGATATTTTAACTTGGTAATGAAGGAAATGTTATATTCTTTTGTATTTTTATAATAAATATTGTAAAATTATTTTATAGTTTTATTACCGCTATTACATCTAAATAATAATTTCTACCGTATCGTTAAGAATAACCCTAGCATCATTGCCATAACCTTGACAAAACTGCAAGTTTTTATTGGATTTGAAAACCACGCCGTTCGGTTCGGCTACAGGGCCACACGGCTCACTTCCATACGCGTTTTATTTAATAGCTGCAATCTGCGGCTTGTAGGAAGTGTTTTCGTTGGACCTCGCACGCGGCTCACTGGTGACCCCCATGGCTCGAATGGTTCAGTAAGATAAGGCCCACCGGTGAGCCCCGTGGCCTGAATGGAAATACTCGATTTTTCATACGGCGTTCAACGTGTTAATAATGAGGTGCGTTCTATGTAGCAGAGTAATGTAGTGGCTGGGCATATGGATATTTTATCCTTAAAGAAAGGTAAATGAATAATAGGTTGTTGAAATCCCGGTCTAGAAGTTTTTATAATATCGGAGATTTTAATTGTGATACGCTGAGAAAGGTTTTGAACATTGCTAACTTTTATCTTCGAGAGAGTTTGAACTCTGTGTGCGGTTGACAGAGCCAGTAAGGTAATGATTTTATTTGTAAGCTTGTCTAAGGTTAATTCCTCATTAGGATGCCATGAACTCAATTTATCCAATACTAGGTTGGTATCCCAGGTCACTTCATATTTAGGTCTTGGTGGTTTTAGTCTAAAAACCCCTTTGAGGAATCTTTTTATTCTATAGTCACTAATTAGAACCGGGCTCAGCACCAGGGAAAGAGCAGATCTGCATGAATTGAGTGTACTATATTGGGAACCGTCATTAAAAATTTGAGTTAAAAAGGTAATAACCGTGGGTACAGAGGCGTCATAAATATTTAACGAATTAATTTCACAGAAATCCCACCATTTCTTCAAGTAAACGTCGTATTGTTTCATGGAGTTAGGTGCCAATGATGCTAACATTATGTCAAGTGATGATTCTGGTAAGTAATTCCTTAAAAATGCTTCCCGGATAATACGCCTGCCACCAGGGTAATCGACTCGTGTATCTGACGGGAGCTGGAATGAGACAGTAAGGCATGGCTTTTAGGAGAAAATATAATAGTTTTCGAAATAAGGAGGGATATAAACACGGGGTACCATGGCTGTGTTGGCCAAAGAGGTACGACCATGATACCCCGTGCCTTGTCTGTTATTATTTTTCTAAGAGTTTTAAGTATGACTGAAAATGGCGGGAATGCATAGAAATAATAATTTGACCATGAGACCGTAAAAGAGTCTATCGCGAGTGCGTCTGGGTCTCGGTGCCAGGATATGTATGTGGCACATTTGTTATTTATGCGACTAGCAAATAAATCAATTTTTGGATGACCGAATGCACGGGTGAGACTGTCAAAGGCCCAATCGGACAGTTCCCATTCTATGTCCGGATGAGTTCTTCGTGATTCGTAATCTGCAATAATGTTATCACTAGATTTTATGTACGAAGCAAAGACAAAAAGCTTTTTGCTTTCGCACCAGTTCCAAATATCACGAGTTATTTTTGTGAGATGTGGGTATTGTATACCCCCCATTTTATTTATATATGCTACTGCTGTTGAGTTGTCAACGCGTAGTAATATTTGGCAATTAAATAGGTCTTTAGCAAAAACTTTTAAGGCAAGAAATGCGGCAAGCAGTTCTAGATAATTTATGTGTCGTTCTCGTTCGGTATTCGACCACTGCCCGCTCGCAGACCTTCCTTCACAGGCGGCCCCCCACCCCGTAGTTGAGGCGTCAGAGAATATTTCAACTTGGTAAACATCAATTTTTATTCGATGGACCGAATGTTCTATTTTATTTAGCCACCAGTCAAATTCAGGTTGTAGAGATTCAGGTAAATTCATAGATTTGTTATAATCATCATGGCCTTTCAAGTTGAGATATTTGCATCTTTCCATTTCTTTAGTGTGCAGCCATCCGTATTCGATCGCTGGACAAGAAGAAACTAATAAGCCTAATAACTGAGCAAAAGTCCTAATTTTACAACGCTTTAATTTTGAAAACATTTCAAGCTGCGCTTTTATTCGTAGTCGTTTATCTGTTGGTAAACTAATCTGAAACTCGTGTGAATCAATAATCATACCTAAGAATCTGCATTTGGTCGAAGGAAAAAGTGCGCTTTTTTCTACATTAATTATGAAACCAAGTGAAGTTAACAATCTTTTAGTTAGATCTATGTTAGTTAGGCATTCCAGATGGGAATATCCAAACAATAACCAATCGTCTAAATAAACAGTGGACAGAAGGCCCGCAGAGCGCAATAACTTAGCTATAGGTTTACATATTTTTGTGAAAACGTATGGGGCTGTACTTAATCCAAATGGCAAAACATTAAATTCGAATAGTTTACCTTCAAAACAGAATCTCAAATATTTCCTAGAATCTTTATGCATTTTAATTAAGAAATATGCGTCCTTGAGGTCAATTGACGCCATTTGACAATTATAGGTTACAATTTTTATTGCAGTTCTTAAATCCTCTAACTTAAAATGATCTGTTTTAACGAATTTATTAAAGTTTTTTAAGTTTAGAATAAATCGCATCTTGCCATTTGGTTTGGCTACCAAGAAAATATTTGAGACAAATTGATTTTCACATGGAGAACATTCAGAAATTGCGCCAATTTTGAGTAGGTTATCAATCGTTTCTAAATAATGCGATCTCTCAATACCTGAGTAAGATGTTCTAGCAGGTGGGAGTGTATGTTGTACAACAGGCGATGTTAATGGTATTTTATAACCTCTTATCCAAGACAGTATAGTCTGATCGTTCGTGATTGCGGTCCATTGTTCATAGAATTTAGATAAGCGGCCTGCATACTTAACTGCCTCTAGAAGCGGCGACGGGGATACGTCGACTGATGGCCCCGCGATGACGTCTTCGATGAGTGCGCGTGCGGTGGCATGTACTGCATCTGTGGTGGGGGAAACTGCGCGCGCGGCGCAGCAGGCTCGCGGCTCCTCGGCGCTAGCGCCGGCCCCGCGGGCGGCCTGCGCGCCTGGGGGGGAGCCCTGCGGTTTAAAGCTCTCGATGCTGGTCCTTTATAATAAGTATTCGAAGTTTTGTTGCTAGATTCGGCTTTTAGTTCGATTCCTGATTTATTTACAGCTTTTGCTGATTTTAATGTCTCTGCTAAATTTTCACCGAACAGATACGTGTCAATCTTGGTGTTTTTAAGGTGTTCCTTCATGTCATTTTTGAGGGCAAATAAAATGAAGTTTCTACGTGTGATCGAATCCGCATGTTGTAAATCGCATAAAATTCTGCTTACGTCCATTAATTTTTGCAGCACGTCATTAGTTATTGTTTTTGACTGTAAATGGGAATTTATGATTTCGGCTAAACAAGCAATTGCACTAGACATTTGTTTCTGTTTGTTTTCTATGCCTTTATCGCGTTTAAGTGCGGTATCAGCAATAGCCGCCTTAATTTCCAGATTTATTTTAGGGGCATCGACTTGGATACAATTTTTAGGTAATAGATATTTTGAGATCAATTTTTTTCGATTTTCCTTACTCAAGCCGTCTTTAACAATATGTAATAAACGATTTGCAACTTCGTTGCGTATTTCGGGCCCGTATTTGTCAGTGTTAGTAGGGTCATCGCCTAAAATTTCTAGAATTTCAGTATCCAGATCAGGAATATTAACATCATGCGTAATGGGCTCTTCGAGGAGTACATCCGTGGAAGTACTAGGTCCTGGCTGAGGTTCACAGGTGTTATTCGAGTCCTGAACGGTATTATCTTCAAGTGGCCACTCTAATAACCAATCATCTGGTCGCAGTGCGGGGGTATCTGAAAATTATCATAGATATGATAATTTTTTAAAGTAAGTTAAATAACTTACCTAACCATAAGTGGACCTAAATAAGTCCATGACTAATATTCTTTATGCTTATAAGGAGTTTAGTCATAGTCATAACAATTATTAGGTTAGGTTACAATCCCCAGCGGAAGGAACGCCAACCGTATTTTAAATGCGTTGAAACAGCCCCAGTGACTGTTCAGGTTGCATTAAATTAATTTAAGTACGTAGATACGTAAACAGGGTGGTGAGATAGTTATCACTTTAGAATGAGTATTTAGGTAAATACCTGTCCCAATATCCTCATCGTGTTGAACAACCGATTCCTCCAAGTCTGATCCACTTTCCGAAGCACTAATTTGTCTATCACGAATTTTGCGTTCTAACTTCCTTATTTTATTTTTATAATGGGTGATGTCTTCTTCACGAGACCTAGAATTCTTACGTTTCGGCATTTTTATAGTAAACTGTGCGAAGACGCGAAATAGATGTTGAGTGGTTGAGCACTAGAATGCGAATGATTGGCGACAGAGTCTGAGAGTGGAACTGGACGAGGTACCCACAAGAACAAAAAAAAAAAACAAAAAAAACTTGTGGGTATGTCAAATTGAATTGCCATAGATAAAGAAAAATTGAATATTATATTCTTTTCTCAACTAAGTGCATGAGTGGTGACAACTAGCGTAACTACATGTGTAAATTACTAATCTCGAGGACGAGGCGCGAGTATAATGCTTACATGCCATGCATATAAGTGATCGAATTTTAAAACATAACATAAAAAAACCAAGCGCTTGGCGGACCACGCACAATGAAAGGTTCCGTAACGACGAAAAAAAAAAAAAAAAATTAAGAACAAACTAACGTTATAATTGAATAACATATTCTACTATACCTTCCAAACGGAATGTAGGTAAGTTGTAAAAAAAGTTGCCCCACACTAGGAACTTCTCATGTATTGTGGGTGCGTTTACAAACATTTATGCCCGTTTTCACCGACATCCCCTAAGTTTATGGGATCCCCTAAGAATGGTTAGGGGACTGTTAAAAGGTGGTTTCTGTTTCACCAACAGTAAGGGGTCAGTTAAACGCTAAAAGGTCCCCTAAATTTAGGTGGCTGAAATGTGGGCCCATAAACCGGCTTTTACGTATGTGATCTCTCAAGCAACGAACATGGATAGTGATATATTAGAATTTGTTGAAAATTTTGAAACTGTTTCTACTATATTCGACATAAATAACAGTCGTAGACCAAAGATATATCGGAAACGACCTTTTTCCAACTTTTTTCGGAGATATCAGCCTTTTCCCAACTATATTGGGGTCGGCTTCCAGTCTAACCGGATGCAGCTGACTACCAGTATTTTCCATGGAGCGACTGCCTATCTGACCTCCACAACCCAGTAACTGGGTAATACGATACCCCTTGGTAAGACTGCTTGTCAGATATAAATTGTTTTTTCGGAGATATAGATTACCTTAGATTACCGATGCACATTCACTATCTTATCAAACAAACAATCATAACTAGTTATGGGAAATCTAGTCTCGGGCTCGAACTCACTGGTGAGCCTGGCTAAAAAGCACGCTGTCTCATCAGTCATCAGCCATCGCGTCCGACAAAGGACGCTAGTCTACACGCACGATATTGAGTGAGATGCAGGATCATTTGTAGTAAAACAGGCGCGTATTAAATTAATTAAGAAGATCGAGTTTTATAAAAAAAACCCACTGTATAAATCAATTACCAATAAAGTTTATTGAACTTTTCGATATTTGAGCTTTGTCAGTACTGACTTGGCTTTGAAGGTTTTACACTTCTTACACGCCCAACGTTAGGTTAAATTAGCAAGAAGAACTAACCTTTGTTGGCTCATAACTGTTTAATGGCTTGTTATTTTAGTATTCTATTCTCGCACAGACAATATTATTATTGAGACAAAACTATACCATGTTTAATTTTTGATGTACATTGTCAAACAGTGGAGTATACACTCCCGAAGTTTGTATGGAAATATTTTTGACTAGATTAACCTTATAAAACTCTTTGCAAATGCCAACCTATATAAACTGTACTCTTTGATGCCAACAATCCAACAAATCTTACGTCACGACATCACAAAAGAAAGAAGTGTCAAACCGAGTAAATAAGTAAGAAAACATGAAATTCATTCAAAATATGAATGACATAATATATAATATTGCTATCAAAACACGATTTATAAATATCTGTATCCTTAAAAGTGTATACTTTAGAGAATTTTATAAAAACCTATCTTGTTACAAAGTATCGATAAGTTCATAGACGAATCAGTCACTATTATCGAGAACAAAACGTCACATAGATATGTGTCCCCTAGTTACAAGGTGAAAATGATGGTGAAACGAAATTTAATTTAGGGGCTAGTTTAGGGGAGCTTTTAAGCTAAAGGTCCCATACGTAGGTGGTAGTTTAGGGGATGTCGGTGAAAACGGGCATTAAACTCACATACACAAACAGCCAGACCCGGAACAACTACTTGTAGGTCATACAAATATTTGTTCCGTGCGGTAATCGAACCCGCGATACGCAGCTCAACAGTCAATCGCTTAACCACAGCGCCAACCGTGCCCTTCGACGAGTTGCTCGACTATTACTCGTTAACTTGTAAAGCTTTCTTAGCTGTGTTAGCTTTCCTTTAAACCTCGTTACATATGCTACTACCGTGATTTTTTTCACATATCCAAAAACAACCTTTAAACTGGCTCCCGTTGGGCTAAATTGACTATAATAAAAATGAGCACTTTATCGTTTAGTATTTCATAAACACGGGAGCAGTGGTGTCCCAGCAGTGGGAAAATTTTAGGCACATTATGTTATGTATATTTCACTAACGGAACACTTCATCGAAAAATTGTTTTCACGAACCCGCAATATTTTGGAAAGACCTATCCGCCTGCACCGGCGAGAAAAATCACACATACATCCCAACTTTACGTATAAAGGAGGTAGGTACCCTAGCATTTTCTTTTTCAAGATTTTATTTTACCAATTTGTTGGCATGACTAATTTGTTTATCCATGCAGCTTTCTAGTACTAAGTGTCTCTGAGCTAAACTGTGGACGGACGGACTGACACGGCGAAACCATAAGGGATTGTTGTTACGGAACCCTAAAAATTAAAACATCTCTTGTAGGCCTCAGTGTAAGGTACCTGAAAGCTCCACAATTAATACAGTCATTACCTCGCTCGGTTGCAGCGCTTCACTCTGCTGCAAGCGCTTTTGACCCACTTTCAGCATTGAATTCGACCGTTATTCTTATTACAGATAAAGTTATTTGGTGAGTTGTTTTGTCATTTCTGTAAGTTATTATTAAATAGTTAATATCTAATTTTATACTGCGATATACAAAATAAATACAAAAACAAAAGGACACTTAGGCGTCGAAGTATTCCTCCGCATCGCTGTCATCAGGAAACGTGCCCAGAAGACTGGTAGCATTGCCACGTTGAATGGCATTGCTAATTCTTTGGCCAAAGAACGTCCCAGCCCTCTGGTCACGTGAAGTGTCGACCAGCCGGTGAGAAGAGGAGACGTGCACTCGGGCCCCATGACCCGAGCGTTTCGACCCCAAACGGCTCAAAACTGTAGTTACCCATAAGGTTACAGTATTTACGCCGCTTGGGGGTCTCAGCAACATTTTGTGTTTTGTTTAATACACTCGAGAGCAATGAATCCGGGTCACTTAAAGAATCCTAAAAATCTCGGAAACTAAAAATGCTAGGTTAATGCAATAAATTGTATTTAATAGACAATGTAATACTCCTTAAATGAAGGTATTAAAACTTCATAGTTATTGTAAAGTTATATCATAAAAAAATCTAATTTGAAAAAGGGCCACTTTCGAAGATGGAACTACGAAATTACAGCATTTGGTTTTGCTTTTGTTTGTAATCTGTCATTTATGTGGGTACATAAACCATGTTGATAGTGCTCTATATTCATTATTCAAGCTGAAATTATGTCGCTTACGCCTGAAGAATGCACCAGAATACTTACAATGCTGGAAACCGGCCGGAGTCAGCGCGATACAGCCAGGACTGTCGGTGTGTCGCTGTCAACAGTACAAAGAGTTCTCCGACGTTACGAAGAAACTGGTTCTAACCTACGCAGACCAGGAACAGGCAGAACCAGGTGTACCACAGCACGAGAAGACCGATACTTGGTGAACACCATGCTTCGAAATCGCTTTCTCACAGGAACTGAACTCACAAATCAGTTTCGACGCCTCGGAGGAAGTAACCCAAGTGCATGGACAGTAAGACGTCGGCTTGCTGAATCTAACTTAAAACCCCTTAGACCTGCAAACGGCCCTAAACTGGAGCGTGGGCATCGTATTTCAAGACTAAGATATGCCCAGAGCCACGTAAATTGGAGTATTGAAGATTGGTCAAAAGTTATGTTCTCCGACGAATCAAAATTTATGCTCTACAAGCACGATGGAAGACACAGAGTGTATCGAAGACCAGGGGAAAGATTCAAGCAAGCATGCATCGAAGAAAAAGTAGCCTACGGTGGTGGGTCTGTACTTGTGTGGGCCGGAATTTCTTCTGAAAGTCGCACAGAGCTGGTGATCATAGAAAACGGCTCTTTAACTAGCGTAAGATATGTGGAAGAAATCCTCAATGATCACGTTGGTCCATTTATGGTCAATTTAGGTGAGGATGCTATATTTATGCATGACAATGCCCGACCTCATACAGGTAGGATTGTGAATGACTACCTTCAAGAGATGAACATTACTCGTATGGAGTGGCCAGCGCGCAGCCCGGATATCAACCCGATCGAGCATGCTTGGGACGAGCTAGGCAGATGCGTAAAACAACGAAACCCTCCCCCAATCACGCTTCGTGAGCTCAAAATTGCTCTCACAGAGGAATGGGAGAATATTCCCCAAAATCGTATAAGGAACTTGGTGTACAGCATGCCAAACCGCGTAAACGCAGTAATGGAAGCACGAGGAGGCAATACGAAGTATTAAAATTCAAGAAAATCGTAATAAAGTTCAAAAATTTCATGTTTCCTATTTTTGTTTTAAGGAGAGATCAGCAGTTTTTTTCTTTATGTAATTTTGTGTTAATAAAATGTATGGTGACTCATATTTTTTTTACTTTCATTTAAGGAATATTACATTGTCTATTAAATACAATTTATTGCATTAACCTATCATTTTTAGTTTCCGAGATTTTTAACATTCTTTAAGTGACCCGGATTCATTGCTCTCGAGTGTATTATCGATCTTAAAATCGACAACAACGGAGAGTTCTGAATAATTTTATTTGGTTGGTCCGTGGATTGGTCTTTACATACCACAACCCCTCCGTGCCTCGGAAAACACGTTAAGCCATTAATTCCGGCTGTTATACGTGGATCTATGACAGTCGTTACGGGTTGTAAGAAGCCCGAAAGTCTGACAACCAGTCTTACCAAGCTTGTACTATGTTACCCAGTAACTGGGTTGTGGAGGTCAGATAGGCAGTCGCTCCATGTAAAATATTGTTATTTAGCGGCCTCCGGTCAGACTGGAACCCGACCCCAACATAGTTTGGAAAAGGCTAAGCAGATGATGAGTTACGAAAACATAGGTTATCGTAAGTATGGTCACAAACATAATATTACTATTGAATGTTCGGCATAAAAAAATTAGGGCAAGTTAGTAGATTTCTTTTTTGGAAAAAAAAACTTGTTGCTTTAAATAAGTTTAACATATTCTTATATTTAAGTATACAGTCAAGGAATTTCTTTGCCTTCGTAGTGCGGGCATGTCAGCTTGTGTAACCGTAGTTTTCATACAAAATGTTGGAATTTTCAAAGTTCGTTCAGTAGATCCAGAGATTACCTCCTACAACCTCACAAACTTTACCTCTTTATAATATTAGTATAGATGACAGGTCCCATTGTCATAGTGCCTTCTATCTAAGGATAGCATAGCTTCCCTGGACTGCCGGTAACCCTACGTCCTGTTGGCACCTGCGTAGCTGTTTGCAGAGGTACGCTCGGGTACATAGACTGACATGCTGGATGCTCCCCTAGCTAAAGCGTTGTATGAATAGTCAAAATGAAACTTAACCGTTTCAGGCACTGCCAGGGGTGCGGGTTGTTCGAAAGAGATACCGCGGCCCCTGTCACACAGGCAACTGAGGGAACACGGGTGGGTTTTAGTCAGTAAAAGTCTGACACGCCCTCCTGCTCCACCCAGAGCGGGAGAAGTTATTTGATGATTTCCCATCCAAAAAAATAAACCGTTTCAGAAAGTGTGCTTCAAATTAGCTAGTGAAGAGTTTCATGCAGACGTGATGGGTATCCATAATTATCTAAACAAGATACAATTAATTTTCATTCATTCATTTTTTTTTTTCATTTGAAAAAGATTGATGGATACAATCTGTTATCTTATCATGTTTAGATACCCATCACGGCTGTGAAGATTACACAAAAAAAACGATATTTCAAGGGACTACACGAACATGACCCCAAAAAAGAACCAATAATTGAATTTCTTTTTTTGTTTTACCATGTCTAGTTATCGATACCCACAACGTCTTTGGAGTTTTGCTAGCTAATTGAATTTAACTCTGTATACCTAATACCTTATCTTATCTCTTACCAAAAACATAAACAATCGGCAAACAACATCAAAATTTAGATTGCGCCAGAACAATGGTTTCACGATTTCGATTCCATGGTTGTTGTTAAGCGAAGCAATGTCTATTTGGAGCAATTTAAAGTTATATGAGGAGGTTTGACACGTTTCAATCGCGTCAAATAGGTAACAATTCTAAGTACTTAGTGCAGCAATACTATTAGTAGTAAATAAAACATTAGCATCGATAACCGTATGACGTACTCGCGAACGCGACATATTTTATGTTTAGTCGCCGTCTCGCTCTGGGTCGATAACCGCGGCAACCGCCGACTCGACTCCGACAGCATACCGAGCATGACCGAAAGCGGCGCGGCACGAGGGCGGCGCGGCGCGGGGGGGACGCGACTCACTCTCGGCGCGGCAACCAATCGGCAGTGCCGCGATCGGCTGCCGCGTAGCACAACGCATCGGTCCCGCGCGATAATTCCTAGCTACCAATATAGGTTATACCAAAATGGCGGTGGAAATACAATTGATAAATCAAATTGAGCAACATGAGTTTCTTTATAACTTCAACCTGCCACAGTATAACAGGAAGGATATGGTGGAAGACGCTTGGGCCAACATTGCAGCCAACACGAATATGACAAGTAAGTACGCTGTACGTGCTCCAGTCCGTATCGCCGACGCGTGACGTCACTGTGACGTACATCGCTGTTTTGTTCGAAAAGTGATCTGTTGGTGATGTAACGCGCCTCAGTGAACCAGTAATGTATTTGGTACCGTTCATATCGCGTCTTTGTTGTGTGGTTCTGTTTCAATGCCATGCCGTAAAATAGTAGAATGACGGGCACGACATGTCGTGTTGCCAGAATTTTATCTAATTTACCGATAATAATGTTTTGTTATCTTAAGTAATTATATTATTATTGGACTACCTGCTCAGGGTCATAACAACCAGTATGATGATTTTAGTGGTCCCAAATACCGTAACGTGGTATTAGAAAAGATGCTTGGTGTTTGTTATGATTTGAACTACAGGGTCCCTGAAACAATTTATATTATAATATTATTTTCAATAGCTTACGTATGATAAAACCAATTAATTCAAAATTGCTTACGATTTTCGTTATAAAATAAAACATAATAGGATGAAGTGAATAAAAGATCTATCTACTTCTTTCTATATGTATGACAGACCTATTAATCGTAGGTAGGTGTTAACATAAACTACATTTATTAATAAAATCTCTTTTCAATTTTAATTTTATTTCTGTAAGTCTTTTATGGCATTTTTACAAGGCATTTTATTTAAACCATACTAAACCAAACCCGATGGCGCTAGCATTACTAACATAGTTTGTAAGTTTTTGTTACTAACCCTATGAGTCTTGTTGATTGAAATTAAATAAATAATAATAATTTATAGTCAGATAGACTGATCCCTCAGAAGAAATGCCGAAACAAACTCACAGGTCATTGTCTCTTTAAGTTCAAATATTCATCTATTTACCTATGGCTTTTTTATGTAACTTACTTCAAACCACAGCGACGAACACGGAACATTTTGAATATCCATAAAATCAGAGAAATCCCTTCACCCGACAACACTAGCAAAATCGTGATTCATATGTTTTCGCCCGCGCGCCACAGAGGGCGCTATAATTAAATCTCAACACTACGTTTTGCAGCAAAGTTGGTAATCAGCCAGACGTCTGGTTCTTATCTTATCTCCCTATTAATTACGTTCTATTTCCATTTCAGTTAGCGATTGCAAAGAAAAATGGCGGAACATAAGATCATCTTTTCTGAGGAGCATGAAACCCAGCGGGTTTAAAGTGAAAAAGCCGTACTATCTTACCGAATACTTAAAGTTTATCTTACCATTCTTGAAGCCGACCACCGGCATCGAAAGCGCAGACGACAGTCAATACGACTCCCCACAACACTCTAACGAGTCAGAAATAGTTGTAAACTTTATAAAAGAGGAACCAGCTGATGGCGACAATGAAGAAAATACCGAGAATAATGCAGAAAATGGGATACTAAACGATCTACTCACGCGCAAGGCAACAGTGATGCGCAAGAGACGGCGATTCATACCCTTGAAGAAGAACTTAACCGACCCACAGAGGAAGAACAAGCCAATGACGTCAACTTTTCCAAGAAACTTCAACACTGCCACAGACTTAACTGGTGCCACAGCCAATAATAACAACGCCATGAGAATGTTTCTAATGAGCTTGTTACCAGAAATAGAAACGATGACTGAAGACCAAATTAGACTATTCAAAATTAAATCTATGATGCTAATAGACGAAATCAAAGTAAATTACGCACAAATAAGAGAGAGTACCTCTTCAATAAACAATGAACGGTTACAGAAACGATTGATAAATCTACTTTTAAAGAATTTGCAAAAGTCAACCAAAGAAAGTGTGAAGTCTAAGTAATATATTATGTTAGACTTTTAGTTATTGTTATGATTAATTAAAGACTGCTTATATTTTGATATTTGATTGTGATTGTTAATTAAAGTAAGTACAGTTACGGGTTTGTGTTTATTTAGTTCCTTTTTAACTGACTTCAAAAAGGAGGAGGTTCTCAAGTGGTCGGAACCTTTTTTGTTTGAAAGGGTATACTTCCAGGTGGTCCCATGATCATCAAGTCAGGATCTGATGATAGGATCCTGGAGAAATAGAGAGAACTCTTCAAATTTTATAGGCACACGAAGCGATTTGGGTATTTTTTGGAAGAGTACTTTCTCGGAGTGGTCTCATTTCAATTTGGTGAAGATCTGATGTAGAACTTCGGAGATAGGCAACGGAACTCCTCAATAAATGATAGCAAATGGACTGGGATTGCTGAAATATCATGTCTGTCATTGCTTACACCAGTTCATAACATAACATCACGCCTTGTTTCTTCGAAGCCATGGACAGAGCTGTAACTATATTATGTTAAGGTCTTATGTAACAGCGCGCAAGCCTATCGCCCTTAACCAGGCCCAAATCCAAACTCCGGACTGCTATAACTCCAGATAGAATTACAAAATAAAAATACCGACTGCCGAAAAAGTGAACTTTAATTAAAAAGATGGAAACAAGAAACTTGTTTTAAAGGGATGACTATTACACTGAATACTATAAGCAGTAAGACCTTTATTGCCTCCGACTGCATGAGATTGCTTATAGTATTCAGTGTAATAGTCATCCTTTTAAAACAAGTTTCTTGTTTCCATCTTTTTAATTAAAGTTCACTTTTTAGGCAGTCGGGTTTTTTCGTATATTCCCAGTCGCCCCCGCGGGGATTGCCACCGGAGGCAAATGGGAATAAAAATTCCCAGTCGCCACCGGCGGTGACTGGGAAGTCATTGCCCCCACTTCAGTTTCGCTATACATTGCATTGTTTCTTATGTGTAAATAGTCAAAGAACTGCCACTAACTTGGAAGTAGCGCTCGCCGGCCGCTGCCGCGGCACCGCTCGCTGCGCTCGCTCGGCTCGCGCGCGTTTGGTCACAATTCTAACCTAACCTAACCTACGGCGAGCGCTACTTCCAAGTTTGTGGCAGTTACTTGACTATTTACACACAAGAAACAAAGCAATGTATAGCGAAACTGAAGTGGGGGCAATGACTTCCCAGTCACCGCCGGTGGCGACTGGGAATTTTTATTCCCATTTGCCTCCGGTGGCAATCCTCGCGGGGGCGACTAGGAATATACAGTTTTTTGATACTATTTTTTTTCAGTTTTTACTTAATATAATTATTTTTGACGTTAATGAGACTTATTTATGAAACACTTTATTTTGATACCCGACTCAATAGGTTAAAAAAAAAAAATTGTAGACAACATGGCGCCAAAAATCGGTAATTTCTTTTTTCAATTTTGATATATCCAGTGTCACTCTCTCAAAGAAATTTACATACATACATACACTCAAAAAACATAACCCTCCTGGCGCAGTCGGGTGAAAACCCAATAACACTGCTCGAACTGGGAATCGAATTCAAGACCTCATGCTCAGTGTAGCGCTAGCAACCTCTAGTCTAACGCGGCAATCTCGAAATTATGTGCATCTGAAACAGACCTATTGTATTAGGTATATATCTGAGTTTGAGTGAGACACCATATTGTTCTTGAGCAAGCTGGCTTTATTTATTCTGGTAGAACAATTTCCATGAAGATTTCATAGTTTCGAGAGCCTTTAAACTCACGTTTCTCGAATATTTGGCATACAACAACATATCAAGAAATACATAAAATTTTACAAAAGAATCAGTTCCTATATTTGTCATCTTGGCCTAGTGGCACAGCCTCTTATGCACGAGGCTGTGGGTTCAGATTCGGGAATTTACCACAATCCAAAAGGATTTTTTAAATCATATGTATTTCTCGTATTTACTTTGGACTTTACTGACATCGGTTAAGGAAATGATGGTCATCAATGCTCGTGCCTTTTCTATGAGAATATTCCTTTGACCAGTAGTGGGGCAAAAAAATAGGCTGAAATATGTAGGATATAGTTGATTTTGCTGCTAATAACTATAGCAGCAAAATCAACGATATTATACATATCTATAAACTTCAATTCATTCACAATTTAATTTTATTATTATATTATCGGCGAAGTGGAAAAATGGAAAATGATTACAAGAAATTCGCTGTTGTATTCTCATATTTTTCCTCTGATACTGTTTGTTAATACTCCATTCAATTCGCTTTTTCTTCAATTCGAATGGTATGGATTGGCATCTGGCAGTTCCTGTCTGCCTTGAAATTTCAGCGGAAGTCTGTATTTATGTTTTCAACAAAAATATTTTACATTTGTTTTTCATATAAGCGGTAATGGAGTTTTTTTATTTATTTATAATACTACAATAAAATACTAAATAAACAATGTTCTAAACAATTTGCAAATCCACTTCATCCACACATATTTTCATGATGCCAGGTGGCATCATGAAAATATGTATGGTTTCAGTTTCTGAGTCAATGTCCCGAGACATTGACTCAGAAACTGAAACCATTAATTCAGTACATGGTCGTAGACCCCAAGTGTACAAATTTTTCGTTGGTTATAGAAAGAAAAATCTATTGTTTAACAGAAAAGTGCAATACCTGCGCTAACAAAAATTTCAACGCAAGGGGATCAGAATCATGTACTGATTCCATGGTGACACGTTGCTTGTCGATGTCCCTGCCTGTTTTTTTTTTTTTAAGGACGTCTGGATTTTTTTTTAATGATGGTGAAAACTGTATCCGTTGCGTAGTTTAACCTTTTGACCGCCATAGTCAGTATAGATGACAAACAAACCAATATATGCCCAGCACGCCACGGTCACGACTACATGACAGATTTATTCATAAATAAAGCCGCTTGGTGCCAAGCGCACGTTTTTGCTTTTTTGTTATGGCGGTCAAAAGGTTAAAATAGTTGCAGAAATGCATAGTTGCGCATTAGGATGTCATTTAGCACAGTCATGGGTAGACCATGACCTGGAGACGTAGACATATTTTATTATTCATCCTGGATCGCAGATGAAGTCACGGGCAACAGCTAGTTTAATGTATGTTATAGATTTATATATAAAGTATTAATTTATTTGCTTTTTTATATTTATAACACCTTAACAGGTTAAAAATAAAATATAACAATTAAGATTTGTGCCATCTCAGATATACTGTTCTAACTGTACCTCCTCAAGTAATGGAGTGATTATCTTCTGCTATCTATGTTTTAGTTCTGTTCAACCCTTACCTACCCTAATTTATTTGGGGTCGGTCAGCATTACCTTCTCCGACCATACGTCATGACTTGGCACTATCAGCCAATAGTCTATGGCTGGGATGGCGAACCTCTTAGCCTCTACGAGCCATTTTTTCCAAAAAAATATTTAATATGGCATTGACGTACCAACAAAACTGAGGGTGGCGGGGGGGGAGACTGGTGGGGTCCGCAAGGGCCGATGCCTGCCAGGGGTGCGGGTTGTTCGAAAGAGGTACCGTGGCCCCTGGCACGCAGGCAACTGAGGGAACACGGGTGGGTTTTAGTCAGTAAAAGTCTGACACGCCCTCCCGCTCCACCCAGAGCGGGAGAAGCTATTTGATGATTTCCCACCCAAAAAAAACAATCTTGACTCATTGACTACTAGAAAAAGAAACTAAATACTTTCACAATCATTCGTAGTCTTTATATGCAAACAGAAATATACTTGTACCTACTATTATATAGGTTGAAATTGAAAACATGCGACAAACCGTAATGGGAGATTGTACTCATCATTATGAACAACTTTTACTAAGGGACCAATGATGCAATCGAAAAAAAAAATACAGCTGTTCCCTACATTTTGACGAGTTATGCGAACATAAATGTAGGGAACAGATGTTTTTTTTCGCGATTCTTCTTCTTCTTTTTCCTGCGCCTGATCTCTCCCCGGTCGTGTCGGATTGCCGTCCCATCGGACTATGAGAGTGTGGGAAGAGTAAGTGCCTTTGTGTCTGCGCACACACTTGTGAACTATTATCTCCCGCGCCGAAGGCTAGACTCGGTTGAGATTGTCCACTATGGCCGAATTACGGTCTGTAGGACTATATATACCTACTAGGTATTAGACCTCATTTCAAAACTTAAATAGCTAACTTCATACAACTTAGTTTTTTTTTTTTTTTTTAAACGTTGCCCCACACTAGGAATTACTCCTGTATTGTGGGTGCGTTTACAAACATTTAAACTCACATACACAAACAGCCAGACCCGGAACAACTATTTGTAGGTCATACAAATATTTGTTCCGTGCGGGAATCGAACCCGCGGCACGCAGCGCAGCAATCAATCGCTTAACCACTGCACCAACCGTGCGTTCGAACCAGAGTGTAGTAAAGTCCAACTCTTGTATTTTCTGTTTCATTAAACTTCCCAGTGTGTATTACTTTTTCTTAGTAGAACTTACTTACCTTAGGGTGTTCGCACGTGCACGGTTTTCTGGATCCGCGGGGTAATTGTGTAGCACACTAAAAGTACGAATAGCTTTCACTTTGACAGTTCAACAACATTCATTGCGTTATTTACGTTGTTGAGCAGACAAAGTTTTTGAACATATGAAGCAATGATTATGGGTTAGCAATATCCTACAAAATTATTCTAATTGTGATTGATAGTGTTTTACGCAATTAGGCTGCCGTTTCCGAATCCGGAATACTTACAGATTCCGAAATTGAGTTCATTCTTTTTTAATTTTGGTATTTTACACTCAATACAGACGCATATCAAGCTATACCAAACTGTCAAATTTTCCCAATTGAACATGAACCCTATACTTTTGTAATAAAGCTGAAAAACGATCAAAGACAGATTGGGGTAGCTTGAGGTGCTGGCCTCTGAATAATTAAATGTCAGAAATTGTTGCCGAACGAGACATATAAGAACGAATGCGTTATGAAGAACAATTTGTAATTGAATAAGGAATTAAAACCATCCCTGTACTTGATACCTGCAAACGTGAGGACCTAATTAATGGTTACGCCAGCGAACGGTATTCGTGTTGCTGAATTTTGGGCGTTTTCTTTTTTAACACGTTTAATTAGCTTCATTTAAACTATACTTATATGTATTTATCATATTATTTTAAAATATGGGTGTACTATAGTTAAGTACAACTCTGCCCAACCCGTAGTACAGGCGTAATGGTATGTCCCAGGCTGATTCCCGGCCACCGTAGGTACAGGCTTCAGGACGGCGAGTAATGGGTAGCTCGCTGTCCGGTAAGGACCAAGCCCGGGTCGATGGCGCGTTGTGTTCCACGCGCGCCTCAAATATATGTCAGCATCAACTGATGGGGCCCGCAAGGGCCGATGCCTGTCAGGGGTGCGGGTTGTTCAAAAGAGATACCGCGTGCCCTGGCACACAGGCAACACGGGTGGGTTTTAGTCAGTAAAAGTCTGACACGCCCTCTGCTCTACCCAGAGCGGGAGAAGTTATTTGATGATTTCCAACGCAAAATAAAAATAAAAAATGGTGTGAACCGCCAGCCTAATACCTAGTTAGGTAAGTCTTACAAAAGTCTAGGTAGGTATATTGTTAGACCAAACGATTAGAAGAAAAGTCTGTTTATCTCTTAACTATTTGTGTTACGGTTTCACTACCTGAAATTCTAAGACAAGTTTTGTAGGAACTCATATGCTACTAATTGACCTCTTTGGCTCAAACTTAAGGGTCAGCTGTATTTAGCCTTTCATCTACACTACTATGTATTTCTTGGTGATTAGTTTAATTGAAAACAGTAGCTGGATTGGATAATATTAATTCGATTGAAACTGTGGTCCAATTCTTGGGGATTGATTCTTGGGATTTCGTTTTATATTTAGCAAAGACATTACTGATTTTCATTAAATCAGAATAGTAACCAAACGCCTAAATATCGAAGAGTTTATACAGGATGGCAATTTGGTCTCCTGCATCCGTTCTACACGTCATTCTAAACATAGACAAGAATTTAAAAAAATAAGCTTCTTCCCAGCTAAATCACTAGAAAGTGGTGAACGGCGGGCGTTTCTGGGGGTCTGCCTTATGTAATTGACGTTCAAAAAGTGCTGAATCTCAGCCAAGTTTGAATAAATGTCTTTTGATTTTGATAAACATTTCAAACTTGCATCGAACTAGTCTGTCTACTGTTCTATAGGATAGGTATATGTTTCTTTTTACGAATCGGTACAGAGCGCGAAGGTTGTTTTAAATGACGGATAAAATCACCTTCTTGACGGATGTAGTTGACGAAATCGCCACCTCGTATAGATAGGAGTGTAGTCTATCTACAGCCAACTTTCGCGAGTTATGTTTAAGTCTAAGTAGCATGCCTATTGTCACCAAAGGAATCAAATCCTCCGGGATTTTTCAAGGAAATTCTTATTGAGTTAACAAAATTAACCTACAAGAGGAACGGACCTCTCGGCAGTTGCTCCTACGACCACTTTGCCAACGAGCCAGTAATAAAAAACATTCGGCTGCTTCTTCTTCGTCACTTCCACGGTATTCTCAGTGGTAGCGCAGAAGTCATTTTGACTGCATGTTTTGCGACACAGGGGGCAGGATAGGAGGTGCAACATTTATAGCAGAATGTTGACTTAAAGTTTTTATTATTATTTGTCCTATATTTCAGGCAACTATGGCCCATAACACGATACATAATATAAGTATAAAAACAATAACTAAAAACTAATACATATTTTATAAAACAAATTTTAAATCTACTGCACACAAAGTGACGGCGTCGTATTACGATGCGAGGTGTCGCGTAGCTGACCGCGGAAACGCTGACACAGGACACCTTTCGGCCAAAACTCTTCCTTGAGGAAGGTCACCAAATGGTGAGTCGGAACGCACACCACGAACGACTTGAAATTGGTGTTATGACGCGCCTTCAACTTCTCCACCCTCAAGGTCCAGTTGGTCTTCACCCGTATGTACTCTACGATCTCCTCAGTCTTCGTAGAGTGGTCCAACGGGACACGTTTAGTAGCGTCGCCGGTATTGCAGGGCGTAGTAGCAGCATGTTAGAACCTGCCAGCGCCGTCCCACACTGGTTGCGATAACTAGGCTTCCTCTTCTTTCTCTACATACACCTTGATGAAGCCATCCTCATCGCAATTCAGCGTATGAGTAGATTTTTTTATTAATTAGATAATTAGCAACTTACGAGTTGTAGGTGGTGAGTTCGAACATTCGTTAACATTATTCTGGGAAAACATAGCGAGGAAACCGATATGTCAATTCGAACACATGTGACATCTACCAACTCGTACTAGGCCCGAGTGGTGGATTATCACCATTCTTATGGGTTGATTATGCAGGTAATGACGTAATGAAATACCAACATTCTCGTCAGCTTTGATAACTAATACCTACATTTCAGAAAGTACTTACCTACATATCGTTTCGTTATCACGTTTCATACCTGCCATATCAAAGTACATAGGCAGTTCACATAACATTACCCAGCTACCATATTGCTGTCGTTTGGATCCCTGCCAGGGGAAAAATGCGCGAATATGAAAGATATTCGGTACCGACTATTTGATAAAAACGATTGGATAACACAGGGAAAACTGGCAGGTGTCTCAATGTCTATATATTGAAGAAGTTAAGGCCGTGGTAACTTTGAATATTGTCGTTATGAGCGATAATAGTTCTTATTGCAATCCGATACGGGTTAAAATCTGTTGTAATAAATTCGAATAATAAATTAGCAAGCATTGTCGGAAAAATGCAAATAAAGTCGTATAAAATTAGATATTTACTATTTAATATTAAATAATCCATCACTGGATGCAGTTTGGCATTTGGAATTTTGTGGTATATTTTTAATTATAATTATAATTGTTATTGAAGGGATAAACTGGTTTTAAAGATAATTAAGAGGTGACTTTGATGATTTTTTTGATGCATTGAAGTATGTTTAATTATGTTTTGAGTTCCATCACTCTATGCAAAAAAGACTTGAATATATCATATATTTTTTTTGGTTTCAAAATTATTTACGGTTAAAGAGATACGCTTGTTTAAAAAACCACCTGTTTAGTATTTTCAAAAAATCACCTCCTTAAGCCATCTGAGACACTGCCTCTACATGGAATTTCCCCTGTATATTGTGTGTATTTACAGACAAAAGTTACACGTGCATAAACATCCTAACTAGGAATTATATGTACTATTCAGTAGACCATAGGTATTTGTTTTGTATGGGATATTCAGATGAATATCAGTGTGGTGCCGGACGTAAAAGAATAGCACCATCCCATTTCATGTCGTGGGTGTCGTAGGAGGCGACTAAGGGACTTACTAGAGAATGGGCAGCAGCGTTCTCTGTGCATTTTACCACCTTACTGCGATCGCCAACCCGCCTGCCAAGCGTGGCGATTATGGCAAAACCCTCCTTTTGGGGGAGGCCTATGTCCAGCAGTGGACGTCTTTTGGCTGAAATGATGATGATGATGATGATTCAGATGAAATATCAGAATAATCAACTTATTTTCGGATTCTCAAACGACATTTAAAGTACTTAAAGCTCTCCGAAAAGAGTTTAAGAACCTAAACTACTTTTGTTTTTATGTTTTCGAATGTCTATCTATATATTATTTTCGATGTTAGCAAAGCAAACTAATACTTCATCATCTACCTAGCCATTTCCCAAGAATGTTGGGGTCAGCTTCCAGTCTAACCGGATACAGCTGAATACCAGTATTTTACATGGAGCGACTTCTTATCTGACTTCCGCAACCCAGTTATTGCGTAATACGATACCCCTTGGTAAGACTGGTTGTCAGACTTTCGGGCTTCTGACGACCCGTAACGACTGTCAAAGATCCACAAATGTCAGCTATGGGACCTTGCTTTTCGAGGCACGGAGGGATCTTGTCTTGATATGTGAAGATGGTTACCCATTCACGGACCAACTGCGGCAAGCTTAGCTTAATCTGATCGATCGACCAGTGCGGCTATCATTAAGTAGTCACAAGCATACTTAAACATTTATTTTGATTCTGACAGCGCCCAACTAATTCAGCACCATAATTGCGTAACTCACGATCAATCATAATCAGAGATCGGATATTCTGATGCATATTTACCTAAAGATCATTTTTTGCTATGAAAGTATAGAAGCGGCTTTATACAGTATTTTTTACTTGTGCATTAAGTTTTAATAAATAATAAATAAATAAATATGTGTATGTACTGGAGGAGGGGTGTTTTGTATTGGTTAAAACAAAAAATAAACAAATTACTTACCTAAATTAAGACCTTTTTCGATATAAAAGCGCATTCCATGTTAGCCAACATCTCAACTTTAGGTGAATATGCATCCGAATATCCGATATCTGATCATAATTTAACAATATTCATTGCGTTATTAACGTTGCTGAGCAGATATATTTTTCGAACATATGAAGCAATGGATTTGCCATCTGTTTCAAAATGATTCACATTATGATAGATCGTACGTTTCGCAATTAGGGTGCAGGAATCAATAATCCGTATAATCAGAAACCAATATGCAAAATAGACATATTCACTCGTAAAATCTGCATGTTTCGATGTCGCATTCAAATATAAAATTTGTTTATATTCCTCCATCCATTAAATGCGGTGGAGTACGGATGTTTGTGAAAAGAGCAAAAAATTTATCGGAAATACAGGATAGATTTTGATTTCAGCCGTTGGGTTCCGCACTCAGTGCAAATCTTCTGATGTTATGTCGATTTATAATGATGAAATAGTCAATGAAATGCTTTGGGTATTGTTGTTCGTGTCGAGTTGGGATGATAAGATTTTTTTCATTATTAAAGGATCCAATTAAATTATCTTCCTTTTTCGACGGGGCGACTAGAATCAATTCTATTTTAATGTAAATGTTGACGTTCAAAAGTGCCTATTTGAAATAAATGCTTTGACTTTTGACTATTTTTTTACTTTTCCAAATCTGGTGCTGCTTAAATGTGTGTACCTACCCAAGTCATTGTACTTATTTTACTTGTTATTTAACTTTATACTTTTTAATTTGACTGCCTCGTTTGTCTAGTGGTCGCAAGCACTACTGCTGAGCACGAGGTCCTGGGCTTGATGCGCAGGTCGGGCAAAGTGTTATTGGGTTTTTCTAACTGGAATTTCTCAGTAGCAGCCCAGAGTCTGAATTTGTGCCCAGTTGATGGCAATAGGCCCACCCCCTTGTTGCCCACTGACATGCGACCAACGTGTAAAATAGATTAATAGAATATTATTTGTGAAGTGGGAACCACCTGCCCATTTATTTACGGAACTCTAAAAATAAAAAAATGAACCTTAAACCGTCGCTGTTGTTCGACATAACATTTTTGCTAGAATTTCATTTAAACTGTACCTGCAAATTGAAATCGCATGGATTAGGGTTGGCAACCGGATCTAATTTATACCTATAAATTCGTTGTGACTGATTCTAATGCTCCAGGAGAATATGGGTACCTGCCTAGCACAATTTATAATTTGTTTTGCTGGTTTGCTTCATCCTTGCCGATTTGTTACTCTCAAGATGCCTCAAGCCGTACTTATACAGCCTCACAACGCACAGATTTATTAATCAAAATTACACAAAAAATACAATTGTTGCAAGCTCTTAACTTCCAGGGGTGCGGGTTGTTCGAAAGAGATACCGTCGCCCCTGGCACACAGGCAACTGAGGAAACACGGGTGGGTTTTAGTCAGTAAAAGTCTGACACGCCCTCCTGCTCCACCCAGAGCGGGAGAAGTTATTTGATGATTTCCCACCCAAAAAAAAATAAAAAGCAAGCTCTTAACTTGAATTAGGTACGAATCAGGCAAATCAAATGAAAAAAATGAGGCTTTCCATTGTGATTTCTAGTTTTACTCAAATGTATACACTTTTTTTTTGTTTTCAGATAAATACAGAAAAAAAAACGAGAGGTGTCCTACCATGCGCATCCCGCACGTCGATACTACAGTAAACTTATACATACACACATGCTTTAGCACAAGTGTCGTGACAGCCAAAACATTACGCTTTTTCGGTCTAGCTATAATTAGCCAAATGTGCAGAGTATCACAAGAAAATTCCTTATCGCATGGCATACTCTCTTTTATTTTATTTTCTAAATTCTCAATTCAAGATGTTTTGTGCCAACCCTAGCCTCCGTAAATAGGCACGTACGTATCAAACATGTTTTGTTACGCAATACGCAACGTATGGATTGTAATAATTAAATTTTACGAATATGGTAATAAAATACGGTATTTCTATTACATTCGTTACGCTTTTGTTCTCTACCGGGTAATCAGAACTCAGAAGTCACTCAAGCACAGAACCTGTCAAAATGGTGATGCGGACAATATCTGATATAATCAAACTCAAACTCAAACCATTTATTTCAATTAGACCATTTACTTTTTTGACCATTTGCTTTTGAATTGTCAAAAAGTCGACCAGTTGGAAAGTTGAAGCTAGTTGCCCATTCCAAAACGTAGATCTCTATGGAGAAGAACGGGCAAGAAACTCCATGGACTGAATCTCATACTTTGTCCATCAGAACGGTATTCACGGTAAACACAATAATTATCGTGATTACTGCTTCATTCATTCATTTATTTCAGCTGAATGACGTCCACTGCTCATGACATGACATAGCCCCCGCCCGTCATCACCAAATAGACTATTACTATGCTTCTCGAATCTAGAGAATTCCTGCTGCCTTCACTAGGTCATCGATCCACCTTGTGGGAGGCTTTCCAACGTTACACCGTACGTGATCGGCCGGTCGTCACTCCAGAACTTATCGGTCTCATCGGCTATCTCTTCTGCGTGCAATGTGCCTGCCACTGTCACTTAAGCTTGTCAATTTCTGCTGTATGTTTTAAGGCTCCCGCAGCCAGATGCCACGCGTCGGAGCACAGTGTGGAAAAACCGACCTATTATCGACAAAAATCGATTCGCAAGCGAATTTGTAACCAAAAAAAATATGTCCATTCTCGTGAGATTATAAGCTACAAAATTCTACTGCGGAAACTGAAAAAAAAAATACTGACTTTGAAAGTCGAAAAACCAAAAAATGGGGCGTATTGGTAAATGATGTAATGTTATGACATTTTTTGTTAAGTATGTTATGTATTGTGAAATTAAATATTTGCAATTAATTTAGTTAATCAGAAATTGTGTAACGTTTGTAGTGATAACAGAAGGAATATTATGACATGTTTTTAATTTAATGTATTTTGAAATTAAATATTTGCACACCACATGTAATGGTAGAATGTAAATGGGCCACCTTTATAATAATATCATACTACTTTGTACACCTACATTTTGGCAAATAAATTACTATTACTATTACTATTATACTATTCTCGAAATTTTTAGGTTAAGTTGTACTTGAACTTCCTGAATTCAACAAACAGCCGTAAATGAATATAAAAAATTAATAAAAATAATTACAATGCAGTAGATAGTGTTGTAAGTTTTTATGAAAATAGAATTCATTTAACTACCGATTTCGTGACAGTTGAATTTTTTTCTAGGTTATGTTACCCAATTTTTCAATTTCCGCAGTGGTTTTTTGTAGCTTATAATCTCACGAGAATGGCCATTTTTTTTTTAGTTACAAAGTCGCTTGCGAATCGATTTTTGTCGAAAATAGGTCGGTTTTTCCACACTGTGCGGTGCGTCGCGACTCTGGTAGAAGAATTTGCCTAAAGTTTTCATGGAAATTGATGAACAAGAGTCGCGTCGCACCTATCTGTGGGAGCGTTTATTGTTAGATATTTTATTGTTTTTATTTTCATTAATTGTGTATAGCTAGTTTATAAGTGGTTATTTGGCATAAATAGTGTACTTTAGGTATTATTAAAGGTATTTCCTACATTAAAATAAAACAAAGATCGTTCAAAAACAACTGTTTATTAGACAAGAAGACAAAGGGTATAGATAAAAGGTTACAAAATGATACATTATGTATTACACGGCTAAGTATATAAATCATGCGAATACAAATTGGCATTTCTCATTTATACATTGTAATGTCAGCTGATATTTTTGTGTCGTTTTTATTATAAAATTATCTTAAAACATACCAAAGAAATACATTTACATCTATACAAATATATAAAATTGTCTCGAGAAATAAGTCGTTTGTTTATAATGTCAAAATCACAGCTTTTTACCAAATGCAAATGAAATTAGGTAGGTATATATACTCGTAAAGTAGGTACTTGTACCGAAAAATATTATTTTATTTTAAAATTTATGTAATTTGTAGATATGTTAAAAACTTCCCGTCACACTCAGAAATGCTAACTTAAGTTGGTGGGCTATTAACTAAAAATATGTCGAACTCGAAGCGTCGAAAGTGGCTAGTATAGGCCGGACGCAGGCTACGTCCTGCGACCGGCCTGAGCCAGAGGATTGTATTTATGACTTCAATTATTACAATTCTATAAATACATATTTGTGACGGTCGCGAATCAGATTTTGTTCAACACAAAACCTGTCACTGACCTTCAAATGGCAAAAATAATAATTTCGCGAGATACCCTGGCGTTTCACCCATCTTTTTTTTTGAGGTTGGGAACTCATCAAATAACTTCTCCCGCTCAGGGTGGAGCGGGAGGGCGTGTCAGACTTTTACTGACTAATAATACCCACCAGTGTTCCACGGTACCAGGGGCCACGGTATCTCTTTCGAACAACCCGCACCCCTGGCATGCGTCGGCCTTTGCGGACCCCACCAGTTAGTGCTGATAGCTTTTTGAGCCGCGCGTGGAACACAACGAGCCGTCGATCCGGGCTTGGTCCTTACCGGACAGCGAGCTACCCATTACTCGCCATCCGCAAGCCCGCGCCTACGGTGGTCGGGAATCAGCCTGGGATTTCCGATGCCGGCGTTTCCCCCTTAAAGTATTTTCACCATCCTCTTACCTCTTACACTTTTGCAAACGAAAACTTTATAAAACTTCAAAATAAATTCCCAACCACTTATTAGTACACCTTCCAGTAAGTACCGTGTATTCTTCGCCATATGTTCTGCATTTTCTTCTCCATTTTATGTGCAAAGTTGCACGTGACGCTATTAAGGGGAATCTAGTCGCGGGTTCGAACTCACTGATGTGCCTGGTTAAAAAGCACGCTGTCTCACCAGGCATCGTGTCCGACAGAGGTAGTATCAGAGATTACCAGTTAGATGCTAGTCTACACGATGCAGGATAATTTATAGTAAATCAGGCGCGTTACATTTAAATAAAATTAAGAAAAGTCCTTCGGAAGAAAGGATTTTATGCAAAAACCACTGCATAAATCAATGACCAATAAAGTTTATTGAACTTTTCGATATTTGAGCTTTGTCGGCATCGACTTGGTTTTGGAGATTTTACACTTCTTTTATTACCTATATACGCCCAAAGTTAGGTTAAATTAGCAAAAAAAACTAATCTTTGTTGACTCCTAACTTTTTAATGGCTTTTTATTTTAGTATTCTGTTTCCGCACAGACAATATTAATAATAATAAGACAAAACCACACCATGTTTAATTTTTGATGTACATTGTCGAACAGTGGAGTATATTAATACACTCCCGAAGTTTATATAGAAAAAATGTCAACTAGATTCACCTTAAGTGTCGTTCGCGAAGTGTTTCATATTATTTATTACTTAGCACTTAGTATGGCTGGTGGGTTTCTTACTTGGTTTTCAAACGGAATTACGGTAGAGGGTAAATTACGGCAATGTGGATGCACTTAAAATGCAAATTTTGTTATTTTTGTTGCAAAAATAGATACTAAATTTTACTGGCGTAAGAAATAAAGGAAGTATGAACCTTTATAAGTACTTATTTTATTTTTAGTGAAATATTGAATTTGTGATTTCAACAAGTTGAAATAAATATTTGTACTGCATTTGGCATTTGACAAATATTTACTTATTTACCTACAAAAAATATGTTACAACACAAAAATATCGCTAAAAGGTAGTTTCAATAAACAATACAATTTGCTTATAAATTGATAATTTAACAAGAGACCCATATAATTTGATTTTTTTTTTAACAATAAAGGAATCAGCGAATTTTTTGGTCCCATCACAACAATGATATAGGGTGAAAACCACAATTAGTAGCCATGCCTTATAATTTATTCGCAAATAAAAATATATTCTAGCCCTGAGCATAACCTAATGTTACTAGATTATTTTATAGATATTTGTTTACAGTACAGTACAAATAGTGAAAGTTTATGATAAGATTTGGTGTAGCAGAAGTATTGACAAAAATGTAATTAGCAAAATACAGCAGTATTTACATTGAACGCGAATTTTCACCACATCAAACAAGCGCACTGAAACAAATTACAAATACTCCATTCCGAAAAATATTACCGTGAAAACATAGGCCTTGAATTAAGCTGTCATTCCACTTGGTGCTAGGGATGCACATTGTCAGTTAAGGTGGAAGCGCCAAGGTAGCCCGCGAAATTCAAATTTTGTTACGTTTTTTGCAATTTCCAGGTCACTGTCAGGTTGTATGGTAATCTAAATATAATTCGCGACCGTATCAAATATGGCTTTACAGAATCATAATCATTAGAATCAGCAATACATCTCTATAAGTTCATATTACTCTAAAGAATGGCTATTTCATGAAATTATGACATTTGAGGGCAATTCTAACTTATGGAGTTGTATTGCTGATTCTAATGATTATGATTCTGAAAAACCTTATTTGATACGGTCGCGAATCATATTTAGATCACCATACAACCTGATACTGACCTGCAAATTGCAAAAAACGTAACAAAATTTGAATTTCGCGGGCTACCCTGGCGCTTCCACCTTAACTTCACCTTCAAGTTTTCACTGTGATATTTTACAGAATGGAATAGCTTAATAATCGATTCGTACGAATTTATACGCCGGAATCGCGCGATCCTCTCTTTTAAATAATATCATATTTTCTATAGGCGATTTGCACGAATTTAATTTATTTGTGGGCGAATGACAATTCCAAAAATAAGTATTCGGCAATTGATACGTTTTGTATTTGGGGCGAGTAAATTCGTACGAATCAACTAATGACAGCAAATGGAACGACTGATGTCAGTAAATGCCTAAAGTTTTTTTAAATCCCACATCTGACATTTATATTCTCTGTTTTTAGTACAGGAGTTTGACATTTCATCTGTAAAATTACTAGGTATACCTATCTGGGTTTAGAAATTAACTAAATAAAAAATAAAATTATTTTGTATTCAATATTTGTACTGTTGTATAAAATATAAAATTACTTATTACTGACACACAGATTTAAATAAAATCAAGTAGAATTTTGCACATTTTATATCATTACAAAACAGGTGTAACCTAAAACAGTAAAAAACTAAAAAGACTGAGTAGTTAGACACTTAATTAGTACATTAAACATTGTTAGGCCACGTTCGCAGGACGTAAATATATCGCGGTGGGAATTAATTGTACACTGGATTTTCAACTTTAGGTGTTGAACCGACCATTGAGAATCAAACGTTTAGTCCACACTCGGCCCCTTGACCCCCAATAAATAATGTGTCCAGTGGACCCCTGAAATTGTTATTATCGACCCGTGGGGGTCGAGAGTGGATTTTATTTTCCAGCCAAGTTTTAGTTTCCTCTCGACCCCCAAAGTAGTCTGTATATTGTACCAAAATATGGGTCGAAATTGGACGAGGTATACCTGTCTTTTGTATGAAAATTCAGTTTCATCCCTTGGAGTTTGAGTGTGAACTATGTTTAAGGGTTGAGAGGAAACAAATAAACGAAATCTTTTTGTAGGGGTCGAGGGGCCGAGAGTGGACTAAACGGAATCCAACAGAGTGCAATGCAACGCGTCGAAAAATTAAGCTGTTCGATTTTCAACTCTCGGCGCTTAACATTGCATTGAGTTACCAGTGCTTGAAAAATTTCCGCCGCGATATTTTAACGGCCGTGCCACGTGGACTTAGTATTAGCACATTCCAAGCTCGACAACCACCTCAAATTTACCATACCTAAATATTTACGTAATACATTACAATATGGCCGATGAATCATGCCGGTCATTAGCCAGTCTGAACGTTGGCTTTCCAAAAAATTGTGCATGTTCTCTCACTCACACCTGCCTCATTTTACCATTTGGTTCCTAAAAAAATGTATTGCGCAGCCTTCTGCGTGAAGTTCAGACCAGTCATTATTCATCGGGCGTATTGTAATTCATACCATAGAGTAAGATCCATTGGCTTCAAATTGATCAAGCGATAAAGCATAGCTTCTTTACGTCATGAAGTTTTATTCATCGTTATTTTGAATTACGTTAACAACTCACGGAGCGACTGCAGTGTGGTGCCCGCAAGCAGGCGACATACCGTATGTGGGTGTTGAATCTAGTGGTGGTCCATCTCTGGTGGAAGTTTGTGTGTGTGTGTGTGTGTGTGTGTGTGTGTGTGTGTGTGTGTGCGTGTGGTTCTGAATATATTACTAAGGATTATAATAATGTTAAGTAGTACAGTGATGGAATGAGGAGTGAATTATCCGCTGGTATTGTAAATGTGATCCACAAGAGTAGATGAAGTAAGGGAAATTAATTGTTTATCAAATTGTCTACCAACTTAAACCGGTTAGTTTAACCGGTTTAAGTTGGTAGACAATTGTAGACAGTTGTGATTTTAATATTGGGACAGTTTGTCCCAATATTAAAATCACAACTGTCTGTTTTTAACAGTTGTATGAAATAGTTATTATAACACGGCAAATTGACGTAATGTGCCAGTTTTGGCAAGCAATTAATTTCTTTGGCAGTACCTACACACAGGAAAATGTGCTCCATAAGTTTTTAACGTAAATCAAACTCATAAATCCTTTATTATAATTTACTGGGGTTATTAAACCAATTCCAAGTAAAGTTAAAGTTACAATTGTACCATTATCTTTGATTAATCCTAAAAGATTAACACTAATGGGTGTTTACGATTTCCTTTGTGTTCCATTGCAAACTCTATTTAAATATAAAAGACAATGATTACATTAATCAGCCATCACTCAGGCTGAATAATGTCGTTTTAGAATGCATAGACATTGAGTTTGATGACACGTGATTAAATATTAACATAAACAACAGTTTAAGGGCACTGCTCCACCGAAGCCCACGGCTAAGTTACGTTTACTTAGCTTGTCATTGTAAGAAAAAGTATACCCCGATCGCTTAAGCGTGGCAATAGCGGTAAATTGAACCACCGACATTTTCTAGCATTCTAATTTTTTTATGTATACCCGACTTTTTAGGCAGTCGGGTTTTTTGATTTTGTAAATTCTTTTTTATTTGTACAGTTTTTAGTTAAATTATTTTTGACCCTACTGAGACCTATTTACGAAACCCTTTATTTTGATAACCCACTAAAAAGGCTTTGAGAAAAAAAAAATCGGCCATTTTTTTTCTTCAATTTTGATATACCCAGCGTCAGTCTCACAATTAAGATAAATATAACGGCATCAATCAAAACGTGTAGGCTATAGAGAGTGCCAAAAAAATATACATACATAAATACATACACTCGAAAAACATAACCCTCCTTCTGGCGCAGTCGGGTAAAAACTGAAATAAAGTCCGTTAAGGTATAAGCTCCAGGGTAGACCGCGAAATTCGATTTACAGGTCACTGCAAGGTTGTAGGTATATTGATTAAAATACAAATTAAATTCGGTTGAATGACTATTTCACGAAAAAAATTATTCAATCGAATTAAATGAATTAGAGGGTTGTATTTAATTTAATTTCAAGGATTTTTAAGTTTCGTAATTCGTGGGTTACCCTAGATCTTCTACTTCAGCGTCCAGAATCAATATACATCGTGATCTTCACATTTTTCAAAAAAAGCAATAAATACGAGGAGATTTTAGGAAAACGGCGTCCAGAATCAATATACATCGTGATCTTCACATTTTTCAAAAAAAGCAATAAATACGAGGAGATTTTAGGAAAACGGCAATGACCGCTAATGCAACGCTAAATTTGGTTATAGGTGGGATTGTCCAATGCGAGCCACAGCTATGCCATGTACGGATCCATGGCTGTGAAACAAATGAACAGTGCAGCTAACATAGAAAACCTCTCCGTGCACACCCTACGTTGCAGTGGACAGTCGCCTTTAAACTACATCAATGTAAATTGCTTTGAAGTTATTCGAAAGACCAATTTCGTTCCAAATTTCAACAGAATTCAGAGAAACTAATTTAACAGAGCAAAACGGAGAAACCAACAAACTTAGAAACAACATCTATCGTGTAGTTTTAAATACTTCTTCAAACTAATCAAACTCAACGTTTATACCTCTAAAGTGCGCTTGTATAATTTCTGACGTGGCGATAATATCGTTGACGTCCACGGCATCACAATTACACCCACTTGACGAAGCCGAGAGTCAGTTGTAGGTACTTGCCGTCATTGTAATCTTGTGGCTCCTATAAAACAGCTTGGCTATTCTGTCAAAATCTCACCGTGAAAGCATAGGTGAAGTGAGCTGTCATTGTATACTGATGCAAGAAATTGACACTATTATCAGCTTACTTCAAGCTCACTTCATCTTAGTTTTCACGGTAAGATTTTCACAGAACAGCACGACAGGTGTCTTTACCTAGCCCAGGAGTCAGGGCCTCACTTTGTGTGTACACAATTTTTATGCCAATAAATAATTTATTTAATAATATCAATCAATCAATCATATATTTTGTTAAACATAGGTATGGTTGCAGTTAGTATTTTCTGAAATATGTGCACTATGTTTTGCCAATATATGGCGTACAAAATTACGATATTTTGTTTTACTGGACTATATCTGGGACTCGGGATTACGGATATATTGAAGGTCGAAATACCAACTTTTACTGACGTTTCTTTCTTACCAAAACAAGGTTTTAATATTATAACACAACTTTAAATATCCCACGAACCTTGTACCGCATGCATGCATGCATGAGCTGCCTGCACCAATAAGCACATTTTTTTTTTGCGTGTGCTACATAACAGGAAACAGCTCACACCATAAAAATAGATGTTGATTCCCAGCAATTATTTTTGTGCAATATTACTTAGTTTGATGCACAGAATGCGTTGTAGGTCTTTTTACACCCTGTATATGAAGACGCTTTTAAACCATCCACGATAACGTTACATGCGTAACTTGCATGTATTTCCATACATTTTATCGAAGAAGACGTGTACGTTCACGATAATATAGTCTCGTTAAAAATGATCAAAGCACACAAACACAGTAGTATCCTAGAGTTTACAGGTCATGGAACACTCGAGCTTCTCCTATAGCACCTGTCACCTTTACGATCATATTTTCAAGTCCACTAATAATAAATATCACTGTATAATACATGAACGCTTTTCGCTCTGCCCCGTAGACCTCACGAACCTGTTCAGGGTGATCTTCGGACTACCGCTCGTACTTTCCGTCTCTCCTTTGGCACAAGTCTTTGTTCTCATTATCATTAGGTCAGTACGGATGCTAGGCCTCCTAACGTTTGGAGCGACAACTCCACAAGCATCTGATAATCTTCTCTTGATGGAGAGGGTACATTTTTTACTTCTACTACTTTGGCTACTGGTTGGGGGTAGGGTGCAGGGGCTCCCAAACGCCGTACTGACCCTTTTGTGGTGGTTCGGTGCCATTTCTAAAGGGAGGTTGGCCACCACGAAGAGTTCATAGAACAGGTCGTCAACGTGGTAGTTTTTCTTCGCTGAGGTTTCCACGAACACGCATGAGGAGTCTTGGGTGTTGCAGTATGCTACTGCTTCTTCTGGCTGGACAGTCCTGGGACAACAAAAAGATAATTATGATTCCTCACCGAAAAAAATTGGGGAAGAAGTGAACGGATTCGTTGATGATTTATTTATTGAGGACTTCTAACAATGTACACAAAAAACACAGTTTATGATCCAAAATAAGTGTAACTGTGAAAATCATGGTTAAATTGTTTTAACAATGGGGTTTAAAACTGCCACTTGCTCACTTCAGTTGTCACTGCTACCAATGTCTAAGAATTTGACAGCAAGCTGTCATTTTTTTTTTGTAAGCAAGCGACTACTTTTACGCATAATTGATTAATACTCCCCATTGAGGAGCTGTTGACTCCAAAAATCGGGGACCCATGTATTTGCCATAAATCTTAAGAGACAAAAATTGTGGAAGAAAGCATTACAAAAAAAAATGAAACCCGATATTTCGTTGAGACAATGTGCTATTCTTTCAAAAACTGAACACTTTTATGGTAGTAATTCGTAGACAGGTGATGCTCCCAAGAGATTTAAGTGCGTTCTTATTACCTAGAGGCACTTGTGGTGTGATATTACGTAAGATATATTACATTTGTGTTTATATTTTTTAATTAGATCAGTGCTAGAATTACATCTCTGAAGTTTCCTTTTTCCTAAGCTCGTCTTTTACTAGTGCTACACTCCAAGTTTCATCTATAATTATCTAGTTTTCATTTAATATTTGATCGACACAAAGTAAACATTTACAAATCAATGGCCATTTGTAGACGTTCACTTGTGCTCCCAGCTGCTGAGCTTTCAGTTTTTAAACCAATTGACAACAAAAACATTTTTCTATTGAATCTAATTCAAAACGTTTTTTAATTAGATAGACGGAAAATAAATTGCTACAAACAAGATTTTTTTGTTAACTTGTCAGTTACTTAGCAGTGCCAACTGTTTTCTTTACTTCTTTCTAAGCAAATTAAGAATTAATTGCTTGAAAAATACTTTTCTCGGAAATTCTATTTCCATTTACCGTTTTTACTTTAATCGTTTCAATTAAAAACTTTTATTTAAGACCACTGAGATTGTCATGGTTTTTCATACAAAGAGGTAATTAGGAAAACCTAAATTTATTTTGAGTATTTTTTTCCTTCTTATAAATCTTAAATTTCTGCTAGATGTCTATCAGTAAGTACTCAGAACTGAGCTATGTAAAACTTTCCTTATAAGTCGGGCTTAGGTATGAAACTATGTTTGAGGCCCTAATGGAGAGTATTTAGTTTTGCTACTTTATTACCTAACAGAGAGTCGCATCCCTTGGGTGTAGTAAAAAGTAATTAAGGGAATATTAAGAACATAGCTACTTGGCTAGCAGCAGCCTCTCTCTTCGCACTTATAGGTAACAGCATCATCGTATTCACAAATAAATTGGCAATTTTTCATGGGGATTGAGATTACTCTTATCAATAGCACATGTCTTATGCATCCATATTTCTTTATTACTCGTCATGTCGGTAATCGCCATTAACCTGTCTTTCTAACCATATCATCATTCACACAGTCCATCCACAGTTTCTTTGGTCTTCCCCTACTCTTAGAGCCATCGACATTCGTACTCAAAACTTGCCACACGACATTTTCATAGAACATAGAGATAGCACTAATAAAATGGCCTAAAAAATTCTTAAATTGCTAATTAGAGTTTCAGTGGTTGGAGGTGGAACACGTAAGCATATGCGATGCTACTTGGGCTTCAAGACCTGCTACCTATCATGGTCCTAATTATTCACCATACTATAATAAGTATTAGCTATTTTTTTAGAACAAGAAGTAATTCTACTACGAGGAGTTACTTACTTAAGATCTTTGTCACATTTATTTCCAGCTATGGCCATGGGAACCCTGGGCACCTGCCGACGCCCTCTGCTGCCACCGCTGCTGGCGCTGGCTTTCGTCTCCAGGATCTGTTCTCGGAGCCGGATCACCTCTTCGAAGGACTCGCGGCTGTCCATCGCGAATACTAGCACGAAGATATCACCTGGTAACAAAAAAACGACTTTCTTTCAGTTTGCTTTAAGTGCTCCCTTTATACTGCCTAAGTTTGTATGATTGGATGTTTTAATGTTCGTTACTCAATCACACAGAAACGGCCGAACGGATTCCGAAATTTAGCACATAGATTCAAACTCAAACTCAAACTCAAAGCATTTATTTCAATTAGACCATTTAAAGGTACTTTTGAATTGTCAAAAAGTCGACCAGTTGGAAAGTTGAAGCTAGTTGCCCATTCCAAAACGTAGATCTCTATGGAGAAGAATGGGCAAGAAACTCCATGGACACTCTTTTTAATCATGTTAAGTATTACAAAAACTTGGGAACAATATTCTTGTTGCTTCTATATGTGAGAACCATGTAAAAAAAAAAAAAAACAATTCTAAATATAAGATTTAAAATAAGCCATGGAAGTTAGGAGATGACCAGTCTCAACCGACGGCGCCCGTTCACGAACTTGACGCGTGGATCAGCACCATCCAGCTCAACCATTTTGTAGGGAACCGAATGATCCAACACACGCGCCACCATCAGCGAGACATTTAAGTGAGCATGACATCCTACTCTCGACTGCCACGCTTTTTCAAGTCAACGTACATCAAAACAACATAATTATTATACGGATGCATGGTACTCACATTTACAAAGTTTAAACAAAATGCTTCTGCTTCTGCTTTGAGATAGTTTATAACCACACATAGGATGCTTTTTATCCGGGTAGCACGTTCCCGAGGTATAAAATCTGAACTTCACACGGGCGAAGCTGCTGGCAAAACCCAGTAAGAACTAAATCTAATGTGTACCCGTTTTCCTTCTTCCTCACTTCTCCAAAGTCCATCAAACATCACTAATAAGATGAAACTGGACTCAAGAGGGATTACACCTTAATATGTCACGAACTCAAGCCTTAACGACATAACAGCCCATAAGGCTTTCCGTTGAAAGGAGGTTGAACTTGTTAATACAATATTTACGTCGCTTACGACCTTTCGGGTCAAGTAAAATAGGGGTTAGTTACTTCCTGTGTCCTATCTCATATAGTTTATATGGTAGGGTCAAAGTTTCTGTTAAGGGCGAAGATTAATCCTTACTTAAGAGGGGACTGTATTAAGTGAGGACAGTCATTTACTCGTATAAGAGCGAATGTAAGTTGGACTATTTGTTAGTTTTTTTGGATTAAGCTAAGTATAGAGCAGATTGTATTTTAACTTAGTTAAGGGATTTAGTCTGAAACCTGAGGGTCTAGACAAGTGACTATCGCTTTCAAAGCGTTTCAAATTTCGAAAACGAGTTCCAACTGGATTGACAAGGTTTTCTCAAATTATGTAATACATTCTCAACCAGTCTTCTGGGCACGTTTCCGGATGACAGCGATGCGGACGAGTGCATCGACGCCTTACTATCCTTTCGTTTTTTTATTTATTTGTATAATTAGTTAGTTAGTAATTTTAATTTAGTACCTGGGGTAAATAGTTGTGTTAAATAAAGCAAATGTGTATATTTTGTAAAAAAAAAGTATATTATATAAATTTTTGGCCTTTCCAACATCGTTATTGCTGATGGTATGTCACTTTGTCCAGGCTCCCCGGGCGAAAGGACATGACCGAACAGCAACTTCAACAATTTAATTGATATAAAAAAAAGTTTTCTTGTCACCAACCTGCCGTAGTTTTTTTAAATCATTTATTTGGATTCCACTTATTATCTATCAAATAGCTTTCGTTGAAACGTTTTACTGTATTTTTAATAGCTGTAATAGTTTCACAGAATATTAATCTGATTTTAATTAATTTCTCACTACATATGAAACTAGTAAATTGAATATCGACACGCAACGCTTCGATTTAGCGTTTACCTGTGCAGACATAGCACGAGCACCGATTTGTCGACAGAAAAATAGACATGACTATTAACTAAATGATGTACAATAGGAGAAGAAAGCTATGTTTTTCTATTCATTATCACAGTTATGCGTTCTAAACGAATCATGATTTTGTAGATAATTGCATAGGTATACTTTGTGGCCGTCGAGTAGAAAGTTTGCTGTCAGTGTGATTTTGACATTTATAAGGACCTAGACAAAGATCGTTAGAAACGAAAGACAAAATGACAAATTGTAGAAGGATATCTACAGTGCGATGTCAAAAATGGAGAAACGAAATGTCACTTTGTATTGAAAAAGCACTGTCTATTCTTCGTACAAATAGAAAACGTCATGATAAGCCTGCTGTAAATGCAAATAGAATTGCATCGTACACCAAACTCCAGTACATTCTATGTTCCACTGCCTGGTGTACTAGTGTTATTAATCCCGGCTTTTACCAGGGTTTACCTCCATATACGCTCGCCGACTATATTCTGTGAAATTTCCACGGGAATTGTTTTGTTATTAAGTTAGTACTGTTTATAGTACCAAATATTCAGAACTCAAACATAATATGACGCCTTGTTTCCTCAAAGGTTTGGGCAGAGGTGTACACCCACATTTCACCAGTTATATTTTAGTCCCATGTAATAGGGGCGAGCCTTTTGCCATCAAACTGGCAAAAATCCAGACTCCGGAATGCTACTGGGAAATTCCAGACAGAAAAACATACTCAATACTCAATCTTTATTGCATTCCATATGTTTTCCATAGATGGTTTAAATTATACAGTGAGATCAATATGAACCCTGTCGGGCACAGCAAAAATTAGGAGAGAGGAAGTGGGCTAACGTACAAATTCAAGCAATTAATTCATTTATTTTTTATTAATAACACTTTGCCTTCATAAACATGGGACTCCTCGTTCCAATAATTACCTACAGACAATGATCACCATATTTGGCAAGCTACTTAATTAATTGGTAGTATATGATTCAACAAAATATGAAATGTAATGATTGCCGGTTTAATTAAATACATTCAATCCGTTGTTCAACCTAATTTAAATTATAGCTGTAGCAACACAATGGGTAACGCAAAATTTGATAGCAGAAAAGGGGAGCAAGTAGCAACATCGCAGTAGGGCCAGCCGGAGATGGCGGGATGAGCCTGACTCCTTCATCAAGATCTGGTCCTTAGCAGCATTAAACAGAGAGAAGTGGAAGGTGGGTAGAGAGGGCTTTGCCCTGCAGCGGGACATCACAGGCTTTTAATCATATTAATAACTGATGAAGTATCAGCTTTAAGAAAACTAGAGTAGGTATATACCTAACTGGCAAATAGGTTTCTTAGAAAAAATCACTTCCTATAGTAGAAGAAGAAGAAATTACAAAATAAATAATAGTTTAAAAAACTAAAAAACACGCTTTAAAAACCAAACTAAAAAGGAGAAAATAATTTAATTCAATTAAAAAGCGTGGGGTGTTTTTTGAGGTATTTTTATAATCACTTAATGTCAAGTACCCCACGCTAGTTTGGTTTTTAAAGCGTGTTTTTTAGATTTTTAAACTATTATTTATTTTCTATTTTTTAGTTCTGCTAACTACAAAAACGTGTTTTTTTCCTTTTTTTTTTGTTTTTCTCAAATTTTTTTTTAATGATTGAATAGTCATCGGTCCTCGATAAGTTTACAAAGTTTCAATGAAATCTGACCGTTTAAAGTGGGTCAAAATAGCGTCCAAAGGAGTCGGATATATACAAACATAAAAGTGAAGCTAATATACAGCATGTAAAAAAGTTGACTATCTTTACATACCAGGACCCCTGCGTGCCTCGGTAAGCACGTTAAGCCGTTAGTCCCGGCTGTCATTTGTGGATCTTTGACAGTCGTTACGGGTCGACAGAAGCTCGAAAGTCTGACAACCAGTCTTACCAAGGGGTATCGTATTACCCAGTAACTGGGTTGTGGAGGTCAGATAGGCAGTCGCTCCATGTAAAATATTGGTATTCAGCTGCATCCGGTTAGACTGGAAGCCGACCCCAACGTAATTGGGAAAAGGCTCGGCAAATGATGATGATGAGTACAAGAAGAAGAAAAGGTATTTATTAGACGAGTCTAATAAATACTTTTTAATAATAATACGTTTCTGATATTCACGTGCGAGCACGGGAATATCAGAAACTTAACTACATTATATACTTAATAAAATTAAAATACCAAAAAAGGAAAATAAAAAACAAAGTCCTGTACGAGGTCAGGAGGCTTTCTATCTCAGCATGATGCTGCGACATTAAAGAAAATGTCGCTATTGGAAGTAATTTCCAAGTGTTTTTTTTTTTTTTGCGGTGGGAAATCTCAAATTACTTCTCCCGTTCTGGGTGGAGTAAAGGGGTGTCAGACTTTTACTGACTAAAACCCTCCCATGTTCCCTCAGTTGCCTGTGTGCCAGGGGCTACGGTATCTCTTCCGAACAACCCGCACCCCTGGCAGTGCAGTATACCTTTGCGAAGTCCTGAACGAGGTCAAAAGGCTCTCTATCTCAGCATAATGCTGCGACATTTCCAAAAATGTAGCTATTGGAAGCAATTTCGAATTGATTGGTTTGATATTGAAATCGTGTATACCGAGAAACGGTGTGCCGTTGTTCAGTATATGCAATTTCAGAGCAATTCATCGCTGATTTTACAGAATTCCTTCTTCACTTCTGATCATAGTAGTGAAGAAACGGCCTTAGAGAGTGCTTACGCTTTTCCGACAAAAATACCTATATAACATAACAGTAACATATTATTATATCGAGCATCAAACTAGAGTCTCCCTCTGCGGATGGTAGTTTAGTTAACTTTCATCTCAATAGGTGATAAATTATTCTCCTTCCACTATTACAACATACTGCTCGTAATGTACGACTTAATAACAATATGGCGCTGTCTATCGCTCCCAAGGTAGTTATTTAGAGGAATTAGGTTCACATAGAAGTAAATTATACAGGGAGTAACAGAAGCCCTATTGCTATCCTTAAGCACTAGAGATAACAGCTGGTATAGAATTACATAGTTTCAGCTCAAAATAAAATACTCTAAGAATTGATACCAAATTTTCGATTTCATACGCTTCTTAAATTCAAATCATAACAAACGTGTCACCGCACTACATAGGTCAATAACTTTCCGAGTGATGTGTTTATTTCAATTTGAAAGTTCGGTTTCTAGTACCAATGTATTAAAAATTCTCATAACTTCCGAACATGTAGAGATAGGATTAAAAAACCCTTCCAATATCGTTTGATATCATTCAAATAAGCTGTGCCCTTGGTATGTAGTATACCCTTATATGTATACCCTTTCCGTTACACGTTGTATACAGAATATTGAATTTTACTCTACAATCTTCTGGGAAATTGTTAACAATTACAAACAGTACTGATAACCTATGCAAACAGCCATAAACTCACGCGTTTTTCCTATGGGGGTAGGCAATAACTACTGAACGCCACCTACCGCGATCCTTACATACCCATTTTGCCTCGTTTACGTTCATACATCTGGTCATACAAGCACGCCGGTGAAAGTACTACGCACCTTATCTTTCTGAAGAACGTCACCCAAAAGGTCACTATATTTCCTCTTACTCACATCTGGTTTGTAAATACTTTTTATAAGTTAGCCGTTTATAAGTGTAGGAAAATATAGTGAGTACTAGGTGACCCGACAGACGTTTTCCTGTCTTTCGTTCTCATCTATACTCTGTGCTGTTTACGTGGTGAGATGTGACACCGATAGACGCCTGGCGGGAATAACTGATCGAGTGGTAACTGATCAATTATATCGACCGCCGAGAGTAGAAAATTATTAAAGTACTAATATCGCTATAAAAAAGGGGTTGGTGTTGAAGGGTGAAAATTTAGGGTTGTATGTATTTTTGAATGCTGAATTATAAAAAAAAAAATTCTTTGGTCCAAAAAATAAAAAAAAAAAAATTTTGGAGTGGACCACCCTGATCACTTAGAGGTATGAAAAATAGTTTACGTCCTATTCTCAGATCTACTGAATATACACACAAAATTTTATAAAAATCGGTCTAGCCGTTTCGGAGGAGTTTTGTTGCAAACACTGTGACACGAGAATTTTATATATTAGATTATAAAGAGAAAATATTTGGTTTTTGGATGTTTGTTTGTTACGATTTCAACGACAGAAGGGCAGAACTCCTTAAGTACTTATTTTTTAAGGTTTTCTTTGAAAGAACACCAAAATCTCATAACTTAAACTTGCAGGTACTAAAAGGAGTTAAGAAACTCTGGACCTAAGCAATGTTTGGCTGTCTTAACCGATAACCATCCATATTTTGATAGAGGATGAAATTCGACATCCCTGTACCTTCCACTTACAATTTGTTCAGTAAGTTTAGGAAAGTGATTTGTTTCTAAGTTTAATCTCATTGTAGGAGATTATAATTTTGTGTATTTGGAGTTTGAGAAAAGGTAATGTTGTTAAAGAACTTTTGGGGTTATTCTTTGTTTTGGTAAAGTTATTTTTGTTTTACCTACAATATAAGTTCATTCAGTAGGAGTAGTATTGTTATTGTAGTGTCTTACACAAAAACTTTGAAGAAATTTTAGAGATATGAGTGAATCTTACAGGGTCTTCACCCTGTAAGATTCACTCATCTTCTCTAGAAAAGGGTCTAGTGAGCAGTTGATGTCGGGACGTTGTATAGTGCTAGTTGCACGATATACTACTTGCGCGATACAGAATTTTGCATGACGTCAATCTGATGCTTAGTTAGATTGTCGCGTTGCATGTGTCGCTACAGACGTGTAAACTTGTTTGTACAAACCTACTTACAGATATAAAATCATTAATCATTGTCATTTATCACTAACACAAATATCAAACGCATCACTTTTTGTTTATTGTCATTCACCTTTCTCGAATCTGAACACAAAATGAATCAAAATAGAAAAAAATAATTGAAAATTTTAATGTTAATGTTAATGTTTTTGTTGTTTTATTTTAATTTTAATGGACAGAGGAGAAAAACGTTCCAGTGTATTTTTTCCAGCGGGGTATGAAACAAAAAGAACGTAACCGCTGAAATAACAATTTCATTTTGAAATAAAATTACAACTGAAGAACATAATATGTCACGTCAATATTATCAAGCAAAGCAATCCTACTTTATTATTATTATTCTGATTTTTTAGATTATAAATGTGAAAGTTTGTATGTTTGGATATTTGTTACTCATTCACGCCAAAACAGCTGACCAGATTTGGATAAAATTTGGCACACAGATAGATCATAACCTGAATTAACACAGGATATTTTTTATCCCGGTTGTATGTTCCCGTGGCATAATTTTAGATTTTTTACTAAATTATTCAACCCGAAACTTTAATGAAAACCACCAGTTTTTAATTTTATCATTAAATCCATCGGCGTCGCTCGGCGGTGGTCAGTGCACGGTGATTGGCTGAATTCACCCGTGGCTTATTACTTTATCATTAATTCACATGTAATTGGGCAACGGCCGGTGCATTTCTCTTTATATTAATGAGAATTTTATGTCAATGGCTCGTCATTAAGGCCTTCTGCCTAGTCTTTTTCTTTCCAATTATGTTTGGGTCGGCTGCCAGTCTTACCGGATGGAGTGACTGCCTATCTGACCTCCACAACACCAGTTGTTACCCTGGGTAACACGATAGCCCAAAGCAAGACTGGTTTTCAGACTGTCGAGCTTCTGTCTACACGTAGCGACAGTCAAAGATTTACGAATGAAATGAAATGTTTATTTATGTAAGTAGATCTTTTAAGACACTTTTACTTATCACTATTTTATTGACCAATATGTTAAAACTGGATGGTGCCGGCATTTCCTAGTTGACCGATCCCTGAGAAGAAATACTGAAACAAACTGAGAGGTCATGTGATCTCATATTATCTTGGTCAGACTACGTACATTGGAATGATCTTTTGGGGAAAGAAACGCACCGTTTGAGAAGACATTTATTTATTAGGATTTTATGTAAGTCTAATAATGCAGGGCCCTATCAGAATACCAGCTCTGCGACACTTTTTAAATGTCGTAGCATCATGCTGAGATAGTGGCCTCTTGGCTTCGTACAGGACTTTGATTTTTAGTTTATGTTTTTCATTTTTTTTTTGTTGTTTAAATCGAATATTAATTTGATTAAGTAGCGTAGCAGTGTTTTAGTTTATTTTTTATTCGTTTAATAATTGTATTATGTTGTAGTTAAGTTTGTGATATTCCTGTACGAGTCCAATAAATACTTTTTCTTTCTTTCTTTCTTTCAGGGTAAACTGGAAGGGCCTTTTGAAGAAAGATTCATTGAAGCTTTGAGTTGACCTGTCCCAACAGACAGATTACACCCGAGACCAATCGCTTGACATGATTTCCGACGCACGGAGGTAGAACAATACATACATATACAGTGAACCACTTCAAATGAACTCTAATAAGCTTCACTAACTATTTACCAATTAACCGCCATGATGTCTCACGAACGATGCGGCGACGCCTAGAGATCGTCAACTAAACGTTACAGTAGCTTGTTACGTACCGTGTTACGTAACACGTGCCAACTGGGCCACGTTAATTGCCTCCACTGATGACATAAAATATATCAGTATAGAAGGTGTTTTCCAAAAATATCTGCTGAAAATATAAACATAGATATAGATCAGAAAACGAACCTGTGGCTGCCAAGTTGTAGTGGCACTAACGAATTGAGTGCGTTGATTTATATTATTTGAATACGTTCCCAAAAATCTTATTTTAAATCATCATAATTTTTTAATTATTTGACAATGGAAATTAATTTTATAAGCCCAATTTTCGCCAGTGATTTTACAATTACAATTTAATAACGTTATTCAAGCAATCATTATTGGAAAAAGTGGTGACATTCTTAAGTATAAACTTTGCTTAAACTTAAGAGATGTTTAACCGTTAAAAATGTATGGTCAAACAGACACTAATCATTACTTAACTTTAAGCTACGTTTATAAATATGGGGGCTAATGTTTTAAACCTTCTTAATACAGATGAATGTGTAACTAATTTCCTATTGTGAACGATATCCTAAGAATTCAACCTGAACAGGGTTTGTTTACATTTTCGTCAGATACTTTTGAAACAGACTTATGTGCGTGAGTCTCTTTCGTTGCATCGAACCGGCCTTCTGTAACTATCTATTCTGTGACTGAGAAGTGCAATGCACGCCCAATTTGAGCTCGTGATTCCATGTCGCCCGTGATGCAACGTGGGTTAAGTGCTTCGGGTAATACGCCTACAGCCGAGGGCTATATTTAGCAACTAGAACTTATTTATCATCCGGCTAGCCCTGTCCTTATTAAGTCGAGGCAGTCTTGAGGCGGTCTGATGCGCGCTTCAGACAGGTGATTAAATAGTTGCACGATTTTCGAAACTGACTGTTTAAATGGCACAAAAAAAAACAACTGACTTCCAAAAACTACAAAGTGAAAACTAACTTTAATTTCGGAAGGCGGTGACAAAAATTAAAACACAGCTCCAAAGACACAGACTTCCGAAATTAAAGTTATTTTTCATTTTGTAGTGTTTTTTTGGAAGTCAGTTTTTTTTTTTTTGGAAAAAGTTTTTATTTTTCACTTTTTAGTGGTTCACATGTGCTTACCCCTTCACAGCGTACCGGCGTGATGTTATGTTATGAACTGATGTAAGCAATAGACAGACATGAGATTTCAGCAATCCCAGTCCATTTGCTATCATTTATTGAGGAGTTCCGTTGCCTATCTCCGAAGTTCTTTATCAGATCTTCACCAAATTGAAATGGGACCACTCCGAGAAAGTACTATTCCAATAAATACCCAAATCGCTTCAAGTGTGCCTGTAAAATTTGAAGAGTTCTCTCTATTTCTCTAGGATCCCATCATCAGATCCTGACTTGATGATCATGGGACCACCTGGGAAGAATACCCTTTCAAACAAAAAATATAATCCAAATCGATCCAGCCATTTTCGAGTAATCGCAGAACATACATAAAAAAAAGGTTCCGACGAATTGAGAACCTCCTCCTTTTTGAAGTCGGTTAAAAATGGCTAGGCCGCAGGTTACTAAAATCGCGAGTTCCAAAGTAGAGTAGGTTTCGACTTTTGACGAGGGGTGACAGGTTGCATGCTGCGGAAGAATATAATCGACCGTGAATATGCTCAGTCGCAGATAATCGCGGTAAGAAGGTCGACATTTTGATGCAAAATTAACTAGTCACCTGCGATTTTTATTGACCTCTGTAAATGGGGTGGCGATTTAACTCGTGAGGTTATTTGGTAACCGACCAGCTGCACGGCGATAATCGACCTAATACAAATCCTCCATAACAGCCCAGACCAATAAGATATTTTAAACGGAAAACTATCAATCGATCTCACTTAAATCTACAGCCCAATTATTGGAAAATACAAGTACCAAATCTAAGGATAGACTGCTAAGCAGATCGGTGGGCCTAGGAAGAACGCACGGAGTAAACATAACATAAATTCAAACGAATTTAATATTGAAAATACTCATTTCGCACTTAACATTTATTTAGTTTTAAGCCTTTATATTCACATGGGTGTTCCTTACATTTGGGCTTGTCGCAGAAATTTATGCAAAATGCAAAGTGTAGTTGTATTTTTTTTAAATTTACGTTACGTTTACTTCTTGCATTCATACTAGGGTCTCAGTTTGTGCCAGGCACTTCATTTTAAAACTCGTTACAGTTTCTTCTATTAAAGAGTATTTCTCAGTGGCAAGCAACGTTCATTTTAAAAGTAGAATTTAGTAGTCTGTATAGAGATTCCACGGAGACGTAGAATCGATGACCATTTATTAGAAAGCAAGTATATTTAGAGCCTAAAATACGATGGTAGGTACTTGAGTCGAACTTCACGCAACAGGTTAAGGTTCAAGCTAGCTTGCAGTCAAATATACTTACCACAATGATGCTATTCTCTCTAAGATATATGGAGGTAGAAATTGTAAGAATGCTCTCTTAATGCAGTCCCATTAATATTATAACAGTTTAATATTTCACTAAACGATTTACTTAGGTACAACATTTTTGGTCTGTTCTTTATAACAGCAGAACCAAAGGTACATTTTCGTTTTTTTTTACGTTTTTTTGTCATATAGAGGTATGAGGAACATGGTGTAAAGTTCACTCATACCCTATGGTACCCTATGGTGGTCTTGTGGGCTACTGCCCGAAGGTTGATGACGAGATGTTGTATATATGTCAGTTTTGTGGTAAACTCTGACTGCGCGATGTAGGATTTCTGTGATGTCCAGACGCATAGTTTGCATGTGGCATTGTAGATGGCGCTACATCACTTTTTGTGTTTCAAGATATTTGTTGCGAAGTATTTTTCTGTAATACTGCTACATCACTCGCCTCCGGAGACCGGAGGTCGATAGTGGGCTAGCCGGTGTTGCTTGCCAGAGCCATGACAATTGTTGATCGTCGATCTTCTTAGCTTAGCCTTATCAATGACTCTGGACTATCGATTTTGATGCATCCAACAAATATAAATGAATAATAATCAGCGTATAATCTTCCCAATTCTGGGACACAGAACTCCTCTCTGCTAAAGGAAGTGGCCCGTAATACACCATTCGGATCACATGTCTTGTTTTTGTCACGCCGCTGGTTCCCTTCACCGTTTTGACAGCATTGGTGATGAAATAATTAAAACAAAGCAAAGCCTGGGTTCGAACCTATCACCTTAACCGTTTCCAGGTACATACAAAAACCGTATTATTAGGTCTTTACCTATGAAATTGCCGTTTTGCAGTACTGGCCATTTCAAATCAAAATAATTTTTGTTTGGGTAAGAATTCTAATTTCAAATTAATTTTATTTTAAAAACATGGATTTTTTTTTCCAAAAGTAGTCATTTGTTTATTGATTAGTGTTACATTTTCATCGCATTTCAATCTTTTTCGTCATCATGGATACGTTAAAAATTCGAGTAATTATGGAATATGAGTACCGTCGTGGCAGCAACGCGGCACAAGCGGCACGCAACATCAACGACGTTTACGGAGCTAACACTACAAACCAACGCACCACCTGTTATTGGTTTGCTCGCTTCCGTTCTGGAAATTACGACCTGAAAAATGAACCTCGCGGTCGTCCGAAGACTTTGGTCGACAATGACGAATTAAAGGCGATTGTGGAAGCTGATGATACACAATCTACGGCTGAATTAGCAGCAGCTTTCGACGTTAGCGTCAAAACAATATTGGTCCATTTGCGTCAAATTGGCAAGGTAAAAAAGCTTGACAAATGGGTGCCCCACGAACTCAATGATCGTCAGCGCGAAGTACGCGTCGAGACGTGCCTTGCACTGCTCAACAGACACACAAATGAAGGAATTTTGAACCGCATTGTTACCTGCGATGAAAAATGGATTCTGTTTGATAACCGCAAGCGCTCAGCAAGTTGGTTGGATCCTGGTTCAGCACCTAAACAATGCCCTAAACGAAAACTTACCCCTAGAAAAGTGATGGTCACTGTTTGGTGGTCTAGCGCCGGTGTGATTCATCACAGCTTCTTACCAAACGGGGTGAGCATTACTGCAGATGTGTACTGTGAAGAACTGAACACAATGATGGAGAAGCTGGCACATCTCCAACCAGCATTGGTCAATCGCTCGTCTCCGCTGCTCCTGCACGACAACGCGCGACCTCATACTGCACAGCAGACGGTCTCCAAGTTGCAAGAACTGGGGTTGGAAGCTCTCCGTCATCCGCCCTACTCACCAGACCTTGCGCCTACAGACTACTACTTTTTCCAGAATTTGGATAACTTCTTGGCGAGAAAAAAATTCAATACCCGAGAGGCAGTACAAAATGCCTTTGAAGAATTTGTTGCCTCCCGTCCAGCTGATTTCTTTAAGAAGGGCATCAATAAACTGCCACTGCGATGGCAAAGATGCATTGATTGCATGGGTGATTACTTCGATTAATACAAATAAAAAATACATGAAAAAAATTCGTTTAAATTTTTTCATACAAAACGGCAATTTCATAGGTAAAGACCTATTATTAAGGCCCTGGTAACTTTAAATATTGTCCTTATGAGCGATAATAGTTCTTATTGCAATCCGATACGGGTTAAAATCTGTTGTAATAAATTCGAATAATAAATGAGCAAGCATTGTCGTAAAAATGCAAATAAAATCGTATAATATTAGATATTAACTGTTTAATAATAAATAATCCATCACTGGATACAGTTTGGCATTTGGAGTTTTATGGTATATTTATAATTATAATTGTTATTGAAGGGATAAACTGGTTTTAAAGAAAATTAAGAGGTGATGTTGATGATTTTTTTGATGCATTAAAGTATGTTTAATTATATTTTGAGTTCCATCACTCTATGCAAAAAAGACTTGAAAATATCATATACTTTTTTGCTTTCAAAATTATTTACGGTTAAAGAGATACACCTTTTTGAGCGTTTTCAAGAAATCACCGCCATACATGAATATTCGTATAGTAGAATGATAGATGAGATCGATGCATCATCAGTTTGTATACTCTATTGCCCAAGCAAAGTTTCTAATCGCTCAGATACTGCGTCCACCTTTCTGACAGAAGCTGTCTTCAAAAAAAAATCCTGAATATTAGTAGGTCAAGTTAGTGTATCAGCTGAATCCGTTTTCAAATACAACCTGTAAACTCCATCTATTCCTTTACTCGCAAAACCATCAACATATACACTGCAGTTCACGCAAAATGACAAGCTTAGTTGTTACTAACACATCGGAGGCTGTCACAACTTAGTTAAGCGGTAAACTGGTTAGTGCAAGGAATTGCACGCCAGTGTAATGTTAATTTTGTCTCAGTGTATCGGGAGATTGTCTTCGCTAATAGTTTTAGTTCAGCAATTTAGCGTGTGTTGGATTAGACGCTGTTATCAAGCCTGATCAAATTCAATTTTGTTTATTATTATAAAATATCAAAGAAAGCTGGGCTTTTTTTTTAATTTAGACCGAATTCGCAAGTAGCTATGAGCGGTGTGTGTGGAATTAGGCATATTGTTTTCGAGTGTCTTCGATGGGATCCGGGTCGAAGGACGAAAATGTTAAGTAACTAAAATGAAAGAAGTGGACTTTAATATAAGCTGACTATAATATATGTTAAATATTTATACAAAAAAATAAGTATAACATGCAACTAATAACAAAAATATTAACGTTTGTATATATAGATGTTTGGATGTTTGTTACTCAATCACGCAAAAACGGCTGATTGGATTTCGATTAAATTTGGCACACAGATAGTTTGTAACCTGGAGTAACACATAGGATACTTTTTATCCCGATAGATAATTTTAAACCTCCACGCGGGCGAAGCCGCTAGCGAAAGCGAGTTAATAAATAAACCCTCAACGATGGGTACAAGATTATGTCGTGCTACAAATAGCTTGTCTTTTGTGATCACCCTCTACGTTGATATTACAGCTGTAGTTTCCTCTATATTTTAGTTAATTAACTAGTGCTTGTAAGCAACATGACCTACAACTGCGTCAGCAAAGTAGGTGATTATAACACAATGTCTCACTAAGACCAAGAGATCGTTGTGAGAGAGTTAAAATGCGGTCAAGAGGAAGCGCGTGGTCTGACTACTGAACGTTTTGAATAATACTTTACATTTAAAGTAATAGAAACATAGTAGTTGTGTAAAGTTTTCTAGAAGTTCTTTGTGAAAGAGCTTGTCTGGGAAAGTATTATTAAATGTTTCTACTGTCAAGCAGGGTTTCTGTGTCCTGCTTTAAAAGATATGGCTGCTTGTAAAAGAAGGGCTCGTGGCTGAATATAAACTTGTTGGGGTCGCTGGGGCCCCGTCAGGAACGAAGTTCCTCACGCTTTTTTTTCAAAATCGAATGCAACGTCGTTTACTCTATCTTTGAAATACTTTTACTTTATTTTGACCCCACTATCGGCTGCAGCACCCTCGAAAACGGCACAAAAACAATTTTACTCCTACCGAAAGCTGCGTTAGAAAACTTTGTTCCAATAACAGCCGCACGGGTCGATCTAAGATTAAACTATGCTAACCGCGGTAAGTTCGTGGATGTCGACACCCCTCCGTGCCTCGGAAAGAACGTTAAACCATTGGTCTCGGCTGTTATTGGTCGATCTATGACAGTCGTTACGAGTAGTCAGAAGTCCAAAAGTCTGACAACCAGTCTTACCAAGGGATATCGTCTTACCAAGTAACAGGGTTGTAGAGGTCAGATAGGCAGTCGTTTCATGTGGATATCCGGTTAGACTGGAAGCCGACCCGAACCTAGGTAAAGGCTAGGCGATTGAGTGGGTGCTGGTAAAATTACAAGCACACCTTCCATTTCAAGATTCGGCCTGTTTGTCAGCCAGACCAGGTCATTACAATTATAAAGGATTGTTTTCAGTTTATAATTAGGGTCATAACATAACATCAGGGGCGCAGTCTCCATATAACCCGATTCGAACAATATGTAACACATGTGTGTGTATCAAATCACGTAACAGATATATCGTACTAGCTTAAAACATCATAAAAGATTACAAAAATGCCATTTTTTATATCTAAACCAAGATTTCCGACCATAGCTCGGTTACATTTAGAGAAAGTAAAGGAATTACTGAACTTTGATGTTATTAGAGTTTATGAGAGCTGAACAATTTTTTCTTCGGCACCCCTCTAATAAAAATTGTAGCTTCGCCACTGCATAAAATCACGCCCCTTTTCCCCAAAGGGTTAAAGTGTGCACCCATATTTCGCCAGTTATGTTTAAGTCCCATATAATAAGGAGCGAGCCTGCTGCCCTCAACGGGGCACAAATTCTGACTCCGGGCTGCTACTGAGAAATTCCAGATAGAAAAACCTGATAAGACTGCCCCATCTGGGAATCGAACCCATGACCTCATGCTCAACAGTAGTGCTTACGACGCTAGATCAACAAGGCAGTCAGCTTATAATTAGTTACTTTCATTATTTAAATGTGATTATAGAGCAATGCTACATAATACACCAGTAGCCCCAGCATGATAAAATTGGGGTCAAGAGGACAACTGCGGTCTCAAAACGGAACGTTTTACATAATCCTTTAAATTTAAAGTTATGGTCACTACCTAAGGAGGTTTTATTTTTAAGCCATTGTTTTAAGCGTGGATTATAAAATTAGAATACAGTGATATATAAAATGTTTTTGTTTTTTCATTAAAAATGCTGAATGGATCGCACATACTTTGGTTATTAGCTTGAATTATACGTCACGGATAGCCAAAGATAATGGTTTAATAAATATATTTAACTACTACTTAATGAATTATGCATGATGTCTGAATGAGTACAGCTGACTATGAACGCTAATTGTGTACTGTCGTGTTACAATTAATTTTTTTCAGGTCCAGTTGAAAACCAGCGTCTGATATTTTTTTTAACTGGCCCTTTTTGGCGCAGCCGTGAGGCACACTTTAATGCTAGTTTCTAACATCGCACTTTACACTTTAATTTAATTTTTTCTCTTGTTTAATTTCTTTAATTCTATTGTTCAAGGCAACCGAAAAGTGCTGATCCATGCAATGTGCGCGAGCTATGTTCGACCCGTGAGTCGTACTCCATACACACAGATATTTTACATCCTTAATTAAACCACGTACCTTTCTGTTGATTTATTCGCGCTTTAAAAACAAAGTTTACTAAAATAACAACAAAAAAGTAGAAACATATACGTGAAAGTTCACTAAAATAAAACAAACCTTAACTAAAATAAAGTTACCTACTTAACTAAAATAAAACAAAAGAAGTACCTACTTAATTAGCTATTTAACAACTAAGTTGGATCAATCTCCGTATGCATATGTCAGAGATTTTGTTAGATTATGTTAACTAACCTAGATCTAATCTCTTTCGAGTATTTAGCGTAATGTCCTCTTCCAGTGCTTTTTAAATGACAAAGAAATAAAAACTGTCATTATTCCAATACTTTGTACTTTCCTAGATCCAAGATCCGCGTAGAAGACATTACTTAAGCCACGATCTAGCAACTTAGTTACGAAAGCCACTTTAACTCCTTTACTACAGAACTCAAATAAAATATGGCTCGATATTTCTGAGAATAAGCTCAAAATCATTCAGAATATGGCCATGCATTTATTTAAGATAAATCCCTTACGACCTGAGAATATTAATCGTTTTGTTCAGTTCTTAATGGCTCTAAATGGCGCTTGCCAGCTGTAACTGGATAAAGTTGGAAAAACGTCTGGAATATTAAGTGTCCGGACGATAAGGCTTTAGGAAACTTAATTAGAATTGTTTCCTGTTAATTTTGTGTTCTTGGACTTTAAGTTTTTTGAAGTGAAACTTTTTTTAGTCGCGTTGAGCGATTTTTGGTAGGGGCCAAAGTATGGGATTGCGTCATCGACATGCTTTTTCTTCTTAGCGTATCAATATGAATCTATACTACGTGTCATGGAAAGGGTATATACATATCAAGGGTACAGCTTCTTTGGATGATATCAAACGACATTGGAAGGGTTTTTTAATCCTATCTCTACATGTTCGGAAATTATGAGAATTTTTACTACATTGATACCAGAAACCGAACTTTTCAAATTGAAATAAACACATCACTCGGAAGAGATTTATCGTGATATTGGCAAGTAACGTGGAAAGTTATTGACATATGTTATGATTATGTTATGATATATGAAACCGATTTGGTAACAATTCTTAGAGTATTTTATTTTGAGCTGAAACTATGTATAGTGATTGTATACCAGATGTTATGTTTAGTGCTCAAGGATAGCATCTGTATATACAGTCAGCCCAGAAATTTGCTACGAGTTTTCCACTTCCAGCAGCCTACATTAATTCCTGTATAGTGCAGACAACAGAACACGCTGGATATTTTTTGTGGTACAGCACCACATGTCATTAGCATTAATATGTATACAAAGCCAAATTCAAAAGCAATTTTCTCTTAAGTAACGATTGCAACCTTGAGATAACCTAGGTATTTTATTATAGTCATCATAGTCAGCTTATAACGTTCCCACTGCTGGGACACAGGCAGGCGGGTTTCATTATAGTGTGGGTTCCAAAATATAAGTTTCATAATGACATAAAATTACAATCAGTACAAGAGTTGGTAAGCGTATACATATTAGTGCTCGTGTCTACACTCCAGGGCAGAGTCATCTGTGAATCTCCGACTGAGCAGGTTTTCTTTGCTCCGGCCTAACTGAGTCCCAAATATGTTTAAATACTTCCAGGTAAGCTAAGGAAACTCAAGTACAGGCACGAGATTTTCCGCAGGTGTAACCAATGGGTTTGGTAAGGAAGCACTATCTCGGTACTAGCCTTTCCTAAGACCGATCGCCATTGAGTGGGAGGACACACTTTAAAAAGCTCTGAGGGTGCATGAAAGGAGCTTCCCTGAGTGACGTATCTACATCCAGCGTACCCTTGGCAATCAGTGAGCTTCTCGCGGATTGACTAATCCTGTTGTTGGTATATTGGCATGCTGGCTGACATATGTATGACTAATTATTTAATTAATGTTCTGTGTCTCGTAATGTTTATATTACTTTGTCTATGTATGTATAGAATCAAGTCTATCCAACTAAACAGACAGCTTTGCTGCTGGGGAGTTTGTTCCGCTACTTCTTCTTTCCAGCTAAAGCACTAGGAAGTGGTGACGGGTGGGCGTTTTTTGGGGGACTGTCGTATGTATTTTGACGTTCGAAAAGTGCTGATTCTCAGCCTAATTAGAATAAATTACTTTTGATTTTGATTTGATTTTTTACTAAAGTTCACCGACATGTTGATGTGACGTGTTGCCTTTTTACTAAGTTTTAAGGTTTCACTTCGGCCGACAGTCCCCATGACTGCCTATTTTTTTTTGTTTTAATCAAAAGGAACTATTGTTCCCATTTCTTGTGTCTGCGGGTCACAATAATATTTTAAGGGTAAGAGCGAAGCCTTGGTGGACGTCTATTGCGAATATTATTGCTATAATATTTAAATAGCAAAAAGACTCCTTTGTTGTGCATATTTAAGTTCCGCCACTTCTTTCCTGCTAAACCTTTAGGAAGTGATAAACGGAGGTCGTTTGGGGGGTCTTATGCAGTTATGACATTCGAACAACGCGACGATGTGCTGATTCTCAGCCTAGTTTGAATATATATATATATTTTTTAATCAAACGGCACTATTTTTCCCATTTCTTGTGAGTACCAGTCACAATATCATTTTAAGTATTAGGACTACGCCTTTGTGCATCTATTGTGAATGTTATTGCTATATTATTTAAATAGCAAGAAAGACTGTCCTTTGTTGTCCATATTTATATTCCGAAGCTCTTTGTGAGTTGGTGAACAACAAAGTTTATTAAACTGTTAATTAACTAACAGACCAACTTCATTAATGCTTTCAGAAGAAGTCTTTGGAAGATACGGAAAAAAGAATATCGTCTCTCTGACTAGCTACGCACCGTAGCACACGTAGCTGTGACGTCCTCGCGTAGCACCGTAGCAGGTAATCGTGTAGCAATGTAACAAAGCGACCGGAATGTGTGTATTTACGTAATGTCGTGAACCTACCTGAACGATCTTTATTCAGTAAGTAAGAATGTTGATACTTAAGTAGCTATACTTTTACTCGTATTTTTTTTTCTCACCACAATAAACATTGCAAACATTATTACACTTACGGTACATGATATGGTTTGGTTTACTGTGGGAGACTGGTGCCTAAGCTAGGCTTTAAGGGCCTGTATTTCAGGTCACCAGGTCTCCACCCTCTAGCAGTTAATACATTTCATAATAATAACAAAAAATAAAAGTGATTTACCTTTAAACTGAGAAAATAAAATAAAAATAACAAACAAAATAGAATGATTTGGTTTAGTGTTAGTATTGTTAGTAAACATTTGTATATTTTAAGTTTGGATAAGTCTAGCGACCTTCACCTGCTTCGCACGGTTTTTACGACTTGACTAAACATTGAGATTTCTTTATTATATGTAACTTTTATATTTATGTATTACACTCAGAAATCTATCGGAATAAATTCTCTAAATTTTGGTGAAAACCACAATAAAATCCATTGCGTGAATTAAGCGAACCACGAGTGCACGAATAGCGAATTTAATGTAAGTACTGTATTAGTATTCCTTTTTTGATTTTCATTGAATGTTTATTAGATTTACATTTTCTTTTTTTATTGTAGTATTTCCTGGACGTCTCCAAAAAAAGATTTTCCTTTCTTAGTATAGTACCTACTCGCTTTTGCCTGTTCAGAAAGATTGGTCTTCGGCAGGTCCGAAATTATCAAACGGGATACTTGATAATTCATCATCATCATCATCATTTCAGTCGAAAGACGTCCACTGCTGGACATAGGCCTCCCCCAGGCTCCTCCACTTCGACCTGTCTTGTGCTTCTCACATCCAGCGGATTCTCGCGGCCTTCACAAGGTCATCAGTCCACCTTGTGGGAGGCCTTCCCACTCTACGTCTTCCGGTACGCGGTCGCCACTTCAGAACCTTTCAGCCCCATCGGCCATCTGTTCTGCGAGCAATATGCCCTGCCTGATTCGATCGCGTAGGGAAACTCCGTGTGCGTGTGTGTTAATGCGTTAATTATTGTAATCTAATTGAGAAACAAACATCTAAACATGCAAACTTTCACATTCATAATATTAGTAGGAAGTAGGAACTCGGATATTATAGTGGATAGTTGCTGGTATATACATAGATGAGTCCGGTATGTCGATACTAACCTAAAAACCCTACACTTACACTTCACCCATTCTAAGACACATGCTCCAAGTACGTAACTAGTAACTACTATCTACGTACGAACGCTGAGTCAAGGGCTATCAAACAGTTTAGTGGCGAACATTCCGTGCCCACTTAGTGGAAGTGTGCTTCAATATTTCATGTAATGACACCCTGGTTATAAGGACGCGGTCAGGCTGGTAAGACGATTGTGACGCGACAAAACATGCTTATAAACATATGGTGGTGCTGCCAGGGGTGCGGGTTGTTCGAAAGAGATACCGCGGCCCCTGGCACACAGGCAACTGAGCGAACACGGGTGGGTTTTAGTCAGTAAAACTCTGACACGCCCTCCTGCTCCACCCAGAGCGGGAGAAGTTATTTGATGATTTACCAACCAAAAAAAAAAAACTACATGATCTGGATAGATTCACTTAATCTGTGTAGTTCTTTTCTTAAAAGACTATTACAGACATCCATCTACATAGTCTTCACAAGATCTGATCAAGATTATCTCTGGACTTTAAAAGAGAATGTGACCTCTGAGTATGTTTTGGCCTATCTTCTCAGAGTAGTCGATAGGAAACACCGACCTCTTCTTGTTTTAAAAATATGAATGACGTGTAAAATTGTGTGTGTTTGTATAGAACTTCTTACATAAATAAAATCATTTGTCATTTGCATTCATAAGGAATTACGGTGGTACTCAGAGCTTTCCTGAGCTCCTTCAAAAAAACGTCTTCTACTGTAGCAAACTATACGGTTACAAAAGATCTTTGCTACATTTGTTCTGCGCATAGCCCTACAGTGCAGCCACGGCCTTATAAGGGCTAAGCGGTCAGCTCTCTTCGTAAAATGTTAATCGCATCTTAACGTTCTAAGTTTGGGACTTAAGTTATCTTGTAAAATTAAGGTTAATGGCAAGTGTAAATTGCTGATGAAAGGAAAAATAATAGTTTAAAAAACTAAAAGACACGCTATAAAAACCAAACTAAAAAAGGAGAAAATAATTTAATTCAATTAAAAAGCGTGGGGTACTTTTTGAGGTATTTTTTATAATAAAATAATGTCAAGCACCCCACGCTTTTTAATTTAATTAAATTATTTTCTCCTTTTTTAGTTTGGTTTTTAAAGCGTGTTTTTTAGTTTTTTAAACTATTATTTATTTTCTATTTTTTAGTTCTGCTAACTACAAAAACGTGATTTTTTATTATATATTTTTTTCCTTTTTTTTCATTTTTCTCAACAAAAAAAAATGATTAAATTGTCATTGGTCCTCGATAAGTTTACAAAGTTTCAATGAAAACTGACCTTTTAAAATGGGTCAAAATCGCGCTCTAAGGAGTCGGTTACATACATACAAACAAACATACAAGTGAAGCTAATATAAAGCGTGTAAAAAGAATAGTATTCTAGATAAAACAGTAGTTTGCTTCTTGAATTAACGGGCTATAATTTTGGTTTAAAAATGACTATTATAGTATTCTGATTTTTAATGAAGAAAGTATACCGTTTATTTGGACACAGTTCGTCAAACACAAACTACAAATAACCAAGTGCCGTGATTTCATTGATTTAGTTTGGAAAAAGTGTATTATTTTAATACCGAATTACAATATCCACCGTGGCAGCACTGTTAAGTTATTATCATGAATTGTAACGGTCTTTTTAGGTATGGTTTGACTATGGCAACTCAGGCAATTCAATGTTCGTTGGCAACACTTATAAATAACGGCTAGGTGATATTATTTCTGGGTGGGGACAAAAATTTCATTTTATATGCTAAAATAGAGTGCAGCGTGTCGATTCTATAACCATCTCACCGCGTGAAGTGAGCGTGGAGTGAGCTGTCAGTGTCATCCAATTGATGCTAGGGATTGCAATTGCAATTGTCAAGCATCAGGTGGAATGACAATGACAATCGGGAAATCGGCGTGTCCTAAACCAAAAATCCGAAGATAAGCGACATCCACTAACCCGCACTGGGCCCGTTTGGCGGTTTACGGCCTACTCCCTCTTGCAATCGAGTCCTGTCACCCAGCAGTAGGAACTTTAAAGGCTGATTTTGCCAAGCTATACTCTTGTCTGAATAAACTAGTTTGCTTTAATTCATCAGTTTCTTTAGGCGCGTTGAACACTTTTTGGGTGAACAAAAATCACGGAACTCGCGTCACCGTCACCGAACGCTTGAGCACACGGATGAGTCGCGCATTGAAGTCTTTTGGAAAAGTCCCTTCCTTTCATTAGGAAATTCTAATTCTTTTATCCCTTTCTTTCCCTTTGTATTTTTATCGTAAAAATCTGTGCTGTTACCTTTAATGGCTGAAGTCGATCGCTCGTTTATCATTTTTTACCTAGAGCAATCAGGACCCAAGGACCCAATGTGAAATCCTGTATTGACGATTTAAAAAATACAGACGTAATTGTTCAAGTTTTCAATTCTCTCGGCACTCCCGGAGTGCCACTGTTTTTTTGTCAAATGTATCAAAACAGGTGTTTCAAAGTCGTTGAAAAGGCTGAAATAAGAAGACCGACGATAAAACCAGAGCTAGTTTTAAGAGAGAGAGAGCGAATTTGCACTATGCTTGGCCAACTGATTTATTTAACGAAAATTACCAACGAAATACATTCCAATTATATTTTACAATATCAGTACAGTAATTGCAGTGGCAAACAGCGGTCATTGTACCACTAACATACATAAATTGTCAATTATCATTTCAAAAAGCCCGCTCACTATCTGCTAACATAGCCCCTGAATCGACATCTTTCGTCATCCTCAACATTTTTCCTCGAGTGACAACCGAAAAATAGTATATTGTTTGGGTTCCTATGCAGAGATACATATTAGGGAAAAATAAAGACCGGTTTTACCTTGCTAAATCACAACCCCTTAAGTAATTTGTCCATGCTATCAAGAAAAATCTTTCCAGCCATCCTCGACAATTATTTAACCACCATTTTCGAGTCGACTTTTTCCTTTTTTCTCGGCAAACGGCCATTTTTAAACGGAGACCTTTTTCATTGCTGAGATCACGGCAAATATTTGAAGTTCAACTTAAAGCTGATTTTCAAAAGGCTTTCCTAAGCCGGGTAGCTTGTTAAATATTGTTTTTCTAACCCCGAAAATTACACAAAGTGAAAAAATTGAAAACCCTGAACATTGTACAGAAGTTTCAACAAAATCCGATACTTTAACGAGCTTCACACGTAGTTACACGAGTTTTTGTTTTATTATTTGGATGCAGTTCCAGAAAATGTTGTTGTATTCAAAGTTGTCTAACTTTTAATAAGGATATGTTGCTTACTACATGAGTGTGCTTGTGGTTGAAAAATGTATTATTTTCTTTCCATTGATATGAAAAATTCATTCTTATGGTTTTTTAATTATGCTGATTTATAATTTACGTGAAATAGTTTCGATTTGAAGCGTCTTTGTAGGTACTTTTAGACCTATGAAATATTTATGAGAATGCATTTATAAAACCCTTGGAATGCTGTAACTTTCTCTAGATGGCGATAACATTATAGGTGGGACGACAACCAGTTTCACAAATTAAATTCTACTACATAAAACCAATTGCCGAACCTCGAAAACTTTGGTAAGTGGTTGTGTGCGCGCCAGAGAAGGTTCCTAATAAATAAATAGGCATTAGCTAGTTAGTTCATAAAAAGATTTATAATATTTATAAAGAAGTATAGATATTTCCTTTGAGCAATAGGGCGATGAACCCTGTATACCTACCTATACTAATATTTGGAAGTAAGTAGGCCCCTTGCACACACGTGTGACGTAAATGTAACGTAAGTTCTTCTTTTCCCGACTACGTAAGGGTGGGTTACCAAAGATTTGAGTATGAATGTCAATGGCCATACGAGTAGACCACCAGTGAGAGTACACCAAAGAAACGATGCATGGACTGTGTGAATGATGATACGGGTAGAACGGGGGTTACTTCCCAGGCGCAGTCCGATGGGGGAGGGGGGGTCCTTGGGGTCATGACACCCCCCAAAGCCGTAAACGTAAACCTTTTTTTTTTTTTTTTTTTTTTTTTTTTTAAATACATTTATTTGTTACATCATACCACACAAACCGCGGGTTTAACAGCGGTATGGCCAGACACGGCAACTCGGTGCCACTACATAATAATAATCTAGGAAACAATTTGGTAATTAGATCTATATAGGTACTTATATATCCTATTATAACGCACTGCGATCTAAAAAGTATCTTTTTAATACCTTTGAGCAGTTCTTCGCATTTAATACATTGCAGATTTCCAGAGGTAAATCATTCATAAACGATGGTAGCATACATATTCTTAAAGTAGTAATATCCTAGTAAGTACATAAGTATCCTAGTACTGTGTGGTGCCGGACTAAAATAATAGCACCACCTCATTTCGTCGACAAATTCCAACCCCTACACGGGTGAAGCCGCTGGCAAAAGCTAGTACCTATGTCCTTAAATACATATTCATTGCTCATAAGATTTTTGTGCAATAAAGTCCACTTTATTTTTTTTCCTTTTCTTATTAATATGTAGTCTTTGTGTGTGACCCCCCCCTCCCCCAAGTCTTTGGCTGGAACCGCGGCTGTTACTACCGACATGACGACTAATATAGAAGTATGTACAAAAAAGACATATTGCCCTCCATATAGACCCCAAATAAAATTACCTGTCAATCCTGGCTAATTCAAATTCAAATTTATTTATTTTGGGACAACGAGATCCAAAGGTTAGTTTACTAAAAAAAAAAAAAAATTGTTAGTACTTAAATAAGACAATAAGACACAACAAGGACAGCACTCATCATATTTCACATAAGTAGTTCTAAACACAAATTCCAAACACACATTCCCCTGCGCTGAGACACCCCGCCCCGTCAAGATAGGCAGACCAATAGGGAGATACCTTCCTAAAAGATCACCAGATGAACGAAATGCCTCAACACAGGGTCACATACATCTTCAGCTATAGCTTTCAGGATGCTGTTGTGACTCCCCCGCACCCTCCTCATGAGCAGAGATCGGATATTCGGATGCATGTTCACCTAAAGTTGAGATGTTGGCTAACATGGAATACGCTTTTGTATCGAAAAAGTCTTAATTTAGGTAAGTAATTTGTATTTTTTGTTTTAACTAATACAAACCACCCCTCCTCCAGTACATACACATATTTGTATCGGGTTAAACATTCATTTTAAATTAATACACATCTGAATAGTTATGCAATCCAAGAATCCCGGGGTTTTTAATAAATATTACAAATAATTTATAAAGCCGCTTCCAAATTCATAGCTAAAAATTATCTTTAGGTAAATATGCATCCGAATATCCGATCTCTGCTTATGAGTGATACGACTTTTTTCCGAATGACGGCATGAAAACCATCAGTATGAGCCTGCGCAAACATCTCAGGGGCATTGCAGAAACGAGGAAGTCCCAACATCATCCTTAAAATATTATTGTATTGGACGCGCAGAGTGTCTAAGGATTTTTTGGTATAGCTAGCTCATGGTCCACCCGTGTAAAACCCTGACAAAACGCTTTAAATAGCGTGATCTTGACTTGATGATGAGATAACAATTAAGTTTCTATCGGATTCTCCCGGACGTTTTTTTTTTGGGTGGGAAATCATCAAATAACTTCTCCCGCCCACCCGTGTTCCCTCAGTTGCCTGTGTGCCAGGGGCCGCGGTATCTCTTTCGAACAACCCGCACCCCTGGCAGGCATCGGCCCTTGCGGACCCCACCGGGCTTGTCTGCTAGGATCTTTATATACTCATTTTGCCTCGTTTATGTTCATACATTAGTGGCCCTAGTGAGACCCGGACGTTACAGGTTAAATTGGGATAAGATCGGACTAGATGCAGCTGAATACCAGTATTTGACATAGACCGATGGCCTATCTCACCTCCACAACCCAATTACTAGGTAAGTTAGCATGATAACCCTTAGTACGACTGGTTGTCACTTGTCAGATTTTTGGGGTTCTGACGTCAGCACGTTCGTGCTAGCCTCACTTATATTGCTAAAACATCTCTAGGTTCAACATTTTGGGATAGACGTTGATAAATGACTCTTTCATCGGGGACGCCTCAGTTTTTATACAACGAAATAGGTTTATAAATATTTTGGTAAGCATTTGATGTTGATTGAATGGATGGTGTGGTGTTATAAAAAGTTTCTGAAAATCGTTTCTCTCCTGTGTTACTGATTAAATGTTCATTGACTCGTCTAAGGTCAACCATCATTTGAATGCAGTTGCTGTGGCCAAAATCTGCAAGATAGCAGCTTCATTGTTATCATTGACAAAGTATACAAATCTATAGAGGGTAGCAGGAACATTGACGCGCACCCTATGCTGTAACCATGTAACTAGTTATGATTCTGAAATGCCCAAAGTTTTCATACATTTAGACCACGTAAGTATTACTACACTTTTGTAGTGTACAAACAGCAGTTTTTTTAAATCATCATCTGCCTAAGGTTTTCCCAACTACATATGTTAGGGTTGGCTTCCAGTCTAACCGTATACAGCTGAATACCAGTATTTTACATGGAGCGACTGCCTATCTGACCTCCACAACCCAGTTACTGGGTAACACGATACCCCTTGGCAAGACGGGTTATAAGACTTTCGGGTTTTTGACGACCCGTAACGACTGTCAAAGATCCACACGAATGACAGCCGAGACCAACGGATTAACGTGCTTTCCGAGGCATAGAGGGGTCTTGGTATGTAAAGATGGTCACCCATCCACGGACCAACCGCGGCAAGCGTAGCTTAACCTGATCGATCGACCTGTGCGGCTATTATTGCTTAGCCACAAGCCCCTCAGCAGTTTTTTTTTTAATAACCGACGAAATATTTGGGGGTTCCAGAATCATTAGTGCTGAACCATGGTAACGGCTTCTGCGTTGATGTCCCTGCCACATAAATAAAAATTAAATGGTGTTCGTTGGTAAGCGCATCACTTGCGAACGGCTGGACCGATTAGGATATTTTATGTTTTAAAATGTTCGAATTAGGTTAATGCCGAAACGAATAACTCAAAATCGGATTTTGAAACTCGTTTTTTCTATGCGGTTTGGGGGTCTATCTGTACTGAAAAATAAATAAGACAAAGAAGCCCATTTAACAGTCTCCCAATAGGCTAATTATTTTGTTTTTGATCTGAGGGCTAGGCAATATCACATAGGGCTAATTTTTCAATAGTCAAATAACTTTTTTCTGAGGAATAAATTTTTTTTTTTTGTTGGGCATTTCGCAGTTGGCCTTGAGAGGCCGTGACTGCTCAACCGGGCTTTCCTGGGGCTGCCATTAAGAAACTAATCTTAACGCCTCCAGCCAGGGCTTACAAACTATGTTTTACATACTAAGCGACTGCACGCTGAGGGCACCCCCTGTGGGGTACGGACCTCGGCTCAGGGCGTCACTGATAGGGGGACAGCTATCACTATTGGGGACAGGCTGGATCAAAATATTGGCATTATTATTGGTCGGGGAATTTAAAGCTACTGGCTCAGCTGCGGCGCGGGCTGGCGCTTCAACGAGCAAGGGTCGGTCGGGAGGAATAAATATGTCGGTTTGATGGCTTTTGTAGGAGAAAATATGTCAAACAGTCAATTAAAAAAAGAAATATAATATAAAATAAATGAAATGACTATGTTCTTCAGATAAAAAAATTCTGACCATTAAAAATCAGCCGTTAGATAAATTAATTATATTCCTGAAATGTGATCTTATATCCATGGAGATATTGACACTGTCCAAAATTCTATTCCGTAAATCTTCGGTTCTATTGAAACATTTTTTTTTTTTTACTTTTCTTCCTCCTTACACGTCAGAAACAAAAACTGGCCACCAAAAGACCGACCGTACCGACGGATTAATGAGACCTCTAAGTCTCGAATGACGTGAAATCCCGACCCTAATCAAATACTGATCAAACAAACTTTCCTTGAGTTAGCTACTAATCACAGACATCGGGCTCTACTAATTTCAACTGTATGTTTATGGATTAAAGGTTGAATTTTAATTGTTTTTCCCCAAAACGACGACTTAATTTAAGTTAAACGGTTAAAAAATACGCTTTTATTGGGATTTTTCTACTTGATATCAGGAGGGAAATTGCTAATTTTGGTCTTAAAATGATTATGACCGCCTTTTCTTTATTCTACTTAGCGAAATCTTTTTCTTAGATACTTTGTTGGCAGAACTCATTGTAGGAACCACTTTACTCAAATAAACATTTTTCTTCATTATTATGTTTATTGCTATGTAAAAACTGTTACTTTATTTTATACGACTTTTTGAATGATACTTTTGCATCCTAATTTAATTGTAATATTTAATACTTTGAAATCTGTCTTAACATTAATTAGACAATATTTTTAACTGACATGTCTCTTATTTAATTGTACTGATATTAATTCGTAATTATTTATTAAATAGTATCAATATAATACCTAATATTTTAATTTAGTACTGTAATAATTTTAATTTTGTATGTACCTGATATTTGCGCGCCCCACGTGGCAGCATATTATTATGATGAGACCATTTATTAATTTAAGACCATGTAATATACCATGTTCGGACAAATAAATGAATTTGAATTTATTGCCTTTACGGGCTCGTGGCTAACAACAGCCACACGAATCGATTGAAGGTAAAGCTAGCTTACTGCGGTCAGTTCATGGATGGGTGTCCCTGCATCGGAAAGCACGTTAAGTCGTTGGTCCCGGCTGACATTTGTAAATCTTTGACAGACGTTATGGGTAGTTAGAAGCCCAACAGTCTGACAACAAGTCCTCCTATGGGCATCGTGTTCTCCAGTAACTGGGTTGTGGAGGTCAGATAGCAGATAGGCAGTCGCTCCATGGAAAATACTGATATTCAACTGCAACTGGTTAGACTGGAATTTGACCCCAACATAATTGGGCAAAAACTAGCCAGTATCCTAATTGCGTAACTCACGATTCATCATAATTTATTTCGTTGTCAGATGGCTAAACCATTGCTTCCTATGTTCGAAAAATGTGTCTCCTCAACAACGTAAATAACGCAGTGAATATTGTTGAACTGTCAAAATGAAACCGATTATGATTGATCGCGTGTTACGCAATTAGGGTGCAGATTGTTTTTTGTTTTGTTAACATAACTCATTAGTGGAACTGCTTTGATAAAATAAAGATTTACTTTAAGTTTGTTACGTTTATAACTAAGGTACATATTTTATAAGTATATTATATTTTGAGCATAGTAGGAACCTATTCATAAAAAGATAGAAGATTTATATGAGAATTTTTTGATTTCCGATATATTTACTACGCGTGCGCGTCGTTAGAATACACATACAACAGTCGCTTGGGAAAAGATGCCCAATTAACTAAGAAACCGACTTATGTATGTAAAAAATTGGAACCGACCTCCTTTAGGAAGCAAGTTTAGGAAAGTACATAGTTAGAATAAAGCGATTAACAGCCAGTTGTAGAAACGAAGTTTAACTTTTTAATTCGTCATTAAATACTAATCTTCCATTAAGTTGTTGCAGATAGCAACATTTGACTCGATATTATGGTTCTCTAATTTTAAATAATGAAGTGTCAAATGAGGCAATGTGTCACAGTTGTTTTTTTTCACAATACAAGCGCCATTAGCGCCTTAAAGTTGTTACTAATGAAATCTTTAGCGTTAATGATCCATTAGGTAATGTGGCATTAATTTTTGTCTGTGCAACTGGGTGTATTTTATTAAGAACCTAGTACGTACTTGTTGAAAGGTTTACAATGTGCATCCATATCTAAAAACACTGTAATTTAAAAACATTAGAAAAGCCAATTATGTTTAAAAGAGTAACCGTGGAGTTTCTTGTCGGCTCTAGCTTTTGACGTTTCATAAGAGGCCATGTAGGTTTTTATGAAATAAACTATTTTGATTTTGTCATCATCAACAAATGTACTAACTTTGATACAACACCAACAAAGGGGAAATTATAACCCTGTTGGAGGGACGGTCAATATAGTGCCTAACGTCTGTCAGCTGATCATGACCCTGACTGTCAGCTGCCAGCCACAGTAAAAAGGGTTCGTGTGTAAGAGTTAAAAATATCCTTGTTCCCCGTACTACGGTAGCTAAGTAGATACTTCTGTCTGTGACAGTTCGTTGCTTTTAGTCATTGTTGATTCTCTAGGATAGAAGTGTAATATTCAATTTAGTTAATGTTTAACATCTGCTTTATAAATGTCGCATGTTACATTTTTATGAATGAATGTCTTTATTTGCCCGAAACACGGTACCAGACGCCAGCACGTCAAACTACCCCAAACTGTCAAATTTCTTTGATAGATTTTCAACTCTATCATATGTATAAGGTTCATGTTCAATTGGGAAAATTTTACAGTTTGGGGTCGCTTGATGTGTTGGCGTCTGTACATAAAGGATATTATTTAAATACATATTTGGTTCAGCAAGTTTTGCCGCCACAGCGGCATGCAAAGACAATCTAAAATTAATAATAACACAAACAATTCAATTAAAAAATGGACATAATACAAATCATATTAAACATTAAATAACAATAAATCAGTGTCTATACTTTGATGCAAGGTCATAAGTATAAAATTTACAAGATTTTTTATGAAAAAACTCATTATGAGATTAATAACATTCATACAACAACAACTTTCTTAACTTTTTCTTTTTTCACTTTTTTTCTTTAGTTTATTGCTTAAACAACTGAAACGGTAACTGAAAAATTGTGTGGAAATTGGTTGTCATGTGAAACAGAGGAATGAGGAAAATGTCGTGAGGACAGTCTTGAGTGTAAATGTCATGTACAACTCGTAAGTTGCGACCGTTACTGAGCCACCACTGCTCTTGTACGCTATGCATAAAAGCAGCAGCAAAGCAGCAGCAGCAAAAAAGTAAAAAGCAGCATAAAAGCAGCATAGCAGCAGCATAAAAGTATTTAGAAAAGACTGCTTTTTCCATTTAAGCTAAAAAAGAATATGGTTACTTGCAAGAGTGGGATCACATCAAACCTCACGCTTGTCAGTCAATGAATAAAGGATGATTTATGCTAGTGTCAGCCCGGTTAGAAGCGTGGATGCATGATGCTACGTACCTATATTTTAAAAGTAGGTTATTTATTATAAAATGATAGTATGTGGCGTCTATGTGTTGTCTGGTTTGAAGGGCCGATGTGCTGATGTAATAATAGTTACTTGATATTTCATCTTTGTCTCTGAAATCACAACTTCGGCATTGGTGCCGATTCTTTTATTCAATGAAAATTATTGATATTGGAAGCACCTTAAGTGTGTTACTTACGCAAACACCCACCTGTAGACAACACTAGAAGGAAATAAGAAAGAAAGATTGTTTGTTTTGCACAAATAAGACGCAGTTACAATGATATTTTTTTATTGAGGAACACTGACCCAAGTCACAGGAGTACACCAAGTTTGTATGTTGGAAATTAAACCTCTTACTAATAAACACAGTTTAAACCTATGAAAATTGTATGGTTATTACTTTGTTATTCCTGGTATAACTTTTTTCCGTGTTTATCAGTAGGAGGAGTAATGTCTGTAACAATGCGGTTTCTCTCTTTTGAAATAAAGAATTTGTTTGATATTACGCCTCTCTCGCGCCTCCACACAGATTACGCCTCTCTCGCGTCGTGTTTTCACACCGTCTTCTTCAAGCAATGAAGATATCTACTAGATAGGTACAAATATACTTCCCTTCAAAAAACTCATAATAACACATACTTCCCTACATTTCACTTTTACCCGAAACTCTCTCCATATTACGATACGGACGTTGTTCGGGTAGAAATTGAACATAAAAAACTATTTATTGTCCCATAAATCTGGCAAAGTTTGAGTAACACCCACGCGGGGGGTGTGTGAATGGAGTCTGCGAGTTTCTATGCCGATCGTAAATTGTTTTACGTTCCTTCATATGAAAGGAGTTTTGTATACGTTTGTGATTACAGTGTTTGGAAATAATGAATTTATTAATGACATATCAAACCCAAACCTACAAACAATAAAGTTCATACATCTTTCCTCAATCTTTCAGGTGCTATCTCTGATATCTAAAACTGTAACTTCTCTATTTTAGATACAATGAATGAGCCCAACCAAGCTACCAATGAATTACTAAATATAATCTCCCCCATATTTAAAAAAAAATACTATTCATAGAACAATCCCATGCAAACAAAGTATTATAAAGCCTTGGATAACTACAGATATTTTGATATGCATACGTAATAGGGACAGAATGCACTATAACACAAGTAAAAAACCGAATTACCAGATCTTTAAATTAACCTATTTACGATATCGCAACTTCTGCAAAGATTTATTAAAAAGGACAAGATCGGACTAAGTATGAAGAAAAGGAATTTCAAAAATCTAAAAATAATCCTAAAAAAATGTGGGAAACTATCCGCAGTGTAACTGATACCAAAAGCGTGCGCTCGATACCGATATAACTCCTATCAATTGACAACTAACCCACTAAGTCCGTCAATAAAGTTAACACGTTCTTTGCAAACGTTGGTATAAATCTTGCAAACAATTTACCTAATTTAAATTGCCCTTAGTCGGTCGACACCCACCAACAAAATACAGCCAACTCAATGGCTCTTCTGGAAACAGACGAAGAAGAGGTTAATTCATTTATAAACAGCCTCCAAATTGACAGTGCTACGGGCTGGGACGGCATCCCACTAAACAAATCCCAACATACAAATTGGATGACAGAAACAGGGTCACAAACTATCGGCCAATTTCAGTCTTTCTAGCAATCTCCAAAATTCTGGAAAGAATAATGTACAAATGCCTTGATAACTACCTAAATGAACACAAAGTTATCTCCCAAAATCAGTTCGGTTTCAGACGCGGATTATCCACAGAGGACGCGGTGTAATTTTTACTGGATTTTGTTATTGACGTAATCTTCCTAGACTTTTCGAAAGCATTCGATACAGTGTCTGTTCCTCTACTTCTTTCTAAACTTGAATCCATCGGAGTGCGAAGCATCGCTCACGACTTATTTAAAAACTTTCTTACTGATAGGATGCAGTGCGTTAAGGTAGGGGAGTACATTAGCTAAGCAAACCCTGTGATTGTCGGAGTCCCACAAGGAAGTTTTCTTAGTCCTCTCGTTTTTCCGATCTAGGTCAACGAACTCTGTCAGCTATCCCCTTCATCCACAAAAATAATAGCCTACGCGGATGACACGGCAATTCTATCTTATAACCGTGATTGGGCCTCAGCTAAAGAGACAGCTGAAAAGTAGCTAGGTGAAATGATGTTATGGCTGGAGCAAGACAGTCTCATACTAAATGTTGCAAAAACGACCTTTATCACCTTTGGTTCAAGATGTTCCACCCTACCACAAGTCGGTTCACTAATATTAAAGCCCACTCATGTTCCAACTCGCTCCCCCTTTGCACATGCCGTGCTGTAACCAGAGAATCAGTGGTACAATATCTTGTCCTTCAATTAGATGCCTGCCTATCCTGTAAAATACACATACAAACAATCTCCGCACGATTACGAAAACTTATTTTTCTATTTAAGAAGCTAAGGGCAAACAGCGAAATCCTTAATATTGTATATTTGGCACTAGCCGAAACAGTACTGAACTATTGCATCACTGCCTGGGGAGGAGCCGCCAAGACCGACATCATACAGATGGAATGAGCCCAGAGAGCCATCATTAAGGTAATTCTAAAAAGATCCTTTAGATTCTCAACATGGCAACTTCAAAACACCAACAATTCGACAACTGTACATACTACGCGTAGTCTTGCGAAAATACGTAACCCTTCCATACAGCGTAAAATAACAGCCCGACAGTAAGAAGTAGACCCAAACCGACTTGACCCACAACACATACAAAAACTACATTCGCTAGACGCCACTACCCCTACCTAAGAACCTTTATATACAATAAAATACATCAAAAACATAGCATACATACCCTAAACAGACAAAAATGTAAAAAAAATACTACAGAATTCTTTCTCACCCTAGATTATGATGAAACAGAAGCACTGATGAAACCCCTATACAAATAAATAACTATTCGTATCACGAACACTTACACACTCACAGACACCCCAAATCACTTTCTCTCTTTACACACACACGGCACACACTCATACACACATCACACATCAGTGACATCACACACTCATACACTTTCCCCATTACACCACATCACACGCGCTTACTCACACACTTATTGCTGCTGTTACATGTCTTAGCTTCCCTAATCTTGAAAAATAAACTTAGCAAACGAATGGATGGCTATAACATAGGATTTTCCTAGCATCGGGGATCTTATTTACAAAAATAGTTCACAAATGTAATGTAACAATAACGTAACATGCATTGTATTTCTTCTTTTTGCTAAATAAAAATGCATCAAGTTTGTTGCACCGCCCCAAATAATGGCAGGATACATAATTGGTGTATAATGTTCCCACGATGACCTTGTGAAGGGTATGACCTTGTAAAAGCGATGACCTTGTGAGGGCGATGACCTTGTGAAGGCCGCAGGAATCCACTGGATGTGGGAAGCACAAGACCGGTCGAACTGGAGGAGCCTGGGGGAGGCCTATGTCCAGCAGTGGACGTCTCTCGGCTGAAATGATGATGATGATGAATGTTCCCACTGCTGCTATAAAGTTCTCCTCTCTGTGAGACTGTGTTGGCCGTAATTCACCACTCGGGCCCAGTGTGGTTGGTGGATGTTCACATGTCTTAGAATTGACATGCCGGTTTCTTTACGATATTTTGCTTCGCAGTTTTAAGAGCAGTGGTGATGAAATCAAATACACAAAGTTTATTTCCTTCCTGGGTTCGAACTCATGACCTTATGACTTATTAGTTTTAGTTCTCCCTAAATTGGTATCGAAACTAGAAGAATCATAAGTGTAAATGAAATGCAATGTATTTCCTCAAAATACCAATGCAGGTAAATTGTCTTCACATGATATGAGCAAGATTACGTCTGGACTTTAAAAGAGTCTTTAACCCTTGAGTTTGTTTCCCCATTTCTTCTCAGGGGTAGTCAGATAGGAAATGTCGACTCAATCTAGCTTTTTTTTTTAAATAATATGACATGTAAAGTGATTAAGATATCCTATTTACAGAATAAACAATCTCAGTTCACAGAAACCCCATGCATGACCCAAATGATGCAAGAACCGAGAGTTCAATTTAGGTTGGGCATAGATCGCAGGCTCGATTTCCGCACCGGAACTGATACGAGCACACGTGTAGACTTCGATCCGAACGGTTTTAAACCTCGATGTTTTCGAATGTCAGTCCTTTTTCGTGAATATTCGAAACTTTTGAGTCGAATTAACTTATAGGTGGCAGGAACATCGACGCGCGTACTGAAAGAATGAATTCAGCACATGATTCGAGACCCCGGCGTAGAATTTTTTGTCGATTCCTACGCGGTCCAAATATATGGAACTGCACCAAAAACTCAACGCAAGGGTTTCAAACTCATGTACGTAATCCATAGTAACCAGTTGTGTTTCGATGTCTCTGACACAGTCTATAAAAATTAAGCATGATGTGTTTTGACACAAATTGGAAATGCTATATACCGCTATAAAATAGTAATAGTAATTTATTTCCAAACTTCAGTAGGTACCAGTGAGGTCTCGACCCCTGAACTAGCACATCATGTATGACAGGGGTCGAGGTCTCTCCAGTAACATGGATCAGCATGAGAAAGTTTAGACTATTACAATGCACACTTAATTTTAACATTAATTAAAAGTTAAATAAAAATACTCTACTTATTAATACTGATATTTTCCAGAAATAACCTACTATTCACTCTTGTGTCGGACGGTAAAGAATGAGAGGAATTGACTAACACTGACACAGAATGAAAGAAAACATTGTGACGAAACTTGGACTCAAATGTAATTAATATAGGTATGATTATTTTCTTTTTTATATACCTGTACATATTATTATTTTAAGACCAGTAGTTTTTAAATTATATAAATATCTATAAAAATAAAAATTGCCTGTTTATGTATGTGAGATTTAAATGTTTAAAATCGCACCCACAAGTACAGGATTAAAAAAAATACCCATTTATGAAAAAAAAGTGTAGGCAAGTCTGGAATTGCTTAATTGCCTCGAACCGTCGTGGTGATGAATGATTAAGCCTTTTCTGTGTGGGGCGAAGCCGTCACCCTACAGTGGGTTGATAACAGGCTGGTAGGTATTATATTATTATTAAAAAAACAAATGTCCATTATTAGAAATATATTCATCATCAATACGACAAAGCAAATAAATGAAAGGTCAACGCATTCCGCGTTCCGTGTGTTGCCGGACGTAAGGGATAGCAGTATCCCTTGTTTTCCCGTGGGTGTCGTAGAAGGCGACTAAGGGACTTACTAGAGAATGGGCAGCAGCGTTCTCTATGCATTTCACCACCATACTGGCGATTATGGCAAACCACCTCTTTTTGAGGGAGGCCTATGTCTAGCAGCGGACGTCTTTCGGCTGAAATGATGATAATGATTCCGCGTGAATGCATTTGTTTTGACATTTCCTTCAACAATGCCAACATTCTTATCGGTCCTTCACTACAACCGACATAAAGCCTTAACGCCATACATTCCACGTTTTATATCCGAGGACCCTGGTTAAATTTCTCATTTGGTGACAGAGCAGTGCAGACCAGAGCAGTGGTGGCCCTGCTGCTCTTAAAACGGCGAAGGAAAACATCGTAAGAGAACCGGCCTGTCCTTGAACCAAAAATTCGAAGACATGTGACATCTACCAATCCGCACTGGGCCCGCGTGGTGGATTACGGCCCAATCCCTCTCACAGAGCGGAGGCCTGTATCGCAGCACTGGGAACGTTATTAGACTGATTATGATGACCGTACAATACTGTGTACAGTAAGTACCTTGTATTCTACGGTATATGTTCTGCATTTTCTTCTCCATTTCATGTGCGACGTGGCACGTGACGCTATTAAGTGATTAGACGTAATTCTGGTGAACGTACATTGTTAATAGAAAGGTAGGTAATTCATCAACAATACGGCAAAACAATGAATGAACGGTCAAAGCATTCGGCATAAATAACATATTTCGTCCAACAATGCCAACATTCTCATCGTTCTCTCACTACGCCCGACACAAAGCCTAAACGCCAGACATTCCACGTTTTATTTCTCCAATTAGTTCTACGACACTAAACCCTAGTCTACATTAGCCCTTCCGAATAAAGTTGAGGTCATAAAGTTGTTATTAACCATTCGCATGGACGTTGTCCATTAGAGACATGACAGATGTTTGTAGGGTTAACGCTGCGTAACGCACTTCAGCTACAGAATCACGTCTCAATATTGTAAAGATTTTATATTGCGTAATTCTGTTAGGGGTCCAATTTAATCTACGCATTGTAGCGGTATGCTCAATACATGAATGATAACAATACACGGTAAGAGCCATTGAATTCAGTAAGTACATGTGTGTTGTACGTGTGTGTTGAAATGTTACGTCGGTAATTTAAAAAAAATATACAGTTCCATACATTTTCAATACAGTACAGCGGTGTATTGGACTTTTCTATTTTTTATTTATTTGTTTTATTCACGAAAAGTTACATAGAAAAATACATAAATCTTCTGCCAAACTGCTGTACAGTTTGTCGGCTATAAAACAGCAGATTTTTTTTTAGTAACCGTCAAAAAGTGTCTACGGTAAAATCATATTGTGCTGAATTGGTTTGCTGGAATGGTTACATATTGCGCGTTGATGTCCTTGCAAGATGTTCTATTTTTGTTCAAACAAGTGTTTAATACTTTTTTTTTATTATCACTATATGGGCCTGCTCTTGACCTCGATCACGCCTGATGGAAAGCGATTGATGAGGTCCATGATGGATCGAGCGTGCCCAGAAAATGCCTGTCCACTCTTGTTTTGAAGGTGGACATTCTGTTCACTACCCAAAGTATAAAATAAAACAGTTATATTAAAATTATAAATGTTAAAACAAAAATAGTCGTTATTATTTGTTACTTTTATGCTGCAATACGTGAAGTTTGATTGTATTTTTCTACAATGACCCGTGCACAACTAGCTTTCAGCTTCGCACTTGACGCTTACCTGTACCGCTAGTCTGTGCCACCCCTAAGGGCAAAGGTGAGTGGACAAAGGCATTTCTCGTTTATCTGCACTTGACTGTACGACTTTATTGTGAGAGGGAAAGACGAAATGCGTCCTTCAAAGGTAAGTAAAATGACCAGTGCTTGGTAGTTATTTTTACACCTTTGTAGCATGCAATTTGTTGAACTAATTTATGTTACTTTCAACTCTGTTCCTGGATGTATTGAGCAGTTTTCTTGTGTGAGGTATACATACAAGGTGACCACGAAATCGACGCACAACCATAGATTCGGTTTGTAAATTCTTACCGCCCTAATTATTGTAGGTACATAACATTAAAATATAAGCACTACCCACGGGGAGGAGACTTGGTGTCCTGAAATACAGACTTCACATCTAGTTTGGGCACCATTCATAATTTGTATTGAGTTACTTACATAATTTGTAATAATACCTCTCTAATTTACCTATACAAGGTGAATTTTTTGTCACCGTTAAAAATTTTCAGGTTGATAGTACCCGTGAAATTGAACAACTTTCTCCAAGGAACATGGGTCGAAATAAGGAAAAAAATAATCGGACCTCCCATGCAAAAGTTAATAGTTAGCTGTTCGATTTCTATTTCATGAGTGGTTTAATGGGATTAAATGCACTCAGTGGGTTCTATTCATAATTTTAATGAATATAATTCTGTGAAGCCAGATTTGTTACGAGAGCAGTGGTGGCTCAGTAGTAACGGCCCTTGATTTACGAGATATAGGTCGTAAGTTCGAACCCAGACAGGCTATCAAAATGGTGAAGGAAAACATCGTGAGGAAACCGGCATGTCCTAGAACCAAAAATTCGAAGACATGTGACATCTACCAACCCGCACTGGGCCCGCGTGGTGGATGGTGGTGGCCCACTCCCTCTCACAGAGAGGAGGCCTGTGTCCCAGCAGTGGGAACATTATAGGCTGATTATAATTATGATTATGATGATATTTGTTACGCTCGGGAATAATATCTTAATCAACATACAGCGACTATGATCTGCAAATTGCAAAAAAACCGGAAGACAATTTGAATTGCGCGGATTAACTTTGAGCTTCCACCTTAAGTACGTACATAATTTATGAAGTGGGCACATTATACATAACGAAATTTCATCATCTTTGGGGTCAAAACAATGCGATAGCAGCAATCGCGGTTGATTTGCTGTCAATTTTTAATAGTTCTGGTGTCTGTCTCCGAAACGCATCATCAGATCTATATGAAATTTGAATGGGACCATTTCAAAATAAACCTCTTTCGAACAAAAAAGAATTTTGCATATCCGTCTATATATGACGGAGTTATGCCCGAACATACATAAAATAAATAAAAAAAGCATGTCGAATTGATAACCTCCTTCTTTATGAAGTCATTTATAAGTTATGTGGATATCGATTATCATGGTATAGGCATATGATACAGAGACATGAGGAAAATCCTCCTACCACTCGTAACCGTTGAAGAGTTGTACCTTCCTTCATCAGCTCAGCGTCATGAGATGATGATGACCATACGCAAATGTCTCAATAGCTTTATAAAATATATGAAAAACATTGTTAGTACCTATAACATTTGAGGGTTGCTCTCGATTTCCCTGGGATTCCATCAACAAGATCTGACTGACTTGGTGCCAATATAACCACCTCAGGAGTATACTCTTTCAAGTAAAAAAAGAATTTTAAGAATCGGTCTACAAATCGGTGAACGTACATAAAAAAAATATACATATAGTTGAACGTAGAACCACCTCTTTTTTTGAAGTCGGTTAAAAATTAAAGTTGCGCGTTGTTTTACATAATTCAAACGCGAGTTGTGATAACAAACAAAACAATACACGTTATGTTTGTACACGCCACGTTGCCGGATACACGCGAACTTTTGTTTTACTCAATTTTAGTTTTGCAAAAAGAAGTACAGAAGTTCCAGTCCTAATTACAGTAACCCTTCGGTACATTCATAGCGACGCGGAGGAAATTTTAGACACCATATTTATTTTATAAATACAATAATTTTAGTTAAGTTAGGTTAGTACTGATTGTTATGCTTTCACGCAAAAACGGCTGAACTGATTTGGGTATCAAAATCAAAATCAAAAGTCATTTGTTCAAACTAGGCTGGTGTCAGCACTTTTTGAACGTGAAAATTACATAATTCTCCTAAAACGCCCGCCCTTCATCACTTCCTAGTGCTTTAGCTGGGAAGAAGAAGTGGCGACACAAACTCCTCAGCAGCACAACTAGTTGTTATGTTAGAAGTACTTGATTCTATACAATGTACGTAACTAACATTACGAAACACAAAATTAAAATATTTGCCATTTGTCAGCTAGCACACGCCAATATACCAAAAAATCATTAAAAAATTTACTCAAGAAGAAATAAATAATAAAAACAAAAACATAAACAGAACTTAAAACCTCCAGGCATAAAGGGCGTGCCCGCTTACGTCTACAATGTGACATTATGTTCACATAGTTGTAGCTAGAAGTAACAAATGTTAAACTAGGACTTTCGGACTAAAACAAATAAACATTTAAAATTATTATCAATAACAAAAACATGATCAGCAATACGACCAGACACCACAAGAAGCAACCGTTCACAAGCATAACGCAAAGATCAGCCATATTTGAGGGAAAGAGGCAACCCGACCCCCGACGCTACCCAAGCAGTGACATCTAAGGGAGCATGACGAATGTGATGCCGGTTGCTCAGGCAAGAATAATATGATCAATTGTCGAGGTCGCTAGTTAACTACATCTTGCAATACAACTCATTATTAAAAAAAAAACATTGTAATGAGTAGATTATGTCAGCAGTATATGAAAATAAAAATGAATTTATACAGTCAAATAAACACAAACACTTATGTTAGTATAAATATAACCTGTCAGTAGGCAAGCAAATTCTGGTGAAAGAATACAAACATTATCTTGAGTTAATCACAGTGACCAACTATTTTTATCGTTAGGTAGTCGTTGATAGAATAGTATGCCTTTGCACAAACGTTACATTTTACTTTAGCTTTAAACGCATTAAAATTCAAATCTAGCAGAGAAGAGAGAAGCTTGTTATATATAAGGTTATACCAAGACCAACAAATGAGTTATGAACCTTATGACGCCGGTGAAAGGAAGTAGGTAGTCTGTCCTTATTTCTAGCATTATTATTATGAATATCACTGTTTGTACAAGTGTATATTTTGCCTAATATATAAGATGTTGACCAAGATGAATTGCGATGCCACGGTGAGTATACCAATTTCTTTAAAAAGTTCTCTAAGAAAAACTCTAGCACCTAGTTGATAAATTGCTTGAACAGCTCGTTTTTGAAGAACAAAAATATTTTGAATATCCGCGGCTTTGCCCCACAGTAGAATGCAGTAAGACATAACGCTATAAAAATAACTAAAATAGACTAACCACGCTGTATCAAAATCAGTGTATTGTCTTACTTTCCTGACGGCGTAGGTGGCCGTACTGAGCCTTCCAGCTAGGCTTGATATATGTGAACGCCACTGAAGTTTGGCATCTATTGTTATGCCTAGAAAAACTGCCGAGTCTACAGTTTCATGTACCTCATTATCTATGACGATAATCGGTCCTAGATTCCTTAAATTCGGTAAGGCAAACTTTATACATTTCGTTTTCTTGCCATTGAGAACTAGGTTATTTGTGGTAAACCAATGGTTACGCCATTATGACTGTACTGTTTACATCGTCAAAATCTTGTCTTTAGCGATAGGAAAGTAGAATATATTCTTTAAAGATAAGAGAGGTATCATCAGCAAACAGTACAATGTCACAGATACCCTTTAAATAGAATGGTATGTCATTAATATACACTAAGAACAAGAATGGACCCAGTATTGAGCCTTGAGATACACCTAACTGAACTGGTAGCCCGGAGGATGTTACACCATTAACATCTACACATCGGTGCTTATTTTGCAAATAAAAACTTATTACGTTGAGTGCTTCGTTTTGAACACTGTAATGACGTAGTTTACGCAAAAACGTGTCATGGTGCACGGAATCAAAGGCTTTGGAGAGATCATATAAAACTCCAATAGCATTTGGCGAGTTCACCCATGCGTCAAAAATTGGTTTCAGCACAGCAACACCCGCATCGGTACTCGAACGACCTTTTGTAAAGCCATATTGTTCATCGTGATGGAGGCTATTTAAGTTAAAATGTCTTAGCAACTGCTTGAGTATCAGCTTTTCAAATATTTCACAATAGCACACAAATATTTTATAACCCGGTTTAAGAAAAAGCTCATTTTTATCCCGGTATTACGTTCCCGTAGGATATAATTTCCGGCCTCTATGCGGGTGATCCCGCTGGCAAGAGCCTATCTGAATAAATATGAACACAAAAATAGTAACCTAACTAATAACTTTTTGAACACTTTTCAAATAGTGTTTTTTTTTTTTTTTGAGGATGGGAAATCATCAAATAACTTCTCCCGCTCTGGGTGGAGCAGGAGGGCGTGTCAGACTTTTACTGACTAAAACCCACCCGTGTTCCCTCAGTTGCCTGTGTGCCAGGGGCGACGGTATCTTTTTCGAACAACCCGCACCCCTGGCAGGCATCGGCCCTTGCAGACCCCACCCTTTGGTGCTGACATCTCTTTGAGGCGCGCGTGGAACACAACGCGCCGTCGACCCGGGCTTGGTCCTTACCGGACAGCGAGCTACCCATTACTCGCCGTCCGCAAGCCCGCGCCTACGGTGGCCGGGAATCAGCCTGGGATTCCCGACGCCCAGGGCTTCTCCCGCGGCGACTACGGCCGTGAGGGCGCATATACTGCCTCTCCCTCACGTGCGCCGCCTCCCTCTTCGCGAGCATTACTGCTTCGCAGAAGGAGGTGACGGCTAACCATTCACTCTCGCTCCGTACCATGGCCTGCACCAGGGCCGGACGCGAGAGATCGCCGCCGCCGATCGCCTCCACGAGGACACGGCGGTGCTCCGCCCAAGCTGGGCAGACCGCCACCGTATGCTCCACCGTGTCCTCAGGGCGATCTTCGCAATGGAAACACCCGGGCGTTTCCTCCCGCCTTATACGAAACAGGAACCTCCCGAAACAACCGTGTCCGGTGAGGACCTGCGTCAGGCGGAAGGTGAGGACGCCATGCCGCCTCTCAAGCCACTCCTCAAAGAGGGGACTTACCGCCGCTATCGTGGCGTGCCCAGCACTGGGTTGCAACAATCGCACTCTCCATGTCGCCATGAGATCCCGCCGGAGCTCTGTCCGCTGCACCTCGATTTCTCGCGGCAGCGGAGTAACGCCCCGGCGTTTGGCCTCCTCGCGCCACTCCCAGATATGCGCGAGGACCTTTGCCTCCAGATCCCATGGCGGTAATCCGGCATTTCAAATAGTGTTTACTGTGCATTTTTCTTGTGTGCCCGGTTACAGACGCAAATAGCCCAACCTGGTAAAAGCCAAATCTGTCAGTTAAACCGTGAAAAACTTATACGATTGCTTCAGTTGTACGTTATTTGTGCAGTTTTTTCATATTCTGTTATATTCATAGTATCCGTATTTACCCCGTCTGCTTAAATTGGGTATGCGGTAGATCCATAGGTATGTATTTAATGTGGATGCATGGTTTTTCTTGAAAAAAGTTCTAATTGCTATTGTTCATCTCTGACATTTTTTACCAAAGTATTGTCTTACTTGTATGCTTTTCAATAAGTAATGTTTAATTTTTAATATATTCAGACTAATTTATAGGGTTTTTTTCTGAACTATCCGGGATCACCCCACTTTCATCTACCTAGTAGATAAGTAACTCGGGTTGGACAGTATATTTCTCCTAAGAATCACTAAATTGTTTGTTACAACTATGTATATATTATCCGTGGTTGTAGTGAGGTGACCTTCTATACTTATTTCTATTATACCCTTCAAAGCTGTATACCGGTGATATGTGCGAACATGTCGGAACCGGGCTGGAAATTATTTTACCTTTGAACGTGTTAGAAATATTAACTTGACTTCGTGTGTAATTAAGATGTTTTTGTTGTGTTGATTTACGTGACTTTCAAATGGAAGTTCGATAAGTAATCAATTAACGACTCTTTGAAGAATAATACAAGCAGTCTTACAAAGGTTATACCTATCCTATTTATTACCTAGTGACTCACTGGGTTGTAGAAGTCAGATAGGTAGTCCCTCCATTTGAAATACTGACATTCTACTACATCCGGTTAGACTGGAAGCCAACCCCAACATAGTTCTGAAAAGTTTAGGCTGATTTATTTTTTAACCGACTTCAAAAAGGAGGAGGTTATCAATTCGTCGGAACCTTTATTTTTTATTTTTTTTGTTCCCCGATTACTCGAAGATGGCTGGACTGATTTGGATTTTGTTTTTTTTGTTTGATAGGGTATACTTCCCAGATGGTCCCATGATCATCAAGTCAGGATCTGATGATGGGATCCTGGAGAAATAGAGAGAACTCTTCAAATTTTATAGGCACACGAAGCGATTTAGCTAGTTTTTGGAAGAGTACTTTCTCGTAGTGGTCTCATTTCAATTTGGTGAAGATCTGATGAAGAACTTTGGAGGTAGGTAACGGAACTCCTCAATAAATGATAGCAAATGGACTGGGATTGCTGAAATCTCATGTCTGTCTATTGCTTACACCACTTCATAACATAACATCACGCCGGTATGCTGTGAAGGGGTAAGCACATGTGAACCACTAAAAAGTGAAAAATAAAAACTTTTTCCAAAAAAAAAACAACCGACTTCCAAAAAAACACTACAAAGTGAAAAATAACTTTAATTTCGGAAGGCGGTGACAAAAAATTCAAATACAGCTCCAAAGACACCGACTTCCGAAATTAAAGTTATTTTTCACTTTGTAGTGTTTTTTTGGAAGTCGGTTGTTTTTTTTTTGGAAAAAGTTTTTGTAGAACTCATTGTTAGCACCAGTGACTCACTGGCTTGTGGAAGACAGACAGGCAGTCGCTGCATGTAAAACAATAGTATTCAGCTGTATCTGTTTTGACTATAAGCCGACGTCAACACAGTTTTTGTACGGTATTTTACATGTAGCGACTGCTTATCTGAACCCAGTAACTGGATAACACAATATCTCTTGGTAAGACTGGTTGTCAGATTTTTGGGCTTTTGACTGCCTGTAACGACTGTCAAAGATTTACGCTTGACAGCCGGAACCAACGGCTTTTTTAGCCACGAGCCCAATATCCTAAACCTCATTCTGTCGCTATGATCCCAATAGGGTATTACAGCAATTTTTGAAAAGTGTCTTAAATAGATTCTAAAATGCTAATAAACCACTAAGAAAACTATTTTTTAATTATTTAATCGATTAGTGCAATAAAAATGCATTTAAATTTTACATTTTCATATTTCGCGCGTAATTTGACGAAAACGCTGGACGCGGTGGACGCCATATTGGTCTGTGGGTATGACATCAGTTTGCTGTGTAAACAAATGCGCTGATATTTTTATGATAAAAGTTTGTAATAAAATAAAATGAGTTATTATTCTACTTAACGTTGGTTTGCTATTCCTGAATGAAAGATATTATTTCTTTAAAAATTACTGTGGTTACGAAAATAATAAAACTACAAAGTTGTTTAGTTGATTCGGTTATTCAGCGATATGATGTAATAACATGGCGGCTACTATTTCATGGTGTTCAAAAACAGATTAAAAAAGACTAAAATCTTTGAATTGAATTTTAAAATGTATTTTGTTATTTCATGAAATAAAACTAAAATTTTCAGACTGTTTTTTGCCTAAGCTATCTCAATAATATATTTATGTCTTTCTTTTCCATACATTCTCTTTTAGCCACACTACGGTCAACGTCAATGCCCAAAATCGCAATAAACAACGCGGTAAACATTCTGATAATTAAAGCGATAAATTCAGTGGCCACACTTAACCGCCACCCGAGTTATCGCCTAACGTCAAACGGCAATGTGAATGCTGTTGTAAAATTATCGCGATAAGTTGTGGCTACACCTACGGTTACGTCCATCATCGCGATAATTAGCGGCGTTTCTCGTAGGTGTGGCCGCGGCATGAGTCGTCATCTCGATAGTCAACCCCTTTCTGACCATACCTTCATTCACACAGTCCATCCATCGTTCCGCACTCGCTCGCTCGCTACATAGCTCACTAGCTCAGTTAGCTCACTCAGAATCACTAGCTCAGTACTTCCGCGAGACACCGATGACCGACTGGATTCACCGATCGAACGGCGCATCCCTTCCCTTCGGAATACTTCAGATCGCATCATTTGTGCTTCCAAGAATCACTCTCCTGGATAATACGTCATTGTAAACTTATCATATGACATAAATCACTGTAAATCTATCTTCATGGTTATTGAATATAAGTAGAAAATACTTTGGCACATTGTAAAAAGGAACCGCATTGATTATTTATTTTAAATGAGGTAACAGTCCGCGTCTGAGTCACTGAACTCACTGAGCTATAAAAGTGAGTAACAAAGAGTCCAAACTTCCAAAGAGCCATGAGAGACCATGAGCGAGCCGAGCCGTCTCCTTCGACGCGCGGGCGGCGTGAGTTAAATGAGCTAACAGTTGGTGTCTGAGTCACTGAGCTATAGAAGAGCTAGTGAGCTAGCGGAGTTATAGCTCTTTAGAGTGGAAGAGCTAATCGCTCTCTTTCTTTTCAGTGAGCTATTTCGCCTACGTCTACTAACCATCACTAATAGTAGACACCCACAGAACATCCACAAAGTTGAGCCACCAGGCTTTTAGTCGCATTCACAAGTAATACGACGAAGTTGAGTCTCGGAAATCCATTCAGACTCGTATACATTCATAAACCGACTATTACGGATGCGGCCTAGGGATGTGGGCGAGTAAAAACAATTCAACTAGTGATATTGAATGAATAAATACAAATATTTGTAGGCCGCGGCTGGAATTATCTTTTTGTTGAACAATGGTTTTATAGAGTACAATATTATTCGAAGTGGAGTTTCGCATTTTATGATATCTACGTCAAGTTGATATCCTATTATTTACAGTATTCTGACTAGTAGACTACCTAGCTGATGTATATACTGGCTCTAAGTGTGACTGCGAATTTTTTTCAGTAGCAACCCGGATTCTGATTTATTTCCGAATTAACGGCATCAAGCTCGCCGACTATTACATCGATCGATTGAGAGATCCAGTAGAATATCAGCGTCAGGTATATTAGGCTGATACATACATTCTAAGCTGGACTCCCATTTGATGCACGACGCACACCGCACTTTGTATGTTCGTTATTTTATTTAAATTTTAAGGTGTGTCATAGTCATAGCCCAAAGTGTCATCAATATTTGTTTTTTGTCTATTGGCAGCTTGCTTTTGTTTATTGCAGTGTGTCTATTGTGTTATGTCTTGTGTGTGCACCAAATAAACGATTTATATCTAACTATCCATCTACTTAAGCATTAATGGAAAAGTGTAAATACATGCACTTTGCTCTGCCACCTTGTATTTAAACCTCTGTAAACCTCTTAGTACCTTTCGCGGTTTCTCTGAATAGAACAAATCACAAAGGTTTCAATCGCTAAATTCGCCCGACCGCGCCAAACATGTTCCTGTTTGACAATGACATTAGAATAGTATTGTCTCGCTCACTCATACTAATTGCGTATATTGTTGCATGACGAATGTGTTGTCACCACCCTTCTCAGCATATTATACACTTTTTCGCGCGAACTAAGAACGGTTAAGGGCTAATCTAACATAATAATTCACAGGTGTGATGCGATGCAATGTATCCTATTATTCATAGCTAGAATAATAATTATAAAAACATTCATCACATGACATGTCCCATCACTAAAACACAGGGTATATGCACAGGTTTGAGTACACAATCCGGTATTGTGATCTCAATGGACGCACACAATAACGGACAACGTGCAGCGCCATCCATCAAATGGGATTAGGATAGTTTACTGCAGACATTGTTTAGTTGACACCAGTGGTCTGTTTTTGTAAAGGTACACCCTTTTATGTTGTCCAAAGGCTTGTTTGAATAGTACGCACTAATAAAAAAGTTATAGTACCTATAGAATTTTATTTTTGGAAGGGAGTTCGCTAACGCAGCTTGCGGTAGGAGTAAACTGATAGAAATCGTCAGGTAACGAAAAAGCGTCATGCCTCTTCCATGCGAGGTTCTCAGACAGACAGTGAGAGAGATTGTTTTCATGGTTGTCGAGGGTGCCGAAGCCAATAAATAGTAAAGTTAAGTACATTTATTTCTCAAAAGCCAATAAATAGTGAGGTCAAAATGACAACCCAACAAGGCGGTTATGGCGGCAACAAAAATTTTAAAATTTTCATAATGGGTGCCGTTTTCATGGTTTTTGAGTGCTGAAGTCGATAGTGAGCTCAAAATGAAAACCCAAGATGGTGGCATGGTGGCTGCGAAAATTAAATTGAAAAATATCATCATGGGTGTCGTTTACATAGTTTTTGAGGTTGCTAAAGCCGTTAGCGTGGTCAAAATGAAAATCCAAGATGACGGCCACATTATGAGAGCTTCTAAAAACGTATACTAGTTGGCTCTGTATTAAGCACGCTGATTAAATTGACACTTTCTCGCGCTCTGTCTCTTTATATTGGTCACAGTTGGCGCAGTGGTTAAGCGATTGACTGCTGCGCGTGTCGCGGGTTGATTCCCGCACGGAACAAATATTTGTATGACCTACAAGTAGTTGTTCCGGGTCTGGCTGTTTGTGTATGTGAGTTTAAATGTTTGTAAACGCACCCACAATACAGGAGAAATTCCTAGTGTGGGGCAACGTTTAAAAAAAAAAAAATATACGAGTGCGTGTGAGTTCGAGTATCACGTAAGGAACTTCGCTTCTGACGGGGTCTCCCGACTGCACACGTTTTTTTTCCGTAACTGTCCCTTTAAAAAAACCTTGTAAAATTTTATAAACATGATGGCATGAAAAATACTGATATGAATAGATATGAATTGTGAGGTTGGCATCGGCGATATTATTAGTATTCTGTAGTCAGGTTTTTGTCATATACCTGTAATAAAAAATAAAAAAAAATGTAATTCCCCGACAACTTTTGACAATTTCCGACAATATTTTAGAAAGCGTCGAAGAAATGTTTCCTTAATTTCTCTAAAGAATGAGATACGAATTATTGATCAAAGTACACTAACAAAGGAAAAAGCATTTAGCGAATGTCTTTGGAATTTATCAAAGAATTTTCGATCATATTAGTTGGGGACGGGGACGCTTTCCTTTATTCACTGAATTTCCTTTATTGTTCCTATTTTTGGAAGAAAGTAGACGGGCATTCGTTTTTACAATTTCTCGATGACCTATGTAAACTTAACTAATTAAAACAGAGAACATTCTTACTGAATATATAGGTCCATCCAATATCTACGATAAATAGTTGGAAGTTGAATTGCGAACTTGGTTTTGAAAATTAAAATATAACGTAGTATTAAAAGCATCACCAAATAATTATCCTGATGGTTTTATTCTACCTAGTAGCGAGTTTTCTAATAGGTAACCCGCTCTAATGAGCGAGGCATTAGAAAACTCGCCAACTAACGTCAATGAAACCATAACCATACATCTTTGAAGTGTAAGTTCATCATAACCTTACCTATACATATAGAGAGAGAGGGGGGTAGGGTTTTTATCCGGCTGGCTTTGACAACCGACCGACATTTTACAAGTTGATGGCAGATATAATGAGATAAAACACTATTTCATATTTAAGACATTAGAAAAAGATAGAGCATCACAACTTGGATAGCTGACAGCGCGCGACATGAGGAGTAGTTTCTTACATAGAAATAATGATCATATTATCATCAAATTACTGCGAAGCCATGTACCTTTCAAAAGTGATCCCGGTACTGTACCTACGTTTAAGCTCTTAGAAAATCGAAAGCACTTACCAGTAAGAAAAGACAGTCTCCTCATAGCAGGAAAGGGATGGTTTCCTGAGGTATCCAGCAGGTCAAGCTGGTACACCTCCCCTCGGATGCGGTACAGCTTGCGGTGGAAGTCCTCGATGGTCGGTGTGTAGCTGTCCTCGAACTTCGTGCCAAGGAATCTGGAGACCAGCGATGTTTTGCCTACGCGAGCTGACCTGTGGAAGATAGGAGATGATGTTGTAGCAAGTAAAGGAGTTAATAAAAACAGAAGATTTATTTAAACAAGTGCTTGGGTAGTTTAAATACGTATTTCAACATACGCACATTGTCTATAAATACTTTATATACAGTACTTTAAATTATATATAAACAATAGGGTTCAGGGCGAAAATACAACTCTTCGTAAAAAGTAAGATACAGGTTTTTAGTGCGCAACCCCGGTTGACGGACGTCAGATGACTCAGGGTGCGTGTCGTATGTATCTCACATGGCTTCTAGAGCATTCTAGACACTGTGCTCATTTGGGCCTTAGAGCGGTTTGAAATAGGTTCACGTCTTTCATTGACTTCCTCTCACTCCACTCTGCTCACGTGCCGCTCCCTCCAACGAGCGACAATACTCAATTGAGATTCTATTATCGCTCAAATTCTCATCATCATCATTTCAGCCGAAAGACGTTCACGGTTGGACATAGGCCTCCCCCAGGCTCCTCCACTTTAACCGGTCTTGTGCTTCCCATATCCAGCGGATTCCCGCTGCCTTCACAGGGTCATCGGTTCACTTTATGGGAGGCCTTCCCACTCTACGTCTTTCGGTACACGGTCGCCACTCCAGAACCTTTCGGCCCCATCGGTCATCTATTCTGCGAGCAATGTGCCCTGCCCACTGCCACTTAAGTTTGGCAATTCTTCGGGCTATGTCGGTTGCCTTGGTTCTCCTGCGGATCTCTTCATTTCTTCAGAAGTTATTTGATGGTATCCCACCCAAAAAAGACATAGTTGCGAAAAGGCTAGGCAGACTATGAGTTATTATACGTTGATAAAGAACAACGAAAAAAAAAACGACCCGTAACAACTGCCAAAGATCCACAAATGACAGCTGGGGCCAACGGCTTAACGTGCTTTCCGAGGCACGGAGGGGTCTTGGTATGTAAGGACGGTCACCCATCTACGGACCAACAGCGGCAAGCGTAGCTTAACTTGATCGATCGACCCGTGCGGCTGTTATTACTAAGCCACTTGTGGCTTATATTGAAAATATTGGGAATATCGCTAATAATCACCTGCTGAAAATATTAATGTAGCTAGGAATTCTAATGGAAACCAATTCTAGGTTAGTTAATGAACTTACAGTATTCAGGACAGACAAAGCCAATATAATATCTTAATATATAAAAATCCAGTGTCATGATGTATGTTCCCAGTGAACTTTTCACCAAGTCAACCGATTTTGATGAAAATTGGCATTTAGACGTAATTTGTTCCAACTTGACAGATAGGATAGTTTTTTTTTGTCTTCATGATTAATAATTTTAACAATAAACTGATTATCAATGTTGATTGTTGTTTGATTCATCGTAAGTTTCATAAGTCTCAAACAGATGGCGCCTCAATCCTTACTAATATTATAAATGGGTAAGTAACTGTCTGTCTGTCTGTCGCGCTTTCACGCCAAAACTACTGAACAGATTTAAATGAAATTTGGTATACAGATAGTCTACAGCCTAAGAAAGGACATAGGTTACTTTCTAATGCGAAAAAAAAAGGGTTGTAAGGGGCTGAAAGGGGGGGATAAAAAGTTCTATGGAAGTATCGTCATTTTTAGAGCTAGAAGCTTGAAACTTATTTTTTAAGCTGTCGATTCGATATAAATAAATATGACATTCAAAGTTTGTAAAAGTTTTACCCTCAAGGGTGTAAAATAACAATACGGAATAGGGGATGAAAGTTTGTATGTAAATATGTATCTAAGGTTTATGTGAATATTTTATAAGTTTGCGACAAGAGACAAAGACCCAAAGACGCTATTCCACGCGGACGAAGTCGCGGGCACAGCTAGTATAATATTATAAATGTGAAAGTTTGGATGTTTGTTACTCAATCACGCAAAAACGGCTGAACGGATTTGGATGAAATTTGGCACACAGATAGTTTGTAACCTGGAAGAACATATAGGATTTTATCTTCCTTTTTATCCCAATAGTATGTTCTCGTGGGATAATTTTCGAACTGTACGCGGGCGAAGCCGCTGGCAAGAGGTAGTAGGTACTATATTTTGAGCAAAAGACCATCAAAGGATCCGAACATCCGATGAATCTACACGAGTTTTTGTAATCAGTACAAGTTTCCGATATACTCAAACGATCAAAGCCATCACATACGCTGACAGCCGGAACTACGGCTTATCGTGCTCTCAGCGTCACGGAAGCTAACGGAATCCCTAATCAGGGTTCCTTGTAATGCCTTAAATACAAAATGGCGGAGCTCTACAGATAAATAGAAAGATAGTAACATGTGGAACTTGTTGCTAAGTAATAACAATCGCACGGGTTGATCGATCGGGTTACACTACGCTAGCCGCGGTTGGTCCGTGGATGGGTGACTTTCTTTACATACAAGACCCCTCCGTGCCTCGGAAAGTTTTGATTAGAGCCTTGCTTGTAAATGCATTAATATTTTACATTTTCATATTTCGCGCGTAATTTGACGAAAACGCTGGACGCAGTGGACGCCATATTGCTCTGTGGGTATGACGTCAGTTGGCTGTCTAAACAAATGCGCTGATATTTTGTATGACCATAGTTTATAATAAAAAAAATGAGTTATTATTCTACTTGTCGTTGGCGTGCTATTCCTGAATGTAATATATTATTTCAATAAAAAATAATTTAGTTACGAAAATAATAATAGTATAAAGTTGTTCAGTTGATTATTTTATACAGCGGTATGACGTATTAACATGGCGGCTACTATTCCATAGTGTTCAAAAACAGAAATCGTACTAAAACTAACATTTTCCGACAGCTTTTTGCTTAAGCTATCTCTATAATATATTTTTAGATTTTTTCTCATGTATAGTAAATTACCCTATTATACACTGCACCTATACCATTTAATTGACAATTAGAAATTATTAGAGTACGTATAACGGTACAAGTATATTTTTGTGCGAGAACAAAATCGGAACTAAATCGACGTACAAACGGACGTGATAATATCGCGGCGGGATATTTTGGTGCACTAGATCTTCAAAGCAATTCTTAGCGCGAGGGTTGAAAATCGAACAGTGTGTTTTTTCGACGAGCTAAGATGCACTCCATTGGATTCACAACGCTCGGTTTAACACCGAGAATTGAAAATGCAGTGCGCGCTAAAATCCCACTGCGATATTTTTAAGTCCGCGTGACTAACACCGCCATCTTGTTTTTTCATTACAATTTCACGAATGTTCATCAGCAAAGCCGCAGCTGTCAACGTCATTCAGTCACCAAAACATCTTTGTGACATAGAAAATATGCTACATTGCGGCACATTAGACAAAGTTTTTAAACATACTGAGTAACTTTTGAGAATGAACAAAAAAAATAGGTAATTATTTCAGCTATAACCAGACTGAAATCGGACTCTACCGAAACCCTTATTATATATTATAAAACCTTTCGCGCAGCCAAGCTAAAACCGGAACTGTCCCACAGACATACCCGAAATAAAACCGTAAGTAAACTTTCATGAAACCATTTTAAAACTTTTACAATAGACATCTCCGGTTTAACGGTTATAGATACCAAGCGATATCTGTGAAAACTTCGAATATCGATTTCAGGATTGATGTTTATGATTGAACATTGATATTTTCAAGGAAACGGGGTCGAGAATGATTCTCTGTTGGAGGGTTCTAATATTTCCAGTTATCAATTTCAAAAGATAAGTTTACGGAATAAAAAATAATTGAGGAACATTTTGGCAGTCGTATGGGGTCCTATTTATTTTGTTGTTACTTGCGCCCCGCAGTTTCACCTGTATAAGGAGGTATAAGTAATACTTGTGGAATTTTCTGTCATGAAATTATTTGGATCAGAATAGTGCCGCTTTCAATCAATGAGGGAATATTTGTAATCGGATCAGTTATTCCACAGACGTCTTTTTATAAATACAAACAAAAAACGTAACTTATTTATAATATGAGTACAGTACAACTATTTTCTTAATGCCCCTCAGGAATCATCGCATTATTTATTATCACTTTAGCAGCTCCCATTTATTGAACAAATTACATTAAGTTAAAAGAGTATTAACAACCCTATATACTTCCAAGTCGATTGAGAGCATCCGGTCTGCACCAAGTCCAAAGGGCAACTGATAGAAATCCGACGACTGACGAAACACGAAGTTTGCCGAGGGACATTAGAAAATAGTTGTACTGTAAGTATTTATTGATTGATCATTTCTACAAGTTATATACTTTCAGCAGCATCGACGTGCTACCAGTACAAGTCTACTCAGATAGGTAGCGACTCGGCCAGCAACCAATCTTGCGGACTAGCTAATCTTATTACCACGGCATGAGCTTATTCTTCTACTTATTGCTTGTTAAGGCAAGAGATGATTTTTTTTAATAATTTTAACTTTATCCTCGTTAGTAGCTGAACCTAGTTAGCAATGCTTTTGAGAGGTACTTTTTAAATAGAGTAATTTTGGACAACATTCATCAAAGGTGCGGAGAAATGGAGGAACGAAAAACGTTTTGAGTATGAATGGACATAGATGTCTATAGGAGTAGGGGAAGACCAAATAACCGATGGATGGACTGTATGAAAGATGATATTATGGCTAGAGGAGAGAGGCGGCGCACGTGGGGGAGAGGCAGTATATGTGCCCACACGGTCCTAGCCTCCGCAGGAGACGCCCTGGGCGTCGGAAACCCCGGCTAATTCCCGGCCATCGTAGACGCGGGCTTGCAGACGGCGAGTAATGGGTAGCTCGCTGTCCGGTAAGGACCAAGTCCGGGTCGACAGCGCGTTGTGTTCCACGCGCGCCTCAAAGAGATGTCAGCACCCACTGGTGGGGTCCGCAAGGGCCGATGCCTGCCAGGGGTGCGGGTTGTTCGAAAGAGATACCGCGGCCCCTGGCACACAGGCAACTGAGGGAACACGGGTGGGTTTTAGTCTGTAAAAGTCTGACACGCCCTCCTGCTCCACCCAGAGCGGGAGAAGTTATTTGATGAGCTCCCACTTAAAAAAAAACCTACGACTAATACAGAAGTAGTGAGAAAAAGACATGATGCGCCGACTCCAAATAAATTGGGATAAGATTGATTAAAAAAAAAATTTTATTGCGTTAACATAATTATTTAAATAACACGTTAGTGATTGGAGCCTCCTTTTAAGCATACAATGCCTGTATTAGGAGACTCCGCTCTTCCATAGCAAGGTAAAATATACAAGACATACAAATTAAAAATAAAATAAAATGAATAAACAATATTCAGGTGCAGGTGTATGAGAGTGGGTTTGTATGTGTGTCGTGCGTGTGTGGGTAGGTGAGTGTGTGTGTTGAGAGAAATGAATGAGTTCATTTGTGGTTCGCAATAGCGCCTCAGTATCTTCATAAGTAAATGATTTTATCCAATTTGCTAGATTTTTTTTACATACATGAGCTTGCTTAGTGTATATATATATCTCTTTGTTTACCCTATTATATAGTTGAGCAGAATATTATATAGTTGAACATCTTACCACTTCATGAGCGCAGATGCATTGCAGATATTTCGTATTTGTTTAAAATTGCAAATGGTACTACTTAGATTGCCCTGAGCTGTTAGGCAGTTTAGGATTGACACACTGCAAAAAAATTCGCAAACCTAGCTTGTTGTATGTCCCTCATGCTAGGTCCGCGTACAGGCAGAATTCATTTCTAATCCGTGCGAGCAGAAGCTTTAATAAACTGTCTTTTGAACATGATTTGGATATATTCAATACCAGTGTTTCTCGGCTTAAACATCTGTTGGTTTTCGCTTCTTTAAGGAAAAGTTATTATTTGTTCTGTATGTTTTTTCTTCTTTTTAAATTTGTATTAGTTTAGTGCGTATTATTTATTTCATAAGTTAAGTCTTATGTAGTTATTTTGTACCTACCGACCTTTTTTGTTGTTGTTTAAGTTAAGTGTTTATCAGTGGAAACTTGTAAATGGCCTTCAGCTTCATATTGTTTAATAATATTGTTTATATTAGCTGTAAGTTTCCCAAATAAAAATAAAACATATTAAAGCTCATTATCTTTTAGCATAGGTTCAAAAGTCGAAACAATCAAGAATATTGGTAAGCAAACAGACAAAGGACATACCATAACAGTAGAATTTCCTTCAAAATATTTGATGATAAAATATAAATGCTGACTGTTTCGTAAATATTTCTTATTATGATCGCATCAAAGGCTCCAATCAGATCAGAGCTCGAATGTTCGGCTCAGGAAACAGGAAAAACGGAGGGAAAGCCATTACCTCTCATTCCTCTCAAGGGTCTTGTTGTATAACAGCTTTGACGTTATACTCGTCATTCGTCAGCATTCTTTATTTATTTAATGATAACGGTCAAAACAGGCCAAGTGCGAAGTCATATTTGAGCAATTAGTGTTTTATTCTACTTCCTACTAATCTATTTATAATAATCCTATAAATGTGAATGTTTGGATATTTTTATGTTAACATGTTTGGATGTTTGTTACTCTTTCACGCAAACCTAAAAAACGGATTTTGATGAAAGTTGGCTCACGGATAGTTTATAACCTGTATTAACACGTAAGATACTTTTTATCCGGGTAGTACGTTCTTGAGAGATAAATTTCGACCTCCACGCGGACGAAACCCCTGGTAAAAGCTAGATGGTCTCTATAAGAAAGAGGGCTTATGACTAAGTATTATCTGCCGCACAGGTCGATCAATCAGGTTAAGCTACACTTGCTGCGGCTAGTCCGTGGATGGATGACCATCTTTACATACTAAGACCCCTCCGTGCCCCGCAAACCACGTTAAGCCATTGGTCCCGGTTATCATTCGTAGATTGGACTTGACAGTCGTTACGGTTCATCAGAAGCCCGAAAGTCTGACAACTAGTCTTACCAAGGGATGTCGTACTACCCAGTAACTGGGTTGTGGAAGTCAGATAGGCAGTTGCTCCATGTATAATACAGATATTCAGTTGCATGCAGGTTGACTGGAAACCGACCCAAACATAGTTGGGAAAAGGCTCGGCCGATGCTTAGGTTCTTTATAATAAATGCAGGGAAATAAACGGTTTATTAAATTGACGACCAACTTATATTGTCCGTATATTCAAATCGCAACTCGCATTCTTTGACAGTTCTATGAAATTACTATAATACGGCAAAATTACTGTTGTGACAATTTTTAAAAAAAGAATCTCCGGCGTAAGGCGTTTAAAACATCGTTACATTGCTTCTCAGCAATTAGTCGATTTCGGAACGTTTTTTGCTGTCATTGGTTGTCTGTGACGGTTCGGTCGGCGGCTGTCAATTTGACGTCGGGCACTTTGCGATCTGAATTTTTCCTGGAGAGATAGCGCTCCAATTTAATTTTTTAATCCGGATAAATCCCGGCTAGTGTCGGCCTATTGATGCCGTAAACTCCAAAAAGGGGGCTCCCAAGACGAGGTGACAAAGGAATAATCCTTAATTTCTTTGGTAAGATTTAATTCTTTCGGACTGATAATTGGTCAGCGTGCCGCATGTGCGTTCCGATTCTAAATTATTGTTTCAGGCTTCTATGAGGAATCTCATTCCCTTAAGTGATTGATCGCCCGCCTGAAATTTCGTGGCGCACTTAAGGAAAGTTACCATTCATTGGAAAAGGCGGTACGTTACTCCTCGTGGAACGCCACCCGCCCCACGTGTGGGAATCCCAAACGACTCGTGTATTTACTCTCTTAAAATTTTGTTGTAGCCGGACTAAGGCGTCATTTTCCAGGGATCTTTTTCCAGGGTTCCTTTTCCAGGAGTCTTTTTTAACCTTCGACGCCACGATCCTGGAGGTTTAATTTAACCTATTTTTTTCTTTTCTATAAAACCAAAGGTGCAATAATAATAATTTCACCCAAAAATATCATTTAAGTTAATAATAATAATTTACCTTTTTATAGTAGGGGAGACCGGGGTGGGTTGACCAAGTTTCAGCTTAAAGGTTTATATTTCTATTTCTTTAGAATATATTAATTTAAAAACGGGTTCAGTTAGTAGATTTACTATTAAGCTTTGCAAAAAAGTGGCAAAAAGCATGCTATTCATTATGATATAGAGTACAGGCCAGTTTTTGTATAATAGGAAAAACTGGTCAACCTACCCCATGCTTGGGGTAGGTTGACTATTCACCTGGGGTAAGTTGACCTATAAAGTTGTAAGGGTAAAATCTACGAGGAAATAGGATAAAAGACACAAAAATGTATTATTTTATTGCAACCTAGGCGATCTTCCGCCACTCCTGTTAAACACAATAAAATTCAAATTATAAGAATAAACAATCAAAAATTTAAACATTAGGCAGTTTGAGTACCTACCTAAAAATAAACAAATTACTTTCTTATGAAGTATTTAAAACAAAACGAAATAATTTCTTACAAGCTTTAACTATTTGGTTAAAAATAATCATATTAAACAAAGTACTCTCTTATTAAGTATTTAAAACAAAATGAAATAATTTCTTGCAAACGTTAATCATTTGGTAACAAATTATCGTATCTTCTTTTTTTCGTATAATACAATTACATTAGTTATGTAATTGTATTTATTATTTGGTAACAGTAAGTAAGTAGTTTTATTTATATAAATTATTATATATATTCGTATATATGTTATAGATCTATTATTTTAGTAATAAAATAAATTATTTTGAGATCATACTATCCAATCAGTCTTCTAAATCGGAGGTGCAATTTTTGCATTAATAGAACAATATGTTCCCGTTTACACATTTTGTGTGTGCCCACAACTTGCACGCAGTGCATTGAACCCATTTTTCTCCTGAAATACTAGAGCTATAGGATTCAGTGCACTCCAAACAAAATGTTTCATCCTCATCACTTTCATCGTCGTCACTTTTCTTCTTATTAGCCTCACGAAGAGTTTTTCTTCCTTTACCCTTTCCGCCCTTTCGAGTTCCTGTAGATTTTCTGCATGTTATCTTTGGCTTCTTTGTTTTCTTGGTCAGCGTCTTACTAGATTGTTGTTTTGTCTTCAGTTGCATAAGATTTTCTTTTCTGGTGTGTCCGTGTAAATAGTGAATTTTCGTTTTCGAATATTTCTTTTATTTTCTACACGTGGTCCAGCTTTTTATGCAGTGGTCCAGCAATTATGGAATATTTATAATATTATGGGGCTGGTTGACCAGGTGGTCAACCAACCCCGTTATACATTAGTCTACTAGCCCCGAACCACCTTTTAACTTTTAACCACATGCCATAACCTGAAAATTGCGACGAAATCAAATGGAATAATACATAAAAGAATGAATATGAATCAAAAATTCGTTATAAATGCTTTGACAATCAATAACCATGAATAAATAGGCATTATTACAAATAATATTACGACAAAAATAATTACTTCCGTGTGTTGTTTTTCAATATTACGTTCCTTCTCTCAAACAACGTGCGTGCGCGACGCCGCGTTCCCGGTGACGGAGCGGGGGGAGGTGACGGGCTCTCGTGTCTCACTGGTTAGCTTAAGGCTATTGCCTCGGACGAGTTTTTGATAGTTAGTCAACCTACCCCTATAGTCAACCAACCCCGGTCTCCCCTAATAGTAACGATAATCCATTATTAATTTTAAGCTACTGGTTAATAAACGAGGTATTATCAAGGGTATTTCCATTGTTTTATTATCTTAGTTTTCAGCTACCTCCGGCACATTAAAAGTTTGACTCTCTGAAGTGTTCTATCTGGCAAGTTTTATTTATTTAAAACATACAGTGTGCATCTCCAAGGCGCCCGAAATTATTTTATTGTTTTATTAGTTTTTTTTTTTTTTAATAGGAGAACACACAATATTTACACATTTTACATTACATTGGACAAGCTCCGTTTCGATTCTTTGCACTACGTTACAACTGACATGAAACAAAAAGGGCCGAACGATTTGAGTGCCCTCCTATTTCAAAAAAGAAGTCCATTTGTTATTTTTATGTTAACCCTCCGGTATCTTTGTATAGATACTCGAATTCATAATCCTTTAATTACATATGTTCCGAGTAAATCGAGTGCGACAGAAAAACCGGAAGTGCCCATTTTTTGCAAATTGGGCATAAACGCAACATTCAATTGATGTAATTTATTTAACACGCTTTTTTTATTTATTAGCTTCACCTGTATCTATCTATCTATAAACGTGTGTAAAATTTCATTCACACTAAACCGTCAGAACAAATTAAAATTTAGCACAGTTATGAAGGACCAATGATTATACAATAATTTAATTACTTTTTCCCATTATCCTGACCAGGATCATCAGGATTAGTTATTTTTATTAAATTTTCCGGAGAAAGTCCTCGATAAACGGCTACCACATCCAAGGCAGCATTCTAACCAAAAAAAACCGTTTTAACGGTTTTTTTTTTGGTGGGAAATCATCAAATAACTTTCCCCGCTCTGGGTGGAGCAGGAATGCGTGTCAGACTTTTACTGACTGAAACCCACCCGTGTTTCGTGTTTTGGTACATTATAGAATAAGAATAAAAAAAGCTTAAACATATTGCCACCATATACATATTGCATATTGTTACCTAGCTCAGGAGCCAGGGCTTCAATTATGTATGTTACACCTGTATTTTGTGTCTATAAACATTTTATTTTTATTTTATATTTATTATTTATTTATTTAACCATTTATGCACACGCATATAAACAGACAAGAAGAAAGCCCAATATTATATTGAAGCCCAATTAGTAAGTTACGTTTTGCCAATTGTCTTTAAGCAAAAAACTGGGCATCCATTTGTTTTTGTCTCATTAACTTTATACAGCACGATTTATACGGGCTGATTTTTTAGTCACCTTCCAAATTTTTCAGGGTGATAGTACCCGTTAAATTGAACAACTTTCTCCAAGGAACATGGGTCGAAATATGAAAAAAAAAATCGGACCTCCCATACAAAATCGACCAGCTAACTATTGATTTTGCATGGGAGGTCGATTTTTTTTTTCATATTTCGACCCATGTTCCTTGGAGAAAGTTGTTCAATTTCACGGGTACTATGACCCTGAAAAATTTGGACGGTGACTAAAAAATCAGCCCGTATAGTACAAGATGTTTTTAAAATAAATATATTATTATTCACGACTACAAAGCACTTACCCATTTATATTTCGCCATTGCATTTTCGCGTTCACTTTTGTGGGTAAAAGCAACGCAATTTAAAACAAAAAACATTGGAGTGCTCCGAATGAAAACCGCGATACGATGCTCATATAAAATTCTTTTAATGTGCGAAATAGCGAAAAATGCTCTGTATACAACCAGTTTTATGGATATCGTCATAATTAAACTAGAGTTGTATGACTGCACTTTTTAGTATATTCAAAAGGTAAAATAACACTGCACTTAATATAATAATAATACTTTTAGTTTCAGTTCCCGTTTCCACTCTCTTTTATATAACATTATTTTTAGTATACCTCATATGCGAAACCTGAATATAGCTTGTTCAGAATAGTAAGCAACTGAATCGGTTTCAATAATTTTAGTGTGATGCAAAATGTTATCACCAGTTAATTACAATACAATCGCCGTACGTTTAGGCACCTACTGTCTAATTATTATCAATGAGCAGAACTATTATTGAGTTTGTGTACCAGGTAGCAAAATAAGCTTGTGATTTTTTATGATTCAGTTTTGAAATTTTGTACATAGATTCTTTACATAAAAATCCTTGACAAGTGTTTCGGATTCGGCATGTACTAAAACTAGGGTTATGTTTTTTTTTTGTATCTACCTAGTTAGTCGTAAGTATATCAGAAAAGTAAGGGGAAAGCAAAAGAAGCAGTGGCGGTCGGGGCCGATAACACTGGGGCCCCGACTTACGAGTTGTAGGTCATGAGTTCGAACCCAAGCTGGCACTTTACTTTTTGTATTTAATTTCATTATTACCTACTGCTCTCAAATGGTGAAGGATAAACATCGTGAACCAAAACTTCGAAGAGATGTGACATCCACCAACAGGGCCTGCGTGGTGGATTATGGCACACTCTTATAGAGATGAGGAATATTATTGGGTGATTATACTTCTGCGGAGGAAAGCTACCTACTAACTAATGTAAGTAGCAAAGGTGCCTATCATTTTCTTTATAAGGCGACGCGTGGCGTCTAACATGACAATACCCATTTTGTTTTCATCGTTAAATAGAATGACTATACCACTTTTCAGTGGCGAAAAGATAAGTCAGTCGCAAAGTACACTACACGTTCCATTCGTTAAAATGCCTCCAGAGCCTTTCGTTGCCTGCCCTTGAACACCAAAATCTCCCTTGCTCAAACTCTCATACAGCCCGTCATTGACTACGCTGATGCCTGTTATTTGGATGCCACCGAGGAGCTTTTAAATAAACTCGAGCGTTTGCAAAATATCTGCATTCGTTTTGTTTTTAACCTTAAAAAATATGATCACGTTTCTAACTTTCGCAAGATCCTCAAGTGGCTCCCTATTCGACTACGCAGAAACTCTCGGATATTGTGTTTGGTATTTAACATTCTTCACAACCCTAAAACCCCATCCTATCTGCGGGATCGCTTCTCCTACGCCCGTCCATTTGATGCGCCTTGCAGGTCGCATCTCAGAAATCTCCTCAAGTCCCCTCCCCACTCTACCGACTTCTACTCCTACTCCTTCACTGTGCACGCGGTCCGATTATGGAATTCACTTCCGCCTGACTATTATCTGTCGCCAAGTCTGACACGCCCTCCTGCTCCACCCAAAGCGGGAGAAGTTATTTGATGATTTCCTACCCAAAAAAAAACCTACCTATAACAAATAACAAACAATGCTTTCCTTGTGAATTCACTCAAACTCAAACTTAAAGTATTTATTTCAATTAAACCATTTATAGGCACTTTTGAACTGTCAAAAAGTCGATCAGTTGGACTCAGAGAACAACAGAATAAGTCCGTCTCAACCGCTATGAGGTTGAGCGTGCGGAGTAAAAGTACAAAAGCTACACCTCTGCCTAACCCTGCAGGTAATACAAACGTGATGTTATTATATTTTATAGGTAACGTCCCTTCGTACCGCCATATCACACCTTCCCTTCACATTAAAAACGCGTTAACTTCGTTATAAATCCACAAAGATCAACGATTCACCACTAATGTGATTTTCAAAGGTCACTTGATCCACTGCACAGACGAATGTCACGACCAAAGTCCCACTTTTCACGAGAAAAATCCCACTTTTTTTTCATTCATTCCTCTTTTCTTCGTTACTTAATAGATACGGTCACCAAAAGAGATAAGTTACCAGGGTCGTCGGATATAGTTGAAGTTTAGTAAGGAACCGATGGATGTTATCGAATTAAATTTAATTTGATTAATAGAAAACCAGTTCTGTGCTTTCCGCAACCAGCCGATTTCTGCGGCTTTTACAAGGTCATCGGTCCAATTCTACATCTTCCGGTACGCAGTCGCTACTCCAGAACCTTTCGGCCCCATCGGCCATCTGTTCTACGAGCTATGTGTCCTGCCCCCCGGTCGGAGTTACGCTGAGAATATTTACCTTGCCCTCATTACATATTTTTGAAATTAGTGTTTTCGTCAAAACAAACATGAGGTTATTCGAAAAAGTGTCAACGTTACGAGAGGTTGCGTTTCATAGCCAAAACGCAAACTCTTTAAGCAATCAGCGTTGTAACACTGCCTTAGTGAGAAAGAGCGTTTTAGGCATGGCACCGCGCATTTACAATAAATTACCAGATGCCATAAAAACACAATACAAAAAAAGAAAACTTATTAATTGAAAAATGTTACTATACGATCGGTGAATTTCTAAATGATAAATTAATGTAGACTTATTTATTTGACTGGAGAAATAATATTTAATTGAATATTGTGACGAATTCGTCACAATATTCAATAATTTCGATAGTCAATGTTTAAATAATCATAAATTACAATTGTAATTTATGATTATTTAAACATTGACTATAGTCAATAGTCTTTCTATAGTCAATGTTTAAATAATCATAAATTACAATTGTAATTTATGATTATTTAAACATTGACTATAGAAATTATTCCACATTGTGAAATTTATAATTTTTGTTTTTATTTATTTGTCATTTTATTAATTTTGACATACCTACTAAATTATTTATGTTTACCTCTCTCATGATCCATGTTTTATTTCGCATGCCACCATATTTGTACGCCTCTAGTCATAGCATAGCGACCTATGACTGTAATTTAAGAACTGTAATCACTACCTATGTTACACAAATAAAAATTATTTGATTTTATTTGGAGCTTGGGGGAGGCCTATGTCCAGCAGTGGACGTATTTCGGTTGAAATGATGACGATAATGATGAATAGAAAAAACAAACACTTCATTAATCAAATAACATTTAATTCGAAACAATTCATGGGTTTCTTCAACTAGGTATATACGAGGACCCTGGTTACTTTTCTCTTTTGGTGACTGTATTTATATCGCCTCGTGATTGATTGGGTTAGGAAGAACTAATGTTTATCCTTGAAGAGATCACCCGTAAATGGCAATTTATTTCTGTCCTTCACATTGGACGATACTTTATGTAGTTGCTGCCTGCGTAAACGTGATTTTCGACTGGTTTTATGGATTTCGTTGAGCGTTCATTTCGTGCAATGAAAACAATATTATACTTTGTGATTTGTATTGATAGGAAACGTTATTTTTAACCTATGATGCCTTACCGTAAGTGATGTTAAATGAAAACGGAGTCATCATCTGCTTAGCCTTTTTTTTTTTTTGAGGGTGAGTAATCATCAAATAACGTCTCCCGCTCTGGATGGAGCAGGAGGGCGTGTCAGACTTTTACTGACTAAAACCCACCCGTATTCCATCAGTTGCCTGTGTGCCAGGGGCAACGGTATCTCTTTCGAACAACCCGCACCCCTGGCAGGCATCGGCCCTTGCGGACCCCACCAGTTCGGCGCACCAGGACACATGGCACGCCGTGACCACCCCAGAAACCAAGTAACATAAGGGCCCCAGACGAACCCGTGTCTGGCACCCCTGCGACGGGTCAACGCAGTGGCCCCGCCGCCTACCAGTTTTCGGCCGCAGGGGTTAAGGAGAGCGGCCAACGCTATACCGACACTCCTCTTCCCCCTGCGGCCCCACAGCGTCCGCCATCTGGTTGGGCTCTTGTTTAACAGGATGCAGCTGAAGAAAATAAACTTTATATTTATCTACTAAGAGTTCTTGTCCCTACATAGCTTTGTGTTTTTCATTCTTTTTATTCTTGTACACCCAAGGGTCTTGTACCCTCACAGATACACTGTTTTTTTAGGGTTCCTAACTCGATGGTTATGTGGATGGTTCTTGTTCCCGATAGATGGCAATAAGCTCGCACCCTATGCCGTGGAACACAAACATTACTGGAGGAATTATGGGTACACTATTATGGGTACACTTTTGGTACACCTCTGTTTGACCCTGTCGGGATTACTGGCGTAATGTTATGTTATGTAAAGTTGAATGCCTTTCTTCATCCTCCATATATCCGCCGTCATAACAAGCTATTATATTCTCATAATTACTCAAGTATAGAAAAGCGGTCCCTAATTACGGAATACCACTCATTAATATTTAAGGGAAGGGTAGCTAATTTAAGGTCTTGGGTGTAAGTACTTCGAATTTAAATTAGGTTTATAATTAGGGGTTTTCATTGACCTTGTTTATATTTATATACCTGGCAGGTATTTTAAGAGTGCTATGTTTAGACTTGACGTTAGAATTATGAATGAGTGTTCCTTAATTAGATGGTATCTTTAGATATGCGTAATGAACTCAAGGGCTGTGGATTTTGTTCACATAATTTTCGATTGTGAACAGTTTGAATTTTTCGGACAGTTTTCAGACATTTGAATCGCTTGACTGACATTTACGGAAAAAGCTTACTTATTTCAGCTTCACGCTAAGGTTGTTTAATTCTAGTTCTTATCAAAATACAATTTGCATATTTAGGTTGCTAAAATCCGACTATACTAAACCTGCTAGATTCTTATTAACAAGAAGTAAGGTTCTCAATTCAGTTGTTTTTTTTTCATGTTCTTTACCTCAGAACTCCGTCATATATAAATCGATTTGAAAATTTATTCTTTAGTTTTATACTTGCCCATACATTTGGTCAAGTTCTGATTAGTAGTTTTTGAGTAAGCTTCAATAATAGGTATTTTTTTCCACTTAGTTTTTCATAACCGCATCTTTAAAAGTAAATATTTATACTCCAGTAATAAGAGAACTTACGTTGAAATTCGCACTAATGTAAACACGACACGAACACCTCACAAAACCAGCAACCAAGTTCCCGATAGGAAATATCATCTTCATATTCAAAGCAAGATAAAATTGATAGAAACAAACATAATTTCTCTCGGGAAAGCATTCTGGTATAACCTTTACCTGCAATGTTGTGTTCCTTAGGCCGAAGACACCCAGACAGACGCTTCGCTTTGTGATAATTATTTCATCACAAAATCGAGGTCATATAACGTCTACCATCCCGTACTAGGCGGCGTGGTGGATAATGGCCCACTCCCTCTCATAGAAAGCAGGCCTGTATCCCAGCATTGGGAACATTATAGGCTGATTATGTTACGTTATGTAAGTAAATCCGACAACGAAAGCTCCCATACTCAGATATTTTGTAGTTTATCAATACAAAACTGCCAAGAAAATGCAGTTTCTACCAAAAACTGGAACAACAAAGTCGCGTGCTAAATGCATTTTACGTAAAACCAGCTAAATTCTAGAGGACGCCACATCTCGTTATCTCGTTCACACAAAGACAAAGCATTGCACCACTTTGTGCTGCCGAACAACGGCGCTGCACTACAATCTGCGCAGTTAAGTTTTGTTCGAAGAGTCTGAATAAGATAAGGCTGTAATTGTTTTGTCTTAGAAGTAGACAAGAGCTGACGAGTAGGTAACGATATGAAATGAAATATTTATTTATGTAAGTAGATGTTATAAGACACTTTTACACGTCAATATTTTGTTTCTACTATTCTCGAGAATAGTCGACTATTTTCGACTATTCCCTGAAAAGAAAAGCCGAAACAAACTCAGAGGTAATGGTGTCTTTTAAAGTCCAAACATTGTAGTATTTGAATTGTATGTGAGTCAAACAATGTTGGGCCATGCCTGAAAGGGCCTTTTGACGAAAGAGCCATTGCAGCTTTGAGCTGCCCTGTCCCAACAGACGGCATGGTATCAGTCACCGTGTAGCTCAACCCTATTTTAGGGAGCTCAACGACACGTATTATATCGTCTTGGCAAGATGACGAATGATGTTACGCTGGTGATAATCTAATGAAACCCCGAGGACCTATCAAAACAAAATTATGTCGCGTACAACACGATACAATGATATACTTTGTACTCTGACTTCAAAGGCGGTCAGGGGCTCACTTGATTATTCTGAATTTTCGGGACAGCAGCGAAACAAACACAATACAAATGACCATTGCAGTATAGCAGGTTTCACGTCACGATATTTTTAAATCTGCATAATTAGAGCTTTTTATCGTACCAATGTCAAGCATGGTTTGCATCAGTCTAACAAATTAGGAAAATAATTAGCAATTAATATTGAGGCATTTTTAGGATAAGAAATACATACCTATGTACATTATGTTTCTCAAAACTTACTGACGACAAATAAAACTTCGAATACCTTGTCTAATTCATCCTCCGTGTTGAGGTAGGAGTCCCTGGTAGTGTGTGAAGTGAAAGACGGTTGAGATTAGAATGCATATATTGCCAAACTACACCTATTATATACAAAAATATTTACAATATTATTTAAGGCTACCTACATGCATATTATAATAAAATAAACAAATCATATGTCGGTAAGACGAAAATGTTCGCATTATGGCTCACATATAAAAGCTTGCGCCGGGCCTGGGTCGACAGTATTACACCAGCCACCGGCGCGCGCGCATGATGAATGGATGCATATATACATGACGTAGGTGCAGCTACAGGACTCCCCCTCAAGCGAAGCGTACGGGCATCTTCACGAGCCTTCCAGATCTGGTTCTCCGCTCATCATTCACTGATGTCTTAGGATCTGTAGTTGAAGATGATGTTGAGCTTGAAGTTATGTTCGCGGTGCGATGTTCGCTGTCTGTGTTGATTGTGTACGCAGGTTTAAGGCGGTCAATGGAGACGTTTGCAGTTCTGCCGGGCATCTGTATCTTGAAGTACTTGTCGTTTCTTTCCAAGACAAGGTAAGGCCCTTCGTACGGTCGTTGCAGTGACTTGCGGATGGTGTCTATTCGTAGAAACACTGAGTTGCATGTTTGCAGATCTTTATGCACGAACATACTGCGCTTGTTGCTATGCGGCACATACGATGGCGTAAGTTGAGTGATAATTCGATGTAATTGTTCCGCACAGTCGTGACTCATTCTTGTGTTGCTCGTAGATGGTGATATGAAGTCGCCGGGTAGACGTAGTGCTTGTCCGTATGTTAGTTGAGCCGGGCTTGTATGGGTATCGGTCCGGGCTACAGCACGAAGTCCCATGAGCACTGTAGGTAGTTCATTCAGCCACTTGTTGTTGTCCGCGAGTCTTGCCATGAGTGCCGCTTTTAGTGATCGATGCCAACGTTCGACGATTCCATTACTCTGCGGGTGGTAGGCAGTAGTACGGGTTTTCTCAGCGCCCAATAGTTTTGCGAGTTCGTGAAACAGCTGACTCTCAAACTGTCGTCCTTGATCTGTCGTGATTGTGGTTGGACAACCGAAACGGCATATCCATGTTTCATAGACGTTATTTGCTATAGTTTCTGACGTCATGTCTTGCATTGGGATAGCTTCGGGCCAGCGTGTGGCGCGGTCGATGATTGTTAGCAGGTACCGGTGTCCGTGTGCTGACGTAGGTAGCGGACCAACGATGTCTATATGTATATGTTGGAATCTTTCGCAGATCGGGAACGTTTCGATGTCGCTGCGCGTGTGACGTTGTACTTTTGATTGTTGACACGCTGTACATTGTCTTGCCCAGTTGCCAATGTCGACGTTCATTGATGGCCAGAAATACCGATCTTGAATCATTTTCCGCGTCGTTCTTATGCCGGGATGACTAGAGTTGTGCACGGCCTTGAAAGCGATGCAACGATAGTCATTTGGCAAATACGGTCGTAAGCTTCCTGTCGATGTTTCGCAGTATATTGGCTTGATTGTTCCGGGAACCGTGATTTTCTTTAGTTGAATGTTGGTTTGTTTGATAAGTGTTGGTATCGTGTCGTCTCGCTCTTGCGCTGTAGCTAGCTGTACGTAGTCGATTGGAGTTGGTACGTCGATTGTCTCAACTCGCGAAAGGGCATCCGCCACTACGTTATTTGTTCCGCTAATATGCCGAATATCTGTTGTGAACTCGCTGATAAACAGTAGTTGCCGTGTTCGCCGCTGCGTGTCGCTAGCTGACGGTGGTTTGTGAATGGCGTATGTGAGCGGTTTATGATCGGTGTAGATTATGAGTTCACGTCCTTCGAATATGTTGCGGAAATATTTCACAGCCATATAGATTGCCAACAACTCTCTATCAAATGTGCTGTATCGCTGCTGCGTATCAGAAAACTTCTTTGAGAAGTAGCCGAGAGGAATCCACTTGTTGTTGACCCGTTGTTGTATAACAGCGCCAGCGCAGGTGTTCGATGCGTCGCACATTAGAGATAATGCGTTTTTCGTAGACGGTGATGGATGAGCAAGCATAGTGGCGTTCTGTATGCCCACTTTGCACGCTTCAAAGGCTTCTTCAGCTTGTTTTGTCCAGTTGATCTTGGTTTTGTCTCGTTTTTTCGAGTTGTGCAGGAATGCATTCAGTGGTGCTTGAATACCTGCAGCGTTGGGTAAACTGTCACGATAAAAGTTCAATATGCCAAGGAAACGTCGTAGTTCTTGAATGTTTTCAGGCTTTGGGTAGTCGGTGATAACTTTGACTTTTTCTAGTGGTGGTTTGATTCCTTCTTCTGATACATCATAGCCGAGGAACTTGACAGTTTGCTTGCCAAAGACGCACTTCGACGGGTTTATGGTAATCCCGTAATCGTCTAATCTTTGAAGGACAGCACGTAGATCATCATAATGTTTGTCCTTGTTTTCAGAAGCAACGATGACGTCATCGATAAATTGAAAAGTGTTGTCGCATCCGCTGAGCACTTGATGGATGAACCGCTGAAATGTTTGTCCAGCGTTCATAAGTCCGGGACACATGCGAGGAAATTCATATAACCCGAACGGTGTTGTTATTGCTGTCTTCTCAATATCGGGTCCATACACGGGCAGTTGTTGATATGCACGGCAGAGGTCTAATGTGGTGAAGATCTTTTTGCCGTGGAGAAGATATGTAAAATCTTTAAGACGTGGAACTGGGTAGCGGTCGGGTTTCGTAACCGCGTTCAATCTTCTATAGTCTCCACATACACGTATGTCACCATTTTTCTTGGGAACTACATGTAGTGGGCTTGACCACGGGCTCTTGCTTGGTCGGCACAGACCCTGTTGCATCATGGTTTCGAATTCTTTCTTCACAGCCGGATAGAGGTGCGGTGCTAATGGTCGAGTCTTGCAATACAATGGCGGACCGGTGGTTTCGATGTGATGTTCGACCCGATGCTTTGGTGTTTCTTTCATTGATGATGGTCGAGCGATGTTGGGGAATTCTGCTAAAAGCTGGTGGTACGGATGTTCCATGTCTATGCTTCGTACCGTTGGCTCGTTGGAGTATGACATTGGTGCCCTTACGAATAAGTTCGTGACTTTATCGATGAGTCGTTCGCCAGCGATGTCGACTAATAAGCGATGGTGCCTCAGAAAATCAGCGCCGATGATTGGTTTGCTGACTGCTGCGATAACAAACTTCCAGCGATATGGTCTTCGTAGTTTAAGGTCCAATTCGAGTGTCTTCTCACCGTATGTGGAAATAGAAGTATTGTTGGCCGCATATAGGCAAAAACTTGTAGGTGTAGCCTTCATACCGGCTTTCTTCGGAATGACAGAGATGTTGGCGCCGGTGTCAATCAGGAACGACAGGCGTGAGTTCCTGTCGGTGATAAATAGGCGGTGTGAAAGTGTTCTCGCGCCGGTTGCCGCCTCAGCCAACGCAGGTTTTAGTTTTCCGAGGTCGTCTTTGGGTCTTCAAAATTGCAAGGACGTGTGCACCGTTGAGCTTGTTTTCCGAACTTTCGATGATAGTAACAGGTCCTATCATTTCGAAACGATGAATCACTGCGGTTGGAGCGGGGTCTAGATGGTGTTCGTGACCTGGAACGATATCTTCGAAATGGTCGTCTGTGCCGATACGATGATTGATTCGTTTTCAGTTTGGCGATCTCACGAGTTAGTAAGTCAATCTTCTCAGTAAGTTTCTCTGTAATGGTCATCTCGTGAGTTGTCGCTTGGCTTGTACAGGTGGAGACAGCAGCGATAGTTTGTGGATGTGAATGTTCCAGGATCTTATCAGCCATTTGCGCGAGATCGTCGATGTCTGACTTCTTCGCGATGTTGTCGCTGACTGCGAGGACAGCGCGGACTGACTGTGGTAGGTGGTTCGTCCACATGATACGTAGCGCCGAGTCAGATATGTTGTCAACAGCGAGGTTTTTCATGTGCCGCAATAATTGTGACGGCTTCATATCACCTAGTTCCATTTCAGACAACAATCGCTGAACTTGTCTTTGTTCGGATTCTTCGTAAACCTGCAGTAATCGTTTCTTCAACGTTTCGTATTTGTCGGTTTCTGGTGGTCGGAGGATTATGTCGGCTATTTCGTCGATATCCTGGCGTTCCAGCTGGCCAATGACGAGCTCGTACATTGCCTTGTCTCCCTTCTTGTGTGGAGAAACGATGGCTTCGAACTGCGCGAACCATAACCGCAGTCTGTCGCGCCAGATCGGTGGAATGCGAAGAGTAGCTGACACACCGGACACTTCTTGCTCGTCTTTCTTCAAATCTACGTTGGATGTCATTGTAGCTTTGTAATCACGTCGGGGTCACCACTGTTGAGGTAGGAGTCCCTGGTAGTGTGTGAAGTGAAAGACGGTTGAGATTAGAATGCATATATTGCCCAACTACACCTATTATATACAAAAATATTTACAATATTATTTAAGGCTACCTACATGCATATTATAATAAAATAAACAAATCATATGTCGGTAAGACGAAAATGTTCGCATTATGGCTCACATATAAAAGCTTGCGCCGGGCCTGGGTCGACAGTATTACACCAGCCACCGGCGCGCGCGCATGATGAATGGATGCATATATACATGACGTAGGTGCAGCTACACTCCGTAGCACAGAGGTTTCGTGGAACAATATCCCCAGGACCATTATTTGCTGGAAATACTCCCGGTACAAACTCTTTATTTGTTGGGAAATATTTACCGACGCCCCGCGCTCCGGTGCGCGGTGATTCCAGAACTATTGTATGTCTCTTCCAGCTTCTGTTGATCGAACCGTTTACACCTCTACAATACCGTGCTGTAGGTATTTATTTTATATCTTGAATGAATGGTCTTTTGTTCTGAGAAATGATGATCATTTAGTTGTTGTTGTTGTTGTAAGTAAAATTTCAGGAAATTCTGCCTTCAATTATATTGCTGTTCAAAGAATCCTGCGTTGGTGGAAATTCTAGTAATGCATGAGTTTATTTTTAAGTGTTGCTGCTGTAGCAACAAAACTGTTTATTAACTAAGTAATCATTACGTATCTATACTCCATTTGAAATAAGATTAGACATTTAAACAAACCTTTTTTACAGACAGTTCAACCGATTCTTACTACTGTAGGCATAAGAACGGCATTAAAAGCAAAAAAGTAGTTACAATACCAAAGTCTGTTTACTGCAGCTGCCATTTGTTATAACCCTAACGCAATAGAAGTCAAAATCGGTTGATCGGACTGTAAAAAAGGTTTAGTTAAATGTCTAATCTTATTTCAAATGGAGCATACGTGATTCTTTTTTTAAAGACATTTATTAACAAATCATTGTTTTTCATCAACGTATAACAACTCATAGTCTGCCTAGCTTTTTCCCAGCTGTTTTTTTTTTGGTGGGAAATCATCAAATAACTTCTCCCGCTCTGGGTGGAGCAGGAAGGCGTGTCAGACTTCTACTGACTAAAACCCACCCGTGTTCCCTCAGTTGCCTGTGTGCCAGGGGCCGCGGTATCTCTTTCCAGCGTTTGGCCTCCTTGCACCACTCCCAAGTGTACGCGAGGATCTATGCCTCCAGATCCCATTGTGGCTTCCCAACTATGTTGGAGTCGGCTTCCTGTCTAACCGCATGCAGCTGGGTACCAGAATTTTACATGGAGCGACTGCTTATCTGACCTCCTGAAACCATTGAAGTTACTGGGTAATACGATACCCTTTGATAAGACTGGTTGTCAGACTTTCGGGCTGCTGATGACCCGGAACCGCTGTCAAAGATCTATGAATGACAACCGGGACCAACGGCTTAAGGTGCTTTTCGAGGCACAGAGGGGTCTTTCTATGTAAATAGTGTCACCCATCCACGGACCAACCGTGGCAAGCGTAGCTTAACCTGATCGATTGACCGCTGCGGCTGTTATTACTTAGCCATAAACCCCTCGTATCAACATATAACATCAATCCATGAAATAAAAGAAAGAAAATTGCGTTTATTGGCATTACAGCTTATAGGAACTTAAAACTATAAATAAAACAGAAAACAATGTTATTAATGCCGAAAGGGCCTTAGCTCAGCATAATGTCAGATGGCACCACAGGATGTAGGTACCATCTGACGCTGATTTTCAGCTGCAACCCACGAGTACCATACACTATAATAATAAAAACATAGTGAAGTGTGTATCCGTGAAAATAAATGAATAGAGTTAGAAAATTAATAAAATCTGGCATACACATATGTGAGAGTATGTGTTTTGTTGTGTGTGATTAATGAAAAACTAAAATAAATACCCAACATTTCTGTTTAACCTAAAATAATTTAGGTCACACATAAAACAACATTCTTCAATATTATTTTCATACCATTTTTCACCTCTATCCCTCAACCTAATTCCAAGACACTTAACATACGTACACACGTCTATATTTACCGACCCCTCAAGATTCCGTCCCCTGTTTGTTTAGGTCCAATGCAGGTCGCTTCTTACTCACCTGCCGCTGAATAATTAACTGAACCATTTCCTTTGACAACATACTATTCACGATGTTCAGCTGTTTATGACGTAGTTGACGCTGTCTTTGAGGGCTTGGACCTTTTCTTGTTTGTTTATGGAGTTAATTGTGGATGGTTAATGGTGTGGACCTAATTTGTGGGTGAGGAGCGCGAAGAACCGGGTGTTTTGGCAATACTTTGGAGAAGGTTTTGTCCAGCTGTGGTATGCCATTGTAGGAATTGGCAGATAGGTAGTCACTATTTTTCTGGTGGTGCATCGTAATAGCTTACAGTTGCATCCTGTTTTTTATATTTCTATGGTTCCACCAGTGGCCATACTTCCTGTTCAGGCTTTATTCAAGACACTCAAATTATAAATCAACATAAGCATAAAGCTATAAAGGCTTCAAAAATGGCAACATTTTAAATGTGTCGTACAATTATTATTTTGGTAACATTGTGTTCGCTGTCAGTGTCATAGTGACGTTATGACTACTTTTATAGTTAATCTATGGAAAAAAAAAACCCGCCAATACCAGAAGAAAAAGCCTTGTAAACTCGGTCGTCATAAAATGAAGTTGTAATACAGCAATTTCAGCGCTTTATTAACACCAGTATATGCCCAAAGATATAACAGCTCCTACGTTTAGCGCACTCTAGACCGTTCTTGCCGACTCACCAGTATTTTTATTCTTAGAATAGCTCATATATTCTCTAGTTCGTGATAATTAATCTGAGAGATTATTAATTGACTTTCCTTTGACAACATACTATTCACGATGTTCAGCTGTTTATGACGTAGTTGGCGGCGTCATTGAGAGGTTGGACCTTTGCTTGTTAGTTTGTGAAGTTAATTGTGGATGGTGGTTAACGATGTATAGGTGAATGAGTTCCATTCAAAAATATCCTTCACAAGTAGTGAACCCTTAATGTGCGCCCAGCTCACTTTTCAACTTACTTTCCGCTACAGGATTGCAGACTGGCTTATTACTGCATTGTTTAAAATAGCTTCGTAGACAAAAAAATTTTTTTGTAATAATTATGTTAAACATAATAATGGTTACTGTGGGTTATCCTTTGGAGATAGACATATACCATCGCGGTCTTTTCTGTAGACCTTTTAAAAAAATATAATTACGTAGTACTTTTTTATTTGATCTATCTCGTATCTCGGTTTAGCCAGCGTTAGCAATGTAAGCGTCCAAAAAATTGTTTTATTCCACATCATTACAAATCTTTGAAATTCTCATCTTTTCATACATACAACCCTGTCGGCCTAAATTATGTTGAAAACTGTATCAAAATCCGTTGTGTGATTTAGAAGAAGTAAGCGTAAAAACAGACAAAAACAGCGACTTTATTTTCAACTATGGTAGTGAATATATAGTGAGCGTTCAATAGAATTAATTCGTGGCTATATCGATTACATTAAGGTGAAGGCAAAACCTCAGGTATGCAACCATCCTTATGGCAAAATCTCAGGGGACCTTAGGGTTCTAAGGCACTAAGAGTGCGAACTTGAGGCGTCCGTAAAGTTACCCTGGGGAGGAACGGTAACACGTAGTGGTCACGTACAACCGTGCAGTGCGACGCTGTTGCGGAAAACAAGTTGGTTCCCCCGGGAAGTGACAGAGTCGTAAAAAATAAACTGTGTCCAAGCGGATGCTACAAAATATGAAGACTATAAAAAGTTCAAAGTAGTTAACATTAAGTCCTTAGGGCATAGACAAGTGGCATTCGCCTTCAAAGCGTTTCGTATTTCTATAAAGACTTTCAACCGGATTCGCATGGAAAGCTACCAAAAATCTTAGGCATGTCAATCCCCGCCCCCGACTCGCTGGTCTCGTGGTCGCAAGCGCGACAGCTAACCGTGGGGCTCTGAGAAATTCCAGATTTAAAAAAAGATTGAATCCTTATGCTAATCAGTAGCGTTTACAACCACTAGGCCAACGAAGCAGTCACAGTATTACCCCTTCATGTGGAAATTAATTCTAGTGACAATGCCAATTTAGTTTGTCAATAAACTACTACAGGATAAGTTTTTATCCAGTGCGGCACGGTTGGCGCAGTGGTTAAGCGATTGACTGCTGCGCTGTGTGTCGCGGGTTCGATTCCCGCACGGAACAAATATTTGAATGACCTACAAGTACTTGTTCCGGGTCTGGATGTTTGTGTATGTGATTTTAAATGTTTGTAAACGCACCCACAATACAGAAGAAATTCCTAGTGTGGGGCAATGCTTAAGTGGAAGCTCCACGGTAGCACGTTAAATTCAAAAAGTGCGCAAACTGTAACCATGAATTCAGCATATCATTCTAGACCCCCCAGCGCAGAAATTTTTCGTCGGTTATACAAAAAAAAATCAGCTGTTTCATAGAAAACCGCAATACCGACGCGGTCAAAATTTATGGGACAGCTGATTTTTTTTTGTATTATTTGCAATATCACAAAGATACAAGTGGGTGTCGGGTATAAGTAGGTACATGGCTGTGACCTTTCTGTAAATTGTTTATGTTGAAGTTAATTGGCTTCCCTTGTTAAGTAAAATGTGATTGCCGTGTGGTCTCGCTTCGGTAAGACCATTGAATAAACTTCTTGAGTGTGTCTGATGATATTTTATTAATAAGTTCAAAGGGTAGGTACCTAAGTGCTATGTTGTACATAACTTATCTATATATTAATACGTGAAGCAAAAACATTGTGTCCGTATGGATTGAGGAGCCATGTCTCATATTTGAGCTTGTTGACGTGGCTCAGAAGTGAGGTGGGCCTATAATTCTTAAGCAGGGTGTTGTCGGCCTTCTTGAAGAAGAGTACCACCACACCTCTGTTCCATGCCCTGTGGCGTTTTGCCCTCGAGTATGACGGAATCGAACAGCTTTTAGAGGGCCTTAAGAACGGGTGTTCCACCGGCCCTCAGAAGTTCGGCCTTAATTCCGTCATCACTCGGCCTTGTTGTTTTTAAACTGCTTCAGAGCCATCCTAATCTCGTACAAGCTGACGTCCGGAATGTCTTCGGTGTAGTGTCGGGTCAATCTAGCTCTTGGGTCGCCGAGACCACCATATAAACAAAACTAACTGCTAGAAGTTGGTACGGTAGGTACTATCACTACTGCAAACTTAGCTACTTACTGCCGTGAACAGAAAAATTACCCCAAATTAGAATGGAGCAGAATTATGCAAATGCACTTAAGTTAGCTCGCACTACTTTAACTTAAGCAGAAAACTTTACCATTAGGACTTTAACAGTAAATTTTATTACTTAAACTGGAATATATTTCCACTATACTACAGCGCTGCGATAGCCAAGAACTAGGAAATGTTTTGGCGTAGTTACCTTTACCAAAGTTCGCTTTAAGTGGCTTAAAGCGCTTGTTGTTACATTAACATGAGCTTCCTTTGTAAGTTAAAGAAAAGGTAGCGTTGTAATTGTTTTAAACCAAACAGGAATGTCTTTACAACGCTTTTATGTAGTTTCATTTCGAAATGTAGGATAGTACCTATGTGTGTTTTTAATTACCAACCCCAAACCTGATTTAAGGCTAAAGGTATTTCACTTCTCACAATATTAATATGTTATTTAAACAAATGTTTAAAGAAAAACTTTGCAGATATTAAAACACAACTTTATAGGAACTGTAATCTATCCAAAAAGATACTGGGTTTACAAACTAGAAATTAAAGTAGTTTTTGTATCACACAAGCGTACCAGCCACACGATTGTTTAGGCCAAGCTACGCTTGCCACGGTTGGTCCGTGGTTGGCTGAACACCTTTACATACCAATAGCTTGGGTCGTCAGAAGTCCGAAAGTCTGACAACCAGTCTTATCAAGGGGTATCCTATTACCCAGTAACTGGGTTGTGGAGGTCAGATAGGCAGTCACTCCATGTAAAATACTAGTATACAGCTGCATGGGGTTTGACTGGAAGCCAACCACAACATAGTTGGGAAGATGCTAGGCAGATAATGAAACATACATTCATATTTTTTATTTACTCCACCTTTTCCGACGAAAAAAAACATGGGATGGATATTTTTACGTGAAAACCGAATTTCACCTACTACATGACACCACTATCGCTTGCTCACTTCGGCGTAATAATCCGCGAACCTTCGCCAAAGCTCATTGGAACGCGAATCGCGAACGCGAATCTAGCTAATTGGCTGCAGTTCGCCGGCTGTTTTCATTTGCATGAAACTCGTTTCATATTCCACGAATAATTATGCAATTTTGTAGGTGAATTGATGATAGAATTGTGGGAAATTTTTGGGACACAGGTTTGCTTAAAGTTGCTTCAGAAATTATTTGTCATACGTACGGTAGCACGTCAATGGTAACAAAACCACTATAAGGAGGCCACTTATCTTTATATTAAGGTGAACCTAGTCCACCTTTTTTGCATACAAACTTCGGGAGTGTTTTGTTCCACTGTCTAACATGGCACATCCAAAGTAAAATATGATATTGTTTTGTCTCATTATTAATATTGTCTGTACGGAAACAGAATAATAAAATGAAAACCCATTAAAAAGTTAGGAGCCAACAAAGATTCGTTTTTCTTGCTAATTTTACTTAAATTTGGGCGTATTTAAGTAATAAAAGAAGTGTAAAATCTCCAAAATTAAGTCGGTACCGACAAAGTACATTTATCGAAAAGTTCAATAAACTTTATTGGTCATTGATTTATGCATTGACTTTTTCATAAAAGCCGATCTTCCAAAGGACTTTTCTTAATTTTTTCGCGAACTTTTACTAAAAATGATCCTGCATCTCACTCAATAACATTGTGCGTGTAGACTAGCGTCTAACAACTCATCAGTGATACTATCTCTGTCGGACACGAAGTCAGGTGAGACCGCGTGATTTTTAGCCAGGCCCACCAGTGAGTTCGAGCCCGCGACTAGGTTCCCTTTAATACGTGAAGCAAAAACTTTCTTCCCCTTTTTACGAAAAGAACGCATACGGAGCGGTATGAAATTTGGCACAGTAAAAATTTTATATGGGGAAAGAGTTCAGAAAAGTAATCACTACATAGTATAAAACACAGTCCAATCTGTCTGTCCCTATGTAGGCTTAGATTTTTTAAACTATGCAACGGATTTTGATGCAGGTTTTTTTAAAAGATAGAGTGATATAAGAGGAAGGTTTATATGTATATAACGGGAAATCGGGAAGGCCGGGCTGTTGCATCTGATTGCTGATTCGTGATCTCGTCAGCACTGCAATCCATAGCGGGCGTTAAACTTCAGGAAACATTGAAATAAATGAACAGTTTGCAATCCTAATAAATTAGAAGTCCCTTCCATACTTTTTTTCCGGATTTTTTTACAAAAAATATATTTTAAGAAGCCGCTTCCTACTTTCTACTTTCATATACCTCCTTCATACTTTCATAACTAAAAAGTAACTTTAGGTAAATATGCATCCAAATATCCGACCTCTAATCATAACTTAACATCACCTCTGTTTTTCCCGAAAATTTAGGCGTGAGGTTCATCTTTATTACATCCACATTTCGCCGGTTATATTTGAGTAATACAGAGCGAACCTATAGCCATCAAATCAAATTATTTTATTTCACATAAGCCTGCATGGGGACTTATGAAACTTCAGAAGCTAGTCGCACAGTTCCAATTTGTCGCTTCCTATAGAGAAGAGCCGGCAAAAAACTCCACGGTTACTCTTTTAAAAATAATTGGCTTTTACAATGTTGTCAAATTAGAATGACAATATGTATGGGAGGACAGTGCAGGCCTGTCAATAAGTACCAGGTACTTAGAAGAATGAAAATACAAAACAGAACATCGTCCATCATCATCAACCGGACACATATCTAGAAACACCATTTGGAAAAACCAAATTACTCTTTGCCTGACCCAGGAATCGAATCTAGAACATCAGGCTCAGCAGTAGCGTTTGCGATTATTAGATCTATCATGTTGACTGAAATGTTTCCTTCTAATTAAAGGGAAATCCTGTAAGAAAAATAAACTGTCGGCTTAATCAAAGATGGTCTGAAAATTTTCTAGTTCCGTTTCTAAAACGTAGTCTGTAATAACAAAAGCAAAGCATCTTAATCCTGGAAATCTTTTGCAAAAGCTTAAAGCAGAACAATTATTGGAACAATTATTTTTAGTGGAACAAAATTTATAAAACGAAATTCAACGCAAATACGTTCCAGTAGCCTCAAAAAGTTTGTGGTTCTTTTGAAATATTATCGTGATGTGCAAATAATGAGGAAATCCCACAATGTATTCAGAATTGCATGAACTTTTAACGCACTGTGGACTGGAAAATATGTCACATGTTTATTTATTACTTACTTTTTCCAGCGGCTGCGCCCGAGTAGAGGTCGAAAATTATCCCACGGGAAGGCACTACCGAGGTGAAAACTATCCTATGTGTTAATCCAGGTTATAAACTATCTGTGTGCCAAATTTCATCCAAATCCGTTCAGCCATTTTTGCGTGATTAAGTAACAAACATCTTAATATCAAAACATGTAAGCATACACACTCTTATATATTAGTAGGATTATTTTGTTTATATGGTGAGACAGCAGGGGTTGTCCCATTTTTAGAGTTGTAGGTCGTGTGTTCGAACTACGTAGTTTAAAGGTTTGTTGCTTATCGAATGCAACCTTTATGCTAATACAGGCAGGTAATGAAATGACTTTGTCACGTTCGAACTGTCAAGATGATGGTTCTAGATTCTATCCTTCAAATAGAATAAGATAGGTTTGTTCCGAAGAAAATATAATTATTGTATTAAGCGCGACCTTGTAGGTGCTCTTTTCTTTAAATATACGTGGAGTCCCACGAATTTAAACGCAACCAAATATTTTATTTATGGTTAGATTCCCCCCGATCCCACAGTAGTAAACAACGTAGGAACTAAGCTATGTAGTAAAGTTAATAAAAATAAGGTCTTTCCTATGGGCTCTTGCCCATAGCCACAAACTGAGCACAAAACCATCATCCAAGCTGCTACTTAAACAATTTAGAATGTTATTCTTCACTCTATAGAGCGGAAATTAATCCTAGCATATTTTTGAAAGTCAGTATTTAGAAGTTACTCGCCGAATTTGTTTTGTAAAACGAAAACAATTAATCAATGTCCACGTCTAAGTCGCTAAAAGCGTTTAATTTGAAAGGCTAAAACATTTTAATTTACATGTTTTGTAATGGCGTCCAGTAAATAGGATGATGGCCTACTTTTCAAAGGGTTTTAACTGTACAAGGATCATTTGGCACGTGCCAAAATTGAAAGTACTGCGGCCATCTTGTATTTTCAGTACAGTTCCACGTAACAATTAAATACATGTTTACAAACAACGCCCTTTTGTTTTTGTCCGAGCCAATTAAAACTAACATTAGTGTAGAACGTTATTTCAATTAATATTCATCAGCATCTACAGACACATCTAGGTTAATTATTTACACATAGTAGTTTATACGTATTATTCCCTTCGTTTGGTCCCCCTATTCGTTCCGTGTGGTGCCGGACGTAAAAGAATAGCACCATCCCATTTCTTCCCATGGGTGTCGTAGAACGCGACTAAGGGACTTACTATAGAATAGGCAGCAGCGTTCTCTATGCATTTGACCATCATACTGCGATCGCCAATCCGCCTGCCAAGCGTGGCGATTATGGCATGGCCCCCCGCTTTTGGTGGAGGCTTATGTCCAGCAGTGGACGTCTTTCGGCTGATATGATGATGATGATGATTATAATTCACTTTTCGAGTCTGTCTGTGTGCCCGAGTTATTCTTCTAAACCACGCAAAGTATTTGGATGCAACTTACACCAACACTTAGAAAATTAAATCAGAAAGGTTTACGTAAAGTCACCAAAAAGATAAGTAGGTACTACCAGCGCTGCCGGATAAAGTTGAAGTTTAGTAAGAAAACTTCCATCAGTTTCTTCTTCAACTATATACGACGACCCTGGTTACTTTTTTTTTGTGACTGTATGTATGTAACAAAACAAATATTCAACGGAATCTCGAAGTTTTGTCGAATCGTGCAAGCCGTGCAAAGCAGGGGCGGGTCGCTAGTTATCTACAAATGATTCTCCAAAAACAAACCCCATACAAACAATATAAGTAATACTCTTAAAACATAATATTTTGCTAATAGAATATGATATTAGCTCCATAATTTGATATTCAAAATCCTCGAATTAATTAGACCTATAACAATACCAGAGATATGTGCGGAACCTCGTATCATCTACGAGCCTCTGTAATCACTTTTCTGAAAATCCTCTATTCTAAATTATTATGTATTTAACATATTATAACATTCTTTGTAAACTTGCCTGTTTGCTAGTTAAAATATTGTACAAATGCAAATGCTGACTGAAAAATTATTCTGTCTTGTGTGAAATATCTAGATTATGTTCCTATTTATATTTTGACATTTAGGTAATTGGTAATTTTATCACATTTTCTTTAATGAGTTGATGACACTATGCTACAATTTAATATTTATGTTCTACTTTGTAATGTTGTTTATTTTGAACAATGGATTATTTTAATGTAATATCTTGCATGCCATGTGTGTATGTAGACATTTATTTTTATCCTAAACATAAGTAAATACTCAAACCTAAACGGATATCCTATCATAGGCACCATGAAAAGCACAGACAAGTAATAGATGTTACTTGGGTGCAGACAAGCGGATTACAATATTTTTATTAGTTTTTTTTTTTTTGTTATTTTTACACATATTATCTTATTTAAATTTATTTACTTTTTTGTTTCCCGATCTGTCCGTGACATCACAGCGGGCCCTATCAGAATACCAGCGCTGCGACACTTTTTAAATGTCGTAGCATCATGCTGAGATAGTGGCCTTTTGGCTTCGCACAGGACTTTGTTTTTTAGTTTAACTTTTTATTTATTTTTGTTGTTTAATAATTTTAATTTTATTAAGTAGCATAGCAGTGTTTTAGTTTATTTTTTATTCGTTTAATAATTGTATTGTGTTGTAGTTAAGTTAGTGATATTCCTGTGCGAGTCCAATAAATACTTTTTCTTTCTTTCTTTCTTTCATCATCATCTTTTTTCATCTTATCTTTCTCATCTTATCTTATAGATAAGATCACAATATAAATTATTGAAAAAAAAAACTGTACCTTTAGAAAGTTACTGACGTTCTAATGATATACGCTTATTTAAAATAAATTAATCACTAACATCTTTTTGGCCTTCTTATGATCTCACCTTTTTAATAAATGAGCCACTTTTTTAACTTTTTGGCCTTTTCTCCGTTGGTCTCAGTAGGTAAGCCAGGGTACCCTGACTAAATCGGTTAGATACAGTTTAGAACTGTGACCAACCGCTCGCAAGCTTAGTGTGAATACCTACACACGAGCGGCACACAACAACGGCAGTTCAGCCGTTTGGAAGCTACGACGCATACAGACACACAGATACACACGTTAAACTTATAACACTTCTTTGTTTCCGTTGAGGGTTAAAAACATAACATTGTGTTTGCTGTCGTCGGGTAAAAATTGTACTGAATCTTTCCTTTACCATAACCGTACTACATACAGAGTGAAAATAGTGGAGCAAACAGATCTCTCAAAAAAAAACGAATGCCTTTTAACGTCCGAACATAACCACAAAAGTACGAAAGCTCTCGTAGTAATAAAATAGTATTAAACCCGCTAATCCGCCTCTTACCGCCCACGGCAGCACTTCGCTTCTCGAAAGCGAAAACGAAGCATTTTTATTCCCGCTTTAAAACAGCCAAAATTTTGGTCAGTATTTTAATAAAAACCTACAACAGCTTGATTGTCTTGCTGTACAAAACATAGAATGGAAAGACTAATCCATTTTATCGAGAGTTTAATGGATTAGTCCTAATTATCACACACACACACACACACATACTGTAAAGCTATGATTACTTGACTACTGCGAAGTTTGTTGCGCCACTGCTTCTTCCCGGGTCAGCTAAAGCACTAGTAAGTGGACAAGAGCGGGCATTTTGGGGGACTGTCTTATGTAAGATTGGTGTACAGGAATTGCTATCCCCAGTTTGAATAAATTACTTCTGGATTTTGATTTTGTTATTGGGAGCAGTGCAACATGTTTTTTTCTTCGATACGCCCCTGTCAGCCGTCACGTCATCATGCGCTCATTTTTCAGAATAACCAATACTCATTGGTACCGGGAGCGAGGTGCACTTGCACCTCCCCGACATCAAAATATATATTTTTAAGCCTAAATGTTATTTTTTAATACATAAAATAAAACCTATCTGGACTTACGGAATCCAGCTGTGGAGTACTGCTAGCAACAGCAACATAGAGATTCTTGAAATATTTCAGAGCAAGACATTGCGAGCCATGGTAAACATAGTAACGTGTAACACGTAGTAACGTGAGCAACAAATACATACCTACATGAAGATCTAAATATCGACACTGACAGACAAGAGATTGCTAGACATAGTGAACGCTATCAGGCGATAATCTACTCACCTCAATGAACTGGGATTAAAACTTGTAGGTACAGGAAGTGTCTCACATTCCCGACTGAAAAGACATAGTGTCCCCACGCTTACCGCAAGATTTGATCATACCATGATATGAAAGGAATACTCAACAATTCCTTCTGCTAATAATACAAGGACGTGACACTTCAACTGAATGGCTTATTGTGTTCAATACAGATCGCCAAGTTACAGAATACAGAAAAAAAAAATTTAATGATACAAAACTCAACCTATTGAAGCCGAGATTCTAAAATGTTCGTTTTGCAATCTCTCGATTCTAAAGGTTTTGTGCATTAGTCAATAAACTACTGAAATCCTATTTCCGAAAATTTAATCGACCCTAGGCGGGGTGCTAACATTATCGAGCTTGCTTCGCTCGCGCTTGCATCTTACTCTATCTTAATTCTTAAGCTTCTTTATACAGTTTGTCTGCCTGTATGTAAGGACAAAATAGAACCTATCCCATTCGAGGCGAGAATTTTGCAGGCAAAAATTAAAGTATCTTACATTCTCTTAGTTGTTAAGCTTTTCATACGTTGACAAAGTTACTCCTTGTTTAAATAGACAAATGATAACCCAGCACATCCAAACGGTAATGCAAAAATGATCGAGTTCGCTTCGTGGAGCTGAAGATGCAGCCCCTGTATATAAATGTATACAAGTAAGCTCTAAGGAAATAACAAAAGAACATCAATTAAGTGCCAGAGGTAATGGAAACTATGCACCACCTAGTCTAGCATCTAGGTTACACCAATAGATCATGACAAAGTTGATAGATGGCCTTCCCACCACTACTGTTCTCATAGTATTAGGTACATAGTCGACGTTCTCTATAGGGGAATCCCGCCTTGACTGAATTCATGCAGTGAATTTATTCAAAGCTGCAGGCTTAGCATGACGTTTTCTATTTCTACGAAGAATACAGTGCTTTTTCAATACAAAGTGACATTTCGTTACTCCATTTTTGACATCGCACTGTAGATATCCTTCTACAATCTGTCATTTTGTTTTTCATTTCTAACGATCGTTGCCTAGGTCCTTATAAATGTAGACTATTTCAGAAGAATATTTCTTCCCAAACTGTCAAAATCACACTGACAACAAACTTTCTACTCGACGGCCACAAACTATATACGATTATCTACAAAATCATGATTCGTTTAGAACGCATAACTGTGATAATTAATAGAAAAACATAGCTATCTTCTCCTATTGGACATCATTTAGATAGTCATGTCTATTCTTCCGCCGCCAAATCGGTGCTCGTTCTAAGCCTGCTGGTTCAGAGAGCATTGGCAAGAAACTTTATTTAATTGTAAAAACTGGTGGAGCAGAAAGGCAGAGCAGGATTTCTTAGGGAGTAAGACACGACGCAAAATGATTTCTCACAAGGATAGCACATTGAGTCGAATGTAATTGACGGTCGGCAAACGTTCATGATAGGTACTCACTTAAGGTGAATGCGCAGTGGTAGAGCGCGAAATTCAAATTTTGTTACGTTTTTTGCAATTTTCAGGTGAGTGTCAGCTTGTTACTTGATCAAAATATGATTTGCGAATATAACATGTACGTATTTACCGATTTATAATCATTAGAATCAATAATACATCTTTCTAAGTTAGATTTGTTCCATATGAACAAATTTCTTATGGAAAAGTGCTTGTGGAAGAAATCTAACTTATAAGAGATATATTAGACATTCTAATGACTATAATCTGTAAACACGTACCTGTTATATTCGCAAATCACATTTTGATCAGGATACAACCTGATACTGACCTGAAAATTGCAAAAACGTAAGAAAATTTTAATTTCGCGGACTACCACTGCGCATTCACCTTAAGCATAATCAGCCTATAATGTTCCCACTGTTGGGACACAGGCCTCCTCTCTTTGAGAGAGAGAGTGGGCTGTAATCCACCACGCAGATGTCACATGTCTTCGAACTTTTTGGTTCCAAGACATGCGGGTTTCCTCACATTGTTTTCCTTCGCCGTTTTGAGAGCAGTGGTGATGAAATTATTTACCTACACAAAGTTAAGCACCTACCTAGGTTTGAACCCACGGCCTGCAACTCGTAAGTCGTTACCCGTTACCACTGGGCCACCATACACATGCATATTTGGAACCGTCGAACTCAATTATGGCAATCTTCTTAAATCAAATTGACTATTAAGAAAATCAATTGTATAGGACAGATTTCCTTTGGATGGCAGAGCAGTATAATAAAGAGTATTGGAAAAAAGAAAGAAAGAAGAATACTGTTTATTTGGACACAGTTCGTGAAACAAAAAATACATAACAAAAAAAGTGAATATAAATTACTAGGTACAACAGTGTGTGCCTCACGGCTGTGCCAAAAAGTTTCATTTCAGCATTAATTCCAGATTGATGCTGTCTGACGCTGGTTTTCTAATGAACCTTTAGAGACAAGTGACGAGGAGTACAAAACAGATTCAGCATAGGTAAATAAATATTTTTATACTTAAAAATAAACACATCATATAAACTTACTAAACAGAATAAAACGTAAACAACAGGAGTTCAGAGAGACCTGTTTAGCGTTTATCTATGTACGGTGGGCTGCATCAATTGGGTACCCCATTTTTATTAAAAATTTAAAACAATTATGGTACCCAATTGAAGCAGTCCACTGTACATTGATTTGTGTACGATGCACTCACAAAGCGCTACAAGCCGCCGGGCGCGGCGGACATTATGCTGTCAGTTATTTCGTTTTTACAAGAAAAATTGAAAATTTCAGTGGGTTATTTGAATAAAAAAACTGAAAAATTTAGTAGTTACAATAATAATAAACACTAACAATTAAGCATCAACAGTAACAGTATTTCATCAACTCGTATTATTAATTTCTCTTGTCCGTACAAAGAGACAAAGAACTTTATGCACATTGTATTTTCGTTTGTTTGTTTATGTAGGTACATTTTTCATTCCATTTTAAGACGGTACTTTTTATACCCAAAGAAAATCACCTATTACTTTGCAGAAAGCCAGCAGTCGAAAATGATAGGCTAATAAAGGCCCAAACGACATAAAATGTATAAATCTAAATACTCAATTCCACACTAACGAATCTACATCCAAATCCACGGTTTGGTAACACGATGACAAAATTAACGCAAATCTAATATGAAAATTGCTCATTTCTGTCAAGTATAACTGTATTGCGGGAACCGCTATTTGCATTACACAAATGCCATTATATATACCCACCATATGTTATACCTGTGTCAGCATTAGCTAAATATTTGAATAGACGAAAACGCCCCAGGGCGGTTACACTGGCGTGCATGGAATCCGGGCCAATTCTAAATTTATAAGCGTTGAATTTTAAAGAACTTAGCTGTAGACACAGTTGCCGTGCTAGACTTTCGTAAATCGTTCGATTCTGGGGTTATGTTACATCGTGTCGACATGAGTGTATTTTTTGACAGTCATAAATTTTTATAGGGATAACTTATCCCTACAAGAATTCAGACTCCAGAGTCCCATTCCTGAAACTATTAAAAACATTTAAAACCTAGTTGCTATTGCGTAACATACTTACAGTAAGAATGGCTTTCATTTTGACAGTTCAACAACGTTCATTGCGTTATATATATATACCTAGGTTGTTAAGCAGACAAATTTTTCGAAAATATGAAGCTCCTGAAAATTATTCAGATTGTGATGAATTTAATTGAATAGTGTGTTACGCAATTAGGGTGCAGGTCGTCTCAACCACAATCAATGTCAAGTCATAAGTTTAGATGCGTAGAGGCATTTTTGTTGACAGATTAAAGTTATAAGATAAGAATGAGAACGTTTTCAAGAATTGCATCTGTAGGCTTAGCACGAGAACAGTAGAGAAGCGTTTTTTCGACGGAAGAGTAGACAAAAATGACGTTTCCGTGTAGACAATTGACTGTTTTGTACCAAGAAATTTAGACAAGCGATTTCTATTCTACGGTAGAGTAGAAATAGAAAGCGCCATGCTAAGCCTGCTGGTATATTATTAAACTTAAGGTTTGTGGTGTGAAACATAACTTTTTTCCGTTGTAAAACATCTCATTTGTTTCTATTGGATTGTTAGCAGGCTGGTGAGGGGGTGCATAAATAACGCGTACCACCACCATAACTAAAATCAGCCTATAATCTTCCCACTGCTGGGACTCAGGCCTATCTGTGAGAGAGAGTGGGCCGTAATCCACCACGCGGGCCCGGTGCGAGTTGGTAGATATCACATTTCTTCGAACTTTTGATGCAAGGACGTTCCAGTTCCTCACAATATTTTTCTTTCGCCGTTTTTGATGACCGTTTTTAACCGACTTCAAAAAGGAGGAGGTTCTCAATTCGTCGGGACCTTTTTTAATTATTTTTTATGTATGTTCCCCGATTACTCGAAGATGGCTGGATCGATTTGGATTTTTTTTTTGTTTGAAAGGGTATTCTTCCTAGGTGGTCCCATGATCATCAAGCCAGGATCTGATGATGGGTTCCTGGAGAAATAGAGAGAACTCTTCAAAGTTTACAGGGACACTTGGAGCAATTTGGGTATTTTTTGGAAGAGTACTTTCTCGGAGTGGTCCCATTTCAATTTGGTGAAGATCTGATGAAAAACTTCGGAGATAGGCAACGGAACTCCTCAATAAATAATAGCAAATGGACTGGGGTTGCTGAAATCTCATGTATGTCTATTGTTTACACCAATTCATAACATAACGTCACGCCGGTACGCCGTGAAGGGGTAAGCACATGTGAACCACTAAAAAGTGAAAAATAAAAACTTTTTCCAAAACAAAAACAACCGACTTCCAAAAAAACACTACAAAGTGAAAAATAACTTTAATTTCGGAAGGCGGTGACAAAAAATTTAAATACAGCTCCAAAGACACCGACTTCCGAAATTAAAGTTATTTTTCACTTTGTAGTGTCTTTTTGGAAGTCGGTGTTTTTTTTTTTTTTGTTGAAATAACACGTGATGGAGATTAATGGAAGACGAAGACTATCGCACTTACCCCAAATAAATTGGAATTAGCGCACGACGCAGATAATCGAGCTTGGTGGACTCGATCAGGAAAATTATAAATATCTACCGTGTTGCGCATCCTGATAATATTTATAATTTATAACAGCCACGTTGATAACAAAAACCATCAATCCAATAAAACATTTTATCACATTTCAATAGATTTGAGGCCAATAACTCAACAAATGTGTCAACTTTTCAGCAGCACGAGTGTTTCAAAGCGATATATCAGGTTTATTTCAATGAGGTGGATCGTAAATATCGGGAAACAATGCTCATCCGATGACAATGTCACTTCAACATTGATATATGAGTGTTGTTACAAATTGAATAACACAAATGGTACTGCCATAATATATTTGTATAAGTTGACTAATTTTATTTTATTTATATATGCATACACACATTGCAGTATTGGTATAAAATTGATTTACATCCGTCACCTCAGACGTCATGTCCAGTTGAAAACCAGCGTCAGGCACTAGTTGTCTGGCATTTATGGTGAACTGTGCCTTTTTAGTGCAGCCGTGAGGAACACTATTATAATGCTAGTTTCTTACCTTACACTTTTAATTGATTTTTATTTTACTCTTTCCTGCTGTTTAATGTATATTGTGATCTTTAAAGTCTGTGCAAAATAAATGTATTTTCTTTCTTCTTTCTTTCTTTCTTGACTTTCCGCGCATTTCAAGGAGTTGCAACTGGCCGGTCTACAGTACTTTCTCTATAAAACTGTCACCCAAAAATTGTCTAGTAATAAAAATGGTTTTAAGTGTAGTGAGCACCTATTGTAACATCTGCATTACTTTAGTTTTCAAGTTCATGAGTGTTTTACGTTGACAACAAACATCATTAGAAGTTCAGGTAAAATTTAAGTCAGCATCATCTGCCTAGCCTTTTCCCAACTACATTGAGCTCAGCTTTCAGTCAAACTGGATGCAGCTGAACACCCATGTAGGAACTACAGTTAGCAATAATGCTAACAACGCAAAATGCGAGGTAGCGTGCGCATACAGCAGAGCGATCAGTCATCTTCCCTGCGCCATACCATACCATATAACGTGTGTACTGATAACTTAAGTAAGAATTGTCACTGTGCTTATGACGTATGTAATCAGTTAATAGACTTTATACTGGACTCTAGTATTTTATTTACAACCGTCTCTACCCACAATCATTACATGGAGCGTCTGCCTATCTGACCCCACTTCGTGGGACTGTTTGGCAGACTATCGGGCTTCTGACGAACCGCAACGACTATCAAAAATGTTCGTATGAAAGCCGGGACCAGCAACTTAACGTGATTTCCGAGTCTTGGTATATCATAATCATAATCTTAATCTTTATTCACGAATAAGAGACAACCATACACAGTAACTTAATAATAAACACAAAAAAGACAAGAATCGCTAAAAATTATTTCGACAATAAAATTTAGACAACAGTTGGAGAATGTGAGATGCTAGATTGTAAAGATAGCTTGGTTGTCTTCGGACTGATTCGCCCTATCCCCTCGTACTAGTATATAATTGTATCACGAGCGGATAGTCTTTCTCAACCTTAGAACAACAGATTCCCACAAGGTTCCAGTAGATGGTCACACGTCCACGGACCAACCGCGGCACGCGTAGTTTGCCCTGATCGGTCAAGCCGAGTTTTACGTAGCCACAAGTCTCTGCAATTTCGGGTAAAAGTACCTATCCAAATATTCAACTCAAACTCAGTAAGTCGGACTACAAGTTGGTATTCACAAAGTCAAAGTCAAGGCATTTATTTCAAATAGGCACTTAAAAGGCACTTTTGAACATCAACAACGGATAAGTTTTCTGATCCATTTGTTTACATTTTCATCAAATGTTTTTGAAACAGTCCATACAGTATACCCGGTAACTTACCTACAGTAAACCGACCTTCGCGTGGACGTAAAACTATCGCAGCTGGATTCTTTGAAACTCTGGATCTTCAACGCACAAAATCCCGTGGTCTGTGCAAAAATGGCTATTTGGAAAGTCATTAAAATACAACTGGTTCACACTGTCAGTTATTACTACTTAATATTTATGAGAGCCAAACGTTCCACCGCAACAATAACCATTACATCTTCTAATACAAAGCTATTACTGAACACAATGCAATCGCAACGTACACCAACACATCGACTCGCATCGCATATTGATGGCCGATATACGAGAAACAATGTGGATGCTGCAGAGAATACCGACATTTTATGATACATAGTAAGTAGTACTGTGATACATAGTAGGATCTATATTATACTATGTTTATCAGTATCTTACTATGTATTCGTGTGACCAACTATATATATTATTATAAATGTGGAAGTTTGTTTGTTTAGATGTTTGTTACTCACGCAAAAATGGGTAAACGAATTTGGAGGTTTGGCACATAGATAGTTTATAACCTGGATTAACACATAGGATACTTTTTATCCCGGTAGTACGTTCCGGTGGAATAATTTCGGAACTACACGCGGGCGAAGCCACTGGTAAAAGCTAGTCAGGAATATGTGATCATAGATTTAATTGAACAACTTTCTGCATGGATCTCATGTCTCATACATTTGGGTCGACTGGGTATTGAAGTTTTGTATGGGACTGCTCATATTTTTTCGAGATTACGATGTCGGTCCTATGGAGATGATCACACATTTCCAATACACGCTGTATGTATATAATAAGGGGGCTCGAAGAGCTCGTGGTTAAGTAAAAACCGCACAGGTCGACTGACCAAGTCAAAACTACTATTGCCGCGGTCTATAATGTGTATGGGTAAAAAGTAACCATTAAATACATGCCAAGACAAAGTCACCCAAAGGGGTTTGGAAAGGGATATCCTTGGAGTTTCCCAACGTGATCTAATCAGAAATGAAGAGATTTGCAAGAGAAATAAGGTAACCTGGAATAGCCCGAAGAATTTCCAAACTAAAGTGGCAGGCCTTTTATGTGGACTTTTAATGTGGGCAGGCCACATTAAAAGTAAGAAAAATGGATTTATTTGTCACAAAAAGACGAGCATATAATATTTTAAAACTACATGAAAACAACACAGATATTTATACATAGGCATTTGAATATAAATAGTCGGCAGCTGCACGCCGTGACTGTGACAAGAAGGCTTCACTCAGCATGATGCTATGCTATGGGACCCACAGCACAGCGCTGATTTTCAGTGGTCACCCGAAAACGACGTACGAAAATCAAGCCAGGACTTTTACAAATTAGACAAAACAAGTAGGTAACAAAGGAAAATAATTATAATAAAGAGTACATAAAATTTAATATTACCCTGCAAAAAATGGTATTAAAATGCTGTAGAATAAAGCAATGAAATGCGTAGCTATCCAAAAACATAATAAGTACGTACACAAAAATCTCTATCAATCTAATCTATCCTATGAAGGCCACAAGAATCCGTTGGATACGGGAAGCAAAGAACGGGTCGAAGTGGTGGAGCTTGGGGAAGCCCTATGTCCAGTAGTGTATGTCTTTCGGCTGAAATGACGATAATGATGACATGCCGAGACCACTCCGTATCTCAGAAGGAACGTTAGGCCGTCGCAGTCCCGGCTGTCATACATAGGCAGTCAGAAGGCTGAAAATCTGACTGCCTATCTTACTACCCTGCCAGGGGTTACTCGAGAGAGATACCGTGGCCCCTGGCACACAGGCAACTGAGGGAACACGGGTGGGTTTTAGTCTGACACGCCCTCCTGCTCCACCCAGAGCGGGAGAAGTTATTAGCCCCTTACCCCTGGAAAGCAGATAGGTGAGTTTCTTTTTTCATCCTCATTCAATCTACCCAGCCTTTTCACATCTATATTGGGGTCGGCTTACAGTCTAACCGGATGCAGCTAAATACCAGTTTTTAACATGGAGCGCCTGCCTATCTGACTTCCACAACCCAGTAACTGGGTAATATAATACCACTAATTGGTAAGACTGGTTGTCAGACTTTCGGGCATCTGACGACACGACTGTCAAAGATTAATGAATGACAGCCGGGACCAATGGCTTATCGTACTTAAGATGGTCACCCATCTACGGACGAACCGCAGCAAGGGTAGCTTAACCTGACCAATCGATCCGTGACGCTTTTATTACATAGCCAGAAGTAAATCGTAAATGTCACCACTTTAATAAATGAAGGCGATGCAAACATTCGCGCGATCCAGATTGTTAGGTAATGTAATAGAAAACCTAGTGGATGGCGGATAATCTATCAATTTGCCGGGCCAGCGATCAAAGGTAGGTGTGAACTACACTAATTTGACACGTACCTATACCGCGCTCGTACAATTTGTGTTAGAGCTCTATATACCTCTACTGGATGTTTACGAGAGTGGCCGTGATAATAATATTATCCTCACTTTATCACGCCCACTACAGGGATGGCGAACCTCTAAACCTTTACGAGCCATTTTCCAAAAAATAAAAATATTACGGCATTGCCGTGCCAACAAATAATCTTGACCATAGAGTATAGTAATAGATTGATCTTGACTTATTGACTATTAGAAAAAGGCTTAATACTTTCACAATAATAGGTAACTACTCTTTACTAGCAAACATAAATAGATTTGAACTATTATACAGTAATCAACATCACACAACAAGAACAAATTAGTGCAACTTCTGGTGTTTGGTATTATGTTCATATATTACTTTTAGCAGAATGCAAGGTGATCTGGAATCAATGCGACATAGGTACAACATAGGACAAGAAGATGAAATTATCACGCTCAGATTTCTATGTTTGTTACTGTGACTTTGGCTGCCGTGCCCAAATTATTTTGTTGCGTGCCACCAAAGGCACGCGTGCCATTGGTTCGCCATTCCTGATATATTGCTTTGACATAATGTAAATTCAGAAAAGCAGTTCTTGTGCTTTGACACCAAATCTAAGTTTTGTGGCTCTTACAAGCGAGAAGTAGTAGCGAAGGTGATTGGATCCGTGGGAATGTTTTTTTTTAGTTTTTTGCAAAAACCCATCCGACTTCCAGTAGAAAAAAACTAAAATACACATCCAAGATACCGTCTTGAAAATCAAAGTAATTTTTCACTTTGTAGTGTTTTTCTTTAGAAGACAGTTGTTTTTTTCTTTTTGTAGAAATGTTTTTATTTTACTCTTTTTAATTATGGTAGCTACCTCAGACCAATGTGTATACCACTATTTGCTACAGTGGCTTGCTTTAAAGTCAATTTAAAATGAAAATTTGTTGAAAGATGCTTCTTGTAAACTTATTGAATTCCAAAGTTTACCCAATAGACAACATCATGATAAAGCTTTGATTCAGAGCAGTGACACAGGGACAATGATTTGTATTACTGAAGCCCAGATTAAAAGTTAGAAAGCAAAGAATGAAAAAGTTAATATGTTAATATACATATGACGTTGTGGAAAACATATTATAATTGTGACAGTCTGACTGGTCACAATTATATTATGGTCCACTGCATCTGTGTGCTTCTTTCCTCAAAAGACCATTTCAGACCTCCAATTTACATGGTCTTTATATGATCTGACCAAGATTATGTTTGGACTTATAAGAGACTGTGTCCTCTGAGTTTGTTTCGGCCTTTCTTCTCAGAGTAGTCACCATAGGAAACGCCGACCTCATCTGGTTTTAAAAAGTGATTGCCGCGTAGAACTTTTTGTTCAAACCTACATAAATATAGAAATAAAATAATTTATCATGCATGACACAAGTTTATTCTACGCAACTACAAAACTTGTGAAAGTGCTTGAAAATGCGTATGGACAACGACTAATTATATTTAGTAGTTTCCATGCAAAACTAAGTTCATTAAGTTTAAACAGAAAACTATAATTAGTTTTGTTTTCTCCCAGGTAGGTAATAATGAATGTAAAATTCTGGGACAACCAACCTAGTTATAAGTTAGCACATTTTAACTCAAAACTCGGCTATAACTATAAATATTTATTTAACAAGATATGTGGCAAAGTAAGTAACGAATCTTTTTGTTTTTAAATAAAATAATAGTTTAAAAAAATTAAGGGTCCAGCGAAGGATCAATTTGATCATATTATTTCCACCGTGTTATAGTGCTAGGTACTCGGATTCAGACAGTGTTTATCTAGGTTCTTACAACTCTTTTTTCCCAAAATACTTACCCAAAAAATAGTTTAAGCGAACTGCATTTCGCACATTTTTACAGTGTACCTAAATTACATGTTTTCTTACTGGTTTTTTTTTTCGGTATTTATAACCTTGCACTATCTACGATTATTAATACACGTTTATGATGATGTCAGTTTGCTGTTTTAAATTTTATCCTGTCTAATAGAATTAGAGGACAGCTTATACTGGATTCATTACAACTGACGGCCTAGCGTACCTCCTTGAAGGAGTATGAGTAGGCACTTCTTATTGTATACGAACAGGTGCGCACCTACGCACAGTAATCCTTCCGTCAGTCGACTTTATGAACTTGCGTAGGCTTGAAACAGCTGACAGTCTTCACGTCCTTTTAACCTGACATCTGGATGAAAGGGCGACGTTTTCACAATGCGGATGAATGACTTTCGTGTTTTTTCTTCAGGGATGAAAAAAGGCTGGCTGGAGAGTGACGAAAAGTGGTGCTTATAACTATAGACAGGTGTCCAAGGAGATACAATACCGGGCTTTGTAAGGATATTATTCCAAAGGCTTCAGAGAAATTGAAGTTAAAGTTGGAAAAAAATACTTCCCTGTTCAAAAGTCAAGGGACTGTTGAAACAGGGATATTTTTTTTAAGACTGGAGACTGGAGTTATTTGGGCAATCATTCATTAGGGGCAGTGTGATTCTGCACCCTAATTGCGTAACACATTCACGATTCTTCATATGTTCGAAAAAATTGTCAGCTCAATAACGTAAATAACGCAATGCACTGTTGAACTGTCAAAATGGAAGCCATTCCTACTGTAAGTGTAATACGCAATTACTTCCAGCTGCCATTTCCAGCTGCAGACCGTATTCAAGACAGCGTTATTTAGAGGTTCGAGGATTGGATCTTTTGTTTTCAAAAACATAAAAGTTGTAATGTTCTTCTTTAATGTTTGTATTTCCTGTGCGTCTCTCAAACATAATAATATTTTTTTTTTCAATAATTGGCGTTTTTGCTGAGTATCAGGATTTGGGCTCGAATCCCAGGTCGGACAAAGTGTTTTTGGGGTTTTTCATCATGATTTTTTCAGTACCGGATTTTCAATTGTTCAATTCGATTCAATTGTTTTTCAAAAGCTTCAATCTGAATTTGAGCCCGATTGATAGCAATAGGCTCGCCCCCATCACATGGGACATAGCCGGCTAAATGTGGGTGTACTTTAGCTAGACCTCGGCCTAAGCTTAGGGTATTACACTACTGATGTTATGTATGTACCTATGTGTGTTTATGATTTCTAAATATTTCGTCGATTTCCAATGGTAGTGGTAGCCTAGCGGTGCATTCATCTACAGAGATGGTTATCACACGTCAACGCTTCGTCACGGTGTGGTTTTCGCAATTTGTACCCCCGGCCTGATTTATTGATAGAATGTTGCAACAGCAATGACAAATATGAACAAATTAAGTAGAAATTTGAGATAACATTTTGCCAGGTTATTTAGGGGCATGAAGAACAGGGTCTAAAGTTCACTCAACCTCTATAGAAAAGGGAGGATCCTCCGACCAGGTGGGTGTTGAGTCTGGTGGGCAATTGCGGGACGTTGTATAATTATAATGTGCTAGTTGCGCGGTAAACTCTGCTTGCGCGATGCAGGATTTAGCGTGACGTCAGTGTGATGCGTAGTTCACATGTAGTGTTATGGATACCGCTACAGTTACTTAATTTAATTCTCATTGAAATCATTGAAAGTTTATTTAAAGGTGACGACACCTTAACGATTTGTTGCATATTTGTGCTCATCTTACGGCAGTTTGAATTGTTGCTCGCAAAACATCCCTCAAAGTGATTTCGGTTATCAATGTTTCAAGATCTGTGGTTTGTTGTGGTAAACATGAGATTTCAAAAAGCTCCAGAGGAAGAAGTTTGGCGTCGACCGATTTGGCGATCTAGCTGACCAGTTCAAATCGCCAAAACAATCACACGACCCCAAAATTGGTGTTTCAAAATCCCCATCGTTGCATCAGCTACATGTTCCGCTCCATTGCATTGCAACTGCATATGCATCTGTCACATTATGACATTATGATGCCATCTGCAAAATTATGAAACATGACATTACTTTTACCCCACACTATATAACCAGTGACATTCCATCAGGGATAACCACAGCCGATTACGACGGTGGAGACCAACCAACCTACCAAAAGCTTATGTCAATCTCGGTGAAAGACGTTGAAAAAATTAAAACCGCTTTGGAAGTGGTTAGCTTATTAATCTCAAAGTCCCAATATAGGAATCAACATTGCAAATTAAAAAGAAGTTCAAAAAAATATAGGTAAAATGTAAAGGTTGTCTCCTAAAGACGACCGTATGTGCGTTGTACAGGTTGGCTATTAAATAACTTTAATACATTCGAACTGTCAAGCTAATTTAGATTTAGAATAGCAGAAGAAAACAGTAGGCGTCATATTGGGCTGATAAGCCGAAGGACGAAGATGAAAATATACCCTTAAAACGATTCTAGAAATAATTGGCAAAATTCACCAGCAAAAGTATTTCATTGCTCGATCCCGGTACGGAGAACTTTAGGTTCTCACAGGACTTAGTGAAACTTAAGTCTCTATATTCGCCATACTTTAAAAATAAAATACCAAAAATTCTACAGGGGTTGGTTAGGTACAGTCCCGGACTTTAATTGATAAGCCACTATTAAACTTTCCAATTTTGCAGTTTTATACATTCACGAGATTACACGATTAAACACGAACTTAAACCGCATGCTCGTATAGACAAATTACTTATAATCGGAAATAGTCTTATCCATAGAGGTTGACTAATAAATTGTCAATGATAAATCAATACACTGTTGCATAAGTTTATTCAATCTATTTGATACTGACCTCCTTTGAAAAAAGCTCATTAAATACTCGTTATTTCTGAAAACCTATCCAAAGACAGTGACAGTTGAAATGTCAGAGACGATAATTTCGAATTTTGGTGAATCGTAGCCGTAACTATTTATGTTTATAAGCAACAGTTATCATATTTGTCATGAACATCTCTTGGACGCTACGCGTTCGGATAAAATCGTGGGTGCGAGTTTTTCCGATGTCGAAATGACTAATCATAACGTTACCATCGCTACGCTAAAACAATGGTTGCTAGGTTACGGTTGCTAGCCCTGCAATTGGTTGACTTTGGGTCGTCACTCTGGACATGTACGAGTACAAAAATTTGCATTACACGGCTAAAATAGGAACTGTGGCAAGTGGCTTATCAATTAAAGTCCGTGACTGTACCTATACCAGTCGTATTTTCAACAACAGACAAAATAGTCTCGCGGCACATCAACACGGCGCGGGATTTTGCAATTGCTACCTCGATCTGTCGCCAACCTTGATTTATTGATTCACTGAGTGCTGTCCCGACGTGTTTGCAGTACAAGGAGCTACACGAACGTGTTAGAGGGATCATGTAACACCGTGTTTATTTATTGGAACGAAGTCCTTTAACTCAGCTTGCTGTAGGAATTGACTGCGAGAATTCGTCACGTATCGAAAAGCGTTATGCCCCTCCATACGACTCTCTACCTCTATCTGTCTCTTTATTTTATGTAAAATAGAAAGAGACATATTGAGCGTGCTAAATCCGATAGTGAAGTCAAAATGAAAAATCCAAGATGGCGGCTGCGAAAACTTTTAAATTTTTCGTCATGGGTGTCGTTTCATGGTTTTTGAGGATGCTAAGACCAAAATAAAAGTCCAATATGGCGACAACTTTATGAGAGCTTCTAAAACGTTCCACTAGATGGCTCTGTATTAAAAACGCATAATAAATTCACACTTTCGCTCTCTCTCTTTCTGTTATATATACGAGTCCGTGTGCATGCGAGTATCGCCCCGACCGACCCTTGCTCGTTGAAGCGCCAGCCCGCGCCGCAGCTGAGCCAGTAGCTTTAAATTCCCCGATCAATAATAATGCCAATATTTTGATCCAGCCTGTCCCCAATTATAGCTGTCCCCCTATCAGTGACGCCCTGAGCCGAGGTCCGTACCCCACAGGGGGTGTCCTCAGCGTACAGTCGCTTAGTTTGTAAATTTTAGTTTGTAAGCCCTGGCTGGAGGCGTTAAGAGTAAATTCTTAATGGCAGCCCCAGGAAAGCCCGGTTGAGCAGTCACGGCCTGTCAAGGCCAACTGCGAGATACCAAACAAAAAAAAAAATGCGGGTATCGCATAAGGAACTTCGTTCCTGACGGGGCTCTGCTCCCCCGACCGCACACGTTTTTTTTTTACTTCGGAACATAAATTAAGTTTAAACTTCCATATTGGCACTAAAAGTTCTAAAAAGGAAAGTTTCGTTTGTACGAGATGATCCTTTGTAGTGAGAACTTTTATATCTGTCATGGTACTTTGAAAAGGACTGTTAGAAAGTCTTCTCAAAGGCTGAGTGTGTTATCATAACTAACAAAACTCAAAAGCTCATTTAATAATCTGATTTGATCACATCGCAAGCAAAGATTTATTGAGGCAGAATTGACACTGACCACGTGGAGAGTCTACACGAGCGTGATAAACAATTTTTCTTATTTTTCCTTAATAGTTGGGAATGTATTATGAACAGAGATCGGATATTCGGATGCATATTTACCTAAACATAATTTTTAGCTATGAAAATATAGCTTTATAAATTATTTGTAATATTTATTAAAAACCCCGGGATTCTTGGATTGCATAACTATTCAGATGAGTATTAATTTAAAATTAATGTTTAACCCGATACACATATGTGTATGTACTGGAGGAGGGGTGGTTTCTATTAGTTAAAACAAAAAATAAACAAATTACTTACTTAAATTAAGACTTTTGCGATACAAAAGCGCATTCCATGTTAGCCAACACCTCAACTTTAGGTGAATATGCATCCGAATATCCGATCTCTGATTATGAAGTATAGTTTTCTTTTGCCAAAATATAAAAGGATGATGAAAATACTTTAGGTGGAACCGCCAGGAAGTCCGCGAAATTCAAATTGTCTTACGTTTTTTACATTTTCTAGGAATAGTGTCAGATTGTATTTTGATTAAAATATGATTCGCTAATAATAATAAAATAATCAATTTTTAAGGACTGGCTTCTTTTTAATAAATGATAAACAAAAAAAAAGAATCGTTTTGTTTTTAAATGTTGACGTTCAAACGTGTTCTTTATGTGCCTATTTGAAATTAGTTATGTAATTGACTTTGAAGTCTAAAAATCATTCTATAGACATAAATCCATAACCTGTATGTATGAACATGTTGATCAAAACGAAGCAACATCACACATCAGTCGAAATCTGTTTCCGTTCCCGACGATTTTTACGAGCCACAATGTAACCATAAACTTGATTTGTGACGAGATGTAAACGGTAGGTACCTAAGTCCAACTGATTGAACTTCAACAAATAATTGCCCGTAGTTTAGTATGTACAGAATAAACAACGTAATTTGGGATCGGTAATATTCAAGCCATCGGTTTGGTACGCCAAATTCGCGAGATATTTCAAAAGGCATTCAAACGTTCTGGAAATTTTGGAACTGTCAATAAAGTATAATATATTAAATACGTTCTCTGTTTTCCTTTTAACTAAAGGAACCGCAAGGACCGATGCCTGCCAGGGGTGCGGGTTTTTCGAAAGAGATACCGCGGCCCCTGGCACACAGGCAACTGAGGGAACACGGGTGGGTTTTAGTCAGTAAAAGTCTGACACGCCCTCCCGCTCCACCCAGAGCGGGAGAAGTTATTTGATGATTTCCCATCTAAAAACAAAAAAAAAACTAAAGGAACATGACATGTGTAAGTTGATGATTGATTGATTTTAAAATAAATAATTGCTTATCAAATGCTCTTCACGATTGTATTTAATTGCTGTTTGAAATTCATCCCCAAAACTGGTTAAATAGAGGTCGAAAGTTTGTATGGAAGTTTGTAATTTTTTTGGGTATAAGGCATGTGTCAAAATAAAAGAGATAGTAAGACGTTCTTTAAAATGTAGTAAGAACCTGCAAGTATTTGACTTGATATTACAGAAAATTATGTCACTTCATCTTATTGCAATTTTCCTAACGTCTGTATGAATACTCCATTGAATACACTAGCTGTTCATAATCCAATATAAATTATAACAACCCAATACCAAAAAGGTGCTCAATACTTCTATCCACGTACCACCGCACCTTAAGGTGAATGCGCAGTGGTAGACCGCGAAATTCAAATTTTCTTACGTTTTTGCAATTTTCAGGTCAGTATCAGGTTGTATCCTGATCAAAATGTGATTTGCGAATATAACAGGTACGTGTTTACAGAATTTAGTCATTAGAATGTCTAATATATCTCTTATAAGTTAGATTTCTTCCACAAGCACTTTTCCATAAGAAATTTGTTCTTATGGAACAAATCTAACTTAGAAAGATGTATTATTGATTCTAATGATTATAAATCTGTAAATACGTACATGTTATAGTCGCAAATCATATTTTGATCAAGTAACAAGCTGACACTCACCTGAAAATTGCAAAAAACGTAACAAAATTTGAATTTCGCGCTCTACCACTGCGCATTCACCTTAATACCGACCCTTGTCTCGAAAATACACGGCGACACATACATATTAAGTAAAATTCCGCACCAACAGGGTTATTCTGCAATCCAATAATCAGAATGATCGGCATCCTCGATTGAACCTTCATCGGAATCGCCCTCCACATTTGTCGAATCGAATCGATTCACTATAAAGGTTAACTAACCGATCGGATCTCATGTTTCTTGGACAACTTGTTGGATGCTGCAGTGAGGGGAAGTAAATCGATTAGGCATTAGGTGGAATGCGATTTGGAATCGATGATTAATCTTCTTATTTTACTGGCTGGTTAGTTATCTTAGGAAGGTATAGGTAGATACAGGGTGAATTTTTGAGATCATACTTCAAAAGCAATATCTCAAATTCAGCCGAATTTCCATCTCAGAAATTCAACCGATTAGGCATTAGGTGGAATGCGATTTGGAATCGGTGACAAATCGTCTTACTTTACGGGCTGGCTTGTAAATAGTTATCTTAGGAAGGTTTATTAAGGTACTGAGAACGGATAATATGAATTTTGTATGCTTCCATGGCGGCACATAGTATACTTACCTGTTCCTAACACAACCTCGTATAACCCTATAATCTATTAAATGTTTTGAATTTGAATACTTCTGAGACATATCCCAAATTAAACCGAATTACCATCTCATAAATTCAGCACGCACACATCACTCACTCTCATTAATAAACTTATCTTTTTTATATACTCGTGATTCCGTGACAAATAAACATATTTTCCTTTCTTTCAATCTGTATTCTGTTACGTTATTTTAGTGATAATACATCAAAACTTTGGATAAAGAAAAGAAACATATTAATTTAATATAAGTTATCCTTATTAATATTATAAACACGAAAGTTTGTATGTATGGATGTTTACTCTTTCACGCAAAATCTACTGAAAGAATTTAGATAAAATTTGGCACACAGATAGATTATAACCTAGATTAACACATAGGATACTTTTTATTCCGGTAGTACGTTCCTGCGGGATAATTTCCGACTTCTACGCGGGCGAAGCCGTGGGCGGAAGCTAGTTATGTAATATTTTTACGCAATGACAAGTAGAGCAATTTTATATTCCCTAGCGGAGAGGCAAAGAGCTTTAATCAAATGTCAGTCTGAGTGATGAATGCTTTACTTCAAGCTGTCACGTCAGAAATCTTCATTGTTTGATCATTTATCTACTGTTAATATAATAATTTATTAATGAAGCACGTAATGTAATAGCATGTTTTACATCACGTCAATCTTCCCAGATATCATGGCTTACATTATATGCGGATACAACTGCACAGGATCCGAAAATTTGTTTACAAAGTGCAAATATTTAAATCGTTCGATTCGCCCTCACCTGTTAATTTTTTTTACACTTCCGTCACACACAAGGACGCAATGACTTGACTTGACTGCCATAGAAGCGGTTGATATGGATCAGCCACTGCTATGGTACTTTGGCGTATTGACTGAACACACACGTCCCGATGTGTGACTACAGTCTTCTCAGTATTGACATTTTGCGCGCGACATGGCGCACGGCAAATCTAAAGATTTGAATCTTAGAAAAACTGCACGTACTTACTTACGTACCCTGCACGGTTGCCTAAACTTGAATACATTACTTACACCATAAGACAAAAAGTGAAGCTGACTTACCCCAACATAACCAGTCTGTAGCAGTTCTTCGGCGGGGGCACAGACTCGTCACAGGCTTGCAGCACAGGGGCACTGGGCCCCGGTGACCTTTCAGGGTCAGATTCCTCCCCGATTCCCGCCCCCCTGCGACATAGCCACGACGCCCCGCACTTGTCTCTTGCATCCTCCACTGGTGCTGCAAACTGACATCTTCGTGGTGATCTTCTGCCGCTGGCTAGAGAGGACTTAAGTGGGGACGGTGGGGCTCGAACAGGGCTCGATGTGGCCCTAACTGGGGATGTAGACACTTTTACTGGAGATGATTGTAAGGACAATCCGCCCCTGTCGGTAGTTCCGTTCATCATTGTGGTCGGTTTTTGGCACTTTAGTTCACATTATTGGTTTTGGTTTTTGTTTCACTATTTTGTTTTTGAATTTAGTTTCACTTTTTTGCTTAAGTTTTTAGGCTATGTCTTGTGTATCAATCTTGCAACACTATGTAAAAAAAACTGAGAAGTTGACTAATGAGATGTTAAAAACTCCACCTTACATGTACAAAAGCTACTCCTTTTCCGAAGTCGGTAAAAAAATATGTTTCTAAAAATATAAATTCTGCTCTCATTTTCGATTGTAACAAGTTATTTAGGGTTCAGAGAGATAAAGTTATGATTAAGTATATTCTACATTTGTTTTTGTAACGCAAAAATCTGGGATGGCTGTATATCCTAATCTGGCTTTATACAGCCAACCACACATGAAACAATTTATAAAGTCCATTTATTTGAGCGTATGGCGCAGAGAAAGTAGAGTGGGATCGGGAATACTTTTTAAATATAGGTATATGCAAAATCTAATTTTTATCATTAAGATGCGATAAAATATGTTTTCTTAATTAAAGAGTCATGAGATCCGACCTTCAGGATGCTTCCATCCTTTTCCGAGTACAGATTTTGATGACTTTGTATTTAAAAAAAGTGATAATTTCAAAATAAATTTAGGATAGATTTCACTCAAAACTTGAAGGCAAAGCCTGGGGCGTGAACGATGGAACGATGCCCAGAAGTGGGACTGTGCAGGCTTAAAAAAACACCTCATCTGTATTACATGTAAACGAACCGTTTCCATACAACTTTGCCCATTGTCATTTAGGCCGCCATCTACCCGGCAGGCAAAAAAAAATTCGACCGCGTTAAAATAAACTCTGTATCCGATCCCTAACATTTGTAAGGTACATAGGTACTCAATTTAACAAAAATAAAATACAAAACAAGGGTATTATTTTTACACGTTTTCACGCTCCTACATTTGTGAAAGTGGGCTCCTAATAAAAGGTGAAACGATTTTTATTTCAGCGTTACTTTGCTATCGTTTTTCACATCGCGTTGACGACAGGCTGCCATTATTATTGCCGGGTGTTATCTTAAAAGGATGAATATGGGCCTTGTATGTTAGAATAATACTTTTGAAATCGGATATCGGGAGAAAAAAAGTTGACTGGAACTATTGAAGTACTTTTTGCAGGTTAGGCTAATAGGAGCCACGAGGACTCGAACTACGTGGTTAATCTGCGCTTGATAAGGCCAATCCGAGCTGATACGGGGCCGAAAAGTCTTTGAGTGAACGGATGACCTGGAGAAACCTTGCTTACAGGCAGAATCCAATTACATTTAGGTTACAAGATCTCGCCTTCACCGACAATGCATTTCTTGCAAATAAACATTTGATTTGATATAATAATGATGATTTGAAATGCGCGATGATCCACTGAAGAAGCACAGAACTGGTTATTGTGGCGATGCTTGTGGCCGGCATCCCCAAGGGCGTAGATACGGCGGCACGTTAAAACATATGCTCCGATTGCTACAAAAATATATTTCAAAATCAAACGTCAGAAGCTAGGTGCACGGTGCATTTTTTTTTTTGCAGTGTTGTTAACAAGTACCAGGTACTTATTAAAATTGCAAATAGTCTACAAATCTAGAATCTTTAAGGTCTGTGATAGTCATAACTACGTAATAGCTAGAAGCCAGAATGTCTGACAACTGTTCTAACCATCGAATTTCGATACTGCCCAGTAAATGAACTGTAGTTACGAGTTCAGATGACAATTTCTTCATATGAAATACACATTAAGCTCCCATTACTTGACAATACAGATATCCGGATGTTAGACCGATTGTGAGAACCCCTAGAGCCTTGAAAGTGCTGAACCTAACCTTAAGGCGCAATCTCGCTATCATGGCTGATCGCTACCTTTACTTTTGGTGATATATACGTACCTACATCCTATCTACATGTTCAGGGAACTTTACCTTGATGGTTATATTATATCGCACCGTAATACGAGGGATTTGAGTGCGTATCTCACCGTATCCGAAGTCATTAGGTCTCGATGGAAATAAGATGAAACTTGAGCGAGCGAGCAGAATCGATAGTTCATTATGTAAAAGGGAAGTAAGGTAGTACACGAAACGTTTTAAGGAATCTTTTTTGCATTATATTTTTGAGCGTTGATCGGATCTCCGCCACGCCACCTTTCAAAAGGTTTTAGGCCGGATCTGCGATCAGTCGTGATGGTGAATAATGCGAGAACCGGTGTATAGAGTACCTACCTGATAGCGAGTTCAAAGCCTGAATAGTAAGACCTATTTATAGCCTTGGACGCCAGGGAATTATGGTCGTGGAAAATTGGGAGCATCTGGTTTATTATAATTTAATTATTTATTTTTAAATAACTAAATATTCTGTGAATATTTCAAGCGTCTACCTGTTGCCGTTATCAATATCAAGCAATAACGAGCAAAAAAATTACGTTTGTTCTATGGGAGCCCCCTCAAATATTTATTTTATTCTGTTTTTTAGTATTTGTTGTTATAGCGGCAACAGAAATACATCATATTATTATGTGGAAATTTGAACTGTCTAACTGTCACGGTTCACGAGATACAGCCTGGTGACAGACGTACAGACAGACAGACGGACGGACAGCGGAGTCTTAGTAATTGGGTCCCGTGTAAGGTACCCTAAAAAGTAAGTTCAAGTAAAAACTAAAACCCGGCTACTGAAAAATCACGCTCTAAAAAGTACGAAAAAAGAAAATATTCTCACATGAAACCCTTTGTCGTATGCCACTTTGCCCTTAAGCTTATTATCGCTTACTACTGTTAGAAAGTTTAGGTGACATACGATCATAGCTTTTAGATGAGAATATTAGCTCCCTCTAGAAGACATAAAGTTCGCATATTCAATTTAACGCCTTTATCTAACGGTCCACCAAGACGCTTCCATTGATACCTAATTAGTTAAATTATGATAAAAGGAGCTTAGAAGCTTAGAGCTGGACTCCTTCAACAAGAACTGGTCACTAGCAGGATTAAACCGAGAGAAGTGGAAGGAGGGCAGAGAGGCCTTTGCCCTGCAGTGGGACATCACAGGCTTTTAATAATAATAACAAATACTGATCGAGCTACACGACCGAAACCCACCGCACCAGCTTGGCAATGCAGGATTGAGCGTCGTATTAATGAGACCAGGGTACTCATCGGGAAGCTCATCTGCTTCAGGGAGGGCAATACACGCCCAAGAGTGATGCGCTTTGTGAGACGGGCGTTCTCGGGAACTAGTATTAATCCTCGAGAGTATATACCCCGTGTCACAGAGCGCATCGACTTCCTGAAGCAGAAAGTATATGCATGGGCAAACCGTATCCGTCGGTATAGGCAAAGAGTGGATCGGTACACTCAGAATCGCATGTTCCACAACGATGAAAGGTGGGTATACAGAGCTTGGGAGCGACCCATTCCCACTCAAGGTGTGACTGACGCGCATCTACCGGATAGTGATGATATGAGTGCGTTTTGGCGGAGCATTTGGTCGGTGCCCGTCAGTCACATTGAAGGTGATTGGATGCGTGTTGTTGAGCGGGCATGTGATTCAATACCAGACATGGAGGCTATCACCATCTGTCCTCTTGATGTGGCCCGTGCAGTCCGTCCGTTGCCCAACTGGAAATCTCCAGGACCGGACGGACTGCACAATTTCTGGATTAAATGGCTACAAAAGTCACATGCTTGCTTAGCTTCACAATTTCAGTCATCTTTAGAGACTGGGTCGCTACCACTGTTCTTTACGACAGGTATTACCCACCTGCTCCATAAATCGGGTAGTACTGCGGAACCTAAAAATTATAGACCAATTACATGTTTACCGACGGTCTATAAAGTTCTTACATCCATTCTTAGAGCAAAAATTTCACAACATATAGAAAGTAACGCAATTATGTCGGTGTCTCAGAATGGATGTAGGAATGGGTCCCGCGGTACTAAGGAGCTGCTCCTTATAGACATGACCATAAGCCAACAGGTTCGTAGATCCCGGAAGGATCTGTCAACATGTTGGATAGATTATAAGAAGGCCTATGACTCAGTACCACATACATGGCTCATGAGGGTGCTGGAGTTGTACAAAATAGATGCGACTCTACGCACCTTCTTGATGTCCTGTATGAGGCAATGGAGGACGGTCCTACTGTATCCAGGATGTCGACAGATCCGGGGAACCAATGAACCAATTAGGATTGAGCGTGGAATATTTCAGGGCGATAGTTTGAGTCCGCTTTGGTTTTGCTTAGCCTTGAATCCTCTAAGCACACTGCTGGAGGGTTCAGGTCTGGGCTATCGATTGAGAAGAGGTGGTCAGGTGATATCACACCTCCTTTACATGGATGATTTGAAACTCTTTGCCCCCAACAATTTGCAACTGATGGAGTTACTGAAGGTAACGGAAACCTTCAGTAGCGCCATCAGGATGGAATTTGGTGTGGACAAATGTGCAGTCATGCATGTAAAGCGAGGAGAGATTATAGAATCCGTGGGAACCAAACTTACGGATTCTATACATCTTAGATCCCTCTCCTCAACCGAAACCTACAAGTATTTGGGTATGTCGGAAGCATTAGGCATCAATGCTACCGACATGAAACAATCGTTGAGGGAGCGCTTCTTTGGCCGCCTGAATAAAGTGTCAAATAGTCTTTTATCAGGCGGAAACAAGGTACGTGCCTTCAACGGTTGGGTCATGCCGGTTTTGATGTATTCTTTCGGCATACTCAAATGGACTCAAACGGAACTTGATGCCCTGGATAGGAAGGTCCGTACATTGCTGACGGCATGTCGGATGCATCACCCACGGTCATCAGTGATGAGACTGTACATCCCGCGGAAGTGTGGGGGTCGAGGCTTTTTAAATGCTAAAACCCTCCACAACCGCGAGATTTGCAGTCTCAGGGAATACTTCCTTCACACTGACGTGGGGATGCATCGAGATGTGGTCGCAGTGGACAAGGGCCTTACCTCGCTCTCCTTGGCGAATGAGAACTGGCGCAAACCTGCAGTACTGGATACTAACGATCGTAAGGAAGTATGGCAAGGCAAAGAGCTTCACGGGCGCTTTTTCCGGGCTCTTCATGGACCCGATGTAGACTTTTTAGCGTCTGTATCCTGGCTGCGTTTCGGCGACCTCTTCGGGGAAACCGAAGGTTTTGTCTGTGCGATTATGGATGAAGTTATCATGACGAACAATTATCGGAAATACATTGTCAAGGATGGTACGGTTGACATCTGTCGGGCATGCCACCGTCCCGGTGAATCAATCCGACATATCGTTTCCGGTTGTTCTCGTCTTGCTAACGGCGAGTATTTGCACAGACACAATCTAGTAGCTAGGATTATCCACCAGCAACTTGCTTTGCAGTACAACCTTGTGGAGTCTGAAGTACCATACTACAGGTATGTGCCCGACCCAGTTCTCGAGAATGGTCACGCCACATTGTACTGGGATCGATCTATCATCACTGACAGGACTATTGTAGCCAATAAGCCTGATATTGTGGTGATAGATCGACGAGAACGTCGTGCAATGATTGTTGATATCGCTGTCCCTCATGACGAGAATCTCGTGAAAGCTGAGCAAGATAAGAAAATCAAGTATCTTGACTTAGCTCACGAGGTTGTCGACATGTGGGACGTGGACTCAGCAATCATTGTACCGATAATCGTTACAGTAAATGGCCTAATAGCGAAGAGCCTCGACCAACACCTCAGGAGGCTCTCATTGCACGGCTGGATCAAGGGCTTGATTCAGAAAGCAGTACTCCTAGACACGGCACGCATAGTCAGGAGGTTCCTTTCTCTAGAGCCCTGACCACCGACATCTTGGACCCTGCTCCTGATGCCGATGGGCCACTATTTTTTTATATTTTTAAATGTTTTTTATAAGGTTGTTTTAGAAAAATATTTAAAAATGTAACTTAATATGTATTTAAATGAATAAACGAAATAATAATAAAAGGAGCTTAGAAGTTATGTAGGAACAGATAAACATACATATTCACATACGCACCGGTCAAAATCATAATCCTGCTTTTTGCTTCGCCGTGGTCGGTTAAAAAGAATCTCTCAAAACACACGAGCATAGTTACAGCACTAAAAATCTTCAAAACTGTGCGAAGTAAAATCAATAGCCTAGCCTTCTTCCTAATTGGAAGAGCAACACAACAACCAGATGCGATGCTTCATGACTTTCTAGGGATGCCTCGGATTAAATAGCGTACGATTCCGGGAATAAAAGCGGAATTAGTTGGTTTATTGTTGGCAGCCCCGCTACAATTCTGGAAATTATGATGTATTATGAATTCTTTTTCAGTTTATGGAATAGGAATAATAACTTCCAATCGCTCACTTCAGATGTCGCTGCTGCCAACGTCCATAAAATTTGACAGCTGCTGTCACTATCCTTAATTTTTTGTCAGGAAGCGACTTTTTTACGCACAATTCATTAATATTCGCCGTTACGCGGCTGTTGACTGTAAAAAAAACGGGAAGCCATGTATTTTCCAAATATGTATGTATTTTCCAAATATGTATGTAAAAATGTATGTAAAAAGACGAAAATTATGGGCCCTGGAAACCTGATATTGGGTTGAGACTATGGATTTAAGAAGATGTAAAGTTGGGAGGCCTCCCACAAGGTGGACCGATGAACTTGTGAGAGCCGCAGGAGTCCACTGGATGCGGGAAGCACAGAACCGGTAGAAGTGGCGGAGATGGGGGAGGCCTAAGTCCAGCAGTGGACGTCTTTCGGCTGAAATTGATGATGATGATGATGGATTTAAAACCTGAAGACTTTATTGCAGAAATTCGTATACAGGTGGTGCTCCCAAGGGAACTAAGTCTGTTTTTACTACCTACAGCATATTTCTTTTTTTGGGTGGGATATCATCAAATAACTTCTCCCGCTCTGGGTGGAGCAGGAGGGCGTGTCAGACTTTTACTGACTAAAACCCACCCGTGTTCCCTCAGCTGCCTGTGTGCCACGGGCCACGGTATCTCTTTCGAACAACCCGCACCCCTGGCAGACGCTAGCTACTTTCCTGTTGTATATTGTGTGCCTTAAAGAAAATCTGTGCCGAATAAAAATATTTTCTTTCTTTCTTTAATTTGATATTGTATACGCACAAAATTCTCGCTTCTACTACTTAATACCAAGTCCTTAATCCTTGCATTCTCCTTTTCGTATAACTGTTCGATAGACATTTTCTAACATCAATAAAATATGAAATTTATCTCACGGTCGCACAAAAGACATGCCCAGCATCTGAAAGCACTCAGTATCTCCATATCTCGAATCCCTCAATTTACCTACTTACTTTGAAAAGAAGACGCACACTAGGCTTTGTTCATTTCTAGGTCAACATCAAAACCTGAATGAAGATATCCCGGTTAAAGATAGCTTTTATAACAACTAGGTTTAATATACAGGGTGATTGGAAGATGGGTGCAAAGCTTTAAGGTGAAGATAGTATAGACAATTTAGAACCATTTAAGCCATGGTTGTCTTAGACGAAGTCTTACCAATTTTTTTTTTTTTAATAAGGTTTAAAAGACGTATTGTACAATTTTTTTATTTTTTCTGAGCTTTGAATGTCTGTAAAAAAAATGTCTAATGACACAGAAGCCTAAAACATGTTTTGCTTGATTGCTTACACATTACTTTAATTAAATAAATAAAAAATTAATTCATTTATCATTCAATTTGGCCATAATTATGCAGTTTACATTAAATTTTGAGAATTTCCGAAAAAAAACTTAAAAATTTGGTTAAAAATATTTGGTAAGACTTTGTCTAAGACAACCATGGCTTAAATGGTTCTAAATTGTCTGTACTATCTTCGCCTTAAAGCTTTGCACCCATCTTCCAATCACCCTGTATAACGTTTTTATTTTCAGATTTGTTTTTTTAATCTGTTTAAACAATCTCATACTCGAATTAGCGAGTGCACTGCCATGCAAATCACTTTCCCTAATAACAAACCTTTCTCATTTCTAGGTATTTGGTCCCTGGGGTGGTCACGGCGTGCAGTGTGTTCTGGTGCGCCGGTGATGAGGGACCCACCAGAAGAGGGTCCGGTGACGGACAGCCGCAGCGGGTTCGCGAATGAGGACTTACGCGTGCCCGTGTTCCCGCCATAAGCGGCACAGGAGTACACCGTGGGACACCGCACAGTTTTAGGAGGTTGGAGTCCCACATAACTGCACTATGTCCCCGTGGTAGCGCAGTATGCATGAGGACGTAGCCACGCACCTTCTGCCTTTAACTCAATTTATTTAGTATCGGCGCTATGTCCTTTTCTTCTATATTAGTCGTACCTTTCTAGCCATTTCATCTTTCACACAGTCCATCCATCGTTTCTTCTTCATCGTCCCCAACACTAATAGCCATCTATATTCATACTCAATACTTTCCTCACGACATTTTCCTCATTCCTCCGCATAACATGCCCATACCATGACAACCTCTTTCTTACCCTTAATTATCAGTCAAACCTAACCTAAATCATTTATTTTAAAGCACATATACGATACTTTTGAACGTCAAGATTTACAAGAAAATAGAATTAATTCTAGTTGCTCTTTCCAAAAAGTATTTTCGTATGGAGAAGAATGAGCAAGAGCCTCCACAGTTACTCTTTCATAATGTTTAACAAAATTTTGCAAACATTACTTAATTATTTACAATAGTTAAATTAGCGACCAGTTAGATTTTTTCTAGATATACCTAATATTTTCATTCGGTTTTCACAAGTGAAAGAAAGTGCTACGGAATTGTGTAAAAGCTCAAAATGACACTATTTTTAGTTATAACGTAATCTATCGGGAAAATATTTAGTTGGAGTTAAATTGCTTATCAGTCTAGATTGTAATAAATTACCAAGAAGTTTAGTTCTAAATAATACAGAAAAAAAAACGGTTTAGGTACAGCATTCTTTATTCTGATTAAAAACAGCACGTACAGGCTCCTACAAAATTATCTCCTAATCTTACTTGGTCAACAAGTTTTACGAAAGACCCTCGATCAAGATAACCTTTTTTACTAAAGCACACTCTTCAAATTCCGAATCAGATATATAATCTTGTCGAAAATCTTATTCGCCTTGAACAAACCCAATATTTACATAATCCAACTCAGTTTTCGTTCCGCAACTAACCGAGGCCTAATTCGAATTTGGGTTCGGTAAATTCGTGCGTGGAACAACACTGGACTCGTCCAGGGAGATCGCGCAGTGTCTAAGGAGGTAGCGGGCGAGGTAGCGGGTGCGTTTGCCATAGTGCATCGGGAGTTGTTGTAGCGGGCAGTAGAAGCTAGACGTATTTCTACAGGGAAAAACAATCTCTCTCTTCTTTTTAAGCGTATCGACGGAAAAAAGTACAAACATCTTTGGCCCAAACTCCGCTCATTGATGCAGTCATAAGATTAACAAACGCACAAGTGACAGGGCATGATGGAAGGTGCGCTACTGTCTGTGAGGAGGTGCCGCAAACAATAGAACAACGTATCGTAAGTATCCGTTGAAAGTGTAAACAAACCCTGGTCATGTTGAATTCTTACACAATCAATCACTTAACGGAATTAGGTACATATTCAACTGTAGCTCATTCAGAAGGTTTCAACTTTAAATCTCACCAATTTTTTTAACTTGAAACTTCATCAACGCAAGTTGAGGTTATGAACTTACCTCAATCGTCCAATGGCAAAAAATATATTTAACTGATTTCGTATTAGAATATCGAGTTTATATAGTCAAACAATCAAAACAAGGCACTCAATTTGTAAATGGAACTACAAACTGATATCCACAGGAATGTTTTCTGATTATAGATCGCTCTGGTTGCTAAGCCTACTGACGTCAGTAATTTCACTATGGAAACAAACAGCGATTTCATGTTTGATATGTCGCGTTCGCGTCAGCACTCGCGCAAGCTCCTCACCCTGTACGAGGCCTATAGCGTCGGTTCTAGCTCGATTGCTGGGCATTGTCGATGACAGTTCGCGCGGAAATAACGGTGGACTTACCAGTGAAGTGTGCTGCATTGTCATCATTGTGTATGCTGTTTATCTAGCGTGGTTAGACTGAATTTGGGAATAAACAATTTTTGGTCCCAATTGTTGTGATTTTTGGCAAACACGAGAGGGTATTAAGTAAGATAGTTTTCTAAATGCGAAATATCATCACACATGCGGAAATCTTCGAACCTTTATAAATTACCAACTCGAAACTTGGTTTACGTAGGTACTTGATTTGTGTAGGTACTACGCTTAGGTACTTTAAAGAGGATGCGGTAAAGTAGCCCGTTAAATTCAACTTTGCTTACGTTTTTTTTTTCAATTTGCAGTTAGTGTTAGGCTACATGTTGGCTTTACACAATTATAATAATTAAAATCATCAATACAAAATACAACCCTCTAAGTTCATTTAATCCCATCGAATGACATTTAATTAAATAATAACTAAATAAGATTTTAAATCATATTTTGTTCAACGTACAGCCATACAGACCAGTAAATTACCAAAAACGTCTTCTTATGAAGAGTTACGTAATTATATCAGAAAGTACGCATGCTTCTCATAAATCGACACGAACTAAACGACAAAACTCATATTTAGCAGGCGCTTTTTTTTTTTAGGGTGGGAAATCAACAAATAACTTCTCCCGCTCTGGATAGAGCAGGAGGGCGTGTCAGACTTTTACTGACTAAAACCCACCCGTGTTCCTTCAGTTGCCTGTGTGCCAGGGGCCACTATATCTCTTTCGACCAACCCGCATCCCTGGCAGGCATGGGCCCTTGCGGACTTCACCAGTTGATGCTGACATCTCTTTAAGGCCAGAACACAACGCGCCGTCGACCCGGGCTTGGTCCTTACTCGCCATCTACAAGCCCACGCCTACGGTGGCCGGGAATCAGCCTGGTATTCCTGACGCCCAGGGCGTCACCTGCAGCGACTAGGGCCGTGAGGGTGCTATACTGCCTCTCCCTCACGTGCGCCGCCTCCCTCTTCACAAGCATTACTGCTTCGCAGAAGGAGGTGACAGCTACCCATGCACTCTCGCTCCGAAACATGGCCTGGAACAGGAACTCATATATCGTCAGTCAAATGGTCAGTTCCTACATATAAAAACGAATCGTTTTGCTTACCAATGGTAGCATTATTTGTTGCCAAATTGGGCATATAAATAGATTCGTAGGCTAATTTTACCTTCCTTACTACTACACAAAGCTATGAAGTTTTCGATTAATTATTGGTAAACGTTCAAGTCTTAATTTTGACCAATAACGGTCATAAATTATATAATTATATCGCACCTACGGTGCAGTTTTGACAAAAATTGCATAAGTGACGTTATTGCACCGTAGGTGCGATATGCTCTGTTTTTTTTATTTGCTGGTACTAACTGACAGCCGTTACTATAGCATACCTAACTGTCATGTTGACAAAAAACGGTCGACCGCAGCTGTCATTTTATTCCAGCTAATTAAAAATCAGAGTTAAGGAATCGGCCAAAAGTCATTTACTTGCATCAAATGCGGTACAAAAGATGGCATTGACAATAATTTAGACAAAAAGTTTATTCTTGAACAGAACCCTCTTGAGTCTTTCCAAATTCAGCGTCAGTAATACGCACCAAAGTTACCTACATTCCCAAGTTAACACAACCACGATGTGTCCAAAGTTACCTCTACGGGCAGATTTTAATCCTAAATATTCGCACATTGAACATTTGGGTAAAACAAACGCCTATTCAAACACAGCAAACATGAAATGAGAATGTAAACAGTGCCCGCAACATCGCGCTTATCGAAAACCGATTATTGTAGTGGTCAGATAAGGAATGTTTCATACGAAAGCTATGCGACGGACAATTTGGATGGTTTTCGGAAATAGTTGGATAGGCTGTGTGCCCGCAATGTAGTGTTATTAACCGAATTCAAAAAGGAGGAGGTTCTCAATTCGTCGGAATCTTTTTTTTTAAGTATTTTCCCCGATTACTCGAAGATGTCTGGACCGATTTGATTTTTTTTTTTGTTTTAAAGGGTATACTTCCTAGGTGGTCCCATGATCATCAAGTCAGGATCTGATGATGGGATCCTGGAGAAATAGAGAGAACTCTTCAAATTTTAAAGGCACACTTGAAGCGATTTGGGTATTTTTTGGAAGAGTACTTTCTCGGAGTGGTCCCATTTCAATTTGGTGAAGATCTGATGAAGAACTTTGGAGATAGGCAACGGAACTCCTCAATAAATGGTAGCAAATGGACTGGGATTGCTGAAATCTCATGTCTGTCTATTGTTTACACCAATTCATAACATAACATCACGCCGGTACGTTGTGAAGGGGTAAGCAATGTGAACCACTAAAAAGTAAAAAAATGAAAACTTTTTCCAAAAAAAAACAACCGACTTCCAAAAAAAAACACTGCAAAGTGAAAAATAACTTTAATTTCGGAAGGCGGTGACAAAAAATGAAAATACAGCTCCAAAGACACCGACTTCCGAAATTAAAGTTATTTTTCACTTTGTAGTGTTTTTTTGGAAGTCGGTGGTTTTTTTAGCTACCATTTCGAAGTCGTATATTTCTACCTGGGAATTTCAAAGTCTCGAATGAATCGGTTCCTCCCATGAACTGTATATTACTTAAATGTACCTAAAGATTACCTCATTGGTCTAGTGGTTGCCAGCGCTGGTTCTGGCTTCGACTCCTTAGTCAGGCAAAGTGTTATTGGGTTTTTTTATCAGGGAGCTGCAGGCAGCAGCAACTTGGACTCTGGATTTATGCACGGTTGATGGCAACTAGCTCGCCCCCTATAACATGGGGCTTATACGTAACTGGCGAAATGTTGGTATACTATGGTACACCTGTGCCTAACCCTTAGAGAATTACAAGCGTGATATTATGTTATTTTCAGAGTTTATTTCACCAAACTATGCACTTATCGAGCTCATTGTAAGCTTATAAAAGCTTTTACTAAACAGGCTTTTATCGAATTTATATAACCAAATATATATGTATATTGCCAGCTTCAAATATCTTTGCTGTCAACACTTTGTGTGGCACAGACCCTACTTCCACAAACATTGGTCGATTCGTTCTCACACAAGTTTTAATTGGGTCATTCTGTACAGATCCCGCCACCAATGAAATTAATGGTCACCAATGTTGGGAAATTCCCTAATGATTTCGGGGATTCGTGAAAGTAGCCATCAAACTATTAGGGATGTGGCCTGGTCAAAGTTTTTGTGAATTTTGAAATAAAGTTGAGATAAGGGCTTAACGATTGATAATGTTATGAGTAGGCGATATAGTACTGTGGGACCTGAAAGCTCCCTCGAGTACCGGGATCGGTTAATGAAACACTCAAATGCGTGCACTGACAGGACAGGTCCACTTAATCTGTGTGGTTCTTTCCTCAAAAGACCATATTAGACACCAATCTGCATTAATAATTTATGCGGCCTACCCAAATGTTGTTTCTTTGGTATTGATCGTCAAATCGTTGAGCTCATCAAGTTCTGAGTTGTGCTGCATGATTACTGATAAATGCGTGCACTGATTGGACAGGTCCACTCCATTTGTGTGGTACTTTCCTCAAAAGACCATTTCAGACACCAATCCACATGGTCTTCACATGATCTGACCAAGATTATGTCTGGAGTTTAAAAGAAACTGTGACCTCTGAGTTGGTTTCGGCCTTTCTTCTCAGAGTAGTCAGATAAGAAACGCCGGCCTCATCTACATAGTTTAAAAAATATGATTGACGTGTAAAAATGTTTGTAAAAACCGAAGCCGACCCTAACATATAAAAGAGGTAGAGAAATATCTACCTCTTTATACTTGTAACATAAGCTTACACGAACTAGCAAAATATTACGCTTATACAAAAATGTATAAAAGCTTCTCGTACCGAAAACTAATTTAAAATTCAACCCTAGATTCCAAATACAAATCAACTTGACTTAACAAAAGACTGTATTAATTAAAAATAATGAGAAATTGTGACGTTAAAATTAATATGTTCAGCTATTATCAAGATATTAATTGTTACTTCGCAAAGTAATTAATAGCTTTAATGATTAAAGTGCTAAAATTAGCTGGGATGGAAATTCTTGAGTTCATTGACCCGCGTGATTACTATCGAAATCATTTACAAGAGGCAAAGGATATTGATTATAATAATATAGCTCATAGTTTGAAACACGTTTGTTTTGTCGTTTGATCTTCGGCTGAGAATGACCCTTTTCTAGGCTTTCTCGGGATCAATCTGTAGAGAGGAATCTAGGGCGACTTTACGTGTGAACTAATTGCGTAACACACTAACAATTGCAATATCTTTCATTCTAAAATTCATCAGTATCTATTGCGTGGTGTACGTTTTTGAGCAGACGAATTTTCAAACATATGGAGCAATGAATTAGGAATTTTCTTCTTCCTATAAAATCCTTCGGATAGTGGAAAAAAGTGTGGTATGCAATGGGGGTGTTTGGAACATTCTCGAACTATAACGTCGGCGGAGGCGGCACCGGCAAGGACTTAGGCGGGGGCGCCCGCGCCGGCCATCTCCGAATAAAAACGCGGATCACCGGCGGGCGGGGAGCGAACACACAACCATCTTACTCGAGCATTGCACACTGTCCGCATCTTCAAGTAAGTTTATTGTAAATTTCGGCAATAAATTACACAAACCAGTAACAAGTCATCGTCGTTGAATACAGTCCTCATAAACTCCTTAATAGGGGTGCTCATGCAGGAAATGATGAAACTGTTTACTTTCAATAATTTGCCTTAGAATCGACCGGCCGTAACATCGTGTACCAAGGCTATGGCATTTTCGTTGGTTTTGATAGATATGTTGCTCGCAGAACAGAGGGGCAATTCTCGTGATTTTAAGAACGTTCACAGTCTGATCTCAGTCTCAATCTGTCAAAAATCCCTCGAGTTTCCATACATTTTTGACAAGTTTTTGACATTTGATTGTCGCCGAGATGACACTGCTACTAGATTTTGAACGTTTTTAATTACGAGAATTGGCCACCAGATGGCCGAAAGGTTCTGGAATGGCGACCGCATACCGGAAGACGTAGGCCTCCTACAAGGTGGACTGTTGACCTTGTGGAGGCCGCAGAAACGAAGCCACTGGATACGGGAAGCACAGAACGGGTAGGAGTAGCGGTGCTATCTATGTTCTATGTTCTATGTTAAGGGTTTTGGTTTCCGCACTTAGTCCTTCAAGTGGACCATTGTGCGTGAGCCATGGCGGCCTTCGGTTGTCATTCCAGCCAGCCCACCTCCCTCCAGAAGTTGGCTATAACTCCTGGTCTGTTGAGAATATCTGTGTAACATTTGGGTTCCCCGAGGGTTTCTGTTCTAATCTGGGCTACGCCTGTGCATTCGAAAAGCACATGCGTGACGGTCTCCTCGGCCTCCATGCAAGCCCTGCACAAGGGGCTGTCTGTTATGCCTATTGTGTAGAAGTGTTTGTTTAGTGGGCAGTGTCCTGTGATGGTTCCAGTCACCAGACGCAGATCTTTCCTGTCCAGGCGTAACAGTCGTCTGGTCAGCCTGCCATCCAAGGATGGCATTGCTTCCCTAGACTGCCTGCAGCCTGGTGTTAGGTTCCACCAGCACTCGGCTTGTGTGTGGGTGTATTCTTGAAGCCACCTGCGTAGTTGGTTGAAGGGGATGGGCACGATGGGCTCGGGACCACATACTGACGCGCTGGATGCCCTTCTGGCCAGTTCGTCAGCAGCATCGTTGCCTAGCGATCCACTATGTCCTTTTATCCATTGCAGTGTCACAGAGTTGCGGTTGGCAACCGTTACTCTTTCTAGTGCATTATGGCATTCTAGTGCTAAACTCGATGTAATGTATTTTTTTCGTAGGGATTGGAGAACTGAAGCACTGTCGGAGAGTATACGTATGTGTGTGTCTGTGACCCTCCTAGCTTCTATGGCGTACGCCGCTTGTATAATGCCCACACATTCCGCTTGGTATACGGTGTTTAGCATTCCCAGCGGGCTGGATATGTTTATGTTAAGGTCTTGTGAGAAAACTCCGACTCCGGTTCCGGAGTCGGTCTTTGATCCATCAGTGTAAACTCTTAGCTCATCCGGGCCTGAGTGATCGTATTGTTCTTCTATGAGTACTACGTTGTAGTGTCTCTGGAAGTAATGCAATTTCGGGGTTTTATCACAGGGTGATGCCATCATTGGCTGTCGCTTGATCGCATCATCCTTAATGCGTGTGTGCTTGACCCTAGAGTCTTTGCTTAGGGTTCCTGCTATGTCTAGCCTCAAGGCAGCCAGTGCTGCCTCCTCCCGCACTATGAGATGTAGAGGGGGCAGCCCCAACATTGCCTGTAGGGCAGCAGTGGGTGTAGTTCTCATGCAGCCGGTGATTGCCACACAGGCGCACCGCTGCAGCTTTTCAAGGTCTTTTTGTGCTGTGCCTAAGTCTGTTCTGGGCCACCAGACTATTGAGCCGTATGTAATAATTGGTCGAATAACTGTGGTGTACAGCCAGTGGGTGACTCTGGGGCTAATGCCCCAGTTCCTGCCAAGCATTCGCTTGCACTGCCACAGGGATATGCTGGCTTTTGTAGTGGTGTAGTTGGTATGTTTTGCCCAATTCAGCTGTTTGTCCAAATATATGCCCAGGTATTTGGTTTCAGTTGCTAGGCTTAGGGTGGAGCCAAACAGACGCGGAAGTTTCAGTTCCGCGAGTTTCCTCTTTTTCGTGAAGAGGATCAGTTCGGTTTTTGTTGGATTTACTGATAGTTGGTGTTTGTTGCACCAGTCTTCGACTATTTTCAGGGCTTGGCGCATTAGGTTGCATAGGGTGTTTTCATGGGTGCCATTTATTATTATGGTTAGATCATCGGCGTAGCCTACGGTGAAGTAACCTTTGTCATTCAGTGTTTTAATGAGGCTGTCTACTACCAGGTTCCATAGAAGTGGCGAGAGGACTCCCCCTTGTGGACAGCCCTTCGCCACTACTGCCCTTGTAGTGTCGTTTACGGTAACTTGTACCGCTCTCAATTTGAGCATATTGGTAATCCACCCACTCAGGGTCGTATCAATGTTGTGTCTCTCGAGGGCCATGTTTATGCTGCTAAACATGGTCTTGTCAAAGGCGCCCTCGATATCAATAAAAGCAGCCAGTGCTGAGCATTTGTGGTCCACTGCGCATTCAATTTTGGATACCACGCTATGGAGTGCGGATTCTGTTGATCTGCCAGTGGAATATGCGTGCTGTTGTTTATGAAGTGGTTTTACCCGGAGAGGTCCGTCTCGGATATGCCTATCACAGAGTCTCTCGAGGGTTTTCAGTAAGAAGGATGTGAGACTTATGGGCCTATAGGCCTTGGGTTGTGTATAGTCTGGTTTGCCTGGTTTGGGTATGAAAATGACTTTCACTTCGCGCCACGCTAGGGGTATGTATCTGAGTGCTATACAGGTACGGTAGATCTTCACCAAGCGTGGTATCAAGTGGTCAACCCCCCACTGCAGTAGGGCTGGGAAGATTCCGTCTAGCCCTGGGGACTTGTAGGGCTGAAAGGTGTTTATAGCCCACTTGACCCTGTCTTCTGTTACTATGCTGTGGGCTCTGGACCAGTCTTGGTCTGTAGGTGCCCATTCTGGCTCAGCCTCCCACGTCCTATTCTCTAGGAGATTGCAGCCTGGGAAGTGAGTCTCGAGAAGGACTTTGCTGGTTTCATAGTCGGTTAGTGTGTAAGAGCTGTCGGGTTTTTTCAGCGCGCCAAGGCTTCGATCCTGATCGGTCGATAGGATTTTTCGAACCCTTGCGGCTTCGTTGTTGGTTTCGATGGATTCGCAGAATTTCCGCCATGCCGCCCTTCTGGCAGTTCTAATCTGCTTTTTGTATAAGTATTGGGTTTCTTTGTATTGCTCCCAATCGTCTGGAAGCCTAGTGTTTTTGGCTCTATTGAATTGTTGTCTTAGTGTATCTCTGAGTTTACCCAGTTCGGCGTTCCACCAGGGGTTCCTCACGCTGTTGTTTGGTGGCGCCCTTAGTTTGCAGCATGCGTGGTATGCTTCAATTAGGTATTCTGATAGTTTTGTCACGGTATATTCCAGTTGTGCAGTGTCTTTTACAGTTACATGTGATAGGTGCCTTTCTAATAGAGCCGCCAGAAGCCGTTTGTACTCGGGCACCTTGGTGCGACGCGGGTTACGTTTCGGTTCTGGCTCCTTTATGTGGGTAGCTAGTGTGAATCGGATTCTTCTGTGGTCTGAGCTGGAAGGCTCGTCCGATACGTGCCAGTTAGCGATGAGGTTTGTCGCGGTTTCTGTGGCGAGAGTTAGGTCGATGATTGTTTGTCCACGGACTGTGACCCAAGTGGGTTCAGAGCCTCGGTTAACAATGTTAAGGTTAGTAGAGAATAAATAGGTGGATAGTACCTCTCCTCTGGAGTTCGCTGAATCACTGCCCCAGAGCGGGTGGTGGGCGTTGGAGTCGGTGCAGATGATCAGTTCCAGCCTGGCACGCTCGCAGTGTTGCACCAGGTCGGCCATCTCTTTTGGCGGGCAATTAGCGTCCTCGCCTGGCATATACACCGAGGCCAGTACAACATCTGGAACGTCACATGCGGTCTGGAGCCTGACAGCTGTCAGGTCTCTGGAACAGAATTGAGTGAGTGGTGTGGTCGGGATTTCTTTGGGGATGTATACACAGGTACGTGGTTTTTCCGCACCATGTGTGTTAAGGATTAGCTTACCTCCGATGTTGCCGAGGCCGCAGATTCTGTTGTTCCTGATCCACGGCTCTTGGATCAGTGCGATTGTTCGGGGCTTAACCTCCAAGGCCCTGCGTAAGCTAGCCGTGGCAGTCTGGCTGTGTTGGAGGTTGGTTTGGATGATATTTAAGGGCGGTGACGGCGGTGAAGTGGAGTTAGTCGGAGATGGATCCATCGGATAGTCTCTCCGCCTCCTCCACTCTGAGCTGGTCTTCGTGTCCGTCGCCCGGCGACGAGGCAAGCAGTTGCTCGTTCCAGCCAGGCGATGTGGGTGGTATGGTGTCGTCATCGTCATCCATTGCTGCTCGGGCCATGACCTCCTCGAGCTGGGCTATGTCGGTGTCATTCGTCTTTGTCGTTGTCGGTGCGGTCTTATCGTCTGTGCTGTCAGTCTTGGTGTCACAGGGTAGGGTCGTGGGCCAGAAGCGCACGTATATCGACCCCAAGAGGTACGATATACGTCGCTCCCGGGCTAGGACCCTTTCGGCTTCCTCCGGTGGAACACCCAGGGTCAGGTATGTCCCATAGTTGTCGCCACCGACGGTAGTCGCCCTGTACAGTGACCACCTTGCAATGTCATACCAAGTATTCTGACGGATCAGAATACTTTGGAGCCGGGCTACGTCACCCTTGTAACGGGGGACGAAAAGCGAGGCTCGGACACGGGTGGGCACGTCGGACTGTTTGAGTACTGTCAGTGCGAGGTCGGTGTCTGCAAGTTTAATTAGGGGTACGTTTTGGGTCAGCCAGGTCAGGGCATAATCGTCCTCGCACCACATCTGCACGGTGCCTTCCGCTACCCGTGGGTATCCACGGAAGGCCGGGAGTGGTGCCGTCGGGTTTGTGTCCATCAGTCGGGCTTCTAGGTCAGTCTTAACGTGCTCTGCCTCTTCCTTAGTCAGGTCACGAGAGGGGGGAGGGAAGCAGATTGCTACGGCCAGCCTCGCAGGAATGTCCTTCGTGGCTCGCGCGTAGGTTCTCTGCTCCCCCTGGGCGGAGTGAACCCTCACACGCTTGGCGTGCCCTTGTAGCGTACTCGGCGAAGCCGTGTCGTCAGGGCGCTCCCTCTTCGTCGGTCCTGTACCGCTTGGTCCAGGCTGCGACTTGGAGGTGCCCGGCATGGTGTTCGTTGCCGGCTGCGCCTGTGCGTGTGCTGGTTTATACCGCCTACCTCTGTTCTTGTTGGGTCGAGGTCTGTCGAGGGTGTTGTCGGAGTTCAGGGGTCGATTGACGGTCCCGGCAGACTGTGACGCGTCCGGCCGCGTTTCGCGCTGGGTTTCCCCCTCGCGGACTAACGGTCGGTCGCGCGGCACCGCGTCCGGCCGCGTTTCGCGCTGGGTTGCCCCTCCGCGGACTAACGGCTGGTCGCGTGGCTCCGCATCCGGCCGCTTTTCGCGCTGGGTTTCCCCCTCGCGGACTAACGGGCGGTTGCGTGGTTCCGCGTCCGGCCGCTTTTCGCGCTGGGTTTCCCCCTCGCGGACTAACGGCTGGTCGCGTACTGCCTCAGCCTCTGCCTTTTCGGCGGCCGATTGCACCTCGCGCTGGCTACTGCCGCCGCGGGTATGGCGCTTTCGGTCGCCCACTCTTCTCTCCCGGGCAGGGATTTTTCCGCGCTTATTCAGCAGGCGTACTTCATCAACCGGGAAAGTAATTGAGCTGCCAGGCTCGTCCTCCTTCCCCGTCCCTCTTCGTCTGTGTCGGTCTTGGTCGTTGTCTGGGTTGGTGATGCTATTCCTCACGATGCTCTGTTGCCAGAGGCTCGTGGGTGGCATACACCGGGTCGTGGGTTGTGGCGCTTCTGTTGCAGCCGTAGTTGGGTTTAAGGGCGCGTTGGTCGCAGCCAGGGTTGGGTTTTGCGGCGCGTTATTCGCTGCCTGTGTGTTGGGCGCTGTATCAGCAGCCGGCTGCGCTGAAGAGCGCGGCAAAGGAGTGCAGTCGGTTGCCCCCCCCAGAATACGATGGGGGCTGACCGCCGTAGCGGTGTGGGATTCCCCGGCTTGGCCGGGACCCACCTGGGTAGTTTCTCTTTCCTTCTGCATTTTCTTTTTTTTGGGGGGGTGGGCTTTTTTGGAAGCGAGGTTACCCCTCCTCTAGGACCGACAGGATGTGAGGATAGGAGGGAGGTATTTTAGTTGGAAAGGATGGGTTCGTTTGGGGTCACCTTGGGTCTGGGATTTGGCCCAAGGGTTTAGGAGTAGACGGGATGGTCTGGATAGGTAGGGTTGGTACTATATTTGGGGTGTTTGGTGCATAGGAGGAGGTGTATAGGTTACCCTGGGCCTGGGATTTTGGCCGTCGGGAACTTCTCTTGTCCGGGATCTCTTTCAAGATGCTCCGGGCGCAAGTTCGGCCGTTATGGTCAACCTCGCTCCCGGAGTTGGGCTATCCGCAACCTGCCCACCCGCTCGGTTGCAGGAGAAGAAGTGCCTGGCAGTCTGGGTCACCCCACCGCGGATGTACGTATACATCTGCGTTGGGGCAATCCGACTGTCCCGAGGAGTAGCGGTGCTTGGGGCAGGTCAAAATCCAGCAGTGGACATCTTTCGGCTAAAATGATGATCATGAGATATACAACATGTAATGGAAAGGGTATATACATACCAAGGGCACGGCTTCTTTAGATGATATCAAACGATATTGGAAGGGTTTTTTTAATCCTATCTCCACATATTCGGAAGTTATGATTTTTTTTAATACATTGATACCAGAACAAATTGAAACCAAAAACATCACTCGGAAGAGATTTATCGTGACATTAGCCAGTAACGTGGAAAGTTATTGACCTACGTAGTGCGGTGACACGTTTGTTGTGATTTGAATTTAAGAAACATATGAAACCGAAAATTGGGTATCAATTCTTAGAGTATTTTATTTCGAGCTGAAACTATGTATAGTGATTCTGTAGCAGCTGTTATTTTTAGTGCTTAAGGATAGCAATAGGGTTTCTGTTACACCCTGTGAGAACTAACCACCTAGCTTTTAATATTTTTCTCCAGAACGAATTTCTGCTATAGCAGCCAATCTCTTCGGAGATTACCCTTCGAATCGACGCGGGAGATTTTATGGTGAACAAGTGTGTGCGCGATACAGGTGCACTCTCTCTTCCTTAATCTTAAAATGGGATAGCAATCCGACCAACAGCTTAACGTGCTTTGACCACACCACCAAGATCCAAACTCCGGGCTATTTTTGAGAAATTTCTAACCAAAGAACCCAATAACAGTTTGCCTCGGCTGTGAATCGAACCAAGGCCCTACGCCCCGTTTCCCAGTTGGTCCAGTGGACGTTGCTTATGCGTATAGACAGACTTATGTGCTTATGTAATGTTACATAAATCCTGGTCATGGCCATACAAGTGACAGCAACACTACTTTTGTTCTTAATAATTATTAATAATCTTCAGGAAATCATTGTCTTAAAAATACAAACAGTTCAACTAATAGTGAAGGTCTCTCAAAATCGTTATCTACTCACAAACCATTATAACTGGACCTATCTCCCGAAAATCTAATTTGTAACCGTGTAGCAAACTACAGGAGCGAATGAGACGTGAGGGGTCAACTAAGTTGGTGCCTCTAGGGAGTACGCTGTAATACTATTAGTACTAACTTGGTTGTCGTAGTTTAGATCATTAGATTTGGGCAATCCGTACTAAGGTTTGTAATTTGATAGACAATTTTTATTTTCAAACTAGTTTTTACAAGCGTCTTCGCCCGCTTGGCAGACAAAAATTATCCCACGAGAATGTACTACCGGGATAAAAAAGTATAATTTCAAAAAAACTATCTGTGAGCCAAATTTTATCCAAATCCGTTCAGCCACTTTTGGGTGATTGAGTACACTCAGTCAAAAAAGTTAAATAAAAATTTTTAAAAGCCCCCGACTCAAACCTCTAAAAAGTAAAAAAAAAAAATATTGGCTTATATTTTGATCAAAGCATTGTCACGTCGGGGGACGGTCAATGAAAATTCCAAACAGACAATACCCCGCAATAATACCTATCATTGAGACCTTTTCAATGAGCCCAAACACGATACTTCTGCTGTTTGTTTGTGAGTAACTTGGGTATCCTAGAAATTCCAGGTGATGCTCCAGCATCAATTCAAGGTTACTTTGTTCGTTTAATAGAATACTAAATTTCGACTCAACCAGAACCGTGGGAGATGCTCAAATCCCTTCATCAGCCAGAAAAGAGATGATAATGTTCAAACGGCTGAACCGATTTTGATGAAACATGTCTAAGAACCACCGCTAGAAAACCTAGTTTTAAATAAAGAAACCGCACCCAAATCCGTTTACCCGTTTTGAGCTACGGTGCCACAGACAGACACACACACATAGCGGTAAAACTTTTAACACCCTCTCTTTGCGTCGGGAGTTTTTTTTTTTGGGTGGGAAATGTTCAAATAACTTCTCCCGCTCTGGGTGGAGCAGCGAAAAAACACTACAAAGGTGAAAAATTATTTTTATTTTGGAAGTCGGTGACAAAAAAACTAAAATACATATCCAAAGACACCGACTTTCGAAATTAAAGTTATTTTTCATTTTGTAGTGTTTTTTCGGAAGTCGGTTGGTTTTTATTAGCCATATCATCTTTCACACAGTCCATCCATCGTTTCTTTGGTGTTCCTTCACTCATATAGTCATTCATTTTCAATTTCCGCACAATCATTAAGTGCGTATTAAAAGTCTATCTGAGGCCCTTAGAAACCGGAAAATAAAGAGAAATCTTGAAAATCAACTCCTCTGAAAAACCAGTGTGAAAAATAAATTCGCATTGTATTCTTAAAGGTCAACTTTTCTGCCAACGGCCATCTTCCGGAAGTTCATTACGCATTTGGCACCGGAAGTGGAATTTAAATTTTTAAAAGACGGAAATTGAAGTCGATGAATGAGTTTAAAAGCGAAATGAAATCCATTCCATTATTGTTAGCGTTCAAAATGGAGTGTGGGACCTCTCGAAACTCTGAATTATCATATTATTTTAAATGGTTCTTTCATTGCATTTGGAAAATCTGCTAATGCTTGTTTTTATGTTATGAGTGAAAATCACCACGAAATTGAAGGCAAAATAAAATAATAATTTCTCGCCGGCTGGTCGACACTTCACGTGACCTGCTGGCTGCCGTGGCTGGGTCGTTCTTTGGCCAAAGAATTAGCATTGCCATCCAACGTGGCAATGCTGCCAGTCTTCTGGGCACGTTTCCTGATGACAGCGATGCGGACGAATACTTCGACGCCTAAGTGTCCTTTTGTTTTTAGTAGGTATTTATTTTGTATATCGTAGTTTTAATTATTAGGCAAAATTACGTCATTATTGAACTAACATAAAAGACTTAAAGATTCTACATTTTGGATCACAAGTAATAAACACGACCCTTTTATATCATCGCTAGCTTTTGCCAGTGGCTTCGCCCGCGCGGAACTTTCATCCCCTATTTAACTCCCTTAGGGGCTGAATTTCAAAAAATCCTTCCTTTTTCCTTGTCTACATTATAAAGGGAACCTCTGTGCAAAATTTCAGCTTTCTAGGTCCAAGGATTTGGACTGGGCGTTGATGAGTCAGTCAGTCAGTCAAGACAATATATAGAAGATAGATTTACCATCATCATCTTCGCGTTATTCCGGTTGCATCTTTTCGGAGCCCACGGTCCGCTTTCCTGCTTTTAACCCTCCACTTCAGACAGTCTTCTGCATCCCTTATGGTGAGTCTGTCAACACGACCCTTTTACGTGGTTATTCATTTATACAGGGTTATTTTCAATTGGCTAGCTAAACCGGAAGACATAGAGTTGGAAGGCCTCCCACAAGGTGGACCGATGTCCTTGTGAGGGCCGCAGGAGTCCGCTGGATGCGGGAAGCACAGAACCGGTCGAAGTGGCGGAGCTTGGGGGAGGCCTATGTCCAGCAGTTGACGTCTTTCGGCTGAAATGATGATGATGATGAGCTAAACTCGGCAGACGCGATGGGTTTGATAGCTAAACATGATAAAACAAGAAATAAATTCATTCGATGATTTTCTTGTGCGGTCATTGACTGCAGTTATCGTTGTCACTTAAGATATCAATACGTTAACACGATAAAACATACTTTAGGTAATACTGGTATGTAGCTGCATCCGGTTAGACTGGAAGCCGACCCCAACATAAAGGCTAGGCAGACGATGATATTTTATGTAACAACACCAACAGCGGTCGTCGACCTCCCAAAAAGACATAAAATAATATCTTTTTTCCAGTTTAGATGTCGCGCCTGGGATTCCAGGCTGATTCCCGGCCACCGTAGGCGCGGGCTTGCGGACGGCGAGTAATGGGTAGCTCGCTGTCCGGTAATGACCAAGCCCGGGTCGACGGCGCGTTGTGTTCCACGCACGCCTCAAAGAGATGTCAGCACCAAATGGTGGGGTCCGCATGGGCCGATGCCTGCCAGGGGTGCGGGTTGTTCGAAAGAGATACCGCGGCCCCTGGCACCCAGGCAACTGAGGGAACACGGGTGGGTTTAAGTCAGTAAAAGTCTGACACGCCCTCACGCTCCACCCAGAGCGGAAGAAGTTATTTGATGATTTCCCAAAAAAAAAAAAGATGTCGCGCCAATTTAAAATAACCCTGTATAGACAGTTTAATTATTAAAACAAAACCCACTAATTGTTTATTTTTAGGTGGAAAAATGTTTTTTATGTCAATAATTTATAATTCTTACTCGTTCCTAATCAATGATTCAACCCTCATAGGTGCAACCCTTTCAATTCCTACAACTGATCAACTTTTCTACTGACAATATTTACCTTGGAAAATGAAATTATCGCCAAGCTAACCACCTGTTCCCGCTAAACTGTTAGATTTCCCTCGTGGCCCTCGTTCATTGCCCACTAACCCAAGAAAACATCGGCCCACTGCCAATACAGGGCACCATTTCGATTTTCTGTGAAAAGTTACCACAGAGGAAAAATGTAAAGGTGTACTGTAATTTTTTTCTCAATGGCAACTTTGACGTCGGCTTTGATTGTCATGTGCTGCAAAAAAATAATTACGGTTTGTTCGTATAATTTGTAGGACGCAGTATCGGTGGAAATAAAAAAAATACCTAGTAGTTACTATTTGTACAGCTATTTCGTGCTGAAATGGTACAAATGGACAATTAACTGTACGTGTGTTGCAGTTTTGGAACCAAGCCAAATCTTTTAACATTATGTTTTCTCATAAATAGAGCTTTGAAAAGCTACTTTGTGTTTTTAGTACTCACTGTTAGCACTCCAGTTCAACGATAATGGCTCGAATAATAAAATTAACTCTAAGTGCGAACACGCTGAGAAATTTTACGACGGAATTGAAGAAACACATTGATCGGCTGTACATGCTAACTTAATATTATAAATGCGAAAGTAAGTTTGTTTGTCTGTTATCATTTCACGCCTAAACCACAGAAACGATCCTAAAATTTGTCTATACGTTGTCACGTGTACAGAAACGGACAAAAGGTACCTTTCGTCCCGAAAACAAGTACTGTTTCCGAGGAACAGATGGCGCCACGTGTCTTTCGAATCATATTTGAATTATATTAATATACAAGCAGGTACAAGCCGAATTGATTGTCAAATTCTAAATTAACGCGAGCGAAGCCGCGGGTAAAACCTAGTTTCCAATATTTATAGGCTGTGGCTATATTAAATCTTGCTCGTGACTTGACATCTTGAGGAAATATAATGAAAATAAGAGACGACGGGAAGACCGAGAAAATAAACTTGCAAATGCGTGTGAAAGAAAACGGGACATTTTGGTAATGGCGTTATCTATCGTGTTTCGTACGTATTTACGTTGATTTATATTATTAAATGAGACATCTTTTTTGTTTTTTCTTGTACTCGAGCTTGATAGGATTTTATTTTTGTTTTATTTTTTTATGCTATTATCTGAAGTAAGCATACGAAGTGTCATTTTGATTTTTAAAAGCTCCCGCAGACAGGTGCGACGCGACTCCAGTAGAAATATTTCCATGAAGTTTTCGTTGAAACTGTTTTGCCTTAAGGTTCGCATAGTTAGGTACTTGTCGTCGGTTTGATCTGTAGGTTTTGAAAAATGATTTTATATCTGTAATTACATAAGTTCGTACAAACACTTTTACACGTCAATCATATTTTTTAAACTAGATGAGGTCGGCGTTTCCTATCTGACTATCTGAGAAGAAAGGCCGAAACAAACTCAGAGGTCACAGTCTCTTTTAAAGTCCAGACATAATCTTGGTTAGATCATTGTAAAGACCATGTACAATGGTCTTTTGAGGACTGGACCGGTGCGTAATCGTGAAGCTCAATTCAGAACTTATTTTACTACATATATATTTTCATTTGTACAAACCTACTAACAGAATAAAATCATTTACCATTAATGGAGCTCAATGATTAACTCGATAGTCATCGACTCGTGGTTTGATAAACAGCTACTCTCGATCCATATGAGACCGAAAAGCGAGTTGAATTTAAATTCTCCAAATACCTGTACATTATTAAACATTCTTCTAAAACATTTCGTTTTTATCGAATAAGAAAATATTCATAAGAATTCTTCGCAGAACTTTATATTGGTTTGGAATTTTTAGACCTTCAAATACCTACCTATTCAGAAGCTTTTAGACTATTTCATTTATTTTTAAAATTTTATGGTTTTCAATCAAAGACTCTTGTTTGGTATTTTAAAGGTGGTAAGGGGCTCGTTGCTCAATGATATAAGACACGCGGCTCGATTGAAGGTTAAGCTACGCTTGCTGCGGTCGGTTCGTAGATGGGTGACCATCTATTACATAGCGAGACCCCTCCGTGTTTATTAGTGATGTGCCAGATCATTAAAAATGTAGATCCGCAGATCCGGATACGGATAATTGGCATTAAGATCTGCAGATACGGATACGGATCTTAACTTTCTTACTCAATCGGTGTTGGTGTGCGTGACTTTGAAACTGTTGACGATAGTTGACGCCACTTGACGCTTTGCGTGGCAGAACATGTTCCGACTTGCGTAGCGCGGGTCTTTCTTTTGTTTTGTTTATATTTTAGTGTGACACTGGGCAGCATAGATAACGTTAGTATTTGTTGTACGAGTTAAAAAAATGTCTACAAAGAAGTTTAGTAGTGCAATTTGGAATGATTAATAAGGTAAAAGATCCGTCAAAAGTGTTACGGATACGGATATCCGGAACATCACTAGTGTTTATGAATGCACTGTCATTCGTAGAACTTTGACAGTCGTTACGGGTAGTCACAAGCAAACATCTGACAAAGAATCTTAAAAGGGGTGAGTATCGTGTTACACAGTAATTAATTTTTGGAGATGAGATAAGCAGCTGCACCATATAAAATACTGGTATTTATCCGGTGAGACAGGAAGCTGACCCCAACTTAGTTAGGAAAAGTCTAGACAGCTTGATTGACTCTAAGTCAAACCGACCATTTATATTGACGAACGTTAAATTTTACGGTAATTTGCGTTTAGTACAATTTTTTATTTAATTTCAAAACTAATTATGTTGTCATGTTGGCTTAATTGCATTTCAATTTCAGAACCTTTTAATTAATACGTAGTATGTACCTATTTTGTGGATCATGTAGTAGGTAAATCATCGTTAATTATATAATATAAAAATATTAATTAATATAAATATTATAAATGTGAAAGTTTGTATGCTTGGACGTTTAGAATCTGGATGTTTGTTACTCAATAAAAAAAAACGGCTGAACGGATTTCAAATGAAATTTGGAAAAACAGTTTTATAGGTATTTTAAAATACAGGTATAACCTGGATTAACACATAATACTTTTTGTCCCGGTAGTAGGCATGTTCCAATAGATTAATTTCGAGCCTCCACGCGGGTGAGGCCGCGTGCAAAAACTAGTTATTAATAAAACTGACATAAACAATTTAGTTATTAGTGTTTTTAAAACAAGAAGGCAAGACAAAAAACTTTTTCCAAAAAAAAACAACCGGGTTCCTGAAAAACACTACAAAGTGAAAAATAACTTTAATTTCGGAAGGCGGTGACAAAAAATTCAAATACGTATCCAAAGTCACGGACTTCCGAAATTAAAGTTATTTTTCACTTTGTAGTTATAGTGTCAACCAATTCGAAATGTCACTATCCTTGGGGTCAAAACAATGCATATTTATGCGATAGCAGGAATCGCGCTTGATTTGCTGTAATTTTTTGAAGAGTTTCGTTGTCTATCTCCGAAACGCATCATCAGATTACATGAAATTTAAATGGGACTATTTCGGAATAAAACACATTTTGAACAAAAAAAATATTTTGCAAATCCGTCTATATATGACGGAGTTATGCCCGAACATCCTACGACTCCTAAACGTTAAAGAGTTGTACCTTCATCAGCTCAGCGTCATGATATGATGATGGCCAAACGCAAATGTCTTAATAGCTTTAGAAAATATATGAAAAACATTGTCAGTACCTATAACATTTGAGGGTTGCCCCTTGATTTCCCTGGGATTTCATCATCAGATCCTGACTTGGTGCCAATGGGACCACCTCAGGAGTATACTCTTTAAAATAAAAATAAAAATTGAGAATCGGTCCAAAGATGGGGGAGAAATCAACAACATAAATAAACAAAATACATACAGTCGAACATAGAACCTTCTCCTTTTTTGAATTCGGTTAAAAATAGGTCTGATAGATATGGTGAAAACTTGGGTTGGACGATTTACTTTTTTCGGGATTTAAAATCTTCAACCAAAACAAAAACAGCCGTTTTCATAAAAAGGCCTGAATATAAATGACCGATATTTTCCTGTTCCATATTCACAAATATCGCCTACACAGTCGTTACGTGTAATGACATACGTACAATGATTTAAATTCAGTTTTATTCATGATCGTATCTTTTTAACTACAGCTTGTATACAGCCGAGGAATCGTACCTACCCGCGAGTATCATATTTTCTAACAGAAGGGGTCTCTTTGAAAGAGTTCGGGATTAGTTTTTTTCGATTTCATTTTCGGACCATTTTTTATCTGATTTGAGGACCGATGTAAAAGTAGTTCTGTTCGAAACTAAACGTTAACCGTATGCTCTTTCGACCAGTCCCGTAAAATCATCTTTTCCCTACAGTTTGCCGAATGATGTAATTTGGGTACCGCACTTAGACCTCACATATTTGTTTTTTCTTTTTTTTTCTTTGTACAGTTTAGTAAAAAAAAGCTAATAATGCATAAAAAGTAAAGCACTAGAACTATTTCATATAATTTTCATAGTGTTTCTTCATTCATGAATGATTCTGAAATTAATCGACACCAAACCTGCCATTCCCCTTTGTGGAGCAGGTGATTTTGTTCCACAATTTCGTGGTTGTTCGAGAAGTCTAGATTGATATTATGTTGCGTAGTACCTAATTAAAAAGTTCGTTCAAAATTACTACATACCAGGCTTGCATATGTGTTTAAAAATTTAAACACAGAAATATTTAGACTGGAAAAGTTGTGTTCATTTCACTACCCATTTATAATATCTCAATCTTCTTTTCTGACTTCTGTAAAAACATTCTTTGAAACAGACGCCCACAAACATCCAACCTCACTCCATTAACCTAACTCAATCCTTTACCCGAAAAACCGAAACAAACATAATATATATCTACTCAACCGTTAATATTCCGTTTAACATAAGGGCCGCAATACTTAAGGCGCAGTTCTAAATCACTATATTACAAGGGCAATATCGATGGCCCTCAAAAGAAGGAGACAAAAGGTGTCGGTAATAAATTTTGTAGGCAATCTTACTTGAATGTCAGGCTCGCCCCGTTCCTTCCGCGCGGATGTTAGGAAAGAATATTAAAGGAATATGTATGGCTGGGGTTTTAGTTAAGAAGTTACTTGTTTGTGGGATAGTTGGTGATATACTAGATGTCCCCTATGTTACTTTATGTAACAATAATGTATCTACTCCGTACAAAAACCTAGTTTATCGTAGCGAAACAATTAAATCGGTGATTCTCGAATTATGAGCGCACTTCAGCACCATTTCAGCCGAAAGACGTCCACTGCTGGACATAGGCCTCGCCCAAAAAATGAAAGGGTTTGCCATAATCGCCACGCTTGGCAGGCAAGTTGGCGATCGCAGTATGGTGGTAAATTGAATAGAGAATGCTGCTGCCCATTCTCTAGTAAGTCCCTTAATCGCCTATTACGACATCCACGAGAAGAAATGGGAGGGTGTTATTCTTTACGTCCGGATTAACACACATTACATTTTATAATACCTAAGTATAATTATAATGTGTGTAAATGGATAGTTTTATAATGTAATAACACAGCGACATTTTTTTTCATGGTATAAATACTAGAAACAAAAATTTACATCTTGTGCCCACGACTAGGCTCCAATTTTTTTATTTTTATTAATTTAAGTGCCAAAGTAAACGTTTTTACAAAAAACTCCCAAGCCATGTTAAAGAACTGAGCCTTAATAGATTTCTTAGTAGGTTTCTATAAAGTTAAAGATTACTTGGATGACAAAAAGGCTTGGAATTAATTAAGCTACTCCAATATTAGGGGTACATTGGAGTAGCTTAATTTATCTCAAGCAACAAATTATTATTGAATTTATTATTGTAATGTTTATTTTTATTGATTTACGTGACATAACTTACGATATTTTGTATGACGTTTAAAGAGAAATCTGACTGTGAATGTGAGTACCAGCAGACTAGATTGAATACATGACTTTATAACTGTCTGGTGGTTTTGAGTATTTTGTATATGGCCTTCACAAATGTCCTGAAAATCTGGTAGCGTCTTGTAGGAGGTTGATGAGCTCCTTAAAATAGGGTTGAGCTACAGTGTAGCTCAACGCTACACGATGACTGATGCATGGTATCATACATACCATACATCTGTTAGGGCAGGTCAGCTCAAAGCTCAAGGATCATTTTTTTTTTTAGCTTATAACGTTCCACTGCTGGGCAAAGGCCTCCCTACTCTCTTTCCACCTCTCTCTATCCAAAGCTGACAAGGACCAATCTTTATTAAAAGAGTCCAGCTCATCCCGCCATCTCCGTCTGGGCCTGCTGCGATGTCGTTTGCCACTAAGCGGTCAGTCAGCTAGGAAATATCGGCGCCATCTAGTTTTAAAATATTGATTAACATAATATTGACGAGTCTGAAAAGATCTACTAATATAAACATTCTATTTTATTTCATAAGAATAAAACAAAATGCAGTATTTCGTCGAAGATTTTTTTTTTAAGGAAATCTACAATCTATCTACAATAAAAGTGAATACTAATTATGTCTAAAATCAAGTTCGTGACTGCTCTTCCTGCTATCTTGTATTTCGCATATTTTCTGTTTTATCTATTAATATACACATATTACTCATACAAAACAATTCCAAATAGACAACTACTCAACATGAAAAACTGATGATAAGTGTGATAAAAATTAAGTACAAAAAAGCCACCGAAATAATTAAAAACTCGTCGGCTCCGTTGTTATCTCTTATCACGGCTTAGGGCATTAAACTGATAGCTTATCGCTTTTCATTATAAACTTATGAATTTTTTACGCTTCTTACTTTGTTTTACGTCTGAAAAAGTTTTCAGGAAAATAAATAGGAATTTTCCGTTGTGTTATTTTAAGATACTATTTCACGGCTACATATCGATTTCCTTATTCATCTGCAGTATACATTTTCAAACGAAATTAAGCATGACTCTATAAGAGGTTAAACTGTAAAAAGCGCTGTTGTTTTTCCAAAAAAGCTACAAGCCATTTTTTTTAACACCTTCGGCGCCAAGCCTATTGTCCAGAATCACACTTTTTTTTGTTATTTTAGTTTTAGTTACCTTTATGCCCGTTTTCACCGACATCCCCTAAGTTTCCCCCCTAAGAATCCCCTAAGAATGGTTAGAGGGCTGTTAAAAGGTGGTTTCTGTTTCACCAACGGTAAGGGGTCAGTTAAACGCTAAAAGGTCCCCTAAATTTAGGTGGCCGAAATGTGGGCCCATAAACCGGCATTTACGTATGTGATCTCTCAAGCAAAGAACATGGATAGTGATATATTACAATTTAATGAAAATTTTGAAACTGTTTCTACTATATTCGACGTAAATCACAGCCGAAGACCAAAAAACGACCAAACTACTACGAAATTTTTGATGAAACTGACTTTTTTCGGAGATATCATCATCTGCCTAGCCTTTTCCCAACTACATTGGGGTCCTATTATCCTATATGTAGGTACGTATGGGACCTTTAGCTTAAAAGCTCCCCTAAACTAGCCCCTAAATTAAATTTCGTTTCACCATCATTTTTTATCTCCTAACTAGGGGACACATATCTATGTGACGTTTTGTTCTCGATAATAGGGACTGACTGACATCCCCTATACTACCACCTGGTAGTATAGGGGATGTCGGTGAAATCGGGCATTAGACTCATATTTTCTAGAGTATAAATCGTACCCCAAACCTAAATACACCAAAAGATTCGCCTAGGCCAACGTTCTCTTTCTCATTAAAGAAATGTATGCAAACCGTGTGCATTAGTGATACACAACGCCTTGAACGCAATAAGCATTGTGTATAATTTTTTATACACATTGTATAAACAAGTGTATGCAAAAATGACACACGGGCGCTGAAGGTGTTATCGAAGTTTAAGGTCCTTTAAGGTGCCTCGTTGGTCTAGTGGTCGCAAGCGCTTCTGCTGTGCACGAGGCCCTGCGAGGTCGTCATCATCATCATCATTTCAGCCGAAAGACGTCCACTACTGGACATAGGCCTCCCACAAAAGAGGAGTTTTGCCATAATCGCCACGCTTGGCAGGTGGGTTGACGATCGCAGTATGGTGGTAAATTGAATAGAGAATGCTGCTGCCCATTCTCTAGTAAGTCCCTTAGTCGCCTATTACAACACCCACGGGAAGAGATGGGATGGTGCTATTCTTTTATGTCCGGCACCACACGGAACAAGGCGAGGTCGTACAAAGTGTTAATGGGTTTTTCTATCTGCAACTTCTCAGTAACAGCACGGAGTCTGGATGTGTGCCCGGTTGATGGCTATAGGGCGAACCCTATTAATAATAATAATAATAATAATAAAGCCATTTATTTCCCAAAATATAACAGATTACACTTTTATAACATTCCTTATATATCTCTTGTCATGCAGAATTAAAATCGCATGCAACATAACATAGCAAAACGTAACAAAAATAACATATCTACTTATAGTTACTAAATTATTATCACATTAAATGTCTAAATGGCCAATTATCTACCGTTTGACTAGTATTTTTCATACGTTTTTTCATTTAGAATTTACATTAATTATTCTAGAATTTGTTATTTAGTTCATACCGATACGTTATTTAAAAATGATTAAATAGGTACTTAATTATCTACTGTTTGACTTAATTATACATTATTATTTCATTTACATTTTATACATTTATATTTATTAAATTATAATGTATTATTTAGTATTATTGTTCATACGATACATTATTTAAAAATGAGCAAATAACAATTAAAATATTCTCATAATAGATTAAAATTATTTAAAATTATGTAAATAACAAAATATAAATCATTAAGAATAACACTTAATTCATTAAATATTAGTTACTTACAATAAATAGCAATTTTATTTCATAATTTAATTTAAATAATCTTGAATAAATAATCTTTAATAAATAAGGATTGGATTACATTTTTAGTTTTGGGATGCCCAATTTTGGGCAAAGGCCTCCTCCATGCAATTGCAAGGAGGGTTACAGTCGATCACTCCCGCGGGGACCAGCCGTACTGGGAGTTTTTATTAGTGATTATTCTTATAATGGTGTGTTAGGTTTGAGGGGGCATGTGAATTTCATGAGCTACTAGTGTAGTTTTTAGGTTGATGTTTTGTTTTATCGTATTGTTTCATGTAGCTAGTAATTTGGTTATTTGCTTTCAGTTTCTTTTTGTTGTCGGGCCTGCTAAAAGATATACTATCCGTACTGTAGATAATTTCCGGAGGAGAACCTGAGGGTGCCCTTTTATTGTTCGGCTTCTCATTCGTTTGTTTAACTATGAGTTTATCATAGTGTATGAAGGCTTCATTTCCCTTTTCTTTTTCTAGTTTCTGTTGTTGTTTTAACTGTTCTCTGATTTTTAGTACCTTAGTTGGAAAATCGTGTTTGATGTACATTTTGGACTCTGCGAGTTCTTTTTTACTTCTTAAAACTTTAATCTTCATTCCTAGTGTTGTGAAAGCGACAACTACTGGTCTAGTGTTTTCGTTTCTTTTTCCGAGTCTCTTTACTGATTCCACCTCAAATTCCTGAATACTAATTTTTAATTTTTCTTGTATTATATTTAGGATTTTTTCTGCCAACTGAAAGTATGACGTTTCTCCTTCTTCTACTCCAAAAAATACAACATTTCTTTGTCTTATATTCTTCTCTATTTCATCAATTCTTTTCTCTTGCTCTTCTATTTGTGAATTTAAAGTATTCAAGTTGCTATCTAGTTTAGTGAACTTTTCATTAACATTATTGTTTATATTAGTCGTGATTTTTTCTTCCAGATTTGTTAGTGAATTTTCCACAGTGACCAATTTTTGTTGTAGCTCAGATTTCATGTCCAAAATAAGTTTCTTAAGATCTTCCATATTGTTGCAACTGTAGACTGTTATCGTACTAGTGACTCCCTCTATCGGTAATTAGTGAAACAACAACACCTTTTCAATGATTCAGAATGTTCTCATCAATGACTGGTACCTAATTACCTAATTACACCGTTGTTACAAATTAAGTAGTTCAAAACATTGACACTAGATGGTGTTGAATGGTTCGGGTTAAATCGCTAGGTGTCGCAGTAAGCTCTAATAGAACGTGGTACAATTATTGGTCTTTGTTTTAAGGTTATTTTTCTTAAATTTCAATTTCTCACTCTTTAAATTGCATTTTTATTTCACTTTAGAATGGTTCTTTCCACCTTTAACTGTCTACACTTATGTTTTATTCGAAAATGTTATTGAAAAGTGTTTACGTTAAGTTCAAATGGTCCGTTATTGCACAAAGTTGTTATCACAAGAATGTATCGTCTGTAGTATATTTGCACTAAAGTTCACTTTTTCTATAGTCAATCACTCATAGTTCTTGCTGAATATGGCACTCGAATACTTAAAAACACTGTTAAAACTTTTATTTCAATTAATTATTGCAGAGCTGATGTAAACACGAGCACAGTGCTGCCCCTGGGTCTAAAATAACAAGCGTCCATCTTACTTAAGAAATTCAAATGCAGGGCGAACCCTATTACATGGGACTTAAACATTACTGGCGAAATGTCCAGCAGCTATTTTGACGAGTTTCTTTTTACCTGATCATGACTGTGCATAACTGTTTGGCAACATTTCAAAACCATACCATACAGAATCCTTTAAAAATATTGCACGTAGGTATTCTAGAAAAGTTACAACGTCTTTTAAGAGGCAATGAGCGTATTCAAATCAATAAACCTTTTATTTAATTTGAAGTTTAAAGATAACATTTTGAACACCTTTCATAAAAGTGCTTGCGAATGTTACGCAGACAGCTTTAAACCTAAATGACCTGTTTGATTATAACTGGGAATGTTGCACCCATCATCATCAAGGTCGAAGTGGTGGAGCTTGGGGGAGGCTTAATGTCCAGCAATGGACGTCTTTCGGCTGTAATAATGATGATTACTAACCAACTACAGGGAAAAAGCCTCAGCTCATACAAAGAAGGCACGAGCATTGATCACCATGCTTTTTTTTATTTGAGGATGGGAAATCATCAAATAACTTTACCCGCTCTGGGCGGAGCGGGAGGACGTGTCAGACTTTTACTGACTAAAACCCAACCATGTTCCAAACATAAAAATAGATAGAATTTTGCATTTTTAATTTTTGTATCGATAAAATTTCTTTGTATCGTATGTTTCTTTTATAGGATGCTAGACCATTTAGTAAAAAAAACATGCAGTTAAATGTTAGATCCCTATTCAATATGCTTAAAAAGGTACAGTATTTTCAATAAACCTTCATCATCATCATCTGCCTAGCCTTTTCCCAACTATGTTGGGGTCAGCTTCCAGTCTAACCGGATGCAGCTGTATACCAGTATTTTACATGGAGCAACTCCCTATCTAACCTCCACAACCCAGTTACTGGGTAACACGATACCCCTTGGTAAGACTGGTTGTCCGACTTACGGGCTTCTGATGACCCGTAACGACTGTCAAAGATCCACAAATGACAATATATTTGCAATATACCATAACATTTAAATATCGAACAAAAAACGGTATATAAGCGCTCTGAAAAATAATAATACCATTCACATTATACGAATTCGGTTTTGTCCCTTTATCAGTAAACCGTAACGGAGATAAGTCGGCCATTCGTCCAGAATTACCCATATTTGTCGTCTGTGAACGAATCCGGAGTTTTTTCCTTTGTTACGATTTCCGATTGAATAGTAATCGCGGAGTTAGAAAGAACTGGACTTAATCTGCATGGATTAAGTAGGGAAGTAATACGGTGCCTTCTCTAAGCTTCATTTAACGTTGCCGATTTTGTGAGGATGAAAGAAGATCAGGCAACGACAGAGAAGACAGTCGAATAAATTAGTGTGTAGTTTCAGTTTATTTTTACAGTGTATTTTTTTCTAGCAAGTTTAAGGTTATAGAGCAAAATGCTCAAAATAACAGTGAGCTCAGTTTGAAAGAAAATTCAAAACGCAAAAACAAACTTTCAGTAATTTGCTCATGATTCTTTTAAGCGTTTTTCTCTAGTACCTATAACCACAATACCCATATTTAAATATATGTTTCAGAATCGACCCTCACTGACTTGAAAAAAAATCTTTCTATTGGTATTTAAAAGGCATTGTTATAAATGGCCTATAAATCAACAAGTATGAAATCTTTAGCAGAATTACCAGTTTTTATTATTATTTACATTACAATTATTAGAATAGAACGGATAGTCTTTTATTACGAAAACATTTTAAAAAGTAATTCACTTCGGTGTTATTCCCCGGCGCCATTATTTTTTGTTTCAATTTGACATTTTGATAATGCAAAGGCCATAAAGCCAAGTCTTTGTGGCGCAGGTAAAGTGTGCACCATAATTGCAAAACTAATCACTCTCCGCGCTCGATCTATGAATAAAGAAAGAAAGTAAATAGTAAGTAACGTAAAAAGTAAATTCACGTCTCTGTTGGTTCTTAGAATAACGATGTATGGACGCTGAACAATGTTCTTTCTCTGACTGAATGAATGATAGAACGCGTTACTACTAAAAAACCAATCTACTCTACTAAAATCATCAATGATTTTCAGTTGAGTCAATGACCATGTCACATCAATTGGAAAGAGTGCTGGAATAATCGCGGAACAGTTAAGCTAAATTATCCTAATAATATTATAAATGTGAAAGTTTGTATGTTTGGATATTTAGATGCTTGGATGTTTGTTACTCAATCACGCAAAAACGGCTGAATGGATTTGTATGAAATTTGACACACAGATAGTTTATAACCTGGATTAATATATAAATAAATAAATAAAATAAAATCCATTTATTTCAGGTAGGTACTCCCATATTCTCACAATCACAAGTTACAAATACGAAATAAATACAAATCACAATATAAAAATAAATACAATATCATCAAAATACAATGTTAAATAAAAATTATCAAGTGAAATGTCAAATAAAATAAAAATTTAAAAATAATCGGAAATTAACAATATGGAATACAAATAAAAATAAAAGTTTAGAGCAAAATCAGGATCAAAATAATAACATAAATTAATAAAAACAGCGGCCAATATCAAGACGCTCGTTGACATGCCCTGGCTATATGCCTACTACAACACTTCCTAATATAAGGGCAGTCCAATCGTCCAGCAATCATCACCAGGACAGCATTGGAGCTGACCCGCACCCTGCGCACCATGGACGCGCACCGCTTGCGCATTGTGGTGTGAAAACAGTCGGTGCGCGCTTCCGCAAACATGCCCGAGGCACTACAGAAGCGGGGCAGCCCCAATACCGCCCTGAACGCGTTGTTATACTGGACACGGAGGGCACTGTAACTCGCCTGTGTATAGCTAGCCCACAGGCTACACGTGTACAAAGAGGTGCAGTATGCTTTAAAAAGTGAGATCTTAACTTGATCAGAACAGCGTGCAAACCGGCGCGCCAACATATTCGCTCTTTTTGACAAGGCCCTCCTATATAGGATAGGACTTTTCATCCCGGTGGTACGTTCCCGTGGGATAATTTCCGACCTTCATGCGGGCAAAGCCACTAGCAGAAGCTAGTCGTTACAGAATTAGTAATCATGGGTCGTATTTCTCTATCTTAAGAGCGTTTATTCTGAAAATGGGCAACGTCGCAAATAGCTGTCAAATACTTACCTGTTTTTATTAATTTGATAATATTCCTGTTTGGAAGTATGAAATATCGCTAACTAGTGACCTAAAATATGAATAATGATTTGCAATTATAACACTAAATTTGAGGTTGTAATAACCGTTTTAGGTGTAAAAAGGGCATTTGGAAAGTTTCCAAGTTCTTTTTTTACATTTAAAACTAAATATTCGGTGTGAAGATATTAGTTATTGCATTTCATAATAAATATTTTAGGTTACTAGTTAGCGATATTTCATATTTCCAACCAGTAATATCGCCAAATTAATCAAAAAAGTGAAATATTTGACAACTATTTGCGACGTTGCCCATTTTCAGAATAACCGCTTTTAAGGGTTATCGTCTAAGTTAGCCTGCGAATTTCAATTATTCGTGGTTTGCGACATTCATGGCAGTGTGTTTAGGCATTGATGATTTTCCGCTATCATTGCGTGATAAAATTATTTTAAAATATCGATGATTTTTGCAAGATACATGATATCGAACTCATCTCTAAATACAACCTTACAAAAAGATTTAGTAAGGAAGCAGTTTTTTTTTGAAAATTACAGTATTATTCAGTGATTTCAAGCCAAACAGATGACTTTGCAGATAAACCGATAAAAGTAATATCATACACAATTTTGTAATGAAACCTTTCCAAGAACATTAATTAGTTATTTCACCAAAATGTTTTACTGAAAACCAGGTACGAAAAGTTTTCTCGTTTTCAGATTTTCCGATAAAACATTTTCATCACTACACGCCGCAATGAATGTTGAAATATTCATTATCACACATGAATCTATTTCGTAATGATAACTCGTAATCGTTACAACAATCTACGGAAAAAACCGGTTCAGAAAATGTATAGGAAAAAGCTCTAGTAGACAATAATGACCATATGTCATGCGTCTGCCCTATAACAATTTGCCCTAGAACCTTCTTTTATTTTTCTACTGATTACTCGACCGCTTTCAAAGCGGTGTTTTGCCAAGCTTTTCCTTGTTTTATTAGGATATATTGATAACAGTAATGTGCGATCATAAAGATGACATAAACTATATTTTTACAACAAACAAAGAGATATATTATATATGTTACCGGCCAAACCCAATTTCAGGCCAAACTAGTTTGTCCTAGGCCAAATAGACTTATCCTACGCGTGATATGTCGCAGCCAACTAGCTTAATTAGCCATTTCGTTAACAACCTTTGGAAGTAACGCTCGCCGGCCGCTGCCGCGGCGCCGCTCGCTTCGCTCGCTCGGCTCGCGCGCTTTTGGTCACAGTTCTAACCTAACCTAACCTAACCCATTTAATCGGCGTGCCCCGGCTTAATAAACCAGTTTGGCCTAGGACAAACTAGTTTGGCCTGAAATCGGGTTTGGCCGGTAACATATGCACTAAACAAACTCATGAATGTAAAAAAAAATAATCTAACTAATTGGATAAAATCAATTACTTATGAAGATACTGAGGCGCTATTGCGAACCACAAATTAACTCACTCATTTCTCTCTACACACACACTCACCTACCCACACACGCATGACACACACACAAACCCACTCTCATACACACACATACACCTGCACCTGAATAATGTTTACTTGTTTTATCTTATTTTTAATTTGTATTTTTTGTATATTTTTACCTTGCTATGGAAGAGCGGAGTCTCCTAATACAGGCATTGTTTGCTTAAAAGGAGGCTCCAATCACTAACGTGTTACTTATATAAAGTTACGCAATAAACAATTATTATTATTATTTCGTTTATTTAATTAATTACATATTATAATATATTTTTAAATATTTTTATAAAATAACCTTACAAAAAACATTTAAAAATACAAAAAATAGTCGTCCGCCGGTATCGGGAGCAGGGTCCAAGCTACCGGTGGTTAGGGCTCCTGAGACAGGAACCTCCTCACGATGCGAGCCGTATCGAGGAGTACTGCCTTCTGAATCAGGCCTTTGACCCAACCACCTAACAAGAGCCTCGAGAGATGTTGATCGAGGCTTTCGGCCATTTTATTATTATTATTATTTTTAGGGTTCCGTATCTCAAAAGGTAAAAAAGGAACCCTTATAAGATCACTCTCGTGTCCACCTGTCCGTCTGTCCGTGTGTCATCACCACTCCTTGTGAGCTTGTGTGCACTCCTTGTGGTCAAAGACTTTCATCGTGAGACACTGCGGTATGTAGGACGAGAAGATATTGCGTAGCTGCCATCCATATAAATGATTATACAGAGTCATATAATCTACTCTCTATGTAAAACAAGAAACCTAGAAATACACAGACGTAATTCCATAATTCCATTCCATACTAAAACCCTACGTGGCTATGTAATAACAGCCGCACGGTTCGATCTATCATGTTAAGCTATGCTTGTCAAAATATAAATAAAATCTCATTATAACTAAAACAAAAAAAGTAGGAAAATACATTTACTCATTTCGCAAGAAATTCTAAGAAGCTTTTGTCTTCAGGAATTGATTTCATACACTACAACACTACCGATACCTTTTTAAGGTTCAAAAGAATACTAGAACGGTACTTTCTATTAATAACAAATGAAATATAAGATCACTCACTTCGTGGGGTAGCTTTTAGTATCTATGAGTGGTAGAGTTAATTTCGTTGGCGATCTATTCGATTACTTGTGAAAAGTATTGGATATCTCTCATTTCTTTCTCATACTTTGATCTATGCGTCAGAATCCCGAAAGTCTGACAACCTATCTTACCAAGGGGTATTGCATTACCGAGTATTTGGGTTGTGGAGGTCAGATAGGCATTCGCTCCATATAAAATACTGGTACTCAGCTGCATCGTGGTTAGACTAGAATCTGACCCCACATAACGATGTTGGAAAAGGCTAGGCAGTTGATTATGATGACGTTAACGACGCGTTGGCTAGACCGATGTGCTTTTCAAAGTCACTAACAAAGGTCAGGTAGTTAGTACCTTTCAAAGCCGGATCGAAAAGTTTGTAATGTGTCATGTAACATATCGTGTTACTTAACGCAAATTCTGCGTATGGACTACACTAAAAGCATTACATTTAACACTCGGGCTGGCGTTCGCACTGATCTATCGGCTGTTTGATTTTAGCGCAAACACAAAGGCTCCCGCAGTCAAACACATACAGGATTGGTGTTTAGTTTGTATGTCGTCCACACTATTCAAATTACATTACACAACACATAAAAAGTAGGTACCTACATCTTGTAATTTGCGTGCATTACGTGTAAGCCCGACGTATGTTTAAGCTCCATAATATAAGAACAATTTCGGTACTCATACGAGCATGTGACACGGAGGAATGGGGAAAGTTTTGAGTATGAATGTCGATGGCTATAAGAGTAGGGAAATACCAAAGAAACACTAGATGGACTGTGTGAATGATGATATGGATAGAAACGGGTGACTACCGAGATGACGACTTATAGAGAAATATGGAAGAAAAAAACTTTTTCCAAAAAAAAACTACCGAACTCGGGAAAAACACTACGAAGTGAAAAAATACTTTAATTTCGGAAGTCGGTGATTTTGGATAGGTATTTTAATTTTTTGTCACCGCCTTCCGAAATTAAAGTTATTTTTCACTTTGTAGTGTTTTTCCGGAAGTCTGTAGTTTTTTTTTTTTTTGGAAAAAGTTTTTACTTTTCACTTTCATGTTATAGTATCTACCAATTCGAAATTTCATCATTCTTGAGGTCAAAACAATGTATATTTATGCGATCGCAGCAATCACGGTTGATTTGCTGTAATTTTTTGAAGAGTACAGTTTTCTGTCTCCGAAACGCATCATCAGATCTATATGAAATTTAAATGGGACACGGAAAGAATTATCAAAATCAGTTCACCAAGTCGAAAGTTCTGAGCCAACAAACATTTTTTTTAAATACAGTGGAATTGAGAACCACCTCCTTTTTTGAAGTCGGTTAAAAATACATGTTGCGCCGACCCCAAATAAATTGGGATGAGGGTAGGAGAATCATTTGAGGAATATATGTAGGAACAATAAAAAAGAAGACATTCCCGTTTTTTCAAAACATTCAAGGAATCAAATCACCACAATAAAATCGCCAAAAAAACATTTTCTTGGGTGCGTGAGTCCAACCGATGGCCACCCCACCACAGGAAGACGCGATCTTTAGCAAGAACTACTTAAGCCTCCTGATTTCTTCTTTGAACAAGCCTCCCATCCGGCCACAAGTTACCGTGGCCTACTCGGAAAACCTTAAATAGACTTCGAACCCAAGTAGGTCGCAGCAAGGACAACCAAGTGGGGATTCATGGACAGCTCAGACCTCCGGTGTGTCTGCGGCGTCTCTCCACAGACAATGACTCACGTCCCATCTTGCACACATGCCCTATTACCTGCACACGTGAGGCCCTAATGGCTTCATCAGCGAACGGTATTCGCGTTGCTGAATTTTGGGCCAAACAAATTTAAATAACTGTACATACCTATGCATAAAGAAAAGTACTTAATAATTAAAACTACAATATACAAAATAAATACAAAAACAAAAGGACACTTAGGCGTCGAAGTATTCCTCCGCATCGCTGTCATCAGGAAACGTGCCCAGAAGACTGGCAGCATTGCCACGTTGAATGGCAATGCTAATTCTTTGGCCAAAGAACGACCCAGCCCTCTGGTCACGTGAAGTGTCGACCAGCCGGCGAGAAATTTCCTTAAAGAGGAGACGTGCACTCGGGCCCCATGACCCGAGCGTTTCGACCCCAAACGGCTCAAAACTGTAGTTACCCATAAGGTTACAGTATTTACGCCGCTTGAGGGTCTCAGCAACAGCAGCAGCGTTTTTATATTTTTCTGTACTTATTTATGTACATTTTTTTCGTTTTATTTTTGCGATCGACACGCTCAAGAAGAAGATCGTCACTTAGTCCACTGTTGGTGTTTGTTGCCTACGACACAAACGCTAGTATAAACATACATTCACAGCTCAGTTAACGCGTTAAACCAATTCGATTGTTGGTTAGAATCGGTTAAATCATCGGACATCGAATCAGATTGCGTACAGGTGTTATCCTATAATCGTAGTTAGCTTAATTGGTCAAGTTTCAATTAGTGCAATCGTGGTGTATATCTCTGATGACGTGGTTGTTTTAGTATTCCGTAATTGATTATTAAGATAATTATATAATTGACGTATGCGCACTTATAATTCACGTATCATGACTTCACGCTTTTATGGAGATTACGGGGCAGTCAATAGTAAAAGTTAAGATCGAGATCGATATGTCAAAACTCATTATCTTATCTGTACCTCATCTCTCTGTACATGGAGCGATTGCCTATCTGACCGACGAAATGACAATTTTATTAAACTTAAATTCGCGTCAGAACAAGACACGTAAACAAAACTAAGTAACTGAAATACAGATGCCAAAAAAATGCTGTGCTAACTCAAATAAACACGTTCATACAAAAAAAAAGAAAATCCGACTACTGAAAATTCATGCTCTAAAAAGTACGAATCAGCATATACACTACCAGCAGCGCTCCGTGGATTCACCCGCGTAGTTCCCGTTTCCGTGGGAATACGGGGATAAAATATAGCCTACTAGCTGTGCCCGCGACTTCGTCCGCGTGGAATAGTGTCTTTGCGTCTTTGTCTCTTATCGCAAACTTATAAAACATTCACATAAACCTTACATATTTCCATACAAACTTTTCCCCCTATTCCCTATAGTTTTTTTTTACACCCTTGAGGGTAACACTTTTACAAACTTTGAATGTCATATTTATTTATATCGAATCAACAGCCTAGAAAATAAGTTTCAAGCTACTAGCTCTAAAAATGACGATACTTCCATACAACTTTTCATCCCCCCCTTTCAACCCCTTACAACTCTTTTTTCGCATTAAAAAGTAGCCTATGTGCTTTCTCAGGCTCTAAACTATCTGTGTACCTAATCTCATTTAAATCGGTTCAGTCGTTTTGGCGTGAAAGCGCGACAGACAGACAGAGTTACTTTCGCATTTATAATATTAGTAAGGATGTCACCCGGGGATAGTGCAGCTTCCCAACAGTGCAAGAATTTTTCAAATCGGTTCAGTAGTTTTGGAGCCTATTCAATGCAAACAAACAATTTAATCTTTCCTCATTATAATATTAGTATAGAATTATTTTTAGTATAGATTACTATACAGACACAACATTCTCATCTAAAAGCCATGAGCGTTTGCCACTTTGCCCTAACGCTTATGATTGCTTTCACTTTTTGTACGTATTAGAATGTATTGTTTATATTTTTAGACATGACTATGTCCTCTATAGGAAGCCATATCCATATTCATATAATGTGACGTCACGTAGCCTATTACCAGCGGAAGAATCGCTTCCAACGATACCTCAATCGTCAAATTATGATAAATAGTTAAGAAGGTATGAGGGAACAGATGAACATCCATACTTGCTGATTAAAATCTTAACCCTCCTCTTTGCTTCGCTGTAGTCGGCTAATAATATTTTAACGCCTCTAGGCTTATGTAGGTATTTCCTCAACAAAATTATGTCCTGCCAGGGGTGCGGGTTGTTCGAAAGAGTTACCGTCGCCCCTGGCACACAGGCAACTGAGGGAACACGGGTGGGTTTTAGTCAGTAAAAGTCTGACACGCCCTCCTGCTCCACCCAGAGCGGGAGAAGTTATTTGATAATTTCCCATCCTCAAAAAAAAAAAAAAATGTCTCTTTTTACCCGACTACGACGAAGGTTATGATTTTGACCGCTATGTATATTTGTATGTATCCATATCGCATGCCTGTACCAAGAACTCCTACAAAATGATAATGGCATAAGACCACGGCTATATCTTGAACATTATTGTGACCTATGTCTTAACTTCTGTCTGAAATTTTTCTTGTTTCGTAATTTTTAGAGCGTGATTTTTCAGTAGTCGGTTTTTTCATTCTACATCTAACCCAAATATCTACTAGAAGTATTTTCCTTCTTCAACATTTAATAAGAAAACAGGTGCTTATTTACTTTTTAAAACTCCTTTTTCTTCAGAAGTGGACAAAGTTCGTAGCGATATCGATAAAAAGTTTGTCGGCACCAATCGAATGGGTCCCGAGCAATAAATAACGTCTGGGATGTCAAAATAACTATAACTTTGAATGGGGCTTCACTACAATGAAAAATATCAGGGAAAGGTGGTGCATTGGAGTAACCACATTTACTGTAATACCTAGGTAATAACTTTATTTCAGAGTATTCATATAACCATATTTGTGTAAGTAATTAAGTAAGTACATACTTAAGAACTACGTTAGACACCAAAAGAAGCAAAACAAATGAAATCAAATAGACACGTAGTGTTGGATCCAGTGTCTAAGAAAAGGACCGTCTAAATGGTCCGCTATTACTTTCAGAACGCTGCTTGGAGCGTGCTTGGATACGGTGCAATATGGAGGCCGTTCGCTTTCTCATGGTGGCATGAAAGCCATCTTTAGTGCACTATACAAGGTGTAACAGCATTCCTTAAGCACTAAAGATAACAGCTGGTATAGAATCACTATACATAGTATCAGCTCAAAATAAAATACTCTAAGAACTGATACCATGTTTTCGGTTTCATATGTTTCTTAAATTCAAATCATAACAAACGTGTCACCGCACTACGTAGGTCAATAACTTTCCACGTTACTTGCCAATACAACGATAAATCTCTTCCGAGTGATGTGTTTATTTCAATTTTAAAAGTTCGGTTTCTGGTATTAATGTATTAAAAATTCTCATAACTTCCGAACATGCAGATATAGGATTAAAAAACCCTTCCAATATCGTTTGATATCATCCAAAGAAGCCGTGACCTTGGTATGTATATACCCTTTCCGTTACACGTATTATATAGCTCAAAATATGGCCCCGAGAATGGCCCCGAGCTATGCGACTTGCAACGCGACTTGCGTCAAGCGACGTCCGCGCGGTTCACCTGTTTCTGTCCGTCACTCCGCAAGTCGCGTCGAGGAAACTAGTAGCGATACTCTTAAACAATTACTTCTTCTTCTTTTTCTTCAACTTAATTTGTTCACTCCGCTGTCGCTGTTGCGAGCGCTTGAGCGCGCAGCTCGTGGCAACGGGGTTACTCTCCAGAAGAAAATTTAGTAGTATTTTACGAAGATTCATTGAAATATACCTATTTTTTTTTTCGTGGGTATCGTAAAAAGTGTCTTAGGGTGTTCGTAGAGAATAGGCAGCAAAATTCTCTATACATTTTTTGAAACTACACTGCGATCGAGATCGTGGTGAATATGGCAAACCTGCCCAAAAATTACAAGCACTAAAGACGACCTTGTGAACGCCGCAAGAATCCACTCTATGTGGGATACACAGAACCGGTCGAAGGGAAGGCCTACGTCCACCAGTGGACGTCTTAAAGCTGAAATGATGATGACTATAATGAATTGAAATCAGTAAGCAATGTGTAAATTATTTCATCACCAGTGCTCTCAAAACGGTGAAGGAACACGTCGTGTGATAACTGACATGTCCTAGAATAAAAGTCTCCAAGAAATGTGAAATCTACCAACCCACACTGGGCCCGCGTGGTGGATTACGGCTCCCACTCTGTCTCACCGAGAGGAGGCGTGTGACCCAACAGTGGGAATATTATTGGCAGGTTATGAATCGAAATCATTATATATATTTTTTTTAAACGTTCGAACTTCTCCTGTATTGTGGGTGCGTTTACAAACATTTAAACTCACATACACAAACAGCCAGACCCGGAACAACTACTTGTAGATCATACAAATATTTGTTCCGTGCGGGAATCGAACCCGCGACACGCAGCGCAGCAGTCAATCGCTTAACCACTGCGCCAACTGTGCTGTCAATTCCACATAAAATCCCCATCCCATTTAAAACTGAATAGTTATCTACGTAATTTATTATTGACACCCATTTTCAATAAAACACAAGATCGATATTCATAAAAATAAATGAATTACGAAGATGTCTGAGCGACATTATTTTATTACGTCACGAAATTCCGGATATTGAACGATTAATCCTCGAATCAAAATTCCTATCCGTCTTTTTTCTGTCAGCGTGTATTACGAAGGGTCTTGTCATAGAGTAAGATTTAAAATTGTCTAGAAGCGAAACTCAAATACAGTCAGGGAAAGGTGACATACGTCAAATTACCGTGTATGTGATTTGCGAATATACGGATATAGTCGTGAATTTACGGAAAAATAATTGCGTTTATTTGATCCCTTGCAATTGCGTGACACACTAACAATAGGACTGGCTTTTTTCTTGACAGTACCACAACATTAATTGCGTTATTACTTTGATGAGCAGACAAATTCGAAAATATCAAGCAATATATTAGCAATATCTTCGAAAATTATTCAGATTGTGATTGATTGTGTGTTATGCAATTAGGCTGCAGGTCTAGCGTGGCACTGTCGAGCGGCGTAATGTACGTATCACACTGTCGCCAAAATAATTACTTACGGCATAAGTAACGGTAGGCAAGTAGTTCGGAACAGGAGTTTCGTTTCTATGCCTTTTATTCTATGGTCTTACTTATTCATAAGGAGAGGCGACACCTGCGAGGGTCGACTGAATCAACTAAATCCAATTCGTGTGTACAATTTATACTATAGGGACCTTTTAAGAGGAAAGATTTTGAAATTGGTCTTTGTTTTAATGGGATTTAGTGTGAACGCTTTCATTGTAGTCTACTAAGAAATACTCTTTTGTAAAAAATTCTCACCACGCTAGACATAAGAATTGACCATTGCTTTTAAAGACTTGACAGTAAATTAATAGTTATTATTATATATTTATTTATATTATATAGTTATTCGAACGGTACATTTGGTCTCCGAAGAAATATCTCAATGTGTTATAAATTCTCCGTTCTCGCAAGTTAAGAAACATCTTCATTCTTGTCTTCACGTGTGTCGTCCGACTCACTGGCGAACATCATAAGAAAACCCTGAAGCTGTGGCGAGACAGTGCGTTATTAATACCACGTTCCACCTGCTGAGGATCTCCCACCTAGGCACGAGTTGCCTTGGCTAATCTGGAAGTCTTGAAACAGAGTCCAGACCCAAGTTGGCCGTTCATAGTTGCCGTGGTAATTGTTGTTTGTTGTTATGTGTTGTTGTTGGTTGTTGTGTGTGCCTTGGAATGCAAATGCAGTGCTGTTCCGCAAACGATGGGACACTTCATATCGTGTCTTACGTGTCCTGTCGTCTGCACATTGCAGGAACTGATGGACGCTAGTTATGGCTCCAAACACGTAGCCGAATTATGAGCCGAGTGTATTAATATTTCTATCGACACGCTAACAAAATAAAGAAGTAAATTACAAACAGATAGAAAAACCACTTATGCTTATTGTTTCCTGTAAGCCAGTGGTACCCTCAATGAACTGAACATAAACAATGACATTTCAAATCACATATTTAAAAAACAAAAACTCTCAACCCGTAGCAATCCACGACAAATATTTATAAAAAAGAAAAAATAAAGACAGACTTATCCACTTATCCCAAAAATGTGTCAAATATTTCAAGTTCATATAAAGCTACTTTTAGGTTCTACATTACGTTCATCTTCTGTAGGGATTCAACAATGTAACCTACATAAAAGACGCCCACGCAACAGAATTTCGTCGCACAACCATTTATTTCAGTGTTTCTAAAGTAATACAGAAGTCGCATATGGTTAATATTCTGATCAAAACTTGAATGTTCAAATGATCCTTAACTAAGCTCCATTGCAGGGATGACAAACCTTTGGGCCGCAAGCCACTGGGAGCAAATTCTGGGCACGTCAGTGTAGGACATTGTACGATTTTTTCCCCATTAACTATATTTATAAATACAATACCACGGCTGTTTTCCCCGAAGGGTTGGGCAGTAGTGTGCTTAATATTACACCCACGTTTTTACAGTTATGTTTAAGTCCCATGTAATAAGGGCGAGCCTTTTGCCCTCAATTGAAAAATTACTTGCAAACGGGAACTCAGAACTCAAACTGTTTATTTCAAATAAACCAATTACAGACACTATTGAAATGAAGCTGGAGAAAAACACAAGAACCCTTTTCTCATTCTGGATATGGAAACCAGGACTTCGTGCTCGAGCAGCTCGGCAGTCGCGCTTGCGATTACAACAGACCATCAAGGCAGTCAAAAAGAAAAATCCAGTTATTATGCTATATTCGCATATTTGACGATGTGACAGCCAGCCAATCAGTACTGGGCCCGCGTAGAGGATTACGCCCACTCCCTCTCACAGAGGAAGCCGGTTTACCAGCAGTGGGAACATTATAGGCTGATGGATTGTGCATGTTTAAAAATGTTTACTATCCCTTCACTATAGTTTGAAATTCGCGTGTATATAAGCCCAGGTACGATCGGGCGTGTTTTCAACGCTCTGCTTAGCGTCGAGAATTGAAAATCCAGAGTGTTTTTTTTTTCAAATCCATTGCGCGATATAACCCCCCTGCGATATTTTTACGACCGTGCAAACGTTGGCTTACACTAAGTTCTACTTACAAGAAGTATTAAGTTCACAAGGCTTATGTTTCATGCCCGGAGGGATGACTTCCAAGTCTCTCCGGCTTAATACAGAGGAAACTCGACAACTAATTCGATTCGTGACTTTATAAATATCTTTTTCATATACTTGTGCGTTGATTTAATTAATTAATTATTCAACGAAAATGGTCAAGTGTGGGTTTAATTGGTAATTGATGAATTGAAAAGCAGTTTTTCTGATGTTTTCTTATAACAAATTTGAGATGTCGACAGTGTCAGTTAATAAAACAGCGGTAATGTTTTTGTTCGGTATCCTTTTAGAAATATCTGATTATTAATGTATGCAAATGCTTTAAATTATATTGTGGAGCAATTCAACTTCATTATATTGTAAACACACAAAATGCATTATGACCGTAATTATTCCAATTAATATGTGAATAAATTAAAACTTAAATGAACTACTGTGATACAAGTACGTATGTATCTATGTGCTATATTTACCAAACCTACTTAAGGTAAATTAAAATTGTCTTCCATATTTTGCACTATTTAATAAATAAATAATAGTTTAAAAAACTAAAAAACACGCTTTAAAAACCTAACTAAAAAAGGAGAAAATAATTTAATTCAATTAAAAAGCGTGGGGTGCTTTTTGAGGTATTTTTATAATCAATTAATGTCAAGCACCCCACGCTTTTTAATTGAATTAAATTATTTTCTCCTTTTTTAGTTATGTTTTTAAAGCGCGTTTTTTAGTTTTTTAAACTATTATTTATTTTCTATTTTTTAGTTCTGCTAACTACAAAAACGTCTTTTTTTTATCTATTTTTTTTTTAATTATTGAATTGTCATCGGTCCTCGACAAGTTTACAAAGTTTCAATGAAATCTGACCATTTAAAGTGGGTCAAAATCGCGCTCAAAGGAGTCGGTTACATACAAACAAACAAACCAACAAACATACAAGTGAAGCTAATATAAAGCGTAACTTAAAGCAAAGTTTATAAAAAACGGCTACCAGAACCAAGGAAGGCCGCAGGCGCGCAAATTACCCACGGAGAGTTACATACTGACATACTGACATACAAGTGAAGCTAATATAAAGCGTGTAAAAATACATTCAATGTCATTAATTAAACTTAGAGGGTTGTATTGATGATTATAATTCTGTAAATATATACTTCGCAATATCTTCTCGTCCCAAATACCGCAGTACCTCAAGACGAAAGTCTTTGACCAGTGTGTGATACCAGTGATAATCTATGGCACAGAAACGTGGTCGCTCACAATGGGCCTTATCAGAAGGCTTAAAGTCACCCAAAGGGCAATGGAGAGGTCTTTGCTTGGAGTTTCCCTGCGTGATCGAATCAGGAATGAAGAGATTTGCAGGAGAACCAAGACAACCGACATAGCCCGAAGAATTGCCAAACTTAAGTGGCAGTGGGCAGAGCACATTGCTCTCAGAACAGATGGCCGATGGGGCCGAAAGGTTCTGGAGTGGCGACCGCGTACCGGAAGACGTAGACTGGGAAGGCCTCCCACAAGGTGGACCGATGACCTTGTGAAGGCCGCGGGAATCCGCTGGATGTGGGAAGCACAAGACCGGTCAAAGTGGAGGAGCCTCTGGGAGGCCTATGTCCAGTAGTGGACGCCTTTCACGGTCAAGAATCATATTTCGTTTAACACATAGCCTAACAACTTACCTGCATATCGCAAAAAAAGTAAGTAAATTTGAATTTCGCGAGCTACTCTTGGTTATGCCGCTTATAAAAGAAACATTTAAAAAAATAGATATACTCGTGTTCCTCTCAACACAACAAAAATAAATATATGTAGTTATTCAAAAGCTACATTTGATTTCCAGTAAAATATCTCAATGTCTTATAAATCTGCTCTCACAAATTCATCCATGTGACAAATCCAAGCTACATAGAAAAGAAAACATACAAAAGAACACACACACACGAAAGAAAATGTACCACTTTGATAAAAATACTATCCCATTTTATCGTATGTCCAATGATCCAATAATGTTATAACTAAGTCGATGTCTTCATATATAGAAAACGGTAGCGAAACCTGGCGATTTTTCTACATTTTTTTTGGTAGGGGTCGCAAGATTCTTATTACCCGTAGGTACCAAAGAATTGATTTAACATCCAAATTAACTTACTTCCTTGTAAAAAAATCTTTGACAAATATGAACTCTATGCCATTTAATTAGATGTCAAAAACGTCATCGATTTGAGAAGACATTTCAAAACTTCCCGTGTTAATTAAAACTCAAGGTAATATAAAAAACGTGAAAAATATTTACCCTAACTTATGTAGTATCCGATCCACAAATCACTTGAGAATATTAAAAAACAGACACATCATAAACACAACAAACTCTCTACAAACCTCCTGAACATCAAACCATAGACAATAAATCTCCATATACATCAACAGATACAATTTTCCGCTTCAATGAAATGCATTCACAAAGCCCACGATATCTTAAGTAGCGAGAAAGTGGCGTCTTCAAGAGATAAGCCCAGAAGCTAGAAGCTTACGTGGGACTTACAGGAATAATATTACAGTTTAGGAAGGAAACCAGCCGACATTGACCTTGGTTGCACAGCATCATCGTCAAATTGTTGTACTATTTTCGGATAAATCTTCTCCAATAAAATATTTTCTGCTTTGAAATAATGTAATTTTTCTTGTTTAGTCGGCTAATGAATGGGAAAGAGATAGACCGATTAATATAAAGTTTATCTTTATTCTATCTGTGCTAATATTACAAAGAGCTAAATTTTGTAAGTTTGTATGTAGGAGGTAATCCCATCAAAAACATAAATGTGAAATGAGAGCAAAGTTCAATATTATGATATATGCCTTGGCTGTTGACTTCAACGACAAAAGAAATGAGATCTAAATGGGCGCCAAGTTCAATGGTCAGTCCTGATTTTTTTTTTAACATAAAATATTTTATAACAACATAAAATAAATTTACTAGTTTCTGATTTATTCCTTTGTATTCACCCAACTACCTATCTGGATGCCAAATTTTAACTTTCCAGATCATCTGGAACTGGGTTAGAGTTTTGATCTATAGGTCAGTCAATGATAAAAATGACGATTTTTGACGATCTAAATAACCGTTTGATTTGAGGTGTATGCACCGGTCCCCACCCCGTTTCTCTACGGCCGCCACCAATATGAGCCTGACATGTTTATGTAAAATAGTTTTTGAGTTATTAGGGGGTCAAAAGTGGCTCCAAATGGTTCGTGTGCACACACGGTGCTGCTCGCCAGTTCTGTTGACTTGAACTCTGGAACTGCCAGTCGGATTTTAAAAATCCTTATTGCTTTTAATAGCCCAATGCTTGAGGATGGTTATGGTTTATGTAACACAACGCCACGACTCCAAGGTTCCCAGTAAAAAGAAAAAAAAACAGAAAGAAAGCTAAGAGAAAACTAGGAAATATTGCGGATGGCCGATGCATGGTATAGGATAATTTTATGTTAAAACAAGAAAAACCTAGTACATAATATTATAAAATGCCAAGACATAAAGTACAAACATACAACTAACACAGAACTTCTTTACACTATTTAAAATATGCTCGTAATTACAGAAGGTTCTACTCCTACTCCTTCACTGTGCACGCGGTCTGGTTATGGAATTCACTTCCGCCTGACATTAGGGACTGCCAAACTGTATCAGTATTCAAAAGAAGAGTGAAAGAACACTATCTCTCCACTTTGTCATAATTGCTTATGTATTAATTAATTAAATTACATTATAATTATATATATTTTAGTGATATTTATTTTAGAAGTATGTATGTATATTAGTATGTATGTATATTCTCATATTATGTGTGTATATTTTTAAATTAGAGTTTAATTTGTACGCAAAAAGAGGGGTGTTATAAGTTTAACCGCTATGTGTGTGTGTCTGTCTGAGGCACCGTAGCCAATGAAAACGACAAACAGACGATGCCCAGCTATAATAAATGTAACTATGCTATTGTAGAAAGGATAACATTTTCATTAGCCGTCCCCCGGCGTGACAATGCTTTGATCAAAATATTACCTACAACTTAAAAGGCCAATAAATATTATTTTTTTACTTTTTTGCGGATTTTTATGTAAAGGAGAATCCTGCTACATTTCCTTTTTCCTAGTCGCCTTTTACGATTCCCGTAAGACTGTAGGAAGCTTTATTTACCAAGAACCACGCTGATATATAATTTTTTATACCACTTTTAGTATCCCCGAATTTCTTGGTGACTTTGATTCAAAGCTTTTATAGGATATTCATGGGATATTCGCTATGCTCTTGGGAAGGATTTACTATTTATTACCATGACTTGATTACAATATATGGCACGAACGTGTATGAAAGGAATATTTAATAAACCTGAGTGTCACGCGATGTTTTTGTTTGACGAGTATGTTTTTTTTTATCGTCCTGTGCTTCTAGCATAAATGATTAAATGGGAAATACACTGAAGTTTTCTTCATCAACTTAATGAAACGTTTTTATTTACCAGTAAAAAGCGCGTATAAATTCCTGAAATAGATACTACTTACCGTTACTAAAATAATACATAAAACATAGCCCAAATTAGTTTTACACTCAATACAATATCGTCATAAAAGACAAATTGCACTAAAATGTATTTACACTGACAATTTTTAAAACCATTCACTGCACTGGATTGGAATTTAAAAAAATGTGTCAAAGCAAAACGGGAACATTCACTGCATTCAGATCGTAGCACAAAAAAGAAATCTCGTAGCCTCAGCGAGTTCGTAGCGCTACGGCGTAGACTCGTAGACCTACGCGGGTGTCCGCACGCGATTCTCGCCCGACACTGGCGTTCAACCGCTGGGGATGCCAGATGCGAATCAAATTACCCGATAACTTGCTAACATCTGAATAATAGAGTGGGGAGAAAATTTTGCCCAGCTGCGTCATAGCGATGGTCTGCGTAAAAGTTAGCTTATGACTTTTGGGAATTAATGAACAAAATGTGGCTCCTTGTAATAATGAAATTTTCTTCGCCGCAGCTTTTCATAAAAACTGAGAATATGGAAGTGGGTTTGTTATTAGGAAATTCCCTACTTTGCAAGCTTTTCTTGAACTTGCTTGCCGATAGATATGTAAAATAAGCAGAAATTTTCTACGCATACAAATGTTATTATTATCATACATTTAAATATTTTCACTCTCAATATTTGTGTATAATAATATGTTCTGTATACAATTTATCCCATTTAAATAACTATAAATATATTTTTTTCGTTCATAATAAGTAAGTAGCTATGGAACATATTTATTGTATTACTGATGTCTAAAAAATGGTTTGAATTCTCTAAACTTTTGTATATTTCAAACGAGTTGTAACATGACTTATTTCCCATTTACAAGGTAAATTTCAAGAGGCTGGTCACACCGCTAGCAACAGATATCTGTTGCGCCCCCATCACCCCATACAATTAATATTATGGGCAACCATAGTTTACGATCCCATTTGTCACAAATATTACAAAAGAAAAACTCTTTCATAAAAGTTACGTTGTCGAGAAGAAAGTATGCGTTCGGCATATTTGAGGAGAATATTTTGATAGTTTATAAGGATATTTTTCTATAGAGATTTATGTAGATAGTTTTAGTAAAAATATGAGAGGAGGGCAATAAAATGTACGTTAGTGTATACAGGGTGAAATTGAAAACATGCGACAAACCGTAATGGGAGATTGTACTCATCATTATGAACAACTTTTACTGAGGGACCAAAGATGCAATCGCAAAAAAAAAAACAGCTGTTCCCTACATTTTGACGAGTTATGCGAACATAAATGTAGGGAACAGATGTTTTTTTTTTCGCGATTGCATCATTGGTCCCTTAGTAAAAGTTGTTCTTAATGATGAGTACAATCTCCCATTTCGGTTTGTCGCATGTTTTCAATTTCAACCTGTATATGTAATGTCCCCTCGACAAACTTTATGTTGATGCCTATTTTATTAAAATCTTAGCTCGCGAAAGAGGCTATGAATAATAATGCAAATGTCGGCTAGAGCTTAAAACTTACACACATGCATAAACTTCCAATGGGGTAGGCAGAAACTACAGAAAGCCACCTGCCGCGGTTAAGAACCGCGGCAGGTGGCTTTCTGTAGTATATTATACAGAGTGATTGGAAGATGGGTGCAAAGCTTTAAGGTGAAGATAGTATAGACAATTTAGAACCATTTAAGCCATGGTTGTCTTAGACGAAGTCTTACACAAAAGACAGTACACACAAAAGACACACACACAGCACACACACAGTATACATCAAAAGGCCAATTTAAAATCTAGTCGCAGGCTCACGTCGACGACAATCAAATGTCAAAAACTTGTCAAAAATGTATGGCAGCTCGAGGTATTTTTGACAGCTTGAGACTAAGATCAGAGGGGCAATTCTCGTAATTTTAAGAACGTTCACAGTCTGATCTCAGTCTCAAATTGTCAAAAATACCTCGAGTTTCCATACATTTTTGACAAGTTTTTGACATTTGCTTGTCGCCGAGATGACACTGCGACTAGATTTTGAACGTTTTTAGTTATTAGAATTGGCCTTCTGATAGCAAATGTTCTTAAAATTGCGGAAATTGCCCCTCAGGTCATACACGCACGCCGGTTGTGAGTACTACACACTCACATCACCTATAATAATAAAAAATATTTTAATAAATATGGATATAAACACCGAGAAATTTTAATGGTTGTTTTCCCGCAGCGAAATGGTTTTGTCTTGGTAATACAATCGTTTTATAAACAAATCAAATATTAGAAACAAAAAATGGTAGATTAACCATTGTGAAAAATCACCACGTGCGAGAGTTTATTTTGCCTTGAACATTTATGCAACGTTGTTCCCTTTGTCGTACCTAAAAATTATCTCTAATATTACTATTGATTCTCACGTTTTCGAGTTTATGAATATTTTTTTTATTATTTTAAAACAAAAACATCTTTACTTTTTACTTTTACTCTATGCTTCGAAAGTACTCTTTATGGCAAGTTGTTCTGCCGCAGGAAAACAACCACAAAAAATTCTCGGTGTATAAGTAGAAGTGTGTTAGATCCTATTGACAGCGTTACGGACGAATTATTTGATGCCCTGTGATTCGTATCTCTCTTTTTATATACATGTAAATATTATTAATATTATTTTATGTCTGTTAACCTATATATTATGTAAATATAAATAAAAGTCTTTATTTTATTTCAATTACATATTTACTCAACTCAACGTCGCAGATAGGTCGCTATGTATAGTTAGGCTGTAGACTATGACAAAAATCAATACGTTATGTAACACACATGTTATACTTCACCATATACGAGAATATAAAAACGCTAATCCAACCCAATTTATCTCTAAAGTAAAAGTTACAATTCCAGACGGAAAGTTAAAAACGAAATCCAAACTGTCTCGAAACTTTTCGATATCCAAAAGTTCAATAAACGTTAAGGCTAGCACACACGATACGGCCAATAGTAGCTGTAGTGTGGTTTACTGTGAAAACTTTTTGTTATAGCACCCTAGGTATTTCAATTTGCACGCATAGTTTAAATCAGAAGGGTAACTAACTCTCGTAATTTTAAGAACGTTCATAGTCTGATCTCAGTCTCAATCTGTCAAAAATATCATGCAATTTTTGTTAAGTTTTTGACATTTGATTGTCACCGAGGTTTTTCTTGAAGGTGGGAAATTATCAAATAACTTCTCCTGCTCTGGGTGGAGCGGGAGGGCGTGTCAGAATTTTACTGACTAAAACACACCCGTGTTCCTTCAGTTGCCTATGTGCCAGGGGCCACGGTATCTCTTTCGAACAACCCGCACCACCGATTTTGAACGTTCTTAATTACGAGAAGCGGCTTTCAGTTTTATAATAATAATATATAGTTTACTGTCTCAAAGAAACATACATTAGTATACATACACTGTTTAACAAGATGCTAACTACGCTGCAGAAGTCTGTATACAGATATTGTGAGCCCTGCCTCTCAAACTAGGATAACCTGTATCTTAAGAGACAGTGTTCAGCTGTGAGGTTACATAAAAAAGGGATTATACAACTGCGAACTGTGCCAACCTATTGTTCGTATTAACAGTATGATTGAGTTTTTAAACATATTTAATTCTAGTTTAGTGTTTTAGTTTTATTGTATGAAAATCGTAACTAGAATCATAGACGGACACAAAATTCAAAGCGTAGGTACTCTAGTTCTTCCTTCTTTTTATGACGATGGTACACTTCTTCAAGAGAGCAGTGGTGCCCCAGTGGTATCTCCCTGACTTACGAAGAGATGAGGCCTGTGGAAACGTTATAGGCTGTTATTGATGACTCTGCTTCGTGGTTTTTATAATGTTTGAGCCCAGTAGGTGGCCAGTTGTAACGTAAGTAGAGCAGGTGTGGCCCAGTGGTATCGCCAAGGCTTATGAGTGGTTTGAAGCTACGCAGACGCTTTTCTATGTAAATAATTTCATCACCACTGCTCTCAAAACGATGAAGGAAAACATCGTGCGGAAACCGGCATGTCCTAGAACGAAAAATTTGGAGACATGTGACATCTAACAATCCGCACTGGGCCCGCGTGGTGGATTACGGCCCACTCCCTCTACAAGACAGGAGACCGGTGTCCCAGCAGTGCGAACTTTATAGGCTGATAATGATGATTCTTCTTTGGTTATCTTCTTTTTGGTTTGTTTATTGTTATTGTTTTGGTTTGTTTATTGCCCAGTAGCTCGCTACTTTGGTTGTGGCATCATTGGCATTCTTTAGTTCATCTAAGTTGCAAGTTCTTTCTAATTTTACTAGTCAATCCATAGTCGTAGGAAAGTGTTTCAACTCAAAATAGGGAGAGAGATTATTCTATTATATATGTCCTTGACCTTGTCGATATCCACAAGTTAACAGGAACTACCAAGCTACTAAAATTAGGGGTCACTTAGGATCCCCGAATCCCTAAGTCCCAAACCATTGGTAATGGATAAATGACCTTCATTCCCGCAAACCCACGCAGCAATACTTAAGTCAACTCCAAAACCGACTTATAACACAAAAACTTGGAGCAGAAGGAATTAATTAACAAATAAAACTCAAGTTTAATTAAAATACTGTGACAGGGACGCGTTTTGTGAATTTAAAACGAAATTAGTACGCCCCGGTCCTATTCAAGATGGCTTATGCATTTTTTCTTTTTGTTTTAACGATAAAATTGTTTTGTTAAGAAAGTATATTCTCGTGTTAAATTGAAAGTTATTACTCAAATTACTTCTAAGTCAGGCTGTTACAAAATTAATTAGTTTAAAAAGGTAACAAAAGAGAGCGGTATTAATAATATTATAAAAAGAAAAGATTAGATTTTTTGTACGTTTGTTTGTTACACCTTCACGCTAAAACAGCTGAACGCATGTGGATGAAATTTGGCACAAGAGTAAACCATGACCTGGATTAGTACATAGTATACTTTCTATCCCGATATTCCCACGGGATCGAGAAAACGGTGACACCGCGGGGCGCAGCTAGTGTTTCTAAAACATGTACGAGTATATATACGTTACTTTCAAATATTTGAAAGTACCAATTTGACTTGATACTTGTACCAATCCGTATAAATTGAAACCTAATTATATAGAATTAGAAATAGGCTTAATTGTATAAGTTGGGTCATTAGGTGGGTACTTTTCCTACGGGTGTCATACTTAACGTAGGCGTTGGTGTCACGTTGACTTGATCTTGTGTAAGTAACGTCGCGTTTGCACAACGTGTACGCTGCATCTACGCTGCGTATAAGCTAAATCACCCTATAACGTTCCCACTGGTGGGGCACAGCCTCCTTTTTGTGAGACGGAGTGGGCCGTAATCCACCACACGGACCCTGTACGGATTGGTACATATGCGTAGACTGTATTTACATTAGTTAGACGAAGGCCTACGCTAGATTTCAGCACTTTTAAAGATGATTTACAAACATAATAAAGTTATAATTTATTTCCAATCCGCTTTGTCCTGACCTATATATCTGTAAAGAATTGTTAAAATGCGTGTGGAACACACATTTTAGCTCCAAAGGCTGTCATACCTATAATGATATCCTATTTATTTCCAAAATCACCAATTTGTATTACCATGAATCAGGCACATAAAGATGAATTTCAAAGGTTTGCATTCTATAGATTTTCATTATATACTGAAATCGATGCAAAGGCAAAGCGTATTAAATTATGTCAATTTATCACTAATATGTATGAGAGCATGTGTGTATATAGAGCTATGGGTGCCCAGTGGAAACGGCTGCAAAGATCCACGAATGATCCACGAATAGGTAAGGTCTTACTTAGGTTGTAAGTTCAAATCAGACAGGTGTTTTACTTTGTATTAATAATTTCATCACCACTGCTCTCAAAACGGTGAAGGAAAACATCGTGAGGAAACCGGCATGTCCTAGAACCAAAAATTCGAAGACATGTGACATCTACCAACCCGCACTGGGCCCGCGTGGTGGATTACGGCCCACGCCCTCTCACAGAGAGGAGGACTGTGTCGCAGCAGTGAGAATATTATGGGCAGATTATGCATTATACATCATTATCTAGTATTTTACGACTTTAAAAACTTTTTCAAAAAAAAAACAACCGACTTCCAAAAAAACACTACAAAGTGAAAAATAACTTTAATTTCAGAAGTCGGTGTCTTTGGAGCTGTATTTTAATTTTTTGTCACTGCCTTCCGAAATTAAAGTTTTTTTTCACTTTTTAGTGGTTCACATGTGATTACCCCTTCACAGCATACCGGCGTGATGTTATGTGATGAACTGGTGTAAGCAATAGACAGACATGAGATTTCAGCAATCCCAGTCCATTTGCCATCATTTATTGAGGAGTTCCGTTGCCTATCTCCAAAGTTCTTCATCAGATCTTCCCCAAATTGAAATGAAACCACTCCGAGAAAGTACTCTTCCAAAAAATACCTAAATCGCTTCGTGTGCCTATAAAATTTGAAGAGTTCTCTCTATTTCTCCAGGATCCCGTCATCAGATCCTGACTTGATGATCATGGGACCACCTGGAAAGTATACCCTTTCAAAATAATAATCCAAATCAGTCCAGCCATCTTTGAGTAATCGGGGAACATACAAAAAAAAATAATAAGAAATCATTTTAATTTAAAAAATTTTGTTTATGAAGTCATTCTTAGTTATTTCCTTCCCATACAAAAATATTCTATAATATTTAGAATGCTGAAGGAATTTTATATTTTTACCTAGAGCAAAAATAACTGTACAAAAGTGGATGAATACGGAATGAATGGATGCACTCTTCGACGTAACAAAGAGGAGCAACCATTTTAGAGGTTCTTGAAATAGCACGTGCCCTAAAAATGCTCGCCCGACTTCCATAAAATCTGCACCTATCCTAAAAATATTTTGGTGTTTCTTTTCACGTATTCGCTTCTATGAGATTTCATAGAATCTGTTGCGTATTGAAGGAACTACGTGTCTGCGTAACACATTAGATTATGCGAGAATACAGATGTCGTTTTTTTGTTTTGTGCTTATTTTGTGGGTTTTTTTATTTGAGTAGACTACGATACGTTCTGAATTTGATTACAAAAATATACCTAAACGCACTGATGGGTTTTTGTAGCGACTGGAAAACATCTACCTACTTTCTATGTGATGAGGACTTAATTTTATTCTGCCGCCAGATGGTGATAACTTTGATAAAACAAAAATAAAGCACCGTCTCCTGAAAATCGGCAATATCTTCGATCTAATAAATGAAATTGCTTATTAACATGCCTAGGAGCTTGTGGTAAATAATAACCGTCGCACGGGTTCATCGATTAGGTTAAACTACGTTTGCCGCGGTTCTTCCGTGGATGGGTGTAAGTACCAAAACCCCTTCGTCCCTCAGAAAGCACGTTAAGCCGTTGGTCCCGCCTGAGATCGTGGATCGGTGACAGTCGTTACGAGTACAAAAGGCCGAACGTTAGACAGCTAGTCTAGTCCTATCTATCTGAATTCTGACCTCGACAACCCAGAAGCACTGCAACGTCGGAGAGCAACTGCTCTCCATATCAAATACAGGTATTGAGGTGCCTCCGGGTGGACTGGAAGCCGACTCCAAGTTATTAACATGCCTACTACATAAATCCATTTACCAAAAGATCGAGGCTTTGAGAATTATACCACGACCTCTACATAAACCGATCCACAGTAGTCGATATTTACGGCTAAATACAATACAACAGATACAACTAGAAATTGAAGAAAAAATAAATATTCAAAGTACTCCCAAGAGTAGTTTTACCTCCACAGACTAGAACTGACGGTCGGATTCCAAAACGATTTATCTAGATGAGTCTCCTCAGGTGTGCATAGTGGAATTACTTCTCAGACACTTCGAACTGACTCGACATTATTGAGTCTAGGAGTAAACGAAGAAGTACGGTGGAGAATTGTTTCGTTAATTGTTTAAAACGCCCTCTTAATTTATTGTAAAGGGGATTTTCTGTTGGTTCTTTCGAGAAGGGTAACTTTTTCTTTTGTTTTAAAGGTTTTTCTTATGGTGTTGTAAAGTTCTATCTTTAAAGCAATTTGTACCACGTTCTACACATACAGCCTGTGGCAGAATTTTTTGCAAGCGTCGCCGCGTCGTATGGAGCTCTTCGAGTTCAATTCCATAATGCGTTCAGAAAACTGATGGGGTTGCCATGGCGTTGCAGTGCGTCGGGGATGTTTGCGGCGGCGGCGGCGCGTGTAGATTATTTTTACATAATAATCCTCAAGCGCGCAGCATCAATGGTGGATCGAGTCATGGCCAGCCCTAACACCAGCGTTCTGCAAATGATTGCTGACAGAGTGGACTGTCCATATGTGGTTCACTGCTGTCAGTTAAACACTTATTTTTAAGACTATGTTACTAACCCTATATGAAATGAAGATTTTGAATTTACTTACAGACCTCATGAGCGTTTGCTTAGACAGAAAAATATGGATGTTATTGGGGACACTTTCGTCCAGCCGTGGTATGATACTGATTAGTAATAACTTGAAACAGGAGAAGATTCAACAGAAACTAGATGCATAAAATAACGCGTCAATTAACATCTTGACGCGTTATTTTATGCATATGGGAACACCGCTGTCTTCAAACTCTCGTCTACCTAAATCTCATTAATATATGTCTCTGCATGTTGGATCAAAGTTTAAGCCACGTATGTTTGTCTTCTCGCAATTACAGGGTCTTGGGGGTCTCTAGTGTCCCCTAATTTACCTACGTGTGTGGCATGTCCCGGGGGCAAGAAAGTCTCTTGCCCAAACACTTGCGGTGCACGTTAACATGCGGCACTACGTGTTACCGTCGTCTCAGTCCCAAGAGCCGTTTTGCGGATGTCTTGGGCCCCTATTCTGACGAAAAATATTGTATTTTTTGCAGTAAGCAAATGACTTGATGATCTGACTCTTAAGATGTGGAAGTCTGGAACAAACGTTTTCAACATATTTTTTGTAAGGCGTTGATAGCCGCGCCACAGTATTGTACTTTTCCAGCTATCTTGGTGTATTTTGTAATGCTATAACTAAATTGTTCCTAATAAACTTTTATTTATTTATCTTAAATTTCTGCTTTGGCACTGTAACCCTCAAAAAGCTTTGCAAAGCCCCCTAATGAGTGTCTTTTTTTTTACTAGCATATTGTAATTAATAACCAGACAAATCTTTTTCTTGTTTCTCCTGAAAATTCGGTTAACGAAATCAATCTTACTCAACTGCCTACACTCTTAAAAATAAGTCCAGAATCTCCATTTTTCTTCAGCTTTAATATCCCAAGTTTTCACTCTATTTTTTTTCTCGTAGAATCGATCTATTACATCGGTGAATAGTTGAAGTGTGCTGTCATTCCACCTGATGCTAGGATTTTATGTTATTGACTGCTGGCTTCACCTAACGTTTCACGGTGTGATTTTTACAGAAAAGACCGCGGCAGTAATCTCAAACTTCCAGAGAAAGATATCCATAGAACAAGCGCAAATACTTCAAGTTTAGTTCCCCCTGTATATAAAATACAGGTGCTGAATAAGATCAACAGATAAAGACGCAATGGATGCCAGTTCTTGTATAAAATGTCAATAATTTCCATCTTATCCTTAATCAATAACTTGACAAGTATTTATGGGGATCGCAATGTACTTCGGATAAATTTCGGGCACATAAAATGTTTCATTAAATGGTTATTAAAAATTACCATCAAATTCCTTTGTCTATACCCAATGTAAATTCAGTGGAAAAAAGCAATTTTGGTGCAAGATTATAAGTATGTGTAGCGGTATTCGGTAGGTATCAATATTCTATTAAATTGTTTTGAAAAAACCAAATACCCAACATCATGTAAATTAACCGAAGAAGTGAACAACAATATCAATTACCTACTACATAAGTAAGTAGCAACAGGTTTTGGCCTATTACCAAAACCAAAGCCAAAATTATCAAAATCATACTATGTAGACTCTTAACTTATTTGGTAATTTGCCAGCTATGTCTTCGCCCATTTGTTATTTGAGAATTTCCGTTTTTAGTAAGCAGTAAGCCATATGGCATAGAAATAAATAAACAAGAATCCGTTTTATAAACGTAACAACAAGTACTTGTGAATTATTAATACATTTTGTATATTATTATTTTTTCATTATATCTCATCATCAGCCTACAGCAGTCTACTGCTGGACATCATCATTTCAGTCGGAAGACGTCCACTGCTGGACTGAGGCCTCCCCCAATTTGGGGGGCTTACCATAATCGGCACGCTTGGCAGGCGGGTTGGCGATCGCAGTATGGTGGTAAAATGCATAGAGAACGCTTCTGCCCATTCTCTAGTAAGTCTCTTAGTCGCCTCCTACGACACCCACGGGAAGAGATGGGACATAGATCTCTCCAATTGCACGTCATTCAGCCAACCTGCGAAGATAGTCGCTCCATTTAGTCTGAGGGCATCCTCCCTTACGTTTACCGATTCGCGGTCTACAAGCAAGATCACGCCTTCCCCAACGATCATCGGTTCTACGGCTATTAAGGCCGGCCCATTGCCACGTCAGCTTGCTTGTTTTATGAGCTATGTCGACAACTTTGGTTCACTGCCGGATCACCTCATTCCATTTTTTCATATCTATCTACATTATATTCACTTCATCACACATTAATCAGGATGTGACATTTTAGGGCTCCTTAGGTCCCGAAATATGTTGGCATGTCGAGAACGTTTGAAGTCGGTTTAACTTTCCATTTGTCTGGACTCCAGCAAAGTCTTCGGCTTAATCGTCAACTCTAGACCCAAGTACAAGGTAAACGCAGGTATTTACATACTTTTATGGTCTTCTTTCTTTCTTTATTTGTTTTCATCCAACTGCCGCAGAAGAATGGCTTTCTATGTCCCTGTAAAAGAAGCCAATAGTTTAATCTGAGCTTTTAATAGCCGAAGCCATTTTCCCCTATCAATATTCGCCTGATATGGTTCTTTTAGGCTTGGCCCAGTGTAGTTAAGACTTTTTAACAGCTTCAGGAGGCAGCATCGTACTTTCATCATCATCACCATCATTTCAGCCAAATGCCGTCTACTGCTGGACTTAAGCCTCCCCCAAGCGTCGCCACATTGACCGGTCCTGTGCTTCTTGCATCCAATGGATTCATACGGCGTTCACTTTGAGGGAGACCTTCTAATGCTGCGCCTCCCGCCACGCGGTCGCCACTCCACCTTTAGCCCCATCGGCCCTCCGTCCTGCCCTACTGGGCAAGACACATTTCTATCAGAAAAGATGTGGCCAGTGCCACAAACCCCGACAAAATTGCCCAAATTACGCGTATTTTTTATTTTGTCGCGTGTTACATCTCCCAGTTGCCCTTGAGAGGCCGTGATTGCTTACCCGGTCTTTCCTGGGGCTGCCATTAAGAATTAACTTAACGCCTCCATCTAGGGCTTAAAAACTACTTAAATTACTAGGCGACTGCACGCTGAGGGTAGCCCCTGCGGGGTACGGGCCTCGGCTCATGGCGTCACTGGTAGGGGGACAGCAAGTGGGGACAGGCTGGATCAAAATATTTGCATTATTATTGTTAATCGGGGAATTTAACTCTACTGGCTTAGCTGCGGCGCGGGCTGGCGCTTCAACGAGCAAGGGTCGGTCGGGGGTGGCATAAAACTCATATAGCAATATTTATACGAACGTGTGTGCATATATTCTCCTACATCTAGGCTCTAACATAATATATATATGTCCATATATATTACATATAGCCTACATTACATAAGCTAACAAAGGGAAGTCTACCGCCTCACAGTTTATGAGTATTAATATAAGCTTGAGCACAATTTATTTGCGGTTACCTCACTAAGAGCAAGCTTCTTTGCTTACCTAATAAGAAATGTAGAGGGAACCTTAGTGTGAGAAAATGTGCTGAATACCAGTATTTTACATGATCTGACTGCTTATCTGACCTCCATAACCCAGTTACTGCGTAACACGATACCCTTTGGTAAGACTGTCGAGTCGGTGACGAATGCGGTGGACAAACGCACTATCACAGATATTACTTACATTTATAATTACTAAGCTGTGTATTAAAAAAAGTATTGCATTCCACATTCACACAAGAAAACATTTTCTTTTAAATCTTTCTAGGCGCACTTATTTTAATGATTCTTTAGCACTTTTAAAAGCTGACAATAATTATTTTAAACGTATCTATAAAAAAGCATTTATTTTGGGAGTTCGTTTGTTCAGCACTTGGAAATTATGCATAGGTACTTACGTAGGTACATAATTAAAACGATGATTGGAATTTCTACAGCTAATCTATTTATCTCGACTGATCTTTAAGAATTTTGTTTTTCTATACTTGGGTATTAAAGAAATAGAAATTATGAGTTTGTATTTTGACAACGCTGCGGAAGTATTTTTTGGTGCCTTAAGATTATTTTCTTTTTTATATACCTGTACATATTATTATTTTAAGACCAGCAGTTTTTAAATTATGAAAATAAATTCCATACAGACAGTTAAAAAGTTTGTACGTCTAATCTTCGGAAATGCTAATCCGATTCCAAAAATTATTGTACTAATGAAAAACTGGACTATCCCTGAGTTTCATAGGCTGACTATACAGGATAAATTTTTAACCAGTGCGCAAACTATAACCATGAATTCAGCATATCACTTTAGACCCCCAGCGCAGAAATTTTTCGTCGGTTATACAAAAAAAAATGGTACAAAGTGGTACAAAGTTTTTGCTTCACGTTTTAATATATAGATTAGCCGCTGCACACATTTTGAACGCGTAAGTATTGCACTTTTCTAAAAAAAACTGCAGATGTTTTGATAAACGACAAAAAAATCTACACTAAAATACGTCTACGTGTAGAATCATGTGTGTGTTAATTGATTTTATTTTATTTCACATTACTTATTTAATTTTATTTGGTTTCGTTAATGGCATTTGATGTATTTTTGGTTTTTATCTGTAAAAATTGTATTAATTTATGTTTGGCAATGGGTGTTATTTACCTGAAATAAATGAATTTATATTATATTAAATTCATGGTGTATACACATATTATATGTTTTATGTTAAAGCGAGAAACTTCACGCGGACGAAATCGAGGGCAGAAGCTAGTTTAAAAAATAAATAAAAGTAGGTGTGTATGGAAGCACGCATTAAAAGGGTTGCCTGCTACAAATCCGTATATAACTCAATTCGGCGCTGAGATGTAGGGGCACCATGTCAACAGATTTTCCGATTCATTCGCATCGCAGCCTGGTAGCTGCCATGTTAAAATATAGAAAAATCAATAAAGAAAAAGGATTTTCTAGAATGACTTTAATGACTTTACTTACTTACCAAGGTAACCGACATGGCCCGAAGAATTGTCAAACTTAAGTGGCAGTGGGCAGGGCACATTGCAAGCAGAACAGATGGCTGATGGGGTCGAAAAGTTCTGGAGTGGCTACCGCGCACCGGAAGACGTAAAGTTGGAAGGCCTCCCACAAGGTGGACCGATGACGTTTTGAGGGCCGCAGGAGTCCGCTGGATGCGGGAAGCACAGAACCGGTCAAAGTGGCGGAGCTTGGGGGAGGCCTATGTGCAGCAGTGGACGTCTTTCGGCTGAAATGATGATGATGATGACTTACTTTGAATGTACTTACGGTATTGACTGAGAAGAGCCTTCTCTTATCCACTCCGTGGGTACATTTAGCAGGAATGGAAAATTTTATAATACCAAATAATATGAATAAAATTCATATATTTAGTACTAAGGGGTATACTTACTGGTACTCAGTTTCTAACTTGGTTGTGGAGGTCAGATAGGCAGTCGCCCCATGAAAAGTAATGGTATTCAACCTCATCCGGTTAGACTAGAAGCCGTCCTCAATATAGTTAGGAACTGCACCCTAATTGCGTAACTCACGATTCATCATAATTTGTTTCGTTTTGAAACAGATGGCTAAACCATTGCTTCATATGTTCGAAAAACGTGTCTGCTCAACAACATAAATAACGCAATGAATATTGTTGAACTGTCAAAATGAAACCAATTATGATTACACGGCTGCTAAAGGACATCACTACCTTGAAAGCGGAGATGACCAAGATGCAGTCCAGAATGGAGGCTTCAGAAAAGAAAAATATTGAACTACGTTCAGAAATAGCATTATTGCGCAACGTTAGTTCGGTAATTGGGTCACCAGAGGCCTCAAAGGTGAACACGCGTCGAGGAGCGCAAAATGCATCTATCGGCAGTTTTGGATCGGCGAACACAGGTGCGTCACCCGCTGCCGATAACGCTGAGCAAGCGCCGCCCGCCGCCGCCGTCGCCCGCACCACAACACCGGCTGTGGAACCGTCACACGTAGGTACGTCGACCCCTCGTGCCTACGCTGCTATTGTCGCCACCGGCAAATCTGATGCGTCGCAGCAACAGCGAAAAACCAGAAAAGGGGGTAATCTGAAAAAGGGTACTCAACCTGCCCTGACTGCGGTCCGCAACTCTGTGCCGAGATTGGGCCTGGTTGATGAGGAAGGTTTTACTAAGGTAGAAAGGAAGAAGAAGCCTTGCCCTCGTAACTTGTACGGTACCGCACCGAGTGGACCCAGCATGCTGCTGCGCCCTGCTGTGCCTACGACGCAGCTGTACATTTCACGTCTGCATCATTCCACGAAGATTGAGGAAGTCGTGCAGTACTTGAAAGTGAAGACCAACTGGACTCTGAGGGTCGAAAGGTTGGAATCGCGCCACGACGTCAACTTTAAGTCGTTCGTGGTCCGAGTTCCAACCCAGCATCTACAGACCTGCTTGAAAGAGGACTTTTGGCCGAAAGGTGTCGTATATCGGCGTTTCCGAGGACGGTTACGCGACACCTCACAGCGATACACGACGCCGACCACTTTACGTGTATAGTTATAGTTTTGATAAGTTTCATAATATGTATTAGTTTATTAATATTTTTAAGATTATTTTGTGTATTTGATCTATGGGCCTCAGCTGCCTGATAATAAAATGATTGATTGATTGATTGATTGATTGATTGATTAATCGCGTGTTACGCAATTAGGCTGCAGGACAGACAAATTAAGTAAGTATGCAAAACCTAGTGTCGTTTTCAAAACTCAATTCGATCGCGATTATCCTATACTCCGTTTGAAATAAAATTTGACATTTAAATAAACTTTTTTTACAGTCCGTTTAACTGATTTTGACTTCTGTTGCGTTGACGGCATGATACAAGGCATCTGCAGTAAACACTTGGTATTGTAACCACTTTTTTGCTTGTAATACCATCCTTATGCCTACGGAATAGAAGTCAAAATCGGTTGAACGGACTATAAAAAATAGTTTTTTTTTATTTTGTGTTTTAAGTGTTTTTCTATTAAAAACGTTGCCACACTTGGAATTTCTCCTGTATTGTGGGGGCGTTTACAAACATTTAAAGTCACATACACAAACAACCAGACCCGGAACAACTACTTGTAGGTCATATACAAATGTTTGTTCCGCGCGGGGATCGAACCGAGACACGCAGCGCAGCAATCAATCGCTTAACCACTGCGCCAACCGTACCGTGGTTTGTTTAAATGTCTAATCTTATTACAAATGGAGTATAGCGATTCGATATCCTAAAGCATAGTTAATACAATTATGTTTTGTAAGGTTTTTTTTAAGCATTTAGGTACAGACGCCAGCACATCAAGCTACCCCAAACTGTAATTTTTTTCCAATTGAGAATGAACCTTAAAATTATGTAATAATAGAGTTGAAAATCTGACAAAGAAATTTGACAGATTGGGGTAGGTTGATGTGCTGGCGTCTGTACACTAGGTACCAAATAAACCGAATTTATTTATCTAAAAAAACAGGATTATCTTCTCAGCATCGTCAGTATGGCGTTGCCAGCGATCGGCTGACGACGCCGACCGCCCGTCGCCTCTAATGGACTAAACTGAGAACCTTTTAGATTAACACTTTTCAAACTAAATGGGTCAGCGCCTGCTTATTTACTTAGGATGTTTTAGCCTTTTCTGGCATGTTTTTTTATGTTGATCCATTATTTTTATCCGTTGTTGATCATCTAGAAGCGAAATTTTATCAAGCCAGAGGGGGTAATTGCGTTACACACTAACAATAAGTAGGCATGGCTTTTATTTTTACCGACTTCAAAAAGAAGGAGGTTACCGTTTCGACATGTAATTTTTTATATTTTTACCGGTCACAGACACAGTCATATTTTATAGAAACTATGCTACAAAAAGACACTGAAATATAATAAGATCATGTCAATTCCAGTAGTACAAAGCTCATACTAAAATAATATAAGGAAAATTCGCACGGCAAATAAATCGTAGCTAGTAACCCGTTTACAAAGAAAATTGCACCGAAACCTTTTTTCTACTTCATCGCCGTATGCTGAGTTCTTCGTAGTTCGTGCTGCGTTTGAATTTAACTTTTTTTGGTGATAGATAGCTGATACAATAGAAGGTACCGTCAAAGAACCTCCGAAAAGAGATGGCGGGTAATGTGTAGCTCGCTGTCCGGTAAGGACCAAGCCCGGGTCGACGGCGCGTTGTGTTCCACGCGCGCCTCAAAGAGATGTCAGCACCAACTGGTAGGGTCCGCAAGGGCCGATGCCTGCCAGTGGTGCGGGTTGTTCGCACACGGCCCCTGGCACACAAGCAACTGAGGGAACACGGGTGGGTTTTAGTCAGTAAAAGTCTGACACGCCAGGTCCACCCAGAGAGAATTATTTGATAATTTCTTCCCCAAAAAAAAAAAACCTCCGAAAGGAGCGATGGTAATCTCGGAGTACAGAAACGAAATGTTGCCGTCGTAGAAAAAGGATTAATAAGAAAGTAACATAATTTAAAAAATAACAGTCTTAAAATAATAATACTCGTATGTATATAAAAGTATTTATAACAGAAAACAATGATAGGCATCAACAATTCTTGGGGATCGTTGTCAACAGGAAAAGTGCCCAAAAGACTGGCAGTATTGCCACGTTGCCGCGGCCAAAAAACCGGGCTATTGAAGTATGAAACAAGAATATATTTTGATCGGAAAGCCATGGTCGTATGCCACATTGCCCTAAAATCAAAAATATCAAAATATTTTTTTCACATAAACCTGCATGGGCACTTATGAAACGTCAGAAGCTAGGTGCACGGTTCCAATTTGGCGCTTCTTATGGAGAAGAGCCGGCAAGAAACTCCACGGTTACTCTTTTAACAATAATTGGCTTTTACAATGTTTTCAAATTACAGTGATAATAAGTACCAGGTACTTAGAGGAATGAAAATACAGAATGGAAAATCGTCTACAAATCTAGTCTGTAAGGCCTACAACATTCTCTCATTCACAATATGTAAAAGAATCTACTTAAATAAAATGAACCTATTTTCATCCCATCTTCCTGGGCCGGTGTGCTGTGCTGGCGTTGCCGCTGCGGCTGCGGAAAACCTCAAGCGGCGAAAGTATAACAACATTATTGGTAATTATATTTTCGAGCCGTTTGGGGTTGAAACCCTCGGGCCGTGGGGTCCGAGTGCTCATGCTCTCTACAAGGAAATCTCCAAACGGCTGGTTGACACTTCCCGTGACCCAAGGGCTGATTTTTACTTTGGCCAGAGGCTGAGCATTGCTATACAACGTGGTAATACCGCCAGTCTCTTGGGTACATTACCAGTCGACAGCGACGCGGATGAGTTTTTTGACGCTTTGTTTTAGTTTATTCGCTGTAGTTATATATTTTAATTGAAATAAAACCTATTTGAACCAAGTGACATGATTTCCATGACAAAAAAAGCTTATAATCGCTTACTTCTGATGTATTACTTAGGAGGCAAACGACCACAGCTTGCAGATAGGAATATTTTCTTGTTTCATCCTTTTTAGAGTGTGATTTTCCAGTAGTCGGGTTTTAGTATTTGAACTTACTTTTTATAATAACGATAATAAAGATTACTGTGATTTGACAGTTGCAGTAACCCTACAGCAAACTTATTGTAACTTTGATAAAGAAAACTGTGCATTGACAGTGATGCAAACTTACAGGTAAGTTAAAGTAAATTAACAGTGAAAGGACTGTAGACAACTTATATAAAAAATCCATGACGTGTTTTTTCCAGTCATTATAATAGAGCATCGCCTCCTTACAAACTCTACCTTCTAAGTAGGAGACGGGTTAAATCATTGCAGTGATGCAAACTATTACCGTTCGCAGCAAAATAAAATGATGACATTTCAATCCATCTAAATTAAGCATCCTCGTCAGACGATAGTTCAAGTAAAACGTTTGTGCAAACGCAGCATAGAACAGTTACCCGTCCGCGCAAGACCCTTGCCCCGTGTCTTCGACAAAAGTGGGTAGGTATCACATGGATCTTATCAACTCACTACATACGTTTGCATATGTTTAGAAATAAGATTTGTGTAATTGATACCTATCAAAGGGCTCTTGACTAAATAATAACAGCAGCATGGGTGGATCGATCAGCACCCTAATTGCGTAACGCACGATCAATCATAATCTGAATCATTTTCAAACAGATTGCTAATCTATTGCTTCATATGTGCGAAAAATGTGTCTGTTCAACAACGTTAATAACGCAATGAATATTGTTGAACTGTCAAAGAAAATCAATCAATCAATCATTTATTTTGTTAAACATAGGTATGGTTACAGTTAGTATTTTCTAAAATATGTGCACTATGTTTTGCCATTAAATGGCGTAAAAATTTACAGAAACAAACAATTATAATTAGTAGGTGGCATGCCAATACATAACAAAAAAATCAATTTAAAAATATGTCAGGTAGGTACACAGGTCATTACAATTTTAAATAAATAGGTAAACACATTAGTACTTATCAATTATTAAAAATCATATGAGTTAATTAGCAAGTCGGAATCGTCATACCTCTGTTTATCAATAGAAAACAGATTATGATTGATCGTATGTTACGCAATTAGGGTGCTGGTTACGCTACGCTTGCCGCGGTCGTTCCACGGTGACCATCTTTTCAAACCAAGGCCCCTCCGTGCCTCGCACGTGATCCCACCGCGGATCTTTGACAGTCTTTACGGGAGAACCAGTCTTACAACAGGCTCTCGTGTAACCCAGTAAGTGAGTTCTAGAGGTCAGATAGGCAGTAGCTCCATGTACCAATACTGGTATTCAGCTGCACCCGGTTAAACAGGAAGCCGGCCCCAAAAATAGTTGAACACAGACTAGGCAGACGATATGTGATACCTATCTAAAACAGCAGTGGCAGCTCCGAGCTAAGTCTATGACAATCGGATTACTATTCTAGGTAGGGAGCTATTATTCGCATATCTGGAAAAATACTGTTGTAATACTTAACACCTCTGCGTATCCTGAGGGGAGTAGCTACACCTAGGGTTAGGTAATATGCTTCAGGATTTGTTGGACAATGTCCGGCTGATGGGCCGCCTGTCCGAAATCGTCGAATGTACATAAGTAGGTAAAATTCTGGAATTGAAACCTATTGGAATAAAGCTTGAAAAAATGAAAGTAAAATATTTGGGGTTTTTGTCAAATATTCGGCTTTTTTTCCGCACTTTCATGCTTCGAAATGGAACCTAACTCTAGCTGAACGTGATGTTAGAACTCTTAGTTATACTTACCTACATAAATACGTAAGTAGGTGTGTTTAATCGGATACATTCTTGTAGCTATGTAGGTAGGTACCTAAACTTTGTTAGCGAGTTTAGTGAAGTTAGTTAAATATAGTTTGTAAATTAGGTACTACAATATCAAATAATCAATAAATAATCTCCTAAAGAACTCATGAGATCCATAGGTAGGTACCAAACCCCAGCCTTTTGATGTGCCACGTCCTTCACTTTTAAGCTCACATAAACCTCTCGGGCATTCGCTCCTTTTCATATATTTTTTAAGATGCAATAAAGTATTGAGTATTGAAGATAATTGACTTCCAATCATGAATTTCCTATGAACGGGTTTCATTAAAACATTTTGTTTTTATTGACGAATCGTTCTAGCTCTCACCACAAATCAGTAAACCGCTAAACATATTCAAAACATCGTTCTGATTCTGTTAATCGTTTGAAGATGAAAGAGACAGTTGTTTTAAATAGATATGATATGCTAAGAGTATTCTATTCTACTATTTTTAGCGTAAAACTTATTTACGGCCCGGCTATCATTCGTAGGTCCTTGATGGTAGTTAGAACTCGCCAGAAGCACGAAAAGGCTGACAACCAGTATTACCAAGGTATCGTAATTCTCAGTAAATGGGTTTTGGAGGTCAGATAGGTCAGCTGCATTTGGTTAGACTGGAACCCGACCTCAACATAGGAAAAGGATAGCCAGATCATTGTGTAAGTAGGCTTAGGTATCTGCCTATACCTAAGTAGATAATTATGTAGGTAGGTATGAGAAACTTTCCAATTCATTGGCCTTTTGACCGCCACGTCAAAAAAGCAAAAACGTGCCCTCGGCGCCAAGCGAATTTACTTACGTATTGGGCACATTGTTTTGTCAGTTTGGTGTTTTCTGTTTGGTTGGTTTGGTTTGTCATCTAAACATGACTGTGGCGGCCAAAAGGTTAAGGGTTGATGCAGCATGTCTTATCTAGTCTCCATAAATCTCTGTCACTAATTAGTCTTCCACTTTTTTTTTTTCAAAATCCAGTTCTTCTTCTTAGGCATGTTCCACTAATCCAAATTACTCGAAATGCCCCTGTTTTCATCGCATTTGCTCATACCATGACACCCGCCCCAAAGCCTATTTAATTAAAACTTATTATTGTGTAAAGAAACGACTTTATATTATCTCTGAAGGCTAAGCCGCCCGTAAAAGATCCAATATGAAAACAGATGACGTGATCCTTGCTGTTACGAACTGCGATTATTAATACCAACTATATGAAGTGAATATTATTTAGAACATCTTATCTATAAACTGAAGGTGAAGAACTATCCGTCCATTTGTCCTGATTTTTAAGTTGTCCTCGAACGGCATCATAGAATTAGGTTGGTACCTGCCTCTGGGTTTTTTTTATCGAAGTTTTACTCTTGTAACGATTTCCTATATCTAAGGTTTCCCAAGTATGAGATGGCCGGCAAGATATCTGTAATTTAATCATTAAAAACTTTTTATTTTATTATAAGGGGTTCACTTACCGTCTCATTGCCCAAATTAGGCTCTGACGAACGACACTGACTTGCTGTTCCTGAGATTAGCGGCGGTCACGGTAACGGCAAGGTAAGTAACGTCAAAGTCTTCAATCAGTCCCTTCTGCCTGTTATGACTTCCGAGGCCGAAACGTGGACACTCACGAGACGGCTAGTTCATAAATTCAAAGTCACTCAGCGAGCTATGTAACGACCTATGCTTGGAGTCTCTCTGAAGGATAGAATCCGGAATGTGGTGATCCGGCAGAAAAACCAAGTTGTCGACATAACTCACAGAATAAGCATGCTGGACCGGCAATATGAGCCGTAGAACCCATGACAGTTGGTGTAGACGTGTTCTTGAGTGGACACCTCGAATGTGCAACCGTAAGGTAGGGCTAGGTTAGTTGGAGCGACGATCTTCGTTGGTTGACTGTTGGCAGCTGGATGAGAGTTGCTGAGAATCGAGCTGAATAACGTGGAATTGGAAAGGCCTATGTCCAGCCTATGGACTGCTGTAGACTGATGATGAAAACATTTTCTTGAAGAGTTCACTTACCTACCTAATATTTCTGTGACGCTAGTGGAAACTTCTTGTGGCTCCAAACTCGTAGCTGTAAGTTCTGAGCCGACTGAAGTCATATAAATTGCCATCGATATACTAAGAAGAGGGAGGGTTAAGAATTCAAGACTCGAAATCCTCATGTTCCGTCCTCAGAGACAGAGCAGAGGAAGTTAGCTAGAAGATAAAGAAGAACCGTAGACATCGTCTACCAACATTTCTTCCTTACCTCATTAAGGTATTAGGTAGTTAGTCATCCATTTGCTAGCAAAAAAAAACAAACAAAACCGCATCATACCTCCTAGCTAACATCATACCTAACAAAACAAACGGTTTTCAACATGAATTTATATCCGACGTGACTGGTTTAACGTTGGCATAAAACATAAGCAGTCGGCTTTATATGAATTCAACGCGTGTGCGATACAGAGCGCAATATGTCGGGTAAACTTGATTAGACGGCAGGATTCCCGCGTTTTTACGGGTAAAGCCGCGAGCATATGTTCACGGTTATTGCTCACAAGGTTATTAAGTATGCAATACTGAAGCATCATTTTCGCGGCTATCTTGGCACTACTGTAATGGCCACCTTGAGTTTTATACAAAACTAGATTTTGCCCGCGGCTTCGCCCGAGTAGATGTCGGAAAATATCCTGTAAATTATTTATATATACTGTAACTGATAATTTATGATATTATCATTATTTATGTATACTGTAACTGCCCGTGACATCACATCGCTCGGGCCCTATCATAGACTAATATACATATATAAATTGGGCCCTATCAGAATACCAGCGCTGCGACACTTTTTAAATGTCGCGTCATCATGCTGAGGTAGGAGCATTTTGGCCTCGTGCAGGGCTTTCTGTTTTAATTTTTTTTCGACTTCAAAAAAGGAGGAGGTTCTCAATTCGACTGTATTTTTTTTACCTTCCTCATGATTTAAAAATTACTCCGTCAATTGGTTAAACCCGAAAAAAAAAACCATTCCGTAGTTTTTGAGTTTATCGCGTTCAGAGACAGACAGACGCGGCGTGGGGACTTTCCATTGTAGTGATAAATGTTTTTATTTCTGTAAGTAGGTTTGTACAAACAATTTTAAGTTTTTGTTATTTTTTTTGATGGTGGGTAATCATCAAATAACTTCTCCCACTCTGAGTGGAGCGGGAGGGCGTGTCAGACTCTTACTGACTAAAACCCACCCGTGTTCCTTTAGTTGCCTGTGCGCCAGGGGCCACGGTATCTCGAACAACCCGCACCCCTGGTAGGCGTCGGCCCTTGCGGACCCTACCAGTTGGTGCTGACATCTCTTAGAGGCGCGCGTGGAACCCAACGCGCCGTCGACCCGGGTTTGGTCCGCACCGGACAGCGAGCTACCCATTACTCGCCATCCGCAAGCCCGCGCCTTCGGTGGCCGGGAATCAGCCCGGGATCCCTGACGCCCAGGTCGTCTCCTGCGGCGGCTAAGGCAGTGTGGGCGCATATACTGCCTCTCCCTCACGGGCGCGGCCTCCCTCTTTGCGAGCATTACTCCTTCACACTACTCTGAAAGACTAGAAGAAAGGCCGAAACAAACTCAGAGGTCACAGTCTCTTTTAAAGTCCAGACATAATCTTGGTCAGATCATGTGAAGACCATGTGGATCGGTGTCTAAAGTGGTCTTTTAAGAAAAGAACCACACAGATTGAGTGGACCTGTCCAATCAGTGCACGCATTTATCAGTAATCATACAGCTCAACTCAGAATTTGAGAGAGCTCAACGATTTGACGAACAATACCAAATAAAGGACATTTGGGTAGACCGCATAAATTACTCAAACTGCCAGACCATGAGTAATTGAGGAAAATTAAAGATACCGAACAAAAAAAAACTCCCACACAGTCATCACATTCACAATAATTAGGACATTCAGTACTGATCAATACGATGCGTCGCAGCGTCGATCGTCGCGCGACGAAAACTAAACAATTTGCTCGCATCGCATGATCGCTAGACCTTTTTTTTGGGTTGGAAATCATCAAATAACTTCTCCCGCTCTGGGTGGAGCAGGAGGACGTGTCAGACTTTTACTGACTAAAACCCACCCGTGTTCCCTCATTTGCCTGTGTGCCAGGGGCGACGGTATCTCTTTCGAACAACCCGCACCCCTGGCAGATCGCTAGACCTTCAATGGGATATTCAGTAGGTATCAGTATGTTTGAACGCACGGTCGCACGATCATTTTTGTCGGACGGACGCATCATCGCGCGAGCGATGGCATTAGGACGGCGCCGTAGTCCTCTAAAAGTTAAAGCAATATAATACTTTACAAAGTAAATAGGTATTCATGTCATTGTTTTAATAAAATCCATCAATGTCAATGTGTATAATTAAAAAAAAAACTGAAATAATCGTGATCAGATCATTTGAGGACCATGTAGATTGGTGTCTGATATGGTCTTTTGAGGAAAGAACCACACAGATTGACTGGACCTGTCCTGTCAGTGCACGCGTTTGCATGATAGCGATAGAAGTTAGAGCACTATCACTATCACTCTAAATTTGTGCAGCTATAGTGTAAAGACTCATCATCTGCCTAGCCTTTACCCAACTACGTTGGGAAACCGACCACAGTTTGGGGTCAGCGTCCAGTCTAACCAGATGCAGCTGAATACCTATATTTTAAAGAGTGTCCATGGAGTTTCTTGCCCGTCCTTTTCCATAGAGATCTACGTTTTGGAATGGGCAACTAGCTTCAACTTTCCAACTGGTCGACTTTTTGACAATTCAAAAGTGCCTGTAAATGGTTTAATTGAAATAAATGCTTTGAGTTTGAGTCTGAGTTTGAGTTTACATGGAGTGACTGCCTATCTGACCTCCAGAACCCATTTATTGGGTGGTAATACGATAACCCCTTAGTAAACTGTTTGTCGGACTTTCGGACTTCTGACGACCCGTCACGCCTGTTAATGATTCACGAATGATAGCCGGGATCAACGGCTTAACGTGCTTTCAGTCACGAAGGGTCTTGGTATGTAAAGATGGTCACCAATCCACGGATCAACTGCGGCAAACGTAACCTAACCTCATCGATCGAACGATCGAACCGATAAATTGGTTCCTACCAACACACTGAAAGAAGAGTCTCGATAGATATGTAAGATACCCAAGAGATTGATGCCGATATCAATCGTTGATCAAATCATTGTTGGTCAGCAACTATGCAACCTGCTTCGTTTTCGGTCTAAGAAAGGTATGCTTATAACTGACAGACAAGTAGGTACGTTAAAATCCTCCCGCCTCATGTCATCTCCAAAACATCCACTTATTTATTTATTTATTTATTTAAACTTCTCGCACACAAAAAAGGTACAAAGGCGGACTTAATGCCTTAGGCATTCTCTACCTTACGTACGTAGCCTTAGGCCCTTTTTATACGGCAAGACTAATTTACGGTACGGCGTACAAACCGAGCTGTAGAAAAAATTGTGAGTTTGATTCAGGACAAGTTTTTATCCAGTGCGCAAACTTTAGTTTAACCATGAATTCAGCATATCATTCTAGATCCCCCAGCGAAGAAATTTTTCGTCAGTTTTACAAAAAAAAAACAGCAGTTCCATACATTTTGACCGCGTAGGTAATGCACTTTTCTATGAAAGAGCTGATTTTTTTTAGAATGGTATGCTGAATTCATGGTTAAAGTTTGCGCACTGAATAAAACTTTTCCTGCATAATGATGCAGCAAACAAGCGGGCGAGACCACTTTTTGAATAGGTTTTACTGTGCCTAGCTGCAGACGTACGTCACGAATCCATTTAAGAAAAAGATTATCATTGCTGATAACGTTAAAGTATAAAAAAATACAAAATACAAAAGCTAACCAGCGCGTCCCGTCAACCCTCACCGCTAAAGCAACTCACCGCCAACCAGATAGCTCACCAACTGTTTCTCAACGGCAAACCAACTCGTCATCCCAGTAAGGTATAGGTACCGTAGCTACAGAAACCTGCTGGCGCTTGTAACGATATTAATAAACGGTAAACCATTCAACCTTGTTAATATCGTCACATCGATTAGGGTTTTTAAATTCGGTAAAGCTTCCGGAGTAGACACCATCTCAGTTGAGCAAATAAAACTGCCTGATCCTGTTGCTGTGTCGTGGTTGCTGCAACTGTACAAGAACTGTCAATGTCACACACGATTACGGCCAGTAAACCGTAGTTTTTCACTGCAAGAAAACCGTGTAAGACGCCAGCACATCAAGCTACCCCAAAATATCAAATTCTCCCAATTGAAAAATCTATCAAAGAAATTTGACAGATTGGGGTAGCTTGATCTGCTGGCATCTGTACAAAAGGCATTATTTTAAGACGTAGGCAATATCGGTACGTAAATATGTGGTATGCCGAGGTAAAATGATAGCAAAATATTAAAAAATAAATAATAGTTTAAAAAACTAAAAAACACGCTTTAAAAACCAAACTAAAAAAGGAGAAAATAATTTAATTCAATTAAAAAGCGTGGGGTGCTTGACATTAATTGATTATAAAAATACCTCAAAAAGCACCCCACGCTTTTTAATCGAATTAAATTATTTTCTCCTTTTTTAGTTTGGTTTTTAAAGCGTGTTTTTTAGTTTTTTAAACTATTATTTATTTTCAATTTTTTAGTTCTGCTAACTACAAAACTCGTTTTTTTTTCCCCAATTTCTTTTTTAATTTTTGAATTGTCATCGGTCCTCGACAAGTTTACAAAGTTTCAATGAAATCTGACCGTTTAAAGTGGGTCAAAATCGCGCTCAAAGGAGTCGGTTACATACATACAAACAAACAAACAAACACACCAACAAACAAACATACAAGTGAAGCTAATATAAAGCGTGTAAAAACCCTCAATTATAGGTAGCAACATTAACAATAACCCCTTTTTTATAAACATTTTTGACGTTTAAACGTCTCAGCGTTTATAAAGAAACCCCTTAATATTTAGCAAATTGAAACACTACGTCAATTTGCCATGTCTATAGCCATTTCATACGTCGTGACCTATGATGCCTTTTACGTTTTAATCTTTCTGATGTGATAATATCTACTATGTATATCAATATATATTTTTTTCAGGTTTCATCTAATATCGAATGGCTTTAAGGTATGTACGCACGCTCGGTCAAATATCAAGGTATAAATTTCCAGTATAAGCTGACTTCTCATTTTACGAAGAGCCTATACAAAGCGAGATCAGCTAAAACTGGAAATGTATACCTTTTAAGTCGCCGTGTGAACACATGTGACTCATAATTTGAAATGTAAAATACATGCCGCCCAAATATACGCAATACAACATGACATGTCACACAACTACAGTCCTTTCAGTTATATTACCTCTGACAGCATCTGACTGCAGCAGCCTAACAGCAACCTTATTGTAAACCGAGAATAAAGATCACAATACAGTCTTGTCAGAGGCATCGTCCCAATAGCAACCATATAAGAATGAGAAAGATCACTGTGACTAAGACGGTGATGCAAAATCAGAGGTAAAATAAGTGTGATCGGACGTAGACAAATTTGTCTCAACGACTGTTACATTTCACGTTCCGTTTCACAGAATTGTATAAAAAAAAAACATACAAAGATTTGAAATGTATATGCAACCAGCAGTAGAGGGGCGTGCAGTTTTAAACTAGACAATGTCTACTCACCTTGATGGTTACACCCATAAACTAAGGAGTCATAAAATAAAATTTTGAATAAAAGAATGAACTATTTCAATAATCATTTTATTTGTTTACAAATTGCTTATTGCCTGTATCTACTGTCATCTAACTCATATTAATTACCATTGATAACTGAAATAACATCATACGCCAGTCAAATTATTTATCTTTACAATTTACATACAGAAGAAATAGATATAAATAGAGACTTAAAGCCAAGGAGTGAAAGATAGAACTACCCAGAAGTCTAGTCAAAGCAGAAATTATTTAAGTTGCAATAAAAAACAAATGGGTGAATGATTAAAACCACTTTTTAAGTCGCTTTTTATATATTTTTACATCTACATTGTTGATTTTGTAGACCTATACACACAATTGTACACAGTACTAAACCTTTAAGAAATTATTTAAGGATAGACCCCGGTGTAATAAAAACAAAACAATCATTTTAAAAACAATAAAACACATATAAGATTGAGCAGTGTACAATAAATAATGTTTTTATAAAACTACTTATCACTAGAGGAATTAAAATAAAAATTATATTTTTTTTTTGCTAATTTCACCACCTAATTACTTCGTTTTGTAATTATTTTACGTAATTATAGGCAGACATTTTTTATTTTATTTAGCTCAACTATTTTTTCATAGAGTAACACTATAAAATTACATGACTGTCTGACTGTATGCTCAAATCATTTTGAATACAAAAAATATTCTTTTAAAATCGCACTCGTTTCACCAGTACTGATTAGCTATAAAATGTTATGCCCAGAAACAATATTGGTCTATCTAGATGTGCTATAACAGTAACATTAAAATTGTAAGACAAGCGGGTTTTCAAGATGTTGTAACCCTGGTTAGAATTTTATTTCAATTTGTTCCCGTGGAATAGTTTCTACAGCCAATTTGTTTCAGACAATTTACACATTGGAGGCATAGCAACTCTGCTCCTATTGATTATTTGCCTCTCACTCACACGTATCATCTGCGAGCGAGAGGCAAATAGTGGAACGGTCACCGTTGACAAGACCAGGGGGCCGATTCTACTAACAAATTTGTTAAAAAAACGCAATAGAACCGCAACCGAATCACCACTTTTAAGCGTTTTCGCATTCTACTAAAATGAACAACGGTCCAGCTGCGACACAGCTGCGGTTACGTTTTAGTTACGCCAACGATCGATTGAAACAATGTCAAAACCTATTCTACTAACAAAATCGAACATGAGCGTGACGTTTACTATAGGACAAAGTTAATGATAAAATTATGATCATTATGTCTTTTAATTATAGAAAATACTTTTAGTGCCACATATTCGTGTTTAGTAACATTTTTAGATTCAACTTTTTTCTTTTTGGTATTAATAAAACATATTATTTTGGCATGTTGGTAACGCGGGTTACCCGCTGTGTTCCCGCTACAGTTCAGTTGCAATTCGTTTTAAGTTTAGTTTCCATTTTGCTTATAAAATAGTAGAATGACTTTTTATGTAACTATCGAACGGCGATCGAAATCGAACTGTTGTGGAAACACAGTTTAACGTGTAACGTTGCAAATTAGTAGAATCGGCCCCCAGGAACGATTGGTCACACAGTGCATGATTGAAGTTTATGTAAGCTTTCCAGTATTTAAATTGCTTTTAAGTTTGTAATAAATGGCCATTCTCCTTTTCCATAGTAAATGTTTTATCATGTCCCATGCCCCATAAGGCCCATTTTTTTTAAACTGACAAGCGAAGTCGGTATGCGTAGTGCCAAGAAACCAATATTACCAAACGACACATTGGGAGTTACTCTAAAGTATTATAGTAAATGATAATAACTTTTGAGCTACTATGGCTAGCTCACAACTAACTTATCGTAGAATTTCAGAGGTTCTTTTTAAGCCTATGTTCAAACATAGTCGAAAATCAAGTCTCAAGAGTTTTTCATGTTATTCGTGTTCATAGCCCCGTCATTGATGCGTTTTACAGTAGTTCTTCCCTATGCAGTTGTTGACATGTAGGTTAACTATTATCTGGTAGAGATTGTCTAATTTAAAGCTGCATCCCCCTCCACAAAAATTTCTATACAAACATTCAAACCGTGTATGCAACGAGCAGTGGAGGGGCGTGAAATTTTAAATTAGACGATTTCTACCTCCATTTGTTTAGTTTTTAGATTGCAGTAGGAGTCGCCTATAGGGCGCCATTTTATCGTCGGAGCAGAAATGCAGGGCAGATGCTGTGTCCCTTTCACCCGCTCCACAAAACAGCCTTAGAAGGGGGATGCGGGCTACCTTAACGGTAGCCCACAAAATTCTAATTCCCGACCGTAGCAAATATGGCATTACAGAATTATATTTATTAGAATCTGCAATACATCCCTTTTTCTTATATCAAATTAATAATTTCATTGAATTACTATTTCATGAACAAAATATTCAATGGAATTAAATTAACTTGGAACTGTAAAGCCATATTTGTTACGGTTGCGAAACATATTTTAATCAACAATACAAACTGTCACTGACTTGAAAAAACGTAAGAAAATTTGAATTTATTTTCCTGACGCGGCCGAAGCAGTAATGCTCGCCAAGATGGAGGCGGCGCATGTGAGGGAGAGGCAGTATATGCGCCCTCACGGCCGTAGTCGCCGCGGGAGACGCCCTGGGCGTCGGGAATCCCAGGCTGATTCCCGGCCACCGTAGGCGCGGGCTTGCGGACGGTGAGTAATAGGTAGCTCGCTGTCCGGTAAGGACCAAGCCCGGGTCGACGGCACGTTGTGTTGCACGCGCGCCTCAAAGAGATGTCAGCACCAACTGGTGGGGTCCGCAAGGGCCGATGCCAGCCAGGGGTTTGGGTTGTTCGAAAGAGATACACGAACACGGGTGGGTTTTAGTCAGTAAAGGTCTGACACCCAGAGCGGGAGAAGTTTTTTGATGATTTCACAAACTCCAAAAAAAAACCTGGCGCGACCGCCTTACGGTTTGGTTTCCTAGGAAAACGATTCCGGCATAATTATTACGGCTATCATGAAAAATCTATTATTTTCACCAGTATTTGACATTCAAGTGTAAAAAAAACACTGTATTTATACTCTATAAGATTAGACATTTAACTAAACCCTTTTTACAGTCCGATCAACCGATTTTGACTTCTATTGCGCTAGTGGCAGAACAAATGGCAGCTGCAGTAAACAGTTGGTATTGTAACTACTATTTTGCTTTTAATACCATACTTATGCTTACGGTATAAAAGTCAGAATCGGTTGAACTGACTGTAAAAAAGGTTTGTTTAAATGTCTAATCTTATTTTAAATGGAGTATAGACAGCCGTTAGTTGACGTAAAAATATCGCGGCGGGATTTTATCGTGCACTGGATTCCAACACTCGGTGTTGAACCGAGCATTGAAAGTCCAGCGGAGTGCATCTCAGTGCGACGAAAAAACGAACTGTTCGATTTACAATACTCGGCGCTAAGCAGTGCGCTGAAGAACAAGTGCGCAAAAAATATCCCGGACTTTGGACTCGGAGTAGGCTTTTTGTGACCGTTCACCGCTTTTGACAGTGGTTCGGTCGCTAGAATGACGGAACTATGAACATTATCTTCAATCATTCAATGCTTTGCTGCAATGAGGGTGTTCTGTTCTGAAATGACGTTCTCTAGGTGGCAGCACTGAGACGTCAGGTCCGGGCACCTGTCAAAAGTGTCAAAGCGCCTACGGACTGAATGCTGAACGAAAGAATGAAACGAATGACGACAAATATTTGAAGTTCATTGTCGAACTGGAAGACCTCTTGTCAAAGCGGCGCCAACTGGTGGCTTGAATATTCATGAACACCCTCATTCATAGACTACAGATAGTCTAAAATGTGTAAGACTTGTCGAAATGTGCAAGTAACATTTACGCTAATCAACCAACGCTCAGGATATATTAACAGTAAGGGAATGATTACAACAGTAGCGTATTAATAATAACTTTATAATATTACAATATACATTGGCAAATTAACATGTAGGCCTCTAAAAAATTGAAGACCACAAAAATTACAGTAATTATTATTATATTTAACAAGTAAAATAATTCTAAGAAAATGTGTGATTTGATACACTGGCGTGCTAGTTACTTGCACAATGATAAGAGGCAGGCACATTTAACGAGGCGGTAGCGCGGTTGCCACTGTCAAACAAATATCGACCTTACACAATCAGACTACAAGGTTCCCACAGCTGGGCCACAGGCCTCCTCGCTGTGTGAGAGACTGGACCGTAAACCACGCGGGCCCAGTGCGGGTTGGTGGTACTAAGATATTTTAGAGTTTCCTCACGATGTTTTCCTTGAACGTTTTGAGAGCAGTGATGATGAAATGAAATACATAAAGTGTATCTGGGTTCGAACGCACGACCTACAACTCGTAAGTCGTGGCCGATACCACTAGACCACCACTGCTCTTAATATCAACATCGACCTTGCTGAGTTGAAATAAAGTTGAAAATAAATAAAATTCCAGAAGCGATACGATAAGGTCTAAAAGCATATCAAAGCAAACAGGTGTGCGTCAGAAGTTATTTATTTTCGACTTTATATTACAGTGTGAAATGTTGATATTTGTTTAGCAGTGACAACCACGCATCGCTGCGTCTCACGAGATGTGCGCCGGCCTTAAAGCGCCTTATAGAGAAGAAATGCTGAAGTGCGGGAGCGGTGTCAATGCTTAAAAACGCTTTTGAAAATCTATAGCATAGTAAAAGGAGTTCCTAGTAGGCTATCTCCGGCCCAATCCGGGATATAATTGCCTACCATACTTGCCTGTCTCAGGGTTGTCAATTTTAGCCACAATTCGTCAATTTTTTATAGCTGTAAGTACTTAGTTACTATACCTACAATACTGAGAAATCGGCATGACTAAACGTAAACAAAGCATTAGCGGCATATCAATTGACAGATCAAAAGTAGGTACCTAATACATTCTAGTGGGAAATTAGGCCTGCCTACTTCATGTCTGATAGAAAACTAATACAATAAAAAATAAGTAGGTATCTCATCATCAAGTAAAAATTATATGCTAGAATAAGTGACTTGCTTACCTTTTCTGTTCAGTAGGTAATCTGAACAGAGACAACTCTGGAATCGATGAATTATTTAGACACCCAAACACACAGCAATAATTTCTCCTGTGATTATCACTCATTTTTCATACAGTTAGCGGTGCCGAAAAGTCGTGATGCGCGAACCTTGTGCGGCGTTAGCCCCGACTGGCGCACTGAGAAACGGGTCGAGATTTTGTTTGAGTGTGTGTGCGGCGACGCAGAGATACTATAGCGCACACATACAAGCCGCGCGCGGTGCGTTTGCATGAAGATAGCGTACTTTTACTCCTTTACTATGTCTAAAGCTAGCAGTCATAATATCCTCTAAAGAGTGAAAGCGAATTAGAAATCATGGAATATTGTGGCTGCTTTAGATTCAGATTTCATAATGATTCATTGCATCGGACCTCAAGCTAAGTTCTTAAAAAAACGCTTTTTTCGAACCTTGTACAGTCAGAGATCTTGATTGTTCAGCAGCACTACGTCAATTTGCAATGATATAGCCATTTCATAGGATTGACAAAGAATGACTGTTGTGGTGTGAATTTACGGACAATTTAACTTTATAGTTAATTTGCTAAGTAACCATTTTCCCTGATTATACATTGTACACATACGTATGCCTGCACCCCGCTCCCCTTATAATTGTAATTTAAAAGTTACATGTGGCGATAAAATGTGTCCAGTCGATAAAAAAACTCCAATTCTCTCACTTTCGCGTCTTTTAAAATATTTATAATCTTTTTTTTACATAAAAATAAATTTCATGTCGATTGACTTATAATAAATCCGAAAGATCAAATTTCAATCGAATAAAGTTAGTCGAATAATGGCAACCAGCGATCGACTTAGCTCAAATTCGATTTAAATCGTTAGATTTGCTCTCACTATACTAAGTCGCGCAAAAAGTGTCCATAATAGAGAAGAGTGAGCTCACACAATAATAATGGCGTTTCCATGACAATCAAGTCAAATCCTTACGAAATTGTGTGTGACAGATGTGTCAAAACGAAACAGACAAACGGCCATCTTGAAGCGGCAGGGCCAATCTTTGATCGATTTTACTGATGGATATCATTACTCGACTAAAAGTTTATTCGATTAGTTATTAATCGTATCGCATTGCTAACATTTATGTTCTCTTTAGCCATTTTTGGTAAACGTTCCACATGTTTTAGTGTAGTCAAAATAATCGAATGGATATCGATACTTAAACTTAAGAAAACAAATTCCGATTTCGTGACACAGGCGGTGAAAAGACGACTCACAATTTGCTAATTACTCAGCTTGGCTCCAATAAAATAGCGTGGCTATGAGATCTAATGTTTCTATACAAGGAATGCCAATATTATGTGGGTTTAAAAGTTTAGTGACTAAGACATTTTTATTTACAAGATATAGTGAATATCGACTAATTCAAATATAACTTTGTACCGTGATATTATAGTACGTAGATCAGCATTTAGCTTGGCAAGCACTACAATGACCCAAAGGTGAATGTGAATTTACTTTAATCATTAAAATGCTTGCCTACCCCCATTTGATCAGTAAATAATTTACTGTTCCGAGAAAATTGTTATAAAAAAAAGATTACTTAGCGAGATAAGATTGCCAATGAGAATCCCTATTTAAAAACAAGTTTCGCTTATAAGAAGGGTCATAATTACAGAGATCGTTGGTGTCTATCACGCGCCTTGTCACGAGTGACGTCATCGCGGTGACGTCACGCTCAGTTGGCGGGAAGCGTGCTCTGCTGTTGTTGTTTGTGTCGCCGATGGTCGTAGTTGACGAGGCGCTGGCCCACGAGGTACTTGTCGTTCTTTATGTGCTCGTACAGTTTGCGGAACTGGCGTATCTGAGGGTGAGACTTTTTCGGTCAGTTTCATTTTTAGACCACGTCCAGATGGAAAAATATAAAATAAAATATCGTGCAGGATTCTATTGGCGACTAGATTTTCAACTCTCGGTATTTAACCAAGCATTGAGAATCGGACAAAGTGCATTGGACAAAGCTTTCCGATCTACACAGTACGACAAGCATATCGCGGACTTGTAAATATTACCCTTTAACTTAAGGGACATTCGTGGGTCGCAAGTTATTCCTGTACCCAGTTGCTATTTTATCCATCCTGAGTCTTATCATCCAGGAAGAGGTAAGGTCTGAGTGCCGACCCTTGGTGCAACCCGAAAGCCACATTGAAGCTGCCAGTAATGCCCACTGTAGACCGGGCTTGGGTACTGTATCGACTTTACATCGCTCCAATCAACTGCACATACTTTCCAGAAACAATTATTTTTAACGGCCCACCACAAAATTTTACAGCGCTCTCAGTCATATGCCTTTTCAAGGTCAACGAATATCATGTGCAAGTTTTTATGGGCACCTTCTCGCACAGCTGGCGGATAATAAAAATAGCGTTCATTATTCCCCAACCAGGAATAAAACCCATTTGCTTTTGTGAAATTTCACTCTCTTCTCTCAGTCGCCTTTCAATAACTTATGCCCAAGCTTTCATACTATATGACATTAGCTTTATTCCTCTATAGATACACTCCATCACCTCATCTTTATCTTTAAGGTGGGCATTAGCGAACTGTTACACCATTCGTCAGGTATGGCTTCTTCCAGCAACAACTGATAGAAGAATAATGCTAACCACTTCCATCCATCTACTCGTAATAACTTCCACACTTCCAACTGGTATTCCGTCCAGACCTGCTTTACCATTATACATATATTATATACCATTAACTGCTATTCTCAGTTGATCCATACTAATCACCTTCACAAAGCCGTCATTACTGGTTTATTCTCAAGCACACCACTCCATTCATTCTCCTCGTGTATCAGTCTTTCAAAATAGCCCTACTATATATCCTTAATTTTCTCAGGATCTGAAAGAACTATTCTAGATTCATCCCTAATACATTTTCTTCGATAAAAACATCACGTTTTTCTCGCTCTAATTCTAGCAAGCCGATATATTATTTTTTGGACTTCTTTCGCTATCCAGTGAGTCATAAAAAACCAAGAACGCTGAGGCCATAGCGACAGCAAAAGCCTAAGACAACTTAGGCTTTTGCTGTCGCTATGGCCTCAGCGTTCTTGGTTTTTTTCGTTAGAACCCACCCAGTCTTTTTTCTGCTTTTAAATTAAGTTTATCATCTTTAATACTGTGATATTACTTGAATTTTGTCTTCTTTACAAACACATTCTGTATTTCTGTCGCCAATTATCCTTATTTATTGTATGCTCTCCCTTCGTTTCTCCCAAAATATTTTGCTGAACTCCTAGTACACTCTGCCATCTCAGTCCAACATTCATTTACACTTCGATCATTCATGTGGGACCATATCAATTATTTTATCCATTTCTCTCTCTCTTTAAATTTCTTCGCACAATCATTCTTCTCCAGCATATGCCATTTTATTTTAGGGGGGGTTGGTCTTTGCTTTAATTGAGCTTTACGTTTACGACAATTTCCATAATTAGTAGGAGGAGAGCGAGTGTTGTTGAGACTAAGGAGAGTCACAGCATTGACTCCTCCGCACGCTTTGCAGTCCGGAGTTTGGATTTACGCCCGGGTGACGACAATAGGCTCACCACTCACTCTTGTTACACGAGACATAAACATATTAGGGCTTTACCTATGAAATTGCCGTTTTGCAGTACTGGCCATTTCAAATCAAAATAATTTTTGTTTGGGTAAGAATTCTAATTTCAAATTAATTTTATTTTAAAAACATGGATTTTTTTTTTCCAAAAGTAGTCATTTGTTTATTGATTAGTGTTACATTTTCATCGCATTTCAATCTTTTTCGTCATCATGGATACGTTAAAAATTCGAGTAATTATGGAATATGAGTACCGTCGTGGCAGCAACGCGGCACAAGCGGCACGCAACATCAACGACGTTTACGGAGCTAACACTACAAACCAACGCACCACCTGTTATTGGTTTGCTCGCTTCCGTTCTGGAAATTTCGACCTGAAAAATGAACCTCGCGGTCGTCCGAAGACTTTGGTCGACAATGACGAATTAAAGGCGATTGTGGAAGCTGATGATACACAATCTACGGCTGAATTAGCAGCAGCTTTCGACGTTAGCGTCAAAACAATATTGGTCCATTTGCGTCAAATTGGCAAGGTAAAAAAGCTTGACAAATGGGTGCCCCACGAACTCAATGATCGTCAGCGCGAAGTACGCGTCGAGACGTGCCTTGCACTGCTCAACAGACACACAAATGAAGGAATTTTGAACCGCATTGTTACCTGCGATGAAAAATGGATTCTGTTTGATAACCGCAAGCGCTCAGCAAGTTGGTTGGATCCTGGTTCAGCACCTAAACAATGCCCTAAACGAAAACTTACCCCTAGAAAAGTGATGGTCACTGTTTGGTGGTCTAGCGCCGGTGTGATTCATCACAGCTTCTTACCAAACGGGGTGAGCATTACTGCAGATGTGTACTGTGAAGAACTGAACACAATGATGGAGAAGCTGGCACATCTCTAACCAGCATTGGTCAATCGCTCGTCTCCGCTGCTCCTGCACGACAACACGCGACCTCATACTGCACAGCAGACGGTCTCCAAGTTGCAAGAACTGGGGTTGGAAGCTCCCCGTCATCCGCCCTACTCACCAGACCTTGCGCCTACAGACTACTACTTTTTCCAGAATTTGGATAACTTCTTGGCGGGAAAAAAATTCAATACCCGAGAGGCAGTACAAAATGCCTTTGAAGAATTTGTTGCCTCCCGTCCAGCTGATTTCTTTAAGAAGGGCATCAATAAACTGCCACTGCGATGGCAAAGATGCATTGATTGCATGGGTGATTACTTCGATTAATACAAATAAAAAATACATGAAAAAAAAACGTTTAAATTTTTTCATACAAAACGGCAATTTCATAGGTAAAGACCTATTAACTGGCGACCTCCAGTAGTACACCGGCACGTACCTGGAACACCGTGAGCGCGAGCGCGAGCGCGGTGAGCAGTAGCGCGGGGTAGACGCGGCGCGCCAGCAGGTTGCGCTGCGCCGGCGCCGCCACCAGCAGCGGCAGCAGCGAGTGCGCCAGCGCGTACGGCACGGCCAGCGCCAGGCCCAGCCAGCACACGCACGGCGCCGCGATCTCGCGCAGGATGAACCTGCCGGCATCGCTGGCTTGTAACGCGTCCGGGGCCAATACCACCATCTTACACACACTATTTTAGTCTACGGGTAAAACATTTTAAGAGACACTAATCATTACTTAGCCTTCAAGGTGCTACTGACAGGATAAGGTGATAATTATATTGAAAACAATGTGCTTGTACTTTAAAGTGTATCTTTTTAAATAAATTAAATAGGGATTTAAAATTTTGGTGCATATATTTTAATTATATGGTCGAGCATCCTATAAAACGAAAACGCGATACAATGAAAATTTGTCGATACAAAAATCGTGCAATTTTAGTAGGTACCTATGTTTGATTTTTTGAGTAGCAAGACTTAACGCTTATGTTACGAGTTACTCAATGAAGTTTACTTTAAAACCGAACTTTAGGAAAGCAGTGCTAGTTTTAATAATACATTTTATTTATAAAAGTCAGCCAACCGTTTTGGCACATACATTGTTTTAGTCCTAGCGCACACACATTGCCATCACTCTCGTTCGGTCATAAACCAGTCGCCCGGTTAATCAACGATAAAACTATGTAATTTTTTTGCAACTCGGTGGGATGAAATTTACTTCATTTAAATAACTGCGTTTACAGGAAAATTTACTAGTTCAGTAAATCAAAATTGTTATAGTGTTGAATAGGCATTCAAACTGTGTGTGTATTCCTGTGACTGTGAACAATATAACATAGACCAAGTTGAATTAATGTTATTTAGCACGCACAATTTTCTGAGATAGCTTTCCATCTTTGCCATGGATTTTTAGTATGACAGTTGTGCGACAATGACCAGAATAATGCTTAGCCAAAGCCTGTGAGAAATAAGTAACGTTTTTAAATTCCGGTCAGTGATTTCATAAGTTCCACTTTTAGACACTGCCTGGTTCAGATATTAAGTTTGTAGCGGCCACGTGGAGGCTGACAGCGGAAGATGGAACCACCACTCTCCACTTGGGGGCGGGGGAATACACCACGCCCACCGAACTACAACTTTTTTCAAAGTAGGGCCTTAAGCATCACTACGACACGCCACGCCATGCCACGCCATTCAAAGGGCCAGTAGGCTTGATCACAAACCACAATAAACAAAGTTTCAACACGACTATTTACACAATTTTTCCTGACTATAGGTACTATTCAATAGAGGTAGTATTGAATAATATAGACAGAAAAAAATGTGTATATGTCACCGTGACATTGTGAACAGCGTCAGTTTATAATCTTTCTCGCGAGATTACAAACTGTTGATAAATTGTGAACTGTAAAACCCATTTACAATTTAACGCACTATTTTTCTATAGTTTATAATCTGTCCGTGAAATTATGAACTGGTATCAAGACGGATAGTACCTTGCGCTATTACTAAATAGTCAAGTAACTGCCACTAACTTCAAAGTAGCGCTCGCCGGCCGCTGCCGCGGTACAGCTCGCTTCGCGCGCGCCATCTGTCGCACTTCTAACCTAACCTATTCGGTCGGTAAGCAGTATGGTGCAGTTCACAATTTACCGACAGTTTATAATCTCGCGAGATAGATTATAAACTAGCGGTGATCACAATCATACGTTGACATCTACATACTAATCATAATCTAAAGTACTTTATAACAAAACTTTTTTCGGGCCAATTATTTTTAAAAGAGTAAACCGTGGAGTTTCTTGCCGGCTCTTCTCCATAGGAAACCACCTATTGGAACAGTGCACCTAGCTTCTGACGTTTCATAAGTGCCAATGTAGGTTTATATGAAATAAAATATGTATTAAAAAAACATTTTAAATATCAACCAGTAAAAGACATGATTTCATATTTAATAGATCTGTGAAGTTTTGCCAACTATTTATACATACTTGAGGTCCATCTCTCGAATTCCATCACGGTAAGCCTTTTCGATGGCCCGTCGCATGGCCCAGTCGGGACCCATCATGGTCAGTGCACACACGATCTTGGTGTATAGCACCCCGAGCGCCCAGTCCTGCCAGACGAATAGCACCGGCGACTGTTCTATTGGCACGCGGAGAGGAATGACCAGCACCTGTAGATAAATTAAATAACTTACATTTTTTTTTCTCATTTTTTTTTTGTGTGACATATCGAAAATCTGGAAGGTAAAAAACTATTTAACACCTAAGAATCCAGTGGTGTCCACAAGATCCAATTCTGCCCCATTTACTAGAACATTGGTTTTGACCAGCTTAAGAACATTAAGGCCATTCTCAAACAAGGAGATCAAAATAAAACCAGTTTCCGATCCAGTACCAATCGCGTTAGCAAATAAACTTTGGCGGTTTTCACTCGATTCACTTGTCGAAGACTACGCGACTCCCAGTGGAGGTGGCTCGTTCGTTGCCAACGATTGCAATTTGTCATAAAATTGGCGCGTTATCGTGTATCATGTTTGTTAAATTGATACAACTTGAGTTGCGCCATATGAAAATGCCAGTTGTATCGCTCATTGCCAGCCAGTTTTGGTTGACTTGCCGTCACCCTGTGTGAGAATGGGCTATGAGTTGAGCGACTGGGATCATAAACCACGTCATGCCGATTGTAAAGTCGCCAGAAAAATCTAAAACCATACGCAATTCATACCCGACTATGCATTACCCTGGCAAAATGTTGTGCTTTAGAGAGGAAATAATAGGTAGGGAAAAAGTTTCTTCGCATTTTTTAAGAAAATTCAAAAAAAATTTTTATATAGTTTATTAACATTTAACTAAAGTATGTAGGTACCATTTTGTTCGATAACTTTTTGCCATCTTGTAGGTAGGGACATGATCCCATTGCTATAGAAATTTTGGGACTTCTGATCAAAATACCGCCACAAGTGGTTTTGGCAGTCCTCTCGTGATGTTAACCTGACACTGCCTAAAGAATTCTGAAGAGACCGAAATAGGTGGAAATCTGAAGGTGCAAGGTCAGGACTATACGGCGGATGCATTAACACCTCCCAGCCAAACTCTCTTAATTTTTGCTGAGTGGCTAAAGATGTGTGAGGTCTAGCGTTATCATTATGAAAAACCACACCCCTTCTGTTGATTAATTCCGGCCGCTTTCTCTCAACTTCTTGCTTTATTCTCATCAGTTGTTCGCAGTAGAGTTCAGAATCGATGGTCCTGGCTGGTGGTAACAGCTCATAATGAATAATGCCCTTCCAATCCCACCACACACACAGCATCACCTTGTTGCGAGTTAACCCGGGTTTCGCCACGGTCTGTGAAGCCTGACCGGCCTTTGACCACGACCTTTTTCGCACGTTCTTGTCGTACGTGATCCACTTTTCATCACCAGTTATCAGCTTCTTCAAAAATGGTTCGGTTTCATTACGTCGTAATAAAGAATCACAAATGAGTGCACGGTTCATTAGGTTTCTTTCAGCGAGCTCGTGAGGTACCCAAATATCGAGCGTTTTCGTGTACCCAGTTTTTTTCAAATGCGCCAAAACTGTTTTGTGGTCAATTCCCAGTTCTTCAGCTACGTCGTAATTTTTTTTAAAATGGCATTTATTTTATCCGTAATAGGGCGACCAGAGCGACGTGCATCTTTGACATCAAAATTTCCGGATTGAAAACGCTTAAACCAAATTTGTGCTACTCTCACAGACACTGCACTAGATCCATAAACATCGCAAATTATTTTGCGGCTTGCGTTGCACTTTTACCTTTTCTGTAGTAAAATTTTTAAATGTATCGCTTTTCTTCATTAGATTCACTCATCTTGACAGTACGAAAAACAAAACAACATCACACATTTTCCTAATTTGAATTTGGAATTATGTTCTTTAAAATGTAAACTTTCAATGATACTGTTACAAGCTTCGGATTCGTGACAATTAAAAACTGCCAATAAAAATTACCAAAGTTGACACTTTAATTAAACACACAAATTACAAAACACAATTCCATTATTGATCACTCTAAATCGCACTTGAAGATCGCTTCAGATGTTCTCGCCTGTATCGCTTAACCAACGAAATTGCTAGATAGATCTTGACTTAATTAATTCTGCTACTCGATACTAGATGGCGCTAGTGGTAACTAATTACTTTAGCTTTAGCGCGTAACAATACCAAAACCAGCCAGATACAAATAGTATAGCCAAAGAGATTGTATTACAAGTTCATACATACTATAATGCGAAAAGACTTTTTCCCCAACCTAATAATTAGTGTATCATGAGGAACAAATTGTTTACAATTAGCAAAATTTGTTTGAATTGTAGTTTAAGGATATTTGAGAAAAACAGATTTTGCTGGAGTAACGGTTTGAAACGTTACCCTGGCCAAATTCGCCACGCCACGGTAGCGGCGGTAAGTCCCCTCTTTGAGGAGTTGCTTGAGAGGCGGCACGGCGTCCTCACCTTCCGCCTGACGCAGGTCCTCACCGGACACGGTTGTTTCGGGAGGTTCCTGTTTCGGATAAGGCGGGAGGAAACGCCCGGGTGTTTCCACTAAGAAGATCGCCCTGAGGACACGTTGGAAGTCTGCCCGGCTTGGGCGGAGCACCACCGTGTCCTTGTGGAGGCGATCGGCGGTGGCGATCTCTCGCGTCTGGCCCTGGTCCAGGCCATGGTACGGAGCGAGAGTGAATGGCTAGCCGTCACCTCCTTCTGCGAAGCAGTAATGCTCGCGAAGAGGGAGGCGGCGCACGTGAGGGAGAGGCAGTATATGCGACCTCACGGCCGTAGCTGCCGCGGGAGACGCCCTGGGCGTCGGGAATCTCAGGCTGATTTCCGGCCACCGTAGGCGCGGGCTTGCTGACGGCGAGTAATGGTAGCTCGTTGTCGGTAAGGACCAAGCCCGGGTCGACGGCGCGTTGTGTTGCACGCGCGCCTCAAAGAGATGTCAGCACAAACTGGTGGGGTGCGCAAGGGCCGATGCCTGTCAGGCGTGCGGGTTGTTCGAAAGAGAAACCGCGGTCCCTGGCACACAGGCAACTGAGGGAACACGGGTGGGTGTTAGTCAGTAAAAGTCTGACACGCCCTTCTACTCCACCTAGAGCAGGAGAAGTTATTTGATGATTTCCTACCCAAAAAAACAAAAACCCTAGCAAACATTAATCATTTTCAAAAATTCGATTCAGCCCGGAACCAAATACATGAATAGATAGCTTTTGTTGTGTAGTAAATGTTTGTAGATAGCAAAATTTGTGAGTTATGGTTCTTCAGTTATTTAAGATTTTGCTGCGAGAACGATTATTTGTTTTTGAACAGATATTTCTATTATAATTTGCATTTTTTTGTTATTATTGAGACATGTTCTATAATATTTTCCTTATCTTAGGTACCTACTTAATTATTTATTTATTTAAATTTCGTAGTCGTTTTTTATTTCGTTTCGTAGTTTTCGTTTCGTATTTTGGCTGTGTTATATTACGGAGTCACTATAGTTGCTACTCACCAGCTCGAGCAGCAGGCCGAACATGAGCGGCACCAGGCCCAGCAGCGCGAGCGCGGCCAGCGCGGCGCGCGCCGCCACGCGCGCCCAGAGCGCGGCGCGCGCCGCCAGCACGGCGCGGCCGCCGCGCGCCCAGCCCGCCGCCAGCGTGCCGCCGCGCCCCAGCGCCCAGCACACGTACATGCCTACGGTAATGCCTGCACATGTGAGCGCGTAGTGCTGGCCGCGCGCCTGGCCTCTCACATTGGAGTCCAAGGTGACGCTGCCTTACGTATAAACACAACTTCATGCCCGTAATAGGGTATTTTCCAATTTATTAAAAACTATTTTAATTTGAAGATTGGGACGAACTATATAACAGAAAAATAAAAATAAATGGATTAATATCCATTTTCTCAATTAAAAACGTTTTAAATCAAATCTACTTTTCGTTGTTTCAAATTCACCACTAAAACGCGCCTTACGAAGACTTTTTTATCACGTGACGTGACATCAGCTTTGTATAAACGGCACCGTTACAAATACTTTGTGTGGCGCAGTTTTAGAAGTATTTATGCACAGAGGCACCGCACACCAGTAATTTTCCATACATTAAAAATCTTGTTAATTATAAACTCGACATTCACTTGATAACAACTACTTTAGTTTGCACAAAGTTGACGTCACGTGCCGTCACGTGATGAAAAATAATCGTAAAGAGCGTTTTCGCGGTAAATTCAAAACAATGAAAAATACATTTTATTAGATTTTTTTTGTTACATATTTCGTCCCAATCTTCAAATTAAAATAGTTTTTAATAAATTGGAAAACACCCTATTCCCGAAGGGTGTTAAACCGATAAAATAAATTACACAAAGTTAGACAACGTTTTCAACTCGTTCATTTTATCGAGACCTCGATTTTCAACGCACTGCTTAACGCAGAAAGTTGAAAATCGAACACTGATTAACGCAGAAAGTAGAAAATCGAACACTGCTTAACGCAGAAAGTTGAAAATCGAACACTGCTTAACGCAGAAAGTTGAAAATCGAACACTACTTAACGCAGAAAGTTGAAAATCGAACACTGCTTAACGCAGAAAGTTGAAAATCGAACACTGTTTTTTCGACACGCTAGGATAAACTCTGTTGGATTCTCAATGCCCGGTTCCACACTGTGCGAACGTGGACTAAAGATCCTGCCTAGGTTCAAACCTACGACTCACAAACTGGTAAATCGAAGCCGTAAGTCCAAGTCGTCTTGGGGGGCGTCCATTAACTACGTGAGGCGTTTAGGGGGGGGGGGGGGAGGGGGTCGAGTCGAATCTCACCCAATCTCACGGGGGGGAGGGAGGTTCTCGGCAAATATCATGTAATTTATATTTTTTTCCGCAAAGAAACAATGTAACATTACGAGAAAACCGGGCTAAATGATGTCGAACATGTTTTTCCGCCAATATGGCTAAATCCTACAAAATAATGTTTATCGCGGTTACGCGAACGCCACAAAGTAGCACAGTAGCTCCTCGATGATTAAACTGCCACCGGCCAGCCAAGCCAGCCAAATGCAACGCATAAATCCAACGCAAATAAGCACAGATTAACGTTTTTATACTAAAGCCACGTATTTGAAATATCTCACGCGAGATTATGGGGAGGGGGAGAGGGTCGAGCCAAATATCACGACATCTCACCAGACCGGGGGTGGGGGTCGAAAATTCGCCAAAATTGCCTCACGTAATTAATGGACGCCCCCTTGTTGCCATCTAAATACTATTCGTAGCGTGCCACTACACAACATATCCTTCCTCTTGTAGGTTGGAATTCAGAGGTAGTTTCATCAGAAAATAGGGTTTAAAAGACCAGAATAGTGGATAATTATGCAAAACGAGAATCCTCTGCGCAGTTTTTTGCTTCAAAAACGCGATAAATGTAAATGTAATAATGATTTAATTTACCACAGTCTCCCTTGATGACCATATGTGATTTTTAGTACTACAGAACTATAAATACATACCACAAGCTGCAGTGTAAAGTTCGTGAACACCATCAGACGCCTTGGGAAGCCACAGTGCCATCACTTTCCTTCCAATAGCGACGGGAATTACCTATAAATGAATACATAAAAAGTAAATTATTACATCGAACAGATGTCAACAAAGTCGAGAATCACTTATACTCCCGGTCATTGTGTTTTTTTTTGTACTGGAGCGTACCTAAGACCTTCTAATTATTGAGATATTGAAGGTCAAACGCAAAAGGTTGGAAACGCCGCCGAGAAGGGACGCCCTAAGATGATATCATCATCATCATCATTTCAGCCGAAAGACGTCCACTGCTGGACATAGGCCTCCCCCAAGCTCCTCCACTTCGACGGGTTCTGTGCTTCCCGCATCTAGAGGATTACTGCGGCCTTCACAAGGTCATCGGTCCATCGTGCGTGAAGCTTTCCAACGCTATGTCTTCCGGTACGCAGTCGCCACTCCAGAAACTTTCGACTCCATCGGCCATCTTTTCTGCGAGCAATGTGCCTTGACTTAAGTTTGGCAATTCTTTGGGCTATGTCGGTTGCCTTGGTTCTCCTGCGGATCTCTTCATTCCTGATTCGATCACGTAGGGAAACTCCGAGCATAGCCCTCTCCATTGCCCTTTGGGTGACTTTTAGCCTTCTGATAAGGCCCATTGTGAGCGACCACGTTTCAGTACCATATCCCATACCATGCTAGGAAGATATATAGTGACCTTATTGGTGATGATCTTCAAATATCATATTCATACATACATGCATACATACGTTGTACAGAAGCCAGCAGGTCAAGCTATCCCAGTCAAATTTTCCCAATTGAATATGAACCTTACGTTATTGTAATAAAGTTGAAAATCTATCAAATAAATTTGACAGATTGGGGTAGCTTGATGTGCTGGCGTCTGTACATACGTGTATGAAGTTCAAAATTCCAACTTTGGGTCTCTTGTTCACGAAGATATGATTGAATTGTTATAGACATACCCATGTACTTGCATTACAAAAAATCATGTTGCACAAAAAAATACAGTTTAAGATGACTTACATAGTTCGAGTATAAATGACTTACAAGAGTGAGTGCGCTGGCTAGGACCAACGATATGGATACTAGGATCAACAACGCGCCCAGCCGAACAGGGAACCACGACACGCGGACATAAGGCTCAAAACCTGCAGGACCGTCGCGACGCATCAACGCCTGAAATAATCACAAAATTAGCATTAGACTGACGTAGAAAGAAGAAGTTGACATGGTGGCAGGGACATGAACGCGCAAAGAAAATTAGCTGTTGCATAGAAAAGTGCAATATGGTCAAAATGTATGGAACAGCATTTTTTTTTAATCACCGACGAAAAATTTCAACGCCCGGGATTCTTATTGTTGTTGATGCCAGAACGTCCCGAAACATATTTTACATAAGTTTCATTTTTCCTAGTTTAGAGAAAACAATCCTACTTGAGTAAATATCGACTTTACGCGAATGTAAACTAAGTCGGAAATTGTAACGGAAACTAAACTTTATTCGTACATCATCATAATCATTTCAGCCGAAAGAAGTCCACTGCTAGACATAGGCCTCCCCCAAAATTGAGGTTTTGCCATAATCGCCACGCTTGGCAGGCGGGTTGGCGATCGCAGTATGGTGGTAAAATGCATAGAGAACGCTGCTGCCCATTCTCTAGTAAGTCCCTTAGTCGCCTTCTACGACATCACGGGAAGAAATGGGATGGTGCTATTATTTTTCGTCCGGCACCACTCGGAACACCACTCGTACATATTAAAGTTATTTTTACGAAATCACAAAAAAAGCAGTTTGCAGTTACCTGATGTGCCGCCCCAAGTTGATGCGGAGGTCTCGGCGGGTGCGGCATCGGCTGGTCGTTTCTCATCTCGCCTAACAGGTACGAGCGAAGGCCTAGGACTCCAGCAGCACAAGCGCACCAAGTACGTACGCCTGCCTTCAGCCAAGTTCTAGTGTGGGACTGTTCTAATAAGGCTGGTAGGATAACCTGAATAACACCAATTGGGAAAAACTATAAACTGCTTTAAGATTTACCATCCCTTCGAAAACTTCAGAAAAATCTCATCGGGGTAATTGCGTAACACATTAATGGTGAATTTCACGAAACTTTTATACCTAGAATAAGTCTTATCCTGAGAATAAATTTTTGAATTTTTGACAGATCTTCCATAGTAGAATAAATTGTCAGACGTAAATTTTACTCTAGAAAGAAAGAAAAGAAAGAAATAGTATTTATTGTGACTCGCACAGGAAGATCACATACTAAAATAAACACACAATGGTACAAAAATTATAAAAAATAAATTTCTCGGAAGAAAAAAATATTTAAAAAATAAATAAAACAGAAAGTCCTGCACGAGGCCAAAAGGCTCCTACCTCAGCATGATGCTGCGACATTTAAACAGTGTCGCAGCGCTGGTATTCTGGTACTACGGATAAAAGATATCTGACTTTGGTAAAATCAGCCCTAACAGTAGGAATGGCTTTCATTTTGACAGTTCAACAACATTCATTGCGTTATTTACGTTGTTGAGCAGACAAATTTTTCGAACTTAGAAAGGAATGCAATAACTATCAAAATGATTCAGATTTTGATCAATAGTGCATTTCTCAAGTAGGGTGCCGATCAGATTTGCCTATTAATGGGGTTGCGATATGGAAGCCCGCAAAATTCAATTAATTTTCTTACGTATCTTGTAATGCGCAGGTCATTTGTCAGGTGGTGTAATGATCAAAAATTCAAAATATGATTCGTGACCGTGATAAATACGTATTTAGGAACAGAATTATAATTAGAGATCCGATATTCGGATGCATATTCACCTAAAGTAAAGATGTTGGCTAACATGGAATGCGCTTTTGTATCGAAAAAGTCTTAATTTAGGTAAGTAATTTGTTTATCTAATACAAACCACCCTTCCTCCAGTACATACACATATTTGTATCGGGTTAAACATTAATTTTAAATTAATCCATATCTGAATAGTTATGCAATCCAAGAATCCCGGGGTTTTTAATAAATATTACAAATAATTTTTATAGCCGCTTCCATACTTTCATAGCTAAAAATTATCTTTAGGTAAATATGCATCCGAATATCTGATTATAATAATTTAAAACAGTCTAAATAGGAATTATGAACGAATAACGAATGTATACATACATCTATACAGATAAATAAAATTGGAGTGTCTGTTTGTAATATTAAAATAACTGCTTTTTACTAAATGCATATGGATGTATACACGGTACATATACCAAAATATATTTTTTTACAACTTTTGTCTGTCTATTTGTTCCGGCTAATCTCTGAAACGGCTGGACCGATTTTGACGGGACTTTAACCGGCCGATAGCTAATGTAATAAGGAGTCACTGAGGCTACTTTTATTTTAGATTTATTTTTATTTTTATTTATATATAAATACATACATATAAAATAAATAAAAAATAACTATTCCGTGCGTACGAAGTCGCGGGCACAGCTAGTAAATTAATATAAAGAACAAAATTATTTCTGAACTAAAACTACTTATTCATAAACTAAAAATTCATCCGCATCGCTGTCGACTGGTAATGCCAGCTCCAGGCGTCTTAGTTAGAATTGCCTACAAATACCATGATTTCAATTAAGGATGAGGAGATTGAATTTGAACTTAAAGTGTTTCTCTCTTTCATCATTTGATGGCTTCATGTATGGAATGCTGGCCTTTAGTTTTGTCAACAAGCTATAATCGGGCACTTGACTTCAGACTTCCGACATTGACCTTAATTTAACACCGATTAAATACCTTATCTTTCAAGATAGGAACCCACAACAACAAACTTATAATAATCATCCGACTAAGCAGTCAGATTAGTGCTTGCAGTAATTTTGAAGTAAATTTCAAGATACAGCTGCTATAAAAAAAAAAAAAAACAAAAGTAATGAATTTAAATAATTCTAAGAATCAGCACTTTTTGAACGTCAAAATTACATAATACAGTCCTCCAAAACGCGCGCCCTTCACCTCTTCATAATCAGGCTATAACGTTAACTGCTGGGACACAGGCCTCGTTTCTGTGAGAGGCCGTAATCCACCACGCGGGCCCAATGCGGATTGGTAGATGTCACATATCTTCGAAATTTTGGTTCTAGGACATGCCGGTTTCCTCACGATGTTTTCCTTCACCGTTTTGAGAGCACCACTTTATAGAACTTTAACTGGGAAGAAGAAATGGCGGAACAAACTCACCAGAAGGAAATAATCGTACCCAATATTCACGATTTATCATCTGCCTAGCCATTTTCCAATTATGTTGCGGTTTACAGCCTAATACGTACGTGCAGCTAAATACGTACCCGTATTTTAAGACCATATCTACCCCTTGATAAGACTAGTCGTCAGACTTTCGGGCTTCTGAGGACCTGACGACTGTCAAAGATCGACGAAAGATCCACGAGTGGTCTTGTATGTAAGTACGGACACCTATCTACGGACCGACCGCGGCAAGCGTAGCTTAACCTAATCGATCGACCCGTACGGCTGTTATTACTAAGCCACAAGCCCCCAACTCAAATATACTCGAACTCAAAATTCACGATTAACGGTACTAATCTTACGATCATTCATCTTTGACACAGCTTAAAATAGTAATTACTCAAGACAGGATAATTAGATCACGTTAAACTCTCACAAAATACCTACAAATCATATTTAGATTATTTTCATCAATACATTAACGTGTATGCAAAACAGAAGGTTAGAAACTCTGTACAACAACCTGTTTTGCATATTATGCTGGTCTACACTTACCGTGAAGGGTCAGTTCGCACCGAGACGCGACGAGACACGACGCTGCGCACACTTTTTAAGATCACGATACAAAATAGATCTTATTTCCTTCACAATAAGGTATACGGGCTGCACAAAACGGTGCATCTCAGCGTTCTTAGACACGCTTTCGCGCTCGTAGGAAAATTATACCTTTTCGTGTTGTAAATAAGTTACATAATCTGTTGCTATCTTAAGGCCTATAGTACCCTCATCTCCCGCTTGTATGCTAAAGCACGACTGCCGCCCGCGCCCGCGCAGGGCCCCTCTGAGCCTTTATCTCAAAATGGGGATATTCCTTTGATTAATTTACAATTGTGCTTCGGCGATTCTGTGGTACCTCTAACTATCTATTTTTCAGTGTATTTTTTTTCCAAATAACGAAGCCGTTTAGTAGGAGTATGGAATAGAAGCCAAAATATTGCGTGTTGGAAAATATTTTTTTACAGCAAAAGTATTAACCATACAAAAAAAGTACTTCGGGCAAAATGATCTATATGAATCTATAGCAAAATCATATATTTTTCAAATCTTCAAGACAAGCCGTTAATGAGCAGTAGGGTTCATAAAGTGACCGTGTTACGCTACCAAATGGGACGTAGGCCCTTAAAAAGTGCGCGCAGCGTCGCGTGAGAATTGACCCTTTCTTACTGTAGCTGTCACGACGACAACAAATGCATGTTCTGTTACTTACTATGCATGAATTGAAACTGTTTGTAGTATAATTGCATGACTGTTGAAGACTCGTAGCTAAATAATAACCACCATTACATATCGAGATCCGTATGTTAAGCCGTAGGTCCTGATTGTCATTTGTCGATCTTTCGACAGACGTTACGGGTAGTGAAAAGCCCAAAGTCTGGCAACCAGTGTTGCCAAGGGGTATCGTATTACCCAGTAACTGGGTTGTGGAGGTCAGATAGGCAGTCGCTCCATGTAAAATACTGGTATTCAGCTGCATCTAATCAGAAAAAAGCTTGGTACATTATTTGCATGACTTAAAAAAAAAGTAAATAACGCGACTTGCAGTGCCCTCGACAATCATGACAGTTCTGACCATATCGTAAACCTGTCTGGCAAAGATCGCCGATTGTGATGAAACCTTATACAACCAGTAAAATAATTAACGCAAGACCTCATACACTCCAATTAGAGTATTGAATTAAAAACATAATATGATGACCAAAACTATTTTTTTTTAAAGCTAACTGATATTATTAAGAAAAACGTGTCGACCCAAGCATTACTTTATGCATTTAAAATTGAGTCTTCAATCAATCTTATGCCAGAAGAAATCTTCTGGCATAAGATTGATTTTTTTTTTTTCTTAATCAGTGGTAGGTATGGCAAAATACATAATTTTAATAAAATACTTCTATCAAAAGTTACTAAAATCGATTCAGTACTCAATTAGGAACAAACTACTTTCAGGTCTTGCGTCTATTCTGTTACACCTTGTATTTTATCACGCTTTTTTATAAAACTTGTTGGCTAACAAATTTGTTAAAATGATTAGAAACCAAATTGTGAACGCAGAATAACTATCTATGGATATGAACTGCTTCCATCTTTAAAATCAAGGCTAAAAATGGATACCGCCAGTTTTTTGCACCCTGTGTAAACTACAGTTATACTAATTTACATAGCCATTGTATTCATTTTTTTAATTAAAACAAATTTATTTTTGAGACCGAGACAGTTTTCAATTAATTAAAGTATCATTGTCTTATCGCCTGACTGTACTCATTATTTAAAAAAAATAGTTTACTTATTAAAATTCTGAAAGAAAGAAAATAAATTTATTTGACGTTGTAGTAGGTCGTGTAGGAGTTGGTATGGTGATGTTTTTACTTTAATAAGTATGTGTTTTGTTAATATGCAGCCGGTGGAGCGACATAAGTATCCACTTCACCAACTGGGTACTTGGAAAGGTTGCGGTCCCACGGCCCGCTTTCTCAAGAGGCCAGAACGCACCAAGCCAAGCCAACAGGCCATGGGACACGTCTGTAGAGTTTCGCTAGCTAATTTAATTTGACCCGGTTTAAACTAAAACTTTCCTTACCTGAAGCAGTAGCAACTCAAGGCTGAGTTCATTGACCGGTGCGTCAGTGTGAACCGCAACGGCATACGGCAGGAAACCAGGCAGGACGTACTTGATCACTCTGATCGGCAACCATAACATGAAGAGGACGGCTGTGCCGAAGATCATGGCAGATACCACCAGGCGACGGATGTGAGACCAAACTGACAGGTGGATCATTTCCTGGGGGATGGGAAAAGTTTTTTTTACATACTGTATTAAATAGCAATGTGGGTCGCACATAAATATTCTTTCATCATCATGCCAAAAGACATCCACTTGTGGACCTCCACAACGACCGATTCTGTCCCTAGCACATGGCAGATTCCCGCGACATTTACCAAAGCGTCGGTCCGAATTGTTGGGGGGCTACTAACATCTTACAAATATTTTTTTTTATTCAAATCTAATTCGCAGGTTTCGAATTTTGTTACGATATGTTTCATAGATAATAGCTATACTCCATTTGAATTAAGATTAGACAATTAAACAAACCTTTTTTACAGTCAGTTCAACCGATTCTGACTTCTATACCGTAGGCATAAGGATGGAGTTAAAAGCAAAATAGTAGTTACAATACCAACTGTTTACTGCAGCTGCCATTTGATATGCCACTAACGCAATAGAAGTCAAAATCGGTTGATCGGACTGCAAAAAGGGTTTAGTTAAATGTCTAATCTTATTTCAAATGGAGTATAGATATCTATATTCTAGTAAACCCCGTAATTACAACAAAAAAACCAGGCTACCAAAACAATTCTCATAAAAATAATAAAGAAGCATCACCTTTGTACCAATTTTTCTGTTCTTTTCTTCTTGTCTTGGTTAAATACAATAACTGCGATTGTAGTATTACAAGTAGCTTCATTATTATGTAAACAAACCTGCACAGGACTGAAGTCAGGATCATTCAAATTCTTCAAGAACCACAGCACACCAGGCCTCAGTACTTCCCTCAACAAAAGAATGAACGAGGCGAAGTAATATACGTAGACCATGCCGACCAGCCAGTGAATGAACATGAGGGTCCAAGGTGCCGCTTGTAGGCTCGACTCACGGTCCTTCAGTGTAGCGTCGAACATTGATAACGAGCAAAGGTCGAGCCACCAACCACATACGAGAGGAATCACTCCAATCTGAAACAAGAAAGTAATAAAATTATTTTCCACAAATATATTATACATGCACTCTTTTGAATTCTCAATGCTCGGTGCAACACCGAGAGTTGAAAGTCCAGTGCGCGGTAAAATCCCGCCGCGACATTTTTAGGTCCGAGCTAACGTGGTCGTAGGCTTGAAGAGGTAGCAGACAGAAACAGTTACTTTTGCATTTATACAGGGTGTCCCAAAAGGTTACGTAGCTCGGAAGGGGGGTGATAGGGGTGGTAACCACCAGAAAAATAAAAAAATAAATCCCCTCTGGGTATTTAAAAAAATAAATGGCATTTTTTTTTACTATTTTTTTTTTTAACTAACAAGAACTTAATTTTCTTTAAAATCTTGGTTAGATATGTAATGTTTTTTTTTTATATTTCAATTTGATAAAGGGTTATTGACGATGACAAAACAGCATTTTTTTTTTAACTTTTTGTTGAAAAAAAATTCTATTAATTTTTTTAAATACCCAGAGGGGATTTATTTTTTTATTTTTCTGGTAACCCTTGTGACCACCCCTATCACCCCCCTTCCCAGCTACGTAACCTTTTGGGACATCCTGTATAAATGCAAAAGTAACTGTTTCTGTCTGCTACCTCTTCAAGCCTACGACCACGTTAGCTCGGACCTAAAAATATAGCGGGATTTTACCGCGTACTGGATTTTCAACTCTCGGTGTTGAACCGAGCATTGAGAATTCAAAAGTGCATTTACGCGTCAAAAAACAGTGGCACTACGGGAGTGCCGACAGAAGTGAAAACTTGAACAATAGGGTATTTTCCAATTTAATAAAAACTATTTTAATTTGAAGATTGGGACGATATATTTAACAGAAAAATAAAAATAAATTTATTTATATCCATTTTCTCAATTGAAAACGATTAAAATCAAATTTATTTTTCGTTGTTTTGAATTTACCGCCAACGCAAACGCTCCTTATGACTTTTCATCACGTGACATTGTGACGTCAGCTTTGTGTTAACGGCACCGGTACAAATACCTACTTAGTTTGGCGCAGTTTTAGAAGTATTTGTGCACAGAGGCATCGCACACCAATAATATCACTTTCTATCCATTAAAAATCTTGTCGACATTCACTTGTTCACCTACTAACTACTTTAGTTTACACAAAGTTTACGTCACGTGTAGTCACGTGATAAAAAGTCATCGTAAGGAGCGTTTTGGCGGTAAATTGAAAACAACGAGTAACGGTGGAGTTTCTTGCCCATTCTTCTCGATGCGAAACTACATTTTGGAAGGGGCGACTAGAATCAATTCTATTTTAATGAAAATGATGACGTTCAAAAGTGCCTTTTAAGTGCCTATTTGAAATAAATGCTTTGACTTTGACTACGAAAAATAAATTTGATTTAAATCGTTTTTAGTTGAGAAAATGGATATAATAAATCAATTTACTTTTCTTTTTCTGTTACATATTTCGTCCCAAACTTCAAATTAGAATAGTTTTTAATACATTGGAAAATACCCTATTACGTGTGTATTTTTTAAATCGTCAAATGTCTAACGTATAATACAAAGTTGTGGGTAACAGTGTAGCGAGTTCAATTGTTTTTTCCCATCTCAAAAAATGCCCAATGCGCCTTAAGAAGTTTTCACTTCAAAAACTCTGTTGAATTTTCAACTCTCCGAGAAAAGCAGTAAGTACGTCTAGTGCGCATAAAAATCCCGTCGCGTTATTTTTAGGGCCGTGCGAACGTGGATAAAACCACGGACAGAACCAATCGTTATGAAATTGGATGGATAGGGAGCCTGGGACCTGGAAAAGGACATAGGCTACTTTTAATCCTGGATATTTGCATTATAAAATACAAAATACACGCAGACGATGTGGCAAGCAACAGCTCGTATATATTTTTTTGAGATTTGAGGCCGAGAGGCGTCACGCAATGGATGCCGGAATCCGGCGTCGTGGCCTAGGAAACACTGAGGTGGTGACTCGACTCGATGTTTTAACATGTCATCACACCAGAACATTGCACCTGTGAAGTAGGTGGGTTGCTAGTATCCTACTAATATTATAAACGCAAAAGTTTGTAAGTATGTATGGATGGATGGATGGATGGATGTTTGTTACTCTTTCACGCAAACACGGCTGAACGGATTTGGATGAAATTTGGCACACAGATTATAACCTAGATTAACACATAGGATACTTATTATCCTGGTAGTACGTTCCCGCGGGATAATTTCCGACTTCCATGCGGGCGAAGCCGCGGGCGGAAGCGAATAATAGAAATAAATTACATTTCTATTATACGAAGTCTGGATTTGTGCCTGGTTGATGGCAATAAGCTCGCCCTCTATTCGATGGGACTTAAAACATAACTGGCGAAATGCAGGTGTACTGTAAGTACACTGCTACCCAACCCTTCAGGGACACGAGGCGTGATGTTAAGGGAAACCTAGTCGCGGGCTCGAACTCACTGGTGGGCCTGGCTAAAAATCACGCTGTCTCACCAGGCTTCGTGTCCGACAGAGATAGCATCAGTGATGAGCAGTTAGACGCTAGTTTACACGCACAACGTTGTTGAGTGAGATGCAGGATCATTTATTGTAAAAAATTCGAGAAAAAATTAAGAAAAGTCCTTTGGAAGATCGGGTTTTATGAAAAAGCCAATGCATAAATCAATGACCATTAAAGTTTATTGCACTTTTCCATAATTGAACTTTGTCGGTATCGACTTGGTTTTGATGATTTTACACTTCTTTTATTATTTAAACACGCCCAAAGTTAAGTAAAATTAGCAAGAACAACGAATCTTTGTTCGCTCATAACTTTTTAATGGTTTTTTATTTTAGTATTCTGTTTCCGTTCAGACAACATTAATAATGAGACAAAACGATATCACATTTTACTTTGGATGTGCCATGTCAGACAGTGGAGTAAAACACTCCCGAAGTTTGTATGCAAAAAATGTGGACTAGGTTCACCTTAAGAGAAAAAAAAACAATGTAAGTGCACTAAAAGTCTGTTAGCCGAGAGTTGATAAAGTCAGGGTTTCTTAACTCCTTACAAATTGCGGCCCGCTAATTATTTATAGGCAATATGGCCGCCGCGTCCGGTCACCGTTCGGGCCGCAGTTCCAACACCTGCGTGCCTCGTACCACAAAAACGGCGAAAGCGGGAGATAAGCGACATGCGCCATACAGCTTGCAATAATTATGCGACAGTCGCAATTCAGAGACGTGCCATAAAATTTATCAACTCTCAGCGAACAGACTTTAGGTTATCAAAAAGTGTAACCAAGGGTAATTACATGTTGCAACATTAAATGCCAATGTCCTATTGCTAGGTTAATGACCACTGATTAAAAACCAAACTAATTCTACTGCGGTGAATGGACTGAATTAAATTAAACATTTCTTTAGGTTTTGTAAACAGACCTAGAATATTGATTAGTTTTCTATTTAACTATTTTAATTTTGAGTCTGATTTTATGATTAATTCAATCACTATGGAGCAACAGCAAATAGGTATGTAACAATAAGTTAAAAACTGCTATTTATTAATCAGTTTTAATTGCCAATTACTTCACCTAAATTAATGAATTATGTTTGCATTACTTAGGAAGACACTGATCCATGGATCACAGGGAATCCTAGTGTGGGGTTTATGGAATTTGTAAAATCGAACACCTAAGGAGTAAGGCTCTACACTAGTTTTTTAATTATATCATATTTTTCTGAACTTATTTTATTTGTTATAAAATTTATTTTTAGAACCTTTATTTCCTTAGCATTTATACAATGCTTCTTAAAAACATTTTTTTTTATTAAATAAATAACAAGCAGAATGATATTTTGAAATATGCATTTAAAAACATTATAATCAGTGACAAATTGTTCACAATAATTGATGCCTAAGGTCATATTATTCAAATTCTGAGTTAAATTTGCTTGATAGCTAATTTAAGGAATAACATTTAAATGACTAAGAAGGGCAGCAGTCAATGTAGGTACTGTTAACCGACTTCTAAAAGGAGGTTATCAATTCAACAAGTTTTTTTATATGTGTGTTCGGGCATAACTGCGTCATATATAGACGGCTTTGCAAAATGTTTTTTTGTTCAAAAGGGGTTTATCCCGAAATGGTCCCATTTAAATTTCGTAACATCTTAAGATGAGTTTCGGAGACAAACAAAGGAACTCTTCAAAAAATTACAGCAAAGGAACCGCGATTGCTGCATAAATATGCATTGTTTTGATCCCAAGGATGATTAAATTTCGAATTTGTATGTACTTTATCTAAAACGTGAAAAAAAAAACTAAAAAAAAAACAACTGACTTCCGGAAAAACACTACCAAGTGAAAAATAACTTTAATTTCGGAAGGCGGTGACAAAAAAATTAAATACATATTCAAAGTCACCAACTTCCGAAATGAAATTTATTTTTCACTTTGTAGTGTTTTTTCAGAAGTATGTTGGGTTGTTTTTTTGAGTTTTTATGGCATAAAATGTGGTTATTAAAAAGAGTTATGCCGGGACAACACAATTCAAGTATCTTTCCAATGGTACCAATCTGTCTACTACCAGTAAAACATACTGTTTTTATTAACCGACTTCAAAAAGGAGGAGGTTATCAATTCGTCGGGACCTTTTTTTTATTTTTTGTGTATGTTCCCCGATTACTCGAAGATGGCTGGACCGATTTGGATTTTGTTTTTTTTGTTTGAAAGGGTATACTTTCCAGATGGTCCCATGATCATCAAGTCAGGATCTGATGATGGGATCCTGGAGAAATAGAGAGAACTCTTCAAATTTTATAGGCACACGAAGCGATTTAAGTATTTTTTGGAAGAGTACTTTCTCGTAGTGGTCTCATTTCAATTTGGTGAAGATCTGATGAAGAACTTTGGAGATAGGCAACGGAACTCCTCAATAAATGATAGCAAATGGACTGGGATTGCTGAAATCTCATGTCTATCTATTGCTTACACCAGTTCATAACATAACATCACGCCGGTATGCTGTGAAGGGGTAAGCACATGTGAACCACTAAAAAGTGAAAAATAAAAACTTTTTCCAAAAAAAACAACCGACTTCCAAAAAAACACTACAAAGTGAAAAATAACTTTAATTTCGGAAGGCGGTGACAAAAAATTCAAATAACTTAATCCAATAGTAGAGTAATTTATTGGGAAAACCCAAATGCCCATTTGGAAGACCCAAATTCCTATCACAAATTTGATTTTTTCCTAAATGAATGCTAGCAGCAATAAAATTAGGGATTAGGGTATAGGAATACAAAATAATATAACTCACCTCAACAACAGACAGCAGGGCCACCTTCACAACCACATAACAGAATCCCAGTGCCTTCTTCGCACTTCGCAGACGCAGCAGAGAGGCCATGCCGTGTAATACTGCCAGAATTGCTCCCACCAGCACGTACCCTGCTAGAGCAATCAGGGGCCCTGCAAATGGACCCTCTGACGAAAACCCAGCCATAGCAGCCCCCAGCCTGCCAATATGATATGGACAGAACGCAAACACCACTATAAACAACGTATTCAGGGACACAACCCAGAATACATGCTCTAGAAACACCATTGAACCGTCCAAGCCAAGCAGCCGGGCCCATGTCAACTCCTCAGCAGCAGCACGGTCCCATTCCATTGGGTTCCAGTTTGCTTCGTCCCCAACTAAAGGGTCTTCAGCTACTTCAGCATTCACTTCATCTCTTATCCCGACTTCTCCATCCCCTGCCCCATTATTCACTCGTTCATTATTATTGTCCTGTTGGGGCAGGTCTTCAGGGGGAGGAGCAGGCAGGTTCTCTCTTTCCATCCAGTCAGGGCCTCCACCATGCATGATTTGCTCTCTCAGCCACACAAGACCAATGAAGGAGAACAGTGTACAGGTAACAACAAAACAACCAGAGAAAACATCTTTAGCAAGGTTTTCTGCTGACACTATGTCGAATGGTAATGAAATCACTGGGTCTAGGGAACCCGAGAATAGGCAGCGGTAGGTTCTGCAGGCAGTGAGAGGTACGATGCCGAGCCAGGCGAGCGCCACAAGAGTGTAGTGCAGCCAGTCTTTAACGGCGGACGCCACGGACGTCACCAGCCCGCCCACCACGTCACGGATAGGCAGCCTTCGCGGCATATCGGGCGAATATATTGGCATAAACGAAAACCGGTGGCCACACAACTCGCAAATCTCCTTCCTGGAGTATCGCATCCACTGCACTAAACACTCCTGGTGGATCCATTTTATTGAGCCCGTGCAGATACATGGATGGAACAGTGGTCTATCAGACGAAGCCTCCGAGCGACAGAACCGGCAGAAGTCCGCGCCGGACGAGTCCGAATCCATCATTTTCTTCAATCCAGTTTGCCTGGTTGATTATGCGATCTGCGAAAGTTATCACATGATTATGACATGTATGAGCAACACACAACACCAACAGTTGGACGATATTAACGTAAATACACACCTTGACGCGTAAAAATAACAGATAGCACAAAATACAATAGATTTATAGGAAAAAATAGATATTTTCTCTTTGTTTGACAACCAGACAGCCACAGCAATTAAGTGTGGCCAGAACTATGTTTATAAAAAATCTACCAAGGACGGTTAGTGACAGCTGTGCAAGGAAACAAACCGGATATGGATGGTAAGAATACCTTTTATACAGGTTTTTTAATTACAATGCAATTAGGTAGTGATGTTTCATAAATTATTCAAGAGAATGTAAATAACGAAACTCATTATGTAAGCTATGGAAGTAACTGTTTGATTTGGTGAAGATTATTTAAGTTTTTGATGATTTTTATCGATGTTCTTGTTTTCTTATGATTGAATTGTATCTGCTCGGCAACGTAAAGAACGCAATGAATTTTGTTAAACCTCCGTTAGGAGTATATGTGTTCTGTGTGTTAAACTGTCAAAATGAAAGGTATTTCTTTGCCATTGTATATTTGGAATAGACGTTCGTTATCGCTGAGACGTGAAACAAAAAATGCTTTGTCTGTATGGAACAGACAAAACTCTTTTCTGTTCCGTTGGCTGAGACAAAGTGTTGAAGGATAGACAAAGTGTAGAAGAATAGACCTATCCAAGATTATCCTAGTATGAGAATAGATCTCTCCTTAAAGTCCAAGCACCTATAGATAGGTACCTGGTATTTCCGTGAACTGCTGACGTCTATGTCCAACTGCAAAAAACTTTAAAAAATCGACTCTTTAATTTCGGAAGTCGGTGACTTTGGATATGTATTTTAATTTTTGTCACCGCCTTCTGAAATTAAAGTTATTTTTCACTTTGTAGTGTTTTTTTGGAAGTCGGTTGTTTTATTTGAAAAAGTTTTTATTATTCACTTTTTAGTGGTTCACATGCGCTTACCCCTTCACAGCTTACCGGCGTGAAGTTATGTTATGAACTGGTGTAAACAATAAACAGACATGAGATTTCAGCAATCCCAGTCCATTTGCTATCATCTATTGAGGAGTTCCGTTGCCTATCTCCGAAGTTCTTCATCAGATCTTCACCAAATAGAAAGGGGACCACTCCGAGAAAGTACTCTTCCTAAAACTACCCAAATCGCTTCAAGTGTGCCTATAAATTTGAAGAGTTATCTCTATTTCTCCCGGATCCCTTCATCAGATCTTGACTTGATGATCATGGGACCACCTGGGAAGTATAACCCTTTTAAACAAAAAAAAATCCAAATCGGTTCAGCCATCTTCGAGTAATCGGGGAACATACACAAAAAATAAAAATAGGTTCCGACGAATTGAGAACCTCCTCCTTTTTGAAGTCGGTTAAAAGAAGAGTTTATCTTGATTAAAAAATAATGACACGGCCTAATTGCGATACTTCAAGGTACCATGCCGATAAACACGAATTCATCATAAGGATAATGACACTAAACTTCTAATGTAAACTGTGTTCATATAAAATTTACTTCTAAACAATAAATAAGCAAATATTTAAGTTGTTTTATATGTTAAGAAACCTTATTAAACTACGTACCTAACTACCGAAACAACTAGGTGCATTTTTATCGACTGAAAAATTAAGACTGGAAATTGGTGGGTGGTGGTGGGTAGGTGGGCAATATAAAGTTTTTTGAACAGCCATGCATTTGCCATCTTCTTCGGTGTTGGTACGTCGATTTCTTCTCTTTCTTCCAATTCATCTACTGCTCCAGAAGTAGATGGTCTATTTTGTAGTTCCACTGAGATCGAAGGATGCGACTGGGAAGATTCGTTTTCTTCCCCAGTATCTTCGTCCGTCACTACACCATCATCAGGAGGAAGTAAAGTAATATCGCCTGGGTCCTCCCCGGTCTACAACTCCTCGGAAATCTCATCTAAGGTCAACCTGTAATACCTAAATAAGCTCTAAAACACCATTACCATATAGAGATAAGCCCAAAACATAAACAAAAATCTTGTTGTTACTTAGAAGAAATTCAGAACAATAGAGTTATTAAAATGCCCAGTGTCACCCGCAGGTAACACGGCATATTTCTAACGTCGTAGCAAATATTTTCAAGATAATTTTTGGCAATAAAAACATTTGTACAATAGCTTACTTAATCACATACTAGGTGCAATAAGAAAAAATAACAATACTTATGGTCTAGGCATTATATTTCACTTTTTATCACAAGTTATTATATTACACAAACTTAGACTGCTCGAACTTCGCGCGAAACATTTAATTGTATCTGTATTTTTTAATAGTATCACATATTGGCTTTGCAACAATGGTAGTGGAATTTAATAATAAAATCTCCAAGTGGTAGATTTTTTTATAAACTTCTGTCACCTACAAGTTACACTGGGAATTGAAGAGTTAGTAGAGTGCAGCTAAATACCAGTATTTTACAAGGAGTGACTGCCTATTTGACCTCCGCAACCCAGTGACTGGGTAATACGAGACCCCTTGGTACAAATTATAGTCAGATTTTCGATCTTCTGACTACACATAAGGACTGTGAAAGATAACGTGCTTTCCAAGGCACGGAGGGGTCTAGAATATGACTGAAAAGAAGGTCTCCCATCCACGGACCAACCAAGGTAAGTGTAGCTTAAGCTAATCGATCGACCCTTGCGGCTGTTATTTCTCAGCCACAAGCTTTCATTACTTATATTTGTATATGGCCTACAGGTGATTATTCCGGGTCGTGTTTGTTTGTATATTATGTTGGATTTCTGATTGTAAATAGACCAACGATTCAAGTGGAATACCTAGAGTGGGGCAAATATGTGGTAAAAAAAAGATTTTTTCGATTGAATGATTCGACTTATTAAAATTCATTCACAGCGTGTAGAATTCAGTTAAAGCAGAAGAATTTTGCTTTTTTTAATAATTAAAAATTAATGTGCTCAATTATTACGAATACTCCAATATATTATTCAACGTTTACTTTATCATTGAAATGCTTAAATTGGTATGTACACACGGCTACATATCTAGCTATATATTTCCAGTTTACGATGATCTCGGACTGTACGGAAATCCTAAACAATGCGAGATCAGCTTAAACTGGAAATGTATAGTTTGATGTGTAGCCGTGTGTATGTAAAATTGCTTTATCCGAGGCCTTAAGGTGCGCTTACCCGAGCAACTAAAATTGCTCCATCTTTTCAATTCTCGTCAAATATGACGTCACAACTACATCCAGCAATTAAGGGAAATTCCAACATGCAGCAACATGTTGCAAGAGATACGGCCACACAATATGGAGCAACTTAAAAAACTAGGAAATGCGCCTCCCCCGCCGCCTCCGCTGCCGGCCGGTTCGTCTCGCAAAAACAAGACGTAGTTGTACGTACAGACGCCAGCACATCAAGCTACCCCAAACTGTAAAATTTTCCCAATTAAACATGAACCTTAAGCTTGTGTGATAAAATTGAAAATCTATCAAAGACATTTGACAGATTGGGGTAGCTTGATGTGTTGGCGTCTGTACATACAAATGAGAGAGAAAGAAAATTTACAAAAAAAATCCAAACCGATTGGATATTCGGCAACTCATGAAATATATGGAGCAATCAGAAGCAATATTGCCGAAACACATCGGCAATTAATTGTGGTTGCTCCAGATTTCTACACTTAATTGATCCAGATTGATCCATTAGTGTTGCCGAGCAATAATTACTCAAAAAACTGCCTGTGTAAGAGCACCTTTAGATACAGACTAACTGTTCTGTCTAGTTTGGGGTGACTGGTAAAATAGTATTTTGTAACCTAGCTGTAGTAGTAAGTAGTAGTAATTCATGTCGTCTGAAGTTGCTGTTAATCTGTAATACTATTTAACATAAATTATTTCCTACACTACTATTACATAACTAACTTTTTACACACGATACTAAATTAAATGACTAACTGTACAAAAAAAGGCCTAAGTGTATGGACACTTTACGTCAAAGTACTCGTCCACATCGCTGCAATACAGGAATGATCCCAGAAGTTTTTCAGTTAATTTAATTTGTACCAAAACATTCCCATTTTTTATCAGTGGCAATGGCTTGCGCAAATCACATCTTGCCAATAGAAATTTTTTTTTGTTGCAAAAATCGTAGAAGAAAGATGGCATGAAAAGAACAAAATGTTGATGTTTCAAAGACGTTAGAATTATTTACACATTATTCACTTTTTTAGAGCTTTTCTTTTGGCTGCGGGTTTTGTAGATGTAATCTGTGAGTTGTAGCGTTGACAGCACGTTTTATTGGCTACGTTCCGAGATACAATAATATCGATTTGAGCGTGCTCACACCCGTTCCGAATTGGCGTGAGCGCGATAACGATGTCCCGTGAATCGTCATAGATGACGTCATGACATGCGCCATCTTGCGATAACGCCGACCATGCATACTACTAATATCACCGTGAGCGCTGTCAAAAATGACAGTTGTGCTGTTTTGTTTTGAATCATATCATAACTATAACTAACTTAGGTATAGTGCTTCTGGCTAGAGTCGCCACCTAACCAAATAAGAAGACGAAATTTGTGGTGTACACAAGTTTTACATGGTGTAAATTGGTTTTAACATTGAGTGAGCACTGTTAGCGCGTTCACGAGCGTTCCGTATTGTTAACAAAAATGACAGTTCTTAGCTGCCATAATCGTGATATCTATCTCGGAACGCAAATTATTGATGTGAGCGCTCACAGCGCTATTTTTCTTATTCGGAATGTGGCCATTGTTGACATGATAGAATCACTAGAATTGACAGATGACATTTCGTTCGCCGTTCCGCGAAAGGTGTCGTGCTACAGGAGGATTGGTCATTTGAAACTTCTCAATTTTATTTCACACAGTTCACACTTTCAAATTATTATGTAGTGAGTATATAACTAAAGTTTCTACGCTCAACTCCATCACGGTAGGTTTCGATTAAATCTTGAAGGTGACGTAGGCAAAGTTTGAGTCATAATTTTGTAATACAACTAAAAGTGGATGTGAGCGTGTATTTCGTAGGTACTGTAATCGCGTAAACCTTCTCTATTATTTATCCAATTGCACCGTCAGATATTTTACTATATCAATCAGTTCAACAAAGAGTTCATTATAAAGTTACATTGAAAAGTTATGTGCACTTCAAAAATGCGTAAACAAAATATAAACAGTAGGTACTATTTTGCAAAAGAACCTGAATTACTTCAAAAATGCGTTAACAAAATATAAATAGTAGGTACTATTTTGCAAAAGAACCTGAATTTGCTGAAGCAATTTTATTGTTTTAGTTATTATGTGTAGTATTTTTTATGAAATTGGGTGCAACACAGTTTTCCCTTCCACATTTTACCATCTTCCTTCAGAGCAAGACTGTTAAGGCATTTTCTGGGCATGCTCGTTCCATCGTAGACCTCATCCATTACTTTCCATCAGGTTTGATCGTCATGAGCAGGCAGTCAACAAAAATAAAAAAGCTGTCCAAAATCTATTATCTTGACCACTTGGAATCTTACTGGAATAGTGGTTTTCACAGAAGTCTAATGGAATATTGTCAGCGCGACATTTCAAATTTCAAACCATCCCGACATTTCAAAGCAAATCACCGCATATATATGTTTAAATACAGTTAAAGTTCCATTTAAAAAAAAAATGCTATTTCGGTTATTGTGCTGCCCTCCTAGTATGGTTCTCTGGATATATATCACTTCTAAATCACAGTAATCTTCATCATTACAATAATGTTGCTGTTAGGCTGTTGCTGTCAGAGGTAAAATAACTATGAACAGACTGCACTCTCCTTCACTCAGCACTGACAGCCCAGTGATTGAACATAACGGACTTATGAGAGTGCATGACAGCGAACATTGTGTGGGTGTTGTCTTGATAACGGGTTCTGCGAAAAGTGCCAAACACTTCAATTGATAAAGTAGCACTTACAATAAAACAATATTTTATTTATTTAGGTCTTATTTGTTTAGAATAACTGAACATTGAACAAAATCTCATAGTTGATTGGTGTTGCTAATTTGAGTGGTGATAGTAAATTGAGACTGACTATGTCGCTGGAACCGTTGAATGATTGTGTTTCAACCCATCTTGGGACTGTGAGTAATCATAGCCATCACAAACATATTTATAAAGTATAATGATGTTAGTACTGTTCCTATAATACCATTAGAGGTTTCCTCATCTCATGTTATAATTTCACAAACCCTTTTGAATTTGTCACTGAGAGGATTGTAGCCACTTCATAGAAGAAGGGATATAGAACATGACTATCAATTATTATGTCTGCGCCATATCATCTTTGTATGCATTACACTATTTATAAACATGAAATGAATGAGAAAACAAACAACCATTCATGCCTGTTTTTTTACCCGTTGTTCACTGTGGCTCAATTTAAGCATGTTTTAAAAATAAATTCTTTTATTTCCAGAAAAACTCAACAAAACTTTCAGAAAAGTGTGATGAGTCTGAAATGATGGCATCTCAAAAATCTGGGATACCAATGAATCAACCGAAAGATGCAATAATACGTATAGATTTGCCAAGTACCAGTAAAAATGTCCTACGGACTGAGCAAACAGAAATTAATATACTATGCTTTAACATAACTCCATACAGCGAATTAACACAGTTTATGTGCTGTTCGGTCTTCGTATTTATATTTTATTTAGCCTATGGCTATTTTCTAGAATTAATATTTTCTAAGTCTGATGTGAAACCTGTGAGTTTGTACATAACGTTAGTTCAATTTTTAATGACGATGGCATTGAGTTACCTCGAGTCCCTGATAAGGAATCCTATAAAAAGGAAGTGAGTATAGTTTACTATTTTGTAGTAAGAATTTTTATAGCACTGTTATGATTTTTCTGAGTGAATGTTCAAAATGCTGGAGAAAAACCTACATTTAGTTGAAAACAATCTGATTTATGTTGTATTTCAGTCAAGTAAAATACACAACTAGCTACACAGGGTCAAATTAAATGAGCTAGCGAAACTCCGTAGAAGTAATGGTATCAATATCTAAACATGATTAATTTTTTTTTTAATGGGGTCGACGACATCTGGTTGTTTTGTTGAAGTATAAGCTGACAAATCAGTTTTTTTTTTGTTTTATCGTGTTTAGATATCAGTCAAAATCAAATAAAACTGGTATTTCAAGTACACTGCAGTGAACCCCAAAAAAAAATCATATTATTATTTTTAACCGACGTCAAAAAGAAGGAGGTTATCAATTCGACATGTTTATATCGTTTTTTTTTTAAGTGTGTTCTGGCATAATTTCGTCACATATAGACGGATTTGCAAAATTATAATTTTTTTTAGAAAGGGGTTTATCCCGAAATGGTCCCATATAAATTTCGTATAGATCTGATGATGAGTTTCGGAGACAGGCAATGGAACTCTTAAAAAAATTACAGCAATTCTACCGGGATTGCTGCTATCGCATAAATATGCATTGTTTTGACCTCAACGATGATGAAATTTCGAATTGGTGTGTACTATAATTAAAAACTGAATAATAAAAAACTAAAAAAAAAAACAACCGACTCCTGGAAAAACACTACAACGTGAAAAATAACTTAAATTTCGGAAGGCGGTGACAAAAAATTAAAATACATATCCAAAGTCACCGACTTCCGAAATTAAAGTTATTTTTCACTTTGTAGTGTTTTTCCGGAAATCGGTTGTTTTTGTTGTTTTTTTTTATTTTGTTTCATCATGTTAAATATTGATACCCTCCGTCTGCGTGCTATTGAATTTGAGCCTGGATAGTGACAATGGGGAAGTTTAAAAGAAGAAGACCACAGCAAAAGACAAATAATCATAATTCCATTCACCTTTTCAGAGTACCACTAAGAACATACGCGTTGCTGGCTGCCCTTACACTTGGAACCATGTCACTCTCAAACCTTGCACTAAGCTATCTGAATTACCCGACTCAGCTGATCTTCAAAAGTTGCAAACTAATACCAGTAATGATCGGCAGCATTATTATATTGAGCAAGCGGTACGGGTTCCTGGACTATGTGGCCGCTGTTGTCATGTGCATCGGGCTGACGATGTTCACTCTGGGTAAGCATTTTATCAGGTTTTTATAAGTCAACAATATCAGCAGAAAAAAGCTAATGCTTTTTGATGCATAGATACCCAGCATCCAAAAAATCTGTGCTTCTTGGCTCTTATTCCTTTCGTTACCGCTTTGATGGATATCGGCCTTAAAGTTATCGCCAGTTCAAAGCCTTATTCTATAGTTATCTATACTACTTAATTATAAAGCTGAAGAGCATGTTTGTTTGTTTGCTTGCACGCGCTAATCTCAGGAACTACTGGTCCGATTTGAAAACGATTAAAACCAAATTAAATTTTCGTTGTTTTGAATTTACCGCCAAAACGCTTCGTACGATTACTTTTTTAACCGACTTCAAAAAGGAGGAGGTTATCAATTCGTCGGAACCTTTTTTTTTTTTTTTTTTATTTTTTTTTTTATTTTTTTTTATGTATGTTCCCCGATTACTCGAAGATGGCTGGACCGATTTGAATTTTGTTTTTTTTGTTTGAAAGGGTATACTTCCCAGGTGGTCCCATGATCATCAAATCAGGATCTGATGATGGGATCCTGGAGAAATGGAGAGAACTCTTCAAATTTTATAGGCACACAAAGCGATTTAGGTATTTTTTGGAAGAGTACTTTCTCAGAGTAGTTCCATTTCAATTTGGTGAAGATCTGATGAAGAACTTCGGAGATATGCAACGGAACTCCTCAATAAATGATAGTGTAGCAGCAGCGGTGAGGTTTGGTGAAAACCAAGGTGTATGGTAGATTGTGTTGAGGATTTTTCAATAAAAGATGATGCGTTAGGTTTAACGAGTAAATTATGTATTAGCCATTTTGCTTACAACATTCAAGGAGAGGGGTGTGGGAACAATATTTTGAATTAAACCAATCACGGTCGAGAGACAGGTATGACGTCGCGTGTGGTATTGTTTCCTGCCTCAAGATGTCGCTGTTAGTCCTCGATATGCGTTTATTGAGCAAGAGATCACAACATGCCCCCGGCCTTGGAAGCAGTGGCTTTCAATGGTCTTCAGTCACTGCATCAGTGTCGATCATGTCCTGTAGCAGAGGACAAATCTTGGTGAATGCGCGCCTCACCACGCCTGATGACGTCTGTATATCAGCCACCCGGGATATACCATCCTTTCCTGGGATAGTGCGAAGCACGCGTCCCAAATGCCACTTCAAAGGTGGGAGGTTGTTTTCCTTGATAACCACTAAGGAGTTTGGTTTGAGCTTGTCCTTATTCGCCGTCCACTTCGTCCGCACCTGCAACTCGGAGATGTATTCCTTCGCCCACCGGTTCCAGAAGTGTTGACGAAGTTGTTCTACCCTCTGGTATCGCTGAAGTCGACTAGCAGGAACATCGCGTAGGTCATCGCTGGCTGGCGCAATCAGTGGTCGACCAATAAGGAAGTGACCGGGAGTGAGAGGGGAAAAGTCGTGAGGATCGGGGGAAAGAGGAGACAGAGGTCGAGAGTTTAGTACGGCTTCTATTTGAGCCAGTACTGTGCTGTACTCTTCGAACGTGAGGTGCGCGTTACCTATTACACGACGAAGATGGTATTTACTGGACTTTACTCCTGCTTCCCACAGACCACCAAAATGCGGAGAATAAGGGGGAATAAAATGAAATTTTATATTTTGACTAGATGCGTACTCTAAAATATCGCTACTACAATTCGCTAAGAATTTAGAAAAATCGTTCATTACACCTACAAAATTACGACCATTGTCAGAGTATATATCTGCAGGCTTACCACGGCGTGAAATAAATCTCTTTAAAGTAGATAAATACGCTTCACTGGAGAGGTCACTGACTAACTCCAGGTGTATAGCACGTGTCACGAAACAAACGAATAGACAAAGTAGCCTTTGATGAGCCTAGCACCCCTACCCTTTCGGTTCAGAATGAGCACTGGCCCAGCGTAATCCACCCCACACTGAACGGATGGAAGACTGGGTGTAACGCGCTCCCTAGGCAAGTTACCCATCATAGGACTGAGCGTCTTACCTCTAATGCGAGTACAGGTAACACAACTATGCACCACCTGGCGCGCTAAATTTCTACCACCAACAGGCCACCATGATTCGCGTAAATTAAATAGTAATGCCTGCGGAGCAGCGTGGAGTAGCTGACTGTGCTCATGACGAAATAATAAAGTGGTAAAATAATGTTTACTATGAACTACAATCGGATGTTTTTTACCGTAAATAAATTCATCAGAATTAACTAAACGACCACCTACGCGCATTAATTTGTGATCATCTAAAAACAAATTCAATTTAGACAAACAACCTTTATTAATAGACTCATTATTAGATAATGCCTTATATTCAACCGGATAGGATTCAATTTGACAGAATCCAGCTAAAGTTTTATCTGCTCGTCTACACTAAGGCCGCCTGTACGCTTATTATTTTTACATCGACTGTTATTAATAAAACGTAACATATAGGCAGCCGCACGTCTCATACGTTTAAATTGAGAGAACCGATGGAAGGGAAACAAAGATAATTCACAACAATCCTGAGCTAAAACGGCAGTGACGCATGACTTAATCTCAGGTAACTCACGATGTTTGAACGAATCCGAACTTCTGTGATCGTCTATTGAAAAACTAGGATCACGAAGAAATCCAGGACCCTCCCACCACAAGGTGGACAAAGAAAGTTCTTCCAATCGAGCACCGCGTGACGCCAGATCGGCGGGATTATCCCCACTCCGTACGTGGCGCCACGGGGCGTCTAGTGTGAGGTCATGAATTTCCGCTATCCTATTTTGAACGAATGTCTTAAGTTGGTTAGGCCGCATGTGCAGCCAGCCTAAGACAATCGTAGAATCAGTCCAAAAAACTACACTATTAAATTTACAACGTAATGAGTTACGTACTCTGTCATACAGACGAGCACCTAATAAAGCTCCACAAAGTTCGAGACGTGGGATACTAATAGGTTTTAGAGGCGCGACCTTTGTTTTTGAAAACAATAATCTAACAGATACTGTTAAATCATTGTTTACTGTGCGAACATAAATACACGCGCCGTACGCCGTCTGTGATGCGTCGCTAAAAATGTGTAACTGAATATACATAGGCTGTGTACCTATAGCGTGGCGAGGTATGCGAATAGTGTTTAGCGCTTGCAATGAGACAACAAACCGGTTCCACACGTGCGCCGTGTCATCAGGAACGTTATCGTCCCAACCTATTTTTAATAGCCATAATTGTTGTAAAAGAACGTTTGATAAAATAGATCTCTTCGTAATAGGCTTGTTATTTTCCATATTAACACAAGAATTAAAATAAAAGTTGTCGCTTGCGTTATGCCAGCCGATTCCTAAGGTTTTAGAACTTACATTTTCATCTAAACTTAAAGGTTTAAACTGACTAGATGACTGACGGTCATCATCGTGTTTGCGAATTAAATATCCACTTCCTAAGTGGAAAACAACCTGACTGCAGCGTTTTCTGAGTTTTGTCGCATAGATCTAATAATTTAATTTTATCGTCTAAGCCCGTAATGTAGTCGTCGACATAAAAATCCTCTTTTATAGCTCGTGCAACATCAGGATCAGGAGTTTCGGAAGCTAATTGTTTTAAGCACCTAACACTTAGAAACGGCGCGGAGGCGGTTCCATACGTAACTGTGTTTAGTTTAAATATACCTAACGGCTTTGAGGGATGGTCACGCCACAGAATCATCTGCAAGCTGCGCTGGCCCTCATCTACTAGGCATTGCCGGTACATCTTCTCCACGTCGGCGCACACAACGTACTTGTGCTGCCGAAAGCGGAGAAGAATGGCAATAAGATCACCCTGTATAGGAGGACCAACTAGCTGCAAATCATTTAGTGACTTACCAGAGCTCGTTGGTGCGCTTGCGTCAAACACCACGCGCAACTTGGTGGTGGTGCTGAGCTCGCGGAACACGCCATGATGTGGCATGAAATAACACGGGGATTCATAGGAATCTACCTGTGTCATATGGCCTAAACTCAGATACTCCTGCAAAAAATTGGAATAAAGAATTTTATATTCAGGCGAACGCTGCAGACGTTTTTCTAGCGCAAGAAATCGACGTTCTGCTTGTGTATAAGAATCCCCCAAGGTATCAGGTGACTGATGGAGTGGAATGTGCACGCAGAATCTCCCCTTGCTATTGCGAGTTGTAGTGCGAACAAAGTGATCTTCGCATGCACGTTCTTCCTCAGTCTGTGCGTCTCTGACCTTGGACGGTTCCTCAATCTCCCAGAACAATCGAAGTTGCGTATCTAGGGAATTAATAATATTGCAATGAATTGGCGCATTTTTGCGCGTATAATTAACGATAGGTCCGGAAATAATCCAGCCTAGTTTGGTATTCTGTAGAAACGGACCACTAGACAAACGAATCTTACCGTCTTCTAACAGATCCCAAAACCTATCTGCGCCCATTAAAATATCAATATTTTTGTAGTCTAGAAACTCCGGATCGGCTAACCGTATGTTGTCTGGAATACAGACTTGCGCGCTTAATTTACACACGGCAGGCATCGAAGCCGTTATCCTAGACAGCAGATAACAATTAATGCGCATAGTAAATGAATTATCGACGCAGGATTTGATAACGATATTACAAGCTTGCGAACAATGTACTACCGAATCACCCACGCCTCGAACTTCGTTTGTGGACTGTATTAACGGTGAATTTAATAATTGACATAATGATTTAGAAACGAAACAGCGCTGGCTTCCATTATCTAGGAGTGCCCGCGCTTTATGATATCTACCGTGTACATCTGCTACTTCAACGAGAGCTGTTGACAATAACACGGACTGCACACCTATAGACTTACTCGATTGCGTTTGCATGTGTGCCTTGTTGACTTGAATAGGGACTGCGGTGTCCGAGGCGGCTGGTACGGCCGCGGGGAGGTGCGCAGGCGCTTCACTCGGATTAGCACTCGGCGCCTCAGTGTTCGTTGTGGAATGCAAAGCAACAGAACTATTAGCCTTATCATTGTGCAATAATGAGTTGTGTTTTTGATTGCAGTGTCTACAAGGCCCAAACCTACAATCACTTACCGAGTGTCTCGAATGTAAACAATTCTCACATAAGTTGTGCTCGCGTACAAGTTTAAGCTTTGTGTCTAAGTCGCTTTCGATAAACTTTTTACACGTGTACAGTGGATGATTCGCGTTGCATTTTGCGCATGTTAACTTACCGCGTTGTTTCCTTGATTTACTCGGCGCGCTGGAAACATTGCAGTGTGACATATTGTGACATTTTGAGTGTTGTTTTTTGCTGTCAGTGCTTTGAGCTTCTTTGCTATGTGAACGATGCAATGCCTCCAGCATGTCTGCTTTGTTGCGCAAAAAGTTAGTTAAAACATCCACCGATAAACGTTTGGAATTGTTCTCGTTAGGGTTTGGGAACAATGTGCACTTGTGAGACCCCCATTCTCTTTCAGTTATTTTATCTAACTTCGACACCATTATATTAATAATTAAACTATCCCAGTAGTCTGTAGGCTCACCTAGGATCTTAAGAGAGCGTAAATTTTTCAAAATAGTGTCTATTAATTTTCTAATCGAAGAAGGCGACTCTTTAGTTATTGCAGTTATGTTTAACAACGCTTTGATATGGTGATCAACTAAAAGTCCGCAATTATTATAACGGTTGAGCAACAAGTCCCAGGCTACCTGGTAATTATCAGAAGAAAATTGTATGGAATGTATCACTAGTTCTGCGCTGTCTTTAAGAGACGATTTGAGATAGTGAAACTTTTCAATATTGGAAATATCTTTAGAATTATGAACGAGTGAGGTGAAAGTGTCTCTGAATTCTAGCCAGTGCTCATAGCAACCATCAAATGTAGGCATGGAAATAGTGGGTAACTTCACAGAATGTATTTGATTGTTATTACGACTATGACATGACTTGGTACAGTCAGCAACCTCATCAGTGTTCAGCATAAATTCAGCAAGTGATATTAAATTGTAGTAACTATCTTCAAAGTATTCTCTTTGATTTAATTGTTCGCCTAATTCACTATCAGAAACTCGTTCTTCTATTTTAGTTTGAATGTCGTTAAATTCAGAAAATAAAGTAGTACATCCTTGAATCCTTAACTTTAAATCAATGCGTTTTTGATTAGGAAAGTCATGATCACAATCTTTTAAAGACTCTAAATAATTGTTGAATTTGGTAAGCCTGCCCTTAATAATACCACGCTTCCTAACTAAATCACGAACTAACTCACTACTCTCTACACTTAGCAAATTAGGAGATTTGTCACGGGATTTAGCAGAGTCAATAGGCATTTTGGTGGTCAGTGAAAAGAGGAGTACTCACGGTTTGATAATCGTCAGATCAATCACACACGGCACTGATGCTAGCAACGTCACCAGGCTGGTAATTGACTGGAAATCCGATATTCCGAGACTACAATGCGGCAATTTCACTGAAATAAGAGCACAGACACACTATAGCACCAAATAGAACTCAGGAGATGATGGAAAGGTATATGGATTGGCCCCACCGATTGCGTATTATCTCCGATGAAACCTTTTGCGTTTTCTTCTCTATCCGCCACGTGCAAGGGTTCTCCGTCCAAAGGTCGCTCGGCGATCTTGAAGGTCAATATCCCAATGTTCGGTTCGAAGGTCCAAAATGTAGCAGCAGCGGTGAGGTTTGGTGAAAACCAAGGTGTATGGTAGATTGTGTTGAGGATTTTTCAATAAAAGATGATGCGTTAGGTTTAACGAGTAAATTATGTATTAGCCATTTTGCTTACAACATTCAAGGAGAGGGGTGTGGGAACAATATTTTGAATTAAACCAATCACGGTCGAGAGACAGGTATGACGTCGCGTGTGGTATTGTTTCCTGCCTCAAGATGTCGCTGTTAGTCCTCGATATGCGTTTATTGAGCAAGAGATCACAACAGATAGCAAATGGACTGGGATTGCTGAAATCTCATCTCTGTCTATTGCTTACACCAGTTCATAACATAACATCACGCCAGTATGCTGTGAAGGTGTAAGCACATGTGAACCACTAAAAAGTGAAAAATAAAAACTTTTTCCAAAAAAAAAACAACCGACTTCCAAAAAAACACTACAAAGTGAAAAATAACTTTAATTTCGGAAGGCGGTGACAAAAAATTCAAATACAGCTCCAAAGACACCGACTTCCGAAATTAAAGTTATTTTTCACTTTGTAGTGTTTTTTTGGAAGTCGGTTGTTTTTTTTTTGGAAAAAGTTTTTATCACGTGACCACACGTGACGTCAGCTTTGTGTAAACTAAAGTAGTTGTAAGCAAGTGAATGTCGAGTTTATAATTAACAAGATTTTTAATGGATAGAAAGTGGTCTTACTGGTGTGCTATGCCTCTGTACACAAATATTTCTAAACGTGTGGTCACGTGATAAAAAAGTAATCGTAAGAAGCGTTATGGCAGTAAATTCAAAACAACGAAAATTTCATTTGATTTTAATCGTTTTTCATTGAGAAAATGGATATAAATCAGTTTATTTTTATTTTTCTGTTATATTTTGTCCCAATCTTAAAATAAAATAGTTTTTGAAAAACTGGAAAATTATGTTTGTTATGTGTATACCAAACTCTGCTCACTCCTTCATAGAGCATAGACAACCATTATGTTACATAGTTTTATGTTATATGTTCCAGCGGACTCAAGTACCTCGCCAAAGTTCAACTTCCTAGGCATAGTCGTGATATCGCTAGCGTTACTTTGCGACGCCATCATTGGCAACGTTCAAGAGAAAGCGATGAAGCAGCACAATGCCTCGAACAACGAGGTGGTCTACTATTCGTATGCCATCGGGTGCATATACCTGGGTGTGATTACTGGGTTCAGTGGTGTCATGACTGAAGGCTTCAATTATTGTTTGGAGGTGAGTTTGTTAAAGCGTCAAATAAAATTACCTAGCTATATCCCGCAGACGTCATCGGTATAGATATCTAAAACAAAAGAAAACACAAAGCGATTTAGGTATTTTTTGGAAGAATACTTTCTCGTAGTGGTCTCATTTCAATTTGGTGAAGATTTGATGAAGAACTTTGGAGATAGGCAACGGAACTCCTCAATAAATGATAGCAAATGGACTGGGTTTGCTGAAATCTCATCTCTGTCTATTGCTTACACCAGTTCATAACATAACATCACGCCGGTATGCTGTGAAGGGGTAAGCACATGTGCACCACTAAAAAGTGAAAAATAAAAACTTTTTCCAAAAAAAAAAACAACCGACTTCCAAAAAAACACTACAAAGTGAAAAATAACTTTAATTTCGGAAGGCGGTGACAAAAATTCAAATACAGCTCCAAAGACACCGACTTCCGAAATTAAAGTTATTTTTCACTTTGTAGTGTTTTTTTGGAAGTCGGTTGTTTTTTTTTTGGAAAAAGTTTTTATATTAACACGACTACCAGAGGTCGTTGACCCAAAAAAAAACATCAAGTCTATCTTATTTTTTTGAATCATAGTTCTCTAGCAATCTTAGAACACTCTCAGTTAAGTCACCTTACGAAGAAAATAAAATCGGTTCAGCCGTTCTGGGAGACTTACGATGGCACAGACAGACACACAGATAACACCATTCTGTTTCCATCGGGGTTTAAAAATAGACACGCTTATTTAAATTAATCTGGTACTTACTTATATTTTTTATCGACTAGAATATTGCACATCATCATTCTCTGTCCCCACTGTTGGAAAAGTGCAGAGACAAATCACACTTAGGGGGCGTCCATTAATTACGTGAGGCAATTTTGTAAATTTTTCGCCCTCCCTCTGGTAAGATGCCGTGACCTCAAAATCTCACGTTAGGTATTTCAAAATGCGTATTTTTAGTGATAAACGTTAATCTGTGCTTATTTGCGTTGAGTTGCCGGCCGGTTGCGGTTTACCCATCAAGGAGCCACTCTGCTACTTTAAGGCGTAACCGCGATAAATATTATTTTGTAGGATTTAGCTATATTGGCGGCGAAACTTGTTTTACTTCATTTAACCTGGTTTTCTCGCAATTTCACATTGTGGTGAGAATCGACTCGACTAAACGCCTCACGTAATTAATGGACGTCCCTTTCACAACTTGCTATTTCAAAGTTACTGTATTACCTTACTTTGAAATCGTGCGTAGTTTGAATCACGACCCATTGGTAAAAATTGCAATAACAAAGTAGGTATCTGAATAGTAACGTTTTTAAACTTTTCTTTATAACCTAAAGGTTAATTTCTGCCAAAAAGTATTAATATTGCGTCTCTAAGTTGAACTAAAGACTTAACTTTCTCGGACTACTGGATGTTTATTTATTTCCAACTTTATTTCAAACACTGTAAGGTTGAAATGGATTTGCTAGCTCACACTGCGCTATGCTGCGCATCGCCAGTTTTGCGCCGGCCCCAGAGTACCGACCAAATACTTGAACAGTGCAATGTTTTGCCCCTGGAGTGAGTTTAAACATTATCTAACACCCAGTTGCACTCAGACAAACAAATGGATCATTTATAACGCTAATGGTTTAATTAATTTAACTTGTAAGGCGCTAATGGTGCTTGCTTTGTGCAACAAAAACTTTGAAAGATGGCCTCGTTTGACGCTTCATTACTTAAAAATTTGCTGTTGCCCGCGGCTTCGTTCGCGTGGTGGTTAAAAATTATCCCACGGGAACGTACCTACTACTTACCGGGATGAAAACTATCCTATGTATTAATCCAGGTTATAAACTATCTGTGTGCCAAATTTCATCCAAATGCGTTCAGCCGTTTTTGCGTGATTGAAAGACAAACATCCAAACATCTTCACAAACTTTCACATTTATAATATTACTAGCTTCCGCCCGCGGCTTCGCCCGCGTGGAAGTCGGATGTTATCCCGCGGGAACGTACTACCGGGATAAAAAGTATCCTATGTGTTAATCTAGGTTATAATCTATATGTGTGCCAGATTTCATCCGTTTATAATCTATACATATAATAAAATTGTAACAGGCCGGTTTCTGTACATTAAAGATATTGAAGAAAAAATAGTATGGGGGGTCTTTATTAGAGCAACAGAAGCCAAAACAACGGTTTTTAGAATTTTTGTCTGTCTGTATGTTTGTTACCGCATCACGCAAAAACCACGGCATGGAATTGAATGCAGTTTTCAATGATGTATTCCAAGAGGTCTAACTTAAAAAATAGGCTATATATTATTTAAAAAAAAAAATTATCTACTTGATTCTAAAGTCCACGCGTATGAAGTCGCGGGCAAAAGCTAGTATTATATAAGTAAGGATATAGTAGGATTAAAGAACCATCAAAAACGAGTCCGCAAATAAATATTTGTACTTCAAGAATAGGTAATGGGTAATACGGGCTGGTGTCCGCAACTCCACGTCAATGCCCGTATTTTGCGTACGGGTGGGAGAATCGATTATTCGATCCACCCCAGCTCCCCAAGCAAGGCCAGTACTGACGGTGTTACTGACGATTTCACGGAGGGTATCTGGCTTACAGAAGTACTTTGCCCTGTATGTGGCGACCACCAGTTAGTTTAGAAGCACATGAGCTGCTGTCTTGTCGTCCTTCGTGCAGACCAAAAATCACCAGTATCACAGATCAGGCAGTCGCACACAATTGCATCATCATCATAAACGTATCAGCCGAAAGACGTCCACTGCTGGACATAAGCCTCCCCCAAAAGAGGGGATTGGCTATAATCGCAATGCTTGGCAGACGGATTGGTGATCGCAGTATGGTGGTCAAATGCATAGAGAACGCTGCTGCCCATTCTTTAGTAAGTCCCTTAGTCGGCTTCTACGGCACCCACGGGAAGAGATGGGATGGTGTTATTCTTTTACGTCCGGCACCACACTGCATGAGCAGCCGTGCCGGCCCGGCCGTTCGTGCAGACCCTATACAGAAAGCTGTGCCCACTCCTAAGACATAGCGGTGTTTTTAAAATGTCCCTTGTCCAGTTATAGCTGCTGTAAATGTACGAGCTGTTATTTAGTTAGTCGGAGAACCTGTTTTGTGAGGCGGCCATCAATTTTATGGAGTCCTTCCTTGGCCTGCCTGCACTCACCCTATACCACATACTTCAAGACAGTTCAATTATATACCTGCAACAAAATTGTCTTTTATTTCCAGAATCCTGCCTTAATATATTCAAAGATCTTCTTTCTAAGCCTGAGCGGATACATGGGTTTACAAGCAGTGCTCACCCTAGTTCGCATCTGTGGCGCCACCGTCGCAGTCACAGTAACTACGTTTAGGAAAGCGCTGTCCATCATCATATCGTTCCTGATATTCAACAAACCTTTTGTTTTCCAGTAAGTACTGTTTTATAGTAAACTAGCGACCCGCCCCTGCTTTGCACGGTTTTACGTCTTTACAAAACATGAAGATTATTTTTTTACGTCTAAGTTAAATGTAAATGTATTTATTGTATTACATGCATAAACTTTCCGGAAAAAAATCTAAATACTGGTGAAAGCCGCATCATAATCGGATGCATAGTTTAGAAGAACAACGCGGTCAGACAGATTGACCGTCCTCTAGCTTTAATCAAGCGGTAATCCCGTTCAAAATACTTCTACGTTCTGCTCGTTCTTCATCTAATACTATCGCTTCTGTACTGATAGGCATATACTTAAACAGAAGTAAAAAAAAAATGCATTATTTTGAACGCATCATATAAAGACCGGCCATGTTTCTGAAGAATTGCCAAGCTTAAGTGGCAGTGGGCAGGGCACATTGCTCGCAGAACAGATGGCCAATGGGGCCGAAAGGTTCTGGAGTGGCGACCACGTACCGGAAGACGTAGAGTGGGAAGGCCTCCCACAAGGTGGACCGACGCCCTTGTGAAGGCCTTCGGAATCCGTTGGATGTGGGAATAACAAGACCGGTCGAAGTGGAGGAGCCTGGGGGAGGCCTATGTCCAGCAGTGGACGTCTTTCGGCTGAAATGGTGATGATGATGATGATGATGTTTCTGAAGACTGCAGCACTCGATATCTATTAAAGTATCGGATGGTTCCCTGACCATTACTAAGTCTTTGTAGAACTGCATAGTCGCAAATTTTTTAAGAAAACCTTTGCCCAGAAGTCCTAATCAGCCTATAATTTCCCCACTGCTGGGACACAGGCCTCCTCTCTGTGAGAAAGAGTGGGCCATCGACCACGCGGGCCCAGTGCGGGTTGCCCAGAAGTAACAGAGCCTAAACTCGACACAATAATTAGCAAGAAATATTCATATTTTCATCTTTTTCTTTCAGATACGTATGGTCAGGTATGCTGGTCGTGCTAGCTATATATTTGAACCATTACAGCAAGAAGCATCCGAACTACGTACCGATAGGAGTACTGACTTGTTGGCATTACATGCAGAGCTATTACCAGTCGGAGTACCGATATCTCAGGCTTAAGAGCAAGATGCATGCTGATACTGTTTAATAGTATAATTTTTAGTAATCGTTAATTTAATTAATTACCTTTATAAGTATTTATGCATCGTGGTGAATGTGGAATATCCTGGGAAGTTTTATGCCCTAGATATGGCACTTTGAAACATATTTAACTTTCTACGATTGAGCGGAATGTGATATTTTGCCACACGTACGAGTAATTTCGCTGGTTTTACACTCGTCTGCAGCGTTGCCAAGGCAACGATGCGTTTTTAACAGATTCAATTATTCTAGATTTCGGGACTAGCGTAAATCATATTAAGGGCGGATTTATCAATAGTCAGATAACGTTTCATCTGACGAATAAATATTGCACTTTGACAGCTTTTGTAAAGAAAATATGCCAAACGGTCATCATATTTATTTTTCAGATACTAATTCTATCTGACTGTTAAAAATTCAATCCTAAGACAAAAGTTCCTGCAAGAGAGTACTTCGGAGTAGTTGCGCAACACTCTAATACAGTACTCAGACTGGCTTTCGTTTTGACAGTTCAACAACATTCATTGCGTTATTTACGTTGTTGAGCAGACAAATTTTTCGAACATAATGAAGCAATGGATTAGCAATAACCTTCAAAATGTGTCAGATTCGGATTGAAAATGTGTTACCTAATTAGGACGCTGGTTCTTTGTTGCTAAGCGCACAATGAGTTCAGTAAGTTTGGACGAGCGGATAAGGGAAAGAGAAAGAGCAACAAAATTAAGTGGTGTCCGTTTCAATGGCGCGGCCACGTTCAAACCCTTGGTAACTTTTTAACCATAACTTTGACAAATTTATGATTTTGGGAATCAACTTTTACAAATATGTATTTACAAAATCTTGGTAGTTTTTTTATATATATCTGGCCGCGCCATTGAAACGGACACAAGTTGACTGCCTTATACAAGGTTTAACATAAAAAGCGCAAGTCCTTAAAGTAGTTTTTCCATAATTGACTACTGAATCGATTTCAGTGACTTTTTATATGTTAAAAAAAACATATTTTGCCATACTAACTGCAGGTTGAGCCAAAGAAAATTTAATCCTATTTTAAGGCAATAAGACTCAAGATTAAATGCATAACGTAATGCTAGGATCGACACGTATTTCTTAATAATTACAGCTAGCTTTACAAAATATAAGTTTGGAACATGCTTTTAACTCAATACTCTAATTACGGTGTATGATAGATATGGGTAGCTCGTGAGCGAGTGATAGAAAAGAGCTAGCTTTTTTTGATGGACGTCGCTCTCGCTCACTCACTCGCTCGCTAAATAGCTCACTAACTCAGTTAGCTCACTCAGACTCACTAGCTCAGTACTTCAGCGAGACACCGAGGACCGACCGAATTCACCGGCCGAACGCCTCATTCGGCTCCCTTCGGAATACTTCAGATCACATCATTCGTTCTTCCAACAATAGCTCTCCGGCACAAATACGTCATTGTAAACTATCATATGACATAAATCGCTGTAAATTTATCTTTATGGTTATTGACTTTAGGTAGAAAATGCTTTGGCTCATTATAAAATGGAACTGCAATGTTTAACAAACTAAAAATAAGCTAACAGTCGGCGTCTCAGTCACTGAGCTATAGAAGAGCTAGTGAGTAACAACAAAGAGTATAAACTACCAAAGAGCTATTATTCACTATTGAGCGAGCCGAGCCGTCTCCTTCGACGCGCGTGCGGCGTGATTCAAATGAGCTAACGGTCTGCGTCTGAGTCACTGAGCTATAGAAGAGCTAATGAGCTAGCGGAGTGATATAGCTATTTACAGTGAAAGCTAATCGCTCTTTTCTTTTCAGTGAATTATTTCACCCATGTCTAGTGTATGAGGTCTTGCGATAATTATGTTACACGTTGTATAGAGTTGAAATAGTGAAATTCCACATCAGACATTTATTGTATAATAATATAGAAGCGATTACTATTCCGTAAAGGCTCATTTACATGAGAAAAGTTTCGTCCCCTTTTCGTAGGCGAAGCTCGTCTACGGACTTAAAGACTAGAAAACATTATCCCTCTTATTTATAAACGTTGCTTAAGAGGGCTATACAAATTGAAGTATTTAGTTTTAGGTAAATTTAACGGCGCGTGGTAGCTGATCGTGCGTACGTGTATAGTGAAGTATGCTACTCAGATATGCTAACCATTATGATTCGGACGCCCAGGAACAAACCGGCGCGGACTTATAGCTAAAGCCCGCGCGTCCCGAGATATATTACTGAGTCATAGCGTTGCATTCAAAAATGGTTTAAAAATACTATTTTACTTTTAAATATACTGTTTCTTTTTTTCAAGCAAGTTGACTTAGTAAGCTTAGTTATTAAATACTTTTGTTTGAATTTCGATTAAACATACATAGATAAAAAATATGATTTCAGACGAAAAATTATCATTAATTCTGTTTTACGGAATTATTTTTGGGTTATTATTGTATGAAACATAAAAAATTGATTTGAGCATTCCAAATAACAAGCTACAGTCCTACAACAGTCATTTTTATAAATTACTAAACTTTTATATGTTCCATGTAACAGAGCATCAAAAGATGCCCGAAAGTAACATTTTTTGAAACATCCTTTACCGAGACAAGGTTTTTACTGACTTATGTAAACAAATTGAAAAATTTGTTTAGAGCGCTCCCTAGACAAACAATGAAATTTTCCCGGACATATTTTTATTTTTTGCCTATATCTAACCCATAATCAATCATCAAATCTCGAGTCAAACGCTCAAATTCAAGAAAAAATGTGAAAGCGCCTTTAAAGTTTAGAGATGTTTAAACGTCAAAAATGTACGTTTAAACATCTCTATACTTTAAGCAACGTTCCACCACCACTAAAAATGTATAGTTAGTCAGTCGCTAATTATTACCTAACTTTAAGCAACGTTTATAAACAAGGGCTAAATACCTACGTGTTTGTTGTTAACACGGACGCATCCAATAACAATTTTCTTTTATCTTTTGATAAAGCGCCTATTCGGACCGAGAAAGTCTACTCGTGTAAATGAGCCATTACACCTATTTATTAAGTTGAACATTACTGACAAAGTCGTAGTGTTTTATTATTTTAATAGTAAATATTTGAATAATAGCATTTATTTGAAGAAATTGTGATTTAAATTATACATCATATCATTATTTTCTATTTATCTGTTATAGATGTTTATTGTATAGTTGTAAGTTATTTAATAATTTTAAGTAAGTAGGTACCTAAAAGGAAACAGAAAAAAAAGTAGGTACTATCGAGGAGACTTATATCTGACTAATTTGAAAACAAAATCCCGTGCACACAATGACCACATCTGTTAGCAAGCGTAAAGGTAATGACAAACTGAGCCCACGTATGCAACGCATTATGACATCTACACTCTTGAATTTGTATGAAAACAGTTGACTCAGTAACATACTTTTATCATACGCAACGCTGTCACACGCGTCCCACGCAACGTTAGGTCTGTCGATCCAGATCGGCGTAGAAAGGGTAAGGGGATGTCATACGCTATCCACGCGTAAGACCAATGTGTTTCTAGAACTTACGTTCGCAGCGCATCAGTCACGAATAGACGTTGGGAAGGGTTCGATTCGAAAATGGGAGACGAGCAACTTATTGATTTGGTTACGAGATATGAAGCTGTGTATAATATTAAATGCATTGAGTATCGTGATGCTACATTACAATAAAAAAAATATTCATTTAAAAATAACAAACATAGTAAGTCGTCCTCAAATTTCCTCTCAGAATTTGAAAACATTGTACACTAGAGCACCTGAAGAAATTACATCTGAGTCTGATGTCAATATGCGTTGTGTACGCGGGACAAGAGTGCACACCAACTCTCCCACGTTGCCAGCTTGCCTATTCTATAAAAATCTCACCGTGAAAGCATAAGTGAGGTGAGCTTAAAGTGAAATTATTGACAGCTCATTTCACCTTAGTTTACACGGTAAGATTTTTATAGAATAGCACTACAGCCAGTTCGATTCTGTAAAAATCTCACCGTGAAAACTTGGGTGAAGTGAGTTGGAAGTGAGCTGTCAATCAGGTGAGATGACAGTTCATTTAAAGCTCACTTCACCTAAATAAATCACGTTGAGACATTTAAAGAATATACCAGCAGTTGTCCGTGTGAGAAGCATGCTCGTCCTGAGGGCGAGTGTTTTAGTGTTTTTATGATAGAGGTGATATACCTAAGATTCGAATACCATGCGTACAATCTGTCACCTAATAAATAATAGTTTAAAAAACTAAAAAACACGCTTTAAAAACCAAACTAAAAAAGGAGAAAATAATTTAATTCAATTAAAAAGCGTGGGGTGCTTTTTGAGGTATTTTTATAATCAATTAATGTCAAGCACCCCACGATTTTTAATTGAATTAAATTATTTTCTCCTTTTTTAGTTTGGTTTTTAAAGCGTGTTTTTTAGTTTTTTAAACTATTATTTATTTTCTATTTCTGCTAACTACAAAACGTGTTTTTTTTTCTCATTTTTTTTTTAATTATTAATTTGTCATCGGTCCTCGACAAGTTTACAAAGTTTCAATGAAATCTGACCGTTTAAAGTGGGTCAAAATCGCGCTCAAAGATTCCGTTACATACATACATACATACATACAACCCGAGCTAATATAAAGCGTGTAAAAACTGAACCGTCAAGGAGAAAAAGTCGTGTATTACATTAATTGTGGTGATAATAAATGTGCTCCATCCATATAACCTCTTTTATTCCAACATTTTAATCACAGCGCCAGGGTAACCCGCCAAACTCATTTATTTTTAGGTTTATTGAAATTTACAGGTCAAACACACTATCAGTAGCAATGGTTTCATTGGCAGTTGAACAACAATCATTTCGTTATTTACGTTGTTGAGCAGGCAAATTTCGAACATACGAAGCAATGTCTCCATGCTTTCCATTTTATTTGCCATCGTGGTAAAAGGATTAGACAATCGACAGAAGTAGATTGCCCAGGGTGCGCCGGCCGTAACAGAAGGTTGGAGGGTACGTCGTTTGGGGAGGCTCCTTTCATGCACCCCACTTAATTGTCAACCTACCAACTTTGAGGAGATTGAAGCCAATTTTTCCACAGCTCTCACTGATCTCAGCGACTATTATGCTGATAACGCGTTGAAATCGAATCCTTCTAAAACGCAATCATGATCTTCCACCTCCGTAACAGACAGGCGTGTCATAAACTGAACATCTCATGGCAAAGGGCGCTGTGAGTAATTGGTATTACTAAACCTGAAATACCTCTGCATTACTTTGGACCGGTCACTTACCTACAAAAACAACTGCCAAAATGTTAAAATGATTCAGATTGTTATTTAAATTGTGTTACTTACGTAATTTAAATGAAATTAGCAAATTAATAAACTCGTTTTACTTGACAACTTCGAGCACATGACATAAAAAATGTGTATTGAAGGTGGATTTTGCATTGAAATGCAAAACGAGAGATCTATGTATATATGGAAGATATTAGTATTAAAGATATTAGATATGAAGTCTAATTTGTTACAGACTTGAATAAGAGAAATGGAGAATTTGTCTACTTATAAACTTTGTGGTGGTAAAATTTCGTTTTATATAAATTTGACATTTTAAAATAATATAGTGATTTGCTGACTGCATTTTATGACGAACTCCAATGTACAGGGGCCAGCACATCAAGCTAGCCCAATAGGGTATTGTACTCTACATGAGAAAACATCAAAAATTACATTATCGGGATCGTCATCATCATCATTTCAGCCGAAAGACGTCCACTGCTGGACATAGGCCTCCCCCAAGCTCCGCCACTTCGACCGGTTCTGTGCTTCCCGCATCCAGCGGACTCCTGCGGCCCTCACAAGGTCATCGGTCCACCTTGTGGGAGGCCTTCCAACTTTACGTCTTCCGGTGCGCGGTCGCCACTCCAGAACTTTTCGACCCCATCGGCCATCTGTTCTGCGTGCAATGTGCCCTGCCCACTGCCACTTAAGTTTGGCAATTCTTCGGGCTATGTCGGTTACCTTGGTTCTCCTGCGGATCTCGTCATTCCTGATTCGATCACGCAGGGAAACTCCAAGCATAGCCCTCTCCATTGCCCTTTGGGTGACTTTAAACCTTCTTATGAGGCCCATTGTGAGCGACCACGTTTCGGTTCCATATGTCATCACTGGCAACACACACTGGTCGAAGACTTTCGTCTTGAGACACTGCGGTATGTGGGACGAGAAGATATTGCGAAGCTTCCCGAACGCTGCCCAACCGAGTCGGATTCGACGATTGACCTCTTTCTCGAAGTTGGACCTACCTAACTGGACAGTTTGTCCTAGGTAAACGTACTCGTCCACAACTTCGAGTGCAGCGCCTCCGACCGTCATGAGAGTGGGTGTTACACGGGCATTCAACAGGATCGGGATAGCTTAGGCAAAATGCAGTCGGAAAATGTTAGTTATAGTTCCTGAAACAACTGTTTTTGAACACCATGAAATAGTTGCCGCCATGGTATTTCGTCATACGGCATGTCAACTGAGCAACTTTGTACTTTTATTATTTTCGTAACCAAAGTAATTTTTATTTAAATAAAATTTTGCATTCTGGAACAGCAAACCAACGATAAGTAGAAAAATAACGATTTTTTTAAATTACAAACAATTGTCATACAAAATATCAGCGAATTTGTTTTTAGCAAACTGACGTCATACCTACAGAGCAATATGGCGTCTACTGCGTCCAGCGTTTTCGTCAAATTACGCGCGAAATTTGTGAATGTAAATTTTTCATGTATTTTTAAGGCATTAATCGATTAAATAAAAATGTTGTTTTTTTAGTGGTTTATTAGCACTCTATAATCTAATTAAGACACTTTTCAAAAATTTGTGTAATATCCTATTGTCAAATTTCTTTGATAGTTTTTCAACTTTATCACAAAGGCATAAGGTTCATATTCAATTGGGAAAATTTGACAGTTTGGGATAGCTTGATGAGCTGGCGTCTGTACCTAAATAATAAATTGTGTAAATAAATAAAAATACATTATTTATATCAATGACATTTATTTTCATTGTATGTACAAAATCTTATAAATCTAAACGTTTTCATACAAAAGTGTCCAAATTTAACGTGTTTGAATATTTGGAATGTTATTAAGACACTATTTTCATTGGCTTTATACATGTTCTAGGATGACAAAACGATTAAGTTGTTAAAGCATTTTAATACTTTTAGGCGAAGAAAATAAACGAATTTGAGGTTAAATTTTGTGGTTACTTGGAATTAACAACGGATCGATGATCAGTCGATATTAGAATTCAATTATATTAACAAATAATATTCTTTATTAATACATGCGTCAAAAATTGGAATATTGGTCAAAATAATTAATATTATACAGGTCACAAGGTCTAACTACGCTATAAATTAAATACGCTTCTCTCTACATCTATCATTCGCTCTTAATGTACATTTAACTCTTTGGTATATGGTCCTAAAGCTAGTATTATTTGTCTTTATACAGGTAGGGTAGTTGGCCCCTTTGCAAAGAGTTGTAAGGAATCGTTGAGCACAGTTTTATCACAATGAAGTACTTACTAGAGATAATTTTGATTTAGGGAGCTACATGACAACTTAAATGGTAAATAAATTAACAAAAAAATCTATATACCATTTACATGATATTGCAAAGGAGCCTCGAAGAATTTCATCAGTTCTGTTTGTTTGTCATTTCCAAGGGCAGTTACAATTTGTACGCAAAACAAGTCAAAAATTGGGATAGTGCTTGGATTTTTAGAATGACTTGGAGTTACAAAGTACGAGTGAAGCGAAGGACTCTCGAGATCTTGAACTTACTCCAGGGTCGGGACTTAAGTGATAAAAAATATCACATATCACTTTAGAATATGAAAATATCGTGTTACATTTCGTTTTAAACCTTATTGCTTATGCCGTAGTGAACAATTTAGTTTGTACAAAATGCAAAACAACACTACCAGTGCATACAAGCTACATAAATAATATTGAAAGTGAAATTAGCTCAATACTATAAATACTTAAGTTTATTTTAGTGGACTTAATCGTACATCAGTTTCTGTGTTTTCTCCTTGACTTAGGCTAAGTATTTCGATACCAATTTTGACTCACAAAACAGAAGAAGAAAAGCTGTCGACCAATAAAAAAGAAGCTCACACATTCCTGTATTGTTTTAGTTCAATAATGCTTTGAGTATAAAAATACTAAAAGGTGGTTTTATAAGTGTGTGTGGATACGGTATTGAAACGTTCGTCGTACGTGATCCACACACGAATTATAATTCCAATATTCGCTAAGAGGACCCTACACATTGTCTCTCACGCTGCACATACAAAGTTATTATTTCACTATATCACAGCACTAGTCTTGCACTTCTCTGTACGGTATCTCACTGGTCACTGTGAACGATTCGAAATAGTGGTTTAGGAATTCGAACGTGGGCCGTTTTTCAGGAATGGCATCCCAGCATTGTAGCATCAGTCTATAGATATCGTCGGGGAGGTAATGGCCGACTGGTTTGGGCATTCTGTATCCTCGTTCCACTTGTTCGATGACGTCTTTGCCATGTAAGCCGGGGTACGGTATCTGCCCGTACGTGAAGAGTTCCATTAGCAGAATACCGTACGACCACACGTCACTTTTGATGGAGAATCTTCCATAAATGATAGCTTCTGGCGCTGTCCATTTCACAGGGAAGCGAGAGCCTTGCTTAGGACAATACTCGTTGTCCTCAATCACCCTAGCGAGTCCAAAGTCACATATTTTTGCTACGTTATTTTCACCTATTAACACGTTCCTAGCGGCTAAGTCTCTATGTATCAACATTTTAGATTCTAAGTATTCCATGCCGGACGCGACTTGCGCGGCGACGTACACTAGGTCCTCAAACTGGAGGAACTTGCCCTCTCCGTTTCTGAGGAACTCGAGGAGTGAGCCTTTGGTCATGTACTCCTGGACGATGTAGACGGGCTCCTGTGTTGAACAGACGGCGTATAAAGCCACTAATCGCTTGTGACGGAACTTTTTCATGATGGCCGCCTCTTGCAGGAAGGCTTGTGTCGACATTGTGCCTTCTCTTAGGGTTTTTACTGCGACCTGTAATGGGAAAATGGGCCTTAGTACAGTTGGGTAAGATTGACTTTGTGCTTTTCTATCGAACTGATTTTGTGTATTCAAAAGCCGGGACCTCTGCTCCATTATATTCTTAGCCTTGTTTCAAAATTGATGTTATTTACATTAAAATAAATAACAACTTTATGTGCATGTATATTAAGTTGAGTTCGGAGTGGCTGGTACTATTAAAAAGGTCATCAAAAAGTTTGAAGTACAAACTGAACTTTATGTCTGTGATTAGAGCTTTTTTTTTCAAAGAAACATATTTGTTAAATGTTCGGAAACTAATAACAAACCTAACATAATGCTATTGGTATTGAAAAGACAACATAACCTATTCAATATTTACTGTAAATGATTTACTAAACGAGGAAAATGTATCTATGTTTCCTTGATTTATGAAAAACTTGTAATAGGTATAATCCCTTCTAATATTATAAATGCGAAAGTAACTGTCTGTCTGTTACGCTTTCACGCCTAAACCGCAGAACCGATCGTCACAAAATTTGGCAGAGATATAGCCTACAATATGGAGAATGACATAGGCTACTTTTTTTACCCCATAACCGACATCCACGCGGGCAAAAGCTAGTTTTATATATATATATATTCCTACAAATGTGGGTTTAACAATAATTCCTTGGTGATTTGGTGAAGTGATGACGTCGAATATGTACCTACTGGGATACATCGTTTTACAAAAAACCAGCGGAAGCTTACCAATTTATTCACGTCCATCAATCAATCTACCTAGCTTTAACCGGATACAGCTGAATACGAGTATTTTACATGGAGCGACTGCCTATCTGACCTCCACAACCCAGTTACTGGGTAATACTATACCTAGATATCCTTTAGTAAGGTGAGACTGGTTTTCAGACTTTCGGATTTCTGACTACCCCAACCGACTGTCATAGATCCACGAATGAGCCGGGACCAACGGCTTAACGTGCTTTCCGAGGCACGGAGTGGTCTCGATATGTAAAGATGGTCACCCATCCACGGATCAACTGCGGCATGCGTAGCTTAACGTGATTAATCGGCCCGTGCGGCTATTATTACTTAGCCACAAGCTCTGAATCATCCACGTGTTAAAATAGAATGATCTCTCCTTAATGCTGTCGTGTTTATACAGGGTGTAACAGAAACCCTATTGCTAGCCTTAAGCACTAAAGATAACAGCTGGTATAGACTCACTATACATCGTTTCAGCTCAAAATAAAATACTCTAAGAATTGATACCAAATTTTCGGTTTCAAATCATAACAAACGTGTCACCGCACTTCGTAGGTCAATAACTTTCCACGTTACTTGCCAATATCGCGATATATCTCTTCTGAGTTTTGTGTTTATTTCAATTTGAAAAGTTCGGTTTCTGGTATCAATGTATTAAAAATTCTCATAACTTCCAGACATGTAGAGATAGGATTTTAAAAACCCTGACAATATCGTTTGATATCATCCAAAGAAGCCGTGCCCTTGGTATGTATATACCCTTTCCGTTACACATTGTAGAGATATGTGTGATCATAACGATTAACGTTTTTTATTAGTGCCATTAACACCCAGGATGTTATGTTTCAAAACTGTTTGCCATTTATAACGCAAACAGTTTCGAAAATCGTTTTGCTTATTTTTGAGTTTTTACTCAAACTTCAGTATTCAGTACTTTTCCAGCTGAACTGATTTCGATGAAATTGGGCACACAGGTAAACCGTGTCCTGGTAAGGATATACATAGGATACATTTTATCCCGGTAAGTTCCCGTAGGTTAATGTCAAACTACCACGCGGGTGAAATTGCCGGCAAAAGCTACTTATCAATCTTGTTCTTGTTAACATGTCGATGGCACCTAAATAGAGTCGGCCGCAGGCGCGGTCCGAGGGGTCATGACCCCCCCCAAAGCCGTAAACGGAAAGGATAAAATAGTGGTTTTTCGAAAATATTATAAACTTTCTTATTAGTATGTAGGTAGTTGTCTGTGACCCCCCCAAAGTCTTTGGCTGCGACCGTGCCTGGCGGCCGAAAATTCAGCTACAAGTATGGCGTCATCAGTAGCGTGATATACAGGATAAGTTTTTAACCAGTCCGCAAACTGTAACCATGAATTCAGCATATCATTCTAAACTTCTCAGCGCAGAAGTTTTGCAGAAAACCGGCTGTTTCATACATTTGACCGCGTAGGTATTGCACTTTTCTATAAAACAACTGATTATGTTTTGCATAACCGACAAAAAAAATCTGCTCTGTGGGGTCTAGAATGATATGCTGAATTAAGGTTACAGTTTGCGCACTGGTTAAGAATTTATACTGTATAGGGTATCATCAATAGCGTCATTATTAAGGGTAATAGGGTATCTAGGGACCCGGATGATCTTTCTTAGTTAGTAAAATAATAACGAAAATATCACCTCAATATTATTTCGCCACTTCCCGTAATAAACCTCTCCGAAGTTGCCTTGCCCCAGTTTCCTGATGAGCTGTATCTCGGCACGTGGGATCTCCCATTTATCTCGTAGCTCTGGTCCGAGGTCCCACATCTGAGGCTCGGGCTTCGGACACGGCCGCGCGAGCACGTGGCACAGACCTAGCGCGTTTTCTGAAATACAATCAGTATCTTTTATTTAGATAGGGTTGAGGTTATGTTAGTTGGGGCCATCTCTTCGAGGGTTAGGCACAGGTATGTGTTACTCCTACATTTCGTCAGTTTGGTTCAAGTCTCAAGTGGGCACTAGTTTTAAACGACTAACCGTAGTTTCTTGCCGGCTCGCCTCCATAGAAAACAACCAATTAGTACCGTACCGTGCACCTAGCTTCTGACGTTTCATAAGAGGCCATCCATAAATGACATCACACAAATTGTATTGTTTTTTTCCGTCATGGTCACAGGTGGTCGCTTGTGGAACCCCTTATAATTAAATTAAAATAGCAGTTTTCCTATTTTTTTTATTTTTATATATTTATTTAGATAATGGTGATTTTAACATGTGACGTCACAAATCTTTTGACACCCCCTGTCCCTTCTCACACAATGTCACATTTCGTTGACCCCCTCCCCCCCTTAACGTGTGGCTTAATTAATGGATGGCCCCTAAGTGCACATGTAGGTTTGTGTGAAATAAAATAATTTGATTTGCATCCAGCACCCTAATTTCGTAACACACTATTCAGCAGATTCTGAATCATTTTGAAGGTTATTGCTAACCCATTGCTTCATTTGTTCGTAAAGTTTGTCAGCTCAACAACGTAAAAAACGCAATGAATGTTGTTGAACTGTCAAAATGAAAACCATTCGTACTGTTAGTGTGTTGCGCAATTAGCCCTCAATCTAGACTCCGGGTAGGTACTGAGAAATTCCTGATGGTAAACCACAATAACACTGTACTTGACCTGGGAATCGAACCCAGTACCCTTCGTTCAGCTGTTGCGATCGCGAGAACTAGATCAATGACGCAGTTGGATCGTATTATAAAGTCTTATATTATAGCTCATCATTGTGCCGTTGCTGTATAGCTGCGTCTCTGTCTCGCACCGGAGCAATTATGGCTTTAAGACGTCATACAATACGGCCCTGGTTGTATTTAGTCGATGTTCATTGGAGTAGGTTTGTTGTGCGTGTGAGCTGATAAAAAAATATGCTTTTGATCCAGATTTCAAGCTATCTATTAGGTAGGACCAAAATCGTACATTATAACCTAAACCAATTTTATGACAAAAACATTTGATTTTTGTATGTTTGTTTCTTACGCTGTCACGCTAAAACGGCTGAACGGATGTGGATGAAATTTGGTACATGGGTAGACTATGACCTGGATTAGGACATAGGATAGTTTTTATCCTGATATTGATCGAGACAAAAGTGGGTAATCAAATAAAAACCAACTCACTCGTATACGACATGACAAGCGCCGGCAAACTTGGAAAGGTCTGATTCGTAGCGATATAAAACCCTCCATTATCCAAAGGCTTAATCTTGTAATGCTTCACATGATACCCTCTTCCCTCCTCCCAATCCTTGACACTCAGGCTGAATCCATGAGGGTTGTGTTCAGCTGGCCTCACGAGGAAGGTACCTCGAGGGTTGATTTCAGCCAACAGCAGCTTGTCAGCCTCTTTCCGGGACACGTGCGGAAAGAACCAACTGCAACATGATGGTGGCCTTTAGCGGAAAGTCGCCGATTAATAACATGAAGAGGGTTTTTGACCCGTCACCATATTTGTTACCGACGTCAGTTGTTGAAGCTGTAAATTATTAGTATTGTTATCTGGAACTGTAATTGTTGTCCGACTGATGTGAGTCTGTAAGAAATTGGGTAGCGAACGGCTGTATTTACATTGCGTTTGGTTAGCCTGCGTGTACAGTCACCAAAAGAGATAAGTAATCGGAGTCGTCGGGTTTAGTTGAAGTGGTAGCGGCATCTACACCGCTACATGCGAACTACGCATCACACTGACGTCACGCAACATCCTGCATCGCGCAAGCAGAGTTTACCGCTAAACAATGTCCCGACATCAATCGTCGGGCAGTTGCCCACCAGACACGACACCTGTCTGGTCGGAGGATCCTCCCTTGTCTATGGAGAATGAGTGAACTTTACACCCTCTTCCACATGCGTCTATAAAGTTTAGTAACAAACCTTAATTTAATAAATGAATTGTTTGTTTTCTATTAATTAAAATAGACTGAATTATACTTCAACTATGTATATCCGACGAACCTGGATAATTATCTATTTTGGTGCCCGTACCTATGTTATCTTTGAATTAAGACTACCTATTTACGTTACGTAATACTCAGTGTATATAAATGGAATGCTTTTAAACCCAAAATATTATTGAAGAAGTGTGCTGTATGCAAGAATACTTTCCATTAGACAGTGCGACACTCAATTTCATGATCTTAGTACCCCCTTATAACCACAAAATCTTTGCCTTTTTGGATTATGGCCCACTCTCTCCCATGTAGAAGAGGCCAGATTCCCAGCAGTGGGAATATCGTTGGTTGATTATGGGGACTACCTACAGCACTCCATTTATTTACGATTAATTCTAGTACTTAAGCTTACAGAAACTACTCACTCTTCACATTCCACAGAGCTTTCTTCCGCGACGAAGTTGACTGGCACGAGACCTTCCCGCCTCGTCGTGAGGTGCAGGACTCTCCACCAATCAGGTTCGGCGTCACTGAGTACTTCCATGCGGTCTCCCTTGCGGAATGAAATGTCGGAGTCCGCGCGAGCAGTGTAGGCACACAGTGCCTTCACCACGCGTCGACCACCGTTTGTTATACCTGGAATTAGCATTATTAGGTTTTTTAGTTGTGAGTGGAGCTGAACATAAAAAGGTTTATTTAATTATTTAAAAAAGGTAAAGACTAACATTCGATTAATTTGTCATTTTTGACGTTTTAACATTTCTTACTTTTATGCAACGTTTTTATATAAACCCTGGTAGTATTCCTTAGTTTGTTGAAAGCCTCAAGACTATTTAGGAGGTTTCCATGTTCAGTCACCGAGAGAGATAAGTAAACAGGGTCGTCAGGATATGGTCGAAGTTTAGCAAGAAACTTATGGATGTTTTCAATTGAGACTTAACTTGATAAATGAACTGTTTGTTTCTATTAATTAATTTATATTTATTAGAAAACATCTATCGGACAACTGTATCCGACGACCCTGGGGATTTGTCTCTTTTGGTGACCGTACCTACTCTTATAGGGCATGTCAATATTAGGCGGAAACTCAAGTGACCTGCATTTTGTCCACTTGAGTTGCCCTGTGCTCTGTAAATTATTATGGTAGTGTCGCAGTTTGATAGTATTAACAGCCTTTCTTTTTAAGGTTATCTGAGGGAATTTCTGAAAAGACTCTCGTCTCGTAGCTGGACTATTATTTTAACCGTAGAACTTTCCAGAACACCGAGGGTGGTCACTTCAGAACTATATAACGGTTTTAGTTACTCTAAAATGATGGATGGACAGTTACATTTTCCAGGATTCCGTGTGCGCACGATGTCTGCCGGAGGTCGCGACAGGACTCTTGTGTTGGGCTCACCGGTGTACCGCGTCTCCAACGACGACGGGCACGCCGTGAACCCTGCCTCGTTCTTGTACGCCGGATATACTGGAACAAAAACATGATTTGAAGTTAGTGGCAAGCTTTTATTCTTATTACACAGTTGGCAAATTGAAGTGGCAATCGAGATTTTGGAAACGGTAACTAGCTATGTACAACTTGCTAAGTAACTGGCGGATTCCTTTATAGTTAAAAAAGTGCCTGTACCTAATGCTTTGTATACCCATTCGAACTAAAATTCAGCTTGAATTTGAATGTGTTGGCTATATTAGCCGTAGAACCGGTGACCGTTGGAGTAGACGTAATCGACAGACGTTAAGCAGGATGCCATCAGGCCAGGTGGAGCGATGACCTTCATAGGGTGGCTGAGAGCAGTAGGATAAGATTACCCGAGGTTTGAGTTGACTAATGTGCGATTGGAGACACCTACGTCCAGCAGGGTAGTGTAACACGCTAACAGTAGGAAAAGTTTTCATTTTGGCAGTTCAACAACATTCATTACGTTATTTACGTTGTTGAGCAGACAATTTCTTCGAACATACATATTAAGCAATGGATGCAGTATGTTCAATATGATTCAGCATTTAGGGTGCTGTAGTGGACTTCTAAAGGTTGATTGATGATAACACAGAAATATTAACAAGTCTTTGCATGTTCACGTAAAACGCACGCGCACGCCATTTTGCACAAGTAACATTGGTAAGAGGCTAACTCTAAGAAGCTGAAATATCTCGAACTAAATCTCACCTAAAAAGAATCAATTACCTGTGTAAGGTAATGTTACGCGCTAAAGCTAAAGTAATTCGTTACCACTAGCGCCATCTAGTATCGAGTAGCAGAATTAATTGAGTCAAGATGTATCTAGCAATTTCGATACTAGAATTATCAACATCCGATCAGTCGGGGCCGGTATGTACTCGAAGATTCCAGATGGTTCGATTCCCGAATGTTCTATGGCCCTATAAAAGGCGGGAGCGGATCGGAATCGGGGTAGTATTGAATAAGCGATACATGCGAAAACATTGAAGTGATCTTGAAGTGCGATTTAAAGCAATCAATAGTGAAATTGTGTCTTGTAATTTGTGTGATTAATTAAAGTGTCGATTTTGGTAATTTTTATTGGCAGTTTTTAATTGTCACGAACCCGAAGCTCGTAACAATTGGTGTCAGAAGTGGGATTAAAATCATGCCGATTTTACCTAAAGACGACACGGAGGGTATCCGTACCCGGAGTCAACGCCAGCAGGAGACGGATCAGAGGCGATTTGGTGGAGCACTGCCACAGACGTCGGAGGGTCAGCTACCGACCACGGAGGCCGGCCCGTCCACAGGTGCTCCGGCATCATCAGCGCCAGATTTTGCTGCTCTGATGATGATGCTGCAGGAGCAGGCCCGCCGACAGGAGGAACAGACTCGCCGACAGGAGGAACAGGCTCGTCGACTGGAAGAACAGCTCCAGCGTGATAAGGAGGAACAGACCCGCCGACAGGAGGAACAGGCTCGTCGGTTGGAAGAACAGCTCCAACGGGATAAGGAGGAGCAGGCGCGCCGCCAGGAAGAGCAGATGTTCCTCATGAAGGACCTTCACGCAGCCTTCAGGAAAGATATGAAGGAGGTGAAGGAGAAGGTTGCCCAGCATGAAAACCGCTTGTCAGAAGCTGAAACTCGGATCAGCAAGTTTAGTGACGTCATTGCTGATGTGAAGCAGGAATTGGGTAACCTTAAACTTGGGGAAGGAATCTCAGCGCCTGTAGCTACAACACCTTCGCTACGTGGATTCAAAGTGCCGCCGTACGACGGGACTTCTTCCTGGTCGGCCTACAAAATTCAGTTCGCGGCTGTCATGAAGGCGAACGGGTGGAATAACAGTCAGGCCATGACTGCCCTCACCCTAGGACTGCGCGACCAGGCTTTAAATGTTCTGGAAGCTCTCGGTAAGGAAGTGACTTACGAGCAGCTCCTGGAGGCATTGGAGGCTAGATATGGCGACGCTCACCTGGAACACGTGTTTCGTGCGCAGCTCAAGGATCGTGTGCAACGCAGTAACGAAAACCTGCAGCAGTGGGCCCTTGAAGTGGAGAAGCTGGTTCGTAAAGCGTACCAGTCCGTACCTGCGCTTATTGATGGGAACCTGGTGCAGGCATTCATCGACGGCATCCGCGACCTTGAAGTTCGAGCTGCTGTGAGGCTCGGTCACCACGGGACGCTTAAGGACGCCTTGGCCCATGCACTGGAGGTGGAAGCTGTGCGGCAGGATCATCGTTCCCATCGCGTCAGGGAGGTTGTAGCGGCTACAGTTCGCGATCGTAATAGAAGATACAGCCCTAGGTGCTACGGCTGTGGGGAAAGGGGCCACCTTCGATCCAGTTGCCCTAAGCGAACTGCAGAAAGGGAAGATGGCCGGTTCCCAGAGGGTAGGGCGGCTAACAGCACCGCCCAGCAGCAGCAGCAGGAATACGACTTTGTGGTCGAACATCGCAGCGGGAAATCTCATGGCAACGCAGATTCATTGTCAAGAAGATCTTGTCCTGAAGACTGCAAGCATTGTACTAGGCAGGAGGGTAAGGAAGTGGTACCTGTGAGGATGTTCAGGACAGACCTCAGCAACGAGTGGAAGGAAAGCATACAACGTGCACAGCAGGAAGATTCAGACATCAAGCCGATTCTGGAGTGGATGAAGGGCAGAGCTCCTAAGCCCAGGTGGAGCGACGTCTCAGCAATGAGTTCGATCACAAAGAGCTATTGGGCCCAATGGGACAGCTTGGTAATTGAGGATGGAGTCCTGTGCCGCAAATGGGAAAATGCTCGGGGAAACAGCTGTCATTTGCAAATGGTTGTCCCAAAAGCTCAAGTACCGGATGTTCTACAGCTGTACCATAATGGTTGTTCAGGAGGTCATCTGGGAGTAAAACGAACTCTACTGAAGATACGAGAACGGTTTTACTGGATCCACTGCCGGGACGATGTCGAGGACTGGTGTCGCAAATGTACAAGTTGTGCAGCTGTAAAGGGACCTCAGACTCGTAGTAGAGGTGCATTGAAATTGTACAATGTTGGTGCACCATGGGAGAGGATAGCCCTTGACGTTGCGGGGCCGTTTCCGGAAAGTGAAGGTGGTAACAAGTATTTCATGGTTGTGATGGATTACTTCACTAAGTGGCCGGAAGTCTTCGCCATTCCAAATCAAGAAGCTTCGACAGTTGCAGATAAATTAGTTCATGAAGTCTTCTGTCGTTTTGGAGTACCTTTAGAGATTCACAGTGATCAAGGAAGGAATTTTGAGTCCCAAATATTCCAGGAAACTTGTCGAGTTATGGGTACTCATAAAACAAGAACAACTTCTTACCACCCACAATCGGATGGAATGGTGGAACGATTTAATCAGACATTAGAGAGGTACCTAGCAAAAGTTGTGGAAAATCGGCAACGGGATTGGGACAAACACATACAACCTTTTTTGTTGTCGTATCGAAGCGCTGTTCACGAAAGTACATCGGTGACTCCAGCTTTCGCAAACTTTGGAAGAGAATTACGGCTGCCTGCAGACCTGATCACCGGAATACCACCTGATGCCCCACGCAGTATAACCGATTATGCGAACGACTTGCGGAACAAGATGAACGACATTTATGAGCACGTCAGACAATCAGGCCAGCAAATGTCTGAAAAGATGAAAACCCGTTATGACCGCAAAATGAACAATAAAGGGTTTGACGAAGGTTCACTAGTGTGGTTGCACAATCCAGTCCGCAGCAAAGGGAAATCTCCTAAGCTTCAAGCTAAATGGGACGGACCGTACCGGATTGTGACAAAGATCAATGACGTAACGTACCGGATACAGAAAGGTGTAAGAGGTACTCCTAAGATCGTCCATGTGGATCGACTGGCGCGTTACTATGGGGCCGAAAATGCTCGGGACGAGCATGTCTTAGGAGGGGGCAGTGTTACGCGCTAAAGCTAAAGTAATTCGTTACCACTAGCGCCATCTAGTATCGAGTAGCAGAATTAATTGAGTCAAGATGTATCTAGCAATTTCGATACTAGAATTATCAACATCCGATCAGTCGGGGCCGGTATGTACTCGAAGATTCCAGATGGTTCGATTCCCGAATGTTCTATGGCCCTATAAAAGGCGGGAGCGGATCGGAATCGGGGTAGTATTGAATAAGCGATACATGCGAAAACATTGAAGTGATCTTGAAGTGCGATTTAAAGCAATCAATAGTGAAATTGTGTCTTGTAATTTGTGTGATTAATTAAAGTGTCGATTTTGGTAATTTTTATTGGCAGTTTTTAATTGTCACGAACCCGAAGCTCGTAACAGTAATATTTAGAACCAAATGTTCCACACGAAGAAAAGCTTGTTACTTATTAATTTAAAGTAGATTCAAGGACCCGTCATCAGAAACCATAAGAGGATTTATTTAGTGTGAAAGTTACTCCGCACCACTTTTGGTTTAAATATTGACGAAGCATTGAAATATTCTCAGCCCTCCTCTGACTTTTACGAGTCTCGCAAACAGCTGACACGTTTTATGTGTTTCTTCAACTGTTGAAATAAAAAGGAAGGGGAATCTATGTATTCACACGAGCTAAATCTAGCGAAGGTCTCCTTAAGCAAAACTTTTGGGCAACCATAATTATGTTCTTAACAATTGAATTTACCAACACGTGTACATAATGGCTCAACACATTTCTTAAGTGTTCTTGCAGATTAAATTCTGGGTGTTTAAATCACCCTTGACATTTCAGAGTACAATTAATTATTAACATCCAATCTGTAATTGGCGTTTGATTCATTTGACCATTGAGGTGCAATTAATGTTGTTTCCAAACAATGCATGTGGCTTCAAAATGGCGGCTAAGTAGAATAGTAACGAATGAACGCGAATTGCGTCTAATGGACGGTTTTTAACATCGTGCGAAAAAATCTAGCACCATTGTTCTTTTCAAGGAAATTGGTTCCGTTCGGCTGTTTAAAAGGAATCCACATTTGTTGCTCTTGGCTTTGTGATAAAAATACATTGGTCTAGGATTTGTTTGTTGTTGTCCTTGATGAAAATGGTTTTTTAATTTGTATTTTGTGGTCAGATTTGGATTGCAATTAAGGAGTTTAGTCTTGTTGTAGCATGTAGGTGGTTAGCTAATCTAAAGATACTTAGATAAAGACGTCTGTATGAGATGGGCTAGATTTCATTTGTAATACTAAACAATTCCATACATATACTCGTAGTTATATGCTCTTAGTGTTGAACAACTAAAAGGGATCCGAGATCTAATAAATAAGTTATGGAGACCTGTTGACCGGAGAACTTAGTTTGAAATAATTGAATATTCATCACCTTACCCATTAAGAAGTAAGCAATCCCAAATACGGTCTACAATAAGTTTCAAGTTTAATAAGTCACAGTACTTAGTTTGAATTTCAAACTTAGTCGATTGTTTCCCCAATTTCTATTAGATTATACCTACCTATCTGGTTAAGTGTAGGTAATCCACCTAGATACTAAATCAGACAGGTACAATCAATAGCGTTAGGTCAAAAATTACTGCTCTATTTTGTTTTTACTGAGAGTTGCGGGAGGCACAAGACTTAGAAGAATGCCATTGAGAAGACTTACACTTAGTAATGGGGGATGGTGGATGGTAGAAGGGTAGCAGAAGATTAAGAAAGATAAATAAGTATTAACGAAGCCACACCCTGAAAAAGTCTTGTCGATGTGAGCTACAAATGATCTACAAAAATCTAACACCCAAACCGAAGTATCAGATACTAAAACGAACATAAAAGCACTCTGCACGCAAACCAAAGTCCTCTTGCTATTAAATTATAAAGCAAATATGTTTAGTATTGTCGTGTAACTCACTAAACTCACCCAAAGGCCTATCTGGGTCATGGCGGCGGCTGCAGCACTTGTTACCCATGGCGCGGCCCGCCGGTTACGCCGCGCCAAGCCGCTCCTGAAACAAAAAGAAAATAACGTTAGCGACATAGAAACATGGCGTCTATACAGGGGTGTATTCAGGAGAACAACGATTGAATATTTCGTAGAGTAGAACCAAAACGGATCATTGCAGGAAAATCAGCAACCTAATGACGTAACACACAATCAGTCACATGTTTGGAAAAAAAATCTGCTCAACAACGTAAATAACACAATTACCCCACAGGACGACGAAGTCCAGCGGAAGCTTAGAATATACTTAGTAAGAATCTTAAATTCACTGAACTACATCGTTTTAGACTCTTTAGACTATGCGTTGTCTACGCATAGTCTAAACCGCTGCGCGCTGGGTCTAGAAGCATGCCACTTTATACAAGAGTTCCTTAAATAACGAAGGTGAGCATTAAAGAACGCTTTTTGAAAAGTCGTCGTCTAAAAGGGTTAAAGAGGGGATAAACAATTGTATGGAACTTAGTAATTGCCAATGAGAATTCCCATCGGGCTACAGCTTCTCTATTGAAGAATTTCGCCTTCGTTGTTACTCGTTCTTTGTTTACGCTTCGTTCTTTTATTCAACAAGCCATATTATCATACCTTAAATTGCAGACAGCCATTTCCGAATAATTACCATCGACTTCAGCTCTTTTCAAGATCTTAGATTTTGATTTAATGCCGTAGTAGAAGTTCTGACTTCTGACTACGTAAAACTAACTGCGTATATTTCATAATAGAACTGATTCAACTGTTTATACTTTATATCAAAGCTTGTGAGTTCTGACTATCATCATCAAGAAGTAAGTAGGTTACATTAACATTGTTATCACGACTGATAACAATAAAAACACCGCTCCAGTTGATGGTAACGAGTGTTTTGGTATAGTTGTTTATGTAGGTACGTCACATGATTTTAAGAGAGGCCTTCACCATTTTTTTTTTGTAACGGAAAGGGTATATACATACCAAGGGCACGGCTTCTTTGGATGATATCAAACTATATTGGGAAGGGTTTTTTAATCCTATCTCTACATGTTCGGAAGTTATTAGAATTTTTAATACCTTGATACCAGAAACCGAACTTTTCAAATTGAAATAAACACATCACTCGGAAGAGATTTATCGTGATATTGGCAAGTAATGTGACGCGAGCGACCTACGTAGTGCGGTGACACGTTTGTTATGATTTGAATTTAAGAAACATATGAAACCGAAAATTTGGTATCAATTCTTAAAGTATTTTATTTTGAGCTGAAACTATGTATAGTGATTAGCTGTTATCTTTAGTGCTTAAGGATAGCAATAGAGTTTCTGTTACACCCTGTATACCCAGTAGTGACGATGACGATGAACGGTATCATTAGTTTGGAGTAGTTATTTTGACTTCACCAACAGTTTACACGCTATTCTAATATTTGTTCTGGTCATATAAAAACTTACATAAACAAGTTAGAAAACTTTCCAGTGTTGGCTTTTAGGAAACAAGTTTACGTCGTTGGTACATTTGTCTAATCTGATCTTCTTTTGTCCTACTATAAAAGTATGTCTTGATAAATTGACTGATATAAATTCTGGAAATGTGCCCATAGTAAGTTTGTCCTCGTATATATCAAGGAATTGCCAATATATACGACTAAAGTATGGGGTAATAAAAACATTGTTATGTGTGCTGACTCTGAGGCTGTGTCATCGTGGGATCAATTTTAGGATGTTCAATGGAGCGAAAGACGAGAGAATTTAAAACAAAGGACCGATGTAACAGTATTAGCTGTGAAAAAATGGAATCTCCTGGTAACTATTTCGTAGGTACACCAAATAAAGAAATAAAAAAAATTACAGCTGTATTTGCGAATATAGAAGCGTGGGCAAAAACTATATGAATAGATTTACAGCTAACTGGCTAACCGTTTAGTAACTACACACGGTACACACCCCACCTAACTGTTTGTCAAAGGCATGAAGCTAGTTCACTCATTCGATATTTGAGACGACATCAGTAAGCTTTCAGGTAAATTTAATACCCATGTCTGTTTGTTGGTTAATGTCGTGAGGACAGTTTTGAGTATGAGTGTGGGATGGGTATAAGAGTAGGAGAAGACCAAAGAAACAATGGATGGGCTGTGTGAAAGATGATATAGCTGGAAAGGGGGGTTACTACCGAGATGACGAGTTCACGACTAATAGACAAAAAAATATGTAAGAAAAAAATACATGTGCGCCGACCCCAAATAAATTGGGATTGCTAGAGGTTGATGACTGTATGTTGGTTGCTTACGCTAACGTTTAACTATTTTGCTTCTGCATTTATTGAGGGATCGGTCTATATCGAATACCTATCTGTTGTTTACCATCATAGTTTATCAATAACTGACGGTCAAGTATAGCTGTCGTTTATTATAATTTCAGATAATCCGAAGGTTCGATCAAATATTCTTATTCGGTATGTTCGAGTTCGCCAAGTAACAGTCGACTATAACAAATATGGCATTGCATAATTATAATAATTAGAATCATCAATACAGTCCTCTCTCTCTTAGACGGTAGCGCGTCATATTTTGTTCAACATAGCTTACTGACCCACAAATTGCAAAAAAACGTAAGAAAATCTAATTTCGCGGGCTTTTCTACAGATCCCACGTTAACTCTAACAGAGCTCAGTGTGTTGTGTGCCAAGCAAACGAAAACTATGTACTAAAATACTGCACCCTAATTGCGTAACACGCGATTAATCATAATTGATTTCATTTTGACAGTTCAACAATATTCATTGCGTTATTTACGTTGTTGAACAGACACATTTTTCGAACATAGGAAGCAATGGTTTAGCCATCTGTTTCAAAACGAAACAGATTATGATTAATTGTGAGATACGCAATTAGGGTGCTGGTGTAAAAAAAAAAACATTGTGTCACGCTGGATTTTTATTGGACAAGTAAGGGTTTGTGATTCCTCGATTTGGGGTTAAAACGGCCACGTCACGTTATCAGCTGGTGCTAATGAACTTGGGCTGTTATCCTGCGTTTGATAAACGGTGGAGCGACAACTTTTATAGCGCAGACGTAGTTGAATAACGATACGGAATATTGAAGCTTCGGAGAATTCATACGGGAATATTAATTAAATGCGCATTGGAAGTTTAGCTTGGGCAATTTGAGTTATTTTTCCCCGTTTTGTGGAAGTAAACGGATAATGTAAGGAAAAATTAGGTACTAGTGCATAATTTCTACTAAACCAGGGCCATTTACAGGGAAGGAAAATTTGGAGTATAGTATTTGACAGGGCAAATAGGGATTATTACAGCTTGTTTACGAATTCAGTTATAATGAAAATCTCAATATGCTTGACATATTTTCAAATAAGTTAAAAAAATAAGAGTACCTACCTAATCAAAGTCCTTTGTTGTTTCGTTTTGAACAGTAGCTATTGAAACCTGGCGATAACATTTCGCATTATTATTGAATAAACGGATAACTCGAAAATTTCTGACATCTGTATTTATTTATGTATCTGGCGTTCATCACTCAAAATTGTTTCTTTTTATTTTAATATCAAAATATTTCACAAACGTGGCTTTGTAGCTGTTTCTCGCTGTATCATTCGAATCCTAAAGGAACTGCTACTTGTAGGTACCCGGTTAAAACGTATCCTACGTTAATCTAAGACAGGCCATAGTCCACACTTCCTTTTATTCAAATTCGTTCAGCGTTAAAGCGTGATTAGAGAATACAAAAAATAAAAGAGAATACTCTGGTAATTTTCTCATACAGAAATTGTCAAATGACAAACCATTTAGGTGCTTCATAAAGATAGGAACATTATTTGTCGCTCAGTCTTAACAAAAACATAAAAAACCCTTGTCAGAAAATTTCTAAAGCCTCACCTCGAGCAACTAGTAAATAATATACTAAGATATTCTACGATGTTGAAGTTCAAAGGCTAGAGAATACAATACCGGGATCTCGGGATCCCGGTTGTTTTATGACCCCGAAAATCCCGAGACTGTACTTGGCTAATCTCGGGATTTTCGGGATTGCCACAAACAGGCCTAGTTTGCATTCCGTAGTCCGTTGCGCCTTGACAATGACCTTGCCTAGAATACATATATACAGGTTGAAATTGAAAACATGCGACAAACCGTAATGGGAGATTGTACTCATCATTATGAACAACTTTTACTGAGAGACCAAAGATGCAATCGCAAAAAAAAAACAGCTGTTCCCTACATTTTGACGAGTTATGCGAACATAAATGTAGGGAACAGATGTTTTTTTTTTCGCGATTGCATCATTGGTCCCTTAGTAAAAGTTGTTCATAATGATGAGTACAATCTCCCATTTCGGTTTGTCGCATGTTTTCAATTTCAACCTGTATATATTAATAGACCAGTCACTTTACTCTAGAGCTACCTAAATCTAGAAGGTAAAAGGATGGAAAAATGGTTTATAATAGCATTTTTAATACATAATGACAAAAACATTCCTTAGATGGCCTTACGCTACGTACTACACAGGTACCCTAACCAGGCCCTAATAATTTATTGTAGAACTTACAAAAAAAGTCATTTAAGTATTCAAACTACTTCTAACCTACTAAAAACGTTTAATTATTCAAGTTTTTTTTTTATTTCAGTCCAACTGGAAACCAGTTACTATAATCCCGGTATAGTCTCGGGATCCCGGGATTACGCATCATAAATTGGGATTTGGGATTGAAAAATATGCTCGGGATTTTATTCTCTAAACGTGATGGAGTAGAGTAACAAACAAACATCCAAATTTTTACACATAAGTATAACATTTTTGGGATACTACCTACGATGATAATATTTTGTAATATAACATCGACTTCGAAGCCAAGGTTTATATTTAGCCCAATTTAAGTTGTAATTTTGTTCCCTTTCACCGAGAAGAGGCCTGTGTCCCAGCAGTGGGAACATTATAGGTTGATTAGGCTATGCTTAAGTTGTAATGACTTCGTTATTACATTAATGGTTCACAACTAACCGAGATTCATTCGAGTCAGGATACCCACACTAGGAATTCCGGCCCATTTAGTAGCCGAGACGAGGCACAAAATAGGAACGGCGTCCTCTTTAGTGGCCCATGGGTGTTGTTAGCGTCAGTCGAGGGTTTCCCAACGGCAAAACGGTCAAGACTTCAAGAGGATAGACGGCAATATTTACCTGTTAACTATAATTTTGAGATAGTTAACTTAACTGTTCTTAACAGATGTATTCAAGTGATCCTTGAGTATTTCTCGTGGGCGTGTTTATGAAAGTCAATGTTATATTTCATGGTCTGACCTCATATATCGTTTTCATGAAAATCAGCCTATAATGTTCTCACAGCTAGGACGCAGGCCTTCCTGAGAGGGAGTGGGGCATACCACCACGCGGGGCCAGTCGGTTAGGTAGATGTCACGTCTTTGAATTTTTGGTTCTTGGACATTTTCCTCACGATGTTTACATGCCGGTTCCCTCATATATTGTTTTACTTGTGAGCAAAGAAACGATCACATAAAGCATTACCTACAGTTCACTAATAAGTATGTATTGTATGTAACAGCTGCGATATCAGAAGTAGTGGCCATCCGAGCGCCAATATTATTTAGATCTACCGTCTACGGGTAACTTTACCGTTTAATTTAAGGGTTATTAGGAAACTCGTGGTCAGTCAGTCGGTAATAGCAATCTGGCTTATTAGTCGATTCGCTCGATATTTACTCACCTGAAACGGGCGAATTGATATTTTTAAGTTATACATTATTTTCTATAGGCGACTCACACGAAGGTAAATTATTTGTGGGCGATTCGACAACTCAAGAATTACGTATTAAGATTGGCACGTTTTGAATTTTATGCAATTTTATGAGAAAAGGCCACTGCAAGTACAGACGCCAGCACATCAAGCTACACCAATCTATCAAACTTTGACAGATTTTCAACTTTATAACATAAGCCTAAGGTTGATGTTCAATTGGGAAAATTTGACAGTTTGGGGTAGCTTGATGTGCTGGCGTCTGTATCTGTGCATGCAATAAAGTACATGTAATTCAGAATGTGCCAATTGCCTAATACGTATTTCAGGAGTTATCAATTCGGCCAAAAATGAATTAACTTCGTGCGGCTTTGTTCGAATCGCCTATAGAAAATATTATAATATTTGAAAGTGTCGATTCGCCCGATTCGGGCGAGTAAATTCGTGCGAATCGACTAATAAGCCGGCAATCTGTGGCATAGTGGGCGTTTACAGGATGATATCATTGTTCATTCTAGCGGTCAGTCTAATCTACCTATCAAACATTCATCTGCCCGAGGCAAACAGTTCTGAAAATTTCAATATAACCACAAACATTTTCACGATTATGTGCCTACGAGGAAAATAAGTTATTTTGAGTGTTACATTATTTTTTTAGAGTTATAGCTTTGATGGTATGATGTCAACAAACCTTATAGGGATTTTGGTATCTACGTATGTAGTGTTACGACTATCAGTTACGCACCAAATGTTATTGCCTAAGCCTAAGTAGTTCCTTAAAAACCTTAGTTACACTATTACTTGGGATATTTTAATCAATTAAGTAGCTTTTCATTTGTCTAAAATCAACGTGTCAGAATACATTTGTACTTACTCCTTATTTGGATAAGCGTAACACAGAAATATCTACTTGGAAATCAGAATCATGTTTTATTGGTGTTCGATTTCATCGCATTTTGTTTTCTTACATCTCTTTCATTATTATCTTCCTGCTCTAGTTCCATGTTCCTTGTCATTGGCGCAACACGTTTTTAACCGAATTAAAAAAGAAGGAGGTTATCAATTCGACATGTTTATACTTTTTTTTATGTATGTTCGGGCATAATTCCGTCATATATAGACGGATTTACAAAATTATTTGTTTGTTCGAATAGGGTTTATTCCGAAATGGTCCCATTTAAATTTCATATAGGTCTGATGATGCGTTTCGGGGACAGACAACGGAACTCATCAATAAATGACAGCAAATCAACCGCGATTGCTGCTATCGCATAAATATGTTTTGACCCTAAGGATGATGAAATTTCGAATTGGTATGGGGTAGGTAAATTATAGTAACTTGAAAGTGAAAAATAAAAAACCTTAAAAAAAACAACCGGCTTCCGGAAAAACACTATAAAGTAATAACTTTAATTTCGGAAGGAGCTGACAAAAATTTAAATACATATCCAAAGTCACCGACTTCGGAAATTAAAGTGATTTTTAACTTTGTAGTGTTTTCCGGAAGTCAGTTAGCTTCTTCCATTCTTCCCTGTCAACCGTCACGTGTTCATTCACTGCTTTCTCTTTCATACCAATCCATTCATCTTTTTTTGGCCTTCCTCTCCCCCTTCATTCATCACCCTTTTTATCTCTTTCATTCGTTTTTGCGAGCAGCGATCAAATGTTCAAACCCAGGCACTGCCCTCAAAACGGTGAAGGAAAACATCATGAGGAAACCGGCATATATCCTAGAATCAAAAATTTCGCCGACATGTGACATCTACCAACCCGCACTGGCCTCGCGTGGCGGATTACGGTTTACGGCCTACTCCCTCTTACTGAGAGGCCGGTGTCCAAGCAGCGGCAACATTATACGCTGACTATGCATGTGTTTTGATTGCCTTTGACGGCAAAACACTTAAACGTTTCACGATTCGTACGTAAAGGCTACATTACTTAATTACATGGTAGTTCTATCAAGCTTTTATCGATAGTAATATCTGGCCTAGTTGTACAGGTTGAACGGTGTTCCCACGGCATGGAGCTCTTGATATCAGGCGATGTATCGAAGCGATCGCTGTTTGCCGATGATAACAACAGTGATTTATAGTGCCAAACACTTATCTGGACTAGTAGGGGAAAGTTGGGTGAAAGATAGGGTTTGATTTAAATGAATAAGACTATGTAAAGGCATATTTGTTACGGTCGGGAATAATATTTTAATCAACATACAACCTTGCACTGACATGCAAATTGTAAAAACGTAACAAAATTCGAATTTTGCTAGTTACCCTGGTGCTTTCACCATAAAGAGCATGATGTCGATAGCAGTGGTTATGGGGAGTCAGCCTTTAGACTAGCAACTGGGCCTAACCTTAGAAAAAAGCTTCAGCAGTTCTAAGCCTAGGACTGTTCGAATAATATGTATCTACATATACGGGTGAAAATTCGACAGATAGCTGAATTAGCCCGTATTACAACATGAGACCTAATTGGGGATGCTATACACGACGCCGACCACTTTTCGATTATTTTGTGTATTTTATCTATGGGCCTTAGTTGCCTGACAATACAATGATTATTATTATTTAATTATTGTATTTAATACGGCCTTATGCTTCTTAGATCACAGGCGGTTATAATCGACTAAAAAACTTTAATAAGAAAGAAGAAGACATGTGTGGTTTCGATACTCGTCTTAGAGTTCCGGTTTTTTGTTAAATGATGAAATGGACGGTTGCCACCTGACGAAGTAATCATATGTCCACATGTAAGGCTACAGACAGGTGACAGTTTTGGTACTAGCATGGGTTAAGGACTTAATAATGAAGAAAGGACCTCCCGCAACTATACTAGTGAAGGTGAAGGTGTATTAGTGAAGGTGTACTTAACTTGGATAGTGGACTAGAGTGCTAATGACAAATCATTTTATTTCTGTAAGTAGGTCGTCTGTACAAACACGCATCAATTATATTTTAAAAACTACATAGATAAGGTTGGCGTTTCCTATCTTATTACTGAGAAGGCCTAAAAATACTCAGAAATCAGTCTCATTTAAAATCCGGAAATTATATTGATCAGATCTTTTGAGGACCATGTAGATTGGTGTCTGAAATGGCCTTTTGAGGAAAGAACCATACGTATTTGAGTGGACCTGTCCAATCCGTGCACGCATTTATCAATAATCGTGTAGCTAGAGGCGGTATCAGAAATAACTTAGAAGTTATTGAATGCCAAAGGAATAAGAACAAATAAACTCAAACTCAAAGGATTTTATTCCATTTTTAACCGACTTCAAAAAAGGAGGAGGTTCTATGTTCGACTGTATGTATTATTTTTAAATGTATGTTCACCAATTTCATATAGATCTGATGATGCGTTTCGGAGACAGGCAACGGAACTCTTCAAAAAATGACAGCAAATCAACTGCGATTGCTGCTGTCGCATAAATATGCATTGTTTTGACCCCAAGGATGATGAAATTTCAAATTGGTGTGGGATAGGTACTATAACTAAAAAGTGAAAAATAAAAAACTTTTTCCAAAAAAAAAACAACCGACTTCCGCAAAAACACTACAAAGTAAAAAAAATACTTTAATTTCGGAAGGCGGTGACAAAATATTCAAATACATATCCAAAGTCACCGACTTCCGAAATTAAAGTAATTTTTCACTTTGTAGTGTTTTTGCGGAAGTCGGTTGTTTTTTTTTGGAAAAAGTTTTTATAGTCTTTGATTTACTCCAACTTCACCATTTCCAGGCACTTTTGAATAGTCAAGGAGGAGGTCACTCAGAAAAATGAAGCTGGGTGCTAATTCCAAAGTGTAATAGGATTCCTGTGGACAAGAACGGGCTAGAATCTACATGGATACAAATAAACTTTAGATTTCTAAATAAATAAGCGTTGGGCAAAAGATGCCTTTAATTGCGACCTCGAAATCGTTCCCTACTGACCGAATAACGGTAAAACCTGATGTTAATTGATTCCGAAACCGCTAATTTAATACTTCGCTGTTACCAACAGACGTGAGATACTGTTTTAATTTCTACCTGTAGTTACATAATTATTTTACAGTCAAGAAGTCTCTCTTGACTGAAAAATAATTGGTTAAGTGTGGCTAATTAATAACACCCACGTGGGTCGATCGATCAGGTTAAGCTACGCTTGCCGCGGTCGGTTTGAGGATGGGTGACAATCCGTAACATATCGAGACTCGTCCCTGCCTCGGAAAGCACGCTAGTCGTTGGGTCGGTCGGACGAGTCGTTCGAAGCCCGAAAGTTTGACAATCTTACCAAGGGTATTGTATAATTACCCAGTTGCTGGGTTGTAGAAGTCAGATAGGCAGACGCTATATGTAAAATACTTGTAATCAGCTGCATCCGGTTAGACTGGAAGCCGACCCCAGCATAGATGTAAAATAATTAAGTCATGGCTGGACAGATGATGACTTAATTATTTTTCAGTATCCCAGCTTTTGAGCAAACTTTGGAAAACATTTTCATTTAACGTGAATGATGATGAAATGTTTATTAGTTTAGTTTTCAGTTTTAAACACGGAACAACAAATGTTTTTCATGGGAGAGTAATGCCGGAGTTTACAACTTTTTTATGATCGTTTTCACTGCTCCCTTTGCAAACCTGTACAGATTCTGTTCAGTTTTACGATACAATATTTTTAATTCGACATGGATTATAAAGTTTACATTATTATTTAGTTGTTTTCTATCTATAAGTACATTAACATGAAGCAAGAACCTTGTACCACTTTTTACGAAAAAAAAAAAAAACAACAGCGGAGTATGCAATTTGGCACAGTAGTTTATAATGGAGTCGGAGTGCGGAATGCTAATATTTTTATATAATATGGTATTTCTATTTAAATGAATTATGGTTGAATTTTGACCAGTGGGGTCCACTAGTTATATTTTGCTTGGGAAGCTAACTAAACATAAGAAAAAGTAAGGACTTCTTTGGAAACCTTGTTTGTGCTTCTAATTCTCTTTGTTCTAAACTAAAACCTCCGACTAGTTGGTTTTCTCTAGTGATATTTTCATTTTGTTCTGGAATATTCAAGTCACTGTCCACTTTTACTTCTTTACCGAGGTTTTCGAACGAATGTAGTGCTCAAAGAAAATCTTTATTTCTCTCACAGGTGTCCTTTCTCCTTTGTAGACAAATGCTCTTTATAATAATGGCACTAAGAACGAGTTTTCACTTTTATCTCTAGTTCTTTGATGTCTCGGGTCTAGGACCCTAGAAATATATTCCATGAAAGTTACTCGTCGAAATTGGAAACCCAAGTACCCAGTAAAGCGTAGGTGTCCTAAACTTTGTCGTAAGACCAGTCTGACATCTTTTCGGTTTAATTATTTTCGTGGCCATCTTTCAATATGATATGATATTGTTTGTACGAAGCAAAAGGGGTATATAAGGATCGTAGCAGGTGGCGTACTATAGTTTCTGCTTACTAGTATGGGAAGAAGGCGTAAGTTTTATGTATGTTTGATATTGTAACTTGTACCAGAATATTGACAGCTAGTTTACCGTTTCGTATCCGCTCTTCGCCATCGTGATTGGTTGTTATAACAACGTTTTCCTTATAAGTACGGAATTCGTAGTTAATTCTGAAAGCACTCGACATCGACGTTTTGTCAACACTCGCCGCGTATGGAATACACAATAACATCCGCCCATTTCATACAATGCAATGAATAGAAGATTAATATCCTTCAGTTATCGTTAAGACTCGACAATTTTAATGCTTTTCTGTGGTAAACGTTTTAATTTCCACTCGTGCGTGTTTTATACTCCTGTCATTTCATACATACCAATCCTATGTCTTGACGAATTTGTCATTTTCCTTAAACATTTATAAACAGGAAAGCTTTTCACATTGTGTTCCTTCCTCCGTTAACTTATACAAGAACAGAATCCAAGGACAGCAGAAACAAATTTTAATTAAAATCATTCTCGCTCCTAATATAAATAAGTAAGATGTCAGAAACCTGAATAAATGAAGGCCCAAAATTAATAAACACAGACAATACGGAAGACGATAGCATTAAATATACAAGGCGATAAAACCAACTTAGACATGGCTGAGTGAATTCATAAGTTTTTTTTTCTTCCATTAAACAAGCGGAAACTTAAAATAGAATAATGGTAACCACGTATTTAGGTAAAAACCATGACAAAGCTAATCACATAACCACTTAACGTTGATGTCAGACATAATTATCTGTAACCTTCACAAAGGAATATGCAGGTGTCGATGGGTCGAGTTGACTCGAGTTTCTACATTTTATGGTCCCCTAGTACAATCAGCAATCCATTTATCAGCGTCATCACCACGTTGCTGATAACTAGGGAGGGTAGTGGAGTAAACAGTAACAGCTTATCGATAAATTGCAACCAACTACGGCGGTCGCAGCGCACGGGAACCGATTTACAAACAACACACCAAACAAATTGACTGGGAGAGATTGATCGCCGGCGGATAAACACGCTTACGTTGCTTTCGACTTGATACAACAATAAAGATAATAGTACAAGAAACAACAATCTCGACATCACGATTACAGCACTAGAACGAACGGTTAAAACGCAATTCTCAGATTTTAATTAAGAAGCAGTGTTCCATTAGCGGGCAGCGGTGGCTTTATTTTCATTATTAAAATACTTAGAGTTAATTGTCATTTTTCTTTTGAATTTGCAGTTCCAATGTTATTAACGGGGGTTTAAAGTCTTTTATCATAAACATAATTAGGTAGGACATAATAATATACCTTACGAAAAACTTTATAATGACGATTTACAGCTCCAGACAAAAGTAGAACAAAGGAAACAAATAATTTAGCATTACGTGGTTGTCAATAATGAATGCCTTTTGCAGGATGTTGGAGATTTCTTAAAAGCTTTGTTTGGTCTCCGAGAAGAAAGTGAAGGTGATGGTGCGGAGCAGAAAGCGGGGGGGACGCCCCAGCCACCTGTTGCTACCAATCAATAACACCACCAACGCACCATTGTTCCCTCAACGGCTAGCCCCACCATAGCCGAACCGTTTGAAACAGTTTCCAGCTACCAAACAGTTTTGATATTACCGTAAATGATACAAACGAGCTTTGTGGTCATATCTAATGATTGTGAAATAACTTTTGATACAGTTCCACAACATTAAGCTGTTAGAGAGAAATAGAGAGACAAAATGCGAAGCCACAAAACCGGATGCAAACAAAGAAAAAAGTGACCAGTTTCAAAACCAAATCAATGTCCTCCACCGATTGTAGTTAAGCCTCAAAAGGCAATCAAAGGGCGTGTAAACGAAGCCTTGTTCAAACACAACTGCTTTAGATAAGAGGATAATCAATATCCCAAAATGTTCGTGGAGTCAAGGCACTGTTGTGAGAGAAAAGATGCTTAAAATGCGATTCTATCTTGGAGAGTAAGAAAACAATCCATGGGTTTGTCATTGGGTGTTCAGGAAAATCGTAAAGTATGAAAAGTTTGTTGGGCCGTCGCGCATGTACCGAGGCCGGTCAATAACCCAGGCGGGCGGAATCTTGAACTTGAACCACAAAGCGAATACGGAAACACCTTAGATAGTTTTTATCCGCTATCCAATTTCGAAAGACAAATGCGAAGACTGATCGCGAATGAATTGGCACTCTCAGGTTCCAATATAAATCACGAACTCGAGCGATCTGTTGAAGTCGAAAATACAGGAACTACAGAGACTCGAGATATGGGACTGCAAAATCGACGCTGTAATTGGCTTTAGTTTATTAACTGAACAAAGACCTGGCGCGGGAAATTCACGGGTATTTCCTAAACATGATGTTCTGTGTTTGTGTCTTAAAAATAAATAACACCGAAAAGGTGATTTTTCTCAAAACAAATTCAAAGTTATTTATCAAATTGGCATGCATTATGAACATTTGAATGTATAATTAATGAGATTTACAGTCGGAGGCGGAATGTGTGACATTGAAATGAATTTTCACACGTTTTAAAAATTCGAAGCGTGCGAACAAATTGAATAAGTTATATGAAGTTATAATGCGGAATACGAACTAAACTCGGGGTGGTAATAAAATTTGTTTGCAGGTCTGAGAAATCTTCTGATAAATCCCACATACGAAGCTATTATATGGGTTTGCGTGAAACCGCAAATGTAGGAAGGAAGTAACTTGAGATCTAATAGTCGTTACTTGCAAATGTGTTCAATAGCATGTCAATCTGTTAAGCATGCATATCATTACTGGAATATAGACTTTATATAACAGGCATTGCGGGTTACAGGTTGCAAGAGTTATTTATTACTATCGTAATATTAATTTGTGTAGACACAAAAAATGCTCTAATAAAGCGGCTACTATATGAATTCGGCATTACTTAAGCAGTTTCTTAACTTCAGGAAGCATGTAAGTGGATGAAAACCTTCACTGAACAATGTTTGAAATTCTGTTATATTGCGGAAACAAACTTTATGTTAGTCTATTTCCATGAATTTAAAAGCTTTATGTTACCGAGTCTTTAGGCGTTTCTTCTGTTGAACTTGACAATGATTTGTATTTAAAGGACGTCGCGTCGGGTCGTCAATCACAGCTGTGGCCAACACAATGGGTTGCTTGCCTGCACTGAATGTTGTTATGATTAAAGTGCTCACTATCTTTACAGAAACCGAGACTGTCAGGCGTAACACGAGGATAACAGAGCGAAAACAACGCCATTGAGAGACGAAGGAGAAAGCACGAAAATAAATATTGAAAGGAACTGGAATATAGAGCAATACATTCTTGCAGGTGTTAATAAATTAGATTCTAATACAATTACCACACAAAACCACTATTACGCTAAGTAATACGCAGACATTAATTTTCATTGCATAACGCGAATTTATGGCGTGGATTAATAAATTCTGCATGTAGCTACTTTATTGATTGGTTATTCAATCGAAACGAGCTAATAACTGTGACGTTTATGCAATAATCCAGAATTTCGAATGCGAAAACTCCAATGACACTTAAAGCAAGTACCCAAGTTCGAAATACATAATTGATTCACGACAGTGAAGTCATTTAAAAGTGATTTAAAATAACCTCTTGAGAAAAATCTTGGCGTGAGCCGCTCTTAGTACCTAATTGAGACTTTTTAACCAGCATAAAAGCTTTTAGGTCAAAGAAGTGCTGGAAACGAGCAATTTGTCCGCGAACGGCGTCGCAACTGGCCTAAATTATTTACCAAACTTGGCTCCTACTTTGAAGTTGTCATTTTATACAGCTGCTAAAAAGGCCATCCTATTTCTTTTAAGGGTTGTTTTAAATTAACTTTTAGGACCATCCATTGATAATAATCAACTGCTAAATTGTAAGGAACGTGAAGATCATCCTGGATATCTTATACGATTGTCTTCAACAAAGCAATCAAGAACTTGCTAATTAGCCAGTATTTCCTTTTAACAAGCGGTCTCTACGAAAGCAGGTAACGAAGATTTCAGAGCATTGTTTACATTTTGTGGTGCTCAAGTAAGTTCCACTAGACAATCAGCTCAGCGGAGCGTGTAAACACAAACTATGAAATAGGAAGCTCACGAAGCAGACGACTTTGATTATGTAGGAAACAATCTGTTGCCGTATGCCGTACTAGTTTATAATAACAGATGTAATGAGGAAGGATCGGCGGTTTCTTGGTGTTGCTGAACTTTCTGTTGATTGCTGCTTTGTTGATACTGTAATTGATTGAAGAATTCTACCATTGACTTCGTAATCAATGTATCCTGGAAATCCGTCACCAACGAAAACATGCAAAAAGGTTTTACAACCTTATTTTCAAAAATGAATATACTACAGTACCTACGTGGGGCAGCTTGCAATGGCCTCTTATCATTCAATACCATTTCGAAACCACAATATTCTATATAACATAAGTATCAAGGCACCAAAAGCTTCTGATATGCCGTAATGACCAACACGATACGCGATAAGGCTTATGGTTTTACATATCTGAGGCAATCTGAGTCAGATGTCTTTCTTGATATCGGTAATATATGTATGTATGCAGTACGTATGTCTACATACCTGTATTCCCAACGCGTTTTGCATTTAGGTGAGGCTAAAACCGTCGATATCAGGGTGTGTCAAGTCGATGAATTTGAATGACAATTATTTAATGTAAAATCTTATAAAGCGAGAGGCAGCTAATATTATGCTATTGCTGTGTGGTCTGAGCTACGAATCAGTCCTAACGAGACTAATAGAAAACAAAAAAAAAACTAGATCACTTACACTACTTATTTTTACTTTCACTTGGTCGTTCTAAGGACCCTCTGTTTTGAAGTATTTTTTGGGTGATTGGGTCTCGGATCAGAAATACAAGGCACATGTCAGTTATATGACTATAGCCTAACTTATTAATCCCCAAGACACCTAATAGCTCTTCCATTGTATACTTCCCATATTACTATGGAAATCTGCTATCGATAAAGTTTGTATAAAGCATGCAAATTTCGTAAACCTATGCACAGAGACAGGTAAGAATCTTTGAACGTTTAATGAGCCTTTTTAAAACTCGGGGCACGTTTGAATGAAACAACGAAGAAGGTATTGCAAGACGCTATCCGGCGGAAATCTCGGCTGAGACATATAATGCCTTGTCCATCGATCATGCGATCTATTCAAGATTATATTACGTGCTTTAGATTATACTGGTGGTGCAAATAAGCGGGTATTAAGATCGTCCTGATTTATATGGTCTCTGGAACTGGAGGAAAAGTATAGAGACGCTTAGGATAGGATGACACGCGGATGTTTTTATCTTGGAAATAATGATTGGAAGTTAATTCTCATAAGTAATGACTAGCAATCTGTAATAACTGATGATCTTGAAGATAATGCAAATTTCAAGGAATGAATTATACTCAGAGCGGAATGCATTAGTAATAGTTAGCTGTTGGTTCTCCTATAAATAAATAAATAAAACTGTTCAAACCGTTAGGGGACTGCCAGGGGTGCGGGTTGTTCGAAAGAGATCCCGTGGCGCCTGGCATACAGGCAACTGAGGAAACACGGGTGGGTTTTAGTCAGTAAACGTCTGACACGCTCGCCTGCTCCACCCAGAGCAGGAGAAGTTATTTGATGATTTGCCAACATAACAAAAAAAAAACCGTTAGGGTAGAACTATTAAAAATTCTGCTAAAACTATTAAGAACAATGCCATTCCGACGTTGGTTTAAGTTCACACGCTTGAGCAAAGTCACGATAATGTGAATACCGTGTGTACTTCGACTCCGTACACAGACGTACAATATGGTCTGTGACAATAGCGGTACAAACAATAGAACAGATTACCGAGACGAACGTGCGATTACGTACTGAATAGACGAATAGATGAGCTTCCGCACGATTTTGTTCGAATGTCAATAAACTAAATCGCTTTCGATTATAGTTTTACTGCAAATCCCAAAAACTGGCACTAATATAACTGCCAATAAATTATATTGACTCGAGGGTAAGTCCTAATGAAATTCTGGACCCGCACTGACAAAACGCTCCGATGAAGATCCAATATATCAACGGGCTCCCAGAGAAGATAAACATGGAGGTGCCGTCTATCTCACGCCCTAAATCTTCGTTCCCCTACAAGAAAATATCTTGGATATTTCCCCTCTGCCATAACCCTCTCGGGTTGGGCAATTTCCGTTGACCGTCCGGATACGCAGCGACTCGTAGATACAGGTAGGCGTTAAACGAACACTATATCTTGTTTATCAGTTTCGCGGAACCACTAGCTGTAACATCGGGGCACACATGACACCACAATGCACCCGCATTCACGCCCGTTGAATAAACAAAGATGATTCCATTCCGGTAACAACAAGATAAGTAGTTCCGTAACTCTTTTGAGTAACGGATGGTAACACGATAAGGGTGAAGCAATCCGTGTGTTCAGAGTAAATTGAAACAACGGAGCAACTTAATCGTAAAGTGATTAGATTATATTTGGTTAACCCATTTCCTTCACTCACGGGATGTTTGCGTCCGAGCGGCGACGCAATGTTTGTATTGAAAACACTGGACTATAAACTGGGACAAATCTCCGGTTCTTTGGATACTGTGTTCAAAAGAAACACAGTTCCATTAGGGAGATTACAACGGAGTAACAAATAAACAGACTGATTAAGAATAAACACAACATAGGACACAGTACAATCGTAGTATATAGAATATAGTCACATTCTGGAATGTGACTATATCTTAGCAATGGTAATAACCATCCAGATTCACTGCCGACTTATCTTCGAAGCGAAATGTTCGTATTTTCGCAGATATAAAATAAACCCAGGAAACAAATTTTGGGTTTGTCAGCTATTTACGTCATTAGATTGCATTACGTCGAGCGCTCGGCAATTTGTGTGAAATTGTGTTCGGTACTTTATTCATAGGAGGACAATAAACTTTCAGGCTCAGGGTCAGCGATTAGGCGCAGGGCCATTGGTACAAAGACCTTAGAGTTCGGGTCGTGGAGGTCGACAAACGAACGGTCGCCCTACAGACGAGCTTTTATTAAATCGAAGTAAGTACTTTTTCAACTAATATAATTTTCTTTATTAAAGCAACATTAATTAATTAATGTAAGTCTTTTTACAATATTTTTCTTAACAGTTTCTTTATAAACTCTCTTGAGATGATTAGTAATTCTCAGAAGTCCCGAATTAGCTCGTTGGCAGCATGTAATATTTTTTTCTATTACACATGTTGAGCCCATCGGAGTGTTTACGGGAAGCCGGGAGCGCCCTCCTGTCGCCGATGGTCATAACGCGTGGGGAGCGAGCGATCAATACACAGGGCTTCCCTACTGGTATGCCGTCGACTGCGTAGCCCACTTCCGAACGACGCTCACGCAATTTTGTACACACCAATTATTAAGTACTTTTAATTCTTCGAGAAACAATTAGTCCTCAAGCTGACGGCCCGAAACTTTGACGTGCCCCCAAGTCGTTATAAACGACGCTAATAGACGACTGAGCTGATCAAAGCTCGCCAAACTTGGTAAAATTAAGCGTTCCGTCAGCGTTAATTGTGAATGCGTCTGTAATATGCAAATGAAGGGTTATAGCAGTCCATGGATAATTATCAGGAAAATGGATGCAGATGAGAACTAATTTGAACCAGCCCATGTAGAGATAGGTGGTATCTAAATGTACATTATATCGATAATTACGATAAGTACCTGCAGGTAATGTAGCCTAGGTAGGTATTCCTGTGTGTTCTATGCGATATTTATCTTCAGTTTTGTGGCGTTGGCGCGCGTATACGTGACTCAATGAATTCAGGGGATATGAGGTAATTTTATTCGTCGTACTCTGCAATTTGAGGGTTTATAACGAACCACATGAGGGAGTGTCGGAGTTCGGGAGTCAATGTTAGTGTCACGGGAACCGACGCACGTCATGTTTTTCAGCAAAATATTTTTGGTATATAGGTATAATATGAATTAGATTTGGAACAGCTTTCATTGATGAATCGATACGACACACCTAACGATTGAGTTCATTGTTTTTTTCACGAGAGCTGCTGTTGTTGCTTATTTTCGCTTTATGATAAAAGGAAGGCACTTTATTTTACTTAACACCGCGCTTTAATAGCCTCTTCTTAATTTAGGTATACTTGAAGCGCTAAGGCAAGCCGGGCATAGTTCTTTCATGAAGGTAAGTACTTGTCGTCGGCTGCAATTTATGGTCTCATTCTGGAGAAAATAACCGTCTGCATTATGGAAACTTTGCTGAGGTGAACTGTGTAAGCTAGAGTGCGTTTTATCGTACCCAGGTAAAAGTACTAAAATATCTTGAATACTCCTTTCATGAATACCCACTGATACTGAAGGTAGAAATTATTATGGCAAATCTTTAAAACAGTACATAGTAACAATAGTAACAGTGATGTGCTATACATGTAAAACATCATCATCATCATTTTAGCCGAAAGACGTCCACTGTTGGACATAGGTTTCCCCCAATTTGGGGGGTTTGCCACGCTTGGCAGGCGGGTTGGCGATCGCAGTATTGTGGTCAAATGCATAGAGAACGCTGCTGCCGATTCTCTAGTTAGTCCCTTAGTCGCCTTCTACGACACCGATGGGAAGAAATGGTATGGTGCTATTCTTTTACGTCCGGCACCACACGGAACCGATGAACAAAGTGTTTTATTAATTATTATTAGACCCTAAGAAAGTGCTACGGAATTGCGTAGAAGTGCTAAATATGACTATTCTGGGTTATAACGTAATCTACCACGTAAAATATTAAGTTAAATTGCTTATTAGTCTGTTAGGCTAGATTTTAATAAATTACTAAGAACTTTATTTCTTATAATTAATACAGAAAAATAAAACGAAATCTTTAGCTAGCAAAAGGGTGGAGACGGAATATCCCCGAAGTGCTTTATTAAACTTAATTTGGGATATTCGCTGAAGTTTCAGGTGCCAGTCAATAACTTAGATGACTTTATCACACAAAGAGTACCAGAGTTTGACCATCTCATAAAACTTTAATTCGAAATTGGGAATGATGATAAAAATATCAAAGAAATTTCGTAGACAGTATGTCTACGAATACAACCAGAAAATCGAATACTTCTGACGTTTCCTTGACAGAATCCGCTTTTAATTTAAAAGGAAAGATAATTCAATTAACATTTATTAAAATTAGTCCCTTATGGGATCTCAAGAGTAAGTAATAAACAATTTATTCTCTGATTTTTAAATCACAAAGTTGAACATTTTGGTGTATGTATGAAAGAAAGTGGAGACTAATTAAATGTTTACGTGCAGACGACAGTTATTTATTAGTTTTTACGTGGAGTAGAAATATGGAGGGGTGTACACTCCCAGGGTTATTAATAGGAAGTTCGCTCTAATGTTGGTAATTCGTACCGTAAACATTCGAGCAAATTCTATGAGTACTATGTCTACAGCTGTACAACTGTACATTATAGCTGAGAGTGTCAGGCATAACTCTTCAAAGGATTTTAAGTTAGAATATAGTTTCTCTAACTTAACTAATTTATATAAAGGTTTATCCTCACGCTCAAAACTGGTAAAGTTTGACACGTGTTGTTGCCAATTCTAATTTAATGGCGTATACTTGTAAGTAACTATGTATTATTACTTTCATACGCAACAACACTGGCGGATCTTTATTGATTAGCAAGTTACCATAGTTACCAAACATGGAGCAATAATAATTTGGGAGTTCTGGGAAAACCCATGGCTTTATAAAAAAAACTCTCCATTTCTACGTATTAATTAATAAAGTAATATCTATTTGAAGAGCCTAATTAAAGAGCCAGCTAATTTGAAAATCTCTTGAGTACTGAAGTAATTAGTAATCACTAATGAAACAGTCTTCTATAATTTACCTATATATTTGCATAACACAGTACATCATACTCTAGTTTAATTGACGCTTAAAGGCAGTTCTAAGAATTTATTGTTTCCGACCGCACCCAAAGAGCGACTGGTTTCCATCCGTTTCGTGACACCTGCTTCAACGGTCGAATACAAAAAAACTAGCTGTAATATCTGAATTGAATACCTAATTATCGTGAGACTTATAAATCGATTCACACACATTTATTTGCCCGAAGCGGGCGAATCGACACTTTTAAATAATATATTATTTTCTATAGGTGACTCGCACGTTAATTAATTTGTGGGCGAATCGACAACTTCAGAATTACGTAAGTATTAGAATTGGCACGTTTTGAATTGTATGCAATAAATTAATGAGAAAAGGGGTTTAAGGGTTACACTAATAAGTATAAGGTACTTGGCAGGTCTTGAATTTTATGCACTTTATTGCATGTAATTGCAATAGCTTTTTCTCATAACTTTACTGCATAAAATTTAAAACGCTCCTCATACATAGGTATATCTCATCATCATTCATCATTTTAGCCGAAAGACGTCCACTGCTGGACATAGGCCTCTCCCAATTTGGGGGGGTTTGCCATAATCGCCACGCTTGGCAGGCGGGTTGGCGATCGCAGTAAGGTGGTAAAATGCATAGAGAACGTTGCTGCCCGTTCTCTAGTAAGTCCCTTAGTCGCCTCCTATGACACCCACGGGAAGAGATGGGATGGTGCTATTCTTTTACGCCCGGCACCACACGGGACATAGGTATATCTGGAGTGGTCGATTCGCCCACAAATAAATAAACTTCGAGCGAATCATTCATAGAAAATGTATATTATTTAAGTGTCAATTCGCCCATTCCAAATAAAATCGTGCGAATCGACTAATAAGCCTATTATTGTAATGTAGTATCACTATGCAAAACTCATATAAACTTATCACGTATTTTTATTCAAATATTTGAATCTTGTTTTTGGGATCCGCGCAAAACCACAGCCCACATTGAAATTACGAAATACTGCCCATTGTGTCCAATTTCGTTATACTCACCCTAATGGGTATGAGTACCTACTATTGTATCCGACTTTACGGTCTACAATTTCTACGAACCTTCCACCCCTCAAAATTCTCGATGTCTGAATGTTTCGAAACTTCGCTCTCCCCTTACGATTTAGCTATATGTAAATACAATTTATATCGAAAGTGTACTTGTTACTGTTGTAAAGCAACGGTCTTCTATAATTCGCTTCTATGTAGTGTTGAACGTAAAACACCCTATTGTTGTTCCCTGAAGTGCCTTTGAGAGCGTTTTATATGCTCCAGTTGGGCACACCTTTGGCATGTGAAAGAAGAAAAAGATTATAACGCATACGTATGGGGGCTGCGTTTACGACTTTCGCCCGATGTGAACTTGCATTAGATATTCCGACCTTGAGATAAAAAAGCAAGCTTTTTCGTGGTGATATTAACATAATATTATTATAGTATCACAGCAATATGTTACATGATAAATAAATGAAAATCTGGCGACGGGTCTTTGACCTACACAAAGTTCAGTGTATGTTTGACAATTTGAAGGACGTAAACGCGAGTAATTGTGTAGCGAAATTAATATATTTTTACAACGTGCTTTGCAATGTGCTATTATATTTTTACAAGCTTGCAATCATGGCAATTAATAAAGCTACGATATATACGTAACACATTTGGCAAAAGAAGCAAACTTCAGATTTTGTGTCTCTATGGCGATCATTGTTGAAGATAAACATAAACATTTCGAAGGAATCAATCATATCGGAGTCCCAATCGAAATTTAAACATCCGATGGGGGAAATTGATGAAAAAATATACATGCCTAAGATATACAAGAAACGAAGGGCCAAGAGACAACAAAACAAGCCAATTACGATCAAACAGAATATTTACTTTCACCATTTGGAATTTGAAGTCTTCAATATCTTGCAAATAAATAAAGAAAGTTTTAAACAAGACGGAGTAGGAGAAATCAAGAAAGATTTGATAATTTCAAAGCGTTGTGCTTTTACGCCAAGAACACACCGTATTGACAGGATTCTAAAGGTGATCAACTAAAAGAGGAACTGAAGCTGAAAATATTTATAACCAAAACGAACCTCCATAATTGAGAGTTAAAATATACAATAGCCATAGAGATTTGAAAGAAACCGTGACGATATAGCAGTTGATTATGTATCGTGAGTAACGTTACACCGAGGGGCCACGGCCGAACACGAGTTGCACGATAATCGTATATGACTTCACACTGTAACCGCTACGGGAAAATTTAATCATGACACACGTATTGAATAAGCAATACGGACGATAAAATAGGAATTAAGGATTATCAATATGTAGAAGTTGTCACGAACGGCAATTTTGACGACTTCGGTCATAAACATTATAAGCAAGAAGGAAGATGTGGTGGTGTTGAATTGTCATGGGTAGATTGCGTTAAAATCTTGGCAAGATAGAGAGAGCTATATGGATGGAGGAGTCAATAACAGATTACAAATTTACCCTATTTAAACGGACTTCACACTGTAACCGCTAAAAAAATGACACACGTATTGGTTATCCAATAAGGATGATAATATAGGAATTATGGATTAATAATAATTCTTAGACGATATTATCACGAATGATGATTTTGACAACTTTGCTCATAAAGATAGCAAAGGAGATCCGGCGTTGTTGAAATGTGATAGGTTAAAATCTTAGTGATAGAGAGAGCTTTCTGGATGGGGGAAGTCAATAAAAAATTGCAAGTTCAGCTAATTTGAGTAGGTTATCGTTTGAGAAAATGTATGAATGAACATTATGTTGAAGACGTGAATGAAATAATGAGTATATAGACGATGGTTTTACGATGCTGTCGCAAAAACACGGAATTTAATTTAGATTGGTTATGATAAAGTAAATCGGATTCAGTAGATTGCTAATTATCTTTTAATTTATCAATTAGTGGATATCATAACTTAAGGGTTTCTTGGAATAGTAAAAAACTGATACAATCTCAGATACGTATCTCGAAGTAAAACATTATTTTGTGGATCCATTATTTTTTTGTTTATTTGTGTTATTATGTTATTTATTAAAGTTCAATTTGAGGCCGATGAATTAACAGGTTTTGTTTTTGCAGGCAAGCACCTGCTAAATGTTATAAGTCTGTTCTTTAATACTTTAATGCCTTATTGAAATGAATATGGTTTAAAATTCTAGAGTATCATCACCATGTGAGTATGTAGGCTCACATTGTGATGAACTGATGATACTTTAGAATGAATCATGCCCAAAGAATTGTTATGTTCAAACATAGACGTATTGTTTTCTTTGAACATTATTGTAGTAAGCAACAACACTCATTATTGAATTCCAGACCACTATTAGCGTACCTAGTGTAATGTCCTGCTTACCAGTTTTCGAGGACTGATAGTGAAAATAAAGAGGTTGTTACGATCACCTTACAAGTGCTTACTGCGATAATTTTATCAATGTTGAGTAGTTTTTGTAATCTCATGTTTGGCTTTACTATGCTCGTTCGTACCTACATAAGTGAGGAACTAACCGAACAACGTTTGCTCTACTCAAAAAATAAGAAATCCAAACCCATACTCTGGTAATTTTCTCATACAGAAAATGTGAAATGAAAAGCCCTTTAGATGCTTCATAAAGATACGAACATTATTTGTCGCTCACGTCTTAATAAAAACATAAAAAACCCTTGTCAGAAAATTTCTAAAGCCACACTTCGAGAAACTAGTAAATAATATACTAAGATATTCCACGATGTTGAAGTTCAAAGGGTCTTCGGAGAGGCGCGTAGAATATCTGAACCGTAAAAAGCCACCTCTAAGATAATAAAACACCGGGTGCAGACCGTTTAAAACGTCGATTTTATACAACCAACAATCATGTAGATAACGAAGAAAATAAAAACCAACATTTGCTTGAACATAAATATTCACTGCAGTCCGTACAATGGTATACACGTGGGTGTTGAACCTTTCTACCCACGTCGGGTGATTATTTTAGTAAATTCTCATATGTAAAACCATGTTTATTGTTTACATAATATCCTGTTCAATAGCATCGCGGTCGTGGCTAATCTCTAAATCTTCACAACGACTATATCCAGTGGGTTCCTAGATACTGCAGCTCTTTATTACTCCAGGGATTTGTTTGTTATGGGTTTCTGTCATGTTTCCGTGTTAGGTAATGCCGTGATCGATGTAGCGATACGAGCTTTTCTTTGCTTACATTACTGGCCATTATGCTTTCAACTTTGGCTCTTACCGCCACTTTCATTTATGTAGTCAAACTGTCAAAGTTACTGCATTGAAAACTAAAAGAAATTATACTTTACTTTGTCATCAGAGTCTTGTAAACAACAACTGTAAATCGGGATTAGCGTAATTCTTTCCGCGAAGGAATATATTTGTGATATTTAGATACGGTATCTGGTACGATAAGTGTTTGTTCTATATGCAAATAATTGGCCGTGTCGAAGGTTGGGCTTCAGGGCTTTTTTCCCGAGGTTTTTATTTGTCAACGGTTAAGATTCTGATAGTAGAGCCACTTATGGTTTTGTGTTTATTTTTATAGGAGCAGAGATTGGTACGTGACCGTGGTGTCTTCACGTTAATTTTGTGAAATAGTCTGAAGGATCTAAAACGTGATCGGTTGCACATGTTTTAGTATTGTCAGGTACGATTATACAAACAGTACGTTAGAGGTGTGTGTATGTTTTATGTACTTTGCGACACAAAGCGCAGCTGCAGATTGACCACACGCCTCGGCCCGTCTGATATGTGGTCACATATAGCTGTTTAGATGTTTATAGGATACTCCAGGGTTACCACTTTCATTGGCACTTGTAAACTGTTAATCAATTGTTATACAATATAAACATAATACATATATGATTAATAAGTCCGTTTAACAAGTGTTAATTACACGTATCGTGCTGCTGTCAAGATAAAGTATGATACAATCAATTTAGCAGCTGATAAGTGTGCTTACTTTGTTTATCGCGATTCATCATCACAATCAATTAGTACTTCGTTGGAATCATTAATCCGTGTTAAGTGAGATAATTTGCTTGTTGCATTACGGTTCACGATCTTATTCATATTTCCTTCGCTCGTTATTGTAAGGGAACATTATTTTCTCCAATATTACCTAGTTCAGATTCATTAAAATAAACACGGTCTGAACGGCTCGTGGAAGCATTATAAAACCATTTCACTTGGAAATCTGTTTTGATAAAACTCAATTGTTTGTGTTCTGGTTTAAAATAGAATATTCACGGCGAATAATTCACCAATGTATGCGTCTCATTTCATTTTAAAGCCATTAATTACGGCAATAATCTGATAATGCCGGGTTTTAAATAGGTATTTAACGTTAATATATCGAATTACAGAGGCCAGCCCTGCAGAGTTCGTTCCCAGAGAATGGACACAGCCGGTCAGCGCGCCACGTATCATATGCTCAATTACACCGCTCTGCAACGGAACGCCAGTTCCTAGCGACCCTACCTCTTGGTTCACTCCTACTTTCTACCTTTCGATCCTATGCTGGCCTAGTACTTTGACCAAACTTGATCAATCGGATAGAATTAAACAATGGTAATTCAAATACAATTTGCAAATTGTGGCTTTGTTCCCAAAACAAAACCATTCTCTACATTTGTTTGGATAGAACGCGTTTTCACGAAACCAAAAATAAATCAATGTCAACGCTCTTCCATTCACAAATCCTGAGCGGAACGGGTGTCAGCATTTTCAGCGTCTGTAATTTAATTTTGCTATATGGAGAAATTGTTTTATTGTCTCTACCCAACATAGCACCTTTTGCAGCGCACGAATGAGTTTAAAATAAAATGTGGATGCAATACTTCTGAACAATGTTTCCCCGCCAAAGGAGCATCTGGAATCACTGCAAATAACTAAGGACTCCGTTTATAGCCTAGCACATTCTTGAGATCCGTTTACGAGGAATGTTCGATATGAGAAGTCAACCAATGCGGGAACATTTTATGAGATATCTTCGGATATTGCATTATACGGCAAACGTGTAGGTTCCATAGAACACACCATTGAGGTAAACATAATATTTAAAGCTAGAAAAATGGAGAATAAAATTAAGGAAAGAGAATAACTATTTGTAAAGCGTTGCGGATAAAAGGCGAAACGAGCTGAATCTGTAACGTCGAGCGTCTCACAATTATCTTTAAGGACTGTAAAAATAATAACGTGTTTTACCGTCGAATGGAAATTAAAATGTTCAGACTAGCTGTTAAATGCGGGGGAGAGTTTACTTTAAAGAGAGGAGTGAGGACGTTTCAGTTTCACGCTATCAAAGGTTTGAAGTTGCTCGGGGCGCGTTCGTGTTATACATGATTACGACATTTATTAATTTTCGCTCACACCCTACGCTGCGCTGCTTTAACACATCAACGTTTCGTTGGTTGTTTGTTATATTATAGGGAAATTAAATGAACAAATTATATTCAAATTTAGAATTTAGAGAGACGGTATCCGGAAGTTTAACTACACATTTGGCATCGCATTTAGTTTCTACTGCTACTATATTCGAACTACGAATGGCATTACTCCGATTCTCTGTTGTGTCATTGGAACTTCGACTATCCGTAATTCATTACAATACAGAATGAGGATTTAACATTATTATATTCTATCCAACCTTATCAAGACTAATAAAAATTCTTGCCTAATCTCGGGCAAAAAACCCGTGTTACAATAATATAATCTTCTTTATGGTAAGAAGGAAAAATTTATCATTTTGTGTTGTTTGCCCTCCGTGGTAGACGGAGCGGCACAGTAAATACATTACCAGGTCCATGAACTTGAGTCTCAATTGCACATTATATTTTTAGCCTGGTGCGTACTAAAATTGTCCGTAACCGCTTATACAGTTGCGTATTTAGATATAGGTAGCAATGATGCAAGGTATAATAGAAGATTAGATTACGGTAAGCTGTAAGTAATCGATTAAATAATACCTGTGTCTGAAGCAGTAATGAATATCATTTCCGAAATAGATAGGAAAAGCAATTTGCAATTTTATAATTTTTTTGCAATTTTTGATTTTAATGAACTGTGTGATTAAAAAACAAAACTAATGTGTATTTAAAATAAGAATTTTGGGACAAATGGACGTCTGCCTGACCATTTCGATAATACTCTTTATATGTAGTAGATTTGTCATTAAAATTGCCGCCACCATAACATATTCCAATAATGGTTCTCAAGCTGCATACAAATAGTCAGAAATATCGTTGATAACGAACGGCATTATGAGAAATCGTCACGAACATAATATGCATTTGTAAATCGTGACCAACACATGCGCGTATACTTGATCTGCATTCATCCGTACGTAAACGTTCAGATCCAATTACAAGTCTGATGAAAAAATGAACTAAGTAACTAAATTCCACTAGTTTAGGAATTCCGTTCGACATCGTCACGTGTTGCAGTAAAAATTCATCGTCGACGAAGGAACCGAGTTCCAGCACAATTTGCTTTATGCTGGCTAGACTAAACCCGTTGGCTGTATGAAATTACAAATGAAATACGTAATATTACTCTTGCAATTCTCTCTATTGGTCGAGTAGCGAAGCGCGTTTAAAATTGCTCTAGACTAATTTCTTGTCATTGGCTGGTGAATTCCGTTTCTAGCTCTGGTACTCAGTCATCAGCGGACTGTGTATGACAGTATCAGGCCATCACGTGGGGAAAGCGGATGTCATAATTAGTCATATTTTTTACAATAACGCTGCAAAGAAACGAAAGAATTTAACAGCTGACTGCATTCTCGTATAAACATGGTGATGCAATACCTTCACAACTACTTGCTGACACAATGAGGTCCATTACGACATTACAGGTCTGCTTGTAAACAAACATTCAACAATGCACTGAATCAAGACAGAACTGAATCAAAGCACAGTTTATTTTTAATAGTTCTGGAATGCAAACAAAGTGAATGCAGGGACTATGAAAGATCATAAAGTACTACAAACCATAGAACCATTTGAACATCTTCATCAATTTTGGCTTCTGGTTTGACTTCATCCAATTCGTATGAATTCGAGACAACAATCTCCATATTATTTATTCGATTGCACGAACTTACTCCGTCGTTCGACGCATGTGTTGCGGTCCTAAAAATTCCATCCCATACCGAGTAATAAGGTAGTCGGTGAGCCCTCCGCGCCTCATTTTTCGGCAAACGAGCCCCATCGGGCTTTCAGGACCCTAATGGTGGTCGGTACTCGACCCGAACCGATCGTTTCTATATAAATTGAAAGCAAACTTAAACAAAGAGTTACTAGTGTTCCTACTTCGTAATTGCAATTTTGCTTTGAGACCTATGACTCCCGTGCACTTCAATTTTTGCTTTGGAGACATTTGTTTCTGTTAAAATAATGAAACATCATGGGATTTCTCAGAATTATGGAACTTGAAGTTATAAAGTAGTTGGAAGTATACAGCGGACACTTTTTGTTCTCTCGACAAGACCCTCATGCTAGCCTCGGTGCGAGGAACGAAATATCTACTTGTGAAATTTTCAACATTTAGACTTGGTATCTGAGAATTAGTTGGGAGTTGGAAATAAATTGGCAATAAAGGCAGTATAAGTAATTAAACTGTAATTTTAATGACTTTAAGCTTTTTAAGCATAAGCACCGAGTTACACTGGAATTAATGATTGATAATAATTTGCCATTTGAACAAATTGCATTTTTATTTTTAACCCAGGTTATTTCCGAATAGGTCATTGTTTTGCAAAGAAAGCAGTACCTGCGTGTGTTCACATTGCGTACTTATGTATAAAGATGTATTTTTAACGTAATCACTGTCCCGACATAAAAGAAGTAAACTGCTGGTATATAACTCCGTGTTTACTTCAATCACGTTGTTAGACGGGTAGGTGAAGTGTAGCAGACGTGAGAATCTTTCTGCGGCGCATTTTGCGGCCAACCGATCATTGGTTTGACGACCTAATGGTCGGTCGGTTGCATAATAACTGCAATTAAATCGCAACTGATCCCCGCAGCTCGATCCATTGTCAATCTTGACAACGTTTCATTACAAGCAAGGACTGGCCTGGTGGTATTGTTGCTATTATTACGCGCCCTATTTAATCCGATCCTGTTACCCTTCCCATACAACGAAACGCGCCATTAGAATAAATAATGTTCTCTATTAAGAAATTCTGGGAATATCACATAGGTTTTTTTTTAAATCGCAGCTTGCGATTCGCTAATTGAGTGCCTACTGGCAGAAAAAGTAAAAAAAAACAATTCGTTTTACAATGCATTGAATATTCACAGCACCGTTTGTTTGGATAAAATCCAACGTTTTATAAAAGAGTGGAAGTGATTAACCGCGGATAGACTATGGAAAATAAAATTCAAATATTTGGTGGGGACTATATATGTATGAATTGATTACAATTTAGTTGAAATATCTACAGTTAGCTAATCACATTAACTAATGCTTTTAGATCGGCAGCGTTTTACACTAATTGAAATCAGAAATGAATTCATGCACCTTCAATGTAAAATTAAAAATGCTGCCGTATTTAAAAGAATTTTATTTATTTTAATGAACCTCGAGTAATTCACAAAATGTTAATTTTTTCTCGACTTTCAAGGCCGATACGAGTATAATATACGATTGCCTACTCATGAGTTTATTAGGGTTCAATCAAACGGAATCTTTCTACGACTATCGATGTTTGTCGGATTTTCCTATCCCGTAGCGGTCAACAAACCTCAGCAGGGTTGTAAAACCAGCTTAAACCTATACTTTCCACGGTTCAACGATCCGATACACGCAGGGTAACAAACAATGTAAATGAAATTCTATAACTTTCCACCATAGAGACCATAAAAATAAATAGGTGTACGGTAAAAGAATACCGTGTTAGGGGTTTAAGCTTAAGGAGTATTCTTTCAAAATATTCTTTGCTTCCTGATTACAGCCGGTAATCTGAATTACAGTTCGCTTAGGGCTTAGGGGAACTGATATAGAGATGGCTTTAAAGCAAATATTATAGGCTGGCGCAATAGTTAAAATAGGAGTTTTAAACATTATCAATAAGATGGGAAGGCTTATGAGAAATAACGAGGTAGAGATTGGCAATTATGGCCCCTTTATTTATAGTCTTAAAACTTACAACATTGGCCAGTCAGAAAAACATTCAAAATTAGTTCTGGTGAAAAAAAGACTAGAGAGTGCGAAATTACCCAAATTGCTTACCAGATTACACAAGAGGCTAATAGAAACCGTAATGACAAATTACTTTTGTGATAATGCGTCAGATTTCTAAGTACGCATCATATAACATGTTTAATGCTACTGTAATGGTCTATTATAAGTACGTTTAATTACAGATTTCACGTCTTTTAGTAATGACAATAGGAAATAAAGAACAATACGGGCAAGGAATAATCGCCATTATGCTATAAATAAAACTTTTGAACGATTACGTAACGAATTCAAAATGGCGGAGCAAGATGGCTGCTTTTGATCCATTTGTGTATATTGCTACAAAGGTTATGTAAAAAAAGGGCAGCTATATCAAACTTTCCTCCCATGAAAAATTACTAAATACTTTGTTACGAATAGGAATAAATTTATTTTGCTAAGTTTACAGTCAAGTGGATTGGATTCCTAGACCTCACACTAAGGTTCCCTGTGTTGTGATTGTGAGATCTAAGCTCAGGCTCCCATTATTATACAGGGTGAAATTGAAAACATGCGACAAACCGAAATGGGTGATTGTACTCATCATTATGAACAACTTTTACTGAGGGACCAAAGATGCAATCGCAAAAAAAAAACAGCTGTTCCCTACATTTTGACGAGTTATGCGAACATAAATGTAGGGAACAGATGTTTTTTTTTTCGGGATTGCATCATTGGTCCCTTAGTAAAAGTTGTTCATAATGATGAGTACAATCTCCCATTTCGGTTTGTCGCATGTTTTCAATTTCACCCTGTATATAATAATAAGGTACATTATGTATACCATAATGTATATATACCATAAGTGATAAGTGTATGTATACCATAAGGTGGTGGGATTTGTGTCAGTTGTGTTGGTGTTAATGATTAGATACGTAACTAAGTAATAAGTGCATATGAATTTGTGAATTGTCAATGTGTGTACTGTGAGTTTTTACTCAGACTAAAACTCTTTGGCATTTAGTAGTCCAGTGTGAAAAGCCAATTTGTTACCGTCAATCTGCATTTTTGTGTTAAAAATATCTAACACAGCGACTAAACTCACCACTTTTACCAGGCTTTACATGTCTCGTACCTGAAAATAAAATAATAATAAACGCATTAGTTAAATGTATGATTATAATAGTCAACTAATTATTTTACAGCTAAATGTGTGACTCATGAAATTGCGGCAATTAGGTACGCTACGTATTAAGTATTAAAATGTTTATATATTGTAGTCGTTATCCAGCTACTACTAAATGTGGACTTTGGGATTAAATAAAATGCTAGCCATTTGAAGTCCTGTCTAGACATTAAAATTGCTAAGTACATAAGTTGGTTACTGATTTTTATTTTTAGAACGTATGTCATCATCACTTCTTATTCAGCCTATAATGGTCTCAATGCTGGGACACAGGCCTTCTCTCATTGCGAAGATCGCCCTGAGGGCACGGTGGAGCATACGGTGGAGGTCTGCCCGGCTTGGGCGGAGCACCGCCGCGCCGTGTCCTCGTTGAGGCGATCGGCGGCGGCGATCTCTCGCGTCCGGCCCTGTTCCAGGCCGTGGTACGGAGCGAGAGTACATGGGTAGCCGTCACCTCCTTCTGCGAAGCAGTAATGCTCGCGAAGAGGGAGGCGGCGCACGTGAGCGAGAGGCAGTATATGCGCCCTCACGGCCTAAGTCGCCACAGGAGACGCCCCGGGCGTCGGGAATCCCAGGCTGATTCCCGGCCACCGCAAGCGGCTTGCGGACGGCCAGTGATAGGTAGCTCGCTGTCCGGTAAGGACCAAGCCTGGGTCGCCGGCGCGTTGTGTTCCACGCGCGCCTCAAAGAGATGTCAGCACCAACCGGTGGGGTTATTCGAAAGAGATACCGCTGCCCCTGGCACACAGGCAACTGAGGGAACACGGGTGGGTTTTAGTCAGTCAAAGTCTGACATGCCCTCCTGCTCCACCCAGAGCGGGAGAAATTAAATGATGATTTTCCACCCAAAAAAGGGCCTTTCTGTGAGAGAGAGCGGGCCGTAATCCACCACGCGCGCCTAGTGCGGATTAGTAGATGTCACATGTCTACGAATTTTTCAGATCATCAATTCATTCAGATTGAATAATTATTGATGATAATGATTAAATGATGACCACTGGGCCACCACTCTTTTAAGTACGGAAATGTGAAAATCCAATACATTTTCGATTATTTTAATACTGTCCTTAGTCTATATCTATGTTTATCTTAGTTTATGCTGTCTGTCCCAGGATGGTGTAATGGAGCCTTCCATAACATTAGCCTAGGATATGCAAAAAAAAAATCTTAAATAGTTTTAATATAAATTTATATTAAAACTAATTAGAGAATTCTCCGAGCAATTGCTCGGAGAATTCTCTCTGTAAGTATTTACTTAACAGCTGTCAAATCATGAATGTTTCTCCCCGCCTTCCGAAGTAGGCTAACAATCACACAACATTCAACAATCAGTATTTAATAGAACGAACGCTTTCTATTATATTCGCATCCATCCTCAATCTTCGTTTCTAAGAAGACATGGATGAATAAACATAATATATGATTCGTGATAGTGTTGCGATCCGATACGATGAAAATCGGCCATTACAATTACTGTTCATCAAAATGCTTTCAATGATTTCACCAATCGTAAACGTCGTTTCCTAAGAGACCATTTACTCAACTGTTTATGAATTTGCATGGTGGTTGCAAAAATATTCTTGCAGAATTGCAGACGCTAATTAGGGCTATGTTGAAGCGAGTTAGCTGTACCTAGTTAATTCTGACCCAATTTATTACATTGATTAGGAATCATAATTAGCTCCCACTTTAATTGATAAACAAACTACCTGCGGTATCGTAACGAGGTTTGCTGAATCACTGTATAGAAATACCGTATGATATTCATGTTATATGAGTTTATTCGCTAGCTAGTGTAGAGAACAAAGGAATTGCTGATAGGACATTTGTGTATTGCTTTCTACCATTCAAGGCAGCCGGTTCCTACAATAAATAATATTTTTTACTGTAGTATTTATAGACCCAGGAGAAGATGGCGGGACGAGCTTGACGTCTACATACAAGATTGATCTATAATAGCTCAACACAGAGAGCAGGGAAAAGGAAAAAGAGCAGCTTTTGCCCTGAAGTGGGACCTACATAGGCTAAAAATAAAATAATTGTTGCTCCGTCATTGTGAAATGTGTAACTATTAAAGATACAGTTACAATCAATATTGTCACTATATTTGCTGATCACGTTGACCAACACAAAAGATTGTGTAAGTTCGTTAATAGCTTTGAAGGGCTGGCCTATTGTTTGAGCTTCGAGCAGCGCAACTATTTCCGATAATGCGGCTCTTTGTGTGACCCGTTCGTTGGTCACAGTTGGTACTACTACAAAGCTTCTAAAGCAGAGGTGTTTCAAATCCAGTCCGGTAAAACTTAAAAGTTACGAATTGATCGAAGCATGATGTCGATTTCGGTTAACGGCCACTCCAAGCGAGGTCAGCGCACCACAAACATCGGAGACGCACTGCTATTCCGAGTTTTATGGTGTTTTATCAAGGTACCGTTGAGGCAACTTCAGTTTTACTACTCGACAACTTAGCTTGCAATAGAATATTCTACTCCCAAACAAATATTTGTTGAAACAATATCGTCAAGTTCACTTGGAATACTACCAAGTTCAGTGTTCCCCTAAAATTCTATATTTGTCTTTACTATTTTTATGTGTTCAAAAGGAGTGTTCACATTTCAATCATCGCTCTTAGCATGAACGTCAATTAATAACTAGTTTGTTCTGTACGGTGCTTTAAATGGTTGTAACCGAGCCCTTTGATGTTCTGCTCAAGAATATGATATATGGCAAGACGAGTCTTCTTCAACATCGGTCATCTATCCTATTCTACATATATATCACTCCCTGAACACGATATTCCAATACGACACATTTCCAAGAAATCTGAATAACTAGAAATGGGTTTATTGGTTTATGATTTTTAACACGTGTATGTATTGATTACCTTCCTAATTACCTAGGTGGTTTGATATATTGAAGAGAAGATTTATTACGAGTAACGACTAAGCTTAATACTGACGACGCTGATCGTAATAAATTGAAATTATAATTGGATATTAAGCTGTACCTAAATATGCTATACCTATATATATAGTCAGGTCAATGCTTTTATCCCTAGACACTTGGGTCACGCACCACTAATTATATTGCTCCTTAGGGACGGAGCTTTTATGGGTCATAGCTAATTTGAAAAAGCAAACAACCAAACATGGAACCCCTCCTGTTTCTTGCTTCTTAAGATATACATATATGAGCACCACATTTTATTACAAAAAATCCTACTAACTTATTTCATTAACAACGATACATTATTGCGATTAATCCCAAAAACAAGAAGGTATAATTATAAAATCATTGCCTTAGAGCTGTGTATCAAGGGCAAGTTTAATGATTTTTATTTTTTGTTTTATTTATTGGGGAAAACAAACAATTACACATTACGAATTACAAAAATATAGGACACAGAAATTATACTAATGTGAAATCAACCACGTTCTCCACAGATACACAGTGAGACAATTTGGTAAATTTTAAGACTAGCGTTGTTAACAATAAAAAAGAGGAATAATAATAAGAATCTCGTGAAACCTGAGCAAGATAAGAAAATCAAGTATCTTGATTTAATTGCTCACGAGGTTGTCGACATGTGGGACGTGGACTCAGCAATCATTGTACCGATAATCGTTACAGTAAATGGCCTAATAGCGAAAAGCCTCGACCAACACCTCAGGAGGCTCTCATTACGCGGCTGGATCAAGGGCTTGATTCAGAAAGCAGTACTCCTAGACACGGCACGCATAGTCAGGAGGTTCCTTTCTCTAGAGCCCTGACCACCGACATCTTGGACCCTGTTCCTGATGCCGAAGGGCCAGTATTTTTTATATTTTTAAATGTTTTTATATAATTTTATATTCAAATACTTAAAAATTTAATTTATTGTATTTAACGGAAAAAAAGAGGAATATTAATAGTAAATTAAGTATTAAAAAAATATAAAGCCGTCAAAACATACACATAGTGCCGTATGTGGAACAACAGTGCACATGAATTTTTCAATGTTTTTTTTCGTTTTTCTTTCTTTTTTTCTTTTTTTTAAAACGTTGCCCCACACTAGGAATTTCTCCTGTATTGTGGGTGCGTTTACAAACATTTAAAATCACATACACAAACAGCCAGACCCGGAACAAGTACTTGTAGGTCATACAAATATTTGTTCCGTGCGGGACTCGAACCCGCGACACGCAGCGCAGCAGTCAATCGCTTAACCACTGGGCTAAACGTGTCGTCAAGTAACATGTGTTAAGTAACATGAGTCGAAACTTTCTATGCGGTAAGGCAAACAGATCCAAACTGCAGAAATTCTTATTAAAATTGCTCGTAAGGCGACGAAGAGGCGCACGCAACCCGGCATTTGTACGACTGGAGGTATTTGATATTTACGTATACACAAATTTTAATATAAACCAAAAATCGTAATGATACAATCTCCAACACGAAGCTTAGCAGAGCATAAACAGACCCGCTTAAACTTAATCACCCGAACAATACGATTCTATAAATAAATGTTTTATGAGCTATATCTCGACCCGCATATGTACTCCCATAACTTGGTAATCCCATATAAGCTACAATTTTATTACCCAGTGATGATGGAGCAGATTAACTAATGGAAGTCTGCTGCGTTAATTGGATTTAATTTAGTAGGTATTGCTTACACGCCCATGAGAAATCTCGGCTACAGCCTCCAATCTTGACGTGAACGTCAATACTTTTATGACGATTGATGTCTTGAAAGTTGAATATCATTTTATTAATGGCGAAAATGTCAATTCTTATGCTAATTTGGTAATGGGGGAAATGGAATGTGAGAATTGAATTTCTTTCCCGATGCCAGCTGTAACCTGTGGCCGTTTCCATTGACTATATCAGTGCAACCTTGGGAAGCTATAAGTTTAGACTTAGGCTTAGTAGTCCAGAAGTTGTGCTATTTTATGATGAACATAACGCTGATCTCAGGACAGCAGAAACAGAGATTAAATGGTCAATGCCACTTAGAGAAAGAACCCATGACCCTAAAAGCGAAAGCGTATCGTTGTAGTGATAGTTACATACTACTAGGTCAATAAAAGCCGTGATATTAATTGAGAAAGTTAGTTTAATCTCTTCAGTATTATGGTTTAAATCTCTATTGGTGCTTTATCAGTTTTTGGTCCAAGAATATTGTTAAGTACAGTTGTTTATAATGAGCAGATAAATAAACTTATAAATAAGTGCAACTTCGGCCATTATTAATATTTGAATAGACCCAGAAGCATTTAAAAAATGAACAACTAATCGAAATTAAATCAGGTTTATTAGCGGTGCAATCGTGAATTCGTGACACTTAGCAAAGTTTTTAATGACCCACAAGCGATTAACCTTTAAATGCTTAAGTATCCCTTCGAAATGCCACGGGCATTAAACATGTCACTGATAATGTTTCTGATACATATTCGGTAAGCTCTACAGATATTATCTGTAAAGGTTTAAGCAAAAATGGTAATAAGATACATATTTGTATAAAGAAGTGTTGAAACGTGAGCTTTAAAACAAGTTACTGAAGCTGAAACAAACATCCCAGTTCACCACGTGATTCCTGGGCCTGGGAGAGGGAAAATTACACCAGGAGGGCTAAGAAATGGCAAGGCTTCGGTGCTTTTAGCCGATTACCGGACACCCCACAAATTTGTGCTCCTGTCAATGTGCTCAGGGTTTTAGCCGTTAGGATGCAAACATAACCCTCAATAAACGTAAATGTAGGCATTTTTAAACCAGTGTAGAGCACACCACACATAACTATGCGTGCCAAACTTATACAAATCAGCTGGCAAACATAGAATTAATTTATCCTTGAAACAATCGCATAATGACAGGCAGTAAGTATCGCTGATGGGCCCGGCCTCCGTAACACCATACTTAGGCACGAAGATTACGTGCAATAATCACATCGAGTTCCGAAAGTCATCACTAAGCTGCCATCAACAAGTGTTTTAATGCCCGTAATCTTCTGAGCCACTCTCGTGCACAGTCTATCAACAAACAGCGCTTCCGTTCATACACACATAAAGAAAAAACTTTTCCTGTACCATCCAACGTGGTCACGACTTGAATTACTGTAATTACATTTGTTCTGGTATACAATAATATTATAAACATTCGCTGTTGAGATACAATCATGTGTTTTGACATTGTTTTATCGTTTGCTGTGTTTGTTTGCATCTTCTTCATCGTGTCTTCGATCAACATCAACACGTACCATTGTTTAACGCTGTTCGTAAATCGCAACAAAAAACATACGATATTACAATAGTTCAAATGTATTTGTTCCAAAGAGGAGTGTTTTTGCATGTTTATTTCTTTTGTTTGCGGCCGTTTTGTGAATTATTTTCCTGTTTTGTTCAGCATGTTGGGGAAAATATGCTGTTTCCTACTTTAACAATTTTCGGTCCATGCAGATAATTTAATTAAGAAACCACAAGAAAATTATGGTTATCTTATCTTGCGCGATACCAAACTTTGTTTTCATTTTAACTATGCGAAATATTTCTCAAGGCCTTTTCAAGGATTTTACATGGACATATTTCATCCGACATGCTTGTTGATTGCTTTATGACATAAGCATAAAGTGTGATTCGTATCTCTCAAAGACATTACCATTATGAATTTTATCAGAATATTCTCATCAGATAGTACTACTGTCAGACAATGTTGTCATGCTTTATCTTGACGTCTTCATCAACAGATTGCCTGAACTATTGTGACGATTGTTCGATTGCAATATTCTTAATGGATTGTACATACAAGAACGACAGAAAATGTGTTACCTTGGAGCCTTGACTTGATTTGTAGGTAAACCCAAGCCTCTTTCCTAAACCGCAAAGTTAATATCAGCAGTATTTACGTAATAACAAACTCTTGGAAAAGTTATCCCTCGAGTGACTTCCAAAGAATAATTTCACTCTCTTCGAGAATCTACCATCTCTTGGGGATATAAGTCTATAATTACCTTGTAGGTGTGCCTATTCGTGTAATTCTTTGGATGTATTAGTGTCAAGATTAACGATGCTGGTAGCGTTCGAGGGTCATGACTTGATGAGTATTCGTGGAAGCTCTCGGTAAGTTTCGCAACAACCAACACGTCGGCCTACGACCGCTCGTCAATGTTTTCTTGATTTTATGATAATGATCTGTTTGTTTGTGAACACCTAAGCAAACTAAAAGTAGATACTAAGTTTTTTAATTCGTTAAGCCATTCGAGTTCTATAGAAACCGAAATCAGAAGCCTAAAAGAGGACTAAACTAGAACACGATAGTACACTTCGGTTGCATGGTGCAGCGCCATCCATTTCCATACAAAATTGATGCAAGCCACCGGCAGGAAATGGTGACTGCGATACCAGACACTATCTCGTCGTGAGGTGCATTCGTCAGACTTCGGTCGCATTATATCACGCGGTACGGCATTGTTATTCGTACTGGCTAGACAGAACAATAAAGGGCTCACAGCCGAATGCAAGTAAATTCTACGTTTACTTGTTTGATCAGCTTGAAATGATCATACTATACAGGAACAAGGTTGCATACATTGAAAAAGCGAACTAAGACTTTTGTGTGTATAATTAACACGTATTCAGGCAAGTAGGCGGATGGTGTAATGGACAAACACACTCAGGTGTCTACTTCCCCGAAGCGCTGGGTGGAAGAGTGCGCAGGCCATAAATATTAATGACAAACACCGATTCAATAGCCAGGCGGCAGACAGGTCAGCGGCCTTTGATCCGATTGTTAGATGCTCATTCTTAGATGTAATTACAAATGCCTCGTACAGCTAATATGCTCCAAAGAAGAAACGGCTAATATGAATAAAACATGACCTTCCGAAGCCTTAAACGTTAAAAAAGAATATTGAAAAGATGAAATCAAATAATAAAAGTGACACACAATAAACAGATGTAATCAATCACATACATCATGACATGATTTCGTATTTACAATAAGACATCGTTAACCTGAATACATTCGTACATTTTAGTGCAGCTTAAATTCTCCAACTCGTTGGGTAAGCTTTCAACAAGTCGAACAACATTGCAAGCGGTATACCAACTAGATTATTGAAATAAAATATGGCGATAAAAAGTAAAATTGAGAATATCAGGCCAGTAAACGAGCAATGCAAAGCAGGAATGATATATAAAAGAATGATCATATTTTTTATAACTGAATTGGTATAAAATGTGGTCAGTACTGTGGATTTGATTTATTTCAATTGTGATTCATTTAAAACAGACAGATTTCACAAAAGGAAGAAGCACTAACCCGATAATTAAACAGAATTTGTGAGCCACTAATATGTGGTGTAAGAGTGTCGTCGTCGGAAGTCGTCACAGAGACGGTTACATCCCAATAAGAGCATGATTCATCACTCAAGCATTCAAAGATCATTTGAATTTTAAATCCAAGTCAGGTCTATGTGGACCATCTAACAGAAAAGCTTAATAAGACGTCCTTGTGAACAAGAAAAATACATTAGTAATACAGACATGAATTGTGAGATACATTACGAACGCGTAGATAAGTGATGTCAGCAAGACAATAAATCGACTACTAAGAGATCGAATGGGTCAGTGTCCTCTACATTGATTGTAAGCGAACGTTGCAGACAATAAAGCAAATTATACTCACGTAGTTAGGGACTACTCGATTTCAACACATCAATGAGGCGTTTAAATAACAAGCGTCAATCAATTGAATAATATTATTATTAACCTACAAATCAAAGAGATTATCAACACCAGATTACTTTTAAAAGTCCGTTAAGATTGTATATTTGAATGTATTATGTTATACAAAATTACGAACAGTGCATAAAGGCTTGGTTGTTGTTAAATTGACAGCTAGTGACCCTTGTTAGGTCGGCGGACGTTTACGTCTCGTTAAATAAATGTGTGTGAACATCATGGACAGCCATGTCGCAATAAACACTAACATACATGGCTTCGTGACCATATTCGAATTTGGGAAAAATGAGCATTATTTTCATGCAATCATCGTTTTCTTGGAAGGATCGCGATTCGCGATGAATATCTCCTGATTTTGGAATTATTCAGTCAAAAACTTTTACAGATATACCAATATAGTATATACCTAACTATACGATTTTATCAGTGGTTACATCGTATGATGTGGTTGTATTACCTTACTAAATATTCTTCATGCAGATTCTTATGACCAATGTGTTAATCCAGTCACCATGCATTAATTATGTAAGAAAAAACCGAATCTATTTGTTAAAGTAGAAAGCGTGATCGCAGGCAAGTATCCACTTTTTGTAAAGCAAAACTCGAAATTGTACACTGGCACAATGAGCTCTCTTTGAGCTTATGTGTGAAAGGAGAGTATTGTCTCGTGTGAAAGTAATGCAGTTATGAAAAATTGTGTTTCAGTTATATAATAAATGAAATGTGACTTGATATCATGAGGTATTATAGATCACAAAGACTATATAAGCATGTTTTGACAAATGCAGGCATGTTGGAACTTGTGTTATGGGTCCCTTAATCTTTTGTTATAACTTCGACAGTAAGCAAAAACCAACGTTAATGCGATGAACCGGCTAATTTTCAAAATATTTGGAACTCAATAACATACAATGCTGAAAGGACCCTTGAGACAAAGTATGGAAAAGAAACACAAAAGCTACTTATAAACTTCACAAGGGAAACAAATTCTATAAACTGACTGCCTGCTACTCCTGCTAGTATTCACACGGAAATCCCTATAGTGTAACTGTTGGACTTGGCAACCCCTCTCCTAAAGGAAATATAACTGTCTCACTCGCACACGACAAATTCACCCTCCGTCATAGGATCGTGGGATAGTTAAATATTTATGTAATATTTATGTCATGTGTATTGGCATGATGAACTGACGTATCTGCTAAGAATTCCAACTAATTAATCATACAAAAGCATTCGGTGATTCGTAGGTACCTACAGGAGAAGTTCCACAGTAACTCATAAAGCAATTCTCAGAATCTCCAATACCATAATATAGCATTTAATGATATACCAACCTTTATATTTATTAAGATATTAATTCACCAGAAACATCCCGTAGATAGATGGAAAGCACTCTCACGAACTTAGTTAAAATAAACTATGCCGACACTACCGAATCCGTTTACAAACACTATTCAGCTTAAAACTTAACTATTGAATTTATAAACACAAATCCACAAACTTCAGATTATTAGATGCCCGAGAAGAATAACATACGACAAAACAGAAGACACATAATTATAAATCTCTACAAAGCTCGAACTTGTGAAGCTTTTTTTAACGAAACGACGTGAGGTCCCTACGAATGTTCGATACAGACTGCATCACTCAGTCAGAACGGAGGGTGACGACTGCGGTGGGGGACGGGGGGAACGCAGTAGGGGGCGCGCGCGTCGAACGCTACCTAGCAGAGCCGTCGAACTAGCCTATGTCACTGTCGCTGATATGATAACGAATGTACACAAAGCTAACGATAAACTACAATTTACGGACCTGTGAACGAAAGAGATGACAACTGTACACGAAGGCGGAAGATATCAAACGACGACCGAAATGTATCTATTTAAAACCCAAACCGACTGACGATAAGAAGCAACCAAAACAGATGTCTATTGACAAAGCGGGTAACAAAAACAAACAATAAATGCTGAACATGCGGAGAGAACAATAAATCTCTCCTAGAAAGAGGGTTGAGTTACAGTACGGAAATGTGTATGGATCTCGTGTTCCAATCACAGTTAAAACTCAAAATAATGTTAAATAAATATACACATCAATAAACAAATGTCTGTAAGAAGACATTTAATTAGATTTAGTCCAAAAATAGAAAGGATTGGCAAACATTTTCAAATAACGAAGCTGTAAAATTTTTGGGACCATCTTATTCCGAGAGTCTGGGAGCTTTCAAACTAAAATAGATTAAAATAAACTCCACGTTTTTGTAGCAAGTTAAAAAATTATCTTCCCCGCCCTTTCACGTCGTGATGCATCTGACTCCAAAATAAACATTGACAAGAAAGTGTCTCATCTTGCGTAATTTTAGTCACGTTTGGTAAACCATTAATGCTATGAGAAGTGTTCTGTAGAAGGGAAAGTGAATTATGTACGATAGAATCGTACTGAACAAAATACAAGAGAACATTGCATGGAGATAAATATTTTACGTTGTTTCTTATTCAGGAAAGAATGGGGATGGCAACAGCAACACATACGAGTAATAAAGCTGAAGAAAGCAGTCGTACGTAAACACGCAAAATGTTTTTTTTACGTCTTGCAAAAACAAGCAGAATTTACTCTCAATGATTCAGAGGTAAAATTCGTTATTCGGAGCAAAGTAGTGAAAATACGGAGTCAAAAAGTTTGATGAATTTCCTCGATGACACTTTGAAACCGATTGCATAGAGTAGCGGAAAAAGTGGACGCTTACAAACACCACGTTTTGATAACTTCCCTCCTGTGCTGTTAAAAATTATGTTTGCATTTCGAGTGTGCTGGTTCCCGACTGAGTGTATAAAATACGCGCACTTATCTTTTTGCCTCAACGCTTTTAGTTGGGAAACTACCAGACAATATTATTTTTTAGAAACTTGTTTCTAAATTAAACTGTAACTTCACATGCACATTCAATGTGTGTCTAATGTGATCTTACATTTTCTTTTTTCAATTTAGTATTGTCACGCTAAGCCTTCATGCATTCCTAACTAGAACTATTTTATCTCTAGAAAAAACGTGTTAGTGTTAATTGATTCTGAGTATTCAAGTTAGCTGTTATACGTATTTATAGCCATGTTAAATCAGACCATGCCCAACTCTCCTGCAAATGTTTTGTTGTTAATCTAAATATATCCGTCACTTGTGTACTAGTGTGGTCTTCGTTAGCCGCTTCTTAAACAAGAGCTAATTCAAAAACGGGATTACTGAATACATTCAAGAGAAAGTAAAAAATACCATCGTTAATTGCGACTACGATATACAATACCTTAGTCATGAGAAATAAACGAAAAGTCCTGTTACACACATCCACATCCCGTTTTAATGAATGCACTGTCGCTGATTCATACGCATCGTAAAATCAGAGTGCAGTCAACCGGCCACTAAGTTCACAGCCAATAAAGGGCTATTGAAGTAGAACCCTTCCGAAGATACAAGGAATACAATATTAACTCTATTTACAGAGGCACACGGAGTTTGGTAAACAAAGGATCATTTTAATAAATAGAACAATTAAGAAAGGTCTAATAATGTAAATCATTCAACGATATTGACTCATCCATACATTGGTGAGTAGAAAACCTGGTACAGATGCTACAAATACGGTAATAAATTACTTAAGTCATGGTATCTCGCACGCGGCGAACTTTTTGTTGTTCCTCATAAGCGTTTAATTTTAACTCAGTGAGAATATCCTGCAAAGTCGCACCGAAAGGTCCTCGGGGGAACTGAATACTTATAGGTCCATATCGCCTAGTTTTCTAACCTAGATGTTCGGAAGAAAACAATAAAAACGATCCTTTAGAATTTAATAAGATGTAACAAGAACAAAAGGCACGCCACGCTGTGCGAAAGTTAAGTGTCCCTTACACCGACAAAGTGAGGCAATAAAAATATGCGAGGACCACGCCCGAATGCAAGCGTGTCGATCGGCTCCGTCCGAATTCGCTTGTTGTAGTTTCAGGCGACATTTGGTAAGCAAACATAAAGAAGATTTATTGCGTTCGGCGTGTGTGGCAGGTCTCTTTAAGTTCACCCGCCGCTCCATCATGTGTATTGATTTCTTTTGTAGTTTCGGCATCCTCTAATCCTCCAAGTGTCTTCATTACTTGAGAACTTCGAAATTGTTACGTCAAGTTTCGCGTAGTATTTGGTTTCAATTTCCCAAAGAATGGCTCCAACTTCTGATTTATTGTTGTAGTTATCTGCTTCGATGACTTAATAATTCTAAGATACTATCAATTACTTATGATGTAGCTCTTCTATTTCATCAAATTCATTCGTTTGTGTTTACACTTGTTTTTCTTATCATGGGATTATTAACTGAAATTGTCGTAAAGATCATATGATATACAGATTACACTGGTTTATACAGTGATTGTAAAAATGTAATAATTCGCAACATAACACTTGTTCGTTGCATGATATATGTAGATAATTGGAGTGTGTATCACAATACAGTAATAAAGATAATAGTGAAGTAACATAAAACAAGAATGTACTTTCGAAACGAACCGCGAAATATAATTGCATACGAAGGGGTCTATTGTACAGGCTCTAAATCAGGCATAATTAGCAATAATTATGTAAGATAAGACATTGCAGTCTACATCGGAGACTTACAAACCAGTTCACCGGTGAAAGTAATACGGTTAATTAGGTACAGCATCATAAAAGGACTAAGAATAGTTAAGGAGGAAAGACGGAGGACGTCTACGAGACGATAGGGAAAAACAAATGAAAATAAACTAACCATGTTTAAGAATAGCGAAAGAAAAGTATTTTCTAATCATAGAAGGATCAAACAAAAGGATGTTATTTGAGTTATTTTGTCGACACGAGAGTTCTTAGAATCAACGTGTGAAAGCACAAACATCTTTTACACACAAAATGAACCTTTTACATCGTTTTTCGTTTAATTTTACGAGCAACTGTGTCACTTTTAACAACAAAAGCAGAATAAGCTTCTCAACCTTAACATTTACCTACCATGATGTTTGTACTGGGAAAGATTTTTCGACACCGCAACGATGTAATCAAAAGAAAGCGGTGTATTTGCCACGTAAAAAGCTATTTTATCAAATGAGATGTCACTTGTCCTTCGTTTTGTATGAAGTATAGAGACGCGAAAATATTTTTGAATGACTACTTATTATGTTTTTGCAGACCTATCCTTTTATAGACGAATGTGTTTTGTTCAATTCATTTCAATCACCATTGGCTTTTATATATTTTTTTTTATTACATATTTTCGTCTACAGCTCTCTATGCATTGGCAACGAATGACTTTTCAAACATGTAAACTTCAGATAATTATATGACAGAAAAGTAAGAGATCGTTTTGGCATAATTATGTGCTCAGGGAGATGTCCCTTCAAAGTGTATGCAGTGCTGCATTCTATGGAGCAGCAGATGTGGGTGGGGCACGGCATTTGTGTAACGGTCTGGCATTGGCATTCCGGTACCGTGGGGTGAGGAATCGCTTTTAGTCTGCTTGCTCTCTGCCTTTAGCTTAATAACGCAAAATTATTGAATTAATAATGTCCTGCTCATGTTAATTCCGTCAACTGCATACAATTTTTTATGATTTATTTTAAAACCAGCCGCGTGCGCGATGGTATTTTCTATCCGCAAAAATGACGAATATCCATACAAACTTTCAACCCCTATTAACCCCTTTACGGGATGAATTAAAAAAAAACCTTCTTTAGTGCCCACTTTCACTACATCAGGAACTCTTGTGAACAATTTCGTTGCTTCTAGACCCAGAGTGCTCCAGCGTTGTCTGTTAGTCATTTAATTTAAGATATTTACAAAGTAAGTATTTTATAATGAGTGCAAAACTGGTCTGTTACAGTGTAACTAATTAATAAACAACTCATTGCATGACTACAAACAAAAGATTTTTCCTTAAAAGATCTATTAGTAGCCTCAGCTTCAAACCGATGCCGACTTTTTGCCGAAATGACATCATGTTTCATTCACGGTGATATCTAAAAGTAACAAAACGAAGAATTCAATGCGCTAATACGCCGTGACGGTTTTGTAAAGGCGTTGCCATTATTATCGATTCCACGGCAAGTCAAAAAAATATCGGTAGGTATTCTTTATTTCATTGTCAATTAATAATAGCATTTAGACTTTAGCCGCTCATAATCCAATCATTCGAATGATCTTCTTAAGTGCCAGATGTCTTCATCGACGTTCCATATCGGCGAAATTTTATTGGTAGTAATTATAGACTAACAGAATGGTGAACTGATGAAATGCTAAGTTCAAAGAGTTTGAAACGTAGGTAAGTACTAAGTTAGTGAACAGCGACCACATTAATATTTAAGTGGGGATGAGCGAATGCCTTTCAGAATAATAATTATTTTGAATATCAATAGGTTTATTCGGTCACTAGCTTTCGTCTCTAGCTCTATTCGTGTGAGTTGAATGACATTACTTTGCTTTTGATAAAATTCAATTTAAAGGATTTTTGTAAAACTTAACTTGAGAATAAGTAAGTTTGGAGGTATAATCAATTAACCATCCCTCCAAAACTCCACGAAAATTAATAAACGACCGACAAAATCAGTTCAGACATTTCAATCTGAACTATCAGACACATGCAACCTACATTGTCTTTGGGATATCAGATATATACAGTGGTTCCACTTATTCAGTGGAATCATCCACGGTATTCAGTGGAAGATGAATGAAATTAGATCGTGCGCTTGCGCATGAATGAGTGCACGACTAGTTCAGCCTTTAAGCAAACTTGACCCTGGCAGAATTCCCACAGATAGTCAGAATTACGATAAGGTTTAATTTTTTTTCTTGTATTTTAAAATAGACAATAACTTGAATGCAGCTGAAATTAAGTTAAAAAAGAAAAACATAAGTATGTATTACTATTAAAAAATGAATAATGTAATTCGGTGTTCGCTTAACAGTAAACACCAATAACTGAATTTCTAGACGAGACTGACGGCTCAGTGAGACGTTTTCGCAGAGGCAAAGGGCAGACGGTGCACTGAACTATTGAATCATTGTAAGGGCGATCATATTATTATTACTTATCTAGACGATTTACTAAAATCGAGATTGAAATGTAGTTAGAACGTCTTTTTATTCATCGTGGACTCGTGGATTGGAGGTCTCATAAAACGCTACGTTTCAACAACTGAGGTATGTAGTTGTCTTGTCATCTGCCTAGGCTTTTCTTAACTATGTTATGGTCGGCTTCCAGTCTAACCTGATGCAGCTGAAAACCAGTTATTGGGTAATACGTAAGCCTTGGTAAGACTGGTTGGTTATCAGACTTTCGGGCTTCTGACGATTTTTGTAAGGACTGTCAAAAATCCATGAATCACAGCCAGGACCAACAGCTTAACATGCTTTCCGAAGCACGGAGATATGTAAAGATGGTTACCCATCCACAGACCAACCGCAACAAGCGTAGCTTAAACTGAACGATCGTAACATATGGCTGTTATTATTTAATTCATGCATCTCCTGGAATTGACCTTTAAAGGGAAGGATAGCTGTTAAACTAAGAGCAACACAAGTATGTCGTTTTGCATTAAATGCAGAGGTTGAATGAACTAGGTCATGATTCATGAGACATTCGCGCAGAAGTTAATGACGTGATATAAGGAACTTGTGAATGTCCATTACGTATGAGATCTACGAAAGGATTATTGATAGCAATCAGCGAAACCACGAAAGTGAAATTTGTGAATCATATTCCCAAAGACTCAATGTTTCAAATCATATTTAAAAAAGGCATAAATACTTCAATTGGACATTCAAAGAATGTCCAATTGAAATAATTCACAGTTTCTACACACGTTTTCGGCCATCTTGACGAGTGTTTATACTCTTTGAAGATTTATCGCATTCGAAAGATGATGTTGGTGAAACCCAAGATGGAGATTTACAAACAGGTTCCTAGGCCGCAGCCGTTTTGGCGTCTAAACAAAATAAAAACTTTGCGGCGGACCGCTAACCTTGACGAACCTGTTGATTGGTGTCATTCCAATAATTGCCATAACCAAAGATAGGCAGGTTACTGAACTATCCGAAAACGTTCACAATAGAAAATCAAACCTATTGAATTGTATTCTATGTAAAAGGACGTTGGGCTAGTGAACTTACTCGTACAATAAGTGTCATTCCGAATTACAGGGCTAATATCGCTCCCAATTTGAAGCTTAATATGAACAAAATAGAAAAGCTATATAAGATATAAAAGTGAATGAACTCTTTGTTACTGATGACATCATATTTTATGGAATCGTTAGAATTGATTTAATCGGTACAAAATCGTTATCAGGATTAAGTATAAGCATCGTCTATAACAGTGATCAATCAAGTATCTGTGAAATGATGATCCCGCCACACAGAGAGTGAGGCTGTCACGTTAACAGGGTGATCGATACCTTCCGCCCCTTAAATTATCAAGTAATCTCACTCGGTAATTACTCAATTTACTCAAGACAGGAGGCGATACCATCTAAGTGCCGCAGCGGAGATTACCTCGACTATAACTCACCTGAGAGGTAAGACTTAATGAAAGCTACGTTTTAATAACCAACCAAATAGTGTATTAATTATCATTAAACGCTATTGGAGTAAAGGTTATTATTCTAAATGGTGAATGTCCCAGATACCCTTAGGAGAGACGGGGTAGCTTCAAAACATCAAAAGCGATGACTATATGGCACACAAACAGAAAATTAATAGCATGGTATTCAAACACCATAGCAATGCCACGCCTAATCGTGAAATGGCACTTTGTGGGTGATGAAGCGACGCATCAGCAAAGATAATTATAACTGGAGCGGACGCGACCTAAATACATGCACACGAGAACGACTATTTCCAGACAACGGAAAAGCAAAACAGGTAGATTTCGAAATAGCGCCTTCAGAACAGGTATAAACAATCCTCGTTTGTATTTAACTCAAAGGTAACAAAGCTATCATAAACAGAAGATTGCGTTATATAATTACGTCTTTTGAAGGGTGTGGTGATTACACTAATTACTTTTCGACATGATAACGTCAAACAAGAAGGATTTATAATCCGTTACTTTACATTTACTCGACGAAAATGTCTTGTATTAGCTTGAAATCGAGAGATATGGTTATGAAGATATTTAAAAATAAACATTCAGTATGTTTATATTATTGAGCAAGTTGTAACAACAAACTGAGCAAGACGAATTTTTGCGTAATGTTGTTTATTATTTAAAATAAATACCAACCACTTGCCACATCATTTACTCTATATACAATACACAACATTTACTCGTGAGATTTCTATGTCTGCCTAATATAAGTCTTAGTGCTTCTATAAATCCCGCATAGTATCAACACAATGCACCACAAACAATAGAAGTCCAGTTGCCTAAATGCATTCAATCGACGTGAAACAGACTTCAATTTAATATAGTTAGTGTAAATTGAAGAATAGAATAGATACAGAGTTCTGTATGTACTCTCAACATCACGAAACAATAAACACGACTATAACAAACGGTAACGTTAGCTTTGACGAATATGTATTCTATACTTAACAGTTTCAACATTGTCCAAAATTGCTCTTTAAGTATATTTAAAGGAAACATATAAATGACTATTCGTCCAACAATAGCCGCAGATGTACCAGAGAGCAGAGCAGACGGGATGCAAATAACAAAAATCAATACGCCGAGCGAGCTAACGCAGGATGCCCAACTTGCACAAAATTATCCTCACAATTTTAACACACTTCTGAACCGACGATTTATTAAAATACAGAAACCACCGAATATTTACAAAGTGGGATCGCTATTAACAATCATGATGATGACGATTGAATACATACAAAGTAGGCACGAACAACGAGGTCCAGACCAGACAGAATTCTCAGACAGTGTCAGAGACATAACTAAATAAACAATAGAGCTTCCGTTTAGAGACGTCGACTGCCTAAGAAGTAGAGTGCTGTACGGTGTACCTAGAAATCAAAACTGCATCATAAATTCATGCGGTTGGGAGCATTCGCATAATGGTCTTACAAAGCTCAATTCAACGTGACTTTGTTATGTGTATAGCACACATGAAACCTCTAAGTAAGTGGCTGAGAGACTTCGCTTCTCTGAGCTGGTACTCGAGCGAACCTGTTGACCCAGTGCGCAACGCTCGCGGCAAAAACTTCGCCTGCACCTGCTTTGGTGTTATAGGCGCCTAGTACTACGCAGATATGGCTATTCAGACGGAAACCATTGTTTGCGACCTAAAGCCATGGTGCGAGCACTCGCATGTAAGAAAAAGAAAAAAAAACAGGTTGTGATATCGTCTTTCGGACCATATGTGATTTTGAGGTCAATTTAGGTCACCAGTGACGTCATAATAGCGTTCAAGAATTATATTTGGGATAGAAATAGAATTCATATTCATTCATACATACAATAAACAATAGCAACGATAAGCGAGTACTGGGAACTTCATTTTAGTGAAAATGGCTTCAAAGACAGGCACAATAGAAACAAAGACGTTTCGATTGTAATCGATACCCTACATTCGATCATTAGCTCCTTTCTAATACAGGTCTGCGTAGGAGGATCAGTAAGTAGTTCATAGTCGTCATAGAAGCTTCTAGTTGGGACTAGAAAGTTATGAAGTAGATATTAGATAAAGTATTTACTTTAATTTACCAAATATTAAAAAATGTCATCGTCCAAAACTCATTTTGATTCTTACTACTTAGCATAATAGAGACCTGTCAAAGGTTTTCTATTCGGCGAGAATAAATCACTTAGTTAAGAACTTATGGTTGTGTAATCTTCTGAAGATAAATTGCTGCCTTAATCGTTTTTCATAGTCTAAGCTAGGGCTGTCTATTATCGCAAACCTCACTATGTTTTAAGTGTATGAATTCTACCCAGAAGCAAATGTGACGTCAGAGAAGCCACACATTGATGATTTTGCGTAATCCTTACTAATATTATAAACGCGAAAGTTTGTATGTATAGATGTATGGATGTTTGTTACACTTTCAGGAGTTTCAGGCAAAAACGGCTGAACGGATTTGGATGAAATTTGGCACACAGATAGATTATAACCTAGATTAACACATAGGATACTTTTTATCCCGGTAGTACGTTCCCGCGGGATAATTTCCGGCTTCCACGCGGGTGAAGCCGCAGGCGGAAGCTAGTATATTAGTTATGATTAATTGGTAAAACTAGTTGATCCGTTATACCTTGTTTTGATTATAATATCTGGATGACCGAGCTTTGCTCGTGTTTTTTTTTTTGTTTGACGTTTGCTAAAAATGAAACCTAGCTACATCGATTTATCGCCCCCGAAACACGCATACTAAATTTCATGAAAATCGTTGGAGCCGTTTCCGAGATTCAGATTATATATGTATATAATCTGAATATATACATGAATAGCTCGTTTAAAGGTATTAGATATACACACAAAGATACTTTTTATCCGGGTAGTACGTTCCCGCGGGATAATTTCCGGCTCCCACGCGGGCAAAGCCGCGGGCGGAAGCAAGTATATTATATTTGTCATGATTAACTGATAAAACTAGTTGAGCCGTTCCGCCTTGTTTTGATTATATATACCTACATACATAGAAATCAAATTATGTTTCATATCTTCTAGGTTTATTTATGAAGTCAAAGGCAAAGCATTTATTTCAAATAGGCACTTGAAAGGCACTTTTGAACCTCAACATTTACATTAAAATAGAATTGATTCTAGTCGCCTCTTCCAAAAAGTAGTTTCGTATGGAGAAGCATGGGCAAGAAACTCCACCGTTACTCTTTTAAAATGTTTTACGTACAATATTTAACATAGTACATTCATTATACAGGATGTTAAAGAAATTGCGTGCCATAGCTTCAGGGTGAGTTCAGTATAGATAAAGGAACCCGTAAAAAATAGTAAAAAAAGTTAAGAAAAAACCGAAAATTATCATAAGATGAACCTAAAGTAGTAAACTACTAATGAAATAGCAATCGTTTAGCATTGATTAAAAATTGCTTAAAATAAGTTTTTATTTTGTTTAAATGCTAATTAATAATTTCCTAGAATTACCTACCTACTATCGAACGCTATTAAATACCTACGCCCGAACACTTCGATAACGCCGGGTGAAGGATAGGTAACTAGGTTCTAGTTAGTTAGTAGGTACTAAATTAGGTTGATCTTGCAATTTTTTTTGTTTTTTTTTAAATATTTTTTCCTCTATCGATACTGAACCTACCCCTAAGCTATGGCTCGCAATTATTTTAATACCTTGTATAACTATGTGTGAAAACGATGCACCCAGAATAAAATGACTAAGTTTACCAAAATAGGTAAAAATAATGAAATTGAAGCAATACAGATAAATTAATTCTATGATAGATACATGGTGCTCACATATTTACAAACATTGTAAAAGTATGTATACGATTTTCCTATAATGTTAACAAGTAATAAGTCAGTGTGTGAGTTAAAGTAGTCACTGAGTGTAAATCAATGTCATAAATATAATTAATTATAAAATTCAATTAGCAAGCAGTTTAATCTTGTCTAGACTCTAGATTGTCCTATGGAGCAGGACCAGCATGTTTCCAAGCATTCTTATCTTGGATATAATCCTCTAATTTGTAGTACGCTTGTTTACAAAATTTACTTTTAATATGAGTTTTTTTCCTTTCATCTAATTGTAATATATCAAAAGGTATTTTGTTATAACATTTAACCAATTAACACAGTACCCCATAAAAGATGTATGTACTTTAGCTAATCTGAAAAATGGTTAATCTATTTTGCCTTTGTTTCTAGTAATAAAATTATGTCTATCACTTATTTTATTAAAAAAGATGTAGATTTTTTCATAAATGAATTGGCAAGGTACCGTCATAATATTAACCCTTTTAAACAGTTCCCTGAAGGATTCGCGGCGACGTAGATTATAAATGGCTCTGACAGCATGACTGAGCCCAGCACACTAATTGCGTAACGCACGATAATTCATAAACTGTTACGTTTTGAAACAGATTGCTAAACCATTGCTTCATATGTTCGAAAAATGTGTCTGGTCAACAACGTTAATAACGCAATGAATATTGTTGTACTGTCAAAATGAAACAAATTATGATTAATCGTGTGTCACGCAAGGGTACAGGTTTAAGGAGGCGTTTTTTTGGCGCACTGGATTTTAACGCCCTGCTTAGCGACGGTAGTTGAAAATATAACGTATTTTTTCAAGTGTGTTATTTTGACGCTCTCTTGGATTCTTATTGCTCGGTTTAAGGCCCATAGTATCCTCATCTCCCGTTTGTATGCTAAAGCACGACCGCCGGCGCCGCCCGCGCCCGCGCAGGGCACCTCTGAGCCTTTATCTCAAAATGGGGATATTCCTTTGATTCATTTACAATTGTGCTTCGGCGATTCTGTGGTACCTCTAACTATCTATTTTTCAGTGTATTTTTTATTTCCAAATAACGAAGCCGTTTAGTAGGAGTATGGAATAGAAGCCAAAATGTTGCGTGTTGGAAAATATTTTTTTACAGCAAAAGTATTAACCATACAAAAAAAGTACTTCCGGCAAAATGATCTATATGAATCTATAGCAAAATCGTATATTTTTCAAATCTTCAAGACAAGCCGTTAATGAGCAGTACGGTTCATAAAGTGACCGTGTTACGCTACCAAACGGGACGTAGGCCCTAACACCGAGAGTTAAAAATCCACTGTCTGTGCAAAAGTGGGCTTCATTTTGAAACAAATAGCGGTGATTGGAAAATACGCGAACACAGGTTTGCGACTGACGTTTCATTTTGGGGACAAAGAGTCGCCAGGAAATTTGACTGTGCCCAAAATGTAATTTCAATTCTGTCATTTGAAGGTTCCGGACCAAATTCATATTAAATAATCGTGAAAATAAGAAAAACTTCTTAGTGTGACCTTTTTTCTCATTGCTGATGATTTTTTTTTTAATTTCGCTATTCTCATACTCTTAAAGTCTTAACACTGATTGCCTCGTTGGTCTAGTGGTCGCAAGCACTGCTGTTGAGCATGATGTCCTGGGTTTTGATTCCCAGGTCGGGCAGTTTTATTGAGTTTTTGTTTCTGGAATTCCTCAGTAGCAGCCCGGAGTCGGTGGGAGCCGGAGTCGGCGGAATCACATACATGGGACTTAAACATAACTGGCGAAATGTGGGTGAATTATAGACTATAGGTAAGTACATATCTGCGCATCCCTTTGGGTAAACAAGGCGTGATGTTATGTTATGTTTCACATTATTTATTTTCCCTCCACAATGTTTTGAAGATTAGATCATTAGAATCAATAAGATCATGAAATAGCGTAATGTTGTTGTCTAAATACTATGAAAACAAACCTCAAATTCTAAACAATCATACAGCCCCAAAAATCAAATAAGTGAGTGAATACGTTACTATTTTAAAACCCAATTCTCGTCCTACCGTTCCCACGCCGACGGATCTCACGAATTTACACCCGAAGTTCTCCAAAAAAGGGTCTGTCATCGGGTCATTGACAAGTACATGAATGATGTACCTTATCTCCACTCCTCGACCTGTGTCAAACTCGTTGACCTACTGCGGGATCACCTCGACGGCCGATTACGAGCCTCTTGAGCCTCCAATACGCTGACGAAGAGGTGGGGCAGGTATGAGAACTCTATACTTAGAAAAATGATGACTAAGTACTTTCTAATTTTATGTTTGAAATACGTATTGAGGTAATGATAACAGGAGCAAGGAACCACTTCTGTTGCTTTCTTTGCTTATCAAAGGGCAGCTATTTTTGGAGTTTGATATTGGAACATTTCGGTCGCGTAACTCAATTTTATTGGGTTTGTTTCTGAAAACATTTGTTTGTTTAGGAATCAGGATACATATCGATCAGCTGAGCATGGTTATAGAAAAACAAATGACGGTAAATGTCTAAATAGAACCAAAAGAACATTTGGGAAACATAATATACATCATTCATTTGCCTGCCTTTTTACAACTGTTGGGGTCGGCTTCCAGTCTAACCGGATGCAGCTGAAAATATTCTTTTTAGGGTTCCGTACCTCAAAAGGTAAAAAAGGAACGCTTATAAGATCAGTCTCTGGTCCGTCTGTCTGTCCGTATGTCACCAGACAATTTGCTCAGGAACGGGTGGACCTAGCAAGTTGAAATTTATACCAGATACTGAGGTCTATTATTTTTCGGAATTTTCCCTTTACTTGTGCTATAAGACAAAGTCAAAGTCAAAGCATTTATTTCAAATAGGCACTTAAAAGGCACTTTTGAACGTCAACATTTACATTAAAATAGAATTGATTCTAGTCGCCCCTTCCAAAATGTAGTTTCGTACCTTGCTTTTAACCAAAATTTATAATTCTAGGTCAACCGGAAGTACCCTATCGGTTTTGGGTCGAAAACCTATGTGGTAGTTCCCGTTGACCTAGAATCACGAAATTTGGCAAAAAGCAAGGTCTTACAACAAAAATAAAGGAAAAAATTCAAAAAAGTTGAAAATTAAGGTAAAATTTGGTACTTACAAGTTTTCGTGAAAATCTAAATTTACCCATATCTTTTTAAAATATATATTTTACATGGAGCGACCGCATATCTGACCTCTACAACCTAACTGGGTAATACGATACCCCTTGGTAAGACTGGTTGTCAGACTTTCGGGCTTCTGACGCCCCGTAACGACTGTCAAAGATAAACACAAATGACAGCCAGAACCAACGGCGTGCTTTCGAGGTACGAAGGGGTCGTGGTATATAAAGATGTTCACCCATGCACGCGTAGCTTAACCTTATCGATCGACCCGTGCGGCCGTTATTGCTTAGCCAGAAGCCCCTACGAATACGTAATAGACATACTTAATAAATAGAATTTGGGTAGTTTTCGTGTTTATCTTAAACCTTTGCAAAACAAGATAGCAGTGCGGTAGTGTCCGTTTCAATTACTTTCAATGGTGCGGCCACGGTGATATTTAAAAAAAAATGAACTACTTAGATTTTGTAAATTTAAAAAAAAGTTGATTCCCCAAACCATAAATTGGTCAAAGTTATGGTTAAAAAGTTACAAGGGTTTGAACGTGGTCGCGACATTGAAACGCGGAGTACCGCGTGGCCACGGAGATCTTTAAAACTAAGCATTGCAGAAACCTGAAATTTTGGTAAATGATAGATTGAATTTGCAAAAATATACAAAAACATCCTAGGTTTATATTTTAGGAGCTGTAAGACTATAATCCCATGGCCACGCCTTTGAAACGTTGAAAAACACGATATCGCCGATATATCGCTGAAAAAGCATCGCAGACGTCTGAAGTTGTTTGTAAAATCCAGATTTGAATTTGTCAAAATTTGTTAAAACAAAAAAATCCTAGCTTTATATTTCAGGAGTTGTAAGGCTAAAACCACATGGCCGCGCCATTGAATTCTATCTATCATTTATCTAAATTTCAAGTCTCTGCAACGCTTAGTTTTAAAGACCTCCGTGGCCGCGCGGTTCTCCGTTTTTCAATGGCGTAGCTGACGTGCCCAACCCTTATAACTTTTAAACCATAATTTTGACTATTTCATGGTTTTGGTAATCAACTTTTACAAATTTTTACAAAATCTTGGTGGTTTTTTTTTAATATCGCTCTAGCCGCGCCATTGAAACGGACACGCGGTAGAGCATACATAAACTACAAAGTAATAGCACCCTCGTCAAAACAGGGGTTTCCATGGCAAACGGTATACATTTCAAGGGTGCAGACAGTTTCAAACCCATTGTAAGCTAGACACCTCTTTTCAGGATACGTGTTTGAGTGCATCCGTTTCATAAGGTTTTAGTTACTATAGCTGATAGGTTCCGATGTTAGTTAAAATTCTACATACATTTTTAATTCCTTGTTTTGTCAAAGGAACAACTGTGACAAATTACTTTTTGTCATTAATAAAAAAGAGCAATACATTCAGGGGTTTATTTATAAACGTTGCTTAAAGTAAGGAGACGCTCAAATGTCTAAAATGTATGGTTAAACAGTCGCTAATCATTACTTAACTTTAAGCAGCGTTTATGAAAAAAGGGGTCAGAATACAAGAGAATAAGCGATAGTCCCTGGTTCAGAAGTTTGGAATAGATATTCTCTGATTCATAATCGTAAAAGATCTATGTATTCAAAAACTTTTGTGATCTTCTTCGTAACGTGTCAGTAGCAATCAAAATACAGTCAGCCCAGAATTTGGCTACAAGCTTGACACTTTCAGCAGCATCCATTAGATATTGTAGCGTGCAGACAGCAGGACACGCTGGACAAGATATTAAGTGCCTCATTGTTTGTGGGACAGCACCACATTTACATTCCAGGGCGGAGTCATCCGTGAATCTCCACCTGTGCAGGTTTTCCCTACTTCGGCCTACCTGAGTCCGGAGTCTATTTAAAGACTTCCAGGAAAGCCAAGCAGCGTAATCATACTATCCAGCAAGTGCTCAAACTTCTGTAATATAGTTGTATTTGATCCGTGACACCAGATGAAGTTAGTGAATTGAAGGTAGATTTAGAGTTAGGTGAAGGTGACAATGGGATAGTTGAGGATGACGTGGAGTCACGTGAAAAGAATGAAATAACAGTAGTGGTTTATCCGGTCAAAGATATGAAGAATCGTCAAACAGATAAATCTAAGTGGTGGAGGCACCGGGTATTTAGGTTTACACCTTAAACAAATATATAATTACAGAAGTTTTTGTTAAAATTATTCATCTGTTCATAATAGTATTTAGTTTGGCAGCAGACACCTTTGTATTAAAACACGACTAATGCGACTCTCAGAAACCAACCGCGTGCAGAGACCACTTAAATAATAGACAAAACGTTTTATATCCAATTTTACAACGAAAACAAAATGTCACGTTCGGAAAATGGAATGGTTAAGCGGCACATATACCCAATGATGCACAAAAGAGAAACAAAACAGGAAAATGTACTGCACAACAGTATCTTCAATTTCACGCTCTACAATTCCATTCTTATGGATTGATACGATGTAGGTACTTCCCTCGGCACACTTGTTTCCGAAAACTGTTTCTAAGCTGTGCAAGAATGATGGAATAGTTTACAAAACTTGCCGTTATGCGGCCCCATCTCCTTTAGAAGTTATAAGCTTGTTGAAAGACATGGTAAACTTTCTCCTGGTCCTGAGTGAATCCTCTTCCATCTTCTGTTTACTTTTCTCGGCATAAAGCAACTGATTCTGTGCGAATTAATTTTACGGAAAAACTACTTTCTCACTTCAGCAATTGTAAGCTACGGTAGAGATTTTTATAGCTTTCGGTTAATAAGTGAAACAATTACTGGCTCGTAAATTCCGCATCGTAATTTCAAGAGCTAAATGATCCTGATTGCAGATACTTCGAACTCCAACGTGTAAACGGAAAACACGAACATAATTGGTACAATTGTAACATATTAAACGTGAAAATCTATGATCTACATCAATTACGGCGAAAATTGGTGCGCCGAACAAAATCAGCATAGAATTTGGGCGTGAATGGAAATACATTTCCATCGCTCGTCTCTATGTAAATGCAGGACCGAAACGTAACGTTGTTACTGGCACATCGGTTAATGGATTATGCTATCTACAGTCGCAATCTACAATCCGATGAGCGTAGGGTGCCGTATTGCACTCCGCCTGTAACGTTTCTAATATGCTGTAGAATTTGAAAAAACCCAGATACTTTGATTGAAATGAAGTAGGGCGCGCCTCCACCAGGCTATATTAAGAAAGAAATGCAGTTTATATAAACGAGACTCAGAGTTGTGATTGCTTCAAAGATCTTTCTTCCCGGTCAAGACGATATTTTCATCGAACGGTTGAAAATACACCGACAATTGATCACATAGGAAATCAAAGCTACGTGAACAGACGTTTTCTGACTAAAAGCCTCACATTACAGAGTCATGATGCCGTCTGCGTTATGTATAACGTACAACAGTTTATTGACTATCCGTTGGTTCCGTTTGGTTTGTTTAATGTGAACAATGATTGTTCACATTCGGAGTCGGTCACCCCGAAACGAGTCCATTTCTCCACGCTACGCTCAAAAGCATCGACTTCGCTTTTACGGTCACCGTTTGTTGTTTACAGATATGTTCCGGTTCTACTGGTGTAGTTCCGATGCTCGGTAAACAGCGGTTCAATGCGGTCTTAAGAGCACGTATGTTTCACAAAGTTGAAAACTTTTCCAGTCTTTGCGACAGAATCTTCTCAAAATGCACATTCATGATTTTCAGAACCGAAGCATTCCATTTATCGTTGTAAATTAATTAGAATTACCTAGTCGTAACGTGTTAACATTATAACTACTGAACTAGATTGAATTTACGTAAGTGTTATTGCGTGTTTAATAAGGCTACAAAGTACATATTTGCATCTTACTTCATCGAGTCAACGGCTTTGAATTCATTAAACCCAAAATGGTCGAGTAGCGACATTCGTTCGCCCATATTTGGAATACGCAGAACATTGCCCTATAATCTTTAATCTGTTGTTGTCATGGAATATTTTTTACCCATAAATACTTGGCAAGTCTTTAGGCGTTTTCCAAATAAGAAAAAAAGTAGCGGTTCGAAAATATGTTGAACTCGTTCGCCTTGTTTCTCTTCTTTTAGTAAAATAAATAAGTCTAAATAAAAACAGCAGTCCATTTTGGGCTTTAATTGTTCACGGCTAAACAGTTATTTTTCGGATCCTTTAGTCATCCTTCAATTAACACACTGTTGTTTACAACGTTTTACTTATGAACATTAGTCAGATTTTTATCAGGTTGTTTTATAAAAGAAAGTTTAGGTAGTTTCCTCAACACGAGGTAAGGGATTGAGCCAGCCGCGAACAGTAACTTTGTGGGTAAAGTTAAACTTGCTGAATAATTGCTAAGCTAAATGTTAAACTGTGTGCTCCGCAGATGTGCAGATGCCAGGCGAGTTTAGCAAAAGATTTCCTTCGTGGAAGTGTATTCGCATTGCCTAAACGTGCAGATGTTGCTGCATTCCGTACATTGGTGCTCTTTGCTAGTCTCATTAAATAAAAGTTTTTGTTCTTACCTTAACGTACGTGAAATAGTTCATGCTTTTGGAATTCTAGTCTTGAAAATATAATCTTTTCATACACGTATTAACATGTTCAATATATTCACTCAAGGAGAACAATCCACATCCGATGTTAATTCATGAAGCCGACACCTCCCTCACGTAGGACGGCTTACCATTATAATGTATAATGACAAGCTACGCTTCTTTCGAAATTCACACTCACTGTAACATCCTTTGCCCTTCGAAAGCTTTAGAATAAATTATAAATAATAAGGGAACACGGCAACACATACTCCATTGTTTGCGAGACATTACGAAACAAAATATCGGGTTAAATTAGATGGTAACTTGATAAAACTCCGGTCTTATTGCGCCCACGCCATCGCCATCGCACGCTGCTATTATAAAGACACCAGTTGAGCCTATCTCTTACTTTTCTTTTTAACCAGCTTTGATGATAATTGGAAAGTGTTTATTATTTACGATGACGCATAAACCCATGACGTCATTCGTAATGAACACGGCAGCTTTCATCGTTCGGAATTAAGGGCGAAGTATAAAACATGACGATACGGATTGTGGATACGGGAACCCTTGTTCAATGTTCAGTGAATGCGAACGACTTGCATCGTTCACTAACAATCTATTATGGGTCAAGAACTCCAGATCTAATTTTATCTATGTCCCACTTCACACTCTATTCCATATTTGGCAATCGGTAACGATTTTCGCTTACTGCCTCGACCCGTGATTGGGCTCCACTAAATGCATAATAGATGAGGTCTATAATAAAACCATTGAGTTTCCCGGCCGTTGCTCCATAATGATATTTTCGGAGCTTTACAGTTGGTAACAGAATGAACTGTTCTAATCGCGGTGTTTCGAGTCAGTGCAATATTTATCACAATGCTATTTATGGTTCAAAGTCTTCGTAGGCAGTTTAAAACGAGGAACTATACTTTGAAGCTATAACTCTCAATAATTAGTGGTAACTGTTACAACATTTACGTTTTAAGCTATGACGCAAATACTGTTAACGATTTCACTTAAACAATAAACCGTGTTTAATGATTTTAGAAACCCACTACTGTATCTTATTAAGATAACGAAAAGTGGTGGCGAGAACCATCACTCAAAGCATTGTTGGTTGTTACTAATCTTCGTCTACGTATAGTTCAATAAGTAAACATAGGAGCTAATTCTGGAGCTATTAGCTGTAACATACAATGGATTTCACTCATTTGTCGTCTTCGACCCGAACGGTTGTTTGACTAATACTTAGCCCGTAGACAAATGGAGTATCGAGCTATTGATAAAGTGCGTTGCATGTAGCTGATGTTGTAGAAAATGTAATTTTCGGTAAAGTATCGAACAAACATTGCGCTGTGGAAAGCTTTGTGCGTTCACTGTCATTTATTTTCAGATATTAATGCACAGATTACACACTGCGCCGATGTAAATAGGTCACCATAACGCGGGGTTGAGCAAGATAACCCCCTTAGCCACGCCATAAATTTTATATTAAAAACATTGGGATGTAACCAAGATAGCGTACACCAAAATACTGAATACAATCAATTCATATTACTGTAACACGCTTTATTGCGAAGTGTCATACCTATTGTTCACCAGAAATATGTGCGGCAATTAGTAAACTGGGTTTAATTTCAGAGCAAATAATGAGCAAAGCCCGAACTCTGTAATTAAGAATTTCTGACAGCTTTCCACAACACGATCCGTTAGATATAATGCGAATTTTAGGCAAATTAACATGGCGTGGGGCCGCTGAATCACTTCGCTTTAATTAGAACCGGAATCTTGATACCGTTCGGACACTTCTGGTGAACTCATGTAGATGTAACAGTATGCGTTCCGCGAATGCAACATTTAAACGCGACGCGTGAATCAATGACCAATCCGAATCTATTGTTGCGAGTGCTGGCGCTCGTGGAGATTTGTTCCAGTCAATCAGAACTCAGTGGTTCTCGGTCCATCGGACACATGATCATCAACACTTTCCGTAATCGATGCAAATTTTATCGTATATCGTCACGCCTCTCGTCGTTCTCTAGTTACGTCGCAGATAATTCACATTTTTAGATCCACTTTAACGAAATCAAATGAAACTTTTCGTATGTGTCACTATCACTGCATATACGTGGGACACTCTAGACTGTTTGACTGCTAGCACGTTTTCTTCCGTAACAGCTGTCAAATGGCGACCACTTCTTTCTTCATCCCCCAAAGTTAGTCGACCGCGCTTGAATTCGTTATACCAACGATACACGGTTGCCTTAGAAGGACTTTCATCCATGAATGCCATTTGAAGTCTATCGTACGATTCGTCCGGTTTCAGGCTACACTTAAAATCATAAAAAATCATAGCGCGATAATTCTCTCGGCGCAGATCCATTTTTAAATGAGACACGATCATTTAAATTAGCTCGCAAGCAACGTGGAGGAAAATTTTGAAATTCAAACGTACCTATTTTTACTAACAAATAATCATATTTTCTAAATAGATTATAACTGGCCAGTGTCCCATACATAAAAACATTTTTTCACAATACTTTCTCAGTGGCCTGGTAAGTACATTGGTGTTTGGTGCAACGACACTAATGTTTCTGATTCGAAGGGCATAAAAAAAATCTTTTCAGATGATCATTTATGTAAGTGCGAATTACATTTTAGCGGTCTGTTGGAAAATTAATCAGGCAACTCCTTAATGAACTTGATTACTTAATATTCCACAAGATTAGTAGATTCAGTAAGTCAACTATTTTGTCCATTTGAATCTAGTTTTACCATTGCATTAATATTCCAAGATACGGAGAAGGATCCAAAGAAAATTGCAAATGCAGCGGAAAATATTCTAGGCGAAAATGTTCTGGCAATATGCTTTCTTGGCCCAGATTTGCCGGTTCGTCGACCGATTTCGTGTTGGGAACGCGCGACTTGCATATCACCAGCTGATGCTCGCCTTAAACCGGCATTTCCGATGCGGGAATGGATATATTTTTAGAGAAACTTAAATTCTATTTCTGCAACAACCGGTGTGCCGTCGAATATCGTTAGAAAATTGTTTTATGGCACAGTAAACACGATTTCTTCGTGGACATCAATCCGATTCCGATGTCGTTGACTTGTTCTAAATTACAAAACTACTCATTGAAAGTTTGAAAGACTCCAAAGGTTTTTGGCACCTGGAGATTTTCAGATGTCACTTCCCTCGTCTACCGCAGTCTTTCCGAGAGGTCATGTCGGTGTCAACTCCCAGAAACTACTCAGCAGGTTTTTGGCTGTTTAAGCGGGCACGAGAGAGTTGTGTCCATATCTGGCATGACGGTTGTCTCCTTCCTGTCTATCCCGTTGAGTGTATGAACAGGGCTCCCTTCTAGCGGCACCACGACGTGCAGTCCGACTATCTCTTCACTACAATTACCCAAACTCAGTCCTATTACTAAGGGGCAAACACAATTACTTAATATAAGTTTCAAATGGTCAGAGGCATCTCAACATTTCAGGACAGACCCGTTAAATTGTATTTTGAAATACTCCAATCAATATTAAAAGAGCTGCGAAATAGGGTTCAAAGAGGTTGCAATCGCAAAAGTGGCTGGCAGAAAAATTCCCAGTTTCAAAGTAAATGTTAGGTCTCATACATTTTGCATTAGTATGCAAAAAATTTGGCCGCGAAGAGCGAATCTATACGAAAAGGTGAGCAGTTGGTTCAAAATTAATATTTATGTAATGTATAAAACTCATTCAGCAAAGAGTACTAACACTAATAAAACTCGCATTATGCCTGGTATGTGTTCTGATAACAATTAGGTACGCGAATATTATACATTGGAACGAATGGGCGATGCAGTTTCAACTTCTTCAAGGTTATTTGTCGGTAATATTGTGCGGTGTTTAGAATTTTTGCAAGTTTTTGCGTTATTCAGATAGGTTCCGCAATATAAAGGTTCCCTTAGGTTCCTTTTTTATTTGTTTCCCTTTTTGAGTTGTTCTTTGTTTTTTCTGTCTGTGACCTCACGCTGGCCTTTTGAGATGGGCCAGGTGCCCACAAAGGTGAGGTTTACCGATGTTTACCAATCATACCTATACGATACTTGACCTAATTACCACAATGATATTTTTGAAGGGGTCCCATCAGTTCTGGGCGACATTAACTATAGGCCGGCAGACGGCGGCGACACGAGGCGCCAGGTTGGCGCTGCCTATGAATAGGAATGTTGATGTACGTATAATATTGTACTGTACGCAAGAAAGGTTTTTATCATATTTTTTTGGCGTTTGTTTTGTTTTGGTTTTAAGTTATTTTATATGAACAAGTATTTCAATAATCCATAGAATATTGTTCTTGGCCTGTAGGTATTTTTATAGCTAAGTACTAGGTCCTTATTGTATTTCAGAGAAAAGTAAAGTAGGAACCTGAAGTGGGGTTGGGTGATTGAAGATATTTACCACGTGCTGATGGAATTTGACCGAAACATACGCGATAGACAATATTAGCTTGGTGTGGGATTTGAAGTGGGGGCATGTAACAGCATCCTAGCGTCCGCTTTGTCGGAGGAGGCTAGGATGTTGTGTAGACTGTTCTTGGTTATTTAGGTACCAAAACGAATAGGGACAACACTATTAAGAGGGTCATAATTGTAATAATAACTGTTTATTAACCCATTGTTTAGTTTTAAGTTCTTTAATGTTTTCTGTTACGAGACTAAGTGATATTAAACCCTTTCAAATTAATAAAGATAAAAAAAACGGTACTTCCCTGTATTTACTCCAACAGAAATAGGCATTGATAAGGAAATAATAAAATTATTCTTTACATACACAAACAAACATAACAATTCGCTTGTATTCCCTGAAGGGTTAGGCAGAGGTCTACCTACATTAAGTACATATTAGGTACTCATACCCACATTTCGCCAGTTTTGTTAATTTATCTGAATTGGTGTGATTATTTTATTTTGATAGATAGTTTTCATTTGTGTTATTACTTACCGACTTTAATTCCAAAAAATCTAAGGTCAACAAGAGGTAGGTACTTATATATTTTATTAAATCTAAGTAGGTATAGCTCAACCAGAGTTTTTATTATTAAACAATACATGCAGTAGGTAGGCAAATGCCAACTGGTTTATTTATGGAGGAATTTGTTACATATTATTAATTCCATGATTGCCTTATTCGCCACTTGGTAACCCAATATGATTATTCCCAGTAGCAATAATATTAAATAATAACCTACTTAGTTATCATTAGGTACGAAAATGAACATTAAGTAAGTATAAACTTTTATTATTAAATCGGGAATCTTTTTTTTCGTATTTTCTATACCAATTTAAGATTCTTTTTTTTAAGTTTATTTATTATATGTGCCATTTCGTTCGATAACTTGTTGTGGTTATACTTAAAGGTAGGAACGTAATCTCATTGATGTAGATATTTTGGGTCTTCTGATCAAAAAATTGCAACAAGCAGTTTTGACAGTCCTCTCTATGTTAACCTAACACTACCTAAATAATTCTGAAGAGACATAAACAGTTGCAAATCTGAGGAAGCAAAGTCAGTGCTATATGGTGGATGCATTAAACCTTCCCAACCAAGCTCTATAAATTTTTGGTGAGTGGTTAAAGCTGTGTATGGTCTGGCGTTAGTAATGATGATGAAAGACCACACCCTTTCTGTTGACCAATTCAGGCCATTTTTTTTTTCATTTCTTGCTTGAGTCTCATCAGCTGTAGTGATCCGAATCGACCGTCTCGCCCGGCGGTAAAAGCTTACAGAAAACAATTCCCTTCCAATCCACCATACACACAGCATCATCTTATTGTAAGTTGACCCCGGTTACGCTAGTCTGTGAAGCTTGATTGCCCTTTAAGCATGATCTTTTCGCAGGTTCTTGTCGTAGGTACAATTTTCATCACCAGTGATCAATCTTTTAAAAAATGCCCCTGTATTATAATATGTATGCCCATTTGATATAATTATTGAGGTGTGAATAGGTTTACAATTTTGTCACAATCTTATGTTTTGGAGAGGCCAATGTCCAGCAGGATTGTCATTTACCCGTCAAACAATAGCCTACTAGAAGCTGTTTGCATGTAAGTGTGTTCAATGGTTTTAAGCAATTACATTTATTGAAACTTCAAGTGTATTTTTCTTATGAACAATTCTGGTTCATCCAAAATTTGTCAGGTTAACTGAATACACACTGTGACATTTATTAATTGGAGTGATTGGTGTGACCTACGCATTCAAGATGGAGGATGTAGACCCCCTCTGCATACACTTCCAGGTTGAGCCAGTCATGCTCCAGACTAAGGGGTTGTATCATAGTAGAAATACGTCCACTGTTGGACATAGGCCTCCCTCCACCAATAAATAAGCTTTTATTTCTCATTATGAAGTATTTTCTTGCAGTGGGACCGTGTTACACAGACATTTTAGACCATAAATATAAACTCACAGAATATAGTGTGGGCAGTAAAACTTTCATTACATCCTTACTAACTTTATAACAATGGATCTTGAGAGGCAACCACAGAATGCCAGAAAAATTTTGATGAATTTTATTGGACTTTATGAAATTAGCTCAAAATGCAGGTGAACGAAATCCTTTAAACTGTATTCCTAAAATACTTTTGTGACCTTTGGGTCAAATCAAATGTTTGCATTTGATTTTATAAGTCATTTTATTACTGAATAAAGGTGGTTAGTAGGAAATGGATAAATTAATATCTTGTGATGATAATAAATTAATAATATGAGAATGAGTGGCATGAAACGAGTAACAACCAACGATTAGGAATAACTTGTTCCGTTATTTGGTACGTATTATGTACTATGTTACCTATGTAGCAATCTTTATTAGAATCAGTCCAGAAATTTAATAAATTAAATACAATTTAGTTAAAATGCCGATGGTAAAGTTATTTAAATGCAAAAAAAATACTTACCAACTAATTAATAAGTTCAACACCGGTATTAGCTCAACAACTTAGTTTTACAGTGCAGAATCAATTAAATTAAAACAAAACACTATTGATTGGATAATCTTCAGTCAAACAAGGGACGATTTTCAAATCTGAAATTATTTGTACACAACAGAAACCAATCAAACAAACGACAATCACATATTCGTCCGTTGACCCTCGCGAGAAATAAAAGTCTTTGTTTTGTTATTTTCCCGTTTTGACAGATAGATAGTAGTTTTGATTGTCTGTTCTTTACTTTAGTTTAGTCTTTTTTTATTTCTTGTTGGATAATAATCATTCATTTTCTATTTCAAGATCTACAAGTCTACAACCAAAATTAAAAACTTTTCAGTTCCATTAAAATCTATCTAGTCTAGTTTGGCATAAAACAAAGGAAAACACGCAGTGTTTATTCAGAAGCAAAACGTAACTTATGTATAAAACACTCGTCAAAAGAAAAATGATTGATAGTGAACGCGTCCATTTTACGGGAAAATACTAAAGTCACATTTGTTGTGTAAAGTGTCACGCCGTGACGTAATCATATACGTCAAGTTCATTCATGTTTATTTCATTTCGGCGCCTAAAACTTTGAGATTGGTTATTTTTTACTTCAAATCATATTATTATGCATAAATAAACTAAAAACAAATACAATGGAAGAAGAAAGTAAGTTGATAAAACATCAACAGGTATATATCTCAACGTTTAGGTTAGTCCGTGTTGTATAATGATGTTAATATTTCAGAACTCATTCGAAGAAAGAAGAAAGCTTTAAACGGGAGCAACAGACGAGCATTAGCTGAAGCTTACAATGATTTAGCGTCGTTTTATTACAAACACAATCGTTATAGTGATGCTTTGGACGAGTATAAGAGCGAGGCAGCTATCTGCAAGGAGTTGGGACTTCGTATGGAATGGGGGACTTGCAATCGGATGATCGGAGAGATGTACATGCTGTTAGCAGAATTTGACAAAGCTCTGAAGTATGAGGAGCGACATTTAGGTATGTAGTTTATAGACGAATCAAAACAATGATAGTAAATAAGGAAAACTTGTTTTCGATGGCCACAATTCATTCTAGGTTACCTACAAACTTGATACAGAAATTTAAACACTAACACATAAGTACATATGTTTTTTTTTTAAATCAATATAACCCTGTGATAACACAATCCTTTGAAGTTTAAATTTTCTTTGTTGTGAATTGCTCCCATTTTCTTTCAAAGCTGTAGCAAAAGAACTGAAGAACTTAGTTGAGGAACAGAGGGCCATGGCAACACTGGGAAGAATATATTTATTGCAAGGACAAAGCACCACTGAAGAGGATGAGGCTAAAACCTCACTGAGAGCTGCTGAAAAAGCTTTCATGAAAAGTCTTGTTTTGTGCGAAAAGTAAGTGTAAATTCTTTAATAAAAATGTAAGAGCAAACACCAAATTACATCTTAATCAGGGCTGTAATCTAGTATTGGATACATACCCAATGAATGAAGGCGTCAGATTAACTCACAATCTTATTGATTTTACAAAGTTATCCAGTGAAGCTCTTTTCTTTCTTCTCGTTTACTGAGTATACTACCTATTTGCTAATTCCTTGAACTAAAAACTATCAAATACAATGAACTTTGGTCAAAACACATTAGAATCTGGGCCACAGAAGGGTATAAACTTGAGCAATATAACAAGGAACATTTCCATTCAGTTTTACCATGTAACTAAATCTTTTTTCAGCTTAAATGGCAAAATAAACAAACATGAACTGATGGACATGAGAGCCCGTTTGCTTCTAAATATTGGAGTAGTACAGGAACATCTAGGTAACATTGATAAAGCTATAGACTGCATCAACAAAGCAATATCAATATGTTCAAGTCAAGATTTGTTTGAAGTTCTCCACAATTGTTATACTACAGAAGCTCTGCTGCTTTGTAATAAGAAGAAGGATTATGCTAAGGCATTAAGCTGCTTGAATAAAGCACTTGAGGTTGCTAAAAGGCTTGATGATAAGGTAATATTATTAATTTATTGTTTTAAACCTGAATGTTAAATATCTTTTGTTCATATACAATAGGCCATCATCAGGATGATGACCTATTTTTCACTACCTGAAAAGTAATTTCACACAAAATCTTGTTTCTACTTTGAATTTATCAAGTAAATAGTACATATTTAAATGTCTTGAACAAGTAGTCAAACTCTTTAACTTGTGCCGTTTCATTACAAAACACTATTTAACTTAAAACTGACTTACAAAAGAGACAATTTTTGTATTCAATCTTGATGCCAACTTGACTAAAGCTTTTAGTAAAATATTAACAACATAAGATCAGATTAAGTACTTAGTTAGTTTTTTAAAAGGTGTTTGTATTTCCATTTCTTTTGGGTTCTTATTTCAAAAATAGGCTAAGTTGTTTAAACCATGCCTAAAAAAACCTTGTTTTGAAATAAGAATTGAAAATTGAACAACATAAAATAGTTCAGTTAGTTACATACTAGACCAAATCAGTACCTTTATTATAGATGTATTATATAAAAAATTACAAATTAGATGCTGAAATATTTCATGCACCTTTTCCAGGTTCTAAAGACATGTGAAACATTGTCATCTAAAGCTGATATTTTGTGCAAGATGTCAGACTACCAGAGTGCTAAGCAAGTGCTGCTCAAGGCTTGGAAACTGAAGACTCCTGACGAGGACGAGAGTGAGAACATTGAGACAAATCTTAGAGTTGGTGAGTGTTTTTATGATTCTTTAAATACTACCTATCTAAACTTACACACATAAACACACATTTTAACATATGATTGGCACACGACAAGAGAGGCGTATGCAGCAGTGGTGAAATCAGGCTGAATGAAAAGGCCCAAAACTTTGTATAATGATTTTCTGTAGATTCTGCCTCAACATCATAATCCACAGAAAATCATTGTACAAACCTTTGGGCCTTTTGATTCAGTATAATATGTGCATTAAGCTTATCATTTCATCTTGAAATTCCATAGTCTAAAAGATAAGCAGTCTATGAATAGGTCTGTTCCTTTCTTACTTACATTCATTACGAATGAAAGTTTTCCACTCAAGCACAGGAATGGATTAAGAGTGTGTTCCTATCTTCAGCGGTTTAAATTGTGCATTGTTTGTCCATCAGTTTGACATTTAATATTAAATCAAACTTTTCCCAAACAGTTGCAGCAATGTGCTACACAGAAGACCTACTGATTTCCACGTACCCGTCCGACCACGAAACCTTTAAGAAACACTACGAGAAGCTTGGTGATGGAGCCTGTCACTTACGTAACTACGCGGGCGCGGCAGAGTACTATCTAAAGATGTTAGACCACGCGGAACTGGCGGGCGAGTGCGGGAAGGCACTCATACCGATATATGTTAGGTAAGTTTAATAGGCTTAGTTATAGAGTGAACTTTAAGAAACAGTACGAGAAGCTTGGTGATGGAGTCTGTCACGTATCTAACTATGCGGGCGCGGCAGAGTACTATCTGAAGATGTTAGACTACGCGGAACTGGCAGGCGAGTGCGGGAAGACGCTTATTATACAGATATATGTTATGCATGTTTAGTAGTAGAGCTTATTGTGAAGGAGATTATTTCAGGAAGTCTTCAGATACTTATTTCTACCACTTATTCTGTTTCAATGGGTGTATAAATACGGGCACATTATACTATTCAGCTTTATCTCTGGGATGGCAGCAAGCATCTGTAATCCCTTTGAAACCAGGCCTGGTAATCATCCCATTAGTACAACAACCAACCTTAGATACAATTACTAATTTCAAAATTACCAACGTAAGATACATTAGTAATGCCCTGGCGTATTACTGATTATACTAACAGTATACCAGTAGAGCTAATTCTATTTATACCAGTTTATTGTGTTTAATTCAATATGAGCACTTATTGAATTAAACACACAAACATAATTGCCTAAGATTTGTGGCTCTTCTGCAAATTCCTTTGCTGCCATTCTTGCCTAGTGGCACCTCCGTCAATAAGGCGGGCCACCAATGTAACTGTCTATTTATATAAAATGTGACTATTAATTTCAGCTTATACCAAACCTACAAGGATATGGGTGCTTACAACGAAGCCCTGGACTACTACGAGAAGGAATACGAATTAATAAAGGACGTTCCAAAGGAAGCTTACACGACGATGTACAATATTGCGGAGACGCTGTATTTGGCTAAGAAACCATATGGACAGATTGAGAAGGCGTGTTTGGAGGCTAGGAGAGCTGTAAGTACACCTCTACTTTGAAGACTCCATGAAATCAGTGAATACGTTTTAGCATTTTGTTTCTGTCAACTGTTTGAATACCATAGATATAGAATGATGTTATCAATGTATTTAGAGCAAATCACATGATTATTTTTTTGGTGCAAGGCGGCCTTACCTTAGCAAATGCCTTAACATCGCTCGACCCACGGACGATGCGACTCCACTACATTCGTTTTAAAGAAGTATGCAAACAATAAGGAGCAGTTATGACGTTTCGCAAAACGTCAAATGCACGCGTTCGGGAGATTGGTCGATTGTTTTTATTGGTCACTACTGAGACATAACCGTTACTGGTCGAGCTATGTATAGGGTCCACAAAAAAGACGTATTATATTTTTTTTTGTTTTTCTTCCTAGGCACAAGAATGGAATAAAATAAAATACGAAATCAGAGTACTAAAAAGCTTACTCAAATATCAAGAGGAATACGGCGAGATGGACAAAATGGAGCAAACTAAAGATGACTTGAGGGCTCTAGGATACGACAATTTGGATAACATGGAGAATTCTGAAGATGAGCAGAGTTCGGCTGGAGGGGGTGATGAGGATAACACTCATATTGGGGATGATATATGCCTTGAAGACCTTACAGGTACACATAGTTACACACAAGCTAATATTAAGTTGATCGTCAAAATGTCAGCCGAAAGCCGTCCACTTCTAGACATAGATCTGACCTCCCCTAAGCATTGCTACATCTAGCGGTTCTGTGATTCCCTCATCCAGCGGATTCCCGCGGCCTTCACAAGGTCATCGGTTCACCTTGTCGGAGGCCTTTTGCGGATAAACGGTTTTGCAAATACTGATTACAGTAATATTTAGGGAGACAATAAACAAAAGTATTATTCAAAATCAAAGTCATTTATTCAAATTTGGCTGAGAGGCAGCAGTTTTTGAACGTTAAAATTACATAAGACAGTCCCCCGGCACGCCCGCCCTTCACCAATTCCTAGTGTTTTAGCGGAAGAGGAAGTGGCGCAACAAACTCTCCAGCAGTACAGCTGTCTGTTAAATTAGAGTTATTACAACTAAGCATTTCTTCCCGTGGTGTCGTAGAAGGCGACTAAGGGGCTTACTACAGAATAGGCAGCAGTGTTCTCTATGCATTTTACCACTATACTGCGATCGCCAACCCGGCTGTCAAGCGTGGCGATTATGGCAAACCCCCTTCTGGGGGAGGTCTATGTCCAGCAGTGGACGTCTTTCGGCTGAAATGATGATGATGACAGCTAAGATTACTTTGCCCTTTGTGTAATTTGCATATGGAAATGTGGTATACACTTATTTGACAGTCATTTTCTCCGATTTCTATATCTCTAAATGTTATTCATTAAATCATTACACACCGCATTGCGAAAATTATCCATAATCGGACCTCTTCTAAAGTTAACCTTGTCGTAGATATGTCAGATACAAATGAGGAAGAAGTGAAAGAGACGAAACATGAGACTCGCAAAAGGGGCAAAGGATATACCATCAAAAAGAATATGAAAGGGGAAACGCAGTTGCATGTCGTAAGTATTATAAACTGCTTGTTCCTAAGGTGTCATATGAAACGTCTATTTTGTGTGTAAGGGGGCCTCGGCAAACTTAAGGGTTGGTCACACTGGACGCGGTCTGCGGTCAGGTCAAAGTGAACGTAGCCCGCATTGTGTATGAACAATATTGTCGGTCAGGGCAATCACACGAAGCGTGTATACACGGTCATGCTGACGTCACAAGCGCTACTACTGAGCTTGGGTTCAATTCCCAGGTCGGGCAAAGTATTATTGGGCTTTTCCACCTGGAAATGCTGAGTAGATACCTGGAGTCTGGATGTGTGCCCGGTTGATTGCAATAGGCTCGCTCTTTATAACATGGAAATGAATTATAACTGGCGAAATGTCGGTGTACACCTCTGCCTAACGAGTCGGAAAATACAGGCGTGATGTTATGTACAATTTTTTTCTACAGGCATCAATATCAGGCAACAAACTCCTAGTAGAGCGACTCATAGCGCAGGGCCATCCTGTGAACATTCGCGACAATGCCGGCTGGCTGCCTTTACACGAGGCGTGCATTCACGGCCATGGTGACGTCGCCAATATACTGATCAATAATGGAGCTAATGTTAATGATAGAGGGGGCTCTAATTGCGATGGTGAGTTTTATTTGTTGTTATATTTAATGAGGGGCTGGTGGCTAAGTTATAACAACCGCATGGTTCAATCGATCAGATTAAGCTACGCTTGCCGCGGTTGGTCCGTTGATGGGTGACCATCTTTACATACCAAGATCCCTCCGTGCCTCGGAAAGCACGTTAAACCGTTAGTACCTGCTGTCATTCTAGGAACTTTGAACGTCGTTGCAGATCTACAGAATCCTGAAAGTCCGACAACCAGTCTTACCAAGGTGTCTCATATTGCGCAGTTACTGGGATGTTGAGGTCAGATAGACAGTGCTCCAGTATGTACCTAAAATATTGGTACTCGGCTACATCCGGTTAGGCTGGAAGTCGACCACAACATAGTTTTAAAAAGGCTAGGCCGATGATACGATTAATATTATAAACAAATTAAAAAGTACATATTGTTTTTAATTTAAAATAGGTTATCGTTTACAGGTTTTTGGGCAAAAATTAATAGAATGATTCTGCTTGTACTTATAAGGTAAATCCTGCTGAAAACCTGTTATTTGCTTGATGCATTAATTCGTTAGTGTTGTTTAAACTCGTTTTTTATTATCTGTTTTCGAATCGGAATAACCTCGACCTTTTCCAATCTTGCTTTGGTCAAAAGACTTCTTCTGACTATTGCAGTCCACAAGACCACAACTGAACATGATTATTATGTAGTAGGCTCCTCTGTAACTCCATACTAATTAAATGTAAAATAAATTAAAATTCTCCTGAATATTCCAGGTATCACTCCTCTATATGACGCAGCAAGCAACGGCCATTTAGACGTAGTTCAATTATTACTAGATAAAGGTGCGATACCTACACTAAAGACTGACTTCGGCGAAACACCATTACACGTCCTACAAAAATGGCGGACAGGCACCATTCTCACAAAAGACGAAGAAACTATGTACAACAACATATGCAATAAAATACAAAACTCAGAAAGAACTAATACCACAGATTTATTAAATAGATCCAAGTCTAAAACTCCAGTAAAACCAATACAAGATATTTCTCCACCAAGTACGTCGAAAATGACGAGTAGAATCAAAGAATTAGACACTCCAGTGTTTAAAAGACGAAATATAATTGACGATGACAGTGACGATGATGTTGATTTATCACAAATTATAAGGAACGAAGCGGCTTTTCCGTCCGATGACTCAAATTCATCTGATGATTGTAAGACTAAAGATAAGAAGAAATCTACAGGAGTTAAAGAATATAAGAATGCTATAGAAGCTCTAAGAAATAGAAGTACTAATGACTTACCCGAAGTTGACGTAAAGAAATCTAAAATGAAACCTGCTTTGTTAGACCCAGAAGAAATTGACGATGACTGGCTAGATGACGACCTAGGAATAAATAAAAATAACAAAAAAAGAAAACTGACCGATCCTCTAACTACAGTAGCTAAAAAACCTTCATACGAAAGTATTAAAGACAAGATAGAAGAAATCAACAAAATATCTGAGCCTCTAATAGAAAGTAATAAATTCAACGTTAAAAGGAAATCGAGAGTTAGTGACATCATTGACGTAAGCGAAAACAGTTCGGATTCCGACAGTTTCCATAGAAACGAAAATGTACGACCAAAAGTATCCGCAGCAGAATCTATGAGAAATATAACTAAAGAACTAAATGACTCTAAATTTAGAGATACTCGGGACAATATGAAGCGACGCTGGAAAAGACAGAGCACTTTATTAAAAGCTGGCTTTCAAAGACAACGGGAAGGTGATCAATCAAGCAACAGCGGTAGCGACAACGAATATTCTAGAAGAGATATAAACAAGAGACTAACGCCTACTGGAACATTCTCTAGAAAAACTTCGGGAGAAAACTTCCATTACAACTCTAATGAAGGTTTTAACGTAATGCAGGGTATGAACCCTAATATAGTGCAAGCAATGAATGTGATACAACCGATTAATATCGTTCAGTCGTCTAAAAATGGAAGGCCGATGCAAACACAGATTTTGCCACCGGCAGCGGTCAAAGTTCAGGTCGAGGATAAAGTGTTGTTGATCTCTTTGAAATTGGATATGATTAATAGGTTGACAATCAGCTGGCTGGTTGAAGAAGTTAAATCTAGATATTATAAGTAAGTAGACTACACATTTCTATTTCATAACATCATACTCTCTCACTCTACTACTTATCTATCACTCTCCTCGTTGCACATTGCAGTAAGATGGTGCTCATCTTACTGCAATGTGCAACGGCAGGAGAGTCCGTATGTATTTAGGATTGCCGCAGCATTGCATCCACTTTATCTAATACCTTAAAACGAGCAATTCTTGTATATACGTATATAATCTGAATCGCGGAAATGGGTCCAACGATTTTCATGAAATTTAGTCTGCAGGAGGTTTCGGGGGCGAAATAAAACGAAGAACGAACATAGGTTCTCAGTTCTATAAATACGACTGAGGCGGCTCGGGCACGAAGACATTTGTCGTATTAATCAGACTGGGGCGGTTAAAGGGATAATAACAATAAAATAAAGTTAAAAATTAAAAGGGGTCTCCATACAAGAAAAGTTTTTTTCCTTGTGGTACGGAACCCTGCGTTTGCGAGTTCGATTCGTTCTTACTATTCAAACATTATTCAATTTAAATTTAATTGCTTAGTAAATTTTTATTCTTGCCCCAGTCCCCTTTATTCTTCCGAATCACCTGTTTACAACAATAATATGACTTAAAAAACGATTCCCACAGTACGTTTAACGGAAATCCGTTATTACTAACATGGCATAATTATCATGATGATTGGCTTAATTTTGGAGAAAAAACTACAGATTATAGTCTAAGGCTCATCTAGTTTTTCCATCGAAGTGACGTCAAATCACCATTGTTGAGTATTGTAATTGTACTTCTGGAAAAACCTTTAATCCTGTGAACATAAATTCGTATTCTATAACAACCCATAAAGACAAAATTCTCACCACTCGCGACATCTAAAAGTAATGCCTAATAAAAGCGCACTGTTGGAATTTTAACCCTCGGCGTTGAGCCGTACGGCGAAAATCCAATAGTGCGCGTTTATTAGTGTTATTGAAAATGGGTAAAAGTGTCACTGAATCATCATGAAGAAACCGTGAAGTCCTTGAACCAAGAATTCGAAGACATGTGACATCTACCAACTCGCACTGGGCGCGCCTGGTACATTACAGCCCACTCTCTGTCGAAGAGCTTGCGTCCCAGCAGTGGGAACATTATTTTATAAATTAAAATAATAAAACGAACAAAAAAATTAAAAATAATTAATCACAATAATTTAAATAAAAACGTGTTACATTTTGATGGCAGGAGAAATAAAGAACATGTATTAGCATTTACACGCTTTAATTTAAATAATTGTGTTCACATTATTTTTAACTTTTTTGTTCGTTTTATTAACAAGTATTAATAAAAGCTTGCTTTAAAAAAATGTTTTTAAGTATTTTCTCTTGATTTTATTTTTAACTTTTTAGTATTAATGATGCGGGAGTTACTACAGCATAGTTCGTGTTAGCGTTTTCCCGTTATGAAGGTCGTAATAATTCGTAGAACCCACACATATTTGTTGTTTTGAGCACTTCAAATGTTATGTATCTATGGCCACCTTCCAGCTCCAGCATCAGACCCTGGTTACCATATAGGATCAATGTACTCGTCAATACGAATCAAACGAGCCCAAACTCGATGGGGTTGTATCGATTTATTGCGGAATTCCTGTAACCACCTTCCAACTCCAGCATCAGATCAGCTCCATGTCATCATAATATTGCATTGTCACGCGATATACATATGCATGCAAAATTTCAGCTCAATCGGTTAAAGATATCTGCTTCAAAATTGAGTTGCAAGAATCCACCCAAACAAACATAGTTACATTGAAAGTTAAATAAAAGCTTGTAAAAATATATTTTCAGGTTAACAGGCGTGCGACCCGTATTCAGTCTGATGACGTCTGACGGCGCGATATTATCAGAAGACGATCCACTAAGCTTGGTCCTTTCATCACCCGAGCTCAAGACTTGCATCACTAACTGGAAAGCGTCACCGGCTGAGGAGAGATATCTCGAGTGCTGTGACGCTTTGAGTATACGTGAGTATTGTGGCATTGTATTTTGTTGTTTAGTACTTAATTGAGACATATGAAGGTCAAAATAGGTCCAAACGCCGGGGCGTTACTCCGCTGCCGCGAGAAATCGAGGTGCAGCGGACAGAGCTCCGGCGGGATCTCATGGCGACATGGAGAGTGCGATTGTTGCAACCCAGTGCTGGGCACGCCACGATAGCGGCGGTAAGTCCCCTCTTTGAGGAGTGGCTTGAGAGGCGGCATGGCGTCCTCACCTTCCGCCTGACGCAGGTCCTCACCGGACACGGTTGTTTCGGGAGGTTCCTGTTTCGTATAAGGCGGGAGGAAACGCCCGGGTGTTTCCATTGCGAAGATCGCCCTGAGGACACGGTGGAGCATACGGTGGCGGTCTGCCCGGCTTGGGCGGAGCACCGCCGTGTGCTCGTGGAGGCGATCGGCGGCGGCGATCTCTCGCGTCCGGCCCTGGTGCAGGCCATGGTACGGAGCGAGAGTGAATGGTTAGCCGTCACCTCCTTCTGCGAAGCAGTAATGCTCGCGAAGAGGGAGGCGGCGCACGTGAGGGAGAGGCAGTATATGCGCCCTCACGGCCGTAGTCGCCGCGGGAGAAGCCCTGGGCGTCGGGAATCCCAGGCTGATTCCCGGCCACCGTAGGCGCGGGCTTGCGGACGGCGAGTAATGGGTAGCTCGCTTGTCGGTAAGGACCAAGCCCGGGTCGACGGCGCGTTGTGTTCCACGCGCGCCTCAAAGAGATGTCAGCACCAAAGGGTGGGGTCCGCAAGGGCCGATGCCTGCCAGGGGTGCGGGTTGTTCGAAAGAGATACCGTCGCCCCTGGCACACAGGCAACTGAGGGAACACGGGTGGGTTTTAGTCAGTAAAAGTCTGACACGCCCTCCTGCTCCACCCAGAGCGGGAGAAGTTATTTGATAATTTCCCATCCCCAAAAAAAAAAAAAAAGGTCAAAATAGGTCAAGCTGGTGACAAACCAATTTTAGCGCGCGGAACAATAAAAAAGTGGACTTAATGAAATGAGGTTTGATATATGGCCCTGCCTACTACAAATTATAAAACTGTCGCGGATTAACAATGAAAAAATAACTTAGAGAGGAGAATCGAGAATCGTCAGAAAAATTTACCAATAAACTGGCACAACGTAAACCTTACAGGTGTGATGTTTGTTCATGAGCTTTCCGAATTGTTAACAGCTCTCAGCTGTTCTAATCGTAAAATCTAAATCGAACCGCAAATTATTAATGTGAGCGATTATGGTATAATTCGGAATGTACCCATAATAATTTATAAGCATTATAGTAATTATTATGTAATTGTTTTCAGCGCCTTCCGAAGAAATTCAACAAGCAGTCGGACGTAGCCACACAACCCGCCGAATAGCATTAGGAGCAAAAACCTTATCATCATCACAAATACGACCTCTATTCAGAGCTTTAACTCATCAAACACATATCACAGCTATCATGATATCAGATAACAATATCGGAGACGCTGGCGTCAAGTACTTAACTGAATGTATGTGTACTATGAAGCATTTAACTCACCTGGATATTAGCAGGAATAATGTGACTGCCGAAGGAACAAAGGCACTATTAAATATGTTCGAAAAAGCCAACCGCCCCGCCTGCACATCCCTAGAAGAACTCGATATAAGCGCCAACCCTATCTCAGACAACGGTTTCCGAAACATCGCCAAAATGACCCAGCATATCCGCCTCAAAATACTAAAACTAAATTACTGCGAAATAACGCAGAATGCGATTAACGAATCGATTAAATCGAGCATGAATTTCGATTGTTTAGAGTCGATTGATTTGAGCAATAACGAGATAAAGCAGGGCGTAGTCAGTTGTTTGATGACGTCATTGAATCCAAATGTGTTGGTAGACTTGGAATTGGACAATGTAGGTGTGGAAGGGAATGTTGTAGGTTGTGTGGCAAGTTTTATGGATTCCGCTAAAGACTTGAAGATCAGAAGATTTGGCCTGTCTAACTGTAAATTGGTCGATGGGCAGTTTATGAGGATATTTAGGTACAATATCATTATTTAATTAAATAACTGAAATATTCGTGGATTTCAGAATTAGAATTTAATTATCTGGAAGAATTTAGTACAATGCGTTTCAAATAAGAATAGGATCGACTTAGCGCCATGTTGTGACGCCATCGCCATAGCTGTCAAATCGATTAAATTGGGTGGGGTGAGCAAAACAAGATATTTTTAAAATAGCATTTATTTAACTAAGACACGGAGTCTTAGTTAAATAAACAGATAAAATAACGTTATTATACGCAAATAAGTTTTCTTTGCAAACCATACTTTTCAATCAACATTTCACAGATAGAGGTCATCGACGTTCTATTCTTATTTGAATCGCATTGTACGTAGTTGGATTTTGATAGTGACACTTTGTAACTTAAATCATGTTTACTTATAATTGGATGGGTTATTTTTTGGTTAGCTTTAACTATAAGTAAATCAAGAACTTGTCGGTTTACAGGAGCATCGGTCGGGCTAAACATCTGCAATCGATAACACTGAAGAACAATAACCTAACTTTCATCACACTCAAGAAATTACTACAGCGGCAACCCCCCGTACCCCAAATAAACCTGCAGGGTTGCCAGGACATATTCAAATATTCTCCTGACTCGGATTTTTGCGTTTGGTTGCCAGCTATCGATTTCGGGAGGTGCATTCCAGAAATAAATGTCACTCCAGTGTCGAAAACAGATGTAGAACGGGAGAGCTTTAAATTGTTTTCTAAAACTTGGTTGAATTGTTTCAAAGGCAGAGGAATGATTGAACATTGTGAAGGAGGGGTCATTAAATTCACTGCTAGATGAAATTAGCTGGATTTAATGGTATACAACAATATACCTGAAGCTGATTATTACTTGAATACTCACCGTAAAAAATCACGTGTAACATAATAAGCCCTATCTAGGTGACGACTGATGAAGTTATTGAGCTGAAACCTAAACGTCAGTACAGAACAGAGGATTTTCTCAACACATTGAATAATGAACTTTAAAATGCGTGACATAAAGTTCAAACCATAACGTGCGAGCGCGCTCGAAGACGTTCGAGGAGCAACTTTGATGTCTGCGTCGATGTTCGAACAACGTTGCACTTTATGCTCATAACGTCCGGGAGGGCGCGCATGTGTGCCCACACAGTAGAAAATTCATTGTTATCTCATTAGCCGGGATTGACAGGTCACGATACCGTTCATTATTTGTATTCAGAAAATCCTTTCTCTACTTTTAGTTTACATTACGCCTTTCGTGGCGTCCACTCCATAGACTCAACCTCAACCTATCCATGAATTAACCACCTATGAATTTATAAAGTTTTTTCCAGTGTTCAAATGTGAATATAAAATAAGTTTTTTTACACAAGTGCCTTTGCATAAAGTGCTTAGTATTACAATTTGTAAATAATAGATATATGTTATTTAAGCGTAATAGATTATGTAGGCTAATTTATTGGTTAGGTAAACTTATTTTTGTTAAAAGTTGATTAATTTTATAAAACCTTTAAAATCTTGAATGAAAAATACTGGTAAATAGGATTTTGGACTACTTTTGTAACTACTATTTAGGAAAATAAAATTAATGATACAATATGAATACAGGATTTTATTACGTTACCTATTATTGTATGGTTCCCTACAAATTCAGAGAGGGGCATTGGATATCTCGAGAAGATATTGCTGAATGGCTAACCTTAGCCATTCCCATAGTTATGTTTGCTTTCTGAATCGGGTTCTTTACCCACCAGTGTAAAGAGCCTGACTCAAAAGGCAAACATAGTGTGGAGGTTCATATTTTTGGATCCCTTTCTGGCTGCTGTTAGATAACAATTAACAAACGGTAAACAAAGGCGTTGCTCACCACAAGTGGACCATATTCTTATCGTCCATAGTATGGCTGTTTCCATAGAAGGTTGAGAAAATAAAGTTTGCTTTATTCTTGTTTGTAACCTACTTGACACTTGCCGCAGGTAGGTACAGACGCCAGCACATCGAGCTATCCCAATCTGTCAAATTTCTTTGATAGATTTTCAATTTTATTGCATAACCATAAGCTTCATGTTCAATTGTGAAAAGACAGTTTGGGGTAGCTTGATGTGCTGGTGTCTGTACATACTTACCCGTAGTGCTTGTTTGGGCAATGTAGACCACAGAACATATATAATATATACCTCAAGCGGATGTAGACTGCCTCATTGGAAAATAGAATCAACAGGGCAACTTACTGAACCAGTGCAATGCAATGCCACCCTGAACTCTTCGCTAGAGGAGCAAGGACAAATAAGCACAACTCACAACTCTACTATAAATAATTATTTCAGAACGAATCGAAAGATGACATTAATTTGACAGACACAAAACAACATAACCTCAAAAAAGTCACGCGAAAGTCCGAGCGAAAGCTGTATTAAAAATATTTTTAATTTCTGTGTACATCATTTAAATCAGCAAAAATGGCTGAACAAGTAAATCAACGAATTGAGGATATGATCAATGAGTTGGAGCAGATGCGAAGAACACAATTGTACGACGACGAAGAAATAAAGTAAGTACAAACAAATAACAAGCATAGGTATGCATCTTTATAGCATAATGTTCAATAAAAACCATGCACAAACGTCGTATTTGAAATCATTTCATGCTTGCGATTATCATTGATAAGGTATTATCTTATTATAAGTGTGTACATTTAACTTTGAGACTGCTTAAAATACTTACCCACAGAACAGTGCTATAACTAAAACAACTAGAGAGGCTTGCTTTAATATTATTACTTATAACTTCTCCACAGAGAAATATCAAGAAAAAGAAAAGAATTTGAATATCACATACAGCGCAGAGTCAAACAAAAGGAGGATTTTGTACAATACATAGCCTATGAGCTTGCCTTGCTTGAAGACATATCTCTGAGAAGAAAGCGGGCTAAACTGGGTGAAAAGAAAAAAGACATAGAGTATGCCATAGCGAAGCGTCTGAACAAAGTCTTCAAACAGTTCATTTATAGGTTTCAGGACGATATAGAAATATATTTTGAGTATATGAAGTTTTGCAGGAGTGTGGGATTTGATTATGCTATTTCTGGCGTTATAGGACAGATGTTACAGGTACTTTAATTATCTCTTATATTATTATATCATCTTCATCTGGTTTACAAAAAGTTGTATCCTTCATTCTGATCTCTAATGTAATGAATTGGTTTGGTTTTGTGAATTTTACCAGTACTCATGCACGCACAGTTACCTGCAGGCTTAGCACGATTTGTCGACGGAACAATAAACATGACTATTAACTAAATGATGCAATAGGAGAAGATAGGCTATGTTTTTCTATTAATTGTCACAGTTATGCGTTCTAAACAAATCATGATTTTGTAGATAATCGAATATACTTTGTGGCCATCGAAAATAAAGTTTGTTGTCAGTGTGATTTTGACAGTTTGGGAAGAAATATTCGTCTGCAATAGTCTTCATTTATAAGGACCTAGACCAAAGATCGTTAGAAACAAAATCACGAAATGACAGATTGTAGAAGGGTATCTATGGTGCAATGTCAAAAATGGAGAAATGAAATGGCACTTGTGTTGAAAAAGCACTGTGTATTCTTCGTAGAAATAGAAAGCGTCATGCTAAGCCTGCAGAAGAGATAAGTAACCAGGTTTGTTGGATATAGGTAGTTGAAGTTGAATAACAAATCAATGGCAGTTTTAAAATGAACTTTAATTTGATGAAAAACTATTTGCTATCTATATATTTTTTTATTTTTTGTTATTCTAAACCCTTCAGTTTCTTACTTCAACTAGATCCAACAAACCTGGTTACTTTTCCCTTTTGGTGAAAACCACCCACAAATTCATAGACATCTATGATTGCGTATTATAAACTTTTTGGGCACTGCAAAAATAACAGCAAGCCTTTTTTTTAGATCCATGGTGACAAACCAAAAATCTGGCAGATGGCAAGTAAATGGGAGAGCAAAGAACAGAACAGTCTGGACAACGCCAGGAACTTCCTACTGAAGGGTGTTCAAAGACACCCTGACTCTGAAGTATTGTATTTGGAGCTGTTTGATATTGAACTTATATCTCTTACATTTAAAACTGAAACTGAGGAAGACAGGGTAAATATATTCTAACCTTATAGAAATAATGAACGCCTCGTTGGTCTAGTGCTCATAAGCGATACAGCTGAGCATGAGGTCCTTCTTTCGAGTTCCAGGTCAGGCAAAGTCTTATTAGGTTTTTTATCTGGAATTTCTCAGTAGCAGCCCGGAGTCTGGATTTGTGCCCGTTTGAGGTTAATAGGCTCGCCCCCTATTACATAGGACTTAATTGTTAAACAAATTAAGTTGGCTACCAACTGGCGGTTGTATAAGTTACTGATTTAGTGCAAAACTTATCCTGAACACACACCTCTGCCTAGCCCTGTTTGTCATGTTTATGTTATTGCTATCCCTACAAGACCGTACTTCACTCGTTTGCGGTGGCGTTCCGATACCATTACCATTACTAAAGCCGATACCATTACCATTACTAAAGCCGATACCACCGATACCTTTTACTAAAGCCGCGTGTTCATCATCCGAGCGCCGGCATAGCGGTCACAGTATTGAGTTTCGTGTAGTTCAATGCCACAGCCAGAACTCGGCTTGAGATTGTCATGGGCCAATATGGCCGGCAATACAAATCCCGTTAGACCACGGTCGCACACACATAATTATATATTTTTTCGGGCACTGGATTTCCAACTATCGGTGCTGAACCGAGCGTTGAGAATCCAACAGAGTACATCCAAATGCGTCGAAAAAACACACTGTTCGATTTTCAAGTTCTGGTGCTTAGTAGTGTGTAAGCTGCAGTACGCGAAAAAAACGTGGATTTAGATCTTGTTTACACAATCCCGTCGCAACGCCTTTCGCCCGGTCTTTGTTTTGTTAATCATGCCGAGTTTGGTCACGGTATGGTATACCTACACACGATCGCCGTCACCGCCGTAATCTTGTAATGGCATTGTGTCCCATGAACATAGTTATTTATTGTACTTACTTACACTTATCAGTGTAACTAATTATTATAATTTCAAAATACTATTATGATTTTCTTTCAGGAAAAACAAATAAAAAGAGCAGATATTGTTTGGAGAAATGGGGCAAAAAACATTCAAAATGTGAAATTCCTCTTCAGTATTTTTGATCTATGTAGGAAGTATGAAATCAAGGAGACATTTGTTGATGATATTAAACAGGAAATATGGTCCAGGCGGGATAATAAAGATGTTTGGTCCTTCATAGCATCGCAGGAATTGGATGTAAGTTATTTAAGGGGAAACGCCAGGGTAGCCCAGAAATTCAATTATGTTGACGTCACGCTGTGATTAAAACCTATTGCTAATCTATACATACAGATAAATAAAATTGGAGTGTCTGTTTTTAATAATAACCGCTTTTTACTAAACGCATATGGATGTATGCACGGTACATAAATCAAAATATTTTTTTTTTTCAATTTTTGTATGTCTGTTTGTTTTTTTCCTGCTAATCTCTGAAACGGCCGCACCGATTTTGACGGGACTGTCACTGGTAGGTAGCTGATGTAATAAGGAGTAACTTAGGCTACTTTTATTACAGGTTTTTTTTTTTACTTGCGAACTGAACAATAACTTTTTTGTTAAATTCCACGCGGACACAGCCAGTATAATTCATGAAATAAGTAGTCATAGAATTGTGTTATATGAACTAAGAACTTAGTATTGTATTGATGATTTTAAATGATTACAATCCTGTAACTGCATACTGCACCCTAATTGCGTAACATACGATTAATTATAATCTGTTTCATTTTGACAGTTCAACATTATTCATTGCGTTATTAACGTTGTTGAGCAGGCATATATTTCGAACATAAGAAGCAATGGTTTAGCACTCTGTTTCAGAACGAAACAGATTATGATTAATCGTGAGTTACGCAATTAGGGTGCTGGTTACAGTCGCGATTCACACTTTGTTGAAGATACAACCTGATACTACCTTGCAAATAGCAAAAATCGTAAATTTGAATTTCGCTGCCTACCCTGGTACTTCCCCCATTATTTTTCATGTTATAATACAGCCGACTAACTACATTAAAAATCTGGCTTCTCCAGAGTTTAATACTATAACTTTCTTGAAGTATTTTATGATTTGAATGTCAAAATCCTTGCACAAAATAAAAAAAGACCAAACATTAAAACAACTGACTCCCGGAAAAACACTGTAAAGTGAAAAATTACTTCAATTTCGGAAGTCGGTGACTTTCGATATGTATTTTAATTTTTTGTCACCGCTTTCCCAGATTAAAGTTATATTTCACTTTGTAGTGTTTTTTCGGAAGTCGGTTTTATTTTTTTGGAAAAAGTTTTTATTTTTCACTTTTTAGTTATAGTATCTACCCCACACCAATTTGAAATTTCATCATCCTTGGGGTCAAAACAATGCATATATAATGCGATAGCAACAATCGCGGTTGATTTGCTGTCATTTTTTGAAGAGTTCCGTTGTCTGTCTCCGAAACGCATCATCAGATCTATATCAAATTGAAATAGGACCATTTCGGAATAAACCCTTTTCGCAGAAAAAAGGATTTTGCGAATCCGTCTACATATAACGGAGTTGTTCCGTGTGGTGACGTAAAGAATGTGACCATCTCATTTCTTCCCGTGGGTGTATATGTCTGTATATGTCTATACACTTTACCATCATACTGCGATCGCCAACCCGCCTGCCAAGCGTGGCGATTATGGCAAATCCCCCCAATTGGGGGAGGCCTATGTCCAGCAGTGGACGTCTTTCGGTTGAAAAGAAAGAAAGATGACGGAGTTATATTTAAATAAAAAATAAAATCCATTTATTTCAGGTTCTCCCTTGTCACAATTACAAGTTACAAATACGAAACAAATACAAATCACAATATAAAAAATAAATACAATGTGTTATGCCCAAACATATATTTAAAAAGACAACATGTCGAATTGATATCCTCCTTTTTGAAGTCGGTTAAAAACAATCTTCATCCAACCAAAATGTCTGTTTGTTTGTAGAGTTGCCACTGGAAAGAAATTGAAGAATTTGTTGATGAGGAAAACAGTTTTTCGAAAGAAGTAAATTATTACATAGGAGTTTACGAAGAGGCTTTGCAACTGGTTTGTATATCAACATTTAAAATTAATGTATTTTCATTATTTAGAGATCAGCATTTTCACTTAATTCTCTTAGTTCCCAGATGAAACACTATGCACAAAATACATACATGGCCTCCTTGGTGCAAATGAAAGTGTATGCAGTGACCTTCAGAAAGTAAATGTAGTGAAACATGCCTGGATGTATGGCCACGAAAATGGCCTGCTTTCAAATGAAATGTTTGCTTTTGGAATTGAAATTTTGAAGCTTGAAAATGAAACATCTAATGAAGAATTAATACAGGTAATTAAAATTATACATTGTAAGAAAAATTAACGGTTCAAATATTGACAACCTTCCCCTTTTTTTGAAGTTGTATAAAACTTATATTAAATGTACCCCACATAGGTTGCAGCATGATGCAACCGCTTTAGACTGATCAAAAAACAGTAGAAGTCGCAAGTAGGCGGGGCCCGCGTACCCCGAGTTTTAAGGAGTTCCGCATAAGTCTGCTCCGTGCACACACCACGGACATCAGTCTTGTTACAACCGCCACATGGTGAAAAGAACTTGAAAATAACCGGCCAAGTGCGAGTCGGACTCCCGCATGAAGGGTTCCGTACCATTATCTATAAACACGACAAAAAAATACGTTTGCTGTATGGGAGCCCCCATAAATATTTGTTTTATTTTAATTTAATTATTTATTTTTAAAGAGAATATATAACTAAATATTCTGTGAATATTTCAAGCGTCTACCTGTTGCCGTTATCAATATCGAGCAAAAACGAGCAAAAAAATCACGTTTGTTGTATGGGAGCCCCCTTAAATATTTATTTTATTCTGTTTTTTAGTATTTGTTATTATAGCGGCAATAGAAATACTGTGAAAATTTCAACTGTCTAACTGTCACGGTTCATGAGATACAGCCTGGTGACAGACGGACAGCGGAGTCTTAATAATAGGGTCCCGTTTTACCCTTTTGGATACGGCACCCTAAAACACATTAAATTGCCCTATTGTGCTGTTTTAGAATATAAACATGATATCAGAACCAAACATATCAAATGGAGGTATATCAAACCATCGGTAGGTCTTAATTGATTTTATTTCGATGAAAATTTGAAAAACTATGTTTTATCAAACAAGACAAGTAAAAGATGACTTTATGCTATTTATTTTAAAGTCTACTTTCTTTTAAACTCAAACATATTGTTCGGGAAGATTCCAATTATGCACATGTCACAGTCAGCTACTCAATTAGATATTACGTTTATCAATAATGAGTTATCGAAATTTTAAACTTACAACGTTTTCTATGTTCTATGTTATATCGGAAAAATTTAACCCTGTGTGCGGTTTTAGTGTACCCGTAGTAACTAATTGCGTAGTTTAATATCTATCGCATAAGATAGAAAGGAACTCCACAGGGTGAACCTTTCTATGAATAGAATAATTTTCAAAATCGGATCAGTAGTTTAACATAACAATATTTTTAATTATAAAAAAGTTAATTATTTTTTTAAATTTAAAATTATACTTTCTATAAATCGTAAGTATGTATTAGAATATATTTATATAAACACTCGATTTCAAACATAATAATATTTGTCGACGAATAAAACGGAATTTCGAAAAATAAGTCAACGGCAGTGGTACATCCCTAGAGGAGGACGAATAGTAATGACCTCATTACGCAAATTGAAATCTTAACTATAACGAAATACAGCTTTGAATTCAATGCATTTATTATAGTGACATCTATTGGCGGATAGCGCAACTTGCTCATTAAACTATTCCGTATGCGCTATAAACGGAAAAAGTAATAAATACTTAAAAAGAGTACACAATAAACAATTCTATAGTCATGGTACTGTGGTTTATTTTCAATTATAAGATGACTGACATATTTCCTACTTTAATTCAATATTAAAATACTAATCAGATCAAAGATTTCAGTGTTACAAATACAATTAAATTGTTCCGATAGTAATGAAGTGATATGCGACTTCTACTTTTTATGTCCTGTGGTCTTACCGTAAGAGTATGGCATTACACAGCAATTGGGTTGTGGAGGTCAGAGCAGTCGCTCCATGTAAAATACTGGTATTCAGCTGCATCCGGTTAGACTGTAAGCTGACCCCAACATAATTGGGAAAAGGCTAGGCAGATGTTGATCCTACATGGTTGGTGTGCTATTGGGAGCCTATAGATTTAGCTTGTTTCTATTCTAATTTTGGTAGCTGTTGAAAGTTTCTAATTGTAATGTTTAAGGTGTTCTAATTAAGTATGTATCTCTACTTGATTTTTATTTCTCACAAAATTCTTCCCTTTATTTTATTTTAGGTATTAGATTCAGCAGCAAAGATAAATCCGAAGCTTAGGTGCCCGTGGGAAGAAAAGATTCTTATGAGTAAACCAGATGAAAAGAAAATGTTATCTGTGCTGCAAGAAGCTGTGAAAGGACGGAAATCAGATGATTTGTTACATCTATACAATTTAGTGCTGGATAATGTAGAAACTGATGTTGCCGTAAGTTTTAAATATTGTGCTTTGGGGTGTAATACATAGGTATTGTATTGTTAACTTCATAATATTCAATGTTTTTTTTTTGTATTTTCTAGCTAAAGAATCTGTACAAAAAGTTCCAGAATTGTGAAAATGCTGTATTGTTAGCAATCAAACCTAAACTCTTGCAGAAAATGTATGAAAATAGTGGAATTAAGGCTGCAAGAGATTTGTATGAAGACTTAATTAAAACTCCACCAACTCAGATTGAAGTGCACAGAAATATGATTGACATCGAGATGGCACAGGAGAAGCCAAATGTTAAGAGTATTAGAAAATGCTACGAATGTGCAGTTCAACATCATGGGACTGACAATGTGGACATCTGGATGAAGTACATGGTGTTTGAAACAGAGAACAATGCTCAAGCTACACCTGCCATCTATAGAAGAGCTGTGGGGACACTGAGAAAAGAACTTGTTGATGAATTTATAAGAGCTCAGGCTTTAGCTAAAATAAAATAATTTTGTATTCAGAAACAGGGGTTTTATTACGATAAGTTATCTAAACATACAAGAGAAGACGGATATCTTAAATGTCTTATCATAACCTTGGAAAAGTTCTAAATATTGCACAGTAATGGTTACATACATAAACTTAATAATTATAAAATGACAAGGCAACTCACAAATAAAATATATTTATTTAATAATAACCACTCCTTGACTTGACAATCTAGCATAACGAATATCCACATGGTACACCATTTATACTAAATTATTTACACAGTTCATTGTACATATTTTCTTGTTCTCTACTTCAAGGTTGAGACTACTTTGGTGATCATGGAATAACACTTAGCTAATATAATAAACATAAATGCAAATACATTAGGATAGTGTGACTACTGCATGGCTGCGATAGGGGCAATGTAGTACCTAAAGATTAGGGAGGAGCCGCGCTTGTGTTGCTTGTTCCTCAACAAGTCCCTCCAGCAAGCTTGCCATGATGGGTACTTAGGCATCGCTGGAGGGTTGCCTGCAGAGAGACTGCAGCCAGCAACAGCCATGCAAGTAGACACCACAACCAATGGATACGTTAGAGTGCTAGTCACAAAAGTGAGCAATGGTACTGTGTAGTATCGCAGGTCTTTAGTTTTGACCAGGTATTTGTTCACATAGTATGCAAGCATTCCTGTCACGGCAACACAAGTTAAATCACCAAGCAGTTTTGGTATGATTCCATGGAAGAACCCGCGTATTCCATCATCTCTATAGATAGACACTACTGCACCTATCAAAGTGCTGTAATCTTCCTCTTTTCCAATAAAAGAGGCCATCATCCTGACAGACACAACATGGAATGGATAGGACACGATGACTGAAGCAGTGTGCATTATCATGTCCCGGCGGCCCAGCTTTACGTAATCTTCAACTTTCGGGTCCTCATCGGTGACGATATTGGGAGGGTCATTGATTTCAGGTAAGTCGATGCCCATCGCATAGATTACCTTGGAGGTGAGCTGACTGGACGCAATCATCCCGAGCACTCTCGCCGATAGTCCTCTGTAGCAGCCGAAGAATCCGTCTGATGTCTTGATAAACTTGATGTATTGGAAAACGTTAGGTAATATCATGGCAGGGCGTCCAAACAAAGTCGTGGACCGGCGTGGCGGCAAAGGCTCGTACCCAAGTTGTATGAGCACTTTCGCATATTCCATGGGATGGCATATCGTCGTCACGAGCAACTGTGTTGGCAAAGCCGCTATTTTTTCTTTTTCAATTTCGTCCATGTTATGACAAAATGACAGTGTACCGTGTTCTTCTGAAATCAAATAAGACTTACTATAGACAATAAAACTCCATAAACGTCAAAGTATTATTGTGTTGCCAGAAAATTTTAAATTGATTTAGTCTATGTTATTTTTATGGTTTTCGAGGGCATTTTCACTTTTAAGTGTTATTTTTTTAAAGTTGTGTTTTTAAGATGTTTAAAGGTCCTAGTCTATACTACATAGTCTGACGGACTGAAAATAGTATTTTATTTCAAATAAATAGCCTACTTTCCATAATAAAAACGCAAAATAAACGGACATTGTGGTAAAATAGTGGTCAGTTTGGTGACTACATAAAAGTCGTCCTGTTTTAATGTTTTAAGTATTAGGCCTTAATTTTTATTTTCTATTGCTACTGAATATTACAATCTATCGAAAAAAACAGATAATAACCTTGAATTTAAATCTCGTTTTTCTAAAATGAAGTATCAACTTCTGTTTTGTGACAAGTGATGCTACGAAGATCGATTTTGTTTTAATATTTCTTTGATAAAGTGTTAGTTTTGGAATATATTTTGTAGAGTTCAATATTGTAACTGGCTAAAACAATATTCAAACAGTTATTTAGTTAAACAACAAAACAAAAGTTATAAAAAAATATTTTGTCCACATATAAATTGGGACAGTCACCAAAATGACACATCGATAAACCTTAAGCTGAGGTTACATGATACAAAATAAAACATAGCGTTGGTAATTAAGTCTTTAATGTTACACATTCTTATTAGAAGTATTTAAACTAATATTATTATATCTTAATCATATGAGTTATCTATGAACAAACGAGGAACTTAATTTAATTTTGATCTCATGTACCATTTACATATTTATTCACAAGAACTTAATTAAATTTTTCTTGGATTCCGAATTAAAATATCATTCTCTCTCTTTTCTCTTCTTTTCTTTTTCTTTGTGCTCTTTGTTTCTCATTTGTTTCTGCCGCCGGCTAGTTATTTTATTCTTCTTCACTCTTCTATTCTTTTTTCGGCTTCTTCTGGCGTCAGTTCTGAAACTTATTGTTTTTTGTTTAATTTTTTTCTAAATGTTTCTTTGATTTTTATATTTCTGGGGGCATTCTTGTTTTAGTTTTTCTCTATAACGTCTCATCCTTTCCGCACCACTTAGTGGCATAGTGAGGTTTTATTTTGAATAAAAACTACCTGAAAATAAATATTGGCGAATTGTGGATGTGATCCCTGCCTTATGTGTCAGTTTAGTGATATTTGTAGTCAGTCCTATATGTGACAGGATCAAAATGTCACCAAACTGACGTCACATTCACGGGCAATATTAAAAGAAAAATGTTTTCTAATTACAATTAGATATTTTGTAAGAATCAAGTGTGTTAAAATATATCTATGTTATATTTGGTTTGTTTGAAACAGTTGAAGCATGTAAAACGTCTACATTAAGAAGTAAATAACATCACTAACCTGACAAATAAAGTGGAGACAGCTGCTGACACAAACTTGAACACCCTGTAACTCGAGACACTGTTTCAAAACTGACGTTTTTTAATGCCAGCCGTGATCTTCTTCACAAATTTTGCCATTTTAGGTAACATGAGTTTCTTTAGTAATTATTTTGAACAACTAAAAGCGTCACTAAACTGACATGTCCGACCGGTTCAAGTTTAGAACATTAATTTTAAAATGTGTTTTAGCCTGTGTTGTTAAGAGTTTATTGCACTAATTTAATTTATGTGACTACAAAAACAACGCTCTATGGTTACGCCAAAAGTTTAAATGTATTCGTAGTATACTATTTCAGTAATTTCGGCCAATTCAACGTGGGTAAGGGGTGGGACATGCCAGAAACTGTTACTCTGAATATTTAAAATACTCATAAATTAATCATTTATACGTATTTTACCAGGATTGCAGATGAATTCGTGAATTGATTATATATTTTAACTTTCTATTCAAAAAATTAGACAGTATGTCCGTTATTGATCTCGCTATAAAATTTTGAATAAGTGGGACAGCCTCAAAATGGCGGGTACACTTAAAAGTGAAAATGCCCTTGAACAAGAGGCAGCAGATTTTTGTTTTATATTTTACCCACGTCGAACATTCATAATTATTGTATAATTAATCGCTACAAAGCTATTTCAGACTATTTGTCCGTTTCCTCAATCCTCACGATGCCTTTCTTCATCGTTTAGCTTTTCTCACTACTTATTTACGAATAACCAATCTGCACGGATGGCTTGGCAGACAACTCTACAACCCATTCCCCCTCACGGAGAGGTCTGGTATTTTTGGCAGTGGGAACATTATTGACGATTAGAAACGAGGGGCGAGAACTTTGAAAACGAAATACGTATGAACTGCGTTGTACTTATTCAGCAAGACTTTTTAGAATTTTGAAGGTGCACCCTTCAAAATTCTAAAGGTCTGGCTAAATTAGTAAGCCCGCTCAATATTCCGACACGAGTAGCCCACATTTCGTTTAACTTCCTAACTCAGAGCCCGCTCTATACCTACAAACGGGGTTAATAGGGATGCAGGGGTGAATCGGGACAAAACTTTCTATTGGATTTTATCATTGAAATTAAGTAGCTTGTTGCTAACAACGGCACTTAATCGTTAATTGTTAATCAATTAACACGTTAGAATCTTTTATTTCAATATATATATATATATATACAATATATATATCAACTATATTATTTCAATGATAAAATTGCTTTTTAAGTTTCATCCCGATTCACCCCTGCATCCCTGGGCACGCTACTTTTTTCATAATCATTAATCATAATCATGTTTGGGCACGCCACGATAGCGGCGATAAGTCCCATAAGTCTGAGGAGTGGATTGAGAGGAGCCATGGCGTCCGACCTTCCGCCTGACGCAGGTCCTCACCGGATACGGTTGTTTCGGAAGGTTCCTGTTTCGGATAAGGCGGGACGAAACGCCCGGGTGTATCCACTGCGTAGGTCGCCCTGAGGACACGGTGGAGCATACGGTGAGGGTCTGCCCGGCTTGGGTGGAGCACCGCCGTGTCCTTGTGGAGGCGATCGCAGCGATCACTCGGCCCTGGTCCAGGCCATTGTTCGGAGCGAGAGTGCATGCGTAGTTCGCCTGTGGCATTATAAATGGCGCCACTTCTCTTTTTGTATTTTTAGATATTGTTGCGAAGTATTTTCTGTAGTGTCGCTACACAGTAATGCTCGCGGATAGGGAAGCGGCGCACGTGAGGGAGAGGCAGTATATGCGCCCCCACGGCCCTAGTAGCCGTAGGAGACGCTCTGGGCGTCGGGAATCCTAGGCGTAGGCGCGGGCTTGCGGATGGCGAGTAATGGGTAGCTCGCTGTCCGGCAAGGACTAAGCCCGGGTCAACGGCGCGTTGTGTTCCACGCGCACCTCAAGGAGATGTCAGCACCAACTGGTGGGGTCCGCAAGGGCTGATGCCTGCCAAGGGTGCGGGTTGTTCAAAAGAGATACCGTGGCCCCTGGCACACAGGCAACTGAAGGAACACGGGTGGGTTTTAGTCAGTAAAAGTCTGACACGCCCTCCTGCTCCACCCAGAGTGGGAGAAGTTATTTGATGACTTCCCACCCTCAAAAAAAACCCCTGCATCCCTATTCACCCCGTTTGACGTTACTCCTACATTCTAGATAAGCAGGTGCGAAACTGGCTATTCATCTACAGGTAAGGTTTTGAATGCGAGTCGTAATCTTAAACTGAAACGCAATACAGTTGAGGCTAGGATGATACAGAAGGGGTACAAAGAAATGGTTAAATTTGTTCGATATAAAAACATTTATTTGGTAACTAAGCAGTAGAGGTAAGAAGTTCGTTGGTTGGTTCGTCTTCATCTATTTTGTATGGCAGCTGCGTCGTCAAGTTAGTCTGTGTTGGCGGCCCCTCCTTGTTGGAATCTTTGCGACCATTTACGTGATGATCTTGATGGGTATCCTGGAAAAAAGAACATGTTTTGGTTCAGACGCCTTTATTGTATATATTCACATCCCAAAATAGTACAATAGTAATATTATATTCAGCAGACAAAGTTTTAACAACAAAAAATCTTGCTGTCTACTGATCGCTTCTACTCCTTGAGACTTGAGTGCTGAATGAACCAATGCATTACATACCATACATTAAATGAAAATGATTCAGTTGGTCTCTAGATCCTAGGTTCTAATTGGGTGAGGTTTAAGAACGCTTGGCATATAAGTACAAACCACTTCTTCATCAGTTGAGGAGGAAGTCTCTTCGTCAGTGTCAGGCGCCCCACAGTTCGCCTCACGATCATTGCTGTTCACTTTTTCGTTGTCATCTGCATCACTGTCGGACATCTCATCTTTTTCTTCAAGGGTTTCCCACACTTTTTCTTTTTCTAACATATCTAAAAAGACAGTTTATAACGTTAGTCGGAAACTCGCTAGTTTCGGTCTTGCAACACTGGCGTGTACCCAAAAATAACCCATGTTCTAAGAAAGATGGTATGGTTGTTTTTACCGATGACATTGTATATACTCTGTGGATGAAATCATTGAAATCATGATGTTATTCTGGTCAATATGGATCATGTTAGCTTATAGCTTGGCCTACAGGCCAAATAACCTCGGTGATTATGATGAACCCACAATATCACTTATCTAAAAACTTTGGGCATGTTGCCTAGAAGTTCTATGAAAGTATACTTGCCCCTATATCTCAAGCTTCCCTTTCTGCTGATAGATCCTTCGCTGGGTATCTCCACTATAACGACGGGAACTGTATCAATGGTCACTCCGTTGGCTTTCTTGTCACTATCCAGAATTGGTTCATCAGGTATTGGGTCTTTGTTTAGCTGAAATAGGAAGAAAGAAATTAGAAGAGTCTTAGCGTATAGTCTTTTTGACGATGGAAAATGGTAGATTGACTTTGCAATTTGGAAAAAAATACTCGTTATTTCTCTCACTTGTGAAGACTTAGTTACAATATTGTAGTTTATATTCAGGACCTGGATGCTGACAAACAAGAAGTGGGAACTATGAAAGCAGTTTAAAATAAATATAGTTTAAAAAACTTAAAAACTCGCTTTAAAAACCAAACAAAAAAAGTAGAAAATAATTTAATTCAATTAAAAGGCGTGGCCACCCCACGCTTTTTAATTCAATTAAATTATTTTCTACTTTTTAGTTTGGCTTTTAAAGCGTGGTTTTTAGTTTTTTAAACTATTATTTATTTTCTATTTTTTGGTTCAGCTAACTACAAAAGCGTGATTTTTTCAGTTTTTGTTTCCTTAATTTTTTTCTATTTTTTAAAAATTATTGAAATTTCATCGGTCCTCGATAAGTTTACAAAGTTTAAATGAAATCTGACCGTTTAAAGTGGGTCAAAATCGCGCCCTAAGGAGTCGGTTAAAAAGATACAAACATACAAGAGAAGCTAATATAAAGCGTGTAATAAAGACATTTTTAGACGAGCTTATATGATAAAGGTCCTGAAAAGTGAACTATATAGAGTCTCTACCTGTAGAAACGATATGGATGGTTCTTGCAGTTTGGTCGCTTGCTCCTTGCTTCGCATTATGTTCTCATCCGTTTGCTTCTCCACGCTCAGCTTGTAAGCCTTGTGTGTTCGCCACATCTGTATTTTAAGTTAATTAATGAAGAACGATTCGATTTCGTCACAAAATTATAATATCTAATTATTGTGTTAGAAAATGTAAATTATCAGGGAAGGCACCCAAGAGTTTTGATATAAATTTCTCAGAATCCAGGAGAGGCGTTTGGGTTTAATTGCCTAACGAACCAAGAGACGTAGTTAAAAGTACCACCATGCTTTTAAATGACGTCATAAAAATCTGATCGTTCAGTTTTGGGACAGTGCTCTATTGGTTCATAGACAACTGCCAAGTGCCGTTTGAGCCTCAAACTTACGTGATATCCGCAGTAACACAGTCCTAGTATGAACACAACGATGAGTGCTATGAAGAAGTTGTCTGTATTGTCTTCTTCGGTATCTGGTTGTAGATACAAAGAGTCGTAAGGGATGCGGGACGGTGGGTCTTCCACCCAGGTCTTATCCACGCTCTGTGGACAAAAAGGTAGTAAGGCAGAATAATCCAAGAATCAAATTGGTTAAGTGCATGTCGTTACGAAGAGTTGACGCCAATTGTTGATCGTCCTGAAGTATCTCTAAATTGTTTGCGCTAGGTTGCATGCAACCAAAGTTTGATAAAAATACTTTGGTCTTTGGTTTTATGAAAAACGCTGAGAATTCTGATTAGGTTGCTCTTTTCGAAGTTTTATTACTTCTTCGCATGGATTCTTTTATAATCAGACCCGGTAACGGCATTAGCATATCGAGTTTAAGAAAAAGTTTTTCTATGTAGCTAGAGTATCCTCTCTCTATCACTCAAATGTGCGTGACAGTCTCTTTTTAAGTCTCGATGTGTCATATTAAAACCAGGAAGTGTACTATGGTGGTTAAGGTCTACTCACAATAAGAAAGGTTCAATTATGCGCAGCAGCTAACTGTGTTTGGCCAGGCTACTTCGAAGTCCGTGGAACACTGCGCAGACCACAGGCCCTTCGCGTTTAACGCATTCACTTCCATAGAGTTAAGAAGAGTAACAACTAGTACCAATTCTTCTAGAGGTTTCGTTTTTAAGAGGAATAGAAGTTACAATTAAAAAATTGGTATACTCACAATAAGAAAACTGCCATTATGTGCAGCAGCTAGCTGCGTCTGGTCAGGCCAGGCCTCATCGAAGTCAGTAGAACACTGCGCAGATCGCACGCCCTGTGCGTTCACCGCATTCACCTCCGCAGAGTTGAGGCGAGTGAACAACATGTACTCTTCTAGAGGCTTCATTTCGTACTCGTTTATTTCTACCAGGATGTCTGTTTGAGATAATTGATGATTGATTGATTGATTGACCTCATTTCATTCTTTTCTTTTCTTTCTTTAATTTTTAGTTAACTATGGAAATTCCACTAATACCAAACAAAGCAATATTTCTTAGGTACCAGTTATTTCGGAGAAAATCTGGGTGCCTAAAAATACACTTAATTGCTCTGCCATAAATTGAATAATATTTGGAAATGTTGTTGAATCTCGGCAGTATGATGATCACATTATTAACTTGGAAGGTACAAATAAATAAAGATTCGACACTGACTGTCGGATTTGAATTGTCGAACATACAGAATTTCATAGTCTGCATCAAAACTGTAGTTGTTAGGTCGCCAAATCGTTTAACTTTATTTAATCAGACAATGCAACAAAAATACAATCTTGTTGCGTCGCTCGAAAGTATAAATGCAATACCTAAAAAGGATTAATGAAACGTTTCTTTATGGTGACTTAGCACAAGGACAATCTATACTCACTAGACAAGCACCCATTATACCCCTTATAGATCTTAAGCCTTGGATCCGTTGTATTAAGTCCCCCAACCTGCACCTCATTGGATCCTAAGTCAAATACATCCCATACGATTTGAGGGGGAACCTTCTCTAGAGGGACCTCTATTCTGTCTATAAGGAGTTGGGCTTCTTGGTTGGTTCTGGTGTAGTAGATTGTGTGGCGGGCACCTGGAGAAATTGTGGTTGTTTTATTGTTGTAGATAGAAATCAGAGTATTATGGAAGAAAGATGAATACCTAGATAGCATGACAATGTTGTAGTGTAGATGAGGGTAGTTCACCATACACACTTTTGTGACTCTTGAATTTCAGTGGACTCATTTTTCGTCGACTAGTTTAAGAAAAGCGGAATATGAAATAGAATTCAATGTAATTTGGGCAGCGCAAATTTATTTACATTTTTATGTTCGTTACATGTTTTTGTTAGGAAAGTCTGGCTCAGAATATTTTCAAGGAAAATAAAGAAAGTAAATCAAATCCACTGTTCGTATTTAAACGATTGAATTAGGCTGGGCTTGTAAAATAATTCTCATTAGAATAAGTTGTGTTTCGGGTGACATACCCAAGCTCGTAGCTAAATTCTGGGCTGACTGTATTTAGATTGCTATCGACACGCTAAGAGAACAAGAAGCTGTGCTTCAGTACCGTTTAAAAAGTTCCTATTTTTAACTTCCGCCCCATATGCCTCTTCCTCGCGGTTTTCTTCAAACTTCAAATAACCATCTTGTGTGATTGCAATCAGTAAGTAGTAACTGCGTCTAGAAGTAAAATATAGAAGTTTTAATGTAGTAATAAAAAGAAAGTTTGCATACCGGACATATTGGAAAATTTTATCAAACAAATTATAAAAAACCACAGAGCATGGATTCGCCTCGCTTATGAGCGGTCACGCGTCTCAGTGCTCTATGGAAGATACTGCAACATACTTGTTTTCCGTCTGAACTAAAAAGAGGACTGTATTCTTCTGGCGTAGATCGTTGCTGGAAAACGCCAGTTTAATTTTAACCTGCGAAAAAACACTTTTTCATAAACAAGAATTATGGTTACAAAGTTACTAAAAATCATTTTCTAGTAGAAAATAAAATTGCTTGATACATTATATGAGCTTCGGCTCCAGACTTATGTGGACGAAGTATGGCCTAAAATATATCGAAAGAGTGATCGAGAAAAGAAGAAGAGATCGCAGACAGCGATAAAGCCGCTCACTGAATGTTTTGTAGTGTTAAATGTATTTTTTTTATTTGTTGTACAATATAGTATACATGAATAAATAAACTTACCCTAAACACAGGTCCAGTAAGCAGAAACTTCCTCTGCAGAATGCTCTCTCCATTGAAATCCGCCCCTTTCTCCTCGACACAGTACTCGCCGAAGTAGCTGGTCAGTTCGCAGTCGCAGCTGCTCTCCTGGTTGGTGAAGTCTTCCGTACATATACCGCCATTCTTGCAAGGTTCGGAGTCGCACTTCATGTTGCATTCCGGCAGCACGCCGTTGAGGTCTTCATGAGTAAAGAGTTCTTGTTACATTTGAGAGGAACGAAAATTAAAGTACATTAGAGGGAACAGGGTGTGCGATTCTCCATACAAATGTATTTCTCTTTTTACTTCCTGAATAATGCCTCTAGAGCAATTTTTTTTCATAAAATCAAGGTCTGCTGTAAAAACGTCCCTGTCATTTTCTTTTTTTGAGCAACTAATTAGTAAAGAAAATATGACCCTATAAAAATTCCAAAAATGCCCTATTTTAACTGTCGTGATATGAGAGTACTACCAGACAAATTAGAAAAGTTTTTAAAACCAAAAAAAAAATAGGACCCTAAACATTCCTACCTACTCTTTCTTAAAATGTTAATGTAAAAAATAATGAATCGGCTCAGTTTTCGAGGAGAAAATAGGGGAATTCGAAACGTCGATCTCGTCAATATTTTTTGTGATAATTTTGGTCTGAGCTGTAGCTTTCCTTATCACACACTACGGGGGCAGACTTTTCAAATTCCTCGAAGGCCCCGTCCCCTCTTCAACGGTGCCGATGGAAATTGAAAAACTACATTCGTTCATTGTGACCTATTTAAACCATTTCTATCGTCAAGCCGTTACTACCAGCCGATAAGTGATTATTGTTAAGTACTGTTTGAAAGGTATGAAAAGGGGCTGGAGAAATGAATAACAACATTTAAGATTAGGCTGTTACTTTTGGTGCCTTGACTGGAGACGTAAATAGATGGCTATCATTAGAATAGCTACATCCTATGAGCTGGGCCGTTGAATGATTTGCTCAGTTTTGTCAAGCCGTGCGGCTTAATATAACAAGTAGCTTTCTTCATAATGTGTAAGTCTAATATTAATGTATCATACACAAAAATCTTTCGAATATAATCACCGAACTTATGGTAAAAACCGCATCAAAATACATTGCGTAGTTTAGAAGAACAATGCGGTCACACGGACCGACCCAAAAAGTGACTTGAATTTATAACATATTTAGAGATATATAGACGAAAGAACGCATGTGCATAAGCCATTAAAATGCTTTACTGTACATACCTTGGTCAGTGTTCTGCAAAGCCTTCCTAGATAGATCAACCACATGGTCAGCGATCTTGAACCCCCTCACACACCCGACGTATCCTCCTTGATGCAGGGAGTTGGCTCGAGGGGCCAGGTTTAAAGAGTAAGGGTCAAACCCGCCCAGGTTCATCTGGAAGTAGTCTGTGGGAGGCGCTGGAGGCCTTTGGGGAAGGATTACCTCTGAAAATGTGAATAGTTAAATATGTAGGAAACGTTGATTAATTCACCTCGATGACTCTGATAAATAGATCAAGTAGATTCCTCTTCGGAGGCATCTTCTTGATTTTTTTTACAATGAAGACCTTTATTGCCTCCGACACCATGAGATTGCTTATGGTATTAAGTATAATACAAAAGCTCATAAAATACAATAGTTTCCATCTTTTTTAAAGTTCACGTTTTACGCAGTCGGAGTTTTTGATTTTTTTTAATTTCGATATTGTATTTATAAAGTATTTCAATAAATACTTTTGAAATTTATAATTCGAATTTTACGATATGAGAGTAGATAAAAGCCTTTATAATTCACTACCGAGTTTTATGAATAAGATAGTTATGTTACCTATTAATAAGAGAAATTATTTAAAAAATTGCAGATGCAAACTAGATCGAAGTTATATATGGACTATGACGTTAATTCTGGTACAGACGTCTGGCGACAACACAAATAAATATTTGAACTCACCTAAGTTAGGATTAATCCAAGGCTTATTAGTGTAATTACTCAACAACTTCGCAGTTCTATTAATGGTAGCATTATTCTCATTGACATGCAAAGTCGTCCCATTCTCAGTTCTGATAATAGCAATCTGAACACTTTCACCTTGATTAATCTTTTTATAAGTAACATTCATTTGTATGATTTCGTCTTCATCATTGAATAGGTAAATAATTTCTGTTCCGTTGTGTATAAAGAGATGTATGAAATTGTTAAGGTTATCGTTTGCATATAGTACTAAAGCGTCATCGTCATACGTTCTTAAGTTCATCAGTACGTTTTCTGTCATCATTTTCTTTAGTCGATGTTTCTCTGCATCCGTTGCATTGTCTACTAGATAGTTCTTCTTTAGGTAGGCTTCTTGCGTTTTGAATGTTAGAGCTTTTTCGTTTATATCTAGAAATTCAAATAAAGTTAGATTTGGTTCAAAAACGCTAAAGCGATAAAGCTAGATAATTTTTTTAAAAAAACGGGATAAAATTTTAACCAGTGCGCAAACTGTAACCATGAATTCAGAATATCATTCTAGACCCCCCTAGCGTAGAAATTTTTGGTCGGTTATACAAAAAAGAAAAATGTGTAGAACAACTAATTAAAAAAATATATGTTTAGGTAAACGGTCTTATCGTTATTATTAACATGAACTATAGTCAAAACTATTGGTAGATTATTCTGGGTTTAACTGTAACATTAAATTTTTCCTTATCGATCTGAAATTTACTTATCTTCGTCTGTGTACTTACTTTCTTCACAATGTGTTCCCAAATGTGCCCAAGGGTTCTTACAAATACATTCATAACTGGACCAGAGCTCTTTACAAATGGCCCTATTTTGACATGGGTTGGGCACACAAGATGGCTTACAATCCTTAATAATCTCTGATAGATGGACGGACATGTAGCTATAAATGTCCAAGATCTCGCCATTTACGACCAAGCCTCTGAAGCAACCGATTAGGCCTTGGTTTACAGCAGATTTTTTTAGATGCTCCCTGAAATAATGAGTCTTAATGAACATTGGTTAAATCACAACTGCTGATCATAGATCCGTATTCTAGAAAGGTTTTCAAGGTTTTTGACCGTCTTCTCAAATACTATGACAGTGTTTAAATTTTAAGATTAAAATACTTTTTATGTTCGAGCATGAACTCTTCCCTGGCTGTTTTATTTTTGGCTCTATAAATATTCATATTTCTATAAATTTACTAGGTATGATATTCGCACCTCTAGAAGTATAGAGACCTAATGCGAAATTAGCCGCAACCAAAATAGGTCTCTATAATTCTAATAATTATAAATAATTTTGCTTTCTAAAGGTGCGATATGTACTTATAGATTTATTTTCATGAAGAATAAATATGATAAATATCCCTAATGGTTGATTGAAAAAAATAAGTAGGTACGGTATATTACAATAAAAGTACTTACGCAGTAGCACCACCTATAAACATAGAACCTTCAAAAGGCCCAAACTCTTCCTCTTGCAGTAAGTTGAGCATCTGATACTCAGTGTTGAGCATGAACCTGACGTGGTAGAAGTTATAGTCAATCCATATTTTATGCCATTCCCCTCCGTTTAGCTTACGTTTTGAGTTTATCACCAGTTTTCTAGTGGTACCAGTGTTTAGAGTAAAGTTGAAGGTTAGCTCGTGCTCTGTTTGGGAAAAAGGCAAACGATAAATTCAGGAAACTTAAAAAAAAATCTCAAATCTCAAAGCATTTATTTCAAATAAATCAATAACAGGCACTTTTGAATAATCAAGGGTCAGTCAGAAAGAGTCAGTCAAGTTGCACATTCCTAAGAATTCCAGAAAGAACTATAACTAACACAGTCCCTTAATTTTAGTCCCATATACAACAGCTTGCTTCCGGATATAGGTACTATACTTATATAAGTTGAAACATGGAGTGAAATTTAAATTAAACCTGCCTGATTATAGTATTAACAAACTTTATCTACAGGTAGAGTAGCAGGCCTTGAGTAAAAACCTACATAAATTCATAATAAATCAATATCAAATATCGATTCATAATAAATTGTGATTCAGTTTCAGCATACTAACAAAAAAATGGATCATCGACAGTTTCTCAAATCAATCATTTAGCTAAAGACGATCTTCGATGATCGATAGACAAACAAGAAGTAATCGACGAAGTAGTCAAGCGACAAAAATAAAAGCAAAAAAAATCAATCAGCTAAAGGACTTACCACTAGTCAAAGCGACCATAAAAGAAGGATAGTTAGGTCTGATCGGTGGCTGGAACAGCAGGATGGCGCTGGTGCCAGTCGTTCTGAAACTGAACGCGATGTCGCCCTTCCTCCAACCAGGCACCTCTATGTAAGACTGTGATGTCGTGAATGTTACGACGTAGCGCTGGGTGTCTAGAAGAAAAGTTAAAGAAAATACACTGTAGTAGTATTTCAAAGGTAGTTAACGTCAGTAGCATAAAAATTTGTTTAAGAAGCAAAGATTGCCTTCAATTGGTCTTAATTTCCAAATGGAAGACGAGCCATGGGCATGGGGATGTTATTAAAAGTAAGATACAATTTGTATCCACACAATTTTCTATATATTAGTCATATTACAGTTAGCTATTGTAGTAACAAATTACTACGATAGATTAGAGTGTTATTCAGTAAAGTTTCCTTCAAATATAACTAAGTAACAACACACTATTCAAAGTCAAAGGAACGCATTTAAACGTACCAAGTTGGTCAAATCAAACGAATTCATACCTCTACTGCACTGTTCTAATTTGGAAGTGATATTTCCCGAATACTATTATGTACCTACGTACAATTGGCAAACTAATGTAAATTCTATTACACTTACTAGTTTCAACACATTCAAGAGGTCCCAACGTGATCCTCCCCTGAGCATCCTCAGGCAAGTCTTTCTGCTGTAAGAAGAACATGTCAGTGATGCCGAGGCTGGACGGTTCCACGAAGGTGCCTTCATCGCTGTGCCACTTGCCGTCTTCGTTAGAGTCACAGTTGCAAGACTTGGTGGCGTTCACGCAAGTTGCGTTAACACCGCAGGGGCAGTAACCTCTGGAAATTATAAACATTTTTCTATACCTATTTACACTGAAGATTAGAGACAGTCAAACTTCACTTTATTGAATGACGAAAGAAGTCCTTTGATATAAATTGTTGTTTTCCTGTTTGCGACGTATTGAGTTAGGCTACTCCAAATACAAGAAAGTGTACAGCTTTTTGCGGAAATTTAATTCGTAAGCTAAGTATAGGTAATAGCCGCGGTCGCCTGTTGTGTACAATGGTTCATATAAAATAAACAAAAGTTATCCAGGAGGATTTTTGCAATGCGTTGCGGCACGGCAAGGTACGACCGAATGACGGCCAGCAGTGGTGAAAGCACCATATAACACGATTCCTACCGGCTTCCCTTCGGGGATTCGCATCGGAAACTTTATCGCTATTAAAAATGGCACGTCAATAGTGTCTACTATTGTCAAAAAATATAGTTAAGTACACCACGGGTATTTAATTCAACATAACACAGTTATTGTTAGCTTTGTATTACAAAAACAACAAAAAAAATGTTCTAAATTAACCCGGCGCCAAAACGTCATAATCGGGAACTAAAAAATTATAGAACAGCGATCCTGTAATGATGTCACTTTAGGTCACGTGGCACCGCTTGAAATGGACGGGAGTAAGCCGCTGTATATCGTGTTATGACAGAGATAGATATAGAAAAATTCGTCAACAGGTACGAGATGGAGGAAAATTGCACATTTTATCTGATTTTCAGCTCGTTAATTTTATTGCATTAAATTCTTTACATTCCTATATTAATTTTAAAATGATAGTAAGTAATCTTTATTGATAAGTCAGTAACTTAAAGCCAACTTTGCTTCGGCATCTTTCTTAGAAAAATTGATACCTCGCCGCTGACTGCCAGCCTATAAATATAAGTAATTATAATGTAACTTTCTGTTTCTTTCTTGTACCAATTTATTAGGGGTCGGACGAAGCATTTCTTTTTCGAGAAATCCGCCATCTCATTATTCAACCCCTTTCTAGGCATTTCATCTTTCACAATCTGGCTATCGCTCCCCTTCTCCTACCACAAAATGTTCTTCTATCTTTTGTCTGTATAAGTATACTATTGACTCACCTTTTAACATTTCCTAAGAAGTCCACCGTATTATTAGACGAGGATATAAACCAGGTGGCACTATGCAACTCCAATGGCGCCTTCATACAATCGTACTTGATGTACTGCCTACAATACAGAGAATGGGAGATAAGCTCTTGTAGCATCTCTGCTGAGAACTCCCTGTATTTGATATTAAAGCTGAAGTCATTTCCTGATGCTGAGCGAACATCCTGAAATAAACGGAGCTGTACAGAGTATCGGTTGTGACCTAAATGATAGCTAAAAAATTATGAACAGAAAGAAGCAAAGTAATAATATAATAATAATAGGAACGATAACATTCCAGTATACTTGCCATTATTGTTATGAGCGCGGATTTTTCAAGTATAGCCATCGAGAGTTATCAACTTTCAAGAATTGTGAAAGGTATCGAAACACAGTTATCCATCTTAAGGGTGAATAACACGAATGAAACTGAACACGATCAGCGCATCTTAGAAGCGTTCAATAGCTGCCAGTGTTATTATTGTTGTGGAATACTGACACTGCCAGCTGTTTAAAGCCGTTTAGATGTGCTGATCGCATTAAGTTTGATTTGAAAAATTTGTTCTAAGTCATGCGATCATGCAGACATGCATCAAATGTGAAAAGAGTAATAAAGGCGGAGCATTATAACACGAAACCTGAAAAGTGTAAATCTGCTTATAACAAATTGAATAGAATGGAATAGAAAACATTTATTCGACACAGACACAACACAACAGCAACAAACATAAAAAAGAAGACAAAAATAAAATTGCAGTAAAATTGTGCTGAGTGTGCCCATACCGAAAGGGTTACCATCTCAGCACATTGCTGAGCGTCAGATACCCAGCGCTAGTTTTCAGTTGGCACCCCGCAGTGATACACGGACGTAGGTAAATAAAATAGATACATACTTGAATATTAGTCATAAAAAATGTTTAAGAATACTCAAATAAATAATGTAAAAGATTTTTTGTGTGCTACTCAGTTCAGAGAAATGAAAAGAAAGAAAGAAATGAAATTGTAATAAAAGAAAATGCTTAAGCTATCTCTGAAACGTTACAACCAAAGGATGAACTAAACAATGTGATAATTAAATATAGTGCAAACATACAGTTTAAAAATCTGTACTACTTACAACTTGACTTGGTAAATTATGTTCAACAACAGTAGTAGAAGAGTCTGCTTCGATCTGGAACTCGCACTTGACGTGTGCGGGGGGAAACTTGCCGTTCCCGTCGATGTCTATGAGGTAGACATCATTTCTGGTATAGCCAAGAAGGGCTAACTCTTCGCAAGTTTTGCGGAAAGTCGCAAAGTGGCAGTTTTCGCCGATGTAACCTTGAACAAAAGGAAGAGGTCTGATTTTTCAATGGTTAGATAACTTTTATTTGAAGGTTATCCTTATGTATAATCGGCTGATTGTACTTGAAACATTATAGGCTTATAATCTTCCCACTGCTGGGACAAACTTGGCTCCTCCAGCCGGCTTAGCACGAGCACCAATTAGTCGACGGAATCATAGACATGACTATTAACTAAATGGTGTACAATGGGAAAAGATAGCTATGTTTTTCTATTAATTATCACAGTTATGCATTCTAAACAAATCAGGATTTTGTAGATAATCGTATATACTTTGTGGCCGTCGAGTAGAAAGTTTGTTGTCAGTGTGATTTTGACAGTTTGGGAAGAAATATTCTTCTGAAATAGTCTATATTTATAAGGGCCTAAACAAATATCGTTACAAACGACATTCAAAATAACAGATTGTAGAAGGATATCTACGGTGCGATGTCAAAAATGGAGAAACAAAATGTCACTTTGTATTGAAAAAGCACTTTTTATTCTTCGTAGAAATAGAAAACGTCATACTAAGCCTGCTGGATTTGCCGGTTTCTTCAAGATGTTTTCCTTCACGAATTCAAGATGAAATAATTTACACAAAGTGACGCGCCGATCAGGGTTTGAACCTACGACTTACAAGTCGTAAGTCACCGTTGTTTCCACTGGCTCATATGATTTGAAGGATAAATATACAAGTAGGTACTGTCATACAGACCCAAATAAATTCCTCAGACAAAACTTTTCTAACGATTGAAAAATCTGCTCCCTCTAAAGTATTTTTAGAGAAGCTGCATTTAGTCTATGTGCAAAATGTATAGAGGACATGAGATATTCCAACGCATTGGTATATTTTTAACACAAACATCACAGATGTTACTTATTATGGAATTTAATTTCCAATGACTTGATCGCCTGTTGCTAAGTGTAGAGCAAATGTTTTCTGAGTGCCACGTTGCTAAATCTTTTAAATGTCTGCAAATATGTTAATGGGGTGATTAGAGATGCAGGGGTGAATCGAGACGGAACTTTAAAGTGGATTTGCCGATGAACTTATGATCGTTTTCTGCCAATAAAGGCACTTAATCGTTAATTATAAAACATTAAACATATTAGAGTCCTTTTTGACTACAGACTATATAATTTCAACGGTAAAATCCACTTTAAAGTTTCGTCTCGATTCACCCCTGCATATCTATTCACCCCATTTTACTGTATTTACAAATTTAACTTTAAATAAACAACATGATTCCTTTGGCTTGACGTCTGAAAAAAAAACACAAGTTGCAAGGGTACTTCATTAAGAATGTAAAAATCTCTTACCAGTATTATCACAGTTGCAAATGACTCGATCCTCTCTAACGGAACAGATCCCGCCATGCTCACAAGTATTAGGTCTCGTGCACGGGTCTACATATCTACAGTCATCTATGGCGACCTCGCCGACCACTCTCTCAGTCATTATCACGAATCTCGGTTCAATTAGCATCCCGTTTATTTTTATGTTCCTCATGCACCCAATTAGACCTAAGTTAGCTGATTTCAAACCACTGCCTATTACGATTTTGTCTTGCAGCTCGAAGTCAAGACCTAGAAAATGTATAGTGATTAGAAAAGTAACGGTTACTATAAAAGGAGTAACGGTTGTTTGGTTACAAATCGCCGTTTTAGAGGATTAATTTGTTTTGTCGTAAAAATTTAGTTCAGTCATTTATTCAAGCGATTTCCACAAGGTTCTATATCTTGATATTTAGAAATAAAAATAAAAACCGGACACGTGCGAGTCGGACTCGCGCACGAAGGCCTATGGTAGGCCTATGTCCAGCAGTGGACTGCTGTAGGTTGATGATGATGATCTATCTATAAAAACGGCAAAAAAATCATGTCTGTTGTATGGGAGTCCCCTTAAATATATTTTTTATTCTGTTTTTTAGTATTTGTTGTTATAGCGGCAACAGAAATATATGATCTGTGAAAATGTCAACTGTCTAACTATCACGGTTCATGAGATACAGCCTGGTGACAGACGGACACACAGACAGACGGACGGACAGCGGAGTCTTAGTAATAGGGTCCCGTTTTACCCTTTGAATGAAAAATGAGTACAAGATTAGAAATACCGCAGGACAGAAAGTCAGCCGTTTAGTTTTAGTATTCAATGGTACACACTATGGTAAAAGAACGGCATTTAAATAAAACATAGATTCTAGTATCTCTTTACCATTGTTATGGATACTGAACTGTAGGTACATTAATACCAATCTTTGTCTCGAATACACGAACATTGCCAACGATATTAACTTTAAAACAAAGCCTCAAAACAAAAGTAAAAGATAGCTCACCAAACATCTGCACGTGCTTATTATGATAATCCACAGTCATCTTTATCCTGCCCTTCCTGTAATCCAACTCGACGTTGTGCCAATCATTGCTTACGTTGAACTTCACGGATTTCAACACAGTCACGTTTTTACCAACATCTGACACCAACTCGAACCTTATCTCTTCTTTCACCATCCTTACCTACATTTTTATGAGATAGCATGTTAGTGTTATGTGGTCATATGGTCCAGTAGCAACGAGTTTAGCCTTGAGAATAATTTCTAGATCAGACAACTTTTTCATTTAGGTACCTTGGAATTTTTGTTGGTGAAATTCCCAGTGATAAATCATTATTCGAATTTTCTATTATAGTAATCGGCTTTGTTTATAAGGTCCGTCTGTAGGCGTATCACGCGTTTTATTTGTTTGCCAAACACCCATGAATCAATCTATACAATATAGGCAAGCCTACATAAATCATCTTTGTCACTAATAGATTCAAGATTGATTTATTTACCTAGAATCATTGCTTGATTTTTCGTTTGTTTCAAGACCTGTAGAAAGATTACCAAAGCCGTGCTTGTTATCAATACCCCAGTGAGGTAATATTTGCCGTCAGGTTGGGTAAATTTCGTTGTTGCAACCTGACACAGAAGTCTAGACCGTATTTGCATTTATTTACAATTAAATCGTATCTTGTTGTCTTGTGTTGTAATTAAAGCGTTATATAAACAGAATTAAGTGTTATTTTTGGAGGTTTCTACATTTTAGTGCTCAGGCTTTAAATCGTGGCACTTAAGTTGCCCCTTTTGCAATACCTAAGTGGTTATACCTATTTGTTGAACTCTCAAATTGTTTAAGTGTGTTTTATTAACATTGAGGAATAAAAAAGGCCAGTTTATTTACTTTATTAGTAACGAGTCGGGCGTCTTCAGATTCCATATCAAATTATTATTTGATCAAGTGTCTCAAATGAAATGTAGTTGAGAATAATCGAATTAGCATAAAAAATAACAGAAACTTGTTTGTTGATATCGTTAAAACTTACCTCCCAGTAACCTTGCGTGGATGTCTGACTGTAAGCCAACACAGCCATATTCTTGCTGGTTTTAAAATCAAACTTTAAATTGACAGTGTGGCTTTGATTCAACGGCCACCAAATATGGGACGTTGCGAAAGGATACGTAATGGGTATCACCTCTATATCTATATCCTCAAACTCAGGATCCAACACCCCTATGTAGTGGACTTTAGGGTTATTTTGCTTCAACTCGTACAAAATTGACACGTCATTGTAATAAACGTATTTCAAGTTGCCAGCGAAATTGTTGAACGACTTCAATCCTTTCATTTTGTGTAAATCCGGCCCACCGCATATGTAGATTTCTGGATCAATGCATAAGTATCGAGCGTTTCCTGGCACTTCGTAAGTCTCTGTTGTGCTATCAAGATATACAAATATGGTTTGTTCTTGCAGTATGACGGTAAGGTTATGCCACACGTTGTTGTTGACTTTTTCTCCTAAATAGTCTTCGACTGGTCCGTCACCTAGATCTATTTGCACGGCAACTTTTTCATCGTGTATTGATAGAGCTATGTAATGGTGTTTGTCGTCTATTTGTCCACTTGCGTAGAATAGCGCTGAGTCGTCGAATCTAGTCTGTGAAATTGATTTGGTAACTTGTATCGTTCATTCTTTTTTTTCTTACGAAATAAGTGGGGCTGTATGAAAGAGAACATTGTTAGTGTTACTAACGGTAAACGTGTGAAGTTAATTCGACAATTGTAAGCGTTGTAGTAACCGACTTATTACTTTTAATGAATTCTTCAGTGTTATAATAAAACCTGTTGCTGGGAACAGCAAAGACTCTTTGATAAAACATCAAAATCAATTCGGTAAAGTCTTCTATTTTTGTCTTGTATGAAATTAGCAACATCAGAATGTTGTTTTGAAATAACCTGCGCTATAAATTGTCTGCCTTAATCCAAATGTATGCAAAACGTTTTAAAGTGGTTCGTTCTTTTATTTGTAGGTATGTGATAATGATTTGCTCTGCGCGCAAACAAGATTTTATTTTGAAACAAGTGACACAGATAAAAGAAAATGTGAATTTATTTAAGATGGATCGCTGGATGTTGGGATAAGCAGAGAGAATAAGCGTTGCTTACACTACTTACAAAGTTTCTTAACGTGAATACGTAAAAACGCAAAATATACAAGTTTAAAACATATTGCAAAGTGTAACTTTTAAATAGAAACTAAATAAATAAATTAATTTTAGCCCTAATTGATTTAGTTAATTAACTTCAGGAAGTTAATAAATCATTTAAATTAATTGTGACTAGAATGCATGCAAAATATAGGAGTTTAACTACTATTGTAATACTATATATTGCAATGTGTAGCTTTAAAAAAGTTAACTAAACAAATTACACAATAAAGACAAAAATATTAAACTACCTATTAGTGACAGCATTATTTCTTTTGACTTTTAGCATAATATTATACCTTTTTGACATACATACTTTTTGTATTGTTACATATCTGTCACAATCTCGATAATAACTGTCAATAATATCCATTAAACTTGTTCAATTTTAATTGCGAGGTGGTCGTGTGTGACGTCACAATATAACAGTCATAAACTCGTTCAAGAGAAAGTTTGTTCGTTTCAGATGATTAAAATAATAAAAAACGATTTTTGAAACCGTTTTGGGGCATTTCAAATCTACTTTTAAAATAACTTTTTGGATTTTGATGTACCTAGGCATTTAATTAAAATTGCTGATTAGATCGATTTAATTATAATTAATTCTGAACATACAAGGATATTTTTGTCGAAACCTGAACTATTAAGACTAAATTATGCTTAAAGCGACTAAATTAATAAGTAGTTAAATGAGCTCAGCTGGTAACGCACAATTATAGAAGAATAAGAAAAAAACTAAAATAATACTAATCGTTTTTATTCCCACATGAGGATATTGCCCATATACAAATAAAGGCTTTAAATTGTCAAGTTGTAAGTCAGAATATTAAAGACTCTTTCCGTCTGACGAGGACACAAAGTTTGAGCTCCCTTTAAGTACCTACGTGGGACACTCAGAAAGTTTTGCGAAAATGAAAATAAATGTTCGATTGGTAAATGTTTTTTTTTAAATCTTTTTAAATTACTCTCCAGTAGCCACCATACATAGTTTCATGCGTCTGAACCAGTTTTCGAATCTTTTTTTCCAATCCGCTGCAGACACCTTGTTTACAGCCTGTTCGAACGCTGACAGCGCATCTTCCAGCGACGAAAATTGTATCCCTTTGAGCAGATTTTTTATTTTCGGGAATAATATGAAGTCACACGGTGCTAGGTCAGGGCTGTAAGGCGGGTGACCCAGGAGTTTGACCGGCGTGCTGTCCAGGAAGTCTCTCGTTTTGAGCAAAGGCGCGTGGTCGTGGTGGAGCAGTACCCCGCGGAGCCCTGTGTTTGGTCGCTTGTTGATCACAACAGAGAAAACTTCTGCCAAGCATTTGGTAGTATACCATTCAGCGTTGATGCTTCTTTGGTCCCGTAAAGGAATTGACACCAAGTAGCCTGTCAAACTTAAAAAGCTCGAGATCAAAATCTTCCCCCCGCTTCTAGATCGCTTCACTTTGGTAGGCGTTGATTCGTTTTGAAACACCCAAACCGTCGACTGGCGCTTCGTTTCTGGATTGTATTGATAAATCCAAGACTCATCACCTGTAATGATGTCGTAAAACGCCGAGACAAGCTTGCTTCAAATATGTTTATCATATCACGGCACCATTCCACCCAGGCGTACTTCTGAGCATCGGTGAGGTTGTGCGGCACCCAGCGTGAAACTGTCCTTCTCAAGATGCACGTGTAGAATTTCGTGAAGGCTTCCCGATCCAACCTGCAGTATGTGCTGAATCTCTTGATACGTAACTCGCCCATTGTCATGGATAAAAATGTTCATTGCTAGCACGTTTTCTTCCGTAACAGCCGTCAAAGGGCGACCACTTCTTTCTTCATCCTCCAAAGTAAGTCGACCGCGCTTGAATTCGTTATACCAACGAGACACGGTTGCCTTAGAAGGGCCTTCATCCATCCATGAATGCCATTTGAAGTCTATCGTACGATTCGTCCGGTTTCAGGTGACACTTGAAATCGTATAAAATCATACCGCGAAAATGTTCCCGGCGTAGATCGACATGATAATTTAAATTAGCTCGCAAAGAATGTGGAGGGAAATTTTGAAATTGGAACGTACCTATTTTTACTTACAAATAATCTAGATTATAACTGGCCAGTGTCTCATACATAAAAACTTTTTTTCGCAATACTTTCTGAGTGGCCTGGTAAGTAAGAAACGGATCTCCAACTGGCCAGGGTTGAAAATGTCTTCTACCTGCTTGCCATCAGTGTATCGTCAACACTGACGGAAAAAACCACAAAACAAGGCAATAAATTCCCTATACACTTGGAATATTCTATCTGACAAAATACATAAATAATTATCATTGCACAAATAAAATCGCATGCAAGCAAATCAAGTTAAAACCACATTACCTTAAAGTGCATACTGACACGCGTGCTAGTCGAGTGCACTCGGTCCTTCCAGTCGTACACACGATACGACACGTAACTCGAGCCCCGCAGAGTTAGGACAGTCGCCGCTGGAATGTGACGTCATTGGTAATATTAATGATTATGTTATGTGAGATCAATCCCACTCAAGTAAATACAGTGTGTTGTATTTACTAAATACTAAAACCTATGGGTTTAAATCTCAGATGATAGACACTCCACCTATTATTATAAGCAAAAATTAATAAATAGGAGTTAACGCTGGCCCAGTTAAGGGGCCATTACAATAGATAATTCATTGTGTCTCATTAGCCGGTAGTTGAACAGTTAAAACCGACTCTTGCTTAGCCAGCCCGCGCCGATGAGCATGTAGCGAGGTCATTACACGCTAAGGACACCCCCTGTGGGGACAGGCGGTGTCCTTAGCGTGTAGTCCCTTAGTTTTAAGTTTTTTAGCCCTAGCCGGAGGCCTTATTATATTGAGGCAGCCGAAAGCAAGTCCGGTTAAGCAGCCGAAAATCTCCTAGGTTAACCTGCGAGATATCATTCCCAAAATAAACGGTTGAGAAATTAAAATTCAATCACTTAGCTACATATTATGTGGTGTTTCCTTTTATGACGAGTACAACAAAAAGAGCTTTTATACCTGGGATGTACTTTAATTTTTCTCGTTACTCCATGGGCTAGATTGCCGCAGTAATGTGACGTTCTTTGAAGGTGATATTGTAAATATGAGATGGCTACCTACTTTAACATAGATGATCCCTTAATACATATGCTCTAATAGCATAAACAGTCACACAGGCGTCCTCTCTTTCAGAGAGAGTGGGATGTAGTTTACCACGCGGGGTCAGTGCGGGTTGGTAGATGTCACACGTCTTCGAATTGTTGGTTCTAGTACATGCCGGTTTCTTCACCATTTTGAGAGCAGTGGTGATGACATTATTTACGCAAACTAAACCGCCTGCCTAGGTTTGAACCCGCGACTTACAAGTCGTAGGTCAGACCCGATAGCACTGGGCCACCTCTGCTCTCAGATCAATTAGCGTTGACAATGAACAAAGTATAAGAGAAAGAAAGAAAGGATAACGTTTATTTGGAGAGTTCGTGAAACACAAAATTCAATAAGAAATAAAAAAAAAGTGAAAATAAATAACTACCACAGTGTATGCCTCACGGCTGTGCCAAAAAGGTTCATTTCAGCATTAATGCCAGACAGATGCTGTCTGACGCTGGTTTTATAATGAACCTTAACCTCAACATAACCTAATAAAAATTAAAATAAAATAAAAACATCACCTAATAGGAACACGCCCTAACTCAGCAGAAGTGAGAATGATTATTTCTTCAGTACTTACTTCGTCAACAAACACAATGATTGCGAAATGACAAATAAAGAGCCAATCAATCCAACCATATTGTAGTGGAATTATTTTTGGTCCTTTCAATCACAAACACTGTATGACACGTAATTTGAACTTCTTAGAGTTAAGACATTTGCCGATGCAATTGCAATCCTGACGTAATTGTATTGCAATAAACATGATATTGTATGAAGAAATTGTAGATATTTGTGACAAATTCAGACAACTTGAGTCTATTGAAACAGTCTGATAAGCGACTGTTTCGTTGGTCTAGTGGTTCAGCATGAGGTCCTGGGTTTGATGTCCAGGTCGGGCCAAGTGTTCTTGGGTTATTCTATCTGGAATTTCTCAGTAGCAGTCCGGAGTGAGACTTCAACATAACTGGCAAAATTGTGGGTGTACTACAGGGTGTAAAGGAAACGTTTCCGAAAACGAAGACAGGTGATAGGGCTAGAGATTCTCGACACAGTACCATAAAAAAATCTAGACATTTTTTAAAACAATTTTTATGTAATTTTTGTACACTATCCTGTGAGAACAGTTAAATGAACCATTATTTGAGATTAAACACATTTAAAAACGACCCCAAGTCCAGGCGGCGACTTTAGGTTTCAGCATCCTTTGTAAAGCGCTGCCAAAATAAAATAAGTAAAAACATTACAAATTGCGTCAAACGTTTTAAATTGATGCAAAATAACGAATTTAAGGCGAAAGGTTATTGGTATCCGTTTGCATTTAGGTTGTACGAGTATATAACCTACGTTCTGGCTTCGGAAGCGTTCCTCTTACGCCCTGTATAGGTGCACCGCTGACCGACCCTTTGGGTAACAAGACGTGATGTTTAAGTTATGATAGGCAAAAACGCGGGTTACTTTCGAAGGTGAAATAGACAAAAATTGTATTCCTCATGTCAATAATATTATTATTGGTTCCTAAAAAGCTTTAGATATTTTGGTTGTAGGTCTATAAAATGTGTCTGGTATTTTAGCAACCGCACATACCTCATTAACATTGTTGATGTAAATATTCATTTTAAAAGTTGTGAAGCAGGACCATAATGATATGCTCGAATATGTTTTAAAACAAGTTACTGTGTTAGCATTGATACCTAGTCAATCAGAGCGAAAACAGTAGTTGCGGAATAAAAAAAATCTTCTAGAAAATTACCAAGAATCTTGAGAAAGTATAAACATTAATTTCACTGCAACTGAATCTTGTCGATCTGGTCAAGCAGAAATACATAATCAAAGCTATACATGGCACTACATTAATGAGGAGTAACTTATAAATGACGTCAGTACTGGATAGGACGCAAGTGGCGATTCGGTCAGAGTTCAAATAATAAACTAAGTATCAAACAAGTTTTCCAAACCCGTTTCAGTTTAGTCTATTAGCAACACCACTTAGAAACAGGAAACAGGTCAATTATTTTGCACGAACACCTTAGAGCAGAGTCGGGATGACAGAGTGAGATAGCTATATATGACAGCAGAATGTTAGAAAGAGAACGTGCTTGCATCGACTGTCATTAGAGCCATCACATTATCTTTAAGTACAACGACCAGTTTATAAAGACAGGCGGTGAAATAGTGAACTAACTAATTTGTACTGAATTTGACATATCTTCGCCTTAGCAAGTGGCGCCGCCGTGGACGACCAAAATATACTGGGCAGAAGATTGCAGCCTTGTTAATGCTATTGCTATTTATAGATTTTGTGAAAGCAAACAATCATCTCGTCTAAGATCTTCAATTAAGTTAAAATCCTGATGTATAACAAGTTTGCGTAACATTTTAATTATTTTTTGGTTGGCCTTATGTAAGGAGTGCTCGAGATTGGTCTGCTTTTGAAAGGATTCATAAACCTAATTAACGCGCAGAAGTAATTTGCACAGGGTTGTAAAGATCTTAATTGACCTCAATTAGTTTTTAAATGTCAACGTTTAACTGTAAATGGAGAAAGGGAGACGGAAACAAAAATTGTACCACCTTGAGCCTTTAGAAATAAATCGTGCGTATTTGCTAAAAACAGCGTGAACCAAAAAGTAAAGATGATTAATAAATAACGAAGAAAAGTCAAGTGATGACCTACTTTCCCTCTTATTGGAAATTCATCAATAAATTGGTACCGAAATGAATTTGAAGGTGCTGTTAGAAAGACGAATACAGGCACGAAGATAGTCATAGTTTCGGATTCCGAAAATCCCCTTTGGCAATTCAGAAATGATGTCAACAAACATTATTAAAAAAATACTCACTAAAAACATCACAAAGATGCTCTTCATACAAAGTCCCAAAGCAGTCACATCGATATCCATTATACTCATTAATACACCTGGAGCCTTTAAAGCAAAGGTTTTCCATAGTCCTGCACTTATCAATACAGCCTTCTTTAACGTTTTCATGTTTCGTAGCAATTAGAGGCACTATTGGTAGAAGATCAGAAGCTGCCTTCCCGGAACTAAGAACCATATCACTGATGCAACCGACGAAAGATTCGATTATATATTTTACACCGTGGAGTTTTTCTTCCGAGCTTAGACCTAGAAAGAGAAGCCATTGTCATTCATACCTTTAATAAAGTGACAAATCAATAAAAGCATGTCCCATCATTGTCATCTTTATTATCCTGCTCATATGATCTCAATTTATTTGAAGCCGTTACAGCGTATTTTTTTAAAACATTTTCACAGTGAAATAAATAAATGTATGTTAGATCAGTATCTTAATTTTTTTGGCTATAAAACTTACGTGATCGTAACAATAATAAGTGAATGATTGTAGAAAGTGTATTGCAAAATTAAAGGGCCACGTTTAACTCAAGTGTTAACGGTTTTTTAACTTAATCTTGATTTCGAATTGATATTTTTTGTGTTTAAAGTGAGCGCACTTTAACTGACGAAATAATATAACTTACCTCCGATAAGAATAACGGATGTCAAGTTATCAGTGATGCCGTAATTCGTGTCGAAACTTAAGCCCTGAAACAAAAAGAATATTATTATGTATGGCACAACAATTGTTAAAATAACAAAGAATGCTTTTCTGCAAAGTGTACGTTTTCTACTTAATGGTGTTTCAATGAACAAGAAATTAAATCTAAATTTGATAATAGGTAGAGAATCTCTAAGCAAATTACAAGATGATAAAGTTAATGTCGAAAAGATCAAAGTTGTTACAGAGAAGAAGATAATTGGTGAGTGTCCTTTTTTAAACCGTTCATAGATATTCGTAGAACTCGAGTCAAACTCAATGTCCTTGTTAAACAATATGGTTTAAAAACATGACACACACGTTGTGGCAGGTCGCTAACTCCACATAATGAAGTGACCCGTTTCCTTTATTTGATTCGGGCAATTTACGCAACACTACATACTTTATGCTGTTTTCATTGTTAGAGGTACTTGATACAATCTCGATCAAGAACGCTAGATTAAGATTTGAAAAGATGTAGTTTCAAATTTTTGGGCCTTTGATATGAAAACTAATATTACTTATGTTTCTACTTTATGTGGACGGGATGAAAAAGAAATGAAGAGCGAATCAAGCTATGTTATCCAAAGTACATACATATAAAGATGCTTTGAAGAAGATGTACTTATTAACAATACAAATTTAAATTGTCTTCAAATACTACGCCACGGTTGTGGATATACTGACTCAGAGCGAATTTCACCGATGGAACTGATCACGATCAGCACATCGAATCCGCGTTCAAGAGCCGTCAGTAGCATTATTGTAGTGGAATATTGACACTGACAGCTCTTGAACTTGGTTTCGATGTGGTGATCGCGTTAAGTTTCCTCGGTGAAAATCGCCATTAAACAACTGTTATAGGAACCTTACCTTTAAATATACTTCTTCTTTAAGATGGTCCACCTTAGCAATGAGCCTGGCTCCATGAACATCAATGGTGACAACTACACTGTGCCACTGATCTCTGTTTAACGCTCTGCCAACTGTGACCGATGTCAGGTGCTTTCCGAATACGTGAACAACTGGAATAATAGCACAAATAAGTGATACATAAACTGGCAATAAATAGGTACACAAAGATTCATTCTGAAGGTTTTGCTTTTAGAATACAAGGAAAGATTAAATTTTGACATCAATCAGGGTAAAGTGATTTTGATATAGCGTATACAAAGTATTAAAATGCTAGAGATGATTGAACCGGTTGATAATATTTTCATTTTGAGACAAGCTATCACACGTATTTCATTAACAAATAAATCTTTAGAGAAACTACCATTATCGTATGAATAAATTGTACCTACAAACGTATCTCAGTGACCGACTTGAGAAAATACAAAACACTGAGACATTGTGAGGTAGATAGACAGATCGACAGACAAGACGACACACTGATAGACGGACGTTTGAATAGGAAAGACTTGACACGCTAGAGAAAAAAGTGAAGGATTTCAAACGATCCCGGAGTTATGGACGATGAGAAATGATTGTGAAGCAAACGATTATAGTATACGATGATGGCTGATTGATTTGAATTTCAATTTATAAAAGTAAACATGATAGTGTAGGATTTTTTTTTCTGATTAATTGATTTGCGTCGAAGATAGGTAAACGGTTTTTCTGGGTACTGTCAACTGTGGCAACTTTACTTTCCATGAGCAACTTTACCAATGAGAACGAGAACCGTATTAAAATGTCTCTCGATTGCTAAAAATTTGCTACAAATAGTAGATTATTCTATTTTTTTATCGCTTCGATATTAAATGGCGGCAACAGATTTTTAGTTATTGAGAGAAATTTCAGTACAGTACTGATGGGTAAAGTTGCTATGGAAAGTAAAGTTGCCACAGTTGACCGTACGTCGCAGATCTTTGTTTTGAAAAAGTCTTGATAAAGGAAAGTGTTCTAAATAATGTAAAGATAAATTCTTCAGTTGCCTCGTTGGACTAATGGTTACAAGCGCTACTGCTGAGCATGAGGTCTTGGGTTTGATTACCAGGTCGGGCAAAGTGCTATTGGGTTTTCCTATCTGGTATTTCTTAGTAGCAGCCCGAAGTCTGCTGGGCCGCCCCCCTGGCCAAATGTGGGTGCCTCTACCCTACCGGGGAAACAAGGCGTAATATTATCTAAAACTCTTTGGCATTTATTTATTTATTTGCTCTCAGGCATACAGGATATTTTTTAACCATTGCGCAAACTGTAACCATGAATTCAGCATAGTTATAAAAAAAAAGTCATCTGTTTCATAGAAAAGTGCAATTCCTACGCGGTCAAAATGTTTGGAACAATTGATTTTTTTTTGTATAATTGACGAAAAATGTTCTACGCTACGTCTACGTCTAGAATGTTATGCTGAATTCATGGTTACAGTTTGCACACTGGTTAAAAATTTACCCTGTATAGAAATTGATTGAATCTCTCCAATCTTAATCACCCGTGGTTACAATAGTCGTGTGTATGTTACAATATGCTTACATATATACCACTAAAAAAATTATCAAATTAAACTAAAAAGTGCGATTAAAAGAATCAGATTTGAGAGCCAAAAATATATTGGAATCCAAATAAATCTAAGACAAGTCGACTGTTTTTATAATCCTTTCAAAAACAAAATCCAACGAACTAGGTCCCAAATAAAACTTATCCTACAAACGAGATCCATTCAATGTCGCGGTACTTGATCGGCATTGCTTCAGTGAGCGCTGACAACTAAGATTTATTGTTTGTGTCCCTGAATTAGTGTTTGTCAACGAGTCACCGCGCGCTGCGTTTGCCATTTGAGGACTTGATGCTCCATTTTGTTCGGCGCAAAGACTTTTGTTGGTGTCGATTTCCATATCGAGTTTAACGATAGCATTTAAATCTTAAATCTCTTTGGAGTTTGATGATGACTCAAATATTTTTTGTTTGGTTGCAAATCAATCGGTTTATATTGGGTATCTAGTATTGAAAAAATTCATAGTCGTTTACTTACCTTTCAATTCTCCCTTTTCTACGATGACGTAAAGAGCATACGGCTGCATCTTGAAAACTGGGTTCTTCACATTATGGTATACGAGTAACCCATGTGGCAGTCGTGTCCGGAATTTGAATGATATTTCTCTGCACAATCTGTAATTTAGAAGATTTTATTATAACATGCAAGTATTTGTGTATGCTCGAGTTTATAAGAATGCAGAATCTACAAAGGAAGGCGTCATGATTGCTACGGAATTCTCCTAGGAAACCTTCAGCGTAGCTAGGCAAATGGCTGCTGAGTCAACAATGGAGCTTGATATGCGGGCAAGGAAGCAATTTTGTAGTGTTATTTCAAGCGTAACAACAATTTTTTAAATAGAACGGTTGACAAGTGTCGAGGAACATCAGTTCTTATCGCTGTTGCATACTAGAAAAATATGCGATAAGGAACTTCGTTCCAAAACCTCCCTTGACTACCGGGCAGCTCAAACTCAAACTCAACACATTTATTTCAATGAAACCATTTACAGGCGCATTTGAATTGTCATAGAGTAGGCCAATCAGAAAGTTGAAGCTAACCCATTCCAAAACGTAGATCTCTATGGACAAGAACGGGAAAGAAACTCCAAGGACACTCTTTTAAATCAAGATATTAAAAAAAGCTGCTGCCTGCATACCCAACTCGTTTTATTGCCTGTCCGCATATGGCTAAAGTAATAAATAATAGTCTTACCTAAGCTGAAACCTCTGTATAATATCTCCATCCAGCTGTATAAAAGTATTGTCCTTAGCAAACATGAAGGTCCGATGATGTCCCGACTCCGCGAACGTAAGGAACCTGTCTCTATCACTTGGTGGTATCGGGGGGATGGCAGTGACGTAGGTGGATGTCGATATGTTGACTGTGGTGACGCTTGATGATGGTGATGTTAGGGGCAGTGTTGTTGGTGGTAGCACTGGAAAGAAGGTTGATTGGTTCAATGTGTGTGGTTGTAAGGCTGAGTGGGCTTTGAAGGTGAAAGCGTCAGGGCCAATTCTAATTTAGAGGGGTTAAATTATACCTACATTTTAATTATTATATTTCTGTACGAGTACATTTGTTACGATCACAAATCACATTTAGGTCTACATACTCGTACAGCCTGATTATTGCAAAAAAAGGGAAAAAATCTTTATAATAACCAGGTCTAACTAGCACACTCATTCCATTAAAAGGATGATTTTTGATGCGTGTGGTGTGACGAATTTTGGGGTTGAATAGGTGGAGCTGACGTTACTTGGACTTGATCAAGTCAAATTGGATAAATGTTTACTTCCTGGGACTGAGCAATCCAATTTGCTTGATAATGTTTTGTTCATGGGCGTGAAACATCGTAGAAACAGGACTACTGATTCCTCGATCTTGAATGTGTCATTCAAGTTCGATGGCTTTATTAGTGACGTTTTTTAAAAATATTACAGTAATATTATATAGCTCTTCGAGAGTAAGCTTGTAAACATATATGTATTTTTAGCAACCGATGTCCTCCTATTCTGGTTTGTTGCTATGTTAGGTATAGTTAGCTAGCCAATAAAGTGGCTAGGCTAGATTTATACCACGTGATAAAGTGAGGTCTTGGGTTCAAGGATCTAAATTAAAATCAATAAGGATCATACTACAAGTGATACCGATGCGAGTTAAATTGGTATCATTCAGTACCACCGAGCTACAGGAAAATCTTTTGAATTTTGGCGACTTTGTACCGAGATAGAAAGAGAACATAAAAATGTATGATTAAAATCAGGTTTAATTGGGTGAAAGCGAGATTCGTAGTAGTGCTCTTTAGGAATGTTTGATTAAAACTGAAAAACGGTGGTATATAGAAAACTGAAATTGCCCGAGGGCTATTACAAATTGAAGTATTTAGTTTTAGGTAAATTTAACGGCGCGTGGTAGCTGATCGTGCGTGCGTGTATAGTGAAGTATGCTACTCACATATGCTAACCATTATGATTCGGACGCCTAGGAACAAACCGGCGCGGACTTATAGCTAAAGCCCGCGCGTCCCGAGATATATTACTGATTCATAGTGTTGCATTCAAACATTGTTTCAAAATATTATTTTACTTTTAAATAGACTGTTTCTTTTTTTCAAGCACGTTGACTTAGTAACCTTAGTTATTAAATACTTTTTGTTTTAATTTCGATTTAACATACATAGATTAAAAATATGATTTCAGACGAAAAAATTTCATTAATTCTCTGTTTTACGGAATTATTTTTGGTGCATTATTGTATGAGACATAAAAAAATTATTTGAACATTCCAAATAACAAGCTTCAGTCCTACCACAGACATTTTTATAAATTACTAAACTACTATGTTCCATATAACAGAGCATCAAAATATACCCGAAAGTAACATTTTACGAAACATCCTTTGCCGAGACAAGGTTTTTACTGACTATGTACACAAATTGAAAAATTTGTTTAGTTCTCCCTAGACAAATAATGACATTTTCTCGGACATATTTTTATTTTGATTTTTTGCCTATATCTAAACCATAATCACTCATCAAATCTCGAGTCAAACGCTCAAATTCAAGAAAAAATGTGAAAGCGTCCGTAAATACACATCCTTGTCGTGCGTTCGAAACGACAAATACAAGGTGCATACTATGCAATGTAACATCGTTTTCAGATCAGTAGGTAAATCTTATTTAATCGAAGTGTCGACATAATGGCATAATAATACTTTCGATTCGACACAGAAATCGTAAGTGTAATTACTTAATGCAACATCATTAAGTGTATCACGAATTATTATTTTGAGATCTGTAATTAGAGTAAGAACTAAGAAGCCTGATTGTCTTAAAATATTTTTTGCGTGTATTCTGTACCAATTTATTAACTATTGAGTAACAGTAGCGCGTAATGGATAGTCACGACACAAAACCGCCAAAAGTGGAGAGATTTGGAAGAGACCTACACTCAGCATTGGGTGGCCAAGGGTTGAAGAAGAGAGAAGAGAACAGTAGCGCGTCGAGGTTTTTCATCAAGACAGAAAAAAACAAATATAATTGCCAGGTCTGGTCTACAACACAGATATCAAGAGGTTTTGGTGGTCTATATTATAAGTTGACGACAAAAATAACCTTTTATCCGGCATCCTGACGTTTGCCTTTTATTTTTGGAGGGTGGCAAATCATAAAATCACTTCTCTTGCTCTGGGTGGAGCAGGCGGACGTGTCAGACTTTTACTGACTAAAACCCATCCGTGTTCCCTCAGTTGCTAGTGTGCCAGGGGCCACGGTATCTCTATCAAACATCCCGCACCCCTGGCAGGACCCCACCAGACATCTTGACATTGGATTGGTATTTTTGGGCATCATAATTAAACTATTAATTCAAAACCAATAAAAAACATATATTATACAGGGTGCAACAGAAACCCCATTGCTATCCATAAGCGCTAAAGATAACAGCTGGTATATAGAATCACTATACATAGTTTCAGCTCAAAATAAAATAGGTACTCTAAGAATTGTTACCAAATTTTCGGTTTCATGTTTCTTAAATTCAAATCATAACAAAGGTGTCACAACACTACGTAGGTCAATAACTTTCCACGTTACTTGCCAATATCACGATAAATCTCATCCGAATTATGTGTTTATTTAAATTTGAAAAGTTCGGTTTCTGGTATCAATGTATTAAAAATTCTCATAACTTCCGAACATGTAGAGATAGGATTTAAAAACCCTTCCCATATCGTTTGATATCATCCAAAGAAGCCGTGCCCTTGGTATGTATATACCCTTTCCGTTACACATTGTATAGGTGTTCATTTTGAGTTTTATAAAATCATGATCATCTTTCTCCTGCCCTTATTTCAATTTATTTGGGGTCGGCACTACATGTCATCTTCATCCATATTTCCGAGATGACGACGAGGTGGTGACTGCCGAGATGACGTCTCAGAGATGAAACGTCATTTCGGCAGTCACCCCTTTCAAACCCTGCCAGGGGTGCGGGTTGTTCGAAAGAGATACCGCGGCCCCTGGCACACAGGCAACTGAGGGAACACGGGTGGGTTTTAGACAGTAAAAGTCTGACACGCCCTCCCGCTCCACCCAGAGCGGGAGAAGTTATTTGATGATTTCCCACCCAAAAAAAAAAGCTCTTTCAAACCATATTATCATTCACACAGTCCATCCATCGTTGAGTTTAAAAAAAATATGAAATATATAAAAATTGCTTACCTTTTTCCTCAGCAGCCAGGTCAACCGGTAGACTGCATTCAACATCAGCTGTTCCATATAAAATTAATAATACGATCATACTTATTCTTTTTCTTTGAGATGGTGTAGCCATTTTGCTCTATACGGTTCATTTATCTGCAATAAATTAATCATTCCTGTAGTGGATAATTTTACAATAAGATATTTTATAATAAAGAATGACTATTATCACTAGGCCACTGACAAAAGATATAGCGCTTATAGAAAGGTAATTGTTAGTTAAAAAGTATCTGTGAATAGAACAGTAAGAATTATAAAATGACGTGACAAATGGTGCATGGGTAACATAAAATATGTATTTTTGATAGGATTTTTTTTTACTAGCATTAAATAATATGCATCTTGTCTCGAGATTGACTACCCAACCACCTCTGTTGAAGACATTGACGAATACACAAAACATCAGAAATGATAAGCATGGGTAAGGTTGGTAAGGTTTATTAGTCGATTCGCACGAGTTTACTCGCCTGAATCGGGTGGATTGACCCTTTGGAATATAACATTGTTTTCTAAATGTTATGCACTTTACCTATTGCATGTCCTTTTTTTTTGGTTGTGTAATCATTAAACAACTTCTCCCGCTCTGGGTGGAGCAGGAGGGCGTGTCAGATTTTTACTGACTAAAACCCACCCGTGTTCCCTCAGTTGCCTGTGTGCCAAGAGCCGCGGTATCTCTTTCGAACAACCCGCACATTGCATGTACTTGCAGTGACATATCTTCATAACTTTGTTACAAAAAATTCAAAACGTCCAATTGCCTAATACGTATTTCTGGAGTTTTTCATTCGCCCACCAATGTATTATCTTTGTGCGAGGCGCCTATAAAAATTATATATTTTACAAAATATATTAATTAAAATTGTCAATTCACCCAATTCTGGAGAGTATACTCGGGCGAATCTACTAATTAGCTGTTTTCACTTCTGCTGCCATGCTATTAACCTTTAACTCTTCTATTTGACATGGTCAATATAAACTTTCAAATCTAACAAATATTGTGGCCCTTGGCCATGAAAAGAGGATTAACTCCAACACAAATTCGGCTTTGTGTATTTGTAAATGTAAATAAACTTCATCATCAATTTTTAAGTGGATTTTTAATTCTATTGAAATGTAGCAACTCAAACCTTAGTAACTTCAAGATAGGGATTATTTTCGATACACAACAACGTGTATGTATAGGGTATTGGGCGGAAATGTGGAATCAGAGTGTTAGAGTGTGGGCTGTCTAAAACATAGCCAATGTAACCTGGCCTGCCATTCCCATAACTGTTTACAAAAGCTACTGGGAATGGAGAACTAGTCATCGCCTAAAGGGTCAAATTATATTGGATTCCGTTGTAAGCCTAAATTGGCTCAAGTAACCACAGTTGTCTAGAGAAGCCAGTTGACACATCGGTTTTTGAGATGGCTTGTGTATGACATGTTGACTTATGTCCAGGATAGGTGATTTATACCGGGAATGGCAATTGATTAATGGTCTGGGGCGATATTTGCAAATTGAGCTACTGGTCTTGACTTGATTCAACAAGGGTCAGGTTTGATGTGGCATGCGGGTTGTTGCTTCTCATTTATTGGAGCGTAGCTACGAGGTCTGTTTTTATACGTACAACGTGAATTTAAAAAAAAAATCTTGTGGTTAATACTGGTAATAATAGATAACCTAACGATTTTTCATTATCAACAGAGATCGGATATTTGGATGCACATTCACCTAAAGTTGAGATGTTGGCTAACATGGAATGCGCTTTTGTATCAAAAAAGTCTTAATTTAGGTAAGTAATTTGTTTATTTTTTGTTTTAACTAATACAAATCACCCCTTCTCCAGTACATATACACATTTGTATCGGGCTAAACATTAATTTTAAATTAATACACATGTGAATAGTTATGCAATCAAGAATGCCGTGGTTTTTAATAAATATTACAAATAATTTATAAGGCCGCTTACATACTTTCATAGCTAAAAATTATCTTTAGGTAAATATGCATCCGACTATCCGATCTCTGATTATGAGTTCAGATTTAAAATTGACAGTTTTTTTTCCGAATTTTCACTCAGATGTCTATTCTATAAGCTTATCAAGCAGCGTTATAAACAAGCCCTTTTAGTAAAAAGTGCCGTTTCATTATGACTTATTACGGAAAAATTCTAATTACAGCTGTCATGGGCCCATCTTTATGGACTAGCAATATAAAAAACATGCCTAAGGAAATCGTTGAGAGGATTCATAGGAAATGTCTTAATAGTAGGTACCTATCCCCAAGATTACGTGCCGACGTGTCAACGTATATAGCGGGAAATCCTGTACTGAACGCGGAATTCTTGTTTACAGCGTCAGTTTTATCTCGCAAACGCATGTTGGATTTAATTTATCGTACTGCTTTAGTAGACATTTCGCTACAACTAATATATTCTAATCGCGTGTTAGATGTGATCCAATACCCAAGTTAGTTGTCATTTATAATGGTATAAATATTAAAAATAAACTCACACTTATATCTTATAAAATCACAGCCGAAATACTATTAAAATAAACATTTGCACAATCTTGCAGCACTGGTATTTGTAACAAAACTTTTATTTACAAACTGTTGGCGCGCATTCCATTTTCAAAATTTCAAATTGTCTACCACAAACACTGGTTCACTCTTTTTTTACTATATTTTTTTCTTTTTTTTTTCAAACACTTGTGGCCAGGAGCACGTCGGGAACGCGCCCCCTTTCAACCGCGGAGTAGGTACTGACGCGAACTTTAACAGCACGTAATAACACTAACAAATTGTCCTCGTGGGTCACAGTCGTTCCCAGACGGAGGACTTAGGATGTAAGCGGAGAGATTCAATAAGCGGATTCGAGGTCTGAAGAAACTTTTGATTTTGATGATGATTTCTCTTGATTTGTTATTGTTATGTAGAGTTGATTTTCTGTTCTTTTCGCTTTTAACCGATTTTTATTTCCGATGTTAATTTATTTAGATCAGGCAAATGTGTTCGAACCGAATTTCAAGGGACATTCGGTATAGTTCATTCTACAAACGAGGAGGAAAATGAATAAAATGTCGTAAGCCTATCTTGTCTTCATGTGCTAGTTACAAATCAAAATGTACAGGCAAACAAACCTCGGAAAACAGTCGTTGAAATATTGTTTATCAATAACACGAATTTACAAAAGGTGCTAAATAAGTTAATTTTTAACTAACTAGATGTTTCATCTGGCAATACAAGCAAAACACATTTTTGCTCACACAATGCAACTGCACTCAATCTCGCATACTTACAGTGCATACCATGATTAATTAAGGTGGCACTCAATTACCTCAGTAGCAACCGACACGATTCTGTAATTTAATTTATTTACTTGATAATTAGCAATGTGTTTCATTTTAACATTTTGTGCAAAAAGATTTTATTTAAAGTAGGAAATATTTCTGTTGTTCCTGGTGATAAATAAAACAAAATAAATGGGATCGGCTTCCAATCTAACCGGATGCAGCTGGATACCGGTATTGTACATGGAGCAACTGCCAATCTAACCTCCACAACCCAGATAATGGGTAATCCGATAACCCTTGCTAATACTGGTTGTCAGACTTTCGGGCTTCTGACGACCCGTAACGACTGTCAAAGATCCACAAATGACAGCCGGGACCAATGGCTTAACGTGCTTTTCGAAGCACGGAGGGGTTTTGGTATGTAAATATGGTCACCCATCCACGGACCAACCGCGGCAAGCGTAGCTTAACCAGATCGATCGACCCGTGCGGCTAATATTATTTAGCCACAAGCTCCTATTGTAATTAATTTTATTAGACACCAATCCAACCCTGGTTATGATTATGTTCAATGAGTCCTTCAAAATCCGATTGCCTTTAGAATAATAAACATATTAAAAACTTAAACAAAAAAACAACTGACTTCCGGAAAAACACTACAAAGTGATAGATTACTTTAATTTCGGAAGGCGGTGTCAAAAAAATTAAATAGGTACAGTGGGCTGCATCAATTGGGTACCCCATTTGTATTAAAATATTAATACAACTGGGGTACCCAAATGATGCAGCCCACCGTACATATAACCGTGTCACCGACTGTGTGTCTCTGTGTGTCTGTCTCTAAGTGCCTACCCCCAGACCAATTCGAAATTTAATCATCCTTGGGGTCAAACCATGCATATACAAGATGTAACTTAAATAGCGCACAACCTGTTAAGGGGTTATTGTGCTCATCATTATCAACAACTTTTACTATGGGACCAAACCTGAAATCGCGAAACAAAATCAGCTGTTCCATACACTTGTATTCGCATAAATCGTCAAAATGGGAACAGCTGATTTTTTTTTACGATTTCAGGTTTGGTCCCATAGTAAAAGTTGTTGATAATGACGACTACAATAACCCCTTAAGAGGTTGTGCGTTATTTGAGTTATACCTTGTATAAGCGATAGCAGCAATCGCGGTTGATTTACTGTCATTTTTTGAAGAGTTCCGTTGTCTGTCTCCGAAACGCATCATCAGATCTATATGAAATTTAAATGGGACCATTTTGGAATAAACCCCTTTCGAACAAAAAAAAAGAAATTTGCAAATCCGTCTATATATGAAGGAGTTATGCCCGATAATACATAAAAAAATATATATATAAACATGAATTGATAAACTCCTTCTTTTTGAACTCGGTAAAAAAAAACTATCCTTTTAATCATTAAAAACAAAAGAACGATCCTGGCTGGGTTTGAACGCACGACACATGACTTCGGCTTGTGCGCTATCTATAACATATTTTATACAAAATATGGGTTCAGGTCATCTCTCATAGAATGACGTCATTACCCCCTGTATGAATCCGGTTAGTGAGGTTTTAGTGACATAACAGCCAACCAAGCGAATTTTCTTTTTATTGTTACTGAATATTGTTGGCCATGGCATTTAATCTCTATTGTTTTGTATCTAGTGACATCTGTACATGGTATACATAATGAGAAAATATTTACCACGGCTACAGACGAGGCCGTCAACATTTTTAGCTTTAGTGATTCCACATCACACAAATCTTCAACAATCACAGCCGAAACATTATTAAAATAAACATTTACACAATCTTGCAGCTCTGGTAATCGTAACAAAACTTTTATTTACAAACTATTGTGGCGTGCATTCCATTTTCAAAATTTCAAACAGTTGACCAGCTACCACAAGCACTTTTTTAAACATTTTTTTAGCCTCAGGCGGTTCGGTCTTGGTAGAAAACTGAGTTAGACCTTTTTGATCATGTAGTTAAATATATCTGGATGACCGAGATTTACTCGTTTTTTTTTTAAATGACGTTTTATAAAAATGAAACCTAGCTAGATTGATTTATCGCCCTCGAAACCCTCTGCATACGAAATTTCATGAAAATCGTTGGAGCCGTTTCCGAGATTCTGATTATATATATTATACACAAGAATTTCTCGTTTAGAGGTATTAGATAGATATATATTTTTACTACTCTCTCACCTAATGGTGTTCGTCCCCCCCAGTGGGTTCCCGCATTGTCGTTGCTGGGGGGCTCAGTAGCCGTGGTCCGCTCCCACGGTGAAGCGAAGAGGAACCCAAAGGTGGGGCCGCTCGTCAGGGCTTTGGTCTCCAAGCCGACGACGTAGCGGCCAAAAAGTAGGTTGCGGTGAGGTGCACCGCAACTGAGGCGGGCCGCGATGTCGAATGGGAGGCATCGCGGCTGAGGGTTACAGGCTGCGGCGGAGGAGGAGTGCCGGTACTTTTGAGTAGCGCTCTTCCCTTCCGTGGCCTGGACGGGGCCGCCACCGTTTGATGGCGGACGCGGTGGGGCCGCAGGGGAAGAGGAGTGTCGGTATAGCGTTGGCCGCTCTCCCTATCCCCTGCGGCCGAGAAGTGGTAGGCGGCGGGGCCACTGCGCTGACCCGTCGCAGGGGGCCAAGGGAGCCAAGGGTGCCAGGGTAGTCTGGGGCCCTTGTGCTACTTGGTTCCTGGGGTGGTCACGGCGTGCCATGTGTCCTGGTGCGCCGGACTGGTGGGGTCCGCAAGGGCCGATGCCTGCCAGGGGTGCGGGTTGTTCGAAAGAGATACCGTCGCCCCTGGCACACAGGCAACTGAGGGATCACGGGTGGGTTTTAGTCAGTAAAAGTCTGACACGCCCTCCTGCTCCACCCAGAGCGGGAGAAGTCATTGGATGATTTCCCACCCTGAAAAAAAAAAAAAAAAAATGGTGTTCGTTCAGTAATATTTTAATTCCAAATATTTCGAGAAAACAGAGACGGTTTTTGTTTTGGGTGGGTAATCATCAAAAATCTTCTCCCGCTTTATACAGAGACGGGTAAGGAATACATTATTTTCATCAAACAAACAGTTAACCAGATACAAAACGATAACGGAACTAAACCAAACAATGATAGAAACGCATTGTAGCAGATAATATAATACCGATTCAGTTTCTTTATCTCTCACATTGACTTTCTTGTTCGCTCTTCCATTTTGTGAGCAATTTTCAACGCTTTCATTTCAATAACCTCATATTTGTTGACAATGAAATGCGTGACAATTTTTTCGCTGTTACCGCGGGAAAATCTACTTTTGTTTAAATATTTGATTGCGTCACGATTGATCGAAATTCAAAAGTTCACGGTTTCCAATCCATTATTCAAAATGGTTTCAATTGTTTCTCACTACTTACTGGCTACTTTGATTTTTTAAGGTTCTACGATAAAGATACGAGGATTAAACGGGATGAACGTTGAATAAAGAACCTTATTAAATTATAGCTTGCATTTTATTTTTGTTTGTTTGCCAGTAAGTATTATTCTTCTTCAATGGCATTACAGTGAAAAAGAAGAAATACAGATAATTTTTTTTCAGAAAATAAACGAAAATTCCCTAAGGTCTTCCTGGAAGCACATCACGACCAAACTAATTAAGTGCGATTCTATTAAATATGAGTATAATCTGCCTATAATCCTTTCTTCGAGAGGCAGTAGGCCGTAATCCACCACGCGGGCCTAGTGCGGGTTGGTAGATGTCACATGTCTTTGAATTTTTGGTTCTAGGCCATGTCGGTTTCCTCACGATGTTTTCCTTCACCGTTTCGAGAGCAGTGGTGATGAAAATATTATCACAAGGTAATGCCTGGGCTCGAACCTGCGACCCACAGCTCGTAAGTCGGGCTGCTACCACTGAGCCACTACTCACTCACAACTATTTAATATGAATGTTGTAACCTATCAATCAAAATCGAGGTTAAACGATAAATTGATAGACCCTAATCAAATTTCGATAGACACTAATTGGTTATCTATATACCCCACCAAAGAATTCAGCAAGATCGTACATACAAGTACGGTTTTGTTTTTATAGATCCGCAAACACTGGAATGCGACTGACCTCTGTTGAAATGGCAATGGTCAAGTCGGTGGCACCCACTCCGTGCATCGAGTTATCATGACACCTACTTTAGTCTAGCCTAGGTATTTAATATGCATATATTAACGTTAAATGTGACTTTGAAGCAAACACGGTGGGTGGCAACTATGTTGTAGCCACTTTTAACGTCTCAAATGGTCTATTTTACATAGATTTTAGATATCAGCGGCAGAACAAAGTAGTTTAACTGTCCATGAATATGTAATAGCGTCAAAATTCGCTCCTTATGGTCATATAAATCCTAAATAAGTCTGTTAAATAAAATGTTGTCTTGATGTAAATCTTTCGATGTTAGTAGAACCATTTTATAACATCGCTAATGTAAATCTGAAGATGACATCTACAATATTTCAAAGAAAACAAAAGTAAACAATCATTGCCTACTTATCTAACGAGAATATTATTATGCATATTTTGACAAGGCAATTCTACATCATCATCAGCAGTTCCCTGACGTAACAAAATTACGTATTCAAAAATTGGGTTAATGCAAAGATTCTACTTTTCAATCTACTTCAACGCAAATGGTAGATAATTGCGACCATTTTGGAGATACTTTGATGGTCATTGCGCATAAGTTCGTGATGTTACTTATCGTTTCATACATGAAGCTTATTAGTGTTGGTACATCCACAGGAAATTGACGAAACGATGCTCTGATCTGAGTGATCAATCATTGGAGATGACTATAAGAATGGCGGCCATGATATTATGAAGTGTGGGAAGGTTACAGGACTCATTGAAAGCGTGGCTAAAAGTGGTTCTTTTTGGAAGTCATTCAAGAAAGAATCCAATGAGGTGGTCAGTTCGTGAAACTATTGTTTTGTGGTTTTACATTGTTTCAAGTCAAGTCTCTTTCTTGACTGTCTGGTTGGCGAAGACCACACAGCGAAATCTTCTTCGCCGTCTTCTTCTTCGTCTTCCTCATCAGACTTTATCATTCAGTAGGACAATAATAGGCTGCAGGTATTGTTTTATTTAAACCATCTTGCAGAACAATTCTTCATTGCGACGATCCCCTGGCCTCTGAAGGGGGATTGAGAAGACACAGATATATGCATCTCTATACAATTAATGTTGCTCATTTGGTATCTGTAGAGACTAGCAAAATAACTTTTCACATCCAGCTAGACTTATAATAAACTATGAGATGTTAGTTCCGCTAGTTCTCTCGAAGCAATACAGTATGCTGTTTAAGTATCGTATTGACATAAACACAGCTCATCGGCGGGAAACACCATTAGCTATTACGTTTCAAGCTGTTTCCCATGGGATACAGTTAGGAGTAGATTGGCGGCTTGGCAGCAAATGAACGACGATGACAAGATTTAATTATTTATGGTGTTACGGTAAAGCGAAATTATATCCTCTGAAGTATGGGAGAGCTCTGGATTCATTTGGATCAGGCTGTTTTCTTGTGTTTCAAAGCGGTGAAGGAAAATATAGTGATGAAACCGGCATGTCCTAGAACTAAAAATTCTAAGATATGTTACATCTACCAACCCGCACTGGACCCGCGTGGTAGATTACGGCCCACTCCCTCTCACAGAGAGGAGGCCCATGTCCCAGCAGTGGGAACGTTATAGGCGTTATGATGATGATGATAATAAAAGAGTAGGGGGAGACCAAAGGAACGACGGATGGACTGTGTGAATGATGATATGGTTGAAAGGATGTGACTACCGAGATGACGACTAATAGAGAAGTATGGTAGAAAAATACATGTTGCGCCGACTCTGAAAATCAAAAGTCATTCATTCAAACTAGGCTGAGAGTCATCTCTTTTTGAACGTCAAAATTACATGAGACAGTCCCCCCAAAACGCCCGGACTTCATCACTTCCTAGTGCTTTAGCTGGGAAGAAGAAGTGGCACAACAATAAAATATTTGATGTCATTCGTTTCATTCTTTCTTTCACCATTCAGTCCGTAGGCGCTTTGACACTTTTGACAGGTGCCCGGACCTGAGTCACCTAGTGAACGTCATTTTAGAACACCCTCATTGTTATATCTTAGAACTACGTTTTTACAGTATTCGTTTCTTTTGAATCGAAACTGAATCAAATTGTCACTGAAAGCCTAAAAAGAACTAAAAAAACTTGATCTTGTATTTTCAATCTCAAAAATTCATACATTTTTATAAGTAGGTGCAGACAGTGTACATGAGCCAGCTCTTGCGTCTCTCCGATTACCAATATTTAGGGTGGACTGTGTGAAAGATTTGAGCCTCTACCGAGATGACGACTAAAAGAGAAGTTCGATCTGCTTAGCCTTTTCACAACTACGTTGGGGTCGGCTTCCAGTCTAACCGGATGCAGCTGAATACCAGTATTTTACATGGAGCGACTGCCTATCTGACCACCAACCCAGTTACTGGGTAACAGGATACCTCGTGGTAAGACTGGTTGTCAGACTTTCGGGATTCTGTTGACCCAGGAGCAACGGCTTAACGTGCTTTCACCCATCCACAGAGCAACCCCGGAAAGCGTAGCTTAACCTGATGGATCGACCCCCGCGGCTGGTATCACTTAGCCACGAGCCCTTTAGACAGAATAGAGAAGCATGGGAGAAAAAAAACATCATGTTGAGCCGACCCCAAAGAAATTGGTAGAAGAGCAGGAAAAGGATGATTGATGACAATGATGATGAATGATGATGATATTATGGACTGTATTAAACATCAAACAGCGATGGAAAATCGATATGATCTCAAAATTGCGTATGAACTGAAATTGTCGTCTAGAGCTCTACGTAATCTGGTTATCTGATTGAAATACAGATGCAGTTAGTAAAGGAAGCAAAACAAGTAAAATATTTTGTTATTATGTAAGTGAGAATAGACTGAGAATCCGATCGGCGGACAGACAGTGAATGGCTTTGGACCATCACTTATAATAATGTGCGTTTTCGTTGTATCACGGCATGTTTGGTGATGCGTAAATGTTTCGATTTAGGCTCTTGACACATGAAATTAAGGACAAAAATTGGGTTGGAATTTAGTCACCAGTTTATATTAAAGTTTTTTATGATTTTTTCTGGAATTGTCGACAGCTAGGCTTGAAAATTTCATCTACGGATTAAGGAAGGTTGAATTTTCTTTCCTTATCTCAACATCTTTCTTCTTTTAGTCATGGTCCATTCTTCCATTGTCATTAAGGGTCTTACTTTCATGAGTTTTCCATCTTATACTTAAAATGCTGCGTTTTTGAGTTACCTATCACAATTTAGTTTGATATCTAGATACCTATTATTTGATCCTGAAGACTGCTATTTGATGGTCTTGCTGGGTCTATGTCAGGTCACGGCGGTCAGGCAGTAGCGTGGCGTCTTTTTCTTCTCTTTCTCTGCTTTTGAGATAGAAGTGAAAAATAGTCTGATAAAAAAGAATTTAGCATGTTATGCAAAAGAGCATCTCTTTATATTTTGAAAGGCTTTGGTTTGTAGTTTGCATTACCGAATCGACGAGGGCAGTGGTGGTCCTGTGGTAATGGCCGCGACATTCCAGTTGTAGGTCGTAGGGTCGAACCCTGCCAGACGCTGTTAGTGTAAATTATTTTATCACCACTGCTCCCAAAACGGGGACGAAAAACATCGTAAAGAAACCGGCTAGTCCTAGTATCAAAAACGTGTGACATTTACCAACCCGCACTGAGCCCGAGTGATGGATTACGGCACTCTCCCTTCCACCAAGAGAAGGCCTGTGTCCCAACAGTGGGAACATCATAGACTGATTATGCTGCTTATGCCATGCACTTATCAAGAATGAAAAGAGGGGATCTTTGTGAAACTCTCATCAAAACTTCCAAAAACTAAAAGTCGTGTCGTATCAAACAACGTACCCGCACACAAAAGAGCAACGCTCGTCCGGTGGCGGATGCGTTGACGAGCTCTGTTCGTGACTATCGTCTGTTACGATCGACCCACATACACACAATGACGTACCGACTGTACCCACTGTACCGACGGACCACATGAAATATTGCAAATGTACAAGAACACGGTACAGCGGCCTACCTACATGGATTCGAAATCGATGCAAATGTTGAGCTCGATTAGAAGTCGAAGAATGTAGAGGATTTATCGATTTGGGTTTCAATTACATGAAAGATATATGCACGGATACGTATCAGAAATGAAAAGATCCGTTGGAGAATCAAGGTAACCGACATAGCCCGAAGAATTGCCAAACTTAAGTGGCAGTGGGCAGGGCACTTTGCTCGCAGAACAGATGGCCGATGGGGCCGGAAGGTTCTGGAGTGGCGACCGCCTCCCACTATATGAACCGATGACCTGGTGAAGGCCGCAGGATTCCGCTGGATGTGAGCAGCACAGAACCGGTTAAAGTGGCAGTGCTTAGGAGAGGCCTATGTCCAGCAGTGGACGTCTTTCGGCTAAAATGATGATGATATTATGGACTGTATTAAACATCAAACAGCGATGGAAAATCGATATGATTTGTTTTGTAATTTTTACATCACATTCAAAGACAGTAAGAGATCTAAATGTGTTAATAATAATTACAGCCCACGACCCATAAATGGGGGCTCTTAATGGGTCGGTGGTACGGTTAGTGCTACTAAGACGAAAGTATGACGTCAACCTAAAGTAAATTCGAACGATTTTTCAATAGAAAACACAATTACTTTTTAAAATTTTAGGTTTCGTTTTTGCTACAAGCACATTAGAACCACCTATTGAAATGGGTAAGTACCTAAATCTTATGTGCAAAATGAGTCTTTGGTTGGGCCTGATACCATATTCAGGTTCAATTCTTGGTCCTTTTTTATTTCTAGTTTATATTAATGACCTTCCCTATCTGATGGCTAACTTCTCGGATATAATTTTATTCGCTGATGACACTTCTCTTATTTTTAGAATAGATAGAAAAGATACGGATGTCTTACATGTCAACGAAAGCCTAGCTGTTCTATCGAAATGGTTTGCTGCTAATAATCTTTTACTCAATGCGAACAAAACTAAATGTCTTAAGTTCTCGCTACCAAATGTACCCCAAGTAGGTCTAAATTTAAAACTTGATGGCAAGAAACTAGATGCTATTTCGGAAACTGTATTTTTGGGAATTACTTTAGATTCAAAATTGCAATGGGGTGCCCACATTAGAGCGCTTTCAAGCAGATTAAGCTCAGCTGCTTACGCAGTAAGAAAAATAAGGCAGTTGACTGATGTAGCCACAGCTAGGTTAGTATACTTTGCTTATTTTCACAGTATTATGTCTTATGGCGTTCTGCTGTGGGGATCGGCAGCGGACGTAGATTCAATTTTTATTTTACAAAAGAGGGCAATCCGCGCAATCTATAAAATGGGGCCTCGCGAGTCTCTTAGAAACAAATTCAACGAAATTGATATACTTACTCTGCCTTCTCTTTATATTCTAGAAAATATCTTGTATGTTCGCAAAAACTTAGGTCTTTTCAAAAAAAAGATGCGATTTCCATAATCTAAATACACGTAGTAAAGATGAAATTGTGATTCCAAAATTTAGATTAACTAAAACTAGCAAGTCATTTCTAATAAACAGTATCCGCTTCTATAACAAGTTGCCAAAGTCGGTTACAGAACTTAGCGATGGAAAGTTTAAAACTCACATCAAACGTGTCCTTATCAAAAAAGCATATTATAAGATAAAAGACTACGTTGAAGACAGGGAAGTTTGGCATTAATTCCTTCTGCACATGTGGCTTCCCTGGTACCTCATTAACAGCAAAACCGTGTGAAAGTCTATTAACTGCTCCGAAATTGCAATGTTAATTTTTATTCTTTTTATTATTTTTTTTTTTTTTACAATGTCTGACATATTCTCGTCATTATTTGACATTATACATCAATTTTACTACCTACTATTTATTTTCAGTGATTGTCATCGAAATCATGTCACTTGGTTCAAATAGATTCATTTTATATAGGTAGATTCTTTTACATATTGTGAATGAGAGAACGTTGTAGGCCTTAGAGACTAGATTTGTAGACGTTTTTCTATTCTGTATTTTCATTCCTCTAAGTACCTGGTACTTATTGACTGGCCTGTACTGTCCTCCCATACCTATTATCACTGTAATTTGAAAACATTGTAAAAGCCAATTATTTTTAAAAGAGTAACCGTGGAGTTTCTTGCCGGCTCTTCTCCATAGGAAACGACAAATTGGAACCGTGCACCTAGCTTCTGACGTTTCATAAGTGCCCATGCAGGCTTATGTGAAATAAAATATTTTTTTTTTTTTTTGATATACCGTGACCGCCAGTTGTGACGGCGCACACTGGTTCAATATTGGAGAATTTTGGACATAGAGTCGAAGGCTGTCGAAGGTCAATGGATCGGCGTATAATTTTTTTTACTGGTAGCTGACACTAATACAAATCACTGTTACTGATGAAAGTTTTGTGAAATAATGCTTATTTTCTGAGAAAAAAATTGTTCTTTTAATTTTTGTATGGAGAAAAACGTATTTTTATTTTTTACTTGCGGGATTCAAATGGATTCAAACTAAAACTTGCTGTTAATTATCAAGGGTGTTATTACCTAAATTTCGGGTATAGTCACTTGCCGCGGAGCACTGCGGAAGTTTGTTAAAAAAATGTTTTTTTTTTACTTTGTCAACAAAGCTAATAACATTCAACTAGTGATAATCAAATATTAAATAGAGAGGCCATTAGTATAATCTGATAAAGATATGACGTCCTAATTTGCTAATTTTGTATCATTAGTAGATTTTAACCAAAAAACTAATTTTAGCTGAGAATTTCCTAGAAATTGTTTATTAATGACTGCTAATGAACTATTTAATTTAAATATGGATAATGACAATACGTACATATACCTAATTGCTTGTTCTCAATAAAAAGCAGAATGTGTGACGCAGATATTTGGTAAGTAATTATTGGAAAAAGCGTTTTGCTAAGTACCCTCAGCCCTCAACAACTATATTAAGCGATTTTTAAATCAAAATGATCACTCAACTTCTTGAGCTCTTAACTACAACATACTCTTCTAACAAGTGAATAGTTAAAATGACTGCTTTTTTTTCTAATTTGGACATATATGTCTTTCTTAAAAACAGTGGTGATATAAAAGATGGCGATAAATTTTATAATACCCTTCTTGAACAATTTTCACGTGAAATTCCACCAGAAGATCTCAGTGCTATTAAAAAGTTTTGCGCTAACTACACATTAAATTTGTACAGAAGATGGCAAAGTTCTGGTAGAAACGAAGCTTCGTTTAGAAACAAAAACACGATGTGGCTGGATGGCCTCTCTATTTAATATTTGATTATCACTAGTTGAATGTTATTAGCTTTGTTGACAAAGTAAAAAAAAAACATTTTTTTAACAAACTTCCGCAGAGCTCCGCGGCAAGTGACTATACCCGAAATTTAGGTAATAACACCCTTGATAATTAACAGCAAGTTTTAGTTTGAATACATTTGAATCCCGCAAGTAAAAAATAAAAATACGTTTTTCTCCATACAAAAATTAAAAGAACAATTTTTTTCTCAGAAAATAAGCATTATTTCACAAAACTTTCATCAGTAACAGTGATTTGTATTAGTGTCAGCTACCAGTAAAAAAAATTATACGCCGATCCATTGACCTTCGACAGCCTTCGACTCTATGTCCAAAATTCTCCAATATTGAACCAGTGTGCGGCGGCAACGAACGTTTTGGCATCTTGACGTGTCAGTCGTCCATTGTGACGTCACCGCACGCTGTCGACTATGACCGAAGGCTTTTTAGACGCTTTTCATTAGCTTCACTTGTATGTTTGTTTGTAACCGACTCCTTAGGGCGCGATTTTCACCCACTTTAAACGGCCAGATTTCATTGAAACTTTGTAAACTTATCGAGGACCGATGACAATTCAATAATTAAAAAAAAAAAAAAAAAGGACAAAAAACTGAATAAATCAAGCTTTTGTAATTAGCAGAACTAAAAAATATAAATTAAATAAGAGTTTAAAAAACTAAAAAACACGCTTTAAAAACCAAACTAAAAAGTAGAAAATAATTTAATTCAATTAAAAAGCGTACTTTTTAGTTTGGTTTTTAAAGCGTGTTTTTTTAGTTTTTTAAACTAATATTTATTTTTATTTTAAAATCGATTTTGCGTTACGTTTACTCGGACTGATTTTCGGCAATACCCAAATGTATAAATGGTATGAAAAGTTGATCTTAAACTTATGCTAAAATATCAGATTTTAAAAGAAGGACTGTTCGTTCATTAGGTACAATGTTGGTCTCGATTGTTGTACCATCTTATGAAGTACATCGTAAAGCCGAGGTACACAGTGGTAGCTTGGAATCCTATACATAAATTCTTACACGGAAGTAACTAGGTCTATTTTTAATTATCATAAGACACGATTTTCGTTTCAGCCGGAACGTGCGAAGACAAAAAACAATGAGCGACAAATCGCGCACGACTCACTATCACTTGTCATGTAGCCTAAATATTCGGTTACGCTTTTATTTCATTTTTCAGCTTTTTACACCAAATCGACTGAAGTGAATTGCGCATTTACTTGAGCTAGAATTCTAGAATTATACATTTGTTGAGCGTGTTGTTGGTCAAAGATCCTCAAGAAAAGTATAAAGATGTAAAGAAAACTTGAACTGGATATTCGATTTTCAACGCTTTGCTAGGCGCCGAGAAATGAAAATGCAACAGTGTGTTTTTTCGACGCGGTGCTATGAACTCTGTTTGATTCTCGACGCTCGGTTCAAAACCGAGGGTTGAAAATCCAATGGGCGATAAAATCCCGCCCTGATATTTGCACGTCCCTACGAAGGTGGTCTTTATTCTTCTAAACTACCTGCACAATGGATTTTGATAAGGTTTTCACCATCATTTAGATGATTTATTCCGGAAGGTTTATGTCTATTTAGCATATAAACCTCGATGTTTTGACCCCGACCGACCCTTGCTCGTTGAAGCACCAGCCCGCGCCGCAGCTGAGCCAGTAGCTTTAAATTCCCCGTCTAATAATAATAATGCCAATATTTTGATCCAGCCTGTCCCCACTAGCTGTCCCCCTATCAGTGACGCCCTGAGCCGAGGTTCGTACCCCACAGGGGGTGCCCTCAGCGTGCAGTCGCTTAGTATGTAAGTTTTTAGTTTTTAAGCCCTGGCTGGAGGCGTTAATTTAACTCTTAATGGCAGCCCCAGGAAAGCCCGGTTAAGCAGTCACGGCCTCTCAAGGTCAACTGCGAGATGCCCGACAAAAAAATAGATGTTTTGACATGTGTTACCATTGCCCCATTACCCGTGCAAAGCACGGGCAGGTCGCTTGATAGAAATATGTGACAATAAATGAAAGTAGCAGAGTAGATGACAAACAGGCCATATCACTTTCAAGGAGGTAGGTTTATTGTTAAATTAGCTTTTGCCAAAGGCTCGGGAACGTACAACCGGGATAAAAAGTATCCCATGAGTTAAGGCTCCTACAAACAGACGCAACGCGATAGCGCGACGCGTTTCACGTAGAACTTTTTTTATGAAAACTTCATGGAAATCGTTCGACAATTAGTGTCGCCTTTAATCCAAGTTATGAAATATCGGTGTGCCTTTCATCTAAATCCGTTTTGCGTGATTGAGTAACAAACATACAAACTGTCACATTTATCATATTAGTTGGAAGTAGAATAATAGAAGACACTACTGTTGTCCTTGCAACCAATGAGGTTGCGAGTACAAAAGTTTGTAAACTAAAGTCCGGTTCATAAAATCATCGAAGCATGATCGTTTACTACGGACTGATCTTTTGAAAATACTGTGGCAGATATCCTTACCATATAATTAATTTAATCCGCGAATTTTACCAGATGTATGAACATAAACGAGGTAAAAGAAGTATGAAAAAGGCGTGAGTTTACTGTAGGTATGTATTTTTAACCGACTTCAAAAAGGAGGAGGTTCTCAATTCGTCGGAAACTTTTTTTTTTTTTTTTTATGTATGTTCCCCGATTACTTGAAGATGGCTGGACCGATTTGGATTTTTTTGTTGTTTGAAAGGGTATACTTCCCAGGTGGTCTCATGATCATCAAGTCAGGATCTGATGATGGGATCCTGGAGAAATAGAGAGAACTCTTCAAATTTTATAGGCACACGAAGCAATTTAAGTATTTTTTGGAAGAGTACTTTCTCCGAGTGGTCTCATTTCAATTTGGTGAAGATCTGATGGAGAATTTTGGAGATAGGCAACGGAACTCCTCAATAAATGATAGCAAATGGACTGGGATTGCTGAAATCTCATGTCTGTCTATTGCTTACACCAGTTCATAACATAAAATTACGCCGGTATGCTGTGAAGGGGTAAGCACATGTGAACCACTAAAAAGTGAAAAAAATAACTTTTTCCAAAAAAAAAACACCCGACTTCCAAAAAAACACTACAAAGTGAAAAATACCTTAATTTCGAAAGGCGGTGACAAAAAATTAAAATACAGCTCTGAAGACACCGACTTCCGAAATTAAGTTATTTTTCACTTTGTAGTGTTTTTTATTAATAAAAATGGGTAAGTCGTAGATCGCATTAGACAACATTAAACTGTCGTGTCCCACAAAAATAAGTAGAAGTAGATATAATGACTGTGACATTAAAATAAATCAACGTGAATGCGGAAGTTTGAATGAATGTTTGGAACTCAATCACGCAACGACTGAACTTGAAATTAGTTCAGAGTTCAATGGAAAATAGTTCACTCAGGAAACGGGGTTACAAATCAAATAGATCACGCGAACAACATTGCAGTAAATTGTCTGTTATAGGAAAGTATAGAAGCAATACAATAGAGACATAATAATGCATTTTAAAACGGTGAAGGAAAACCTCGTGAAGAAACCGGCATGTCCTAGAACCAAGAATTCGAAGATATGACATCTACCAACCCGCACTGGGCCCGCGTGGTGGATTATGGCCGGCTCCCTCTCACAGAGAGGAGGCCTGTATCCCAGCAGTGGGAACATTATAGGCTGAATATGTATTTATATTATGTAAAAATAGCATATAAACGTACAATAGGTACTATAATTTCTATGACAGTCATTACCATCTTCAGCAGTTCGACAGCTTCAACACGGGTTTACATATTGCTTGTCAATGAGGGTGTTCATGAATATGCAAGCCACCAGTTGGCGCCACTTTGACAAGAGGTCTTCCAGTTCGACAATGAACTTAAAATATTTGATGTCATTCGTTTTATTCTTTCGTTCACCATTCAGTCCGTAGGCGCTTTGACACTTTTGACAGGTGCCCGGACCTGACGTCTCGGTGCTGTCACCTAGTGAACGTCATTTCAGAACACCCTCATTGTTAAAATTGCGCTAAAACAGTCATCATCATCATCATCATAATCTGCCTATAAGCTACCACTGCTGACACACAGGCCTCCTGTATTTGAGAGGGAGCGGGCTGTAAAAGCCGAAAAACGTCCGGACGGATTATAGGCCTCCTCCAAGCGTCGCCTCGACGACCGGTACTGTTTTTTTTTGCATCCATATAGATTTATAGATACACCTCTGCCTAAAGTGAAATCTCACTCATACATTTAAAATAATATACATCTACCTAAATAATCGTACGGTAACGAGGTTTCTTGAATTACCTTTGCGTGACTATTTCTATGGCGTGTTATCAAAGGTTGTTACTATCAAGTTTATTATTTCGTCACGTTTTGAATTCTAATGTCTCAATAATTGTTACTCATCTAAATATAATTTAAATGCGTTTTCTACTGTTTATGTAAGATATAAGGAGGTTTGGTCTTTAGGGAATATCCACATTTTGACAGTCCCACGTAATCGGGGACGTGCCTATGCTTATCAACGTGGCACAAATCCAGACTTTGGGCTGCGACTGAGAAATTACTGATGGAAAAATAACAAATAACACTTTTCCCGACCTGGAAATCGAAACTTGGACGTCATGCTCAGCAATAGCGCTTACAACCACTGGACGAGGCAGAAATATTGGATTCGGCCCGCGGCTTCGCCCACGTAGAAGTCAAAAATTGTCCCACGGGAACATATTACCGGGATTAAAAGTATCCCATATGTGAATCCAGGTTACAAACTATCTGTTTGCCAAATTTCATCCAAATCCGTTCAGCTGTTTTTACGTGATTGAGTAACAAACATCCAAACATCAAACTTTCACATTTATAATATTATATAGTAGGAAGTAAGATACAACTACTGCATGTAATTAGGTAATAAATCTTCTTAAACGCAAAAAAAAACACTATTAAGTCTTCTTCGTCTACTACTAAGTGAAAAATTAATTTTAATTTCAGAAGTCGGAGTCTTTAGTTTTGTATATACGATTGCCACCGACTTCCGACATCACAACGTATAACCGAATTCTGAACTTACTCAGTTTTTTTTGAGTCGTTTAAAAATACCCATTTTAAGTCATGCATATTTGAAGGCAATGAGTTAGTACCTGTAGTACTTAAATTAGGGCTTCCAAACTTAAATATTGCGTTGTCTGATTTTCTATTACTTTAAATGGTTTCATATTGTGCAATGACACAATGGTTGCGATAGCGTAACAACAATGCATTGGAAATGTTATCGTTTACTGGCTGTTCAGGCACTAATACAGTTAGAAAGTCATTCAGTACTAGTCTGGTTGAACAAACGACCTATGACTCCGCTCGTTGTGACTGTGACAATAGTTACAACGAATATTTCTCAACTTCAGTATTGGAGACTCAGCTTTTGCAACCAATTAATTTTATAGCAATTATATTGTCGTTGAAATGCATTATGTTACTATTGCCTCTGTTTTGCTCTTTTAATTGTAGTGCTATTGCAACTTTGACACTTCCGACCTCATTCAAGTGACTGTGCACAATAATTTAAACTGAACTCATTTGTTTTTTAACCAATATCTGAATATCCAAACATCTAAACATACAAACTATCACTTTTACAATATTATTAGGATTAAAAGAAAGTAATTATTTGTGGTGCAAGTGCGTCATTTAGAACAAAATATGGGCTGCCGCTAGATGGCTCTGAGAATCGTCATTCATCATCATCATTTCAGCCGGAAGACGTCCACTGCTGGACATAGGCCGCCCCCAATTTGAGGGGGCTTGCCATAATCACCACGCTTGGCAGGCGGGTTGGCGATTGCAGTATGGTGGTAAAATACATAGAGAACGCTGCTGTCCTTTCTCTAGTAAGTCCTTTAGTCGCCTCCTACGACACCCACGGGAAGAGATGGGAATAGTGGTATCAATCAATTAATTGATTTTAATGACTTCTATTACCTATATTAAAAATGAAAGTAATGTAATAAAGTGTCAACCACATTAGCAATAAAATAAAGTAAATAGTTATAATGTTATAAAAGAACCAGTTGCGGGTAATTTAGATCCAAATGTCTACTTGACAAATAAAATGTTCTTAATCTAAAAGGAAATTCCTATTAGTTACAGTGTACGAACTGAGATAGATTAGCTAAAGTACATACATCTTTTATGGGGTACTGTGTTAAATGTTACAACAAAATACCTTGTGATATATTGCAATTAAATGAAAGGAAATTTAAAGCTCACATTAAAAGTAAACTTTGTAAACTAGCGTATTACAAATTAGAGGATTATATCCAAGATAAGAATGCTTGGAAACATGCTGGTCCTGCTCCATAGGACAATCTAGAGTCTAGACAAAATCAAACTGGTTGCTAATTGAATTGTACATATAATTAATTATATTTATGACATTGATTTACACTCAGTAATTATTTTAACTCACACACTGACTCATTACTTGTTAATATTGTAGGAAAATCATACCTATACTTACTTTTACAATGTTTGTAAATGTGTGAACACCATGTATCTATCACAGAATTAATTTATCTGTATTGTTTCAATTTGATTGTTTTTACCCATTTTGGTATGGTAATTTTATTCTGGGTGCATCGTTTTCACACATAATCATATAATGAATGTAAATATTGTACTTGAAACATTTTAAAAGAGTAACGGTGGAGTTTCTTGCCCATTCTTCTCCATACGAAACTACATTTTGGAAGGGGCGACTAGAATCAATTCTATTTTAATGTAAATGTTGACGTTCAAAAGTGCCTTTTAAGTGCCTATTTGAAATAAATGCTTTGACTTTGACTTTGATAAGAGTTAAGTATTTGAACATAGTTAGAATTACAGTAAATTAATTAATTTACCTTAGTATTCTGTGATGGGAGTTTTTGAAGAAATTCAGCAAAACAGGCGCGACGTGACACTTGTAGAACAATTTCTATGAAAACTTGATGGAAATTTTTACACAAGTGTCGCTTCGCGTCTCTCTGAAGAACCTTTAAAAAAATGTAGCTTCTGTTCTAGTTTAGGGTAATAAATTATGACTATTGAAGCTTTTACTTCTAAAAAGTAGATTACACCAGTATTGAATTCAGGAGTTTTAAGAAAAGTCAAAGTCAAAGCGTTTATTTCAAAATTTACATTAAAATAGAATTGATTCTAGTCACCCCTTCTAAAATGTAGTTTCGTATGGAGAAGAATTGGCAAGAAACTCCACCGTTACTCTTTTTTAAAATGTTTTAAGTACAATATTTAACATAGTTCATTCATTCATTTAAGATTTAGACATGAATTTTCAGCAGGAACTATCATTGCAATTGAATCTCGTTTTTCAAATTGACGATCAAAACACGTATCTGTTACATAGTCATAAAACAATTATTAAAATCCCATGTAGGTAAGTTCTTTTCTCTACGTCCTAGGGTATAATTATCTGTCTAATGTAACATCCGTTGTTAGGTCAGGTAAGTATTCGTCTTATTATCTCGTACAGACAACTGCATCTCTTTGGTGACATTTTGACTTTGACATTGCGTTAATTTTGTCGCAGTAAAGGCGGTTTTCGTGGTTAACTTGTAACTTTGAAGTGTGGTTGACTGTACATTATTTACTGAAAGTTGTGCTTGATGACAACTTGGGTAATCATTTGATGTAGACAGTACTCACGGAAGTGTTTGCGTAAGAGAAATGGTTTATGATAATGATGTTAGGATGACAAGTGGATTTTTATGGTATTTTGTACATAAATATTCCATCTGTCAATCCCGGCTAATGAGATACAATTAATTTTCTATTGTATTGGAACCAATAGGTTTCGTGCCGGGCTTAAGGGCCTAAGTCCCGTTTGGTAGCGTAACACGGTCACTTTATGAACCGTACTGCTCATTAACGGCTTGTCTTGAAGATTTGAAAAAATATGATTTTGCTATAGATTCATATAGATATAGAAACGGCTTCGTTATTTGGAAAAAAAAATACACTGAAAAATAGATAGTTAGAGGTACCACAGAATCGCTAGAGCACAATTGTAAATTAATCAACATTTGCCAAGGAATATCCCCATTTTGAGATAAAGGCTCAGAGGTGCCCTGCGCGGGCGCGGGCGGCAGTCGTGTTTTAGCATTCAGACGGGAGATGAGTATCGATACTATGGGCCTTAACCCGTTGGTAGAGAGTTAATAACTACCTACTATAACATTTGTAAATTTATAGTTGGAGGTAGTAAAAATATTATGATGGATAGACTTACGACGGAGTGGCTATATAATAACAGCCGCACGGGTCGATCAATCTGGTTAAGCTACGCTTGCCGTGGATGGGTAACCATCTTTACATAACAAGATTCCTCCGTGCCTCGGAAAGCTAACTAAGCCTTTGGTCTCGGCTGTCATTTAGACTGGAAGCCGACTCGACATAGTTGGGAAAATGGCTAGGCAGAGAAGAGATGAGTAAGTATAGACTTAATTTACTTCAACCGTTAAGAGTATACACGAAAAACTCGTTGAAATATGTAGTTAGTAGTTACTATGAAGGGAATCATAAAACTTGGTTTAAATTTAACTAAATCTTTATCCATAATTACCAATACTTGCCTATAAATGAAGATAACATTAATTTAATTACTTAGAAATATAATATAAAGTGACTTAGTTCCGATATCTAAGTACAGACGCCAGTACATCAAGCTATCTCAAACTGTCATTTTTTTTCCAATTGAACATGAACCTTATACTTTTGTAATAAAGTTGATAATCTATCAAAAAAATTGATAGATTGGTACACAAACTAGTGCCGCACGCAACCGCCGACCAAAAGATATCAACGCCATCCGTCACCGAACACAATCGAAACAAAAGCCCAATAAATCATAATAAAATTGTGACACTTATGTAAATTGTTAATACAGTATCGATTTCATCAGCGTTTCTCCACACATCGATATGAGCTATTTCATAGAATTGTAACTATAATCGATTTGTTATCGATAGAAAGTTCACGTTCAGGCGGTCGGTCACGTTCGGTTCAATTCTCTTGTAAAATTTTACTATCAATACCATTAGGTATTCCAATACTTGTTTTGAAAGACTAGTCTTTGTTAAGATCAAGAGCAATACAACCAGTTTGACTTGGTCCAACTTGTGCATCTGTCTGCACTCTCTAGTTCCGGGTTCGATTCTCGGACAAGACTCTTTAAGCTCGGTTCAACTTTTGAATGCACCTTTCATCGACTGTAAAATGAATTCGATCAAATGGAACGCTGCGCTCAGTGTGAATGTGCATGACTAAAGCAATTTACAGTCAAGCCATCAGGCTAAACGTCAGTTTGTTTGTTTACATTTCGTCCCAACCTGTTTACCGCCCACAAAAATGCGCGCTGAGACACGACAGTGGGACACATCACTCGAGAAGTCAACACTCAAAAAAATATTGGAAAAGAATCGATATGTTCGAAATTCATGTTATTCGGCGTCACATCGTTTTCAACAGTTGCCATGCAACAAGATATCTGCAAGGAAACCGCTGAGGTTGCGAAACGGGCGAGCGCGGCGAAGGTGAAGGCGGCGAGCGCCAGTCGCCGACGCGAGTGAGAGCCGGGCGCACGACCGACGCTTGCGCTGACCCAGTACGCGCGAAAACGACCCCACGCGCAACGCCGCGCGCGCAACACTCTGTGCACTCCCTGCACCAACCACCCAAATATACCCACATTACAGTGATCTTGTGAATTAAACCTTTGTGCTAGTGATTGTGTTCCACTGCTCCCTACATAAGTGCCCACGGAGATTGTGAGAATTTTTCTCGTTATTTGACACACATATGACGTGAATAACGGTGCGGGGATCCGACGCTCGATCGACTCGCTAAAATCCAATAAGTGTTAGTGTATCTTAAAAGCAGTGTGCCGGAATTTTAACGGACTTGCCTAAGCAGAGGTAAGGACGGATGTTTACAGTTATGCATATTGTATAACTTTATCGGTGGCGGAGAAAGCTTTCTTGTAAGATTCATGTTCGATCAAAATTAGCAATCATATTTTAGGAGATCATGGAGCGTTAAGTTTTTACATTCATATAAGATAGAGAGTTCTCAAACAAAAACTAAAGTATAGTATGATTGATTGCCTCCTGGCGTCTGTCGTTTAAATAATCTCAAACGCTCTTAACGAATTGGAGAATTTGAAAACACCAATAATGAAATATTCAACAGAAACAAGTTTCTTTACAAAGTCACGAGTCCAGTAAACAGCGAGAAATTATATATACTAAAACATTCATAATTCATAAAAGGGGTTATGAATATTCAAAGTGAACGTTTAGACTTTTTTTTAGAGTCACTAACGAAAATGTGAGGGAAAACTTAAGGACGTGTTTGCGTCCAGAATAAACAATGGCCGCCGAGTGAAAAGGTCTCTGACTCATCTTAACGTGCGGCACTCGTGTGGCCGAAGCTCCTGTTTAGAATAAATTTACCTTCAAAACGAGCTTTGTATGTCTCTTTAGTAAACAGACGACGAAGATCGATTTGTTTATATATGTTTAATTATTCTTTGCGTAACTCACCATCTGATCGTCGGCGAAAGAAATTATTTTGACTGTTTTGAAACTTTGCGAAAGTTGGGGCATTGTTTATTTAGCAAACCAATTGGTTGTTCAATTGTAACAGTTTTTATTGGTATCTCAACCTCTCTAAAACTTTTTAACAACGTTTTTGTCTTGCCTTGACTTAAGGCTTCTTCAGACAACGCAACTCTACAATATCCATGAAGTTTTCATAGAAATTGTTCTACGAGAGTGAGCTGAGAGATGCTTTTAAGCACACCAAAGAAACGACCAAAAAAAAAAACTAGATCGCGCATTGCATCAACAGTTCCAATTTCTTTTTAGTCCAGAAACTTGGCGTAGTACTGCGCAACTCTTGCGGTGGTGTCAGCGTATGACGCCATTCATGTTTTAAAACGAGTTGCAAATAAGAGCATTATCGTCCAACTAACTTTCCTTGAAGTTCTCCAAATTAAAGAGCTGTTGAAACACTACTTTCAGTTCTTCGGATTGTAGTAATATTGCTAAGCGCGTGCGTCTATGTCATAAAGTTTGTGAATTTCAGTATTGTATATAAGTAAATCATCTTTTGAATCCACTAGAAAAGCTTTCAATATTTATTGGTCATCACTTCATCAGTCATCTAGGCTAAGGAACAAAGACCGACGATTTATGAACCAAATGACTATCATAAAATGTGAAATGTCCCACGAACTAACCCCTACTCTTTAAAACAAATTAGGATTGAAACGATCGTTCAACTCCAAGGTTAAGAGATGGATGAGAGTAAAGGCTTCTTCAGACAAGCGCAACGCAACAGCGCGGCGCGACTCTTGTAGAACAACTTCCATGAAGTTTTCATAGAAATTATTCTACGAGAGTCGCGTCGCGCTGTCACGTTTTGTCTGCTTGCAGTAGCCTTAATTATCAAGAAAAGCACGGAAACAATATTTCATTACCCTTGTTTCAACCAATAAGATTTAGCGCTGAACATGACGTTTCTACGTTTAAATGTAGAACAACGTTCAGTAAATCATAGAAACTCATTCAACTATAAAGATATATGACGTGGTCTTGGAACTTTCTAAAGATTGCAAACGTTTATGAACGTTCAGATGCAGATATATGTATATATTGTTATGATGATAACAAACATTTTACAAGCTTTTATGAGGCTATATCTGTTACTTAGTAGCAAAAGTCTCAGGGCAACATACAAGACGAAACAGCACTTAAATTAAAAAGTTAATAAGAAAGAGTTTTATGTGGAAAAAGCTGTGTGCTTAGCATGTCTATACATCTTCCTCGTATCTAAGTGAAAAATAACACTGAACTACTTATCAGGGTGTATAAACAAGCCACATTATCATAACAAAGGTCTCCGATGTTTATGAAAGTGCAAACATGGCATGGTTGTAAAAGCACCATGCTGCTGATAAGAATCCAACTCGGGACATATTTTGAGTTTTTTTCTGACCTTAGTTGTTTATTTTTTTTCATTTTCGAGAACACCTCTGTGGATTTAACTTTGTTTGACGACAATGTTGGCATGAGCTATCTCCATGTTTTAAATTTTTATCAAATCTAAGGAATGTTTAACTTGGAGCAAAAAAAATCAAGGCTAAACATGGTAGTTCCATATGGCACTCAGCCAATAATTCCAATGCAGAATGAGTTTTTGTAATAAACTTTAAGTTACTTAATTAACTTCTTTTATGTTTCATAAGTAGCTGCGCGATTTATTTCAACAAAATGAATTTGGCCTTTAAACTTATGATCGCAAAAAGGTCAAGAACGTTTGTCTATAACATTTTAAGTGTCCACTTTAAAATGCCACAGCTTATTTCATATACAATGTAGGTATATTAACGATAAATGCAATTATATTACACGAAATGAAAAAAGGATTGGTATCTGATTAAAAATGACATTAGTTTCGGAGGTCATATTCCGTAGAAAAATAATAAAACAGTTTCTGAAATGAAACTTGTTATACCAAGTCTGTTTTATAGGAAACTGGTTTCATTTCAAAATAAAAGTAGATTGTCTTAAAAGGTGATTTCGCAAACTCGTCTTCATTTTGTTTCTGTGGTATTTCAGCAGATTGAATACTCAACGAATACATTTGCATTCAAATCAATTTTTTAACAGTCAGATGCTAATTTAATCGATATGTTTTGAGCACCTATCATTACACAGATTTCACTGACCGGAGTCTGCCCGTGTAAGGCAAGACAGCTTGCAATAACTGCACATTACATCTTAGATTAACTTGCCTAAATTATATAACGTCAACTTGCATTTGATGCAACATCATTACCCCACAATTACGTTGGCTTACCGACCAAAGTTACCGACATACCTTGCAGAGTAAGCGAACTGATGTAGCAGTGACCATATTTGTCGAAGGCCTTATGGCCAGTGGAGCAGACGAGTCCTAGAGTGTAGAGCGCGTATTGGCAAGCGTAGTGCGGGACGCCTCCCTACTAGATGGGCCATTGACCTTAAGTTGGCAGAAACAGACTGAATACGGAGCCGGAAGACAGGGTGTTGTGGCGCAGCCAGGGAAAAAAAGTGTCCAGCAGTGGACTACAATGAGCTGAGTTGAAGATCTTGCTTATGTATGTCACACACTGCTATGATCAATAGCGAATCAGTTTCACAGACTGCACGCCCGTGTGTCATGTCTTCACACTTAACAGTTTCCTGTTTCCGGCTTTCCGCTATTGTTAGTTCAACGCCATATATTCTAACGTTAAGAACGTAAATTATAGCTCTCATTTAATTTGATGTGATATATTGTTTTATTTGCGTTAGTTTAGATAGCTGCAGTCGGTTTTATGTTTCAGATTTGTTTGTTCGGTATTTGATTTGTGTCACGTTTTAACAATAAACATTTGATTGTTTTAGTGCTCAATAGGCACGTGTCGATTTGCCTAAATTGTAATTTTATATGTTTATTCAGAAAAGTCACGCTATCAAATTATAAATTTTTATACACAGGACTTTTATAAAAATGATGATATGGATAAAGATCAGGAACTTGATGCAGTTACCTCTTTGAAATGTGAAGCTCCTCAATCAGATAACTTAACATATGTAAGTACAAAATGTACTCTGACAGGTATTACTAAAATATAAGGAGTGAAAGAAAAGATTAATGTACCAGTAGCTAATCGAGTTGTAAAAGGCCTTTGAGGGAAAGTACTTTAGCTGGCTTTTACAACTTGCCTCGCCTTATATAATTTAACGATGGTTTTTACTTTAAATTATGTGTTGTAACAAGTTCTCTTCTATAAAATCGCCATTTTAATCGTCTTACGTAAAGTCAAAATATTTTTTTATATGTATCTAAATGTTAGTGAAAGTATAGACTATAGATAGGACATGTGTATATAATTTAAACGACGCCTTCGCCTTTGGATTAAAGTGCTTTATTGTTATCTCTTAAAATGTTGTTAGCAGACGTGTAACCAGACTGATTCAATATTTACACATACTAAAACACTTTCTATGTTTACAAAATGTTAGTTTCCATGTTTTTTAAATTTAAATGGCTTCTATTTGATCAATAAGCCGTGGATTCCTGTCAAACCCTTACAATTTTATTTTATTTATACAAAAAGATAAGTAAAGTATTATTTTAAGTAAAACTTAACTTAATTTCCGATATTTAGTACTGGGCCCAAAATAGTACCTTGTGGAACCTGTTTTTTTTTGCCTTGAAAGGTCGTAGTAAATCTACTTTTAATTACAATAAAAATTAACTGGTCTCGTTAGGATGTTCGAGTAGACATCTAGAGCGGTCGTACAAGGCGGCCCGGTCCAACCGCCCACTGAGCAAAGGGCGATGCAATTGGGGCAAGGAGACTTTTCATTGTTTTGCATACGCAGTCACGTTGCGGTAGGTTTCATTTGATGACTCGTTTTGATCTCTGTGAATGGAAAAGTTTACGGTTCTTGCGCATATTGTGATTCAAGATTGGAAGATATAGAGTTCAAATCAATCAAGTTCAAATGCACTAATACTGAAATCAGTATTTGATGCATTTGTCATTCTTAATAAATATATCATTTGTGTTGTATAATTTATTGTCTTTAGTAGTTAAGTATTCAGAATGAAATAATTATAGCACTCTTTAAATATTCATCTGAACAGATTTATTGGTTTGCGTGATAGAAAAATGGGTGAATAACTTTTTCACGGCCTGCAAATATTCGGTTTCCAATTAATTCTAATAAGTTTTCTTATCAAGATCGTTTTCTATTTAAACGAAACCAATCATGATCTACTTTTCAAGACAGACCAATTAAGTTAATGCTGTAAACAGCATGAGTAATATCGACGACCACTTAGCGCTGTCAAGGTCTTGGTACTTGGTACAACAGGACCTGACAAGTCGTGAGCTCTATAAAAGTTTAAAATCCGTCCAGTGTGCAGTCCGTCGGCCCTCGTGACGACCTCGCAACAACCTCGCAGCACCGCATTCACCGCTCCTATTGGTGCGAATGCAGCAATCGCCTCCAAATATAGAATTTTTTATATTCCATGTCACGGAATAGTTTCGGCACCAGCTTTTTAAATATCGAACGAAACGGGTCTTAAGTAGTGCAATACGAATTTTAAATTGCTTTCCGATGGAACTAATGGCTTGATTATTGTTTCGGTACTTTTCTTAAAGTAAGAGTTTGGAAACGTTCCATCTTCAAGTTTTAACACTTTAACTTCTAGTGTAAACGTTAATGAACATCTTTCTGGGTTATCTGTGGAATTGCTTTTGCAACTGTTTAAATATTATCAGTCTGTTATCCTCCGTTATCTGTAAATGTTACTTAAGCGTTAAGTCAAACAATACTTTAATGTAAAGTTCACGCACACATCATTTGTGATTCCCAAGAGTTAAGTGACAAGACTTACATAATTTAAAATTATTGTCTCTAATGATGGAACTACACAAATAAATGTCATTGTCTGTTAAAAATGTAGTCGTTAAAAATATTCACTTTCAATTGTTTGTTTGACAAAGGCCCTAAACGTGTGAGTCGCCTTGAATGAAGTGGTTATCAACGCAATTACATCGAATTATTGTAATAAATGAAGAGATATAATGTCAAGACTATTCTAGCCAGTAGTTTCACGCGTGGTATAGAATTGAAAACCTAGATTTGACTAGTATAATAGTTTTTTTTATTATAATCCTTTTTTCATATTCACCTAATATTACTTGACTTATGACTTGACTACTTGAGTTTGTCCATTCACTAAATGTACAATTTTATTCAGCGACATCCGGTAACACTAGAAGCCGACCCCAATATAGTTGGCTAGTCAGATGATGAGAAGTTCATTTTACTTGAAGTTACATAAAAAGTCTTTTGTAGTCAGCTTTAAGGAAAATCTCCAATAACGATTAAATTATTATTACCTTTGCGCATCAAGGAAAGTCCCTCGACCTCCTTGGTTTTTATTTACTTACTAAGTATTGTTTTTTTTCCTTTCGATTTTGCGCAAGAATGTTAGTATCATTCCATACCTTGCTTACCATAGATCATAAAATCGCTGTATTAGCCTCATAGCCTTGTCACTTCGTGGACCATAGTGTGGGTTATACGTTTTTTCGACTGTGGTGTAATAACTTTTTTTTCTAAATGCTGTAATGTATAACTGTTTTTGTCTCATATAAATAAAATAAAAATAAGCCAACCTTAATAGAAATTGTGTGTAATTGATTTGAATTCGAAATAGGGTGTTCAGCACTAGATATTGTGAAAATTTTCTCTCAATGGAACTATCAATTCCGTATAATTGAAAGTACCTAACACGTCATCAAAGTAAAGCAGTTTAGCTGTTGAATCGTCAATTGTCTACGCAAGCCCTAATGGTAATAAAACTTCTAAGGCACGGCAGGAAAGCGTTCAATTTACTCATTGAAATTGATTTCGCATTTTACTGCTCAAATCCGTATCATAAAGTGATCGTGTGTGTGACAGCCCATATTAATTTCACACGATCATTCACTTTCCTTCCTCTCACTTCCAAGTTTTCTATAGGAAATTAAGAGTGCATCCTACCTTTGAATACATTGAAATTTTTGTTGTGTAATAAATTATTTTTATACTATGGTTCGTATTACATTGTTTTTCTAATTGAAGGAATTTCAGTTTAGTTCTGCTGCAGTCAAAATAAGAGGATATTAATATGGTTATGTGCTGAAATTTTGATAACCATTTAAAATAACAATTCTTGTTTAAAAGTCTGGTAATATGGTTGAAACATCTGATATGAATGTGAATATTACACTAATGTATTCCTTATCTATTCGCGCAAGAAGGAAATTTCGACAAATAAATGTGTTACTAATATGAGGGTATTTATAACATCCGTTACTATAGCAACCTTGTTTACTTCCTAGGCAGTATTTGACGATAACGTCTAAGTAATTAAAGTTATCTAAGTTTTGATCGTCATTTTGATTTTTGCTGCTGGTAGCCACTGCACTTTTGGTTTTTCCTCCTTAACTTTTCGTCATAGTCTCTAGACCATTTTCTTTTAGTTTGTCCAGTTCGTCATCTATTCATTCTCTGATATTGTATTAATTTTAGGGATTCTGAGGTACCATAGTTTTCGGTCACAGTTAAAGTATTTTTTTACGTAATTTTTTTTTTGTTGTCGTTTTAATGACCCGTTTGCCTCGTGGCTTTGACCAAACACAAACGATAAAAGATAACTAATACTACTGACATTTCCATATACATTATATCTTTTACTTTTAAGGCTTCATCCTTGACTTTTACTCGGTTCTGGGGTCAACTAATATTAAGGTGCTTATTTATATTCTACACTGGTTTGACATGATTGATTTATAGTTAAAGTACGTTCTTGATGACTTCAACAGTGAGCAAGCTAAGATAGACCTTTTGCTAAAGTTGTGCCAAATGACGTCATTAAGGCTAACTGCACCGTTATTGAAAGATTGAAGTGATCTCATTTTGTATACCTTGTCCATTAGATTAATTGATATTTGAAGCAATATGTTAAACAAATACAATCATTAATATTCTCGGTAGCCCGCCCAGCAGTAGCTCAAGCAATTACTTTAATTAATATAACTACACGAATCTGTTAGTTATTAGAATATTTACCAAATGTGGGGACAGGCTATCGTTTACCATTGAACATAGTAAGGTTTATAGAATTAATTTGTTCCGGTAATTATTGAATCGGTCAAGCTTTCTACTGTGCAGTTATATCCACAATCCACATGTACCGTTTCGACAGGCAAAGGTTTAAGAAGAAACAGTTTTTTATTTACTATTTACATCTATGAAATCTTATTCCATTTCACGGTTGTAAATACACTTGAATATTACCTTATTATTATATTATTGACATTTCTATTAAAACTGATCTACTCGTAATGAGGTTTTCATGCTTATAATACCTAGTATAGTATGGTTTGAATCTTTTAATTTAACAATTTCACACCGGTTTTTTATTTTACTTCAAACCCCTTTACCAATTATTTTCTTAATGGCAACTAAATTCATCGTGTTCTATAATAGAACATTGTGTTATATGTCAAAACTGGCTTGCGGTTTGTTCTTCAACATAATTCCATATTAATGCAAGTAAGTAGCAACCCAGATAGAATCGTGACTGAATGAAGGTGATGCAACGACAATGTCTTATTATATTTCTCTTGTTCTTCTGAGTTTTGTAATAAAATTCCTGTCTCGCCGCAGGCATGCTGGGTTATTAGTTTCGGCTACTGCATTTCTTTGACAGAAAAGTGTTGAATGATCTTTGCGAGTCTGATATCAATATGCGTCATCAATATTGGTTTACTGAAATGTTGTATATGTTTGTTGTTTCCACAATTTATTGTTTATAGTTAATTTTCTGTCATTGCCATTCAGAGTATCAATGTTCCCCTTGTTTCTTATGTGATTGTTTCCGCAACCCACGGTAGTTTCTACTTCAAGGTTATCACATCTAACACGAAGCTTTTTAAAGGCCCAACGGTCGTGCACCGAAAACAATGGTGTTTAAAAATTGTCAGCACAACCGAATTTCAATGCACAATTTCGAAAGTGACCGTAATTTGTATGGAAATTATGCGCCTTACGCGATGTCCCAGAGACCTTGTTACAACTATTAACATTTGCGTTTTAAGTGCAAAGCTTTTTGGAAAATCTTTTTGCGACATTGGTTGGATTCTTAAAATTAATTAATTATTATCGGCTGTTCGATGAGTTAATGTTGCATGTAATATTTTCCTGTTTTACAACCTACTTTCTCGTGATTGGGCGAGTTGTTCATTCATCTTGTCAGTCTTTACCTTATATGGAACGGGACATTGAATCGTCAGTTTGATGTGACCTCGCGTCTTCGTTAGCATGTTGTATTGACTTTGCAAACATACATTTAAGCTAAGAAAGTGGAGAGAGCATGGGAAATGTAGGGATTGTTTACATTCGCGGTGTTTATCTCAGATAGGGACGATATGAGACTGTCGTTAGTTATGCGTTTATATATATGCCTTATTACTTGAATAGGGTAAATATTCTTGCGTCGCATATTGTTCTGCTTGATGGGCTATAGCAATAATGTGTCAAGTTCAAATGCCGCATCGATATGAGCTTCATTATGGATTCACTCCATTACTTATATTTTTTACCATTACTTTGATCACTTTCCCTAGCAAATTATTATTCCGAACGCAAATTATTATTTCGTCATTAAGTAACAAAACCACGAGATTTTCCTTTTCAAATACGACTCAAGGTAATGAACAAGAAATTGTCCACTCGTGTGTATTTAATGTATTCACTTGTTCGCCAAAGTGGTACATTCGAGTCGAAACACTGCTTTATAAGTGGCACTTGAGCTTCCACCGCGAAAGTAAAAACGAATTCACCTAGTGTTTCCATTTCATTTACTACTAGCTGGGGTTTCGATGACAGTCTATTTGAATATGCAGCGCAATGGATTGTGTGTGTAAGACTTGGTTCTTTTGCATGTCCCACCTACGCTACCACGTTGATATATTCATCATCAAGCATTACATTTTTGGGCATGCTCTGACCTAGAATTGTAGAAATAAGTACGACCGGTTCTCGGCTTTATACCTGTATGGGCAAAACTACTGTGATGTCAACATTGACTTTACTTTTATTAAAGTAATATAAGTCTTGATGTAAGTTTATCCATAGTTGGGTCGACTAGGGTCACATTAAAAGTAGGTTGCTATTTAGTCGTTAAGTAGGTTATGGAATAACATAAATAAAAACAGTGTGTCATAACATAATATATAAATTTAGTTGTGTAAAATAACTACTGCTTAAAATAATCTTAATGATTATGACCTAGTTGGTGTATGAACCGTTATTATTCATACTTAATGTCAACACTTTTAAACTTTTGACCTATGCAGGTGTTATGTTAAGTAACTTAAACTTAATGAAAGCTAACCTCCTGATACTTGAGGAAAATGAAAGTGGAAATGCAAGGATATGTTACACGATAGGCCTAGAGAGGCGTAGTAAAACGATTATTTTAGGTATTATACGGCCAGGGATAATTATATCTATGAATCCATCATCAGGCTATGATGCTCCCACTTTTGGGACACAGGCACCCTCTCTTCGAGAGGGAGTAGGTTGGAATATATACTACGCGAGCCCAGTGTGAGTTGGTAGATGTCACATGTTTGTTTCTAGGACATGTCGGTTTCCTTACGTTATTTTCCTTCACTGTTTTGAGAGCAATGGTTGGCAATGGGCTGTTACAACTGGGCACCATTGCTCTATGTGTATTGTAGATCTAACATGATAAAAGAAATGATTTATATAATGTAGGTATAAATAGAGGTTTTAGGAGCTGTTGGTACCTATTTTTTATGGTATGGCCTAATTCATGGATGCTGGAGAAAACATTTTTAACTATTAGATATTCGTGTATACATTTAAACATATTCAAGGCATTAATTACAGTTAATTTAACTATACACGCATAATTATACAAAAACAATAATTACTCATAAAAAGTAACTACAGATCGTTCGACTCTAATTGCATCAGTTTAATAATAAATGCAATGTTCAAGCGTTTAGAAATTATTTATTTTTCATGTTTAATGCATGCAGTTTCACTCTGTCTGGCATCATGGCCGCTTATTTCAATGTTTTGTATCTTTTATACGTGAAAGATAGGAAAATTGCGCAGGTGTCCCTTATTTTCGGATTTGGCGGGACGTAACGATTTTTAGCTCGAAATTGAATGTCCCGCGCGGGACAGGGTCAGTCCCGCATTTCGAGATTGCTCGACGGTGCGGTTATGACGTATTTTCGTTAAAATACATTTTTTACGACTTTCTATCATCATGGTACACTTAATTTGAAACTCAAAAAGATAAGTTATAATAAAGTCGGTTAGTAAAAACACGACTGATTATTTACGTTATTTTATTATATCCCACTTTTTCACTCAAAAGATTAAAAATCCCGCTTTGCCTAAAAAAAAATCTGGCAACGCTGATCTGTGACCAAATATTAGATAGTATTTTAAACAAATTGTAATTTAATAATTACTGTAATTCTACTCTATTCCTGCCGAAAGTTTGTTAGTGGACGAATCTGACGAATGGATCTTTTTTGTTTCTGGAAGAGGTTATTTTTACACGCTTTATATTAGCTTCACTTGTATGTTTGTTTGTTTGTTGGTTTGTTTGTTTGTATGTAACCGACTCCTTTGAGCGCGATTTTGACCCACTTTAAACGATCAGATTTCATTGAAACTTTGTAAACTTGTCGAGGACCGATGACAATTCAATAATTTAAAAAAAAAATAGAAAAAAAAAGTTTTTGTAGTTAGCAGAACTAAAAAATAGAAAATAAATAATAGTTTAAAAAACTAAAAAACACGCTTTAAAAACCAAACTAAAAAAGGAGATAAAATAAAATAATTTACTTAATTCAATTAAAAAGCGTGGGGTGCTTTTTGAGGTATTTTTATAATCAATTAATGTCAAGCACCGCACGCTTTTTAATTGAATTAAATTATTTTCTCCTTTTTTAGTTTGGTTTTTAAAGCGTGTTTTTTAGTTTTTTAAACCATTATTTTTATTATTAGTAGGCACTTAAAAGTAGGTAATTTTGATGAGTAATTTAATAAAAAAACCGGCCAAGTGCGTTACGGACCACGCACAATTAAGGTTTCTGTTGATGGATGAATTTATCCCAAAAACAAACAGTGACACAAGTGAATAGTGATCCTATACGGGTTCCGTTTTCTTCCTTTTCAGAAGTATCCGAACCAATTTTAAGGTATTTTTAGGGTTCCGGTATTTACCTAAAAATACATTCACAAAGCTACTCCTATTGGACAATTTCCGTGAAGTTTTAAGGAAATTGTACTATCAGAATCGTACAGAGAGTGGTGCAAGTAGCAGTTAGGTAGAATGTACGTCAAATCTACTTACTTTAGTAAATTCTTCCACACAATGATGTTAATGGTGTGACCAAGTTGGCCCTTTGCCTACGACCGTTAAGTTACCCGTTTACAACTGAGTGTCAAGACTTTCGCGGAAAAATTAACCGTTGACAACTTGACAAGTCATTATGTGACGAGCAGTTATTAATGCGGTGTTAATGAGAATTCAATGGTTTAGAATGACGTAGCGGATATAATGAGAAGTACGCAAAAATCCCTACAAGACAAGTTAAGGAACTGTCGGAAAAATACGATGAATTCGCTGCTTGTACCTTTTTGTGACTGTCATTATGGCCAAAAATGAAGACAAACAATGACAACTCAATTGCTTTTACTGGAATGGTTTCAGTAGGCAATCTCGAAGCTCTTCTATTAGCATTTTCCGTAGATTCGAAATTCTATGTCAGTGATGACGGTAATTATTACTTGGGGTTGAAACACTAGGGCCGTGGTGTCCGAGTGCTCATCGAGTATTTCGAGACATCGCCAAGCGGTTGGTCGAATCTTCACGTGACCAAAGGGCTGGCCAATTCTTAGCTCAAAGAATCAGCGTTGCCATCCAACGTGGCAACGCTGCCAGCCTTTTGGGCACTTTTCCCACTGACAGCGATGTGGACGAATTCATTGATGCCCAGTGAGCTTTTCCCTTTTTACTTTATATACTTGTTCATAATTCTAATATTATTATAAGTTTTAGCGCACAATGTTGCTTAGGTAACTTCTCAAAGAAGAATTCCTTAGAGAGCTGCTGCTCGAAAAGGTTAAATTTCAAGAAGATTAAGTGGTACATTATTTTAGTATATTGTGTACTTATTATTTGCACCAACGACATATTCATTTTATATCTAGGCTAATTACTGTCCATACCATGGTTGCCTGGAAGAGATCGCGGAAAGCGATAAGGCCGCCTATTGTATATTTTTTTTTGTTATGTGTCTTTGTGATGTACAGTAAAATATTTAATAATACAAATAAATACATAGTTTGATAATCACATACTACTAATCATACCAAATCACAGATATTAAAAACCATTTATTTAAAAACAACTGTACAAAGCCTTTACGCGACAGTTTGAGTTACGACACAGTAAAAGTCGAAAGTCAATGTGTAAGTAATAATTGAATATGGCTTTCTACGCACCAAGTTTTTGTGATTACCCATAATTACAAATACATGATACTATATAATTTGACTGTCTATTAGCTTTTGATATAGAAATTAAATACAAGTTTTGTGTTTCTTGTAATTAAGTTAATCATATTTCACGGTTCTTCATTTTCGAAGTCGAAAAGTGAAATGATTTGGGAGTTTAACTAATTTGCGATAATCTTAATTTCCTTCGATTGAACTTTCCTTTAACTTGATAGATTTATGCGTTAGGTCACGCCTTGATGGCTATAAAACTCACTTCTAATAAAATTAATCGGTTTATTAGAAAATCGAAATGCCGTGCTACGAGATGATTTTACGAGATCGGTTCTCTAAAGTGGAAGAGCTGTAATTGTATCTTTGATAGTCGCAAGTTTACCAGTAATAAACTCTTATTAGCTTTTGAGTCCTATTTCACCTAGCAACTGGATCCGGACCTGGATCTGGACTTAGGATCTGGTCTAGAGGCAACTTCCGTCTTGGAGAGATCAGCTATGAAATAAGCTGCCTCGCCTCACTTATGGTGCAGCGATTTCATAGCTTTTGTGACAGCAGGTCTCGAAAAGGCAACGAATACGTAGGTAATAAGAACGAACGAATAGTAAACTCGTGTAGAAGATTATGGAGGAGAGCTTTCTCCACTAGCAAGCCTATACGATCTTCAATCTACCTAGCCTTGACCAACGGAGCTGAGTATCTGACCTCCACAATCAAGTCACTGGGCAACACGATACTCCTTGGTAAGACTGGTTGCTAGACTTTTGGGCTTCTGACAACCCGTAACGACTGTCAAAGATGTACGAATGACAGCTGGAACCCACGACTCAACGTGCTTTTCGAGACACGGAGGGATTTCGATATTTGGTGCGTGGTCACCCATCCACACCGAGCGCGGAAAGTCGAAATCAATTCAAACTCAAAGCATTTATTTCAAATAAACCAATTACAGGTACTTTTGAATTGTCAAAAGGTCGGTCAGTCAGAAATATAAAGCTAGTTGCCCATTCCAAAAGATAGGTACCTACCTAAGAACTAGCTTGAAACTCCAGAGCCCGGTTTTTAACATTTAGCAAGCCCTTATAGGCGATAAAACACGCCGATCACATAAAAAACCATAGCAACTATTGTAAACTATTGTAGATACACGCATATTGCGCACGCGTATTGTATAGTTTTGAATATCTGATACTTACCTAAATAGTAAAATTGTTTTTCCAAAAGTATCCATTATTTACTTAGACAGGTAGCAATATTTAGATTCAATGTTATTTCAAGCCGTCCATTTGATTGTCATATACTGCCGGTTATACACGTGTTTTAAAAACAGGTAACTGGCACACTAACTAGTGTATTGTTCAACAAAACACTTGTGTCACTATGATTGATAAACATGAACAGGTGGGTTGATATGAAAATGAGTCTTATTGGTTTGTTATAAAGGTTCTTTGGAGGTGTTTTTAAAGCTGTGTTTTCGTAGGGTTGCCAGAAGGATGAAACTTTTTTAATTTCTAAGAAAATACTTATCTAAAAATAACTTAAACGTCTCATCAAAAATCTATGTGTTCATTTATTCATTCAAGAATTAACATTGCTCTGGTATCGCTTCAAACTAAGTATTTTAGATTTGCTCATGCTGTTGTAAAAATAGCCAGTTGACAAATTGGTGGTAGGTTTAACTGCTCAGAAGGACGTGTATAAACTTCTCTGCCTACCATCCTTTATTAAAGAGTGAGAAACCTGTCTGAATGAGTGGAGCTGAACTGAGGGAGTGGTGTTAAATGTCAATCAAATTGACGTGCATTGTTCAGGCTCGAGTGACCTTAGTGTCGCGTCAGATTTTAAACTATTCACTACATTATGAGAGAACTTCAGTTAAAATTTGAGTACTTGCTAAGAATGGAATGGAATGAATTTTAAAAGAGGTAGAATCCGCCCCCGGGTTCTCGAAAGTTAGGACAAAAGTAATGGTTTTTCAAATGAAAAGAAGATGCAAAATAGACATCAGCGGATGAAGAATGATAATTAGCGCTGTTATTTACAAATGTCTGATGTCTGGTTCAAATCAGGATTCAAAATCACTGTTGACAAGTTTAGTATCATGACATTCAATCAATACTTACATCTCTTTTTGAGTCTGAATTTAGGACGAAGAAGGAAAACTACGATTTTAAATACTGATTTGAACCAAAAATGTCTAAATAACCTTCTTCATTCGCTGTTGTCTATTTTGCATCTTGTTTCCATTTGAATAACCGTTACTTTGAAATGTCAAAGTCAAGTGAACACGCAACTTAACTTATGAATGGCACATAATTTAAGGAAATTATGCCCTAGACTTAGACACTACAGGAAGTGCTAATTACATTCATTTATCTATTCGTAAAGAGGTATACATCAAATAGTATGTATTCACCTACATAAGACATATTTAGATCGAGAAAACGACACGTGTTCGAGACGACAGATTTCTTTGGACATTCAAGGAGAGATACTTGCGCTGCGCATGAATCGATGTCGGCAACGGTTTCCATCGGTTATGGCCGTTTTTTATGGGTTTCACCAAGGAATTGTTGCTGGTTAATGGCTTTAGGGAACAGTTTTTGTTCTCTTGCTAGGCGTAGACTATAAATATAGATGGAAATATAATTAACTATGGCTATGATGCATTATATCAAAAATTAAGGTGAAAACTGCTGCTCAATTTCCGTTTCAACCTTCAATCTTCCACTTATAAAGGAAATAGTTCTACTTGGATATTCATAACTTTTCCTGCAAAATAGTTTCAAATTTTCAACCTAGTACATAATAGCATGAATTAACCTATCACAGAACTAAGTTAACGACTGCAATCTACCGAATTGCCTTCTCCAATCAAAACTAAAAAGCTACAAGCAGTTGGTGTGAGTCAATTAAGCTATAATGGCTTGTACCGCCCATGGGAACTGAGGGGACATTACTACTAGCTGTTGTGTATATTGCGCAAGCGATAATCGCCATGACATAATTCCAGATAGTTATCGTTGTAACGCCACTGTAACGTGAACTTTAGGAATCAGGAATTTTTAAACAGATGGAGTCCAATGTGTACTGGATAAGATTTCATATAGTAGGTTGTATGTTTACAGCTATGTTGATTATTTTCTTGCAGATAGTTGTGATTGACATTTGCCGGCCAAGAAGCTAAGGGTTGGCCGGATAGCGGAAAACACAATAAAGGTTTAATTATGAACGTTATAAATTAAAAAAAATATTGCAGACCACATGATCCATAAAAAACTCAAAATAAATAAAAAAAAACAAAAATAAGTACATTAAAAGAAAAGAACAATTTAAAAAAATTGAATAAAGAAGAAAAAAAGATATATATAAAATTACAATTAAATAGCATACATATACATACTCACGCCTTTCTTCGCTTGCACATAAATAGGCTCAAACATTTTACATTTTACGCGGCTATCCTATCAGAAATGTCCTTAACTAAGAAGAAGAATATTCACATTGGTCTTAATTTTATGGAAAAAACAAACGAATATGCATGCAGGTCAAAGTTAAGTAGAGTAAGATAAACAGAAAAAGATATGTTCTTGAACCAATTTCGTTGACTTCATAAACTAGCTTCAAAACAGATTTCGTTTTCCTACTACAGATTGTGCAAAATTCACCTAATGACTTATACAATTTGCGAAACTGATCTCGGAGTTGGCACAGTTGTTGCAAATGCTACAGAACTTGCTAGATAATCTTGGAGTATACAAATACTAGTTGGCATCGTACAAGGAAATATTGTAGAAAATAAAGATTAATATTTAGTCACGATTTTATGTGATGATATCATTAGCTTGTTCCTCGACAAGTTTATGTGAGTTATGGACAAAGGTCTGCGCCATTAAATGGCAAGACTATTAAGATACGAAATACTAATGAATATTGAAATTGTTTAAAAAAACAATTGCAAAACATTTTGGCGCTTGTTTTAACTCTGCTGAATTTGTAGACAGTTAAAACATATTCCAAATAAACACTATAGGTAGACGTTAAGACGTAGCGGGCACTAAAAAAGAAACCAATAAAATATTCACAATTTCTAATAAAAGAGAAGTCACAAAATAACACCAGCCTCAAAACTAAATGACGTAGAAAATTTAATTAAGAAAGCATCAAAGTGATTACAAACAAATACGGATCGAACAAAGCTACTGAAGATCTAAGTTAAACAAATAGATACCTAATTAACAGTGGCATAAAGACCATTAATAATGCAGCTAAAAGAGAAACTGTAGTAAAAAAGTATCGAGGTCTCCCCGTGATGGAATCTAGACCTGATGCCCGTTCATTCAGATGTGACTGATTATACCGTTAGCTCTCCATCTGCAACTCCGTATAATATTGATGGATGGACAAAACGATATGATTATAACGTCACGGTTACTGGCAAAATCACATAGGAAGGAAGCTTTTTGATTCCATGACTGACATAGATTTGGAGAATGTTAATGTTTGGTTTCATGTTGGAATTATTGGGAGTGTACTTACTACATGATTTTAAAAGTAGGAAGTCGTATGGTTCGTTAAAGGTATCGTCGGTAATATAATAATAATGATGACTAAACTGGTTAGGTTATTAGAATCCATAATACATTGACATTCTGTGATGTTAATCAAAAAACATAATTTATCTATTAATGAAAATAAAGTGCACTTTTAAATCGATTATGAGGAAAAAATAGGTTTCCAGTTCATCGCAAATTGATTTCAAAATCTAGACTTGGTGAGCAGTTGATGCAATTAAATTAAACATGAATTTGTTAAAAACGAAAGACGGCCTGCCTACTTATAATACAGTTGACGATAAAAAAGTGTCGAAGCAAATAACAAAAGCAACAGAAAGTACACCAACAGTATTAAACAATTTCGTTATACAAACGTTTTAACGAATCAGCGAACCAGAGCTATGTTTCAGCAATTTTACTTTTGCATTCAATAAAAATAGACCTTATTCGTTACCAAATACAGCTTTATAAGCTAGCAAAATTAAGTTTTTTCTCGAACTAGACGACAGATGTTTTCGAAATGCCTCTCCGAGTGGAAAATTGTTAGATTTCGTGTTAGGTCGTTGCCCGTTCAGTGTGACCGATCAGTGATTACTCTAATATCCAAGTGCAATCTTAAACTGAAACTGTTAATGCCGTTGCTTTACGCTAATCTGTCATTATTCATGCAAACTTGCAGAGTCTTAGTTCGGAGTATGATAGTTGCGTATGTCCGTGAAAGTAAACTTCTTGCAGCAATTATATTGTTATCTCAACAGCATGACGCAAGTTCTTTGTTGCAAAGTCAAGGACCCCGTCTTGTTGTTTTTAATCGACAACTTCCAGTTTCTCGAATTTTTTGCGGAATTATTCTTTTCCTTAAGATTTTATCTCTTTCCTTCTGATTTCATAACTCCTTAAATGGAGGCCCTGAGATGTGTAGGCCTAGATGTGTGCAGTAAAGTTGAAGTGAGATTCTATTATATGTTTTCCTCTTGGCTCGGTTGTCACAGTCATTAATTTTTTTATCAGGCCAGGGTCATATTGATATCACCCGCAGCCTTTCTGCAACAAAATCCCCTAACGATCACCGATAATATTACACGTTCCTATATATTTGTTACAAGCCTTTGATATTGTGAAGTATATTTCTTTAAGATATCATGTTTCGATTTGCCATTCTAATACGAATCAATTTTCAACCATTCGTACAAAAACATATCAAGCTGTCTCGTTTCCTTCAATAGGCAAATTGCAATACGATTGGCTTTTTAATATTCATCCGTTATACTGTTATGAGTTTTTATGGAGTTTTCGAACCGGCACAGAACGGTTCTCTGGTGTGATGACCAAGAATTTGAAGATGATTCACGATATATACCATCCATGTTTGTATCTAGATCGGTGCTAACATTTCAACCTCCGTTGTAATATATGCCTCTATATAATTTAAAACTGGTTTTTTAGATTAAAAATTAAGTATGTAAAATTTTTAATGATATATGTATTTCAAATTAATGTGATTTCGGACCACTTTCGTCAATCAGAATGTGAAATTAAAGCAGTTCAAGATTGTTTTCCAATACTTGAGAAGCATGACTTGAATTTAAAGATTATGTGTATTCAATGATCAACATATGAACGCAACCGTCGCAAATTCCTGATGTTTTTAGATTCCGATTAGAAGGCATGACCATCTCGTGAAAAAGTGAGTAAAATAAAACATAATTTTTCATGGACTGCTTGGCAAACATCTGCCATGATTCTCACGATACCAAAACTAACTAAATTAATAGTTTATTGTAAAGGAATCCTAAATAACTGGTTTCCTTATGTTTATAACAGGTATTGGGATAAGTATTCTTTTATGTATCGTGGTCGGAACCAGTTTGTGGTTGGAATAAAGCCTTTATATTGTAGTTTCCAGACGGTATTACACTAAGCCAATTGTGCGGGAAAAGTGTGAATCATGATGTAAAGTAATGTTTGGTAGAGCCTGTAGAGCTTTTGTTATCGGTATCTAAATGCATTTACATGATCTAATACACACTTAAAACATCATTGACAGAAACAAAACGATGTAAATTCGTCATCGATTCTTTCGTGGTGCAATTGGTCTATAATGGTGCTTCGATAAGTCCGTTAATATACAGTATTGAGACATTTCCTTGGAGGTATTTATAGCATTTAGTCCCAAAAGCTACCATTAATGAAGATGAAGAAATATTTTAAGAAACAAGTTTGTTAACGATAAATCTAGAAAAAATGCAAACAGTCTTAGAACTTTTACTGAATTATGGATAAACCAAGTCTATCTTTAGATAATATAGAAATCATATAGAAAGCCGTTGATTGAGACCTTGTTAAAAAAGTTGGCTTTCTATGCTTAGGAGCAAGGTAAGGCTTACTAGACCACCTTGTTTGTCCGTCTGGTACAATAAGATCGTGTGATAAGAACTCGTTAGATCCGGCTCGTAAGTGTCAATGTCACCGATTGTTTATTTATGCACAATTGTTATTTTTTCATTAGAGATATTAAATTACAAATGTTGGTCTTTTTGGTTGGGTAGGTTTCGTGCATTTCGTTTTTTGAGTTGTCTGAGTGGTTTTGTTTGTTTTGGTTTCATAATATATCCATCTAAAACAATCGGGTGTGAATGTTTGTTTTAGAGTTGCTATTTTTTATCCCTTCTAAGAAATCTTCTTTCATGCAAACCTTTGAGACGAGACTTAAACCAGCCAGCGTTCGCTTTTTTAATTCGATTTGAATTTCGTATTTGTTCGATTTTTTTTTAACGCGCGACCCAACTTCCCTACGAACACTCATTGCCGTCATGCCTCACTGCGTCCCGTAACGAGATCTCGATAGAATCGAGTCGATAGAAATCGTCTCGCACTGATATCGAGTCTAGAATCGAGTTGACGCGTCATTACAACGATGTCCCTGCGCTTATCTGAGTATGTGTTGATTTGCATACGCATTTATATAAATGTCTAATGTTTATGTAATAGTGACATCGCTTCATTCGATTTTCTCATTTTACATCGTGTGTTGCGTTTCTTTTGTAACTTATTTTGCCGTGATTGTACGATTGATTTAGGTCGTAATGAAGCTAATCAAAGTAATTATTTAGTGACGATACTTTGGAATTTGGCGTACGACATCTGTAACATGGTGGAAGTGTTTATAGTTATTCTCTATAGTTCGCGGTCTTAATTCAACACTTAATTTATGTATCAATCGGTATTTTTAGCTGGTATACTGACACATTACTCTTAGCCTTCTATTAAATATTTAAAAGCTAAATCTAAAAATATATTCTTCTTAAATGACAACACTTCATTTCGAAATTAATTAAGGAATTTAAATTCTGCAAATCAAGTTTAGAATTTCAACAATATGCAAAATATGTAAATATCATGAAATCGAATGCAGTCGTGAGATCGCCATTTTGTGGTGTCAATTTATTTAGCAACATCGGTATTATTATAGACCTCTATAGGTGTTTGTACACAATCTTCCCATACTTTCCAACTGAATAATTTAATTAATGGCACAAAGTATTCAATGGTCTGAATTTGAGTGATCAATAATGATTTTATTTCTGTAAGGTTTCTATAAAAACTTTTACACGTTAATCATATTTTAAAAACTAGATGAGGTCGGCGTTTCCTATCTGACTACTCTGAGAAGAAAAGCCGAAACCAAATCAGAGGTCAAAGTCTCATTTCAAGTCCAGACATAATCTTAGTTAGATCATGTAATAATGTAGATTGGTGTCTGAAATGGTCTTTTAAGGAAAACCACACAGATGCACTCATCTGTGTCCACTGACCTGTCCAGTCAGTGGACACATTTATCAGTATTCATACAGCTCAACTCAATTGGCGAAATATTTTTTTTAGATGTCTTTTTAAACAGAATATTTGTGTTTTCCCATTCATTTGTGGAGAAGCGCTCAATATCCTTGTTCAAAGTTCAAATAAACCTCAAGTTAGGCCTTGATTTGATTAAAACACGACGTTTCTTTCATAGTGTTTGGCAAAAAATATTCATGGTATCTTAGAATTGTTGGTCTAGTGGTCGCCAGCGCTATTGCTGAGCATGAAGACCATAAATCGATTCCCAGGTCGAGCAAATAGGTTTGCTCCCAATTACATGGGTCTCAAAACATAACTGGCGAAAAGTGGGGGTAGATACTATTAGGTTAGGTGTTCAAAATTAAAAGTCATTTATTCAAACTAGGCTGAGACTAGAACTTTTTGAACGTCGAAATTACGTAAGAAAGTCCCCCAAACTGTTATGTTATGTCACTAGCTTTTGCCAGCGGTTTCGCCCGCGTGTATGACGGCAAATATCCAACTGGAACATACTACAGGGATTAAAAGTAGGTACCCTATGTGTTACTCCAGGTAAAATGTATTAATTCCGTCATACATTATTTTCATATTAACTCAATTGGTTTACGCGGCGCACGTAAAGCTCCCGTCGGCATAATTTCTTCCGACATCTTCAACAATTATGGGCATATTTCAGCCAATTTACACAAAACCTTCCTCATGAATCACTCCCGTCCATTGTGGTGAAAACCGTATGAAAATCAGTGTGGTGGTTTTTGTGTTTAACGCGGTCAGACAGACGGGGATTTTTTGTTGTGATATGTATATGTCGTGGCCATATCGTAATTTGCTGACTTCATGAAATGCTCGAGAATTTTTTCTCGAGAAGACGGTCGACGTCAAGGGCACCCCGAGGTTCGGTTTGGTTAGGTTCCTTTAAACCATGCACACAGAAATGGGCTCCGTCAACCTGACGTCGACCGTCTTCTTCTGTAATATAAGAATCAAAAGACGAGAATTTCATGAAATGGTCGGCATTCTTGGGCATTTTTATATACTCGTAATAAGTCAAAATGCATACTATTGCAAACACTAATACTAAATCTAGAAAAATGTTTGTAGGCGCTGTTCAACTGACCTGAGAACTGTTCCTGTCCATAATGCTCCCGCAGACAGGCGCGTCGAGATTCTAGTAGAACAATTTCTATGAAAACTACATAGAAATTGTTCTACCAGGATTGCAACGCACCTTCGCGTAGCGCCTGTCTGGGAGCCTCTAAACGAAACACGACTTTCCTATATATGGCATAAATGAATTCCAAGTTCCAACCGAGAGGAGTCTTTTAACCGTAATTCAAGTGTTCAGAGGTTCTAAATAACGCTTATAAACATCCTGAGACTCTCAGACCGAGAGGTAAATATCAACGTTTTTGTAGGATCGTGTAGAATAATTCAAGTGGCAAACATCCAATGGGCAATGTATTGGGGTACTTAGTGATCAATAGGTTTTGATTTTATGTCTTATTTTGTACTGTATAGTGACATAAAACGATGCATTTTTAACAGACGTCAAAAAGAAGGAAGGTCTCAATTTGTCTGTTTCACTAAATCGTCGGCAATTGTTGTCTATTTCGAAATTTATTTCCACCGATTCGTGGAAAATCATAGAATCACCTTTTTGGCGGATGCTGCGGGGTAATTTCGTAGCACACTAACGGTAGGAATTGCTTTTATTTTGACAGTTCAACAACATTCATTACGTGATTTAATTTGATGAGCAGACGAATTTTTCAAACTCTGATTGAAGCAATGGATTAGCAATATCCGTCAAATTGATTCAGATTGTTATTAATTGTGTGTAATACAATTATTGCGCGGGTTCCCGGTAGGTGCTACATTGCCAATGCAATTCGAGTGTTTTTACAAGTCGAAGTGTCTGTAAATTCGTACAATTTACTCTTTCAAGAGATAGTCGTTATAATAATTTTGCAACGCCATTATTATTGATATTAAAAATATTGCTGTTTGTTGTAGTCTTGACGCAATATTTTGGTTTCGTTCTGTCGCGTAATTTGCGAAGGCCGATCAGATAATTATAGTGTGCGAATCGGAATGTAAAGTTTTGTAACACATTTTGTTATGCAAATGTTGGGTCAGTTTATTGACATAAATAAAAAAAAATACAGTATGAGTTCTAGGTGTACATAATATTTTGTTAACTGTCTAGAATTTTGGTTAGTCATTTGAGGTAATTTGCTTAAAATGACTTCCACCCCAGGAGAGAAGTGGTGGCCCAGTGGTAACAGCCGCGACTTACGAGTTGTAGGTCGTGCGTTTGAACCCAACGAGGCACATTACTTTGTGTAAATAATTTCATCACCACTGCTCTCAAAAACGGTGAAGGAAAACAACGTGAGGAAACCGGCATGTCCTAGAACCAATAATTCGAAGACATGTGACATCTACCAACCCGCACTGGGCCCGCGTAGTGGATTACGGCCCACTCCCTCTCACGGAGAGGAGACCTGTGTCCCAGCACTGGGAACGTTTTAGGCTGAGTATGACTTCCATCCGAGTGTACGGTTTCTTTGCTAATTAAATATAAGGTTTTTTAGAGAATAACTTAAAAAAAAAACAAAGCAACGTGACTTTCCTCTTTCAATGTCTACCTAGCCTTCTCGCAATTATTTTGGGATTCCAGTTTAACACTAACCTGGTGAATACCAGTATTTTACACGGAGCGACTTCCTATCTGAGCGCCACAAACCAGTTCCTGGTCAAAGTCAAAGTCAAAGCATTTATTTCAAATAGGCACTTAAAAGGCACTTTTGAACGTCAATATTTACATTAAAATAGAATTGTTTCCAGTCGCCCCATCCAAAATGTAGTTTCGTATGGAGAAGAATGGGCAAGAAACTCCACCGTTACTCTTTTAAAATGTTTTAAATACGATATTTAACAAGTACATTCATTATATAATTATGTGTGAAAACGATACACCCACAGAATAAAATTACTATACCAAAATAGGTAAAAGGAATGAAAAGCAATACAGATGAATTAATTTTATGATACATGGTGCTCACATATTTACAAACATTGTAAACGTGAGTATACGATTTTCCTAGATGGGTAACGATTTTCCTGGGTAACACGATATCCCCTGGCAAGACTGGTGGTTAGTGTTTTTGGGCTTCTGATTACCCGTAAAGACTGTCATAGATTTACGAATGACAACAAACCTTTCCTTTCTATCATAGTGTATTAGATTTCAATCTTGGAAAACTTCCAAAGGAACAAAACCGAACTCTAATGAGCCATCTGATCATATTGAGGCACGCATTTATCCGCCATCTTGCATTTTCTTAAGTACTTACTCTGCCTACGTAGACACATCGTTTCCTCCAATGATTAACCTCTGTGAGAATAGGAAGACAAAACTTTCTCCGCCATTTGCGTTTTGTTTTATTCTTTCATGTTCCATGTTTGAAAATGGTTTTTGTTTTAACGGTACTGCCTTTTGTGGTGGCGAAACGGTTTTGCTTTCTTCTGATTGGACCTAAATACACAACACTTTTAAATTGTGTGGTCGTACCATATCTTGGTAGGTTTTGGAAAACTACGTCAAGAAAAGTTCTCAAAACAGAAAAAAAGGAAAATATATTGGTCAATCTTGTTCATAGCGTGTCGATGGACATCTTAATAGGCACAGCCCAGAATTCGGCTACGTGTTAGGCGCTATTACTAGCGTGTATCAGTTCCTGTAACGTTCAGCTGACAGAACACGCAGGACAAGATATCTAGTGCCCCAAAGTTTGTCGAACAACACCACAATTACACTCCAATGCAGAGTCGTCTATGAATCTCCACCTGAACAGGTTTTCTTTTGCTCCGGCTAACCTAGGCTTAGAGTTAGTAAAAACTTAATACATAGATAATTCCCATAAAGACAAATGAGTGTGATAAATGACTTCTCGAAAACTCAAAAAGTTATGTTAAAAGTTAATCAATTCTCCAAAAATAAACTAAGTATGACTTATCACGCCTGAATATTAATTTCGCGCATTTTGACCCAGATAAAAGTTTTAAATGTGTGCCTTTATTTTATTATTTTATAACTTATGTAATGCGCCATTTGACCACACTGACCCCTATTACACTGACATTTCAGACTCCCAATGTCAGTCACTTTCAAATTACCTTACATTGAAGCTGTATTCCATTAAAAGATAGATAGATAAAAAATAACTTTAGACATTTTTAGAGCAGATTTAATTTATGTCACTCGTTTGTCGCAGCAGATGTTGTTAGAAAATATTAATGTTATTAGAACCGCCTGATAGCTTTTATTCGAAATACTCAGTCTGTATTGATTTTTTTGCCCGATTAATTAAAAAGATAGTTAAATACCTACTTGCTTTTATCTCCCTTTACTTAACATTTAAAGTTATCTTTAGTCTAGAAACTGCTTTTGGATACCGTCTGGAGAGAATGGAGGCTTATGTCTTACTCTTACCGACTCAGACCCTTTTCCTTCTGCTATCATAAGTCAAGGGCCCGGGACATACATGTATGTACCCTCGCCACACCCCCGACTGGAAAAGTCTACACCTACAAATAAAATATCTAAAAATGGCACCTATATTTGGTATTGTAGTGTCTGCACTCCCACTGTAAGTTCCATTTATGGACACAATGTTGACTGTGCCCAATGCGCGTTGATGGAGCTCAAGAACTTGGATAATTTCAGGTATTAAATAATTATGACATGTAGGTACATTACATACCATATTTGAAAGGCGCGTGTAGTGTAACAAAATCATAAACTGTAAATAAACAAGTCTAATGTATGTAAAATGTTTTTCAACTAACTTACAATCATGCTGACATAGAGGTAATGTAAGTAGGGTACGTAACTAAAAATAATAATTTTAATTTGTTTTTCTATATTTGACTACTATTTAACTTTGATGTTTGACCTATGGTCTAGAATGGCAGGGACATCGACGCACATGATACCATGGATTCAGTACATTCGCCCCTTCGGGACGTTGTCATTTTTGTCGGTTACCTATAAAAAAATATTAACTGTTCCTTACATTTTGACCGCGTAAGTTATTTATACACTTTTCTATGAAATAGCAGATTCTATGCTAGGGGTGGTCTAAAATCTAGTGTAACAACTTTTCTCTTAACCCGCCAGCACCCGCGCCTCAAGAAATTACATCAGCACTCGCGTGTAGAGCATTTTGCTCACGTTTATGAATGTCAATAAATGCAAGTTTTACTAAAAAATATTAATAAAAAAATATTTTATTAAATAAAATACACATTATTTATTCTACAAAATATATATTCAAAAAGTTAACACTATTAATCTTTTTTATTTTAATTAACAATCATAGGAACTAATTTGCCAGTCTTGTAAGGCAGTCTTACGGAAAAAATTAAACAAAAAAAAAACTTAAAAAAAAAAACTTAACTAAGTATAAATAACTAACCTTCGTCATATACGCGAGCTTTACATATATCACATAGTGTACGACTATGCTCGGTACATAAAAATTTTTGGCAGTAAATACAGCTCTTTTTGGTCTTGCGATTTTTGCGTCTTGGGCAAACCAACAAGATACCACTTGGTTTTTCTTCTTCTGGTAACTCAGATTCTGGAACAAAACGTTTCATCACTTGCTGAAGAGGAATGAATGATGACTGTGTTCACTGCCTCGATCGCTTTCAATATCATCGGCTCTAAAAGACGGGTCCTCAATGTCTTCCAAATCTTCCTCCATCAACCATGCCAAAAATTGTTCATGCCTTCGATCACGATCCATCTGAAATACATAATAGATTACTATTTTAGTAATGTAAAATCATAATATTACATAAAAGTAGCAGTAAATCTTTCGCTAAGATGAAAAAATTTAAAGTCATGAGTAAAAAAAGTACTTACGTCGATACCCGCGCGATGAGCAAAACGCCGCCTGATGGTACACGGCGCAACAAACGACCTCGTCCCCAAATGAACGATGTACGTACGAATAATTTTGACAAAATGGCGCGTGTTTTAAATTTACTGTGAGCAAAATGCTCATAGCGCGAGTGCTCGCGGGTTAAAAAGGGTTCAGGAAAAGTCAGGATGATATTTCTAGAGTTTTGAAAGAACTCGGTTGCTTAGGAAGGAAGAGAGTCATTTAAGCAACAGCTAGGTACAGCCTATCTTAATATGACCCACGACAAACAAATTATGTGCTCATATGTACATAACATAAGATTTGGCTATAATATTCGTATTATTCTTTGTAACATTTGGCATGTCATCATAGTTTTTGACATTACAAAATAACAAGTGAACTCGAATGTAATCAAGGCCCTACTTCCCTGTTCTTACATAGTAACACAATGTAAGACATTTTTAATGACTTGCATGAAAGTGAAAATAAAATATGTTCAAGTATCTAATGATTCGTTAACGTTACCACAGTTTGCTTGGTTCCGGGGTATTAGTTAGTAAATGTCAAGCATATCAACAATTTTAACGTGGACCGTAGGTAAGTACTTAAGGCACCTATCCCACCAACGGCGAGTAAGCGACTAGCTATCAACGATTTTCTCGCTTAAGAAACGTATCTACAAAATGTTGAAGATACCGTGTTTAGTAAAAGCAGCGACCATATATAACCCAATGGGTTATATAGGAAAAGTTTATACTCAGTATGCAAACTTTAACCATGAATTCAGCATACCATTCTAGACCCCCAAAGAAGACATTTTTCGTCGGTTTTACAAAAAAAAATATCAGCTGTTACATAGAAAAGTGCAATACCTACGCGGTCAAAATGTATGGAACAGCTGTTTTTTTTTGTATAACCGACGAAAAATTTCTGCGCTGGGGGGTCTAGAATGATGAATTTATGGTTACAGTTTGCACACTGGATAAAAGTTTTTCCTGTTTGGTTATGGTTTTCCGGATGTCAGTTTTTTTTTTGGAAAACGTTTTTATTTTACATACATAGTTCATGCGCATACCAGCGAGGTTTCGCTCGTCGACGTCGCGCACTCGCTGCTCGTTGCCCGCCAACTCGTTTTTAGTTGCTCTCTCTCGCTTTTTGTTGATCATGGGCGGTGGAACAGTTGCCTAAGCAGCAGAAAAAGAATGTGTTGATGATATAATTTTCCAGATTGCTTTTTGTTGGAAAGAGGAAACGTGTTCAACTTATGTTTTTTTAATGGCCATCTCAATCTATTATGCATTTTTATTCTGTTGCTAATTTTTATTAGTTATTTTTAAACTTTCAAGGCCAATGTGACATACAAGTCTGACATTTGCTTTTACGACCGCACAACACTATTTTTCAGTTTACATCTTTTGCATCTTAACAAGCCAAAAACAACTTTTATTATTTTCGAATTAATGAGGGTGTTCATGAATATTCAAGCCACCAGTTGGCACCACTTTTACAACAGGTCTTCCAGTTCGACAATGAACTGAAAATATTTTATGTCATTCGTTTCATTCTTTCGTTCACCATTCAGTCCGTAGACGCTTTGACACTTTTGACAGGTGCCCGGACCTCACGTCTCAGTGCTGCCACTGTAACCCTTTTTAAGATTTGTCTACCTTTATTTAACCACCTAAACCCATGGAGTATAGTGAACGCTATTTCAGAACACCCTCATTGCGTCTGTACTGTATCTCATAATAAATTAAAACCCAGACACGCAACGCCAAAAATAATAAACGTATATTCTTTTATCGAGACGTTTCCAGCAATCGATACCATCAAACAAGCAAGCAATGGTTACCAATAAAACATTGTTCGAATATATTCGCACACAATCGTAAAGTCCGCAACTGTCGCGCGTAAAATCGATCGCTGTAGTATGCGCAAACGCACCAGAATAGAAAGCGCGGGAAAACGACATAATGCGCGGATTAAATTTGGTTAAATAGCCAACGAAAGTTGTTTCGTATTGGTATGTTAGAAACTTTATTTTATTGTCTTTGTATGTCCATGCGTGGTCTCCTTGCGGAATTGTAAAGCCTTGTTAAGAAGTAACTGCCTTGTTACTGTCAGATAAAACTAAAAGGTATGAAGGTTTATGCTGATTCTTGATATTAAGATGGCAGACAAGTTCGAGCAACAGTGCATTTAGTTTTGTAGCAAGAAGTTTTTGAATCTCTACGTACAGCAATTTCCTTCTACTTTCTACAGTAAATCTCTCTTATACTCATGATTTTAGAAGCTTTAGAGCTGATCTTTCAATAGAACTGAACTAATCCATACATAATCTGTTAGCTAATTTCATAACGATTCCAACGACGTAGGTAACATCTAAACAGCTCATTTATTTAACTTAGAAGATATCGTCGTTTTAATCTCACGCGCCGCCTAAGCGCAAGCGCACCCAAAGGTGGCTGACATTTCCGCGCGCAATTTGACAATTGTTCCGCGACTGACAACGGGCTATACAAAAGTTGTCAAATAGCATTAAATAATTTTCAGATAAAATCTGTCGTTTGAAAAATCCGCCCATAAAATACACTAATTCATCATCTGCATAGCCTTTTCCCAACTATGTTGGGGTCAGCTTCCAGTCTAACCAGAAGCAGTTGGTTACCAGTAATTTACATGGAGCGACTGCCCATCTGCTAAGACTGGTTGTCAGACTCGGGCTTCTGACGACCCGTAACGACTGTCAAAGATCCAAGAATGATAGCCGGGACCAACGGCTTAACGTACTTTACGAGACATGACAGAGGTCTTGGTATGTGAAGATGGTCACCCAGCCACGTAAAAACCGCGGCAAGTGTAGCTTAACCTGGGGGCCGATTCTACTAACAAATTTGTTAAAAAAACGCAATAGAACCGCAACCGAATCACCACTTTTAAGCGTTTTCGCATTCTACTAAAATGAACAACGGTCCAGCTGCGACACAGCTGCGGTTACGTTTTAGTTACGCCAACGATCGATTGAAACAATGTCAAAACCTATTCTACTAACAAAATCGAACATGAGCGTGACGTTTACACAAAGGACAAAGTTAATGATAAAATTATGATCATTATGTCTTTTAATTATAGAAAATACTTTTAGTGCCACATATTCGTGTTTAGTAACATTTTTAGATTCAACTTTTTTCTTTGTGGTATTATTAAAACATATTATTTTGGCATGTTGGTAACGCGGGTTACCCGCTGTGTTCCCGCTACAGTTCAGTTGCAATTCGTTTTAAGTTTAGTTTCCATTTTGCTTATAAAATAGTAGAATGACTTTTTATATAACTATCGAACGGCGATCGAAATCGAACTGTTGTGGAAACACAATTTAACGTGTAACGTTGCAAATTAGTAGAATCGGCCCCCAGATCGATGAACCCGTGCGACTGTTATTATAGCTACAAGACTATCCCATAAAAACCACTTATCGTAGTTAAAAATAATTCACATCATCAGAACTGAACAAAATCAAAATGGGCTTATGGCGTAATATGGACCAGCGAGTCATAATGAATTCCAGGACATTATATTGGCCTTGGTCCGTATGGTGCCGGACGTAAAAGAATAGCACCATCCTATATTTTCCCGTGGGTGTCGTAGAAGGCGACTAAGGGACTTACCAAAGAATGGGCAGCAGCGTTCTCTATGCATTTTACCACCATACTGCGATCGCCAACCCGCCTGCCAAGTGTGGCGATTAGTGCAAATCCCCCCCCCCCCTTTGGGGGAGGCTTATGTCCAGCAGTGGACGTCTTTCGGCTGATATGATGATGATGATATTGGCCTTGACTTTTATGACTTTTCTCTTCTGATTTCTGATATATTTATTTTGTGCATTTTCATTCAAGAATGTGTAGCCAATCATTTAATAATATCTATATATAAAAAAAGTCTTTGTTCATTGGCAGACTATGTTAGTGCCTAACACACAGTGGTATAAAACTATAAAGATACAGTGGTTTTATTATGTCATATTAAAGTTTAATTACAGTTATCTTATTATATTTATAGGTTTTTGCAATCATTAATACTACAGGCAATATGAGTAGGCAGTATTTTTAGTATTTTGATGTTCTTTTTTTACCTGACTGCGTCAGAAGGAGGGTTATGTTATACGAGTGTATGTATGTATGCGGATTTCTTTGGCACGCTCTGTACCCTAAACGGCTTACTCGATTTCAGCTTGAGAGGTGACGTTAGATTTGCCTCAATTGTGAGAGTGACACTGGGTACCAATACCAAATTAAAAAAGGCCGATTTTTGGCGCCTTATTGTGTCTTCAAAAAATTTAGTTTTTCTCAATACTTATTGAGTGGGGTATCAAAATAAAGGTTTTCATAAATAGGTCTCATTAATGTCAAAAATAATTATATTTACTAAAAACTGTGAAATAGAAAAATAATTTACAAAATCAAAAACCCGACTGCGTAAAAAGTGAAAAGATGGAAACAAGGAACTTGTGTTTAAAAGGATGACTATTAGACTGAATACTATAGTACTATGCTATATATGCTATGCTATTGCTTATAGCAATCTCATGTAGATGGAGGCAATAAAGGTGGTTATTGTTAAATTTAAGAAGAGGCCTCCGAGTAGTCAAAAATGACGCTTCCGTGTAGACAGTTTACAGTTTTGTACCGAGAAATGAAGACAAGCGATTTCTATTCTACGGTAGAGTAGACATAGAAACCGTCACGCTACGCCTGCAGGTTGTATGTCGATTAAATAAAGATTCGCGACCCGACTCGTAGCTTTATAATTTTATTTTTTACAAAAACTTCCTATGTGCATTTTTCTGTAAAGTGAAACCAAAACAAATCCTCTGCCTTCTAACGACTACATTAATTCTATGACGAACGTGGAGTAACAATGAACAATTATGAACACGAGTGTTTTTCTTTGGCGCGTAATTAGTAGTGTTGCCATGCTTATAAATGTTTGAAAGAGGTTTTTGTTGTAGGTTTGGTTACGAGCTCTGGTGGATATCTGCCTTACTAGTTTATTATTAGGCGAGAGTGCCTTTAATAAATAGGTTATTTATCACAAAAAGTAGTTACGATCTTTTTTCACTTAATAAAATAGGTACCTAATTGATGTTTTTTTTAGTGTCAGATTAAACAAATTCAATTCACAATAACTGGTCTGTAGGTACAAAGTAACGCTTACAGATTTATAAGACAATGTAAGATTCTGCACAAAAAAGTGTTTGTATAAATCCTTAACCTTTTCAAACAAGTTTTAGATTCGACACATGAAGCCGGTCGGTGTTTCCAGTTAATCTTGTCATACCACTGATTTTACTTACCTTATTAATCATAATTTCAAATTTCTTTCCGGCCGGGGCCATTTTCCGGCAATGGTAAACGCTGGAATATTCCTGTTAAACCCATTGAACTATATTACTATTAAACCTTCCATGAGTTTATTGTCTATTCTTTCCATTCGAGACTACTTTTAAGAAGAGGCAACTAGATTCAATTCTATTTCTTTTTTGTAAATTTTGACGTACATGCCACGCCATCAAGTTCCTTTTATGCCTGTTTGAAATAAATATTTTTTACTTTATTTGAGGAATAATCAATTCTAATTTCTTGCAAAATTTTGACGTTCGAAAGTGCCATTTAAGTGCCTATTTGAAAAACAAAATGATTTGACTTTTACTTTGAAGAACAAAACAATGACTGTTCGTAAAAGTACAAAGAAATGGTTACTCCAACTAAGATATCCTGATTCAACGATTAATTTGTGCCCATGCACGGAATCCGATGTTTCGCATACCTTCACGTTACTGTATCGTGCTTCGTGCGTGATATTTTGCGTGTTTCCAAATGTACCAACATGACAGATGCGATGGCCATCTTAGATATAGCGATACGTGATCAAATGTAAATAATATCTTCGGATGTGGCTTGGAATGCTTGAATTCTGAAGATTTATTGTCTATTACATAGCTTCAGATTAGTAATGCAGGTAAAATCTAATGATAACTGAAATTAAACGCAATAGATACCTTCACGAATTATAGATTTATGTTCACATTCCCGCGTTTTATTCGCGTATCTTAGATAAGCGCGGGAAATAAAAAATAGAAATAAGGTTGGTTGCATGCTGTTATTTTGTTTTTACAAATGCCACGAATGTCAGTTTATTATCGTATACGGTGGGTAAAGTGGGGTCGAAAAATAAATGGTGTTAAGATGTTACTTTGTCCGTTAATACTAAGGGGCTTCATTGCTGTTTTCGGAAATTCCAGCTGTTATTTACGTAAATATTTATGAACTAAAAGTGCGATATGGAATCAGACCTGCTGTCATTTTGCAAAAAAAAAAATACTGAACGGAAACTACAAGAGCTGTTTACCTTGTTTTTATTAAATAATTTCAATGTCGGACAGGAAACCTAAACTAATAATAAAATTAAGATTGGCAATATTACGAGTTATTTTACACATTGATTTGACCAAAATTTGACTGAGCTCATCTTTATAAATCGCATAAAATCTGACGTCATTGTTTATCCGGATTCTTATTTTAAAAACATAGCTATGTTTAGTAAGGTCAATTGTTTCTTTTTAATTATATGTACTTGCGTTTTTTCCTCAGTAGCCACAGCGCACAGGCGCAGTAGCGTCAGGAGTAATTCCTACCATTGAAAGAACGCATGACGTTATTTAAGTATGTAGTCAAAATAAAACTTCATTTTCTCCTTCCAGACCTCTCTCTTCTGTGCGATATTTGCCTAATCTACTTAGTGTCAATGGCACGACAGTTTATGAAATTTTGTCCGATACGCCCAGAACGATGGGTAGTGTTCGAAATTCAAAATTGAACTACCTACTGCTTTTAAACATGGAGAATACCAAGACTGGTTCATTTCTCGCAACATTTAAGTTCAATTAGAATATTTCATACATCTGTATATGCCCAGGTGTTTACCAATTTGATTGGTATGCCTAACGTTGTTGATAGAAACATGTTTGTGTTACACAATACTTTGTGGATTGTATGAATTTTTTGAATACCTGGGTTTTATGCAGGTATGTTGCGCCAAAAATATTTTATCAGTAAACTTAATTGATGCAGAAAATGTAGTATTCACATTCAGAAGCTTTATATTACTATCTGTGAGAATGTGTTCTTACAAAACATAATAAGTTTAATATTAAATTTTAGCTAATTTAAAAATCTATTGAAAAAAAAACAAATGTTTAACCAATTAAGTTGTTATGGTTATGTCTCTTTACATCAAAAAGTAACATTGTATGTTAAATGTAACAGACCGATAAATATTAAAACAAACAATAGTTGCCTATCCGTTGGCTTCGTGATCCAGTCATCGACAAAACTGCTCTTTTTTACATACTTGCGTAGAAAGCTCGTATTCCCATGTCACAATAGGCTTGGAGAGAACATGCCGTTCACAGGCTTACATAACGGCTGGGGGCTCACAATGAGAGTAGTCCGTTGAATATGGCAACTAATTCTACAAGACAATATCAAGAAAGTGATTGCCAGTAAAAAAATAATGAAGAATCTATTGATGTGTCTGTAATTTGTTCTTTTGATCAGTGCACTATGGTATTTTAAGGCTTATTGTTCACTTGCAATGGCACATGCGATTGGCTTTGTGGAGCAGATCTCATTATCAATTGATTTTTTTTCTAACTTATTCCTATTACCAAGCCGCTTTTAAATTTTAAAGCAATTCCAGCGATAATTCGTTTTACTATGGATCGTTTGTTTTTCATTTCCTTCTCCGGTTTTATTTCATGTCACAAGCACAATCGTGTTTGATGCGTAGGTACTTTTCTCTGTCCATGTCACACACGTGAGGAACAGAACAATACTCAAACAGGTGGCCATAGGTTAACACGAAGCGATCGGGAGGCCAATACTAATGAGACAAATTATAAACGCACACGAAGACTGTATTGTGTGTACCACGCCTTAGTTGTGTCTTTTGTTCGAATTTCAAATATTTTGTGACATTCAAATTCTGTCAGTGGTATTTTTAAGAGCACTTGTACAAGCACTGTTCATAATTTAAAATCCTAAATTGAGATTTGAGTAAAAACTTATATTCAATTATTTGTTAGTATTTTCAGTTTAATTCGTATTTAGAATTACAATTACGATACTATGGCAAACAATTTTTTATCTAAACCATTTTAGAAAATCAAATCTGCAAAAACGTCGGTTTAATTAGTATGTAGGCTGTACAAACAAAACATGTAAAACACGTTACATCAAAATCGAACACCTTTAAAATTACTGACGGTTCAAAACGTTAACGTCGTTTCAAGACTTGGCGCGGTAATAAACTGTCAAATCACTATAGGAGTTATGTCATAACTAATTACAGTGGAAGAATAACTAAGAAGTTATTAATTTTGCATCGCAATAACCTGTTTCGTTTTCATAACATTCATTACTCTTACAACCATTTATGCCCGTGATACACGAAGCTAGTTTTTCAAAACTAGGACAGCAAGCTAGCACCTCAGTACATTATCCTGGCTTTCTGTCCTGGCTTGGTACATACTAGTGCTGTTTACACGATGCCAGTTTATATTTTAAGCCAGTACCATTGAAGAAGCAACACGTCCGTAAAGCAAAGTTAACATGAAGTTAGTACAACAACAAACAAGCCAGGATAGAGGAAGATAAAATCAGTGGTGGGGGTACTACTAGCTCAATTCATTCCAATCCAGTCAGTCCCTTGCTACCCTCTTCTAGCGAATCCCTAAGCCGAGGTCCATATCCCACAGGGGAGCCCTTAGCATGTAGTCCCTTACTTTTAACATTTTAAGCCCTGGCTGGAGGACTTAACTTATTGAGGTATCCACAGGCAATTCTGGTTAAGCAGCCGACAAACTCTTGGTTGAAAAAAAAAACTACTTGCTCATCAAATAGAACCCCGTTCTATTAAACTATCCTAGCTTGAAATGCTAGCTTTCTAGCGACAAAATGCAGCTAGCTCTGTGTACCTACTACATGAAGCCAGAGTTGCTAGCTTACTGTCACTAGCTCACTATTCTGCCTTCAGAAACTAGCCTCGTGTATCTCGGGCATAAATGTGATGCATAACTAGGTAGAAATAATGTACATCGATCACGCTATATGTGCATAGAATTCGAATATTTGTTTGAAAAGGAATTCTAAAGATTCTGCTGGTAACTCAACTTCTTAGTAGTAAAAAACTTGTTGCTGGCTGGCTTTTGTTTGGTTGTTATGCCCTTCCCGTTAGAGAAAATGAATGCCTAACTGGGAATGCATATAGACAATAGTTGGAGAATAATTAAGTATGGGAAATTCCTCTGGTCTGTGAACACCAACCTCTGTGCATAACTTACAGAAAGTATAATTAAATTATTGAGTCGTACCGTAGCTATACTATTAACACCAGTTGCGATTTAATGTCTATAGTTAATTCTGTGCAGTGCTGGCCCAGTCGTAACGGCCCCAACTTATGAGTAGAAGCCAGATAGGCGCCATACATTGTGTAAATAATTTCATCACCATTGCTTCCAAAACGGTGAAGGAAAACATCATGAGGAAACCTGTATATCCTAGAACCAAAAACTCAAAGGTATGTGACATTTACCAACCCGGACTGGGCCTGCGTGAGCCCACTCTCTCTGAAAGAGAGGAGGCCGGATTTTTGACAGAATAGTGGGAACATTATCGGCTGATTAGATATGCCAGTTAATTCTGAAGTTTTGGAAGCGAACGACTTGTAATCCGTACCTAGCAAGACAGAGAAAACGGCGTATGTGGTATACTATAGGTAAAGGAAAAGTTTTTATTCAGTGCGCTAACTGTAACCATGAATTCAGAATATCATTCTAGACCCCCCAGCGCAGAAATTTTTCGTCGGTTATGCAAAAAAAAAAAAAAATTAGCTGTTCCATACATTTTGACCGGGTAGGTATTGCACTTTTTTATGAAACAGCTGATTTTTTTTGTAAAACCGACGATAAATGTCTGCGCTGGGGGGTCTAGAATGATATGCTGAATTCATGGTTACAGTTTGCGCACTGAATAAAAACTTTTCCTGTGTGGTTTTCAGAAATCAGGTAAAGAAATATAAAAAGCTACAAAAAAATAAACATACAGTTTTACCATAAGTCAAGACTAATGAAGAAAGTGAAGATAATCTCACGAACAAAGTCACTGCAGATCTAAGATATTGTAATGTTGTTCCAATAATGTTTCTTTTCTCGCCAACATCTAAAAGTAAATCTCTCCCAGATTTATCGGTTATCGCATAACATCAATAAACCTTTACAAACAATCTAGTGCACAAGACAGTTCATTACGGTGCTTATTAGAATTCAATAATGGCGTCGTCGAGTTCATTGCCGCCATACGTGTCGATCAACGCCGACCGTCCATCTGCGAGGAAACACGTTATACCCGCCGATATAACTGGCTATTTATAACTATAATTTGAAAATAGAACCTCCGTGTTGGCTGAATAGATTGACGTTAGTCTGTTTATAGCTTTTTAAAACGGAAATAGATCCTTCTTGTATAGGGAATATAGAAGCAACTGGACAGTTTGTTACGAATGAGTTAATTTTAAATTCCTAATGAATTCCAAATAAAAAGTTCTAAAAAAACGATCTTTATGTGATTAATGCTACAGCTGTTTTATTCCTTAGAGGTAATACAAGATCTGTATAACTATACATATAAATAACATTAAAGTATCAGTTTGTAATGTCAAAATAACAGATTTTTACTAAATACATGACAGTATAAACCTACGGTACTTATAACAGAAAACAATTTTTAAAACTTTTGTCTGCCTGTCTGTTTGCTCCGGCTAATCTCTGAAAAGGATGCAGCTGGACCGATTGACTTCGAAACTGAGGGGACATTTACTGGCAGGTAGTTGATGTTATAAGGAGTCATAAAAGCTAGGCTTTTTCTTCAGGTAACAGGTTTCAGTGGGATAATTTCGGAAATCCAGGCGGGCTAAGCTGCTAGTTCATTCATAAACGTTGGAAATAACTTTTAGCAATAAAATTAACCAACCACAAGTTATTCTACTCTCACAAATCTATCTCATCATGAATTGCAACTTGCAATGTCTCTAAAGGCTTAAAAATTAATTAACTTTATACAAGTTATAGTTTCTATACATATGCGAGTATACAGACGAAATCTCCGAAGCAAGTTTACAAGTTACGCAACGCACGATGTTCTTAACCATCTGTTACGAGTATGTACCAACATAGTAATACCATCTGTCATAGTCAGGTTGTCATGTTGGCAGCACGCACATTTACAAGAAAGATTTTCACAAGATATTTGACGTCAATTAGTTACCTTTACTATATATTTTAGCGACGGCTTTCAATTGAGTTCTAGATAGGAATATATCATCTTGAAGTACAAAGGTGTATACAAAGCTCCTTTTATATTTTCTAAGAATTTGAATGTTTAGAGATCAACGTCTCTTGCTCTAACAAAAACATTTTAAGTTAATAATTTCGACCTATAAAATATTCCAAACACGAAGACCACAGCAATACTGGTAATACAGAATTTTCCTCAAAAGGCAACTAGACTTGTAAAGGAGAACCACCGTCAGTTAACCCTGAAGATCATATCAATGCAGCTTTAAGACAGGTCAACCTTATTTAGCCAGATTTAAGTGTTGATATACGTAGAATACATCCAGCTGATGCTTGCCCAGTTTAATTTATTACCGACTTAGCGGTATTTTGACACAATGAGGACCTACACCAAAATTTAAACGTGACTTGGTTCATAATGTTAGCTGTTATATTAGGAGTTGACAACTCTGGTTCTAACTGGACTTCAGATTTATTTGAATGTCATGGCCTAAACTCAGTTCTGTTATAGTCCAAACAAAGAGTGAGTCACGTCTAAGAAACATTTAGCTTTACTTAAAGGAGGTCCTGTCAAGAGAGAAACGACTTAATAGTCAATTCGCACGAATTTTCTCTTACGAATCGAGCGCGTTTTGAATTTTATGCACTTTATTGCATGTAATTGCAGTGATGTTTTCTCATAACTTTATGTCATAAAATACAAAACGTGCCAATTGCAATACTTATTTCTGGAGTTGCCGATTGCCACAAATAAACTAACTTCATGCCAGTCGCCTGTAGAAAATAATATATTATGTATATATAAGCCAGAGAAACGAATGCATTACTCATTGCATGTGAGCTTCTTAGATAATTCTTTGACTTTTAGACGTACAAATCTTAACAAAAAAAGACTTGGTACAGTGAGCATATCACGTCGTCTAATACAAATAAAATAGTCTTGACAGAAGACACCATGAGTAAGAAAACTGCGTGTGTCTACAATATACGCGGGGTTTACATGAAACTAGTTTCGTGAAATTGTAGCTTGACTGTTCTATTTTGGGCTTTAGCTAATTAACATTCTGTTTTTTAAAAGCTGTTAAATTCAACTAATATGTAATTAACCTCTGTATATGACAGAGTATTAGTTGAATTATCAGCTTTTCAAAAACCGTAGGAGTAATTGCGTAACGCAATAACAGTAGGAATGGCTTTCATTTTGACAGTTCAACAACATTCATTGCATCATTTACGTTGTTGAGCAGACAAATGTTTTGAACAAATAGCAATGGATTGGTAATATCTATCAAAATTATTCAGATTCTGATCACACCAGATGGTCATAGGCTTTATATTTACCTACGAATAAAGTTCTTACCCATTTTACTTAAAATATTTTCGTCTGTACAAGTATTTAAAGTGAAAAAGGGAAGAGCTCACTGGGCATCAAAGAATTCGTCGGCATCGCTATCAGTGGTAAAAGTGCCCAAAAGGCTGGCAGCGTTATCACGTTGGATGGCAATGCTGATTCTTTGACCTAAGAATAGGCCAGCCCTGTGACCACAGGATGAGGTGAAGAAATCCTGATTTATAGTGTGTTACGCAATTAGGGTGCTGGTTTTAGTAAGCTATAGCCCAAAATAGGGGGCGTACTCTCTAAGCCAGTCAACGAAGAAACGAGTCCGTCCGAAAGTATGTAGTTCGTTACTTCGAAATGAAACCTACTCTCCATTAATTAACTTTTACGGACGGTTAAAACACTTCGGGAGTATTCTTAGTTCAGGCTCTAAGGGGAACTAAGAATGACGTAATTAATGAAACTCCGTAATCCGATTTCGTGCTTAGACAGAAGACTTCCAGAACGGTCAAGCTAGTTTTTCACGACGCTAGTTTCATAATGTAAACCCAGCTTTATTGCAATCGTGTGTAACACACCCACACAAGAACAGGTTCGAAATACGCGCGCATCATTTGTTTCGTCAATATGGCGGCCATCGAGCCATCGAACGTCTACCTCTTACTTTCGTTATTTTCACTTTCGTTTAAGTAATACGTTGTATAGATAATGTTATTATTACTTAATCTCGTTTTTGGCTTCCGTAATGTGGGCGTCGTTCTTTACGCTGTTAATCGGCGTTTAAATAATTGGTACTTCTTCTAAAGTTGTAGTTTTATGATTATGATCGATGTTACTTAAAATACATTTCCTAAATGTTCTGTTTTGATTCCAGATTGTGGTACGCGATTTGTGGAGCTTCGCTAATATTTAAGGTATGTTTAAATTATGTGGTATACGTGTTTGATAGCGATTTCATTAATTATACTGGGCATATAATGTTCCCGTGAGAGGGAGTCGGCCGTAATCCACCACGGGGTCCCTATGCGAGCTGGTAGATGTCACAGGTCTTCGATTTGACTGAAGATCTACAAGTGGTGACCACTGATGGACATTGTACCATAATTATGATAGTCTGACGCGGTTCCAATAGGATTCCATTGCTGTAATCTTAAAAACTGTCGTCATCACGATATATTATACTTTGTTAAAATTCTCTGAGAGCCTTGCATATTCTCATATTTTCAATCAATAACACATTTTCGACCTTAGGATGCATTACCCTTTCTAGGACAAAACCGGTCTTGCAAACGCTAAAATTGTCCGAAAAGACGCTCAGATTATTTCAGTAGTTAATAACGTTGATAAACGAACAAAAACCAACAACCATTTTGTCGTGGATTTCATCGAAATGTCAAGAGCGTTAACATTCATAAAAAACCGCGACGCTAATGGACGTCATCGCATTATCGATAAGAAATAATGCTAATGTCTAATAGATTCTGCTTTAAATACAAAATTAATTTCTTGAAAGGTCACATTATGTGCTTCGTAGTGAACTATGTGGAAAATTTCCGCGAATGAAACATACAATATAAATACTTCATAGATATTTACCGTATGTGACTTTTTATGCAGATTTGTCGTGGTTATTAATCGTGTATTTTTAGCTTCAAGGATTTTATTAGCATAGTTTGCAAACTTATAAAAAATATCATCTGAATCAGCTTTTCTTTTTAGGAGATTTATGTTGTCCGGTCTATTGCTGTTCTTCTTCATTAATTATTATTTCTTCTATCTGCCCTTGTCTCTGTTCATTGTGATTGGCGCTATCTTCTTCTCTTCCATTCTCCACTGTCAGCTGTCAACGTATCATTCATTCCTCATTACTTAATTTTATCTGATCTTTCATCCTATTCATGCATCTGTTCTTTGGTCTCTCTCCATCGATCAATGTTTATATTCATCACTCTCTTGGTCATAGTTACTATAAAATTATTCCAAAATATTAAAAGTTTGGTAACTCCATACTAAAAATTAAATCGTGAGATGTGTTTTAGACACCACGTTAAATTTGTTTTAGCTACACTTGCCGCGGTTGGTCCGTGGATGGGTAACCATCTTTACATACCAAGACTCCTCCGTGCCTCGGAGAGCACGTTACGCCGTTGGTCCCGGCTGTCATTCGTGGATCTTTGACGGTCGTTACGGGTCATCAGAAGCCCGAAAGTCTGACAACCAGTCTTACCAAGGGGTATCGTGTTACCCAGTTATTGGGTCGTGCATGGGTAGCCGTCACCTCCTTCTACGAAGCAGTAATGCTCGCGACGAGGGAGGCGGCGCACGTGACGGAGAGGCAGTATATGCGCCCTCACGGCTCTAGCCACCGCAGGAAACGCCCTGGGCATCGGGAATCCCAGGCTGATTCCCGGCCACCGTAGGCGCGGACTTGCGGACGGCGAGTAATGGGTAGCTCGCTGTCCGGTATGGACCAAGCCTGAGTCGACGGCGCTTTGTGTTCCACGCGCGCCTCAAAGAGATGTCAGCACCAACTGGTGGGGTCCGCAAGGGCCGATGCCTGCGAGGGGCGCGGGTTGTTCGAAAGAGATACCGTGGCCCCTGGCACACAGGCAACTGAAAAAACACGGGTGGTAATACCCACCCGTGTTTTTTCACTTTTTGTCAGTAAAAGTCTGACACGCCCTCCCTCTCCGTCCAGAGTAGGAGAAGTAATTTGATGATTTCCCACCCAAAAAAAAACCATTAACTGGGTTGGGAAGGTCAGATAGGCAGTCACTTCATGTATGGTGATTTGTTTTAGACATATGTGACCAAAAAATATGCCACCTTTGCAATTCTTACATATTCAGCTGACTTGACAGTAAGCTCATTGTCAGCTGACATCATTGCTGCGTTTGCGCTACATAATGAGTGTCTAAGCAAAAAGTTCATCGACCTCGTTGTTCCCATATTCGTACCGTTGTTATTGTTTATCATTGCCTTGTGCTGCAGTGACTATTGCTAATTAATGTTTTTCATTCCGTTATGGACGTAGTAGGAACGTAAATGGCGATGTTTATGAAGTTAATTATTTGGATATTCTTTCAAATATCTTCATAGTTTTTTTTTACTATTTTTTAGAGATTCAGCAGGCAAAATTGTTCCCTTTTTTCTCAATTTGGTTTTGTTTTCTTTTCCTTATTCATAAATTTAATGGGTTGAAACGTTGAAAGGCTCAAGATTTTTTAAAAGATTTTTTCAAATAATTTTGAAGTATAAATGCTTGAATCTAATACAATCAGTTAAACGGGTATGCGCATGCTGTTGCCTTTGAGCGTTCTATCATTTTAATCGTCAGATTATTCAATTATTTTCCTCATCAACCCGTATAAAATGATAAAATCAGCACCGTCAAGCCACTAATCAAACAACTCTCGCACATCGACACGAGCCAAGCCCTAGGCGCAAACTAAAACAAGTAACTAAATCAATAATCTCTATTGTAATAGTTAACACGAACCAAACCGGTCGCGGAGAAATTCGAAATTCGAATTTCAAATCGACGGCGAACAGTAAGACACCTGGCAGTTGGCACTTTCGCCAACATAACAATAACATTCTGATAATATGTTGTATAACTCTAGGTCTCGGTCATCGGATGACCCTCATGGGAAAAATTTTGTCAATTTACATAATATTGGGTGTGTATTTACTTTTAGGTAATAAATAAATTAATTATGTAGCTGTTGCTGTTTAGATTTATGCTGGCGAGAAAGTTTTGGTTAAAAATAAACTGATGTTCACGTCTTTAGTAATTTACACGTGATAGACTATGTGCGTGTTTACGATAATTTAAATGTACGTTTCTTGTTTACACTTTCTTAAAGTTTCCATGAGTTCACTATAAACGTGCCTATAAATTAAATAACTATACCTAATCAGACTGCCACTCAAATAAAATACCAACATACCAATCATTAATCAAGGTACTTTAATTCGATATAAGTACCAATCAAATTCATAAGCGGCTCTTAATTTATTCAAACTGCCTTTTAAAGGGTCATTAACTCGGCTATGTTTTTGAATTTCGAACGAGGATAGTTCGTGACTCAGCTTAATCATGTTAAAAACGTATTTTTCGCCAAGTTCTTGCCAGCCAGTTGCCTCCTCTATAGATTTTCTTTCTTTTGTCTACCATGGTAAAAGGTAATAGCCACCTGTTGAACGTGTTAATCGAAATTAGACACTATGTAAATGATTGAAAGTTCAATACATTTTAAATAGTCTGCTTATAACGATCGTGTAGTCAAACGTGTACTTATAAGTTATGCTGTCAGATCTTTGCATGCTTTGCGTAACACAATCTTAAAGACATCTTAGAAATATTGATTAAGTAGTTGATTTTATTGAATAACTATGTAGTGTCAGTTAACAATGTAGACAAAATAATAAGCTTTTAAAATACTTCAGCCAGTCATTTAGGACATAGTCGGAAAAAACGGCACTGCACTGAAATTTTGGTCAAACGTATCATTAAATACAATTTCAACACTAGGCATAAATATGTAACTCGTACAGGGAACATGACGGCCATGGCACGGAGTAAGACTGCATGGGTAGCCGTCACCTCCTTCTGCGAAGCAGTAATGCTTGCAAAGAGGGAGGCGGCGCACGTGAGGGAGAGGCAGTATATGCGCCCTCACAGCCCTAGTCGCCGTAGGAGACGGCCTGGGCGTCAGGTATCCTAGGCGTAGGCGCGGGCTTGCAGATGGCGAGTAATGGGTAGCTCGCTATCCGGTAAGGACCAAGCCCAGGTCGACGGCGCGTTCTGTTCCACGCGCGCCTCAAAGAAATTACAGAAGCAACTGGTGAGGTCCGCAAGGGCCGATGCCTGCCAGGGGTGCGGCTTGTTCGAAAGAGATACCGCGGCCCCTGGCACACAGGAAACTGAAGGAATTCGGTTTGGATTTATTCAGTAAAAGTCTGACACGCCCTCCCGCTCGACCCAGAGTGGCAGAAGTTATTTGATGATTTTCAAACCTCATAAAAAAACAGGATTATGACAAATAATAGTTAGGTTCGATATTCGAATTCAAATTTTTCATCTCCTCCAAATCAAATCTAGATCATGTCTCGTTCTTGAATGATTCCAAATTCAAACCCCAACTTATCAATGAACATCTGCAACAAATTAAAAATAAATTAATCTATAGATAATTAAAACATCATAAGTCAATCGAAGCATCCGTTGTTTGACAAGTATTGAGGAAACGAGACGCAGCATTCTTTTCTATAACATTATGCAACACTTTCTCACGGCAGCCATGCATCGCATAAATATTATAATTGGATGCATGCCTCACGACTTTGTAAATTATATCATCGAAAACGCGTATGCCATTATACATACTTAATTATGAATAGGGCATAACATTATAAATATGCAATTGTTATGATCTAAAGTGATGGGGAACGATTCAGTTGTATAATGTAAAATACTTTTGAATTTCGAATAAAAATTGTATTGTGAAACACTTATAACAATGCAATTTTTATTCGAAATTCAATAGTATTTTTGTATTATCTTGTAGGTCGCCTTGTCCAAGTAAGAGGCTTTTTCTCGCAGAAAATAAACGCTACAAAGCCGAAACTTTGCTTTGCTGAGAAAGTTCTTCAGCCTATTAATTTTTATGGTTATTATTTTCAGTAAAATAATGTCATGTAGGCTGTTTAACAGGTTTGACAATTCTTTTAAAAACCTCTCTCGTTGTTTTTTGCTCCCCCAGTGGCATTGGCACGGATTTTTTCAGAGCCGGTTGGTTACATGCAGAGAGGTCTGAGGTCACGGTTTCACTCGACTCCACAAATTGTAATAATATTTTATATTTTGCGAAAAGTATAATCAGCCTAAAATGTTCCCACTGCTGTGACACATGCCTCCTCTGGGTGAGAGCGGCCCAGTGCGGTTTCGTAGATGTCACATAGCATCTCTTCGAATTTATGGTTCTAGAACAAGCCGGAAATAGGCAATTTACATAAAGTAATGCGCCAGTCTGGGTTCGAACCTACGATTATGCTTGCGAAAAGTAGGTACAAAAGGATAATTATAATTTTAGTTTGAAAAAGGTTTATTTTAATTTTTGGCCTTAAATTATTTTTCGCATTACTAAATTTCTTTATTTCACTAATTTACATATAAATTATAAGAGATTCAATAAAATTCATAAAACCGTGAAAGCAATAATTTTACTAATCAACAGGCGGGGCGGCATGCGGCATGCAGTCAGCCTTCATAATAATAAGATTTATTATAACTAATTAAAATTTGATGCAAATTAATGCGTCCATATTTTATTTGAAGTAAAAATATTTCCATTTTTTATTGCTAGCAGTGTAAAAATTGTATGATTTATTGGCGGCTAATCAACAACAGGTCTTGTAATAAATTAAAAATAAAAACAAACGCGCCATAATGTTATATCAGTCAAAATAAGAACACTCGGCCACCCACTTTCAAACAATTGAATAAAGAACAAAAGTGTTTTGCAATAGAATGCAATCGATCACCCATAATCGGTATTATTAAAATCGATATGAGTTATCTTTCGAACTTTACTTTTTCCACCACAACAAATTAGACTTTAAAAACTATAGTATAAAAATCAATTTCACTATTTTAGAAGATGCACGTCCTTGCATTCGTATCGTCAGCAATTTGGTCGGGCGCTTTAAAGATGATGAAAACACGATACGTGAGTTCGTTTTGAAGAGAGGGCTGAATAATTCCCTCATTATTAACTTAATGGTGGGTTTCGAAATTGGTCTGAGTTTCGCGCCCCGTGTAATAAGCAGGCTTCTTCTACTGGTTTAATGAAATAACCGAGGCTGATAGTTTGAAAGCTTAATGAGTTCTAGTTGCACGCGACGTAAGACCAGTTCTCAGATTTATATATCAAGCTGAGTTATACTAATTAGAGTATTTTTAATAGGATGTCCTGCCAGTTGCTCCCATGGGAACGTGTCCTAACGTTTGTATGAAGTACTGTGAATGCCTGAGAAAGAAGCATGTTTAAATTTTAGTTATGATGACTTTTTTTTTTTTGGGTGGGAAATCATCAAATAACTACTCCCGCTCTGGGTGGAGCAGGAGGGCGTGTCAGACTTTTACTGACTAAAACCCACCCGTGTTCCCTCAGTTGCCTGTGTGCCAGGGGCCGCGGTATCTCTTTTGAACAACCCGCACCCCTGGCAGGAGTTATGATGACTTTAAGTAAGAGTTCTTATGCATGTAGATCTATACAAATTCATACTGTATACAACACATAAATCATTGAAGTGTCTGTTTGTAACTTCAAAATATGTACCAGCTATTTACTGAATACATCTTGAAAAAAAAATTGTCTGTCTGTTTGTTTCGGCTAATGTTCGCAATGGCTGGAACGATTTTGACGGGACTTTCACTGGCAGATAGTTAATAGTATAAAGAGTAACATATGCTTTTTGTCCTAGTAGCACGTTCCCTTGGGATAATATCCGCCTAACACGCGAACGAGGCCGCAGGTATAGCTAGTTTGTAATACTAACTTTAAACTCTCGATCTCGTAAGAGTAAGTAAGACATTCGTATACTTTTTCATTGCCAGAAAGTTTTTATGGAGAATTTTTTGCCTCCATTTACGGTGTAAAATATAAAAAACTGACTCACCCATATTTACATCCTTACTAATATTATAAATGCGAAAGTAACTCTGTCTGTCTGTCTGTCGCGCTTTCACGCCAAAACTACTGAACCGATTTAAATGAGATTTGGTACACAGATAGTCTAGAGCCTGAAAAAGGACATAGGCTACTTTATAATGCGGAAAAAGGGGTTAAAGGGGTTGAAAGGGGGGGATGAAAAGTTGTATGAAAGTATCGTCATTTTTAGAGCTAGAAGCTTGAAACTTAATTTCTAGGCTGTTGATTCGATATAAATAAATATGACATTCAAAGTTTGAAAAAGTTTTACCCTCAAGGGTGTAAAATAACAATAGGGAATAGGGGATGAAAGTTTGTATGGAAATATGTAAGGTTTATTTGAATTTTTTATAAGTTTGCGACAAGAGACAAAGACCCAAAGACACTAGTTCACGCGAACGAAGTTGCGGGCACAGCTAGTAGTAGGTTGCCTATATATGTTGTTATCACTCGTCAAATTAACAACTTATTTCATACCAATTAAAAATGATGGAGGATGAAGTGGCGGCCTATGTCCAGCAGTAGACGTCTTTCGGCTGAAATGATGATGATGACTTAGTTAGGTACTTTGAAATTATTCACATGGTTATTCAAAGTTTAGTACAAAAGGTGCTAAGTGAAGTTACGTAGTTTGCGATTGACCTTCGGCCATTTTATTGTATTCACATCAATTGTCGCTACTGTATTCGGTCAAAGGCCCATGTTAAAGGTTCTGCGCATGTGTAGTACAGATGCTAGCACATCAAGTTATTCCAAACTGTCAAATTAATATGAACCTTATTCCTTTGTAATAAAGTTGAACAATTAGATTTATTGGAAGGTTACCGTGGGTACATGATAATTAGTTGTTTCTGATTCCATCTGCCTAGCCTCTTCTCAACTATGTTGGGGTCGGCTTCCAGTCTAACCGGATGCAGCTGTACACTAGCATTTTACATAGAGCGACTGCCTATCTGACCTGCACAAACCAGTGACTGGGTAATACGATAGCCTTTGGTGAGACTGGTTTGTCAGACTTTCGGGATTCTGACGAACCGTAACGCTGTCAAAGATCCACGAATGACAGCCTGGTGACAAACAACGAAGGCTGTTTTTGATTGTAACTGTCAATGAAGAAGTTAAAATATTAGGTTCGAGATTATCTGCGGCATAAGAACCTTACGTAGATATCACAAAAGAAAATTCGATGATTTTATTGCATAGCCTAAAAATACATACTCCAAAAATATCACGATATCGTGAAGGTTGGTGACGTCATGGAAGATATATAACGGGCCTGAAACACGTCATCTTATGACGTCTGCACAGCAGACTTTAAGTTCCTTTTCTCTGGTAATTCAGAATAGCCACTTAGTTAACAAAAAAGGACATAAAAAATATATAAAAAATAAACTGTCCTGCACCCTAATTACGGAACACACTATCAATCTCACTTGTAATGAATTGTAATGTTATTTATAAATGTGTTTATGTATTATTTCTGTGAATAACGTTAAATATAATAAGAATCTGATTCATTTTAAGATGCTGCTAATCCATTGCTACATTTGTTTGAAAAATTCGTCTGCTCAACAACGTAAATAATGCAATGAATGTTGTTGAACTGTCAAAATGAACGCCACTCCTACTGTTAGTGTATTACGCAATAACCTCTCTGATCATTTAAATAAAAGAGTAAAAATAAAGTTAAGAATGGTAAACAGCACATACGTTATTAAGACAAGGCACAAAAAACTCATGATAAAAGTGACGTAACTCTTTAATATAATTCCACATTTTATTACAAAAGGCAATAGTACCTACCTACGCGCCTTTAATTAAATTCCCTCCAAAATTATCCTGTCCGTAAAGATGTTTACTCAAGACAGTAGACAATTAAAAGCCGTATCTTAACGAACACTCGTTTAGTTATGATCAGACATGAAGCCGGACGGACTTCCTAAGGCCTTGGTGGTAATATGCACCCAACCGCGGTTCCGTGCCATTGTCCACCATTGTGTGTATACGTGTATACAGTGGCACTGGCTTTTGGTACAGTGAAATTGAATGGGTACTATAAAAACGACCGCGACAGTTTTTACGTCGTAATTTTGTTTTCCTAATTTTATTTTTCGACGTTTTTTTTTTCGTTTACGTTGTATACGTTTGAGGTAATCTACAGATAATTTTTCTCTCATTTAGCAGAATTAAACAGTTAATCAACTGTAAAATAAAGGATCTGATATCATCGCATTATTTTCTTAGGGTTAACTCCCTGAACAATAATGATAAATGATTTTATTTCTGTGATTAGAATTGTACAACAAACACTTTTACTCGTCAATCATATTAAAAAAATAGATGAGGTTGGCGTTTTCTATCTGACTACTTACTCTGAGAAGAAACGCCGACACAGACTCAGAGGTCTCAGTCTCTTTTAAAGTCCAGACATAATCTGGGTCACATCATGTGAAGACTATGTAGATTGGTGTCTGAAATGACATTTTGAGGAAAGAACCAAACAGATTGAGTGTCCAGCCCGTGCACGCATTTATCAGTCAATGAGAGTCACTTCGCCAAAGACATAAATAATTTCTCAATTAACGTAGAATTAGTGACGAGCTTCATAATGAGTCCAACACTAATATTAAAGTTACGGTTTTTAGTCAAAACGGTAAAACAATATAAAGACCGCAATTTAGCATGGTGTTCAAAAGCTATCTCGTTATTCTAGACAGCGTGAATCTAATTTAAAACTCGAAACAGTGTTAGACACCGACAAGTCACGGCACCATAAAATTTTCACTCAGAACTTAGCCGTTATTTTGAAAATTAATTCTAGTAAATTAATTTTCTAGACCGATTCATTTTCAGACTGTGGTTAATTGAAATAGAATATTATTTTTATATTTCGATTTTATAAAATAAAAAGCTTCATGTCAACTTCAAATTTTGAATCGAACGTTCTCGAATCTAGAGTGTAGCTCCCTTTTTGCTAATTGGCTACTGAATGGCGCGTCACCGCGTCAGTCAGAGCGCATAGAAAGCGTTTAGCCACGCTCCAATGACTGCTCAATGGTCTTCATAAATTGTTAGGATGTTGGGGCTCCGGTAATTTGTCTTCATCATCATCTATGTACGCAATCCCGTCTTTAATTGAACAAACTTGTTGATGTTTTGAGCCGGATACAGCTACATATTATTGGGTTTTTTCTCTGTTGTCATGTCCTATTAATTTGGTATTAGAATTCATTATGTAGATAGACACTATGTTATGTAACCTTAGCTTTTTGTCTTTTTTTCTGTCTATAAAGTTTTATTCTTTCCAAATAGTCATGTTGTTTGTAGCTAATAAAAGAGACATCGAAATCATATACGAAACAGGTCCAAAGTTCGATTTTAGTGATTCGTACTTCACTTTAGATATATGAAAGAACATTTTGCAACATAAAATTCAGCAGCACGAACTTAACAAACAACTACATCCAGAATAAAGATAATTATTTAGTTAAGTGTTTTTACTAAGTGTAGAAGAATCGTTGAAAGCCGATATTATGTTCAGAAAATATAAATATGTTAAGAAAGCCGTACGAAATCAAAAGTGAAATTACTTTACGAAAATGGTAGCGGTTTACGAGATTTTCAATAACAACAAAACAAAATTGGCCATAAAGTCTTTATTTGTGGAGTAAATATATCTCAGTTATGTGTGTATCTATTCCACTCTATTAGGTAGGAGCGAGATTATTTCTAGTCTGGCTTTCTTTATTATACCAGTTTAGTTTTACTTTCAAAAGAAACATATAGTTCTAACATCTGCAAACAACACATGAGAATTGTCTATATCAGTCGTTCAGTTTAGAGATTTGGAAAATTTACCTATAAAAGAATACAATATCATACTTGCCCATAGTAATATTTTTGAACAAATATTGAGACGATAGCTTTTTAACGATTAACTAGACAACAGTTAGCTAAGCCAAAGTAAGTAAACTACAAAATAAAAATGTGATATAACATGATTTATATCCATAAAAATTATCTACACAATTTCATGGTACGATTTACTGTCATCTAACCAGACAATCGCTTGGTAAAAATAAACGAAATCAAGGTTACATATAACATTAAAAGAAATAAAAGCGTTTGTATTCGTGACTAGAGAGTTTAGGACAAATCGGTCACAAAGCATGATTTTATTTCTGCGTATGAAATGCTAATAGTAATCGGCAAACGTCAAGGGTGAACCGTTATAAATAAACTAATGTTGAAAGAAATGATTGTTGAAACGGTAAATTTTATGAGTAATTTTGGGGTTTTGTGAAGTACCTAAAGAAATTTGAAGTGAAAGAACAAATATTACTCACAAGAATGGAAGTGTCCGTATGAATTGAGGAGCCATGTATCAGATTTAAACGAGGGTACTACCAATATTTAGTAGTAAGTTAGCCAAATTTGTAGCCCCGATCCTGGAATTTGTAGTAAAACCCTTCAAAAGTTACAGGACGTTGAAGGTGGCTCCTCAATTCAGGCATCTGGATTGAGGAGCCACCTCAGAACTCGAAAACTAGCCAATGGATATTTCTGAAACTTTGGTAGGAATTAGTAGTGTTTATGCTTAATTTGTACACAAAAAATGGGTTTTGTACAGCTGAATTTGAGGCAGCTACAATGCTTTGATTTATCTGAAAAATCCATAAATTTCCGCGTGCTGTATCTCAGAAACTAATGAAGCAATTAAAACAGATTTTTAGTATTATTTAGTAGTAAGTTTGTTTTAATTTGTAGTATAAAAATAAATCGCAAAGTATTCATAGCTTCGGAAATACAACACATTTTATGTGGCTCCTCAATCCTGACGGTCTATAAAAAACAAATGCACGTAGCTACTAAAGTAGTTGATCAACTCGAAGTTTGATTACGCCAATATTTAGTAGAAATTTCTACTAAATATTGGCGTAATCAAAATTCCTCTACATTCAGTATTTCAAAAGATATTAATAATTTTAACATTCCTTAAGAATTTTCTGTGTAGGGTGACCATAAATAATTCAAACTGTGTTCATAAACAGAACTTTATTTACACATGATTCATTCTTCACCAAATCAGTACTTAAATAAAGAAACACAATATATTAAACACAAAGAATGAAAAAGAAAAACAAACTAAAAGTCTACTAGATCAAATTATCTGTTTTAAAATTTATAATCTCTAAATATTATCTCTACATTCCCTTATTCTATCATTAATTATTAGCCTTCTCTAATCTTTATTTTAAAATATATTTTCTAAACAAAGTCGGTTATTTTGACTGTCGGAGCGACCGCGCTGTCCTTCTAAAATACATAACGGATTTTGATGCGGTTTTCACCATCATTTGTAGAATTTATTGCGCGAGGTTGTTTTATATGTAATACGTTTACATTTAACGTAAACGCATACAGACGCGTGGAAAGTGGTGGCCCAGTGGTAACGGCCGCGACTTACGATCGTAGGTTCAAACCCAGACAGGCGCTTTACTTTTTGTGAGTTATTTAATCACCACTGGTCTCAAAACGTTGAAGGAAACTTAAAATAAAAAATAATAACAAGCAAATATTTTCATATTATTACTTTTGGGAAAATTTAAAGTTCACAGGTTTTTGGAAGGGTATTAAAATCGATCAGATAAGATTCCTATAAATCGAAAAACGGAACTGTGTATAACTTTTTTTTTTTCAAAAAGCAACTGCTCTCAGGTTGGACGGAGGGAATACGGTTTAAGTCTATCTCTACGTTTAAGTATTAATTTTAATGAATAAAAAATGTTTTTTTTATTAATTTTTATTTTAAGTTTCCTTCAACGTTTTGAGACCAGTGGTGATTAAATAACTCACAAAAAGTAAAGCGCCTGTCTGGGTTTGAACCTACGATCGTAAGTCGCGGCCGTTACCACTGGGCCACCACTTTCCACGCGTCTGTATGCGTTTACGTTAAATGTAAACGTATTACATATAAAACAACCTCGCGCAATAAATTCTACAAATGATGGTGAAAACCGCATCAAAATCCGTTATGTATTTTAGAAGGACAGCGCGGTCGCTCCGACAGTCAAAATAAGCGACTTTGTTTAGAAAATATATTTTAAAATAAAGATTAGAGAAGGCTAATAATTAATGATAGAATAAGGGAATGTAGAGATAATATTTAGAGATTATAAATTTTAAAACAGATAATTTGATCTAGTAGACTTTTAGTTTGTTTTTCTTTTTCATTCTTTGTGTTTAATATATTGTGTTTCTTTATTTAAGTACTGATTTGGTGAAGAATGAATCATGTGTAAATAAAGTTCTGTTTATGAACACAGTTTGAATTATTTATGGTCACCCTACACAGAAAATTCTTAAGGAATGTTAAAATTATTAATATCTTTTGAAATACTGAATGTAGAGGAATTTTGATTACGCCAATATTTAGTAGAAATTTCTACTAAATATTGGCGTAATCAAACTTTGAGTTGATCAACTACTTTAGTAGCTACGTGCATTTGTTTTTTATAGACCGTCAGGATTGAGGAGCCACATAAAATGTGTTGTATTTCCGAAGCTATGAATACTTTGCGATTTATTTTTATACTACAAATTAAAACAAACTTACTACTAAATAATACTAAAAATCTGTTTTAATTGCTTCATTAGTTTCTGAGATACAGCACGGGGAAATTTATGGATTTTTCAGATAAATCAAAGCATTGTAGCTGCCTCAAATTCAGCCGTACAAAACCCATTTTTTGTGTACAAATTAAGCATAAACACTACTAATTCCTACCAAAGTTTCAGAAATATCCATTGGCTAGTTTTCGAGTTCTGAGGTGGCTCCTCAATCCAGATGCCTGAATTGAGGAGCCACCTTCAACGTCCTGTAACTTTTGATGGGTTTTACTACAAATTCCAGGATCGGGGCTACAAATTTGGCTAATTTACTACTAAATATTGGTAGTACCCTCGTTTAAATCTGAGACATGGCTCCTCAATTCATACGGACACGAATGGAATGAAAGAGTAAGTACCTATAAACATAAGTAGCCAGATATATCACATATATCTGCTGTCCATAAAGTTGTCCATTTTTTAAAATTACTTAATGGGCCTGCTCCTCTTGACCTTGATCACGCCTGATAGAAAGCGATGGATGAGTTCCATGATGGTATGAGCTTGCCCAGAAGAAGCTTGTTCACTCTTGCTTTGAAGACATTTTCAGCCCGGAATCAAAAACTGCTGGGTATATATATGCCTCCCTTTTCTTCTGCCATACCATCACACCATTATAAAGATGTTCGTGACAAATCTAACCAACCTCTTATTGCTGCCCTTGTCCCATGTTATTTGGATCTTAATTTTCTTCTTCCATTCTCCCCTGTCAACTGTCACACTATCATTATCTTCCTTTCCTTTTATATCATTTCTCACATAATCCTGTCAACCGTCACACTGTCATTCTCTTCTTTTCCTTTTATATTATTTCTCGCATAATCCGTCGGGCTTTTGTTTAGCCTCCATCCATCAACATTTTTCATAACCCTTTCATTAACATGCTTTTCCACCCAAACCAACGAATTATTGTCATTGTCATATTGTTAAATATGTTCATCCTTATTTGTAACATAGATAACTAAGTTTAATGAAAAAAATATTTTGATAGTATCTTTATACATATATAATTGCTCCAGTAGTATTGTTTCTCATTCCTATGCAGATGATGAAGAGAACAAAAGATGACAGTATTACAAAACTGATATCGCAAGGATTGCAAAACCTCGCGTTTGCGTGACTGGCTCATTTGTGATGTGTCGCTAATCATTCTGTTTGCTACACGATGGCAACTACGAAATCTTACTTAGGGAGTCAAGATTTTGATGATAAACCGTTTATAGTTATTTTTGAGAATATTTTTTCCACTTCTCCTTGTTTGCTTACTCTCAAAATGCTGAGGAATTTTGAAGGGGTCTTTGGTAAATTATAAAAATAAATGCTGACACGACTGCAAAGAATTTTGTAAATAAATAGCGAATACCAGACAAATGTTTGTTTAAAACGTTTTATATAAAGACAATATAATTTTGAAACGACGTAATGATTATAATCGACAGTGTCAGGATTTAATTCACCTTCAAATTCTATCTGAAAAAATCGGATGAAGTAAATGGAGCAAAAAATCTTATCGCACCACTGATCAATAGCAATGAAACAAAAGAAGTAATTTGACTCTGTTACCTTTCTTCCGCAAAGCGAGGTTAGGCGTGACCGATGCGAATTCCTTAAACTAAATATTCACGACCGTTGTAACTGGAACTTTATCTTGTGAAACATTATTCCACTCTGGAGATCACCAAGATTGGACATTTCAGTACTCATTCGTAAAGCTACCAGTTTCCAAACCCATTATTTCAGAAGATGGATCGTTTATCAATGGTTATGAGACCATGAAGAAGGTAAATGCTTCAAATGAGGCATCCGATGTTTCTATCCAAGCTATTACAGTGGTTTTCCAAGCTATCATACAATTACAGTTTTCCATGGTTGACTTAATTCAAGTTGGTGTTTTATGATTTATGCAATGTTATAATCAAATAATTGATGACGGATTTAATCTATGTAATGATATTATTCAACTGTTTTTCGTAACGAAACCGCATTTCACTATTTCAAAAACTGCCCTAGTTTTGAGTTCTTTTAATCTTATCTTATGCAGTGTTGACTCAGTTGGAGGCACGATCTGTTTTGACACCACTTTTTCATTATAATGTAGAATCTGGAAAGTAAAATCTGAAAATCGTTTCTATTTATTACTTCCCGACTAGCTACCATCAATAAGGAGCTTACGAACGTAGATCTGAAGATATATAGAAAACAGTAAATCAGAAACTTGTACTTTATAGCGGAGTTTGCGGGCCAGAAGGTGTCATGCAATTTGTGTGTTGTTGCATTCCATAAATCTAACATTATTGTCGTCTGTAGGTTACGGTTACCGACTCCCGATAACCAACATGCATTTCTATTCTCCTTAAAAGGTAAAATGCGTGCATACTAATGTTTAATTCTCACATATTTCCTTTGCTTGCGTTCACGTATCTGCTTGTATGCATTCCTTTTGCTCGTTAATTGCCTTTATTAGCCAATTCAGTTCTTCCCCTATCAACGTTATGTGTGGTAGCTTCAAGTCAGGTCTCATTTAAACGACCCTGCCTACTTTCCCCTGTATATAATGGTACCATTATAAGCGCATTAGCTAGATAGTTGGGAGTCTTCGCGGTGACTCTAATGTTACCTACTTCTACTGCAAGCTTGAATTAAGGTGGCGTTTGCATTAAACATTAACATAATTTGTCAGAATTGTCGTCATAAAGAATAATATCTTACAGCCTAGCTCCACCATTACTATTATCATTATATGGAAAAGATCTTGCACCTATTTTATTTACAGATTCTGTGCTATCAATAGGCTTTATAGGCCACTCGTTCCGACACGTTAGCGTTATTTCCTAACATTATTAGTGTGCCTAAGATAATTATGATTTGTTTATTCGTATACGTATAAACTATAATGCAATAATGGGAATAAGGGCCGTGAGAAACGATTAGCTGGTCTATTCAAGAATCGTTTGAGATTTAAAGGCGCCATGTAATGGGATGGCCGTAAATGCGAATCGTATTTATTAATATTGTTAAGTAGGTTACGTGTAGCACAGTTAAATTAATACGTTTATGCTAGAAAGTAGGTGATTATTAAAATAATATTACATTATTAACTAACCATGTTTATTGTTTCAGGTACTTAAATCTTCCCAACTTATTGGAGCGATCAGATCGCGATGAAGGAAAACTGGGAATGGTAAAATAAAAATATTAAACTATGCACTTAAATTGTAAATTCAAATAAGTTGCTTTCTTGGTGGCCAAAGGGCTGTAAGAGAAACACATAGCAATAAATATAATAGAAAAGTGATTCATTTAATAGAAGCCACGTACACCGAAACAGTTGCGAAACATTTCTCGAACAAAAATCACGATTCTGACATTTGAAATATCGTTACGGGTGGAGTGGAGCGTGGCATTTTGCGCCCGCGCATACCTCCCGAGCCTTTCGAGGATACATACACCAATTTAGATTCTACATTATTTAACACAAGGATATCTTATAATAAACTTTAGTCCTAAGGATATAAATGCAATTTTAGATTAGCAAATGTTTAGTGTGAAGAGCGTAAGTAAGTCGATGTGGATACTGATTTGAATTTTATAACTGTAATTTCAATGAACTAGGATTCTGTAAGATTTATTTTCGTAACTAATTTGGTAGTTCATGATGTAGCCTCAATTGTTTCTGCTGTGCGTTAATCAAATATGAATTACACGCATGCTCGATCTGAATAATCATTCTGGGTACTATTAGTATAAAAGTATCGTATGTTGGGATCTTACCTTATAGAGATATGTACCATATATGATTATAATCAATCTCTACGGCGTAATTTATTCTGTTAACAAGCAATTCAAGATGTTAATTGATATTACAGAATCATACATCACAAACATGATTCAGAGGAGCCAAATCTGTAGTATTTATGACTCACAATAAAACTTATTGTTGCAAAATCTCCGCCAAATAGGGTAAACAACCTATCCATCTGTTCAACTTACCATAAAGGACTAACGAAATGTCAATTTCCAAACTGGACACGAATCGAGATACGTTCGAACGTGGCCATGTCAAATGTCAGCTGACTTGAGCAGATATGTTTATAAATCGTGATGGGTTGAAAGTTGTTTTGAAATTCTTAGAAATTATCAGCCGATTTACTACAGAAAATATCGTAGCAGATATTATTTTTATTAACTATTTTAATAGTCCCCACGACGAGACGAGTACGTAAAGTAAATTGCGTTAAGAAGTTTTCTTTCCGAGCTGGTTGTAAAAGTTAAATGATTGCAGTACTTGTGGATGTAAGTATGAGCTGTTACTTATTTACTTTCTTGCCGTTCCTATATTTAAAAAAATATGCTTCGGTCATTGCCGTGCACGTCAGAACAAAAATCAATCATAAACAATTGTATATTGATATTATTTATTATGCTCTCCTCAAAACTGGACATTGAAAAATTTTCAATAGAATTCTTAACTACTCTGCACCATTATTACGTGTCACACTATCAATCAGAATCTGAATCATTATATAGGATAATGCGAATCCATTGCTTCAGCTCAACAACGTAAATAACGCAATGAATGTTGTTGAACTGTCAAAATGAAAGCCACTCTACCGGTAGTGTGTTCTCAGGCTGATTCCCGGCTACCGTAGGCGCGGGCTTGCGGACGACGCGCGACGGCGAGTAATGGGTAGCTTGCTGTCCGGTAAGGACCAAACCCGGATCGACGACGGCGCGTTTTGTTTTATGCGCGCCTCAAAGAGATGTCAGCACCAGCTGGTGGGGTCCGCAAGGGCTGATGCATGCCAGGGGTGCGGGTTGTTCGAAAGAGATACCGCGGCCCCTGGCACACAGGCAACTGAGGGAACACGGGTGGGTTTTAGTCAGTAAAAGTCTGACACGCCCCTCCTGCTCCACCCAGAGCGGGAGAAGTTATTTGATGATGTCCCACCCAAAAAAAAAGACCGGTAGTGTGTTCCGCAATTACCACGCTGGATTCAAAAACAGATTTTGATTTGTTTGTAGAACTTTGGAAGATGATACTAATAGAATGTATGACATTTTGTTAGAAGAAATTATGACTGCATATCATGCAGAGCATCTTCAATTAGTAGTACCTACATGCTTTTTATCCTACGCGGAATATCTTATTTACCTTTATTTTTATATTTACATTTTTATACTCGTTTTTATTGATAGTGTTCCAATGTGTTTTAATGGTATAATAAAATTCGCCACGGCCGTTGTATTTAAAATAAATAAATTGACACCAAAAATTATCGGGCCTCAATCTGACAAATTAATAACCCAATTGAGTTCCGAAAGTGAATAAATAGGACAGGCATGATTATAACATAGCGTCTAGACCAAACAATGGCTGTATAAAAGTGGAACAATGGCCATTTGTTATTTGGTCTAATAACGAAGGCCATGCTACCATTAAGTGGCGGCCAAAAAAGTTGCCCTGAGGCACTCCTATTATTTTCGATTCGATAATATTTATCAATTAGTATAATGAGGGCACGAACAATTGCTCTGAGGTCACGTCTCTGTTGAAATCTACACTATAATTAAACGTCACCATAGCTTTCGGTAACTGTGACTTACGGCACCCGCAGACAGGTGCAATGCAACTGCGCCACGCCACTACGTGGCGCGACTCTTACAGAAGTATAGAACAATTTCTACGAAAACTTCATGGAACGTTGTCACGTCGCGACGGTCTGCAGGAGCCTTTATATGTTCACGACATAACAATATAATTTGGAATGCAATTACTTCTACGAGGTTATTAATTTTGAGTTTTGTTTAAACACACATTGAGCTGATCAAAGTGTTTGATTTATTTGTGATCAACTTATCTCGCGTGTATTATTGTAATTTGTTCGAATAAAAACGATTCGTAACAAACAAGACAGTTAAATATGTATGATTGTAGATTTGTGAAATTGAACTTAGATAAGAGTTTCCGTACATTGTCATTTGTTTTTTCATATTAGATAGACATTACCTTTACAATTCCAGCTCTGTTTAAGATATCAAACAAAGCTACTGTCAGTTTAACACTTAGCAACAGATTGACTGCAACAATCACGACTGGTTAAACAATATAATTAATTATAATAGTGATTGTAGTTGAGATTAATCAATTCTGCATTATTATAAATTTATAAGGCGATTTTTTACGACAGTGTGTCGCATGCCAGTAAGTACAGTCAAACAAAAAGTTTAGTATATATATTGCCATTGTTTTTAATATTTCTATTTTAATAAAAATAGATAATACCACCTCATTATTGTCCCATTGCAGGGCAAATACTTCTTTTCAATCAAAGCACGCACGAACGTTGATCACCACGCTTGGTCAAGACGAGAGAGACTTGTATTAAGTATAAATCCAGGTTTCCTCAAGATGCTTTTTCTTCATCGATGTCAGTTAAATGTCCAAGAGAAACTCAGAAAAACTCGTGCATGAAAGACGAGGCCTTACCCACTGGGCAGCCCGATTTTTTTCTCTGCACTGACAATATTAATTTTATTTGTGTGTAATGACTTGTGACAGTGATTTAAAGGATTTGACTACCTTGTACACGCACAACATCGTAAAATACCTAGTAGATGTCAGTTAGCTGCCTGTATCTTCTTCGTCGTTTCCTCCGTGAGATGTGTCGCGTGGCATGACCAGAAAAGCTGAGGGCATGCTCCGGGTATTTTCTAGATATCCGTTTGGTGATGTTGAGTACTCCGGAATGGCTGCCTGTATACCAATCTCTTTGGTCGGCTGTGCGCTTAATGTCACAAGTCATAGTGACACGGCGAAAGTGACTTTATTCAGTTTATTGCTGGTTATAAGCTTTGTCACTCCAATTTATAGCCCTGTTGGACTGTTGTGATTTAGTTTTTGTCGCGAAAGTGGCGTGAATGTCGTAATCAATTTGTTGGCAAGTTACTTTGTTCTGATAATTGGTTTTATGCTACTGTGCGTTTTTGTCGTATGTTAGGAATGAATTGGAGTAGAAAAAAGTGGACAATGACGTGAATTAGATGTCCTATTTTATAGAAGGTGACATGTGCTTTTAATGTGGAAATATATTTTTTGAGAACACAGAAAAAAAGACCTAAACGTCATTTTTAGAGAACACGCATTATTCAGTCTTAAAAAAAGCTCATCGTAAAGTAAATACCAATTTATATTCAAGATCGTATGAGAATCGTAAATAGAAGGGCGGCATAATAATTCATCTAGCTGTCTTCTAGAGATGCGAAATGAAGATTTATGACTTCACGCGGCTCCATCAGAACACAGCCCTAGCGCAAATGCACACGAAATTGCAAATGGTAAATGCATTCACTTTCGATCGTTAGAAGACATTCGTTTTCATTATACTAAAATACTGAATCATTCTAAATTTTCCTCAGTTTTGGTATAAATAATAACATTGGTCTTTTCACGAAGAGGGAAACTTTAAGGATTTCCTCTAGCCAAAAGTAGGTCAAAAATCTGAAGCTTCAATCAATCTGCCCAGCTCTTTCCAATTGTTTTAGGATCGGTTTCCAGTCTAGCCAGACGCAGCTGAATACCAGTATTTTACATGGAGCGAGTCCTTGTCTGACCACCAACCCAGGTAGCACACTACCTCTAGATAAAGCTGGCCTCCATTTACCCGTAAGGAACCAACGGCTTAACGTGTTTTCCGAGGCACGACGGGGTCTCAATATATAATGGTCACCCATCCACGAACCAACCGCGGCAAGAGAAGGTTAACCTTTGGTCAACCTGTGCGGCTATTATCATTTAACCACTTGTTAACAAAACTGCAATAATGTGACAATAGGTCTGACTGTGTCACTTCTACAACAGCCCATTTTCCTCGACATACCTACTACACGCAACATTTCATTCACACCTAGAGAAACACATTCATGACAAAATGCTTCCACAATTACAACACGAAGTACATCTACAACACGCCATCAGACTTGACGTCTTTGTGCCTTATTCCTATGGTTTCATCACCAATCTCACGCGCACAAAAGCGAAAGCTTACACCTAATTAATAGCTCAAATATAATTCGGAGCTAACCGGTGTCGTAACACTTTCATCCGCTTACGTTTGACAATTACGACTTCGTATACACAAACGCCTATTGTAATATTCTGGGAACATTTTAAATCGACTTTTGTTCAAGTAAGCACTTGTGCGCTTTCATCTTTTTTTCACTTTTGTTTTTCCCACAAGTGTCTAGAATTTACGTTTCAACGTTTGTGTCGGTGAGTGTACAGTGGAACTAAGTGTTGGGTATACAGGCATTTTTTATGTTTCCACTACGCTAACACCAACACCTCAATTGCGTAACAGACTGTTTATCAGAATCTGAATAATTTTAAAGATGAGGCTAATTCTTTGCTTCATATGTTCGAAAAAATTGTCTACTCAACAATGTAAATAACGCAATTAATATTGTTAAATGAAACCCTGTTAGTGTGCTACGCATTTACCCTGAAGTATTAATTTTAATTGTGTGCGTACTTTATGCTTATAGCATAATAATTGAGAGAATTGGCAGACCAGAGAAGCATGGCACAAAGGGAGGAAGGAGGCCTATTAGAGACCTACTCAGCAGTGGGTGGAACAAGGCTGCCAATAAAGATGATGATGATCATCTAAACGAATTTGACTACGTAGTGGACTCACAAGTTCACAACACAACAATGATAAAAAGAAGTTGAAGGTTAGCTGCCTGTATACCAAATAGCTTGTTCGACTATACATACCCGCGTGTTTATTTTGAAGCGATAATATTAGAATTACAATCCCAATTTTGATGTACTTTTGATTTGGCCGTGAATGTCACTTCAAACTCGCCATATATGAATATTGCACCGTAGCATTGCAGTAGGTATGTCCCAGTTTTCTCCATTACCTGTTATACCTAAAGTGTCATATTCATCTCAGTAGCATTAAAAGATTGAATACGTGAAGTCGTAAAGCCGATCTTGCAGCTTTTCCGTGACTACTCATAAAATGTTCTGGGAACACTGTTTGTACCAAGTACCGTATGTATAAAGTCTTTTTGATTACCTTATTGTTTTTCTATTAAGTAAGTATACTTACTTATCAACATATTATATTTACACAGGCTGGTATGGAAAGTAACACGGAAACTGTAAAAAATAATTTAGCATAATATATATGATTCTAGACCATTTCTAAGAACTTCTTCGTCGGTTATAAAATAAAAACCAGCGGTTTCATAGAAAAGTGAAATACCTAGGTGGCCAAAATGAATGGCAGAGCAAATTTTTGTCCGTGGCAACAGGTTGTGCGTTCATTTCTCTGCCTGTACATTTGATTAAAGTTATTTTGTGGAACCGTAAATAAGGTCTATTAAAGAAATGCATAAGGTTGGTTTATTAAATAAATGCTTGGGTTTATTTACAAGAGTGTAGTTATGTACAATATACTGCAATGTAAACCTCATTAATATCGCTGTTTAAAGTTTTTGCCGGGTGTATGTCGGTGTCGCGACACTAACAGACAAGCTATGTCCTCATACCAGTGAATAGTGTTAATATGATTTAGATGTTTCCCGGGATAATGTCCCTTTGCATATTATCAAAGTCTCTTTAATAGTGGGTACCGTTTGGCTGTATAATTATGTCAGTGGTTTTCAACGCAAAAAATTACCAAAAACGGTATTATTATTATTTTTTGAAAATCTTTGTGACACCTTGAAAAAAGAGAATACAAAATCAAACAAGAAGTCAACATCATTATCATCATCATTTCAGCCGCATGACGTTCACTGCTGGACATAGCTGCTGTGCTCTCACATCCAGCGGATTCCTGTGACTTTCACCAGGTCATCGGTCCGGAAAGGCAAAAAGTACATTGACAAAATGTTCAACAAACGATAAATGAAGAAACTATAACTAACACATAGCCCATGATATCTTCATAAGCATCAAAGATAAAGAATATAGGTGCGTTAATATTACAGTAAAATAAACATAAATACCGCATGAACAGCGAACGGAGATCTGCAATCTCCGTGACGCAATAATAGCCAGAGAGAAACTGCAAGTTACGTTGCACGTAATTGGAAAAAACATTTTTTTGTATGTTTAAAAATTGCATTAAACTACTGACAGACAATTGTGACATGCACGCAACTTTGACTGGCGTTACACGATACGTTTATTTTGTTTGTTTTCAATTGAAGTAGGTTACCGAGTTATTTTTGTGTTTAGATTCGAAATCTACTTCTTATGCAGGATAAAGTTTAGTTAGCAGTAATAGCTACTTCCCTGATTTAGTATCTGTACCAAAGTAATCATAATTATGTTTTTGGCAAGTTTTTATTCATTTTTAACCCCCGACGTCTTATTAACTTAAAGGGCCAATACACCACACCAATACATATTTTTTTTTGACAGGTAGTTTTTTTCAAGTGTAGTTATGGAAATATGGAAATATAGAAAATTTAAATGTTTTTTTTTGTTGTAAAAAGTGTTATTAAAGTGAGTTTTCCGTTTCCCTCATCGCATACATCATGGTAACCGTACAGGGAGCACGTATAAAATTCTATAATCACGATCGCGGGGCTAATTGCATCGGAATCTGGCCACTGTGTCAGTGTCGCCTGGCGAAAGTCTCCCCTTAATTATCATTACTTCGGCTAGTAAGAAACCTGACAGATATGGGCTAAGTTTGCTTGCGGTTGACATGATCTTTGCTACGGGGGTACAGATCTCTGTTGAACAGAATCAGGTTTTAGGGATTCTCAATAAAATAAAAAAAAATATGCTGACATGAATACTATTACAACTTAGAGGGTTGTTATAATGATTTTACTGATTTAATAAACATACAGCAAATTATAGCGAGCTTTGTATACCTATTTATTTATTTATTTAACCATTTATGCACACACATATAAACAGACAAGAAGAAAGGAACAGAAAACCTACTGTGTAGAACATAAAACAACTTTATTGCACACCAAATATAGGAAAAATAATCAAAAGATGGCTTACTGTCGTGATGACTAAAGAACGTATTAATCATCATAAATGTAAAATTAGTGTTGATGATAAAGTCATCCTTTTTTGTCAACTAAATAGGTAATTTTGACAGCGTAAAAACTAAAAACCCAACATTTACATACAAAAACTAGACACGAAGCTAACTTGATTGAATAATTATAGGAATAAATTCACAGAGCTGTTATTTCAATCACTTATTGAATGAATAGAGGCACAAGAAATCATTAGTAATGGAGAACCAAGTGCCATAATTGGTGTAGCCTTGTCTGAGAAAAATCAACAATGACCCGGAGGTGAAAACAGGCTGACACGTAGAAAGAATAGTATTACAATATTGTTTTATAACGTAAGGTAGAACAATAAAGATAAATGGAAGAGAATGTAGGATACTTAATGTGCTCCCTTCCACATGTAGTCCGTCTGCCTTCAAAGCAGGAGTGAACAGGCATATCTGTGCACGCTCGTACCATCATAGACCTCATCCATCGCTTTTCATCAGGCGTGATCGAGGTCGCGAGCAGAAAAAAAAACAAGCCATGTTAATGGAGTTGAGATGGACAGGTTTCAATAAAAAGTGACGAAAACAAATAATAGATTAAGAAATCTAAAAAACACGCTTTAACGAAATTATTTTCTGTTTTTTTTTTTAGTTTTGTTTTAAAAGCGTGTTTTTTTATGATATTTTTTAAATTCTAATTTTCAGTTCTGCTAACTACAAAAGCGTATTTTTTTTAACATTATGGTACTTGGTAATTTATAAATTATTGAATTGTCATTGGTCCTCTATAAGTCTACAAAGTTTAAATGAAATCTGACCGTTTAAAGTGGGTCAAAGTCAAGTCCAAAGGAGTCGGTTACAAACAAACATGCTTACAAACATACAGGTGGAGCTAATAAAAGCGTGTTAAAAAGAGTGATTGAAATTCAAAAGGACGGTCATGAGAGCTTTAGCTTTGCAGTCGTCGATGGCGAGGGATAGTAGGAATGAAAATTGAAAATATAGTACTACTTGCTCAATATGAGTACTCCAAAGAGACATTTGTGTGAGTCTAGTCAGAAGAGATAAATTCTGTGTTCTTTTTCTTAGCGTGTCGATATACAATCAGACAGTTTGTATATGCTCTCATAGAGAGGAGACCTTTGTCCCAGCAGTGGGAACATTATAGGCTGATTATTCTATACAATCAGACCAGAATTTGGCTACAAGCTTAGCACTTTCAGTAGCGCCCATCAACTTCTGTTGCGTGCAGACAATAGCACCCGCTGGACACGATATTAAGGACATGTTAACTTTAAATAGTGTCGTTATGAGCGATAATAGTTCTTATAGCAATCTGATACGGGTTAAAATCTGTTGTAATAAATTCGAATAATAAATGAGCAAGCTTTTGTCGTAAAAATACAAATAAAATCGTATAAAATTAGATATTAACTATTTAATTATAAATAATCCATCACTGAATGCAGTTTGGCATTTGAAATTTTATGGTATATTTTTGATTATAATTATTGTTATTGAAGGGATAAACTGCTTTTGAAGATAACTAAGAGGTGACTTTGGTGCATTAAAGTATGTTTTGAGTTCCATCACTGTATGCAAAAAAGACTTGAAAATATCAGTTTATTAAATGTTCAAAGTAATCAAAAAAGTTACAATTTCCTATAACCTAACTTAACTATAACGAAAAAACGAAAACTTCTATATATTTTTATTTTATTTTATTTTATAGAGATTACACTACTTTAAAAAACCACCTTATTGACCGTTTTCAAGAAATCTCCGCCTTAAGCATGATTAGGTTTGAAGTTGCATTTAATTTAGGTGCTTAAATAAACTAAGTAAATGGACAAAGTAAACAGACTCCAATGTACCTACTAAATCTAAAAACCTGGCATAAAATGGATAAGCGAAGACTCTTTTTAATCTCTAAATCTGCAATAAATTAAACCAGTCTATATCTCCAATTAATTAGCAACACAATTAGTGGTTTTACTGATAATAAAAGATAAACAATTTATTATGACATTTTTTGCCCTACGATCTACTGGAAATACTCGACTGCAAATAGAAGTATGGATCGGTTTTAGATAAGCATCTTGATTCTTGATCAACCTGCCTTATTTATTAACGACTGAATTTTTCCCGCGTCTTCGCTCTCGCAGCAAACGGTCAAACAGAAGTGAAATTGTTTATTTTGTAAATACGATATCGAAATCAATTTCACGCGTTATATAATTCCAAAAAAAATATTAGCTAAAGGAGTCGATACTTCCTATGCTTGAGAAGAAACGGCGGTCAAAGTCAAAGTCAAAGTCAAAGCATTTATTTCAAATATGCACTTAAAAGGCACTTTTGAACGTCAACATTAGGCGGAACATACTCAAGGGACATAATCTTGGTCAGATCACGCGAAGGTAAAGTAGATAACAGGCTGAAATGGTCGTTTGGAGTACTACCGGGATAAATGTGGTATGTCCTAATCCAAGACATGATGGACCTGTATGCCATATTTCATCGAAATACGTTAAACTGTTAAGGCGAGAAAATGTATAACAGACAGACAGAGTTACACAAATATCACGCCTGTAATCCACGGAGGGTAAGGAGTGGTTTACCTTCTCTTATAGCCGCTTCTGTACCTATAATTGTCTTTCCCATCTTGAATGCATGTATATTCTTGTATGTATGACACATATTTAAGCAAATTAATATTATGTTACACCCACATTTCGCCACACAGATAGAACACACAGAGACAGCGGACACACTGAGTTACTTTCGCATTTATAATATTACTAGCTGCTGCCCACGAGTGAAATGTGAAAACGTGAAATGTCTTGTTTTAATATGAAATATATAGCAGTATATAGAACTTGGCAAAACGAAAGCTTCCCATTAGTGAAAGAATTTTCGAAATCGGATTAGTAGTTCAGAAGATAACCCCGTACATACAAACTCACAAATACCTCTTATTTTATGTGATAAATGATAATACATGAACACGATATGAAGGAAGCAACATTGTGGTTACTCCTATTCTCGGACAGGTTTGAATAAGAAATTACTGGTTAATAAATGTCAGAGGTAATGCGAGTGTTGACTGTATATTAGGTACTGTAAAAGTAAATATAGTGTCTAGTGCGTATGGATCAGGAAATGTTAAAGATCGTGTTGTACATGTAGTGTTGTAGTTTAATGTTTCGTCGAAGTCACAATACACAGTGCATCAGTATGGAAAAAGATGTTGGTGTCACTTTTGTTTTGCTGTCTTCGAGTTTTTGTGAGAAATGACTTCAAACAGAGAAGAGGTACGCTAGGATGAAATCCTGGTATCTTTCTTTACATCGGTCATAATTTTGTAGGCATACTTCGACACACAGCCTGTTACTATGGATTCAGTACATGATTCTGAACCGCCCAGGATTGTAATTATACGTCGGTAATAAAAATAACAAATGCTATTTCTTACATTTTGACTGCGTACGTATTGTAGGTACCTATAGCAGATTTTTATTTTGATAGATAACGGAAAATATCTAGGCTGTCTACATGAATGCAATGTTTCGTTTTCAGCGTCGAGGTCCCTGCCATCCTGTATATAGTATTTTGTGTGGACGTAAATTTAACCATAATTGACTGAATAGTTTTTTCGATCGTTTGATGATAAGTTTGTGTTCATACTTCAAAAAAAAAAATACTAGAATACAAATGCAATGAACGAACTCGTCAAGCTTAATTATTTTCCTAACGACTTCTTGAATACAATAATCATTACACAGCAACCTTGAATTGTATAACATTACCGAATTTGATGCGGACGCCAGTGTTAATACTTCACTCAAAACCATTAATTATGGAATAATTATAAGTTAAAAACCTCATTACCGGTGTTATTTAATAACACTTCCTCGTTTAGGGGCGTTTGCTTAATGAAAAAAATACTATTGTGTATTAAAGTATTTAATAACTGCATGTCAAAGTATGTAGGGTGAGACTACCTGTTGTTAACTATGTGTTTGTTTCTTGTTTTGAATTATAGGTGTCATTAGACTGTGTGCTAAGTAGCACAGCATTGCTATGTATGTTAATTAGATATTAACACTCTTTTGGTGACGTGATCTGCGGTAATAAATGTCGTTTCTTTTCTGAAATAGAAGAGAAACATTAGAGCCTGCATTCAAGTCACAAACTAAAAGAGTTTTTACCTCTGTTGGCTTAAAAACAGTGTCTTCCAATTCAGGGTTAGACCTTAAAATTTATTGTTATTGAAAGTGGTATAGAGGTCTAAATATTGCTCTTTATCTAGTCAACAACAAGTTCTCAAACTCAAGTCTTAATTAGCATTCCGTTCACCCCATTTGTGCGAAGCGTAGGCGCTCTTCAATTTATAATGGGCTATATATAGACCAATAAATGACAGAGCTATTGAATGGCCCAGCCATAATCTGTAGGCCCTGACTGCAATTGAGATCAAAGACCTAACCCCTATTGTGGCTATTGCGGTTGCACTAGTCCTAATATAAACATGATACAATAATAATAGTATTATGCACTTTATTGACGAACAAATAAGGATCGATGATTGCGTGATACATACGTCCTTTATGGCAAAGAACTAATAACTTTTTAGTTATAACGAAAATTAAATTTGAAATTACTTTTGCCCAAAGTTGGTAAATGCTTTAATAGGTGGTTTCGCCAGGGATGCGGGTTATTCGAAAGAAATACCGTGGCCCCTGGCACACAGGCAACTGATGGAACACGGGTGGGGGTTTTAGTCAGTAAAAGTCTGACACGCTCTCCCGCTCCACCCAGAGCGGGAAAAGTTATTTGATGATTTCCCACCCTCAAAAAAAAACCCCATCAGCGCGTGCGCATTACTCAATTGTTTGAATCCTTATTAGAATAGGCGATAAAAGGTTCGTTGTGCAATAAGTGTAGATAATATTGAAAATCCGATGTATTTGGTAATCTTTAATAACTGAATTTGGAACTCTTTTTTTGTGGTGTTCTAGGTGTCGTCTTACTTCCGTTAACACAGAAGCAAACAATGATATTAATTGAGTGCACAATCTATTTTATATTTTAAGACTAGCTTTAATAGTCTATGAGTAATTTAGGAACTCTGATATTTTTTATGTATTTTAAACTATCTGACCGTTTAGTAAGTGAGGGTTTGGTGTACGGATTTTCTTCTTGTTATAGTTATAATCATCCCAAATATTATGTATATTCCCAAGGTCCGAAAACACTTCAAACGCTCGAACATTGCGATTCCGACATAAAGCTCAACTAACACAACCGATGCAAATTGTTTCTCCTACCCTACTATTAAAACCACTGCAATTCACAATAGGAAGTGAATCTAAAAAGCTGCACACACCAAGGCTGTCAGGTCCAGTCTCTTTCTATCAAGAATGGCGCACCCAATGCACGTATTTCTTAGAAAATCATCTTTATTTATAACCTCAAGTGTCTGGCTTTTTATGCTGATAAATGTGAAGTGATATGTAAGGTCAATTGGAGCGTATGTATTCATGGTATCGGAATTAATTCAAGTTTTGTGAAGGATAAAGTAAAATGCTTCTAAATTATTATAAATCGGGACTGAATCACTAAAATAACTGACGTCACTCGGAAAGCTGCGAAGCTTAATTAGGAAAATAAAAAAAGTTGTGGAATTAGGCTGGACATATCAATCGTAAGTCAGACGATCAATGGGCCAAACCTACGACCCAGTGTCCCGCTTACTAACAAACGGCATCGTGGCAGACCCAGACGGAGGTCGCGAGTTGAGCTGGATTCCTTTCAGTAGGGAGGCCTTTGCCCAGCCGTGGGACATTAATGACTAATAATAATGAGTACTAAATCAATTCTCATTTATTTTTAATCGACGCTTTATTTTGATTGCTACCGGGTTATCAAGTCTGTATTCAAAACTTTTAAATCTATAAATATAAAAATTCATCCCTATTTCCCTTGGTCACGGCGTCACACGTGAACGGATGGACCAATTTTGCTGCTTATTTTTTTATTGTGTTTGGTAATGTCTGGAGAAGGTTCATAAGAAAGAAAAAAATAAGAAAGTTGCGCGTGAAATTTATTATAAAAACTGCGAATTTTAATATTCATGTTTAAGACAGGACGTCTCTTCGCGGAACACTTCCGACGTTTGGCTCCCAGACTGGAGCGGGCCGGGGCTGCTTTGAAGCGGCTCTTGCCCAATCTAGGGGGGCCAAACGCCTCCTGCCGGAGGCTCTACGCGGGGGTCGTGCGGTCCATGGCCCTATACGGGGCGCCGGTGTGGGCGCCTACATTGAGGCGCCAACCAGCGCGAAAGCTGAAGGCGTCCCATAGGGTCATGGCGATCAGGATGATCCGGGGATACCGCACGATCTCAGGTGAGGCGGCGGGCCTCCTTGCCGGATTACCGCCATGGGATCTGGAGGCAAAGGTCCTCGCGCATATCTGGGAGTGGCGCGAGGAGGCCAAACGCCGGGGCGTTACTCCGCTGCCGCGAGAAATCGAGGTGCAGCGGACAGAGCTCCGGCGGGATCTCATGGCGACATGGAGAGCGCGATTGTCGCAACCCAGTGCTGGGCACGCCACGATAGCGGCGGTAAGTCCCCTCTTTGAGGAGTGGCTTGAGAGGCGGCATGGCGTCCTCACCTTCCGCCTGACGCAGGTCCTCACCGGACACGGTTGTTTCGGGAGGTTCCTGTTTCGTATAAGGCGGGAGGAAACGCCCGGGTGCTTCCATTGCGAAGATCGCCCTGAGGACACGGTGGAGCATACGGTGGCGGTCTGCCCGGCTTGGGCGGAGCACCGCCGTGTCCTCGTGGAGGCGATCGGCGGCGGCGATCTCTCGCGTCCGGCCCTGGTGCAGGCCATGGTACGGAGCGAGAGTGAATGGTTAGCCGTCACCTCCTTCTGCGAAGCAGTAATGCTCGCGAAGAGGGAGGCGGCGCACGTGAGGGAGAGGCAGTATATGCGCCCTCACGGCCGTAGTCGCCGCGGGAGAAGCCCTGGGCGTTGGGAATCCCAGGCTGATTCCCGGCCACCGTAGGCGCGGGCTTGCGGACGGCGAGTAATGGGTAGCTCGCTGTCCGGTAAGGACCAAGCCCGGGTCGACGGCGCGTTGTGTTCCACGCGCGCCTCAAAGAGATGTCAGCACCAATAGGTGGGGTTCGCAAGGACCGATGCCTGCCAGGGGTGCGGGTTGTTCGAAAGAGATACCGCGGCCCCTGGCACACAGGCAACTGAGGAAACACGGGTGGGTTTTAGTCAGTAAAAGTCTGACACGCCCTCCCGCTCCACCCAGAGCGGGAGAAGTTATTTGATGATTACCCACCCAAAAAAAAAAAAAAAGACAGGACGTCTGTCGGGTCAGCTAGTCAAGAATAAAAATGGTCTCTCTGTCTATGTGACTTTTTTAAACTTTTTTTTTAGTCATTCGAATATTTATGTATTATATTTTATCACAAGAACGTTCAGTGCCGATTTTTGAAAACTTTTGCCATCAAGTTACATATTTTATTCGTGGAACTTTGTTGTATATTACAGTTCAATAAAAAGTTTACAGTTGCAAATTGAAGAACTATAAAAGAGCTTCCACTAAGTGAATGGTGTTTTCAACTACAGAAACGATAAGTGCTTGTCTTTATTTTATTGTAATGACAGTGTGCGAAAGGATTTATGACATTGTAAATATCCCGGAAAGCTGTAAAGTTTATTGACGTCCGTATTTTCAAGAGTGAAGAAGTATATCGACGTTTTTGAAGTTTTTATTAGAATTATTTATTTATTTAAAAGGTACACCAACGACTTATTCACTAGACACATTGACATAAGGAAAATCACATTTGGTTAGAGGTATGGTGAATTTGTCACTAACAGGCGTACACAGCACTTACTTAAAAATAGCTTCTTAAATATACGTTTTAACAAGATTTTTTACTCGTAATGAGGATAGAGAAATTAATTAGAAACAAAGGACAAAATATTTAGTAAAAAACAAAATCATAATCGAAATAAGAATAAAAAAATAAATTGAAGTTATTACTGGAATCAAAATTAAACATCAAAAAACAAAATCATAATCGCAATGAGAATAAAACATTAAACAATAAAAAAAACCAAATCATAAACTAAATAAGAATAAAAAATTGAAATCAAAATTAAAATTATTACTAGAATCAAAATTAAACGTTAAAATAAAGAAATAAAAAAATAACAGTCAAATAGAATTTATTGTCTTTTTGCCCTTTATTTCAATTTAGTTAAAATCGGTGTAGAATTTATTCTCCTACTAGTTTTTGCCACCGGCTTCGCCCGCGTGGATATCGGAAATTATCTCACGGGAACGTATTACCGAGATATAAAGTATCCTATATGTTAATCCAGGTTATAAACTATCTGTATGCCAAATTTCATCCATTTCCGTTCAGCCGTTTTTGCGTGATTGAGTAACAAACATCCAAACATCTAAAAATCTAAATTTCCAAACATTAAGCATACAAACTTTTAAATTTATAATACTAGTGGGATACATTATCTCTAACCTTCAAATAAATATTCACCACCTTTCTTGTAATATCATTTTGCTTACAATCTGTCACTTTTCCCCTACCCTCATGAATCAGGATAGCTTCATTCATACTGAAATGACATACTTAGCAGTAACATAAATACATTTTTGAACATTTGAGAGACGGTGTATATTGCAGTAAGTACCCAGTTTGTTCTGATTTTCATGAACCAATTCTCATTTGATAGACATGTTTAACACGCAGAACTTTGTTACTGACTGGAGTTCCGCAAGAAATTTCATACTTCTTCATTCTTCATTAGTGAAATAGGCTAACGAAACAATAGAACACCAGCAGTCAAAGTCCTGCAACTATTGAGGTTAGTAATAAAGTACAATAATTGTGACAAGGATGTAATGCGCAATACATACGGCAAAGAAAGGTATTAAATGACGCCAAACACTGACTTTTTAAATCTATGTAATTGCCTGTTATGGCTTAGTTTGTTACTTATAAACGACAATAAATTAAACTGCGGAGATCTCATAACGTTCCTAATCTACATACAAAAATTCATTCAAAATACAAGATAGGTAGCTATGTAGATGGCTGATCGGCAATACCCATACAGGAAAAGTTTTTATTCAGTGCGCAAACTTTAACCATGAATTCAGCATACCATTGTAGACTCCCCAGAGAAGAAATTTTTAGTCGGTTATAAAAAAAAATCAGGTATTTCATAGAAAAGTGCAATATACCTACGCGGTCAAAATGTATGGAACAACTGATTTTTTTTCTATAACCGACGAAAAATTTCTTCTCTGGGGAGTCTACAATGGTATGCTGAATTCATGGTTAAAGTTTGCGCACTGAATAAAAACTTTTCCTGTATAATCGGTCCATATCTACTGATTAGTTGGTTTGAAAAATCCCTTTTTTCATTTGGATGTGTTTTCATTTATTGTCGTATTGTTGTTTCGACATTATACAGGGTGATTGGAAGATGGGTGCAAAGCTTTAAGGCGAAGATAGTACAGACAATTTAAAACCATTTAAGCCATGGTTGTCTTAGACGAAGTCTTACCAAATATTTTTAACCAAATATTTAAGTTTTTTTTTTTCGGAAATTCTCAAAATTTAATGTAAACTGCATAATTATGGCCAAATTAAATGATAAATGAATTCATTTCTTATTTATTTAATTAAAGTAATGTGTAAGCAATCAAGCAAAACATATTTTAGGCTTCTGTGTCATTAGACATTTTTTTACAGACATTTAAAGCTCAGAAAAAATAAAAAAATTGTACAATACGTCTTTTAAACCTTATTAAAAAAAAAAAATGGTAAGACTTCGTCTAAGACAACCATGGCTTAAATGGTTCTAAATTGTCTATACTATCTTCACCTTAAAGCTTTGCACCCATCTTCCAATCACCCTGTATAAGCCTCTATCACAATCACGTATATTTTTTCACTATTTGACTCCATTACTCTGCCATCATTCTCTCATTAAATTAATAAATTGTCTGAAACACAGATATTTCATATCTCGTTCAGATACAGATATTTTATATCTAGTTCAGAAACTGATGTTCAAAATCTGTTCACAGAAACGAGTGTCTTAAAGTGTATCACCATAGTACTAAATTGTTGTATGATTTTGGACAAATAAATTAAACTTATACTTTTTACGTCTGAAAGGTGAAGGCACACACATAACGCCAAGTCTAGACACGTCAATACGACTAATTGTCTCTCTTTAGTCACCAGAAGATCCGTAAGTCCATTGATATGTAAAGCGACAAGAACTGGGTCGTTCCGACTTATTGCATTTAGGCCAAGTAACGGTTCTTCAGATGTAGACGTAGGTACATCAGTAATCTGCGCTGCATGAAAGGGCTTTGGTCCAATGAAGTGATTTACGCTTTCGAGGTGAGTGTAGGTTTAATGATGATTCGTCGAAATATATTGGTGTAGATTTGAATTGGTTAGGGTTATAAATTAAGGTAAGGTAAAGGCATCATATTATTTTATTGGAGACTATAAAATTGACTATTATAGTTAGAAGACAGAAAGAAAATATGTTCGTTTGTGGTAAAAATGACGCAGGAAAAGAACAGAAACACAAAAAAGAACAAGTTGGGTGAAAATATGCGTCACGTCCACGCAAAACTAACTAATTCTTTGATCAAAACAATTTTAAAAAACATAACACGAGTGGTCGGCGGCATGAATCAATTAAGAAATGGATGTTTTCGATGAACTTATGGTGTTAACCCAATATTCAAGAGATAGCAGGTAATGCCAAACAAATTCTTAATTTACTTTGTCTGAAGAAATCCCAGTACCTACTCTCTAATATCAAACTAAATAGATCCAATTATTCCAGTATATCACTCAGTACTTCCAAGTACGTGTAACTCAGCTCGACCAACTTCTTATCTCTCATGGAAGTGTTAATTGGATGAACTAGATCTGACGCTCCACGTTTTTTGCCTGAAAAAGCTGCACTGTCACCGCTTTCCTGTTTGATTCGTGTGTTTACGGTTTTAGATCCTGATCCATTGGTTACTGTGTTAATGACACGTAAGAAGGGCGCTCTTATTACAATGATTGAGGATTTGTCTATTATAGCATTAAAAACCTTCAAAGTTGAATCCTATGTACTGTTTGTTATAACGCATTTTAAATTTGGCATTAGAAATACGATTACGTCATTCCTATTTATTTTAGTAGCAGGTGGTCAATTAGTTTCTTGTTCTTCTTTTCCTATTGCATCTGTATCATCATAAGCAACTGTAGTTATAACATCATTTTAGTAATTTATATTTATTGGAGCACCTGCTCTTTCAAATAACCCAATGACTTTACCATTGACCTTTAACAAAGACGTTTCAAGACTAAGCAACTCGGTCAAAGCATTGTAAACAAAAATATTTGGTGAAACTTTACACAAAGATCCGTTTGAAACTGAACCAGCTCAGTTTATTGAGCCGAGACAATATTGAACTGTAGGCGTCGCCACTTCCTGGCTTTCTATAGTGACTTATTGCCTTAGGAGATGGCCCTGGATCTTTGTGAAGTGTGGTGCAAGAATGGAACTGACACGGCACGGAATTGCGGTGGAGAGGTATTTTAATAATAACGTTTCTGTAATTGAGATTGCTGATGGCTTTTAACTGTGATACTGGTACTGAACTATTTAGGTAAATATCTCCTGCTCCCTTGCTTGAGAATCGTATTGTGACAAGAGTATCCTCATTTCGACATGTAGAATGAAGGTTTATGTACGTACAACTGCAGAAAAACAAAATGTACAAAGGTTCTGAAAAGGATTAATCCAAACGAACAAGTAGGATACAGCAATGGCTTGAGAGCATTATAAACTTACTAAGGAACTGCTGATTCTGCATGTAACGAGTAAGACCGAAAGATTAAATAAAAGAAAAAACTTTACAAAGCAGAAATACTGTAGGTATGTGGTTGTGGTTGTACAAAACTTTTTGTAATGCTTTTAATATTTGTTGACAAGCACTGTCGCTTAATTTCTACTAAAATCTAAAGTCATTTATTCAAACTAGGCTGAGAGTCAGCACTTTTTGAACGTCAAAATTACATAAGACAGTCCCCCAAAAACGCCCGCCCTTCACGACTTCCTAGTGCTTTAGCTGGGAAGAAGAAGTGGCGCAACAAACTCCCCAGCAGCACAGCTGTCTGTTAAGTTAGAAGAACTTGATTCTATACAATAGTAGGTAAGTATTTAAAATACGAAATACAAAAAAAAAATACATTAAATTTGCCATATATTATGTCAGCTAGCACACGCCAATATACCTACAAAATCTTAATATAATACCTTACCCTAATATAATACCCCCCCAGTGGGTTCCCGCATTGTCGTTGCGGGGGGGGCTCAGTAGCCGTGGTCCACTCCCACGGTGAAGCGAAGAGGAACCCAAAGGTGGGGCCGCTCGTCAGGGCTTTGGTCTCCAAGCCGACGACGTAGCGGCCAAAAAGTAGGTTGCGGTGAGGTGCACCGCAACTGAGGCGGGCCGCGATGTCGAATGGGAGGCATCGCGGCTGAGGGTTACAGGCTGCGGCAGAGGAGGAGTGCCGGTACTTTTGAGTAGCGCTCTTCCCTTCCGTGGCCTGGACGGGGCCGCCACCGTTTGATGGCGGACGCGGTGGGGCCGCAGGGGAAGAGGAGTGTTGGTATAGCGTTGGCCGCTCTCCCTATCCCCTGCGGCCGAGAAGTGGTAGGCGGCGGGGCCACTGAGCTGACCCGTCGCAGGGGACCAAGGGAGCCAAGGGTGCCAGGGTAGTCTGGGGCCCTTGTGCTACTTGGTTCCTGGGGTGGTCACGGCGTGCCATGTGTCCTGGTGCGCCGGACTGGTGGGGTCCGCAAGGGCCGATGCCTGCCAGGGGTGCGGGTTGTTCGAAAGAGATACCGTCGCCCCTGGCACACAGGCAACTGAGGGATCACGGGTGGGTTTTAGTCAGTAAAAGTCTGACACGCCCTCCTGCTCCACCCAGAGCGGGAGAAGTCATTTGATGATTTCCCACCCTGAAAAAAAAAAAAAAAACCCTAATATAATACAGTCTAATATTATTCTAAATACTAATTTAGTTCTATTATACAAGCCTTTAAGTACTCATTCCAAATCATAGCTCTACATCTCCACAGTATAAATGTTATCAAATTCTACTCTTATCCCTGTAGCGTTTGTACCATTTCAACCTCGAAGTGGGTAATGCCGGTTATTGTGATAGATATAAACATTTAGCTGAGAGCGTTTAGAAACCCGGTCGGATTCAATCTCGCGCCGCCGCGCCGTGATTGCGAATAATAGCATTGAACATTCACTGTATCAGATGCGAAATTTAGATTACTGGGAGCTTTATTGATATTAATGTTTGCTTGGAGCTCAATGAAATTATGAATGGACGGTTTGAATTGGTGTTGCTTGTGGAAACGGTATAATTCAAAAATTTCTCCAATGGTGGTCTGACTTCGTGAACGGGATGGGTTCCTAATTTTGGGTTCTTTTGCAAATTGCCATGCGTAAATTCCAACTGAAATCCGTTTTAGCTAAGTGATTGTGAGCTAAGTTCTGTAATTAACAAGGACTGTGGTGTACTTAATTAAATAGTGAATAATTCGTTTTCGTTTTTATTAAATCAATCAATCAATCATTTGTTTTGTTAAACATAGGTATGGTTACAGTTAGTTCGTTCAAGCATATTTTTTTCGTTTCATCATATTTGATTTTTGTACACGCATCCACCATGTTATTTCTACGAACTTTCCAAATACATTGTTCCAATCACTGCATTGTACTAGGCGAGCATAAAAACAAAAGAAAGTCGGCGTATTTTGAGTTGAAATATTAGAGTTAATTGACTCAATTACTTTTACTATTAAAAGTTGGTTGTCTACGTTGTTTTAAGCTTTGTTTTCATTATAAGGCGTTAGGTAACAAACATTTTCATCATTCTTTTTAATAATTCTAGTGAAAGTGATTGTCGATTTCTGTTTTAATTTCCGCCGGTCCCTTTCGTAATTATTGATGTAATTAAATAAACTGAGTTAAATGAAAACATGAAAGAGAATGATTACTTTGTAATTAAGTTAACTTGTTTAGCAATGTTGAATAAAATAGTGATTTCCTTGAGAATGATGTCACGAGAATGTTGCACATAGCATTGGGTCAATAAATAGGTAACTTTTTATTTTATAGTAATAATTATTTCGTTATTATCAAACCATACCGTATATTATTCAAGTCTTAAGTCTTTTTCTAGCTTTAATGCCATTTACATTAACCGTTTTCTATCACACAAAGTGCTATCATCGATAACATTAAAATTATCTGCTGTTGGTCGTCACGAGATCCTATCCAGTGTAGATCCATTTAAACGTCGCTTACGCACGATAATCAGTACCAGAATCGCAGGAAGCGTGAATCTCTCAGTCGTCTACGAATTGCATGTCTTTTTGTAACGGCCCTTATATAATCCAGTACGTTTAATCGCCTTCATACGTCAGTGTATTCTGTGTAATTAGTCGTTAATGAAATATGAAGAGGATGTGCTGTCTTTATTTTCTTGTTTGTAATTTGTTAAGTTTTTAAACGAGTAGGCGATCTTCGCCTATGAATAAAAGGCTTAGACAAAGTGACATTCTATAAGCCAGCAATTACAATGATGGATTTTTTTTATAGAATTGACGTTAGCCACTAAAAAATCTTATACGTATCAATCCCGTTTAAAATTTGTTGCAGAAATACGAAACACTTTGAAAGTGATTGCCACTTATCTAGGCCCTCAGGTGACGACACTAGAGGTTCGCTCACAACAGTGATCACTGGTCTCCCTAAGGTTGCGAAGGCTAAACACAAATCTAAAATAGGTATTCCTTTAACCAATGATTACACACTCCCTAAAATAGACCTGGTAAAACGCCAAAAAACCGACAAAGAATTCTACCAAACAGCAAATTAGACCACTGTTCCCAATTAGACCTAATAAACTAAAACACTTAACAAACCTACACTAATTCAATCAGTCCAAAACAGAACTCATTTCATTCAAAAACCTCCCACACGAGAATCACAAAGAGTCAGTAAACGAGAACAACGCTCTAACAACACACAATAGAATTCTTACTTTCGTCAATTTGTAACCTGTCATTATATGAATGCTTTTTTAATGCTCCAATGAATGGACCAAGTACTTTCGTTTTGGGTTCGTATATATGGTTTTCTTGTATTTATGTTTACTGCGAGAAAAATGTTTGGTAATTTTGTGTAATGGTTTGGCTAGATCGTTTAGCAGTCTGCATTGTTGATGAGATTTCGAATAGTTTAATAGTGGAATTGATGATCTGTGACCATGCAATGTTATTAATTCTTCTGATATTTAAGAAGGTTTGTAATCCTGTATTCCATCAGTTTACTCAATTACATCAATTCTTCCTTATCTTTACTTGCATCTTCTTTACCGTTCTTGAACTTTCTGGGCTTCTTCGTTTTGCGTTTAATATGACAATCCTTTTGATCTTTAGCTCCTTTACTACGTATAACTTGTAGGTAAATGAGACGATAGCTAGTAATATTATCTTCCATTTGTATGTAACAATCATTAGCTAGTATTACGTAATTCTTATCGTGTTATTAATATGTTACTATTACGTTGCTGTGCCCACTTTATATTTTCTTTTTGCTTATGATCTAGACAGTTCTGTCAAATTTATTGCTTATTATGTAAAAATGTGTCAGACGTACATATTTCCTTCAGGGTATATTAACTGTAAAGGGGCTTTGCTTTTTGTTCATTGTTAGTAGTACCTACCTACTATTCGAAGCCAACATGTCTAGTTTGCAATAAGATTACTACAATTCCTACTATGAACCACCAACTTTTAAACCTTTTAAGCGTTGACACAATACCATTCCCAAAACTAACTTAAGACACCATTGATTTCAAAAGCGTATTCTACTTAGTTATGAAAAGCCATACCCATGTGCTCTACCAAAGAAAAAACATTACCATATTGACATAGTATAGTACCACGCCATTGAAAAAGTTGCTACAATAATGCAATGTATGCTTGTTTTTCACCAGTCTTATTTAACAGTATTCTGTTGAGAACAATGGACATAGGTGCAAATAAACTCAGTAAGTGTTTGGAGAAAGCAATGAGAACTTAGAAATCACTTGGTGATATCTGTTTTGTTCAGGGCTGACTGAAGTTAAGATATTAATTGAAAGTTGTTTTGTTTGTAAATTAATTGATGTTGTGAATGAAAGTTTAATTATTTGCTTGGAATGATTTGCTGCTGTTGGGCTCGGTTGTGGTCATATTAAGGGAATGTAAGTATCGAATGACAGCTTGAAACTTTGTTCGCTTTGTCCAATATCGTTAAGAGGTAAATAAGGATAGGCTAAATAATGCGTTTTAACTGGCTGATATTGGAAAGTTCTATGACAAAGGGATGGCATAATCAACCTATAAAGTTTTTACTGCCAGAACACAGACCTCATCTCTTCGCGAGGCCGTGTGCTATAATCTACGTCGTGGGCCTAATACAGGTTGGTCGAATGTAAATTCATGTGCCAAGTCAATTCTGTTTTCTCAAGGCAATGCTTTATTAAAAAAAAAAAACAGTTTGATGGAGATAAAATTCCAAATACTCAAATAAACTAAGAAGGTAATGAAACTCCTTTCGTTCTAACAGACAAAGGCAATAAAAGCTAGAAAACCTTTGTAGGATAGAATAAGATCTCCAGATAAAAAGTCGTCGGTATAAAATGTAAGTAAACTCGGAGAGCTGGTTTAGGTTAAGCAAACGGAGACCCGAGGCGAAATGTGGCAATTGCTTGATCACGTTTTGAATACCTATAACTGTTATCAGTGAGGCAGTTAAATGTATCAAAGTTGAATGCCCTTCTGAATTAATGGCATGAATTCTAGATAAAGAAATGTTGGCAGTTCTTTCTTTATTTTTCACGAACGTCTTTCAAAATTAAAGGTGAGGTAATTCGTTCTGACTAAAGATTGAAATAGTGTTATTACCTAATTGATACTTTTCTTAGAAAGGATTGATTGATCCACAGAGTAAATTTTTGAGATGGGCAGCAAGGGTTGCTTAAAATACAAGATTTCTTAACCGTTACAGCTATTGGAAAACGGTTTTAGGAGACTGCTTTTTTAAATTCACAAATAAAGATAAAATACACTCAGCTAGAAAATGGGCCATTTCCAAAGAATCTTTTTGTGATGCCAATTGATCCTGTTTCTAATAAAGATCAAAAAAATCTAAACAACCAACTGATGTTTAAGTACTATTATTTCTATATGCGAAACCTGAAAATAGTTTATTCAGAATAACTTACCGTATCGATTCCAATAAGTTTTACACCATATTATATTTTATTAACATTGTATAATTGCTGTATCTTTGACTCAGTTTTGAAGATGGTTCTAATCTTTCTTCACATGTGAATGTTTCCTTACCATTGTTATCTTCGACAACCCTGTGTACGAATTTTGCTTCTCTCGTCTGAAAATTGGAAGTTTGTAAATCAAGTTCAGTAGGGCGTGAAATTTCGTTAGCTGATATTAGTGCGAAGTGCTTGTTCGATTTAATATAGTCGATCATTCGACACAGCCCGCTTACCGTTCTCAGGCAATTATTTCAATTTGTAATAGAATGGTTTGTTTCGTGGAGAAACTGTTGCAATTCAGTTATTTTACTTATTTGTATTGAAAAGTAAGGTTGTACAGTTATTTTTTATTAGTAACTTTTTCTTGTGGAGTTGGTTCTCAATGTTTAATTCAACATTTTCATGGCTTTAATGCATCCGTTTTGTTTTAAAGCCTTGTAATACTGGCTAATTCACTGGACTAGATTGACTTTCAATTTATTGGAGTCTCGATATTCGTGTTAAGATCAATTTCGCACAATTTTTTACCCTATTTCAAACTAAGATTTTCCTATGAAAATATATAGTGTTACATAATAATATCACGTTAAGTCTAGCGTTAGTAGTTACGAAAATACAGTGTTTATAAGGTAACGTTGTAGAAGCAACGGTTTGTACTATGATAACATACAACGGGATTTTAACGATACGTTTTCCATATAAGTTGATGTAAGAGAATGTTGTAAACCGGTCACTATGGATATAGCAAAATTAATGATCATAATCATATTTACTCATGCCCGCTTCAACTAAATTAATCGTATCTCTTATATATTTCATCTGTTACACGGTTGTAATTTAAATCCAGCTTATTGATGTGGTAAGCCTCTGTTGGAAGAATTCGACTAAGAAAACCCTTGTATCTTATAATATGCGGCCAGATATCTTTTATTCAAGTTTTAAATATATTTCAGTACTTTGTGTTTGGGTCAAATTTATATATTTTCATAAGAAGTTATCGACTCTGTAAATGCGTTGTTTGGTACAGTTTTCTTCATTAAAAATATTAATTGCTTCACTGTCGTTTAGTTCCTTTGTATCTACTTCCCGTGTTACGCCATCGATTACTACCAATCGCTCACAAATTACTTTCAATTTTAACGAGTACTAATATAGCCATAAAAAGACAGCCAAGTCGGAGTCTCCAACGGCTTTCTCCTTACAATTATGATAAGGCTTATCTAACGCCGCCATTAATTTGCCGTCAACTGTCTCAGACTTGGAATAAATTAGGAAACTTGAATCTAATTCCAATTAAGGCTTTTTTCCTTGTTGTAAATGTCTATCAACAATTATAACTAGATTTTGTTTGATATGTATATCAGTTGAAGTCTTAATTTGTCTATGTGGATGGTAAAATTCTATCTTCTATGAATTATTTGATACACGCTTTAGTAATTAATGTCTCTTCCATAAACTTAAGTGGTTTTACGATTTTGATATTGCCAGTTTTGAAAAGTAGTTTGAAATAATTGTAACCTGGTGTAAGTGTTTTCATTGTGCTAAGTCAGTTGAACTACAATGGATATGCCAATCATGCCCAAAGGTTTAAAAGTAAGTATCGTTGTGAATTTCACCAAGATTATGGAATATACTGAAAGAATTGGAGGTCAGAAATTCAAAGGAGAAATGCCAAAATCTACGTACAGGTTTCGACGAATGACGTCAATTTAGGGGGAAAAAATATGCACAAACTAAAATAACTTTTAGATTTATATTCATGTAACATTTGCTAAACATGAAAAAGTGCGTGCAAAAGCGAAAAGAAAACCAAAAATATCATGTCAATTTTATATTGATATTATTATGTTGATATCATACATGTGACACTCAACCTTGGCAAGGGATTTATATGTTTATAGCTCATGAAACGTGAATATAATTTATTATTTTATGTTTATTTTTATTGAACATAATATTGGTAGCATAAAACACAGCTTAGAACAAAAAGGTTATGTGCCGTAAATGTTGGACTATCATTTTATGTTGTACGCATAAAAAATAATTATGTCATAGTTTGAACAACGTAGTGCTAGTGACTACTGTGTATTCCAATAGTAACTGATGAAAGTGTAAACAAACCCTGTTCAGATTAAATTCTACGAAATCCCTCACTAAATGGAATCACACATTCATTTGTATTTAGAGGGTTTCATTTTTTATCACACCATTCTCGCTAGCAATTTTTATTTCAATAACATTATTTAATTCTAATTGGAAAATCGTCGACGAACATTGACGGTACAAAATTAACCTCAATTGCCACATGTTTTTTTTAAAGATAATTTAAAATAAGAATGTAAGTTTAAATATTCAAATAATTAAATCAAAGCACTAAATTTTTAAGTGGCACTACACGGCGATCCATTTGTATATATTTTCACTAGATACTTTGGGAATGGATCATATGGCCAACAATTACATTTATCATAGACCCCTGTGCGACTTTTAGACGCGCCAAACGTCTTTCATGAGATACATTTGATGTACATCATTATATCGATCTCAAGCAACAATCTTCAATCTCACAAAGGGCTACAATCTTAATTCCCAGAGATCTTCACAGAAATTATAAGCGAAACAGCTTAAGATGTACATAAAATACAGTTATTTACAGTTTGTATACCAGCATTAACTTACCACGATCGAGATAAGGTTGCTCCGGCGTCTGCGGCCGACCTACATACGGCTTGCATAAGATTGGCTTGGGCGCTGCGCACGCGCCGACTCGATATTCAAATTTTCGGAACAATTGTTCCGAATAATTTGATGGAAAGTTGATGAAGGGTTTTATGCGAGTTTAAACGGTGAAAGTCTGTGGATAATGGAATTTCAGTTTTCTAGAAAATGTATCGTGCAGCTTTAAAACAATTGAAGCCATTTGCCAACCCTGGCAATTTTCTAGAAGTCTCTAGAAAATTGCTTTATGTAGAGCTTGAGTAGTGAAGAACTTAATTTGAAAAATAAGGGGTATTATGAAACTTTCACAATTGAATAGTTCTGTTTCTGCAAAATAAAAAATAAATAAAACATAATCGTAGGTTAAAAATAAAAAAAACTCAGTAGTGCCAGTTTAGTGAGTTCAGTCACACACACACATCATCACACACATTTACAGCACCTACATCGCACAGATACACGCATACACACACTTTAAATATTAATAATTATGTCACTCTCTGTTTCTTTCTTATTTTCTGAGTACTTCGTAATTGGCGTAATGTTTAGAATTATTAATAATGTTATACTTTTTGTCAGCTGTGAAGATACCTTATAGTAAATAAATAAATAAAAATAAGCTCAGGTCTTGTAGGTACGCCTAATTCTAATGTCTGACAGTCACAAAGAAGCACGCAGAGTTGCATGCGCACCGTTATGGTAGGACGTGCGGTCGTGGGGTCGCCGGTCGGTCGCACTTGGTAACAGGGCCCGCTAGGCAAGTCTGACATAACCTCCGTTCTCCCTAGACGGACCCTCCGACTTTTCCAAAAAAAAAAGGTGTAAGTCTGCTGATTTGTAGTTGGGGTTAAGTATCCCACTGCAGGGAAAAGGCTTCATCTCTTACAGAGAAGGCACGAGCATGGAAAAACCACGATTGCTCAAGACGAGTTGGCGATTTCAGACTATACGATGTTTTTGCTTCACCGATGTCAGTAACGTCAAAGTACATATGAATTTAATGAATAAACCATATGTCCATCCTACTAATATTATAAACGCGAAAGTTTGTAAGTATGGATGGATGGATGATTCTTTGTTACTCTTTCGCGCAAAAACGGCTTAACGGATTTGGATGAATTATGGCACACAGATAGATTATTACCTACATTAACACATGGTAGTACGTTCCCGCGGGATTATTTCCGACTTCCGCGCGGGCGACGCCGCGGGCGGAAACTAGTATACCATAGTCGTGAAAGACAGGAGAGATCACTGTGCCAAAACGACACAAAATAGGCTTGGTGTGTTGAATCTTAATTATTTTTAAAAATTGAAGCAAAAACTCAACTTCTATCCGCTGATACTTGAGCCACTTAACGTCACTGTCAACAGTTTCAATTCCAACAAAATTCCGCAGATAGAAATGCAATCGCAGATCATGCGTGATTGATTAACAACCATGCATGATGCGATAAATGTACTCATGTATCGTATGTTCACATCAATAGCTCCATAGGCGTAAACATGATAAAATATTATGCACACGCCTACATAAAGAAAGAACAATCTCCAACAAGTATGTCATATCTACTTAAAAGGAAACACTGTCAACAAAAATAATATAACCTCTGGTAATTTTATACCTCTCATTGCGTGGATTCTCTCAGTTATACAAACGCTACTATTCTTGCATCGACGTCGCGTGAGGGACAGTGTGTCGTTACCATATTATTATCTCGAATTTTCTTTTTAAATAATACCTCTGAAAAACCACAACCTCATCCTTATTACTGCACTCTAAGCACCAGAACTCCTTGGCATTTGAATTTTAAAAGGCTCAACTCCTATGTTTATCTACTTGTCAATGGTAATAAGTCCTCGTGTTTTTTTTCTTTTGTAGCGTTGTAGGTATTCGATAAATTGGCAAAGAAAACTGTTGGGGCATTAAAATGAATTATATACCTCCGCCATGTTTTCGCAAATGTTTTGTTTTTATCAATTCGTTAACCGATATACGAGTCATTGTACTTACGGAAGTCATTGAACTTATGTTTTCAAGTATTTTTGAGATAACGGCTGTGGAATAAATTTCCATGTTTACTGGGTAAGGAAAAAAAACAAGAGTAGGTACCAAAGTAACCCACATTTAATGTTGGCAAGGCATCGAAGCGAAACGGATCCTTATCATGCGCGTAGGCAATGAGTTGGCCACATGGCTACTAATTGCTCAGGCTATTTACCTACGTATTTTACTCCTTCCGAGAGGACTGTCCCACGTTGACAGAGGACATTCCTGTCCTCCAGAGCTTAATACCAGATTCGCAAAACATGGAATATTTTACTGGAAATGAGATGAAAGGCAAGCTATTACCCTATGTATCTCGACTCTCACAATATTTTTAAAATATTACTAAAGCGAAATCGATACCACAAATTACCCTGCCTCATCCTAAATTACAAAAACACAGATTTACTAACATAAAGATTAAACTTATAGTATTTCACGAAAACCACAGATTTACATAATACCGACAATCATAATATTGTAAAACCATTTCTGTCAGAGTAAAAGAAAAAGTTGCAGTATATAACGTTATGTAAGAGGTGTAATGGCGGCCATTGTAATATAAACGTATAATTATGTATTTGTTTAGTTGAATGACGCCTGTGGCTCCGTCTGCGAATCTGAGTGATTATTATCGTTTTGCATAATGTCCAAATTACTGTTGAAGCTTTTTGGGGAATATTTATGTTTTGTTGCTGTGTGTTTGTATATTTTTGTTTCATAATTTGGGGTCAGTAAATTATTAAAGCGAAGTTTCTCACTGAAGTTTCTTAATTTTTTCCAATTGGGTGGCTGCTACAGGTGCGGAAAATCTCAAACGGCGCAAATACTTCAACCTGATTGGGACTTATATGTCTGAGCGTGGTCCGAGCCGTTTGGAGTTGAAACATGGGATCCCAGTGCCCACTTGGTTGCTACAGACATCGCCAAGCGGTTGGTCAACTCTTCACTTGAACAGAGGGCTTGCCTATTTTTGGGCCAAAGCTGGCAATGTTGCTAGACTTTTTGCCACTTTAACTGTTGACAGCGATGCTGCCAATTTTTTTTATGCCCTGTGATTGACCCCTCTTTGATGCTCTGTGAAATTATATAAATATTATCTTCCATGTTTGTTAATAAATATTTTTATTTAATGTTGTTACCGCTATGTATAGCTTTGGAACTAATTAGCAAAAATCTTTCAAATCCTTTAATGTTTCTTGTTCTGTCTTAAGCCAGTTTTTTTAATAGACTTCTAAGTCAGCGTTTCCTGGGCCTAGTCTACCTACAAACGAAGAGGATTTCCTTATTCTGATTCATACCAAAGCCTTTGCTCCTTCTGTTCTTTTATTCTTGACGTAGGTACCTACAAGTACAGCTAAAAGACATGACCTGTCAAGCTACAAAATAATGGGCCTGGAACTGGAAAAAAATTGGAGATATTCTGCTAAGCAATAATCGCCGCACGGGTTGATTGAAGGTAAAACTACGCTTGCCGCGGTTGGTTCGTGGATGAGTGATCCATAACATATCGAGACTCCTTCATAACTCGGAAATCACGTTAAGCCGTTGCGTTGGTCCCGGCTGACATTTGAACATCTTTGACAGTCGTTACGGGTAGTCAGAAGCCCGAAAGTCTAACAACCAGTCTTACCATGGGGTATCGTATTCCCAGTTACTGGGGTGTGGTAGTCAGATAAGCAGTCGATTTTGATTTTTTTTGTTTGGCATCTCGCAGTTGACCTTGAGAGGCCGTGACTGCTCAACCGGACTTTCCTATAGTGCCTTTAAGAGAACTTAAAGCCTCCAGCCAGGGGCTTAAAACTACTTACATTACTAAGCAACTGCACGCTAAGGGCACCCCATGTGCGGTACGGGCCTCGGCTCAGGGCGTCACTGATAGGGGGGACAGCAAGTGGGGACAAGCTGGATCAAAACATTTTCATTATTATTAACAACCGGAGAATTTAACTATACTGGTTCAGCAGCGGCGCGGGTTGGCGCTTCAACGAACAAGGGACGGTCGGAGGGCAGTCGTTTTATGTTAAACACTGGTAGGCTGGTCAGCTGCATTCGGTTAGACTGGAAACCGACCCAAACATAGTTGGGAAAGTGCTAGGAAAATTGATTTTGATTTTCTGCTTCAATAATGATTGACCACAGTCGCATCTGCCAGGGGTGTGGGTTGTTCGAAAGAGATACCGCAACTGAGGGAACACGGGTGGGTTTTAGTCGGTAAAAGTCTGACACGCCCTTTCGCTCCACCCAGAGCGGGAGAAGTTATTTGATGCTTTCCCACCCAAAAAAAAAAACACACTCGCATCTTATGGCGTAACAAAAGTGGGCTGGCCATATCAAACACTTCAAATAAAAGACGTCAAGACAACAACTTATTTGTCATGTAGCAATTTGTGTGAACAATTATCTAATCAATCAATGGGACTGTGAAAGTCTAGCAATCTCTGACTATCTTGTAACAAATTCATTATAAGAGAGTCGGGCATTCGTTTAAAATAATGGCGGATGATGAAACGCTTTGTAAGGCACTTTAGTAATTTATTTATTTGTTGGTTGTTTCAGGTAAATGTTAAGCTTTGTTACGAAGATTGGAGTGGATATGTTAGTTTGCTAATAGTTGGTAAGTGTGCTGCGTCGTTGGTGAGTTTTGTCATATTTATTTTTATGAAGATTTTGACCAGTAACTGTGGCATGTAATAAAACGGTTATCTATATACAGGGTGTCCGGTAATTAATGGTTAACCTTGAAATGGTTCATGGTAGAACTAATGGCCATTCAGAAAAAAATATTTTTATTTGTATATAATCTAAACAAAAAAAAAACAACCGACTCCCGAAAAAACACTACCTACAATGTAAAAAAATTTTAATTTCAGGTGGTGACAAATAATTAAAATAAATATCCAAAGACACCGACTTCCTAAATAAAAGTAATTTTTTACTTTGTACTGTTTTTTCGGAAGTCGGTTGTTCTTTTTTTAAATTTTTTGACAAAAAAATAAATAAAAAAAAGTTTTTTTATGAATGACCATTAGTTCTACCATGAACCATTTCAAGGTTATCCACTAAATACCGGATACTCTGTATAAGTTAATACGTGAAGCAAAAACGTTGTACCCCATTTTACGAAAATTACTCCAACGGAGGAGTATGAAATTTTGCACAGTAATAGTTTAAATGGAGGAGTGCAGAGAGCAATTTTATTTTTCTTTATTATTTATGGTTGAATTTTGACCAGTGCGTGACCCCTAGTACTGTTAAAAGTCCGAATGCGGATGGATCAAATAGTTACGGATGGCCTAGAGATGATTATTTTATATTTGGACAAGTTTGAACAACGGAATATTTGTGTCTTTAATTAAATCCACCTAAGATACTTACTAAGCACAGGAGCGTGAGGATTGGCACTAGAACCGAATTGAGACCCTCCTCCTTTTTTAAGTCGGTTAAAAAGAGAGGCTTTGCACATCAGTGGGTGAAGTCGGGCTGTGGCAGATGATGATGAAGTAACTTAGTTTGTGTAGCTCTTGATCTTGTGATCTAACAAAATATTTCGGTGTCAAGTAAAATACTAACTAAAAACACATGTCACCAACAGCATTTCAAGGCTATTTCAGTGCAACTGAGTAATATATACAAATGTAAACATGAGACGCGTAGCTATGCTCCAATTGGCAAGTGGGGTGAGCACGGGAACAATGCTCAATTATACCACGAGCATACCGCGTTACGTGGTGTAGTATAACTATGCGATAAATTTTAAACTTGAAGTAAATACTAATTAAGTCGTTTTTGAAGACTGAAAATGTATTTAATTGTTTGTCGGCTGGTGAAGAAATGGGAGGTAACTGATATAGTATTGAATAATGTGGGTATTACATGCAATACGATAGGTATCTGCATCTGGGAAATGAGATTTTACTTGTAATGTGTTTTTAGACTATGAAATGTGGAAGTAATAAAAAAAACACAGTTCCAGAAAAGTATAGTCACAAATTCTTTTTAGGTACCTTATGAGAGTTATGAGCCATAGCTAAGAAGCGAAAAATAAAAATAAAAATCCAAAAAAAAGAAAGAAAAATATTTTATTTGCGATACGCACAGGAAAAACAAACAAATAAACCACACCAAAGTGAAAAATAATAATCATTTTGAAAGTCTATGTTCTGAATATTTAATTTAAAGTAAAATAAATCTTCCATAAAGTTTCTACCAATATCAGACTATAAAGGCTCTTTTGTTTTTTTTTTTAATTTTACGTAAACCGTTTCACGTCTAAGTTACAACAAAAACAGTTCCTACTATATTTTTAGTCAACCTTCACGGATTGAGAACTTTTTGCTGGACGCACTGAAACAGCACAGTACGGGTATTAATCTATTACGACGTCATAGATTTATGTTTTTAATTAGTCTCTGAGATTTATTCTGTTGAGTTTTTTAGGTGTAGTAAGGAAGCTGGTTGACCTTATCATGATTAGATGCAAAAAAATGAAGTATCTTGTTAGTAGCTTCATGAGCAATATGAAAACTTGTATAATTTATCAGACAGTTCTGTTCCGCCAAGAAACAACAGCTGGTGAATAGGTTCACTTATGTCTTGAAAACTGAATTTACTTTACAAAAAATCTATCTGAAACCCAATATGCTATAGATGAACATATATCTATGCACAAGAATGCACTCATAAATGCTCGTGAGTGCTTCGGATTATTTGACAGATACCCTGCAAGAGAGGCATTCTACGAAGTGGGTATATGTACATATATTTTGCCCTAATACATAACTTCACGCCTGTAATCCCCGAAAGATTAGGCAGAAGTGTACTTATACATATAACCTCCACATTTCGCCAGCTATGTTTAAAAGTCCCATGTAATAGGGGCGTGCAAGTTGACATCAACCGGGCATAATTCCAAACTCCGTGCTGCTATTGATAAAATGTCTGAGACAAAATCCCAATAACACTTTGCCTTGCGACCAAAGAGGCAGTCTCTAATACATATGGCCGAAAATCGCAGAGCAACCTAAAACACCGGACATAACAGTACTTTTACTTAAGGCCCATAGTATCCTCATCTCCCGTTTGTATGCTAAAGCACGACTGCCGCCCGCGCCCGCGCAGGGCACCTCTGAGCCTTTATCTCAAAATGGGGATATTCCTATGATTAATTTACAATTATGCTTCGGCGATTCTGTGGTACCTCTAACTATCTATTTTTCAGTGTATTTTTTTTTCCAAATAACGAAGCCGTTTAGTAGGAGTATGGAATAGAAGCCAAAATATTGCGTGTTGGAAAATATTTTTTTACAGCAAAAGTATTAACCATACAAAAAAAGTACTTCGGGCAAAATGATTTATATGAATCTATAGCAAAATCGTATATTTTTCAAATCTTCAAGACAAGCCGTTAATGAGCAGTAGGGTTCATAAAGTGACCGTGTTACGCTACCAAACGGGACGTAGGCCCTTAATGAAACACCCATATTTCATTGTTGATTAACTGCCTGACATAAGCATCTATCAGCTCGTTTTTATGGTAATTTAAATTGCTTTACAAATAGTGCTGGAGTAATTAAGTTAAACAAACCTTATCCAGTATGGCACATCGTATCGTCAGGTGTCACTTCTAGTCACTAGTCAGTCGCATTAATTAGAAATGGTACCGAAGTATCTAGCTGGTTAAATGAGGGTGTAAGTTATGAGGCATAAGAGATTTATATCCTAGTGCGCCTTTGTGTCATCTTCATCAGTTTTTCTTTATTCCAATTTAATTGAAAATGGAATAAAGAATATCTCAGCATGTCTTACTTTTTCATGTATTTTTATCGTCGCCTCAGCTTTCATTCCCTTGCTAGCACGCTTACATGAGGGATTGGTCCTTAATGGCTCAGAATCGAGTTGAGTGGAAAAATTTATAGAGGCCCTTGCCCAACAGTGGGACAATAGGGGCTGATTATATTATAATACATTTATGCAACTGAATAATCTGTGAATATATCTCCTTTCATCAGTACCTAGTTTACGCTGAGCAGCTATGTGCGTTGTTTGTGATCCTGTAAGTCAGTGACAACGTTTATCCAATAAATTGTTAGCTTACAGTCATTAGAGTGGTCTCGCAAATTAACCAATGCAAAGAGATTTGAGATATATTTGACTGCTTTCTTTCCACGACCTTCAAGGATACATAGAAACAAGTGACTTTCTTATGATTATCTTTAATTCATAAGGAAGAATTCATATTGTTAAACCAACTACTTAATCAATTCAATCATACCCCGCAAAAAGCTAATTATGATCGTCATTTGTTTTTCTCCCAATTCCCAACACCTCTCATCTCTTATGCCTTGTACCACATTTTGCAGTTTTTGCAGTCGACTACCGGTCGCGTACAGTTATCTACCGCTAATGGCTCCGCTTTGCGTCTATGGATTACGAACACTGACCCATTGCCGCTTCGGGGAAAAGAGAAGCTGATTTACTGTTCCCCGTAAGAAAATCGCTCTGACTTTGATGTATCTCGTTGTAGGTTTCTTTACCTTCCCTAGCGTGACTGGTTGGCTTTTTTCAGTCGTTTCTTGCAGTAATTTAGAAACGCTGGATTTTTTTCAATTTGCGTGTGTTTTATCAGTTTCGGATAACTTATTTACACATCAGGTCATATTTATCAATTTTATGTTTAGAGAAAATGGCTCTCTTGAAACTAAACGTGATTAATTGATTCTCATCAGATTTGAGATCTTGGACTCTACGATTTTCATTAACCTAAGAGTCTGTTCCAGCCGCCATCTTAAGGTCGTCGATCCACATAGCTGGGAAGAGTTCCACACTAAGCTTCTCGATACGCAGTCTCCACTCTAAGCCTCGTCTGTTTCACCGGCCATCGGTCCTCGGACAAACATGGCCAATTCACTGCCACTTCAGCTTGCTCACTCTGCAAGCTTTAACAGTAACTGTAATTCTTTTCCGGTTAATTTCATTTCTGATTTAATGTTAGGTATATATTTTCAATATTCCATGCAAAATTCAGCGATTGGATGGAAAACCCATTATAGGATTCGCATGTTTATTAAGCCTATCAAGTTATTTTCGTTCGTTACAAGGAGCTTATTTTTCGGGTTCTTTACGATCGACAGTTCCTGATACGATTCCTTTCGCATGATCTTTTATAACAAAGAAGAAACACAAGCCATATTTTAATTTTTATTTCAGTACATTTTTATAGGTACGTTAAATTTCGCATTTTTAGTATAAAATTACGAGCATATTAATGTCGGAATAAATTAATAATTACTAACTGATGTTTCGCTTTTAATAACAGAGAATCGGGTTCAGGTTAACGCGTTAACCGTTACTCGACCGATTAATGTCTGATTGATTGGTTATCGTTTAATAATCGGCCTAACATAATGATCACTAGTGGTGTTATCGATTTGCTATTGTTCTTCGAATTTGGGCATCATTATATTCATTTGATTTATTGTGCGATTGTATTGAGGGTTGACTTTTTAATTGTTCTACTTTCAAGACGTTCAATTTTTTTTTTTACAATATGCGGCTTAAGCACAGACATTTTTGATCGTACGATTGGCTATGACTACCAAGGATGTTGATGGCGATTTTTCTCACCACTCTTCTTATCGCATGTAATGCCACCTGAATTGATAAATTATTTTATTTGTGTACATAGGTTTGTACACACGGCTACACATTAAGCTCTACATTTCCAGTATAAGCTGATCTCGCATTGTATAGGATTTTCGTACAGTGCGAGATCAGTGTAAACTGGAAATCTATAGCTTGATGTGTAGCCGTGCGTACAAACACTTTTACACGTCAATCATATTTTAAAAACTGATTGAGGTCGGTGTTTTCTATCTGACTACCTACTCTGAACAAAAGGCTGAAAAAACTTAGAGGTCAGTTTCTTTTAAAGTCCAGACATTATCTTGGTCCAATCATGTGCAGACCATAGAGATTGGTGTCTGAATTGGTCATTTGAGGAAAGAACTACATAGATTGAGTGGACCTGTCCAGTCAGTGTACGTATTCGTATTTGGGGTCTTGAACCATTTAACCCTAAACTAAGTGATCAAAAGTTTTACATAATTACTTAAGTTAATCGTTAACGTAAAGGCATTGTGTGTGAACGTTTCACTCTACTTATTTCGACAATTACTTAGTTTACATTGCGTAATTCATTGTGTCAGCTGCTCGTACGCATCCGATTTGAATGTTAACGTAAAATATCGCGTAATTATTAATGCATTGTAGTAATATGTGTTAAATTGTTGCAAGCTTTTGACTACTTGCATCGTTAATGTCAGTTCCGGTGTTTTTACTTTGTATGCAATGCAGCGCTCTATTACTTGGTTTTGTTACGTGATTTTATGATTTTGGTTAGTAGATATTTTTGATTTATTTGCACTTTAAATGTTGCTATTGCTGACATGTACTGTCATGTTTAATAGGCTACATAAGGAAGACTTGATTTTTATAATTCCGCTCAAAAGATTGGAATTGTAGTATATTGTTTTCATCAAAGAACCTATAGCGTTATGTATGTGTAATTTAATTTATCTTTCCTACCTCCACACAATATAAAATAATTAAAAATATACATTAACATTTTTGAGATATCGCGTCTCAAGTAAAGAGCACGGCGCCAACTTGCATGACCGTGTATTTTCAGTTTTGTTTGTTCCTATAAAATCATAAAAGAAGCAAAGAAAATAATTATCTACAAATCCATGTAGTTTGAAGAAAATTCTGTGCTAAGTCTCAATACCGATAAAAACGATTGTGTTAACCACAGTACCTAAGTAGTTAAGTTAGTGTAAATAACTTTTACAGTTACACAAGAACTTTTATAAGTAGATGTAGGCACGATTCTCTCTACAACTGCACTTCAAATACGCACGATGTAGTAATCTAATAACGTGGGAAACACGGAGTAATGTTGTAAAGTGTCGCCTATGGAACGTGATTAAAATAAACTATAGTACGGACCCGTGGTTATATTTACACCATTTTGTATGGATGAGGAGGATTTTGACAGTGGTCTTCAACATATAGGTAGCGGGTGGGGTCTGCTTGGGTAGAATTTCTAGAAGTATTTTCTATAAAAAATCATCCAAAAGTTTAATAATAAAATGATTCATTATAAGTTGGTTATTAATAAATAAATAAATTACCTACGTAAAACTTCCCCCATTTCTACGCACATATAAAAGTGAGATAATTAATCAGTTTGTTGTTTGGCTCCGACTCAAAATTAGTTTATTTAAAATTTGATAGTTTATTTAAATAAGCTCACTACTCAAGACTTAAAGGTTTACATATTTTTGAGTTTTTAGTTCTTTTCGACAGATAATTTTTTTGTGAAAAAAGTTTTTTTAAATGCCTAGTTGACTTCGGTGAAAGATTAAACAGTTGAGTATCTCTGTCCATCTTTCAAACGTGACAAACTATTGTAAAACGGGAACATGTCACTATTAGCACGTTTTATTTTGACACGATGTTCTCTAACAAAAAATAATCTTTCACATCTTTCCGTTTCGTCACATATCGCACAGATTTACTCTAAAGTGTGTTAAGTAGCTTTGAAGCGGAAATTAAGATGGTTTAAGTAGTTCAGGCCGTTAAGATGTGTTTAAATTGCTGTAATATGCTTTTAGTAACGAGATATCTTAAGTAGTGTCTAGATCTTAGCCAATTTATATTATGGAATGGAAGTTCCGGGTTTATACTGGCCTTATTTTAAACTAACTTTTGGCAGCGGCTTCGCCTGCGTGGAAGTCGAAAATTATCCCAGGGGAACGTACTACTAGGATAAAAAGTATCCTATGTGTTAATCAAGGCTTAAATCTATCTATGTACCAAATTTCATCAAAATCTGTTCAGCCGTTTTAGCGTGATTGAGTAACAAACATCCAAATGGATTCCAATTTTTTTCGTTCGGTCGTTTTTGCTCAGACTTACTTTGCAAATCCGACTACCACGAAAAAGTCTTTTAATTTTCCGGGTTAATATATAGCCTATGACACTCTTAAATAACGTGGCTTTCTATTGGTAAAATAATTTTCAAAATCGGTTCAGTAGATCCAGTTATTACCCCTACAAACTCACAAACTACCTCTTTATAATATTAGTATAAATACGATTATAAAATATATACATATAGTAGGATGGTAGGATTCGTTTTTATTGAATAGACTTATAGTAGCTTGTAGAGTAAGCAATGGCAGTGGGCTGGCCATGTTTGTGGAAGGACCGATGGCCAGTGGAGTAGACGAGTCTTGGAGTGGACATCAAGTATCGGCAAGCATAGTGTGGGACGCCCCCAGCTAGATGGACCGACGACCTTAAAAAGATGGCTGGGACAGACTGGATGCGGAAAGCTGAGGACAGGGTATTGTAGACGCAGTCTAGGAATGGCCTTTGTCCAGCAGTGGACTGCGATGGGCTCAGTTTATTTAATAGAGTTCTATCTATATCTTAAATGTTTGGTTTTCTCACCCTAATTGCGTAACTCACGAGTAATCATAATCTGTTTCGTTTTAAAACAGATGGCTAAACCATTGCTTCATATGTTCGTAAAATGTGTCTGTTCAACAACGTAAATAACGCAATGAATATTGTTGAACTGTCAAAATGAAACCGTTTATGATTAATCGCGTGTTACGCAATTAGGGTGCTGATGTAGTTACTTGTAGTTTTGTTTATCAATGTTTGCGATGAATAGGTTTCATTGCGATTCACTTCCGAAGATATTAATGTAAAAGAAGCAAAATAAGTGTGTAAAGAACGTAGCAGGTGGCGGTCTGTAGTTTCTGCATGAGAAACAGGCGTGTGTTTATGTGTATATTAGGTAAAAAAAGGTGATTTTTTCCTAGGTATACTTAGAACAAAAATTGCCTTGTGTTAAACAGCCTCCATTAATGAGAATAGTTTATTAGTACATATATTTTTCGCCTTCAAATGACGAAAATTGATTTCCAATTTCCATGGTTTTCATTTTGAAGCAAGTTTGACAGGCATTGTAAGCGTGAAATTGTTTTACATGGTCCTAATGTCACGTCGATGGACACTTTATTTCTACGCTTTAGTATGATAAGCATTTTAAATCAAATAACACAACAACAATAATTGTTTTTAACTTCAGCTCAAACTGAAATTGTTTTCAGGAAAACATGTTTAAATTAGTCATGCTTAGCTGAAGATATGTATACAGGTTGAAATTGAAAACATGCGACAAACCGAAATGGGAGATTGTACTCATCATTATGAACAACTTTTACTAAGGGACCAAAGATGCAATCGCGAAAAAAAAAACATCTGTTCCCTACATTTATGTTCGCATGACTCGTCAAAATGTAGGGAACAGCTGTTTTTTTTTTTGCGATTGCATCTTTGGTCCCTTAGTAAAAGTTGTTCATAATGATGAGTACAATCTCGCACTACGGTTTGTCGCATGTTTTCAATTTCAACCTGTATAACGTGTAACATAATTAACGCAAGATCTTATACACCCCAATTATAGTATTTAGGTAAAAGCATAATACAATGACTAAAAATTTATCTCAAAGCTAACAGTTACAGAAAATCGTGTTGACAACCTTGCACTAATTTATGCATTTAAAATTGTGTCTTATTCCATTGAAATAAGATCCAGCTCTCTTTGGCTCAGTCAGAGGACTTGCATATATTCGGTTACACCTTTTATAAAAGACTAGAAATCTATTCAATAACTCTGTAAATAATTCTGGTTAAAATAAATGGAATGACGTAAATACTCGCGGAGACCACTGGTGGCTCAATGTAAACGGCCACGACTAACGGGTTGTAAGTTCAAACCAGGACAGGTGATTTACTTAGTGTAAATAATTTCATCACTACTGCTCTAAAAACGGTGAAGGAAAACACCATGAGGAAACCAGAATGACCTAGAACCAAAAATTCAAAAACATGTGACATTTTGTTAGATGTCACATGTTTTTGAATTTTTGCGGGTTGTTACCCGCACTGGGTCCGCGCAGTGGATTACGTCCCATTGCACTCTCTCTCACAGATAATTTGGAACTGTATTTATATTGCTACATTAAAAATATATACTTAAAAGGATTATTGAAACATTAAGTTAAAAGGTATACTTTCAATTTAAAGTCATTTAATAACTTTGTTTAAACTTACAAAAGTAAAGAAAAAGTAATTTTTATGACACCAGTTCAATATTGTTGCCAAAACGGCTAACATATTGAAATCGTACGTACAGAAAACCAGTTGTTTCTTTATAACAAGGGTTTTACCGGGACGTTAAACTTAATTTCATATCGTTGTTGTGGTTTTATGCTCTTTGAATGATTGAAGTTGCTTTAATGAACAAGGGATTTGAATAATGTTGTGGTTTTAAGGTGAACCTAGTCCACTCCAGTTTTACTCCACTATGGCACATCCAAAGTAAACTATGACATCGTTTTGTCTCATTATTAATATTGTCTGTACGGAAAAAGTTAGGAGCCAACAAAGATTAGTTTTTCTTCCTAATTTTACTTAAATTCGGGCGTGTTTAAGTAATAAAAGAAATGTAAAATCTCCAAAACCAAGTCGGTACCGACAAAGTTCAATTATCGAAAAGTTTAATAAACTTTATTGGTCATTGATTTATGCATTGGCTTTTTCATAAAACCCGATCTTCCAAAGAACTTTTTTAAATTTTTCGCGACTTTTTTACTATAAATGATCCTGCACCTAACTCAATAACCTTGTGCATGTAGACTAGCGTCTAACTGCTCATCACTGATGCTATCTCTGTCGGACACGAAGCCTGGTGAGACAACGTGATTTTTAGGCAGTCCCACCAGTGAGTTCGAGCCCGTGACTAGGTTCCTCTTAAGTGATGAATTTTGGTATTTTATGTATAAAATGACTTTTGATAACATACCGAATATAGTTCGCCATAAGATAAAAATAATTAAACGTCGCACCACCAGTGGCCCTAGTGTGAGTTCGACCGCGTTCAGCGCTCCGCTGGGTCCTTCACCAATCCAGGGCCAATCGGAGCCCCGAACGCGACTGATGCGTTATATCGAGATGATTAAAACAAACCCACACTAACCTACCAGTTTTATTTTAACTGTTACAATGTGGAATGAGTAGTTATCCATACGTTTAAGAACTTCCCATTCACTATAATCCCACGAACGAGAAAGAAACGAAATAACAAACGTGTTATGTGCGTTTTTCCCCAGATTACCGCGGAACTGACATCTAATCTTGATCAACATTCACCTTCCCACATGACGCGATGATCACGTAGGTAGTACATTAAATTGTTCACGAGTAGGCGTTGCTACTTCCGGAATTGAATCGGAATTGATTCTGGATTAGCTTTCCCAGAGAACGTCTGTGAGACGTAGCGTACGTCTGTTAGACGTATGATGACAGTTTAGAGTAAGTTTAAGAAAGTGATATAATTTTGAATCTACCTTGATTTTATTTTTTTACTAGCTTATGTCAGCTGCTTCGCCCTCGTGGCTGTCATATTTTATCACATGGTGAAGTTTTACCGCGATAAAAAGTATCCTTTGTAATAATCCAGGTAATAAACTGTGTGCCAAATTTAATCCAAATCTGTTCAGTAGTTTTTCCGTGAATGAGTAACAAACAACCATCCATTTATCCATCCCAACAAACTTTCACATTTATAATATTAAAAAGGATAAGTAGGAATCAGAATATTCAGCATATATTGCATTCTATATGCTGTTTGTGTTAAGTAAATTATTGATTGTTTCACCACAGTTTTTTTGCAATACGATAATATTATTTCACCATTTATTTAAAACTTGATCATTTATTAAAGTGGTATTTAAAAATATTGCGTTAAATAATGCAATAATATTTTGATAAAAAACAGAGTAGGGAAGCGAACGACCATTTTTTGCTCGTTTACATTATGCCAGTAACTTGCTCCAGTTGATTGCTTTCAATTTAACGATTTTTTCAAGGCTGTCACGTTGTATAATTCCATATTTTTTTAATAATAAAAACAACATTATCATCTATGTAATTTCAATCTACGGTAACTGTAAAATGCAATTTAATAAAAAAATAAGTAGAAAATTATATTGCAACTTCTCACTTAGCCAACCATACTTGACACTTGAAAATATCAATTTCATTACGATCTTGATACGGTGTATCGAGTGATAGTTGAAATAAATAAATCTTCGGTACAAAATTATATACCAAGCTTAGTTCCGCGATGCATTTTATTTATTAATCAAACTGAATCTCAGTGCTATCGCTGATGGGATCATGTAGTGAATTATTATGAAAGGATCGTATGATGTAATAATATGGCGGATTTATGTAGCTGGTTGGATTCGTTGTCGTTATGTGTGTTACCAGCTTTGCTTGCGGGTATGCACGTGGGTAATGTTTAATGGGAAGAAAGTACCGTTTGCGATAATCGTGGATAGGTATATTGTAAGCAAACAAATATTTACGTTTGTTATATTTGAGGGATAAAAATATAATAATATTATATTCTTATCCCTCAAATATAACAAAATAATACTACATAAATGGCGGTTGAAACATTCCTTTTTACGTCTAGGGGATTTTCGGAGAATCAGATAGACGAAACCGTGAACTCCTGCATTTACGCGGAATGATACAATCAAATGAAAACACGACTGAATGAATGTCATTACGACACACTTCCCGATTGGGCAAATTTGGTGTGAACATAAATGGTTTTATGATAAACACATAGAAAAAAGAAAATATAGCCATTATAGCTATTTCTTGTCGTAGGTAAATAGCTTAAGTTATTAAAGTTTCCTAAGCAAAACTAATTAATTTTGAAGTATCAATCATAATAATCTATGCTGAAAGTAACGTATAGCTGACAAACAAATACAATTTCTTTAATACTGGTGTGACTTCGATATTCACCTTAGAAAGTTTGCATATTTTCGAGTATTAGATATTTCTATAAATACACAAATAATTTATTTCGCTGTCAAAGTACAACAAGAACTTGATCTATGATTTACAATTATTTATAAAAATGTTTGATGGATGTACAGCATAATAGATGATCTACCAACTCCCAAAATAAGTCAAGCTTGTATTTTGGAAGTTGATGGTATAAATAAACCCTCACAATATCCATAACAAGAAAAAAAGGTTTGACAGTCACGGAAACTGATGTCGATCTGATATCGTCAAGAACGTTGAAATACGAATAAAAAATATTTATTATATCCAGTGTCTTTTTGCTGCAGTTAGTAGCTGTCTCTCCATTGGACAAATGTCTTGTCTCATTGCGATAAAAACTTATACATGATTGAGAGTACTTGTCCCTTACTTGGGTTTCTTAGCCGCGTTTCGATTGTTTGATTGATAAGTTATATGTAGGATAGTAGCTTATTCTTTCTTGATTAAGTATAGGTCTTTGTATTGAATGTGAAATCGACTGGAGTTGTTGATCAAGTTCTTTGTGATCCTAAACGCGTTTCAAGCAGTTTTTGCGTAATAAAATTAAGTCTATTGTTTATATGTCTGTTTAATGTCTGTGAAGAATTGATTTCTTTCTTCTTGAAAAATTAGCCAACTCCAATATTTTCAATAACTTTCATACTAAAATTACGTTTTGCGTCTAAATGTTTATGTGTCTTGAATTATATTAAATTAGCTTTGTATATACCTCATCACATAATATATATTCCTTATAAACTGTCTCTCTGTCAACTTAACTACAATGCTAGTCAATCACAAGTCAAGTTCGAGTAACCAATCAAGTGGACTAGCTCAAAGTGAACGAGGCAGCCACCATGTCCAATATTGCCTAATAGGCATATGCGTCAACACGTCAAAGCATTAACATGTCTCTACACGTTTTCTATAGAAAGTAGCACTTGTTGTACGTTGACTATTAATGCAGTTTTTAGAAAATTGTTACCGGGTTCTGTTCTGGTGTTTAGACCCTTTACTGACCCAGTTTTAGTTTGGAATATTGATTGTGGATTATGAAGTGTTTCGTATGAGGTTAACCGGCTGGTGGTACGGACGCGAATTGGATGGGTGGTTTTGGTTTTTTTTTTATTAAGAGGTACTCGACGGCTATATTACCCTTTAGGGTTCCCGTTTTAAGGTATGTATCTAGTTTTCCACTTTCTATGTAAAAAATAATTTCGATTTCTAAACACACGAGGTTCTTTAAATATTTTGTTCAAATAGTGTCAGTAAATATTTGTTCTGTATTTGCTTACCGATTTATTTGTTTAAAGTTCTTTTAGTATGTTTGAATATTCATATTGTCTTAAGTGTGTTTGGTCTACTTTTCCACTTTTCGGCTCATTGGTACCATTAATAGTCAGAAGCCTGGACGCTATTCTTCCAAACCCTGCAATTTACCTGCTAAGTCAAGGCATAATCAGTCTATAATGTTCCCACTGCTGGGACGCAAGCCGCCTCTGGTCGGGAAGGAGTGGGCTGTAATCTTCCACGCGGGCCAAGTACGGGTTGGTAGATGTCACATGTCTTCGAGTTTTTGTTTCTAGAACATGCTGGTTTCCTCGCGATGTTTAACTTCATCGTTTTGAGAGCAGTGGTGATGATTTTATTTACCTAAACAATGTAAATCGTCCGCTTGGATTTCAATAAAAAAAAAAAAAAATCCACGACCTACAGGGCTGATACCTCTGCGCCACCACTGTTCTAAGCTAAAGAATTTCTTGCAGTTTCTAGTAGGAATTAGAAGGCAGCTTTATGGAATTTACAAATCCATTAGACGTCCAAAGTAATAGAAACATCTTTATTAAACGAATTTACAGTAAAGTTTCTGTATGTTTAAACGTAGACTACATATTAAAATCGTTTATTTGAACATTATTAATGAATACATTTAAATATCTTAATATTTTTATATCAATATTACTATTTTATGTCTCCATAATTCCTCACATAATAACAACGTACAGTTCTCAACTTTATTTTCAGAGACCGTTAAGATTATTTTTGTGAAGCTAAGAGATAAACAGGTGGGTAGTAATTTCTTAGTGTTTTCAATTAAACTTCATAATGTTTAATAGAGTACTTTCTTTGGAGGTTCTCAATATATTGGGTCAGGTGACGTTTACGAACTAAAGCGAAGTGTATCTATTGAAATCAAATTGTATTTATTGTATGTTCTGTCAATCCCACTAAAGTTCATACACTATCCTGCAAGATACAGGATTTGCCTAGTTTAGAGGACAGGTGTCTTAACCATTTGTATTAGCATTCCCATCCATACAACACTGGTGTTACCTTTTTTTTATTAAGGGAGGAAATCCTCATGTATGTCCTCCGCCCTGGGGAAGGTGGAGAGGTCTGTCAGACTCTTACTGACTAAAACCACCCCGGTGTCCCGTCCCACACTTGCACCGGGGATCACGGCATCTGATGCGACTTCTGCGATCCCCGGCTAGTGCCGGCCCGCTCTGTTGGCCACCTCGCGTTAGGAGGGAGGGAGCGAGATGTTAAACTCCCCCCTTACATCAAAGAGAACACTACGCGCCGCCATCTCGGGTCCTAAGGAGTAGGGGGCGACGGATTTCCCCAGATTCGTCGCCCTTGGAGCCATTCAGGGGAGCTGGAAGAGGGCGTTATCGCCCTCCACCCACGCCCGGTGCGTCTGCTGCGGATCGGGTTAACACTGGTGTTACCTAGGCTAAGTTTAGGGTTACTTAAAGATACCTACTTTAGGTATTTTTGACAGATTGAAACTAAGATTAAAATGCGAACCGTATTAAAAGTACGGGAATGGCCCCTCTGGTCACCATTATCATCATTTTAGCCGAAAGGCGTCCGCTGTTGGACATAGGCCTCCCCCAAAAGGGGGTTTTGCTATAATCGCTACGCCGCCGCATTGGCAGGCGGGTTGGCGATCACAGTATGGTGGTAAAATGTATAGGGAACGCTGCTGCCCATTCTCTAGTAAGTCCCTTAGTCGCCTTCTACGACACCCACGGGAAGAAATGGGATGGTGCTATTCTTTCACGTCCAGCACCATAAGGAACCCCTTTGGTACTTTGTCTCAAATTCATAACTATCTCGGTATACTTTCATATAAGGTCGCGACCACATAAAGTCAGGCTGTGCACTATTAAAACACAAGAAAATTAGCAACGATACTTTTTTATAACATGAAGGAGAAAACGTGGAATTATGTGCGAGTAATAAAATAGTGATGATGTTTTTATGATGTTGCCGTCTCGAGTGTAAGAAAATGATTCTGTTATGAAGAGTGGAAAAAAGATCCTTGTAAAAGATAACTTGAGTGGCCTTTCTGTCTGATACTTTGATCAGGGGATATGTTACAATAAAAGAATAACGATAAAATATTGTCACAAAAGAACCGCCATGCAATTGTAAATTGTTTTAAAGGTAAATTAAAATTATTTTCGTATCCATTATTTATAATCCATTGGAGGTATTTGAAATAGGATTGTGTATGTTCCATTTTTTTTTTTTTTTTTTTTTTTTTTTTTTTTTTTTTTTTTTTTTTTTTTTTTTTTTTTTTTTTTTTTTTTTTTTTTTAGGGTGGGAAATCATCAAATAACTTCTCCCGCTCTGGGTGGAGCGGGAGGGCGTGTCAGACTTTTACTGACTAAAACCCACCCGTGTTCCCTCAGTTGCCTGTGTGCCAGGGGCCGCGGTATCTCTTTCGAACAACCCGCACCCCTGGCAGTATATGTTCCATCTATTCAGCCAGACATACACTGATACCCATGATAACTATGTTGTAGTAATAAATCATCGCCAAATTGAGGTTATACTTAAAACTAAACACAATAAGATATCATTAATATAATCTTTCAGGAGTTTCAGGTGATTTTAAATAAGACTTTAGGGTTAATTGCTTTTAAAATTTTCAATCGCAATCTGCGAGTTTTGAAAGATAATGTTTTTCCATTACTTCATAGGTTTGAAAAAATCGTCTGCCCAACCACGTACATAACGCTTTATAGCATAATATACGTGTTTGGGCAGACGAATGGAAGCTGGGTGAATTGTCAAAATGAAATCTATTGAGATCAATTGTCATTTTATGTGTGTTATGCAATTACCTTTACAGTTTGTAAGTGACATTACAAATTGAGATCCACAGGTGTGTTTTCTGATCCATTTGTTTACATTTCATTAGATACTTTTGGAACAGACCGTACCCATAGGTACATTATCGATTTTATTTTGTTTGTCAGTTTTGGAAAACAAGTAAATGCCATAAAGCCCTGGTAACTATAAATATTGTTGGTACGAGCGATAATAGTTCTTATTGCAATCCAATACGGGTCAATTTATCTGTTGTAATAAATTCGAATAATAAATGAGCAAGCATTGTCGTAAAAATGCAAATAAAATCGTATAAAATTAGACATTTACTATTTAATAATAAATAATCCATCACTGGATGCAGTTTGGCATTTGAAATATTATGGTATATTTTTCATTATAATTATAATTGTTAATGAAGATATCAACTGGTTTTAAAGATAATTAAGAGGTGACTTTAATTAATTTTTTGATGCATTAAAGTATGTTTAGTTATGTTTTGAGTACCATCACTGTACGCAAAAAAGACTTGAAAATATCATATATTTTTTTGTTTTCAAAATAATTTACGGTTAAACCGATACACTGGTTTAAAAAACCACATTATTGAGCGTTTTCAAGAAATCACCGCCTCAACATTGATGCATATAAAATTACACTTTTACCTATAGCCGACCGGATCACAGTAGCGGAATGTAGGTACACCTTCCGTTTTGCCTCTCAACAAACGAATCACGTGTGCAAACAAACATACAAGCACATAAAACATCTGCTGTTTAGGTCATACGAATATTTGTTCCGATGTATGACACTAAAAGGCGGCATTGGGTCATCAAATATTGAATTTACATACACAAAGATAAACAGCCTACAATTTATAGGCACATTAAAATATTTAGACATATGTGAAGATAAATGTTGATATGTTGTTGTATAGGAACTAGAAAGAAAGAAAATACGTTCATTTACGGTAAGACATAAAACAAAGAAGAAGTTGGGGGAAATTATGCGTCACATCCACGCAAAACGGTCATCGCTCAGCTTAATGCTGTAACCCTATGAGACATAGCGACAGCGCTGTTTTCAGCGACAGCCGGCGCTGATGTGATGACGTCAACCAGCAAAGCATAAAATGAGGTATAAATTAAGAAAATAAAATAAAAACACAATTTAAATCATGTTGTTGTTGTTTTTGTGTGTCTGTTGTTGAAATCGTATTTCCTACTACTTTCAACTCTAATCTCGGTTTACGTAAACTTTAAAACAAGTACGAAATGATTAAAGCCAACTTGCTAAATATTTTAAGACCTATTTCAAGACTCCTAATGAGGTTTATACTGAGGTATTGAAGTGGAATGGGAAATCTTTCATTGTAAATTAAGCTAAAAAATCCAAAATCTCATAGGCCGTCACATTAAATGATGCCGTGTTGGGCATCAAATGAAAGGGCACAATTTATTAGCACATTTCAGTAAAAAAAAATATTATTAGCTATCCCTAAAATAATTTAATTATAATATCAGTTCAAAAACTAAAACCCGTCCACTGAAAAATCACAGTCTAAAAAGTAGAGCGTGATTTTTCTGTGGTAAGGTTACTTACTTTTTATAAATGAATTCGCTCGCTCATGCAACGTAAACGCAGTGCAACACAACACATAAAGCGCAGGCTTTTGTGCATTTCACTGGTGGGCGCGCCCCCATGTTTGGCCAACATTGGTCACCGGCTTTACATACGGAAAAACGTGGCGTCGAACATGCATGTTATGCGCAGACTACTGTTGTACTATTGTTATTTTGTTACTCTATATTGTGTCCCATTGCTGGCCAAAGGTCTCCCCTTTTTCCTTCCAAACCATACTGTTTTCTGGGTTCTCTGGCCACTGTGGCCCTGCAAATCTTGTCAGATTGTCACACCACTATTGACGTGGTCTAACTCGACGGTGATGTAATTCCTCAGGCGTCTAGTCAGTGACGATCTTTGGCCATCTCTCCGGGTGTATTCGCGCGACCTGTCCGAACCACTCCCACATCACGTTGACTGTTCTTTCTCCAACATACGCTACTTGAGCTATGGATCGCAGGGTGGTGTTTAAAACTCGGTCTTTGTTGTACTTTAACTGTTAAAAAATATATGTTCTTGTTTGTGAAGATACTAGTATCAATAGATTAAGATCTAAGAGTACTATCAAAATATTGGAGACACGAATATTTAATTAATTACAAAATACATTATTCAAAGTGACAAAACTAATTCAACAAGGACTAGTATAATCTATCTGTGTGCCAAATTTCATCCAAATCCGTTCAGCCGTTTTTGCGTGATTGAGTAACAAACATCCAAACATCTTCACCAACTTTCACATTTATAATATTAGTAGGATAAGGCTAGTCCGGAATTAGTTAATACTTTTCATAATTGTAATAATAAATTCTTGCATCACAAACTACGCTGCTGTATGTTACAATTTAAATTGGCAAGTACTGTGCGCGTGCGTCGATATTGCACGAGATAAAAACAATGTAGGCTGCAAGAAAGTGCGACAGTTTGTGAGAAAGTGCAGAAGAACCAGACTTGACCCTGCTATCGTAGCTGTCGGAAGTAAACCTACTTGCAAGTTTATTTTAATTTGGCCTCTGTAGTTCACTTATTCTAGAAAAGTGGTTCTCAGGCCCAACCAACTAAAGTAATCGAAACTATCTCTATTTCTTAGGTTCTTTCAAAATTTAAATAATTTACATAAACCTACGTGGGCACTTATGAAACGTCAAAAGCTAGGTGCATGACTCCAATTGGTTGTTTGAGAAGAGCTAGCAAGAAACTCCGCTTCACCACACATTTTACGTTTGTCCAAAGTTGGTCTTCTGTTTCTCAGTCTCTTGGGGATTTATTATTACTTTAAACCTACGTCTCTAACAGTTTTAAGAATTTTATTAAACAACTATTGAGTCACTCTTAATAAATGTCTTTTGGAACTTCTGTTGCACCCACTTGTGCCCAATAAGGGCTTACTTTTATGGCTCAATCCGGAGTTTCTTTTATCATTGGAGGATGATTTCACATCGATTTGGATGTACCAATATAAAATCAATCGTTTCCCATATTGGTTACGAAAAAATCGAATGGGCCCAAAACCCATATAAAATCACTATGGCCTGTACAGTGTGCTATACAATTGCTCAAAGATGTTAACCACCCATGAACGATTTCACTCGTATTTTTGTTGTTACTTGTTACAATTTCTTTTTCTGAACAATTTTGGGACTTTAAAGTGGGACAATGTCATTAAGTTGCCGATAGTATGTCAATAGGCGACGGTCATTAGAGTACAATAGAAATTGAGGTGCATCGGAAACTAACACAATGAATTTGAGGTGACGTGATGATGTCAGTAATGATGCCTGGAGGCAAGACACGACTTACTAAAAGGCTATTATTGTGGTAGGCTGAACTGGATTTATTTGCCTAATGGCTTACATTCGTTGTTAATTTGAATAAAAATCATAATTGAGCTTGAAAACTTAAGTAAATTGTAAGATGGAGTGGGTAAAAAGTGGGTTGTAGTGAGCGCAGTTGGTAGCTGAACATTTTATTCGAACTAGGAAGGAAACTGTTTTTACATGCTACTCAAGTATTCCATAACTGTGATTCTACCATTGATTAAAACTGATCATGTATCCACAAAGAAGTTTGCAGCTGCCTCCATTAAGACGACAATATAAAGGTAAAATGTCATCACCTATCACAAAATGATGAAAGGTAGTGTAATCACGATATTGTAAAAGTAAACAGATAAATGATTCACATTAATGTCACGTTCAATGTGCTCACAAATCGTGATGTAGTAGTTAGAGCCACGTTCGAAAGAAATACCTTGATAAAACCGCACAAGGTTAGCAAAGAATTGTCCATCTGGTTGTATAAAGAAAACTTCAGATGTTCTTCAGGAATATGCGATGTTGTTACCCCGATATAGTGGTGGTCTTAATGCGGACTGTTTGGTGATCCGGCTCGAAGGACCGTAATTATGTATTATCATAATTATGACTGAAATAAAAGTGTTGCTGTGAATTTGACTTACCGCAACAAACACTACAATGGCACAGAATTGACCGACATAATCATTATTCTAGGTAGTCTTTAAGTAAATCCCTTTTCTAAATTTGAGAAGATCTTAGATGAATTTACTTTCTGTCACGCATCTTTGGTTATCAAGTTACAACGATTCTTACTCTACACAAACCAAAGTATTTTAAGTCGATCATGGTGTAGGTCATACAACGTCAGTTCGCAATTACGTGAAGTGGCCATATCTCCAGCTCGTCACGTCGATTCGATAAGGTCATGTTCTAGAAAACACACCATTTGGCAACATTGTTGCGATATAATATAGTTCTACGCCAGATACATGGAGAAGTAAATTATTTTTATGTCGCAAACGAAGCAAAATGCGTAATATTCTCGAACAATTTACTTCACCTTGTACCTATCTCTATGGTTTTTAGTGCGATAAGTGTAGAAGGTTTTAACAGAACCAATTGTCTTTAATTTGTATTAAAACAAAGATCGGAGAGCAAACATAAGCGTATATACTGAGCTTGATTCAAGTCTGTACTCTGTAATTTTTTCAGCGTTATTGTATTCTATATGAAATTCAATAAAGAGAAGTATCTCTTTGGGTGAAAACGTATCGTGACACAATACCTAGTGTAAATGCGTTCGCGGAAATAGTAAGTGGGTCAGGCTAAGTCACCAAACGCATCTACAGTGTATTGAATCGGGAGTCCAAAACTCAAATAAATAGAGCGAAAATTCAAACAAAGAAGTAAAACTTGACAGTCATGCTCTACTGTCCCACTTTAAAAACAGTGAAACTTAAACAATTTTACAATATAAACACTTAAGTGAGAAAACGATGTACAAAATGACACAACTATATTCCCATTTACTCGATGCCGGTAGGTACTCCTACACCGTACAATAGACAATGAAAAGTGACGGTCAATGATTCATATTTTTTGCTGAAAACTTCACATCATTTGCAACAAACCACAATCATACATAATTCAACATCAAAGTAAGCTGGGCTTACTAAATGATTTAAATAATTATATAGTTTTTGACGAGTTCATAAAGCAGCCAATCACTGCAAACATAATTTTCTTGTTAATGACGTGAATTGTATAATTTTACTTTATTAAACTCATTTTAATAGTTTTTCTACATGATTGCGAAGAATGTTTATGCTTTTCTTCTAACTTTAAAAGTTTGCTGAAAAAAAATCGAAGAAAAGCTAACGATTGTTAAAAAAATCAATCACGCTTTTGTGTTTGAAATAAGAACGGCATTTGTTTGTTTTTAACAACCCTATAATAGTTGTCTCGAGTTCATGCACTTCATTCAAATATGTCATCAAATTCGCGAGTCATTTCGTCCACAATCGTGTTGTGATTGTACCAAAATTGGACACTCTTGGTTTCGACGATAATGACGCATAAGTGAGACTTTCGCTAGGCATCTTTATGTCATTGGGGCATTTCTTTCGAGGGCGTAATTATGTCATTACCCTCGAAAAGTGACTGTGCCTTGTTGTTTTTTTCATGACCACAGTTTGACAATAGATTTAAGTGTGTGGCTTTTTTACAGCCTTTAGTTACGTTCTGTTTCACATACGAATTAAGTTTGTGGATTGCTATAAAAAGATTGTACTTAATTTTATTGTATGAATTATATAGAATATAATGTGTGGCTTGAAGATATTTAAAACTATTTTGGAAATACCAGGAAGGGCAAAATATGGATATACGATGATCATGGCTTCAAAATATTTATAACTGTTTTGGAAAATGCCTCATCACTTTTAACTAAACAAGTAAAAAAAGAATAAGATAACTATTGCATGTAAACATAGTATAATAAATAATAATTAAAAACATCCTTCGACAGACATAATAGTACCTACAGGGAAAAAATTACAACTTATGTGAGTGACCATTAAATTATTATTAAAAAATAGCTAGCCATGTGCGAGTTGTGAGTCATATGCAGTGGAATTGTCTCCTAAAGCGCTGACTATGTTGCTACTAAATATTCACGTCTTCAAAAAACAAACCATAGTGATGAAGCTTACAATAAAAGCTACAATAAAAGGCTTTCTGTAGAACCTATGCAAGACAAATATATAACAGCGAGGGATAAAACAGATAATAATACAATAGAACGCAAAGAATGTGAACCTATCAATATTGCAAAAGTTACAAAGGATGACCAAGATACTGTAGCTGGCGTAAATTATAACTACGTCAGCAATTTGAAATTAAGCTTGACTATTTACAGAACAGAGCCCTATAAAGATAATAATAAACAAGAAAGGCATTGGCAAGGTGATTCTAACACTCAGACTACTTATTTCTGACCTCTGTGTATAATTATATCACATGTGTTTGAAGTGCATGCATTTTTGCACGCTCCACTGAAATCATCGACATAATCATACGGTAGGAGTGGCCGTTTAAACTAGCGTGTCTGATTATGTATTATAATTACTGCTGGAATAATTATGATAAACTTAACCTAGGTAAATGTGAAACTATTAAAGCTTTACTAAAATTTGCCCGAGAATTAGACGGCGTGGATGTTGGAAAATAGCCCGCGAGAACGTACTATTGGATCTACCGAGATTTTTACTGGAAAGTGCTACCTGTTTCAATCAATGTTTCAGAAAAGTTACCATTCGGCATGATGGTGTCCGACATCTTCAATAATCATCGTCATATTTCAGCCAATTTACACAAAATCTCGTGATTATAATTATCGCGTTTAGACAGACAGACCGATGCTGAAATTGAACTGATTGAAGATGATGTTAGTGTTGTAAAGCATTTTATATTTATAAACTAAATGTGAGCTATAGATACTTAAACTGCAGTCCATAACAAAATTACTCCCTTAGTATTTGAAGCTCTTAAAGTAGACTCGGATGATAAGGTGGTACCAGAATTAAAAAAAGAGAAAGAGGCAACAGCTAGCGATGCATTTCAGCATAATGAAAAACAAATAAAATAAATTATATATGATTGGAATATGAATTCCAGCCCGGATAAGAAAACCCACTACCTTTCCACGAACATATTACTAAAACTAACTGATTTTTATACAACTAATCGATATGAACAAAATGCAAAACTTAAACACGCCTGCCTCAGTTTCCTTCCATATTTCCGCAAAGATCTATCGGTACATGCGGATACATGGTAAATAGAAATCAGTGTTAACTAGTAATTTTATTATAGCGATAAACCACTGAATATTGTGCTCTCCTAGACTTTCTAGTAACATTTCTAGTCAATAAATAACTACCTACGATAAACAAACGTGGTTTAAATGTCTATATTGTAGGTTGTACTAATTCCTTTGTGTAGCATGTACCATTGTACCTGGGTTTAGTGTTGTTTAGTGTCTCTGGTTTTCCGGGAACTGGATTCAAATTACTCTATCTGGTGATCAAATCTGTTAGGGGCAGCCTGATCTGAGGAGATTCTTTAGAAATGTCTTACGAAGTTAACATTGATGGTAATACCGGTGTTTCTCGTTTTAAATCTTTTTCTAATAGTCAATGGTCTGAGGTGCATCAAAAATTGGGATGTTATAAGGATTTGTGGAGGTTTTGTGGAAAAAAAAAGTCACTTTGTTTTATTTTAAGTCAAGTTTATTGTCTTGTCTCTCTCCGTATCAAAAGCCCAATGACAGCTATTCCGGAAAATCCTAAAACGAGGAAGGAGATTAGATTTTCTACATTTAAGGGTAATATTAGGTCTTTACCTATGAAATTGCCGTTTTGCAGTACTGGCCATTTCAAATCAAAATCATTTTTGTTTGGGTAAGAATTCTAATTTCAAATTAATTTTATTTTAAAAACATGGATTTTTTTTTCCAAAAGTAGTCATTTGTTTATTGATTAGTGTTACATTTTCATCGCATTTCAATCTTTTTCGTCATCATGGATACGTTAAAAATTCGAGTAATTATGGAATATGAGTACCGTCGTGGCAGCAACGCGGCACAAGCGGCACGCAACATCAACGACGTTTACGGAGCTAACACTACAAACCAACGCACCACCTGTTATTGGTTTGCTCGCTTCCGTTCTGGAAATTTCGACCTGAAAAATGAACCTCGCGGTCGTCCGAAGACTTTGGTCGACAATGACGAATTAAAGGCGATTGTGGAAGCTGATGATACACAATCTACGGCTGAATTAGCAGCAGCTTTCGACGTTAGCGTCAAAACAATATTGGTCCATTTGCGTCAAATTGGCAAGGTAAAAAAGCTTGACAAATGGGTGCCCCACGAACTCAATGATCGTCAGCGCGAAGTACGCGTCGAGACGTGCCTTGCACTGCTCAACAGACACACAAATGAAGGAATTTTGAACCGCATTGTTACCTGCGATGAAAAATGGATTCTGTTTGATAACCGCAAGCGCTCAGCAAGTTGGTTGGATCCTGGTTCAGCACCTAAACAATGCCCTAAACGAAAACTTACCCCTAGAAAAGTGATGGTCACTGTTTGGTGGTCTAGCGCCGGTGTGATTCATCACAGCTTCTTACCAAACGGGGTGAGCATTACTGCAGATGTGTACTGTGAAGAACTGAACACAATGATGGAGAAGCTGGCACATCTCCAACCAGCATTGGTCAATCGCTCGTCTCCGCTGCTCCTGCACGACAACGCGCGACCTCATACTGCACAGCAGACGGTCTCCAAGTTGCAAGAACTGGGGTTGGAAGCTCTCCGTCATCCGCCCTACTCACCAGACCTTGCGCCTACAGACTACTACTTTTTTCAGAATTTGGATAACTTCTTGGCGGGAAAAAAATTCAATACCCGAGAGGCAGTACAAAATGCCTTTGAAGAATTTGTTGCCTCCCGTCCAGCTGATTTCTTTAAGAAGGGCATCAATAAACTGCCACTGCGATGGCAAAGATGCATTGATTGCATGGGTGATTACTTCGATTAATACAAATAAAAAATACATGAAAAAAATTCGTTTAAATTTTTTCATACAAAACGGCAATTTCATAGGTAAAGACCTATTAGAAACTGAACTCTGAACTGCTAATGGTTAGAAATTCCACAGACATGAATTTCTACTTCCCTATTTTCCATTGCAATTATCTAATATTGATCCAAAGTAATATGTAAATGATACCATTATCCTTTCTCTTTATTGTTAATGTTAATTAAATCTGCGATTAAATTGAGTTATGATTTCGTTAAGATGCAAAATTCAGAATAGATTTTATTTGTATTGGAATTTAATTTTATAACCTCCTGCCATTTATTCATATGAATGACCAGCATGTTGAATACGAAGACCTGATTTTTTGCAACAAAAAATTATGGTCCCAGATTTTAACACTTTTCCAATCCCGATCTAGTTGTACCATCACTAGTTAGTACTGCCACACTCATTACCGCGACCTGTGTGGGAATTGTCTCTGCTAGGAAGCAGGGGCATTGACCCCGAGTGCACTGACGCGGCGCGTCATACGGATGCGCTTGCGCTGCACAATCGTGGCTTGTGAAGTTGTGACTTTTTGTACTAAGGTTCGTTTATTGAACTTTAAATGCTGATTGATTGCAGGGAACAGTCTGTAGACACGTTGTTAATGACAGAAGATCGATTAAGAGACATCTATAAGTGATGAATTATAAAGAACTACTAATGGCTTTCCGGCATTAAATATGATATTTAAACGTGTATATGTTGAGTGAATATTTGCAATATGTTTTACGATTTTCCGATAGTGAATTTCAATGGGGACACAGAAAGACGACATGGTTTTTGAGAGTCTGGAACTAAAATGCCAGAAGTGTGTTATGAAGGCAGTCTCCAAACAAGAACAACTGCTAAGTCCAACCGCACAGTCAGCTGCCAAACATTTTCAACATAGAACATTCTCGCACAATCCGCCAAAGCCAATAATAGACTCCCAATACTAATTTCTCATTTCGTAAGCCCTTTAAGGTCATTGGCTCCATTTCCGATCAGTAAGACCATGGTCTGAGTCATACTTCCCGTTGTACGTGATACAAATTTACTGGTGGGCACGGAACAACTGTCCTTATGCGCAAAACGGGTTACTCTTAAATGTGCGATATTTGCTTGGAACAATGTGTTGGCAGTGATTTAATGAGTTGTAATTTGGTTTATGTGATTGTTTGGGTGTGGAAGCTCTTGAAAGTTATTGTGCGTGTGTTAAGTAGTTTGAGATAGGTAAGTAGTAATACGTTGTGCGAGGATTAAATTTTATATCGTCAGTTGCCACTTCCAAGCAATGTGCTTGATGATCATGGACCTTCTATTTTTGTCTGTGTTTTGTTTTACTTTTTTATATGCTTGCTCATTTTCCATGCTTGTGCATTTTGTCTGTAGGTACCTACTTAAATTAACAGGTTTTCAGTTAGAGTAGGCAGGTAGATTTAAGATTTAAATTTTGATTTAATCTATGTATGAAATAATGTAATGAACTATGCAAACTAGGTACTCGGATTATTTTAAGATTAAAGAGGTTTTTCTAACTAGAAAAGGTTCAAGTTATTTGACAACCATCGTAATACCGGTGGCATCTAGTAAGCTAATCCACGACCAACACTTCTTTCTTCCTTACTCAAAGAAGGTTCTATTGTTTCAGAGCGATGTCGCGGTGGAAGGGTATACTCAGGTAGCCGGCAGATGGCAGCAGTTAGCGCGGCGATGTTCCGACCCGGGGGCGGTCTCGACCCCTCCTGCTATGCCACGCAACGGGTAAGTTCCGCTATTATATCGTAGATGGCGCTGTTTTAAAGATACACTAATACGAATTTTAGACCGGGAATTTAACGGTTGCGGTTAAAGGCCAGTTTCCGTAGAATTGAAAGGTTTAACGGGAACTGGAGAAGTTTCCACCGAATAATGTTTTTGTCTTCAACCGTAGCGTGTTTTAACCTTTAGTGCCTTGACTTTTAACCTTATCGTGTAGCTCGCTTGTCCATTGGAGGAGAAAAACAGCTGCCTTTGGCTATCTGCAATGTCAGATATTGTTTTACTGATTTCCTCGGTTTATTTTATTTTCAATGTTACATGAAATAGTGCAGCAAATTATGCTTACTATTCACGACGGTTATAAATCCTAAGCAGATCAGTAATTATAATCTTGTTTCATATCATCATTGATATTTCCGGTTTCCGGATAACTTGATATAAAAAGGTTATATTTGTCTATATTAGGATTAATAAGCTAGTTAGTACTAGAAAAGGCGGATTAGCTGTAGGTATAATGCATGATTCCAGTTTTTCCTATTAGAAAGTTTATAAAACTATACCATAACTGACCTTTAATAAATCCTTCCTCAAAATAAACTTCTGGAACAACATTTCATCATCATCTGTCCAGCCTTTTCCCAACTATGTTCGGTTGACTTCCAGTCTAACCGGATGCAGCTGAATACCAGTATTTTACATGGAGCGTCTGCCTATCTGACCTCCACAACCCAGTTACTGGGTAATACGATACCCCTTGAAAAGCTTGGTTGTGACTTTCGAGTTTGAGTAACAACTATCAAAGATCCACAAATAATAGCAGAGGCCTTTAACGTATTTTCCGAGACAAGCGTAGCTTAAACTGATTGATCGACCCATGCTGCTGTTATTACTAGGCCACAAGCCCCTCATTGAACAACATTTCATATAGGTACATACTTCTGCCTAAGTTCACAACATATTTTTCTTTGCTGCATCAAAAATGCTTTTATATTCATACTGCTATTTGTTCAAGTAGGTACGCTCTTATACAAACAAAACGCAGTACCTACCTACTTTTCCCCTCCTACATCGTATTTTTGCAAATACACATTGTTTTTTCAACGGACTCTTCAGCATTAGCTGACATAACCGTTCTGCATAAGTCAACAAGGATGCCTAAAATGACGCTCCGTTGTTTTTTGATTGCGTAAAGGATGATGATCCTTTGTTTTAGAAAGTGATTAAAACATTATGTGTGGTAAAGTTGGGTAGGATAATTCTTTATTTATATTTTGTTTCCAAAAACATAAAAAAAACCTGTAATTTTTTAATGTAAATTATAAAAACATATCAGCACCTGCATACTGATTTGCCTGAAGTCAACTCAAAACTGCCCCATGTGAACATAGTTTTCTTATAAATTCGACAATATAATAATGATAAATAAGTCGAATTGGGCTCTATCCTTGACCCAAACTTGTATGTTAGCACATAGGATAGAAAAACTCAAGTCGCAGCTATTATCGTATAATAACCACAAAATGGCAACAGCACTTTTTAGGTTTTCAAGGATTGTTTACAAAGCCTTGTTCAGTTCAATTTGGTATTTGTTTATACTTGTAGCGTTCGAAGTATTCGTTTAATGACACTTGACAAATAAAATGGATGGCGTCATTTTTGTTGTAATAGTTTACTAAGCTATAAAGTTCATCTGTAGTGGGTCACTCTAAAATGTTAGATCTTTAACAAAACTAAAATTAAAAATTGGTGCCTTTTAGAACAGACTTTGTCACTGCATCATTTTAAGCACCCAACGCTTGTTGTTCCCTGTGACGTTTCACACATCCAATATGGCGGATGTTTGTCCCGCCATAATGCACGTGTAATTGCCGTTACTCGGCTCAAGAGACGAACTGAGAGGCTTTACAACGATAAACACCTTCCGAGTATTGACGATTTTCATATCCATTTACTTTTCAAGTTGGTCCTTATGCATGAAGGTAATGTTTTTGTAGGTTGGCTTATGAAATCGCCTGTGTTTATGGTGTCCCTTATTTTCGGATATTTTATCTGCAATTGTTAGTGTTTTCCAGTGGTTTCGCCCGCTTGGAGTTCGGAAATTATCCTACGAGAACTTACCACCGGGATACAAAATATTCTATGTGTTAATCCGGGTTGTGAACTACCTGTGTGCAAAATGTCATCCCAATCCATTCTGTGGTTATGGCCTGAAAGAGTAGCAAACATCAATCCATCCACCCTAACAAACTTTCACATTTATATTATTAGTAGGATTTAGTAGGAAATTACAATAATATTCCCTGTTTGCCTTTAACGCATATCGTAATATCTATTTCTGTATGGGTGCCTGGCAAAAAGGGTAACATCAATATTATTATGCAAAGATAATAAATCTTAAAACCGCCGGAAGCCAACCTCAAAACACTCGACCAAAATATTTTACGAAGGCAGAACAAAGATACTTACGACGCCAATGTCAGAGTACTTGAATCAAGAACTACATTCAATCTTCAATCAGTAAATGCGAAAGCTAGCGAAGTAGCAATAAATAAAATCACACCACCCAAAGAAACGTGTCATAAACGCATCTACGACAGCTCCATTGTAACTGCAATTATCTAGTTAAAGACTAAGATAGATCTCGTAGATAACTATAATATCGTGCGAACATCTGTTATGAATGCATAACATTTTCAATTGAACGAAAAGTGAAAATTTTCTAATCGTAAGTAAAATGGGCACAGAAAAAGCTGTGGAGTATGTGTTGTGTTGTTACCTGTTATCGCACTTTCACCCGTTGTTGGTGTGTAAGTGATTTCGCGATGGTAAACGACAAATTGAATATGTGTTTTAGTAGCTTGTTAAGATTTAAAGGTCCATTTTATGCTAACAGCTTGGCTGTTTGAGCTTGGCATATAATAGTTTCAATAGGCCTGTGAATTATGCAGCTGTTACTAAGCATTTTCTATGACGTTAAGCAGTAATATTTCTGAGAGAATGTTCTTAAAATCTTTCAAAACCAAAACATTGGGCTGAGAATCAGAACATACAAATAATATATGACAACCCCCAAAACGCCCGCACTTCCACACTACTTACTGTTTTAGCTGGGAAGGAGTGTTGCAACAAGGTACCGAACTGTAACACAGAGTTTGATTAATTATTGTTTTTATAAAACAAATAATTAATAAAATAAAAAAAGTTTATTTCATAACCATATTAAAATTTACAAATTGGAGTCTCCAAAAGAAGGCTCCAATCGCAAGATAGTTTTATAAAATAACAAAAAATCGCGTGCTTGTGTATATGTTACGGCTAATAGCCGAAGTGCGGCTACACCTAGTTTTAGCCGGCTATAACTAGGTGCAGCCGGTTAAACTTAGATGTATCCTACTTCTATAAATTGTGAACTGCACCGTACTGCTTACCGACCGATTAGGTTAGGTTAGGTTAGAATTGCGACCAAACGCGCGCGAGCCGAGCGAGCGCAGCGAGCGATGCTGCGGCAGCGGCCGGCGAGCGCTAGTCCAGCTGCACCTAGTTAATAGCCGGCTAAAACTAGGTGTAGCCGCACTTCGGCTATTAGCCGTAACATATATATACATATACACCGTGACATTTTAGTCGTCTTACAAAGGCAGCCCACTTCATGGTGTTTCAAACTACGCCATGCGTCTTAGTGAATGTTTTTTTTTATTCTTATGTTAAAAAAAAATACTTAAATGTTTTGTAGTCATTGGATATACGGGCTGATTTTTTAGTCACCGTCCAAATTTTTCAGGGTCATAGTACCCGTAAAATTGAACAACTTTCTCCAAGGAACATGGGTCGAAATATGAAAAAAAAAATCGACCTCCCATGCAAAATCAATAGTTAGCTGGTCGATTTTGTATGGGAGGTCCGGTTTTATTTTTCATATTTCGACCCATGTTCCTTGGAGAAAGTTGTTCAATTTAACGGGTACTATCACCCTGAAAAATTTGGACGGTGACTAAAAAATCAGCCCGTATATCCAATGACTACAAAACATTTAAGTATTTTTTTTTAACATAAGAATAAAAAAAAACATTCACTAAGACGCATGGCGTAGTTTGAAACACCCTGCTATGGACATATTGGACATTGAATGAATGATGGAATGTAATGGTACAGGTATATTCTACCCTTTGATACGTTAACATTATTAACAGGGTGTTTCATAATTCTAAAGCATTATTTATTATTCTTTGTACCTATTATTTTAATTAATGGTAACAAAAAAAAATATCGCGCCTAGAGGTAGTTTATGTCGGATACACTGAGTGGACCATCTTTGTAAGACGATTAAAATGTCACGGTGTATAAGAGTATAATTACTAGGTCTTCCTCATTTACGCTTAATTAAACGCTGGTATCGATCAGCAAGAACAAATTTGTTCTGGGTTTAATAGTATGTAACGAACGCGGGCATTCCTATTTTCACATACAATACACTTCCTATACTACGGAGCTTTAGACTGGCCACTGCGGTCAAATGCGGCATCATGAATGCCTAGACTTAGTCCTTTAATTTACTGCACTATTTTACGCCAAACCAGGTTTCCAGAACAGGAGAAGTGACATAAAATAAATGGATGGTGTAGCAGGAGATGCAAATCGCAAAAGGCCAGTGGCGGATAGTAGTTAGTTACTCTATACGAGAAATAATATAAAAATATATTATTGAGATAGCTTAGGCAAAATGCAGTCGGAAAATGATTGTTTTAATTCATGAAACAACAAAATAAGTTATTAAATACAATTTAAAGATTTCAGTTTTTTTTTATCTGTTTTTGAACACTATGAAATAGTAGCCGCCATGTTATTTCGTCATACGGCATGTCAACTGAGCAACTATGTACTTTTATTATTTTCGTAACCAAAGTAATTTTTATTTAAATAATATTTTGCATTCAGGAACAGCACACCAACGATAAGTCGAAAAATAACTAATTTTTTAAGTTATAAACAATTGTCATATAAAATATCAGCACACTTGTTTTTAGCAAACTGACGTCATACCCACAAAGCAATATGGCGGCTACTGCGTCCAGCGTTTTCGTCAAATTTTTCGCGAAATTTGAAAATGCTAAATTTAAATGCATTTTTATGGCACTAATCGATTAAATAAAAATTATGTGTTGTTTTTAGTGGTTTATTAGCACTCTAGAATTTTATTACAACACTTTTCAAAAATGAATGACTTAGTTTTTTTTTTCAATTCGTTTATTGTCTGCTAGCCAAAGACATCGACATCATAATCTTTGAACGATTCTTTTACAGGATTGGCCTTTTCTCTCATTTTTGTCGGCAGAGTAAGTATAATAAGTACATACTATCGAGGAAACTTAAATCTGACTGATTTGAAAACAAAATCCCGAGCACACAATGACCACATCTGTTAGCAAGCGTTACTATAGCGGCTGAGCGCTGCAAGCAATAATAGTCCTTATGGTGTATAGATATTAGTTTCCTCGATAGTACCTATAGACGATGAAAATCTGAAACCGACGATAATAAAATGCGAAAATTATTTCAAATATTCTAACATAACATTACCTATATCACGCCTGTATTCTCCGAAGTGTCGGTCATAGGTGTATATATCTATAGTATACCCAAATTTCGCAACATTTTGCCATTAACCGGGCACAAATCTAGACTCTGGGTTGCTACTGAAAAATTCGTGATGTATGAATTCAATAACACCTTGCCCGACTTGGGCAATCGCGTTTAGTGGCCCTAGTGGTAGTTTCTTTTAAGGCGGAGATTTCTCCAAAACGCTCAAAAAGGTGGTTTTTAAACCAGTCTATCTCTTTAACCGTAAATAATTTTGAAAGAAAAAAAAAATATGATATTTTCAAGTCTTTTTAGCATACAGTGATGGAACTCAAAACATAATTAAACATACTTTAATGCATCAAAAAAAATCATCAAAGTCACCTCTTAATAAAATTATCTTTAAAACCAGTTTAATTCTTCAATAACAATTATTATTATAATTTAAAATATACCATAAAATTCCAAATGCCAAACTGTATCCAGTGATGGATTATTTATTTTTAAATAGTTAATAACTAATTTTATACGATTTTATTTGCATTTTTACGACAGTGCTTGCTCATTTTTTATTCGAATTTGTTACAACAGATTTAACCCGTATCTGATTGCAATAAGAACTATTATCGCTCATAACGACAATATTTAAAATTACCAGGGCCTTGACCATCTCGATCTAACGCATCGACCGCGCCCGGCGCTCCAATTGGTCCATCACTAATCCAGGGCCAATCGGTGCCCTGAACGCGTTAGATCGAGATGGTTAGAAGAAACTCACACTAGGGCCTCTGGACTTCATGTTTACAGCAGAGCTTCCGACCACTAGACCAACTAGGCAATTAGCGAGTCAAAATAATACACTGAATAAAATATAAATTTAAAGCAGATCTCGTGTGCCACATCACATATCTGTTGACGGCTCCTCGCATTAAAGTCACGCTTAAAACGTTTAAATTTTAATAATGGCGGCCGAATATTTAATTTGCAACGTTTAAACTTTATGACGTCACGTTTTGAGAATAAATATTTTACGCATGTTTTTTCGTGAGCTGGACTGGAGGTGAGTTCATTTGAAACTGGAATGATAGATATCTCTGTCATATAATTCTGAGTTATTGGGGCATTTTATTTTATGGAAAAGTAGTCTCAAATTTTTGTATTTTTTTTAACGATTTGTGTTGTTAGCGTGTCGATGGACCCAGCCCAGAATTCGGATACATGTTTACCGCCATCAATAGCGTCCATCAGTTCCTGTAACGTTGATTTGAAAGCTTTTGACCAAGAATATCTAGATCCTAGCATAATTAGTATCGATAGATTGTAACTGATCTGCTGGCACCTTCAGTTTTTTTTATGCTCTTTGTCTAGCATACATAAGAATTAAAGGGCTTAAAAGCTGAATTCTTGCAAAATCTCTAATATATCATTACATTATTTAATTTATTTTTTAAACGCCGTTGGTCTCGGAAGTTATTCGTGGACTTTTGACAGTTGTTGCAAGAAGCCGAGAGTTTGACAACTAGACTTACCAAGGGGTATCGTGTTACACAGTAACTGGATTGTGGAGGTCAGATAGGCAGTGGGTCCATGTAACATATTACTGGTATTCAACTGTATCTGGCAGACTGGAAGCTGACCCCAACAGGGTTGGTAAAAGTGTATGCAGAAGATGATGAATTATTGCTTTCATTGGTGTTTAAATAAATATTGTAAGCGCATTTTCCACTCTTTTCATTACATAGAACATACCAACCTTAAGATCACAAATGTCTTTAAATTGACCAATTTTATCGTTTAGCATATCTCGATCATCCAATTGACTCGATTCTCTATAATCGATTTGCTGCTGAACTAATGCAAACTACGCATAGTTATGCACAACATCGATACATTATTACAACGAATACGATTACCTATCGTGGCCTTACTTTCGATTAGATCTCAATACCGTTTGTGTTGAGGCGTTTATTTTAACATCACGACTTGTCTAGATTGAAATGAGGTCAGAGCTACAAAGGATTCTCGATCAGAAATCGCAATTGAGTTCATTGAGATAGATCTTTGGGGCGGTGAGGCAAGGTTATTTTCATTTGATTGTGTGGTCTGTGTAGAGATGCTTCAATTAATCTATAATTGAGACCTATTTTTAGTAGTTTATTTTCGTACAGGTATTTTTATCTGGTAAATACGCTAACTGTGCCCGCGCGTTTGCTCACGTGTCAAGATAATGGCATCTTGAAGACATTGTTATCTGTGTAAAAAAATAATCCTTATGCCTATAAGTATACCGTATAGTAATACTGTAGATGTTTTTATCAATTTCATTGGCTATTTCAGCTTCACCTGTCGAGAGATTGTACATAACTACCAAGACATCAACGTCCATCGTTTTCATGGAATCGTGATGTTCCACAATCCATGATTCTAGATAATAGTGCATCAACATAATCATCATCATTTTCCTACCCTTATTTGGGATCGGCGCACCATTTATTTTTCTTCCTTCGTTCTTCATTAGTCGTCATCTTGATTAGCAAACCCTTTCTAGCCATATCATCTATCACACGTTCATCCATCGGTTCTACGGTGTTTTCTTTCTCATCATCCACATTCACACTCAAAACATTCCTCATGACATTTTGCTCATTCTTCCACATCACATGCCTAATAATGCATCTACTTAACTATAAATGTATGAATGAAATGCACTGACGCCAGTGTGGTTTGACTAGACTCGATTTATCGAATGAACCTCAAGATTTAGACTAGCCTTTAAAGCCTCAATTTTCATGGTGGTACCCAGACCACTGCATATCAAGGAGTAGACCGGGGGCTGCGGGCGCCGTAACGTTAGAGAAGACGTGCCTTAAAGATAGGGAAGTGCATCAAATTTTTAACTAAAATATAAAATTGTGAACATAAAACATTGAAGTATGCACCCAACAGTATATTATTAAATGATTATACCACAGTTTTATAATAAGTATAAACACGATCACATAATTCCAACCACTATATAACTCGTAGTAGTGGCTAGGGTCAGTTGGCAAATTAACTGCATACTTGCATAACTAACTGGCATGCTATACGGAATTCACTTTCCTCTCGGAATGCTGTTCATGGTATTTACTAAGACGGGTGCTGAAATTTGAGCTGAGCTGTTAATTGGCATAAGAGGTTAGATAGACAATAGGGTATTTTCCAATGTATTAAAAACTATTTTAATTTGAAGATTGAGACGAAATATCACAAAACTGACGTCACGTGTGGTCACGTGATAAAAAAGTAATCGTAAGGCGCGTTTTAGCGGTAAATTCTAAACAACAAAAAGTAAATTTCATTTAAAACGTTTTTAATTGATAAAATGGATACAAATAAATTTATTTTTATTTTTCTGCTACATATTTCGTCCCAATCTTAAAATTAAAATAGTTTTTAATAAATTGGAAAATACCCTATTAATGAAAGTAGAAGTGATAGTGTGGACACACAAATATATACCCTAGCTTCGTTACTGCGACCAAGTGTGAGATAGGGCAGACAGTTTAAAAGAGGATCATTACTAACAAAACTGCTCCATATAGAATGTGGTGGTAATCCTAGCGATGCTTGGGGAGGCTTAAGTCCAGCACAGTGGACGTCTTTAGACTGATATAATCGTAGTGAAAGCAAATCTGATTGATTTGCTCGATCAACATCTTCATGAAATTAACGCAACGGTTATTAGTGAATTAAGAAAATGTTTGATTTTTCTGCATTCTTTTTGATTCCACTGATATTGAAGGTTTATAGTATGAGAATAATAATGAGCATTTTCATTCAAGTTTTCTCATTTTATAGCCTTGACAAATACATTAAGTAACTTTGCCAAAAGGAACTGGCTATTCGGACGTTTGTTTTTTAAAACGGACTTTCTTTCATTATACGTTCAATTGGCCATATCTTAGCAGATTTCACTCACAATGTACATTACCGGACAGACCTAACGCTTGCCAATGCGCAGAGAAATTGGGACATCTGTTAGTGTGCCGTGGTATTTATATCCTTTACTTTTGATAATCTTCTAATTAAGAAAAACATACCCCTAATCTTCTTTTCTTCGTCTGTGCTATGTATACTGAACTACTTAAGTCGGTAAGGTACGCTCAATTCATAGCCTAGGATCTGGTGATCAATAGGCCGACCTTACCATAAATTTTACTTGTTTCGATTATTTCCAAAAGCTTTAATCAAAAGTCATTTATTTAAACTAGGCTGAGAACCAGCACTTTTTGAATGTCAAAATTACATGAGACAGTCCCCTGAAACGCCTGCTCTTCACCATGCCTGTGGTTTAGCTAAGAAGAAGACAGCGGCGCAACTAACTCCCCAGTAGCAGTGTCAGTTCAATTAGAAGAACTTGATTCTATTCAGTGATATCTAATTATCGTGAGTGTGTTTATGGAACAAATCTCCGATGAGACTTGAGCAAAGACTTACGGTTTTATTCATAAAAAGTTATCGAACATCTAAACAGTTGCTAAAGTCTGGTTTCTCTTTGAAAACCAGACTTTAGCAACTGTTTAGATGTTCGATAACTTTTTATGAATAAGGCCGTTAGAATATTATCACTTAGGCACTTGGCATACTTGATGAAGTGATGGAAAACACGGTATTATCGAAAAGTTGAATCATTAAGATATTTCGGAATTTGAAAAAAATAATTAAAGCATTAAATAATATCAAAAATGTAGGCACAAACACAATATACCACAAGTGTATCAAATTACTGATAATTAAAATCATAATGATCTGCGCTTCGATACACGTATGGCTTCAGATGCCACGTTGAACTATTAATTTTAATTCGTTTTAATTGAAATGGGTCAATTACGACCGGTCTTATTGATCCTGGTATAACGCGTGTGAATAAATTCTATAAATGCAGGTTTACATGGGCTAGTGACGATTCAGTTATTTTTTTTTTTTACTGGAAATCCGTTTAGCTAATTAAATGGAATACTCGGATTAGATTTTTAATTGGTTAACGTTGAGTGTTTTGTTATTATTTTTTTCCTGTAAAAAGTAACCTTTTATTTTGATAACTTTTAATATTTCAACAGGTTTTTTACACGTTCTGTGGTACTTTTAAAATAAAGTGTTTTATTTCACGTATGAGGGCACTTATGAAACGTCAGAAACTAGGAGGTACACGGTTCCAATTGGACGTTTCCTATGAAGCCGGCAAGAAACACCCCGGTTGCTCTTTTAAAATGATTGACTTTTACTATGTTTTCAAATTACAGTGTTAATGGTATGGCAAGACAGTGGAGGCCTGTCAGCAAGTACCAAGTACTTAACAAAATAAGAAATGACCAGCAAATCGAAACATCTATAAGGCCTAATTTATCTTGGGCTAGAATGTTTTCAGTCACTTAAGTTGAAGTAAAGATTTCTAAAAACTCTTCCAATAGTGTCCTATATACTCCATAATATCCCGTCTGTGTACTTAAACCACAATCCATCCCAAAATGGCAACCACTCCTATCCTAAAACCGCAACAATGATTCCACAAACCGACAAACGTAAGACTTACACAAACAGCGGTAATCAATCGAATGATATAACATGCAATAATAGAAGACACATGTATATACCCACCCAGTATTAAATATCAATAAACGTTGAGCACAAAAGCGCGCATACCATGCTTACGCAATAGATGGCGTGAAAGGCACAGGTGCGCGCGCGCCGTTTATCGCCCAATCGCTTTCCAATTTTGTATGCGAAATAGAAAAGAACAGAAGGTTTAGTTTATGGACTAAGATAAACGCCATCTAATGAGTTGATAAGCGTTAAGCCACCATGTAGCTTAACAGTGAGCGTAACAAATTAGATTAGTGGTCGCATATAGGTACTGTCATGCAAAGAACGCATGGACCGTCGCATTCCAAAGTCCATTCGATTTGCTTCGGTTTTTGCTGGCCAGATTTCTTTAGGTAAATCATCACAACTACTGTAACATGTGACAGCCAATTTAGGCTCATCCAGAGACTTGAACGCACATGCCTTCATGAATCGCGTGTTGGTCAACTTTTTAAACACCAAAGCTAAGAGAATTCTTTTGTCTTCTAAAGTAAGCTTTCTGCGCTTTACTTTCTTACGATGCAAGTGTTGATCATTGTCGGACGATTGTCGCTTAAACCGGTTTTTGGGGCTTGTCAGTTAAAGATTCGGAAAATTGCACCTGTTTAAAAAAATGTGCGGGACACATGGTCACTTGACCACATGTCGTATAACGACTGTAACCGTCAATGTGGCAGTTATGTTTGGGTAACCTTTAACTTTTGAGGGCCAGAAACCGTACAAAGGCTTGATAAGCAACCATTAAAGGAGTCTTTTTTATTAAGGCAACTTTAGGCAACCCTATGATTTACGATTTTTGCAAAAACAATCTCATCTAGTCTATAAGGCAGTTACGTCAATAAACGTTTCGATTTTAAGTATTTTATTTGCATAAACTACAGGCCACTTAGGCAATACAGTCGAAGTTGATTACTATATTGCCTAGAAACTACCGATTTGCCAATGCGCACGTTGCATGCTACCGGCCAGTTAGAGGCAGCTTTAAAGTTGCTGACACACAATGTTGTGAGAAGTCAGTGACCTATTGACAGGTGGTGATGACAATTAATAGTCAATGTGTATTTTGTGAAGATTCTGACATAGTGGTAATAATAGAGAGTGTTGAAAAAATTGTTGGGTTATAAAAATGTGATTAGAAAAATGTGAAAGCATGTAAGCGCGCGAAGCAGCTATAAAGTCATTGAATGTTATGGAAAAACGTTGCTTTAAATTTTCAAATTCATTTCTTTGCCAGAATACAGGTTTACAATGTATGATCTTATATCTAATAGCCTCTTTACATTCTACCATTACATAATGGTGTGCAAATATTTAATTTATCTATTATTTTAATTAATATAAAAAAGACAGCAACCAATAATAAGAGGTCATGCTTTAGGACTTTTAAAGAACAAATTAATTAATTGATGTCAAAGCTATAACAATTTTTTTTTGTGATTTCGGCTATTTATTCTTACGCAAAACATGTCAGATTATGGCATATTTCACTTGAATTTTCAATCGAGAGGAAAATTCATCTTCAAAAATGATGAATATTCCGTATTTCCATTTTTCAATTTAGTTATTTCCATACTTGAATTATAACCTAAAAGCGGTGTTCAATAAACAAACAATCGCTTTCCAAAACTAAAGTTGCCAGGATAGAAAAAAAATACCCTCTACAAAACAATAATCCTCGCAAGATTTCACTTAGACAAACCCTAATTACACTCGCCCACTTTTTCTCACTACCAACACGAATCAATTTAGCCCAAGATTAATTACACTGTATAGAAAATGGAACAGCCGACTCATTCCGTTGTCACGGAAGAGGAAATTATAAGAAGGGAATGATAAGTGTATTCCCATATCAAAAAGATAAGGGATGGGTTTCATTAGTAATTTGTTATTGTGATTATGGGACTGTTTTCTTTGTGGGTTCTTTTTTCAAAATATTTGTTTTTTTTGTGTGAGTTAAAGTCAGTTGTTTTTTCTGGTAGGTACTATGCGTATGTAGACTACATATAGTGTACCTTATTGGTGATGTTGTGGGGTCAGGTAAGTAAAAAGGTTCTCGCAAGCGGCATGCGTGTATGACCAGAAGGCCAATTCTCGTAATTAAAAACGTTCAAAATCTAGTCGCGGTCTCATTGCGGTGACAACCAAATGTCAATTTTTTTTTCAAAAATGTATGGAAACTCGAGGTATTTTTGACAAATTGAGAGACTGAGATCAGAGGGGCAATTCTCGTAATTTTAAGAATGTTCACAGTCTGACCTGTCTCAGTCGGTCAAAAATACCTCAAACTTCCATACATTTTTGAAAAGTTTTTGACATTTGATTTTCGCCGAGATGAGACTGCAACCAGATTTTGAACGTTTTTTAATTACGTGTATTGGCCTTCTGACTGTGAACGTTCTTAAAATTACGAGAATTTCCCCTCAGATGTATGTATGGAAAATGCAAGGATCTTAGCAGCCGGCACTGTACTTTCTGCCTACCCCCGTGAGATGAAGGCGTGAGTGTATGCATGCATGTGTATGTTGATTCAAAGCTTGTTAGTTACATAGTTCAGCAAAACGAAAGCAATACGGAAACGGATAAAATAGCGTAAAAGTACAGTCACTGAGAAAAGTGCTAGTGTACTTTATTGAAAAACAAAGTTGGCAAATTTTGTACCAACAATATTTAATTAAGTTTACATAATAAACACTTTGGCATTTTGTGTGAAAAGCCAATTTTCTTAAAGGCTTTGTGTGTAAATAGTTTCTGCGCTAAAGTTACTTAACAGCGACCAGAGACAAAAGGTTGAGTCATTATGCGTTCGCTTTCTTACTTTTTTCTTACAAAATAAAGCCTTTTTCTTGTTTGGTAAATACTGTAACGTTAACGGATAAAATGTAGTTATTTTTAATTGCCGTACATTTATCTAGTAACATTTTTACACTTTCTGCTTAGCAAACACTTGTTATTTAAGTAATTGCGTATTTGCAAGTATTTAATTTTTTCAAAAACATCGTAGACATTTTTAGGTAGGCAGTAATGTCTATGAAAAGTTTACGTCATTTTTGTTAATATTATAGATATTGTAATTTCACTTTAACAAAGTGGAAAGTTTGGTATTTGGTTACATAATATCCAATAACAAGAAAAAAAGCAAAAAAATATTGACAAAACCCCGCCCCTTTAAAATTTTGCAAGTTTCCTAACAAAATTATTCATACAAACATTCGTTACCTAATTCTACATAACATTGGTTATATAACATGTAAACGTATAACCGCAGAATGCCTGAGGCTTCTTTAATTATTTTACAAATTGCAGCGATATATAAAGCGACGCCATTTGCAATCAGGTGGGTTTCGCTAATGCCGCTGTTAAAATAATGTGATCGCGTTCCAATAGGCCTCGAGCGTTTTGTGTGGTACCATTGATTCCATTTTTAAATTGTAAAAAAAAAACGAGAGAATTAATGTGCTTTATGAACGTGACTATAAAATAGAAAAAAATGCCAGGAGCATTTTTTTGAGTCTGTATAGATAGCCTTCATGAAACTGAATTGAAAATCTGTTGACAAGTTAAAATTCACATACTTAATAAGGTAAGGGGGTCGTCCAATTAGGGCTGACCCTATCTAAATTATAAGGGCCAATATCAATAAAAATAACCGTAGAATTTCTTAGAATGTTAATTGTTAACAGCAATCATCCATTTAGCAAATTGACGCGTGCTCAATGATACCTATTACACTTCCCTAGACTATGAACTTTTAATACTTTACTTTCTGTACTTCCGAATTTGACCTTATAATTGGAGAGTCAAGGTTCAATTTTGTTCTTTGGTTAATTCGAAATCTTTGGAATCAAATGGTATTTGTATGTTACGAGGATGAAAATTGGTGTAATTGCTTCCGATACGCCAATTAGATGTTTAAAGTATGTAAATTGTTTACATTTGTTTTTAGAGGAAGGGTGATACTTACTACTTTCTGATAGTTTTCCTATCTCATTCGAAAATTACATGATTTCTCAGTTTTAATTATTGATCTAGAGCGTCGCCATCACGATTAATTAAAAATTGATTCACGCTTCAATCAAAATCAAATTCTAATTTTACGATCATCAGTAAGTAAAACAAATTATTTTACACTGCTTTCCCATATTGTTAAGTAATGTGTGTATCCGCCATAATATTTGTTCAGTAGTGTGTGTATCCGCCATACTATTTTTTAATCTAGACAACACTTAAAATTTAATTGAAAAAAAAAAGAAATAATGGCGAGAGGTCCGTATTTCCGAAATAAAACAAGTGGTGTCTTTTAATTGAGTCCTAAGAGGTATCTTCGATCCTACAAAATATTTAAATACGTGGACAAGTCGTTCACAAATCTGGCGACCGTGATAATGGAAAATAAAACGAAGATACGCTCCGTATTGCGTCGTCATTTTACAAAGTCTGCGAACGCATTCGAAACTTTACTGGACGCAACGGACCACAACGAAATCGAGGCGAAGTCAAGCTATAAATTTATGCAAGAATGCCACAAAAGATTGAACACGTCAGATAACGAGATTCAACAACTAATATTGAGTTCAAGTGATTGGCAAGAAAGTGATCTCGATGCCGAATTGAATGACGTGTCAAAATATGAAACAAGATGGATGCTCCTACAAACGCGATACGAATCGATTTCGACGACGAAGCCGTCTCCAAGATTCACCGACAGGGATCGCGAGGTGAAATTACCGCGTCTACAATTAAAAACATTCAACGGGAACATCAAAAATTGGTTGACCTTCTGGGGCTCATTCCAAAAAGTTGATAACAATCCAGAAATTGACGAAATCGACAAATACCAATACCTATCACAAGCGATGGAAGAAGGCACCGATGTAAAGTCATTTGTGGATAGTTTTCCGTTGGCAACTACTAGCTATAAACAATGTCTGGAAGAGCTCAAAGCACGATATGCTCGAGAAGATTTATTAATACAAGTGTATGTGAGAGAATTATTGGCATTAATAATGAAAAAAGAATTAACTAATGATCTAACCTCACTATACGACAAACTCAATGCTCAACTGAGAGCTTTACATATATTAGGAGTTGCAAAAGACAAATTTTCTGCATTTCTTCTACCAATGGTGGAGTCAGCGTTGCCAATAGATACCCTAAAAGCATGGGAGAGAGCGAGACCAGAGAAAATAGATGATGTACTCAGCTCATTATTGGAATTTCTAAAGAAAGAAGTGGAGAGTGAACAGAGAATAACCATGGCTAAATCGACATTTGATACAGAGACAGGTAAGCCTCTCAAATCAACTGCAGGATGTTTTATGGTAAAAACTGAACCAACTGGCAAAGAGCGAGCTGCTAAAAAATGTATCTGGTGTGAAAAGGATCACTCAAGCATTGAGTGCTATAAAATATCAAAAATGTCTATTGAAGAGAGACGAGAGCATTTAAAAAATAAGAAAGCCTGTGTATTATGTCTAAAAGTTGGACATCATGCAAAAGTATGTAAATGTTACATTAAATGCTATGTGTGCGGACAAAGACATTCTCCGGTTTTATGCACTGGGAGATCTTCTGAAAAAACAGTGAGTGACAATAAAACATATGCAAAGCCGGAAACAAAGGATGACCATAAGACATGCCCAAAATCTGAAAAGAGTGACTCCGCTACAACTCTACAAAACTTCTCGCAGAATAATTTGAAGACATCCAAGGCAACAACTCTTCTACAAACTGTGTCCGGGAAAATTCATTGTGGAGACAGAGTAGCCACAGTGCGATGTTTGTTTGACAGTGGTTCACAAAGGTCATATATAAAGAAAGAGCTAGCAGAAAAACTCGGTCTACCAGTTGCAGGGAAAGAAGAACTAAGTCATTCTTTATTTGGAGGTGTAACGGTATCCTTTAAAGAGTACAATGTTTATAATTTCACAGTACAAAGTACTGATAATTCATTCAAATATGATATGTCAGCCTTAGAGCAATCTTGTATTTGCAAAAATGTTCCCAAAGTGGATAATGACTCCGTTATAAGATTGTTAAATAAGCAAAACATTAGGTTGACTGACACTGAGAGCTCTGATATAGGCCTATTAATAGGAGCTGATTATGCAGGGCTGTTACTAACCAATTCCTTTGTTCATCTCGAAAATGGTTTAACTGCCATTAAAACAAAATTAGGGTGGACATTACAGGGAAAAATAACAATGACAAACAGTAATATAGTAACATCTTTATTTTGTTCACAAGAGGTAATTAACTATTGGGATTTAGAAATATTAGGCATTAATGACCCTGTCCAGGTGCAGTCCAAGCAGCAAAGAGAAGAAGAGGTGATAGCAAATTTTGAAGAAAATATCCAAGTCGACTCCGAAGCCAGGTATGAGGTGCATCTTCCATGGAAGAATGGGCATGATGATCTTCTAAGCAACGAACAGCTTGCCATTCACAGACTGGAATCTACAACAAGAAAATTAAAAGCAGGTAACAAGTTTGATGATTACAATAGCATTATAAGTGAATGGGAGCAGACAGGCATTATAGAAGAAGTACCTGATGCTGAGAGAGACAACAGCAAAGTACATTACTTACCTCATAGGGCTGTATCGAAGGAGGCCAGTCTTACCACAAAGTTGCGTCCAATATTTGATGCATCTGCAAAAGATAAAAATGGTAAGTCATTAAACTCATGCTTAGACAAAGGAATTAATTTCCTTGATAAAATACCTAAAATACTAACCGGATTCCGCAAAGGTTGTATTGGTATAACCGCTGACATTGCAAAAGCATTTTTGCAAGTGTCAGTGACGCCACAAGATAGGGACTACCTCAGGTTTTTTTGGTGGAAGAATGGATCAGGTGAAAAGCTTAAGGTGTACAGACACCGGAGAGTTGTTTTTGGTTTAACTGCAAGCCCCTTTCTGCTTTCTGCAACTATTTCACATCACCTTAATCAAATAACAGAGCAAAAGGATACAGCAGAAATATTAGCCAAATCATTCTATGTAGACAATTTAGTAACCAGCTTAGATTCCACTAAACAGACCCAGGAATTCATTCAGGAAGCTAGATGCATAATGAATAAAGCAAAGTTCAATTTGAGGCAGTGGGTAACATCCCCTTTACAAATAAATGAAACTAAAAATAGAATGATTCAGGTATTAGGTTTTCAGTGGGACACTGTCACAGACGAGTTGTGTTGTAATTTAAAGGCTATGCCGCCGTATACTGAATTGCATGAGATTACCAAAAGAACTATTTTGTCTTTGACACAAAAAATCTTTGATCCCATTGGATTTACATGTCCAGTCACCTTGGTTTCGAGACTTATTTTGCAGCAAATTTGGAACAGGAAATTAACATGGGACGAAGAATTACCTGATGATGTTCAATCACAATTTAAAAATTGGTATAAACAGATTGAATGCTTAAATAATTGCAGATTACCACGAAGACTGTCAGCAGCACAGCTACAAGAATGCACTACAAGCTTGCATATGTTCTGTGACGCTAGCCAGGTTGGATATGCAGCCTGTGTTTTTCTAAGAACCGAAAACAAAGGTATTGTGACCGTTCGGTTAATTTCTGCAAAATCAAGAGTATCGCCTCCAGAGAAAGTGACAATACCACGACTTGAATTATTGGCAGCACTAATAGGTGCGAGGTTACTAATGGAAGCAAGAAGTGATCTAGAATTGAAAGACTGTGAAGAATACTGTTGGACTGACTCTGGAGTAGTATTATGCTGGATTAAAAGGGAACTGCCGTGGAATACCTATGTTGGGAACCGTGTCAGGGAAATCAGACAGAATACTAAGACAAACAATTGGCATCATATTCCAGGATCCGACAACTGGGCAGATTTAGCATCCAGAGGTTGCAACGCGCGTCAGTTGCTCGAGGTTCGTTGGTGGGAAGGTCCAGTTTGGCTCCGACAGCGACCAGAAATGTGGCCACAATCTGCACTTGTTGTAGATGAGAAAGTAGCCAATACAGAACTGAAAAAAACCATATGTAATGCTAACACTTGCTGCAAAGACAGTATGATACATTCTCTGTCAAGGTATTTCTCAAAATACACAAAAATAATAAGAACAACAGCATGGATTATGAGATTCATATTTAATGCTAGTCACAAGAATGACAAGATGAAAGGAGAATTGACCTACGAAGAATATGAAAAGGCTGAAAAGAAAGTCATTCAAATACTACAAGAAGAAAATAAAGAATTAATTGAAAAGCAGTGTGGAAAATCAATAAAGCTACATAATGACACAGACGAGCTACTTAGAGTACAAACTAAATTGTTACTTACCGATTTTCCAAACGACACAAAGTCTCCGATGATCGTACCAGCGAAAAATCTTGTCATCCGAAGAATGGTGGAACAGCGTCACATACAGCTACTACATGCTGGCACCAACATGATGATCACTGACTTACGAAAACGATTCTGGATCGTCGGCGTCAGGCTTCTAGTTAAGTCGGTCATAAATGATTGTGTAATATGTAAAAGACACAGATCTAAGCCAACACAAGCACCAACAGCGCCCCTACCAATAGAACGGGTTCAGTTAAACGCCCCCTTCGAGGTGACAGGTGTAGATCTGGCGGGTCCGCTATATCTGTTAGATGGCACAAAATGTTGGATAGTACTTTATACATGCGCCGTTTACCGCGCAGTACACTTAGAGCTCACACAATTTTTGTCAACAGAGGCATTCCTGAGAACGTTTCGTCGTTTTATAGCACGTCGAGGACGTGTGAGAATAATGATATCTGATAACGGTACGAATTTTACAGGAACAAAAAACTTGTTACATGCTGTTGATTGGAATGAAGTTCAACGACAATCAACTATACAGCGCATAAAATGGAAACTGAATGTCGCTACAGCAGCCTGGTGGGGTGGTTTTTTCGAACGCCTAATCAAAGTAATGAAAGGAATATTGAGACGTGTTCTAGGTAGTTCAACTGTCTCATATGAAGAGATGGAAACAATACTCTGTGATTGCGAAGCCATCATCAACAATAGACCACTCACCTATGTCGAAGACGACAGTGCTAACTCACTAGAACCCCTCACGCCGTCATGTTTCTTACAAGCTCTACCTCAATCGGACGTGGCCGACCTGGATCGTATTGATGCAACAAGCCTAAACAAACGGTTAAGGTACATACAGAAACTAAGGGATGATTTTCGTCAACGTTTTAGAAATGAATATTTAACTACATTGACACAGAGAGGACATCACAAAAACGAAAGTATTAGAGTAGGGGATATAGTTCTAGTGGAAGGAGAAGATAAAAGGGTAAATTGGTCATTAGGACTTGTTATAGAAACTTTTATTGGTAAAGATGGAATCAGCAGAGCAGCAAAGGTAAAAACATCTGCTGGATACAAGACCAGACCCATTCAACGTTTATATAGACTCGAAATTTCTTCCTCAGAGGTGGAGGGACCGCAGGATAAGTGTAGCAAAGATCCTATTGGTAAGAAATTTAAAATTGTTATTAACCCAAGTAGTACACAGGTAACCAAGGATCAGACACAGGAAATTTCGACAAGCAAGGTGAGTACACAAAAGACAACTCGTACAGGTAGGACTCTCAGAATGCCAAGTAGATATATCATATAATTTATTTGTGCTAAATGAATCATAAACAGCGTTTTTTTTAAGGTAACATTAGTCGGATTTCTCCTTGTCAGTCATCTAACGTTAAAGCTTATGTTTAGATTTAAGATAGTATTTAATTAATATAAAACAAATACAAGTTTAATTTTTGCTTTGTAAAAACATGAGTGTGTACATTATATCATTTGTAATTTATGATATTGTGTTGGTCTATGCTCTAATGAAAGGAAATATATGTATGTTCACCAGTGTGTAATATTATGTTGTGTAATAACTGATTGGCATAATAGTGTAATTAATGTTCGATCAAGTTTCTAGTAAAAACGAATATAATTGTTTTGTTTAAAATTGTCATACTGGAATCTTATATTGATGTTCACTTATTGTTTTAATAATTATTACCTACTGGTACTAGTTTATTTCTCATGTAAAAGAAAGGCTGATACACATTGTTGAATTTGACCTTCTGGGTGTGGAGGATGTTAAGTAATGTGTGTATCCGCCATAATATTTGTTCAGTAGTGTGTGTATCCGCCATACTATTTTTTTAATCTAGACAACACTTAAAATTTAATTGAAAAAAAAAAGAAATAATGGCGAGAGGTCCGTATTTCCGAAATAAAACAAGTGGTGTCTTTTAATTGAGTCCTAAGAGGTATCTTCGATCCTACAAAATATTTAAATACGTGGACAAGTCGTTCACACATATTTACTTATTTAATAGAAAACATCGTAAGTGACATAACAAAAGCTGCACCTCTAAGCATTGGGAATAAGGTTGAAAATTCATTGAAAACCAATCAGGTTATGAAACCGCAATAAACCGGTTTCGTGATGGATTTAAATATGAAATTGACGATTATGGCATCCGACATGAGTGAGCGACGAAAGTATAATAATTTCCGGAGGTGTATGGTGAAAATAATGAAGTTTGGTTTTGGTACAAATTACCCTATTATTATCAGAATTTATGGCACGCAATGAAGTTCGGTAACCACAATGAGTTCAGATGAAATTAGAAAGGTTTTTGAAGGGCTTTTGTGACTTATGCAGTTTATAGTCTATAATCTTCTTTTCTGTATTGGGATAGAATACATTTTCAAAACATAACATCACGTCTGTAATCCTCAAACGGTTAGGATTAGTGTTCCTGTAGTATAGATACCCACATTTCGCCAGTTATGTTTAAGGTGGATCTAGTCGACATTTTTTCCATAAAAACTTCGGGAGTGTAATAATTACTCCACTGTTCGACAATGTAAATCAAAAATTAAACATGGTATAGTTTTGTCTCATTATTAATATTGTCTGTACGGAAAGAGATAACTAAAATAAAAAGCCATTAAAAAGTTATGATCCAACAAATATTCGTTTTTCTTGCTAATTTAACCTAACTTTGGGAGTGTTTAAGTAATAAAAGAAGTGTGCAATCTCCAAAACTAATTCGCTACCAACAAAGCTCAAATATCAAAAAATTCAATGAACTTAATTGGTCATTGATTTATGCAGTGGTTTTTTCATAAAACCCGATCTTCCGATGGACGTTTCTTAATTTTTTACGTGCCTGTTTTACTATAACTGATCCTGCGTGTCACTCAATAATGTTGTGCGTGTAGACTAGCGTCTAACTGCTTATCATGGGTACTACCTCTGTCGGACATAAAGCCTGGTGAGACAGCGTGCTTTTTAGCCAGGCCCACCAGGGAGTTCGAACCCGCGACTAGATTCGCCTTAATGTGGGGCATCCCATCAATATGGGGCGACCCGATTGCCATTAACCGGGCACCAACCCAGACTCCAAGCTGCTACTGAAAAATTCCTGATGGAAAAACGCTATAACAGTTAACCTGACCTGGGAATCGAATCAAGGACCTCATACTCAATAGCTACGCTTGCGAAAACTAGACCCACGAGGCAGTTTGGACAGAATGTGTCTTTGTATATTAAATAGACATAGTTTTGTCTACTTAATATTCATTGCCAATTATAGATAAGATATATTCAAATTATAACTTATAACTTTTTTTTTCCTTCTTGAGGTATATTGACACAGTCCACTCATACATATAGCAATTGGACCCTCATTGCGAAACACTGTCTTTTAAGATACAGAATACCTTAGTTTAAGAGACAGAGCCTAATCCATTGTGTACAGATTTACACTGACTCCTGTACCAAAGGTACCAGCTAGCTCAGGAGTCAGGGCTTCCATTAATTGTCACACTTTCTTAATGTCAATAAAACATTTATTTATTTCTGCTGCATCCAAATGTTTTATGTAATTAATCTCAACCATAAATTAAAAAAATTGTAAACTTAACGTTCAATTATCTGTATTTTTGGGAAATGAAGAAATAAAAGATATAAAAATTTATTTGCTTAACCATGTGTACACATAAAAGAATAAAAACGTGCATGCAGGATTAATCATAATCAGCCTATAACGTTCCCACTGCTGGGACACATGCCTCCTCTCTATGAGAGGTGGGCCGTAATCCACCACACGGGCCCAGTGCGGTTTGGTAGATGTCTATGCAGGATTACTTATAGAAAAAAATACAGGTACAGACATATTTGCCACATACCTACTATAAAGTGCAAATATGAATAGTTTATTATAATTGTAAAAAAAACATTTTAAACCAATATCATAAATTTAAAGTGAATTTAGCAAACATTTGTTTTTTTGTATTTAAAATTAATATTTCAGCAGTAAATAAAAAACATAAAAATCTATTAAAAAAAAAATCTTTCAGTCAGAAATTCATATTAAGCGCATATTATTATCATTGTTGAGAATTATGTGGTGACGTCAAAATGGAATAATTGAATTAGCACAATTTATTGAGACTAAACAGATTTTCCTTCCACAAAACACTGGTGAGGAGGAATAGTTGTGCTAATTGAGCGAGTGAGAGAGCAACGCCTTCTTTTCCTGTAAGCGTCCAAAGCTAGTTTATAGATAATAACTGTGGTCAGTGTGATCATCTGGGAACATCTTTGCTTAGAGCTTGTAGATAGTTTACAAAAAAATCGTACATTTCAACAATCAAGTTCCTAACCTCATTTATTAAAAAAATGCACTAGATATAGTAAATGTCTTCTTAAACTTTGAATAGTGTTTACTTACTGTTTCCACTAACTCTACGTAATATAACTATTAAGTTAAAACCGCTTCCTGTTTTTATTATTTTTATTATAATTGGTAAAGCATCATGACGATCAGATCGAAATTGAAGTTATTATGAAGGCTGAATCACTTACAAAATAAAGTTTTGACAGCTACGAAATATTTCTCAATGAAGCCTTTGGAAAGTCAAATCAAGGTAGGTACCTAACTAGTAACTTCGTTAAATATATTCATGATTTATTTACTTATTAAATTATTGAATACACTTAAAATAATTACTCTTCGAACCTGTCATTTGATGATTAATGAATGTAATTGAATGAATCGCAAAAAATAGTACAAAATTAATTATTACAAAAAACTGAAACATGAATATTATTCATGTTTCAGTTTTTTGTTCACGAGTGTACCGATGTCATTATTCATTAAAACTCTTATTCGAATAATAAATTGGTGGGCTTTAGTTTTTAAAACAGGTATCTTAATAAAACTCTAGCGATTAAATCCCTAGTTAGTAGGCCTCGTACTAAAAACACGGAATAAAGTTATACCAGGAATAGCAAAGGATCAACCATACATTTTCATAGATTTAAACATGGAATAACTTTATTCTGTGTTTATTAGTAAGAGGGCTAAACTTGAATAAGCTTTTTTTAAAGCAATAGGGCTGGCTTATTTTGCGGCCAAAGAATCAGCATTGCCACGTTGTATGGCAATACTGCCAGGCTTTTGGGTACCTTTCCCGTCGACAACGACGCGGAAAAACTTATTAATGCAATATGATTATTTTCTTTTGTTTATTCTTGTACATAATAGCTATTATTTGAAGACCGGTAGTTTTTTAAAGTAATTAAATCCATGTACAACTGTCGCTGAAGAAAGCTTACTAGATGATAAATTATTTATGCTAAAGGTTGTTATTTTCAGTAAAACACTAAAGTCAATATTACCGTTCCATCATAAACATGATATTTATTATAAGAAACAACTTACAAGTCGTTAACATATCCGTTGTTCTCATTCCAACGATGTGCTAAAGAGTAGTCATTAACTTTATCCCGTTGCGATACCGCAATGTATTCGCGCCTTTACCGCAAGATGGCGGCTTTCTTGTAATAGCGCCATCTATTGGTGACCCACATCATTACACTGTGTTTATGGAATAATGTTCGTTTTACCGATGTGTGATGATTAGTCGCGTATTTATTTACTTGTAAAATGTAAAAAAATAAATGCATATCTTTTGACATTGTGACTGCAACTTTTGAAAATAATCACAGTCTTCGTACCCTGTTTTTAAAATATTTCTCAATATAATCTTATACATCTGCAATACGCCACAGTATTTCTAGGTTTTATTTCATAAACACGAGTTCAAAACCCCCATTTAATCACTGACCAGCGACAACATTTTCATTTTTTCGCTTAAAGCTTGCAAATGTCAAAAATAAATATGTATTTAAACTTTTTCTTTGTCTACAATTAAAAGTAGGTCACACCTTGAGTAAAGTTTATACGTTTACAGTAATGAGGTAGTGTGCCTAAAGTTGAAATTGTCTGTAGCCGCCAATTAGTGGGACCACCGACTAAAAAAAAGATTAAACGTTTTAACATACAACCTTGTCATTATCTACTATAATCGTAAAATAAATTGTGGGCTTGTGAATTTTCATTACAGTGTACTTATCATAATGAGGAGCAAATGTGCATCCTTAGGGGCCGGTTGTCACTGTACACTGAGCTAACAGTTCCACTAGAACCTGGTTTAAACTGAGCTATAAAGATTCTTATTTGGAAAATCTGTGTTCGACAATCACAAAACAATAACCAACAGTTACCGACATAAAATTTCTAGATCTTCAAATGTTATATGCATAAACTCACGCTCTCTTCCCATGCATGGGGTTTTTCAAACTTAAATCCGAAATTAGTCATTAAGGTAGGTACAATAACAAAGTTTTCAAAAAGTTTTCATGTACAAACCGCCTCATTTTTTCTTTTTATGGGATCTCTAAGGATCTTCCCATAATGTTGACTGGGCCTACATAAACAAAGGAGGTGGGATAAGAAATTTTTCGTCGCTTATACATAAAAATATCAGCATAGAAAAGTGCAATGCCTACGCGGTCAAAAAGTATGGAACAACTGATTTTTTTTGTATACCTAACCGACGAAAAATTTCCGCGATGGGGTTTATAATGATATGCTGAATTTATGGTTACAGTTTGCGCACTGGTTAAAAATTTAACCTGTATATATGCATATAGAACAGGAGGGAACAACAGTAGAAACTGCTAATTAATATTGAGTTCAGAAACTATCCTGAACATTAAATTCGCTAACTTTGCATACACGTGTCACACACAATATAGCAAGATAAAATTTGAATACATTAAGTACATTTCAATGGATAGATACCATTAAGACAAGTACATATAATGTTCCATGTTGAACAAGCAAAAAAATTACTATTATTATTGACAATATTGTAGCAGCAACGAATGCGGATGAAAAAGTCGTGACCAAAGTATTATTTGAAATTTTCTAAGCTATTTCAAAAATGAGGAAGTGTTTAAGTCTCAGTTTTTTATACATCTTAATTATTACTATTATCAAAATACTATTTGCTTGTTCTATTAAGATTTAATATTATCATGCAATTATCATAAACAATATGCTCGAAGCGTTCTTATCGACTTTTTTTTAATTATAGAACACTAAGCTTTTAAGTTAAAGACTAGCGACCCCTGGCACACAGATAACTGAGGGAACACGGGTGGGTTTTAGTCAGTAAAAGTCTGATACGCCCTCCTGCTCCACCCAGAGCGGCAGAAGTTCTTTGATGATTTCCGACCCAAAAAAAAACCCGTATTACAAAACGAGGTTTTTATTTAGATACTGATTTTAACCACAGAGTCAGATTTTGAATTGAGAACCCAATAATTATGTACCGATAAAAATGAAATTATTTTTACAAAAAGGCGACTTTGTTCGGTACTAAGGAACTTTACCCAAATAGAAATAAAGTTGGAAATGCAAAAACTGGCTTAGCCAGTTTTCTGGAGAGTCTAGGCCAGAACTAACTTTTTGTAACAAGACGGCTAGAGTATAGAATATGCCAAAACAGTCTTTCATTTCATAAGACCGTTCTAAAACAAACAAAATATTAAACCAACTAATATTTGCAATGATAATATGTCACCATAATTCATAACATACAATTTGGTAGCAATATCTTATCAATTCAAACTAACTTCGGCCATTAATTTGTACAACAGCTGACTAGACAAGCATGTACTAGCCAGAGAGACTAGTAGACAGTGAAACTGATTTCGAAAGTGAGCGTTGGGTGAATAGCCCTCTTGCGTAGATACAATGATTTAGAAATTACTTTAAATGCTCGATTTTATGGTTTAGCCTTGGTCTTTTTGCATGGACTGGTTTGTGAGGTAATCCGATTAGAGCTTACAGTTTTTTTATAAAAAGTTTCTAGTGCTTGTTAAATGTAACAGTTGGATTGCTTCATATATACATAATCGACCTATTTTCCCACTGCTGGGACACAGGTTTTTTCTCTGTGAGAGAAAGTGGGCTTAAACCACCACGCGGGCCCAGTGCGGTTTGGTATTTGTCACATGACTTCGAATTTTTGGTTTTAGTCATGGTTGTTTCATATTTCATCGTATCAGCCGAAAGACGTCCACTGCTGGACATAAGCCTCCCTCAAAAGGGGGGATTTGTCATAATCGCCACGCTTGGCAGGTGGGTTGGCGATCGCAGTATGGTGGTCAAATGCATAGAGAACGCTGCTGCCCATTCTCTAGTAAGTCCCTTAGTCGCCTTCTACGACACCCATAGGAAGAAATGGGATGGTGCTATTCTTTTACGTCCGGCACCACACGGAACATCATATTTATTTATCTATGTAAAAACAAGCTGTCCTGACAGACATTCTCCATTCCGAATTCAAATAACTCATACTCACAAACTTCCGAAAGAAAATGCTTTTTCAGTTTTCCCCAATGTTCTAACTTTCCTTTCCGTAAGAGTCTGATTCGGACTATATTACAAACATTTTAAGAACAAAAATTTGCCAAGCCATTCAGAAGTGATGCTCTTACCATTTCATTTTTATTATTTTTGTAAACATTTTATTAGACACCATAAGGCGACAGCATTAATAAAGTAAACTTTAAGGTTTCTTCCTAAGGTGTCACTCTAAGGTTACACCTTAAGGTTTCACCAACAGCAAAATTATTGTTCTGTCCATAAATTCAACCTTGTGAACTGTTCCTTTTCAATAGTTCGTGCAGCACCAATTTTTTAACAGTGGGCAGTCTAAAATAATAAAGGTGTATTTATGTTATTATTATTATTGGTCATTCGCAAAGTACGTAAGTAAGTACCTTTTAGAGTAAGATAAAGATCTATTTCGTCATGGAAAAATGCGTGAGCGCAAGCGTGCCTTAAAATTTAAAACACAAAGTAATGCTCGAGGAACTGCCTTGAGACCAAGGATTTTCAATAATTTTAGAGCATATTTTTTTGTATCTCTCGATTTCATCTGTCAAATCGGTATTTATGAGTCTTTCAAGTTTAATAAAAAGCATCTTTAGTTTAGTGCCGTTCAGTATTAAAAGTTTCAATTTCCACTTCCTTATTCGCCATAAAATATAAAACCTGTCGTAAACCAACAGTATTTTTTTAAATAAACCAACTCATCAAAGTTATTACGGCATTCTGTGCTGATGAAACCACGTACAAAGTTGCACCAATTTTGACAGAGGGAAACCCTAGCGTGGAGCGTTTTAATCTTGCCAACAAAGTTCAACACTACCGCATTGTGATAGAAGATATATTTGTGAAGAACTATACCAATGGTGGCTCAAACAATTCCTGCACAGCTCTTAGCTGGAGCGAGGAAACATCCCGCATTTTATTGTTGCTATAAATTTCCCGCCGAGATTGTCCGTGGATTTTTATACTCCTTTAGCAAAGCAACCCGGGTTGGTATGGAAGAATTATCGTGACAGCTATCTGACTGGCTTCAATTTTGCCTTCTAGAATATCTGTAAGCCAGCGTAAAGTTTTATTACTTCCAATCTCGATTCAGAAACATGGTTCCGAGTGGCGAAAGCTCTATTAAAATCGGTCTTGCAGTTCTAGAGATAAGCGCGTATAAACGGACGGAGTATATTCTATTAATAGTGACGGTAAAAGGGTGGGTGAATGTTTTGAATATTTTTCTTTATTATTCGAGAGCATAAGACGGTTGTATACAAAGTAATGAGGATTTGTAACGGCAATTTTAATGATTTAGTAGTCCGTTTGACTGTCTGCGAATGTTCTTGAAATGTTAAAGTGTGTTTTGGAATCTTAGTACTGTTTCTTTTCAATTGTTAATTCTTGTTTTTTTATTGTTGTTGTTGATGTTCTAATTTCGTTGTCTATGTTTAAGTTTTCCTTTTATGCCTTTCTATAAACAAGTTTTCATTTAGGTTTTGTTTGTATAAGAGGCTTGTCTGATTAACGTTTTTTATTAGCAATAAAGAAATCTTCAGCACATTATACTCGTATATATTTTTTTTCAAGCTAAAGTAATTTTTGTCTCTTCTCTAATGGCATGTAAATGTAATAACTCACAATACGCAAATATTAAGATAACTCAGAAATATGAATGACACAAATTAGAAAGCATTCTCACAAATACCAGTTTCAAGCTTATCAACGGTAATATTTGCTGTTGCAATACAGTTATGCTATGGTAAAATTTCTATATAACAACCATTTAATAACTTTTTGAATGAGAGTTAAAGTTTGTTGTATTTGTATTAATCGTACTATTATTATAAATGTGAAAGTTTGTGTGTTTAGATGTTCTGATGTTTGTTACTCAATCACGCAAAAATGGTGAATGAAATTTGGCACACAGATAGTTTGTAACCTGTGATAGGTAGGATTATGCTATATAACCAGAGATCGAATATTCGGATGCATATTTACCTAAAGATAATTGTTTGGTATGAAAGTATGGAAGCGGCTTTATAAATTATTTATAATATTTATTAAAAACCCCGGGATTCTTAGATTTCATAACTATTCAGATGTGTATTAATTTAAAATTAATGTTTATTCCGATAAAAATATGTGTATGTACTGGAGGAGGGGTGGTTTGTATTATTTAAAATAAACAAATTACTTACCTAAATTAGGACTTTTTCGATACAAAAGCGCATTCCATGTTAGCCAACATCTCAACTTTAGGTGAATATGCATCCGAATATTCGATCTCTGTATATAACCTAACATAGGATATTTTTTATCCAGTTAACACGTTCCCGCGGGATAATTTTCAAACTCCACGCGGGCGAAACCGCTGGCAAAAGCTAGCAGTACAATAATAGTGAAAGTATTAAGAATTTTTCTTGTACTTTTTTACAATTATTTGAAGAAGATGATTTAGACATGTGATAAAAACATGATTGATGAGTTTCCACATTGATAAAATGTAAGAATAATATTAGGTCTTTACCTATGAAATTGCCGTTTTGCAGTACTGGCCATTTCAAATCAAAATAATTTTTGTTTGGGTAAGAATTCTAATTTCAAATTAATTTTATTTTAAAAACATGGATTTTTTTTTCCAAAAGTAGTCATTTGTTTATTGATTAGTGTTACATTTTCATCGCATTTCAATCTTTTTCGTCATCATGGATACGTTAAAAATTCGAGTAATTATGGAATATGAGTACCGTCGTGGCAGCAACGCGGCACAAGCGGCACGCAACATCAACGACGTTTACGGAGCTAACACTACAAACCAACGCACCACCTGTTATTGGTTTGCTCGCTTCCGTTCTGGAAATTTCGACCTGAAAAATGAACCTCGCGGTCGTCCGAAGACTTTGGTCGACAATGACGAATTAAAGGCGATTGTGGAAGCTGATGATACACAATCTACGGCTGAATTAGCAGCAGCTTTCGACGTTAGCGTCAAAACAATATTGGTCCATTTGCGTCAAATTGGCAAGGTAAAAAAGCTTGACAAATGGGTGCCCCACGAACTCAATGATCGTCAGCGCGAAGTACGCGTCGAGACGTGCCTTGCACTGCTCAACAGACACACAAATGAAGGAATTTTGAACCGCATTGTTACCTGCGATGAAAAATGGATTCTGTTCGATAACCGCAAGCGCTCAGCAAGTTGGTTGGATCCTGGTTCAGCACCTAAACAATGCCCTAAACGAAAACTTACCCCTAGAAAAGTGATGGTCACTGTTTGGTGGTCTAGCGCCGGTGTGATTCATCACAGCTTCTTACCAAACGGGGTGAGCATTACTGCAGATGTGTACTGTGAAGAACTGAACACAATGATGGAGAAGCTGGCACATCTCCAACCAGCATTGGTCAATCGCTCGTCTCCGCTGCTCCTGCACGACAACGCGCGACCTCATACTGCACAGCAGACGGTCTACAAGTTGCAAGAACTGGGGTTGGAAGCTCTCCGTCATCCGCCCTACTCACCAGACCTTGCGCCTACAGACTACTACTTTTTCCAGAATTTGGATAACTTCTTGGCGGGAAAAAAATTCAATACCCGAGAGGCAGTACAAAATGCCTTTGAAGAATTTGTTGCCTCCCGTCCAGCTGATTTCTTTATGAAGGGCATCAATAAACTGCCACTGCGATGGCAACGATGCATTGATTGCATGGGTGATTACTTCGATTAATACAAATAAAAAATACATGAAAAAAATTCGTTTAAATTTTTTCATACAAAACGGCAATTTCATAGGTAAAGACCTATTATTATAGAACTGAAGTTATGTTGCTTGTCATCATGTTATAGGAAGTTGAGTTAGTGAGAGAAAAGGTTAATTACGATGATGGAGATGAAGAGAGGCTCCTAGCTAATTATTAATAGCTTCACGAGTTAATTGCAGGTTAAGCTATGCTTGCCGCGGTCGATTCATGGATGGGTGACCATCCGTTATGTATATCGAGACCTCGTGCCTCGGAAAGCACGTACCAGTGCAGAAAGGACGTAAGACCAGCAAGTGCCAGCTGTCATTTGTAGATCGTTGATAGTTGTTATGGGTTGTTTGAAGCCCATAAGTATGATAGCCAGTCTTGGCTTTTCTGTTACCCAGTTACTGGATTGGGAGGCTAGATAGGCAGTCGATCCATGTAAAATACTGGTTTACAGCTGCATTCAGTTAGACTGGAAACCGATGTCATAGTTGAAAAAATGCTAGGCAGATTGATTGGTTTTTTTTTTTTTTTTTGGTGGGAAATCATCAAATAACTTCTCCCGCTCTGGGTGGAGCGGGAGGGCGTGTCAGACTTTTACTGACTAAAACCCACCCGTGTTCCCTCAGTTGCCTGTGTGCTTGATTGGTGAGCAGCCATGACACTTACTTTTATTGTACACCGTTACGAATTTTGGTGATTAGTTTTGTTATCACTTTGACTATGTTTTTTTACTTCAAAAAGAAGAATACTTTTGACTTGTGGAAGTTGAAGTATATAAAACATAAAAGTTATAATTTGATGAGACAAAATTTCCCATTTTCTCAGTAAGTTAAGAAGAACTTATAAGCATTTGTGTCAGGTACCTACTCACCAAAATTCTTGGTAATATTTTTGTAGTAACAAACTAAAGTTTATACACGACACAATAGGAACCGTTCATTGTTATTCACATTATTTAAGTTATAAGTCCTACGTTCAATGTAGTTTTCCCCCAAAAATAAACAAGGGGATGGATTACAATTGTTTCAATTCAATTAAAAGGGTTAATTAAATTGAAACGTTTCTACGGAATGGAATTTCATTAGTCTCGTTTACCTATGTACTAATTATTTTGTAGCATTCAAGGTAAAAGGCTTAAACAATATGGTTACTTAAATTACCTTTGTGATGGAAAAAATCGTGGAATATTAATACAATTCCAAGTCAATTTAGAAAGATTTCCGAAAGATTTGGTAAATTAAAATTTAAGAAGCTTCCAGTGATCTTCTTAATTAAATTCTTCTTTGAAAATATTATATTTCGGAGTAAGATAACATAATAAAAGATGCGACTGATTTACACAATAAAATGAGTAAAGAAAATATGCGAAAATACTAATAAAAAAAATGCGACTTTGTGTTATGTCTATAGTTTTGTTTCCTTTGTTTTATTTATTTACTTCAACGAAAACTGCCACCGGTCAATAACATTAGTAAAATAAATTATATGCCATTTCATTATTCTTAATATTATTACCTATCCTTTGACATTTTAACAAGTTTATCTGCGGTTAGCTTTAAAATTAATAACCTACACAGTAACCTTTTGAAATATACAATTATATAAATTTAGTTATTGGCCCTTTTGACCTGAACGTCGTTCATTTTGTTTTGAATATTTAATTAATGAAATTGCAAATTGCGAAATATTCAAGGGCACAGCTGTAAACCTATGTTTTAATCTGAAAACTATGTAAAGCCATACTCGTGCTAATCTTTGTACATGGTAAACAAGGAGGTTGCATGCATGTAGCAACATCTGGTTGGTGATGACGTTGGTAAAGCTAAAGGTTTGAAGTGGAAGCGCAAGGCTAGCCCACGGACATAAAATTTTGTAGTTTTGCAATTTGCAGGTCAGTCAGTCTGACCTGCAAATTGCAAAATAAGAAAAATTGAATTTCGTATGTTTAATGAAAACATCATCATCACGTTACTTGGCACTCTTTTATCACGTGTTATTATTTTTGTGTACAATTTACTATCACGTTATTAAGTTACTATAGTTAATAGGTTGTATCAATTGAAATACTAGTGCTCTGACATTGCATCATCATTCAGCGTAAAGACATCCACTGCTGGACATAGGCCTCCCCCAAGCTCCGCCACTTCGACCAGTTCTGTGCTTCCCGCATCCAGCGGATTCCTGACATTTTGCATACTCATTGGGAATGTGAGTTGCTGTCACAACTTTTGAGTAGCGTCGTGGACGCTTTATTATTTATTGAATGAGTACATGTCAAAAATAATTACATACCAAACAAGATACACAGTTTTCCTTGAACGTAAAGTTGCGATTTAATTATAAATGCAAATTTGAAGTGTCAGGGTCTTTGGGTGGTCGACTGGTCATTATGTCTTCACGTGGTGTTCTGTCATTTCTTATTAGATACTAGGTTTCCTTATAGAAATTAGATATTTATGTAGTTCTAAACCTATATACGGTATTTAGTATTCTCAGTCTAATAGCTTCCAAAATTGTGTTCTTTTTTATCACAATCAACCTATCGAAATCCAACATAGACGTCTTCCAGTCTGCTCCACGAAATCCCGTCCTCCACTTTCTTCATTCAGTCTGTCCCAGCCACAATCTTGAGGTCGTCGGTCCATCTCACTGAGTGGTGTCCCACTTTACGCTTGCCGATATGTCTCCAGTCTAACTTCAGGACTCGTCTGCTCCACCGGCCACCGGTTCTTCGACAAAAGTTACTGGGTAAATCCCCTTGGTAAGACTTGTTGCCAGACTTGGGCTTCTGACGATCCGTAATAACTGTAAAAGAGTAGTCCAAAATAAGAAAAGTACGGGACGAAATTTATTTATTATGTGTTTCCAAATTGGTACAGATGGGGTCGATTTTCGAGTCTGTCTATGGTACCGCTTTGTTCTTCAAAACTACGCAACGGATTTTATGCAGTTGTCACCATCATTTAGAGAATGAATTCCGGAAAATTCAGGTGCATATAAATACGCGGCAGCGTGTCAAGCCAAGTTCAAGCCAACAGAAATGGCGAGCAGCACCGTGTGTAATTTTACACGAACCATTTGGAGCCATTTTTGACCCCCTCGTAACTCAAAAACGACTTTATATAAATATGTCGTTGGCTCATATTGGCGGCAGCCGTGCAGCAGCGGGGTGCGGAGCGGTGCACTCACCTCAAATCAAACGGTTATTTAGAAATTAACGTCCAAAAATCGTAATTTTTATCACTGACTGACCTATTGATCAAAACTCTAACCCGGTTCCAGATGACCTAGAAAGCAGAAATTTGGCATCCAGATAGGTGGTTAGGTGAATACAAAGGAATAAACCAGAAACTTGTAAATTTTTATCATTTTATTATAATTTTTCAATTTCTATTAGGAACGCTTACTTAAATGCCTGTAAAAAGTTGAAATTTGGCATCTAGATAGGTGGTTAGGTGAATACAAACAGACCTTAGGCTTCATTATATTATCCTAAGTTATAAGAAGAAATTATATTTTAAGTTGTCATAAAATATTTTATGGTGTGACCATTGAACTTGGCACCCATTTAGATTCTCACTTCTTTTGTCGTTGAAGTCAACAACTGAGACATATATCATAATATTGAACTTGGCTCTCATTTCATATTTATGTTTTTATGGGATAATAAATATGACTGTAACAAACGTATCTATAATAAAAAATCGATGTTTTGTGATGTCATCTAAAAACCGTGCGAAGCAGAGGCGGGTCGCTTGTTTTCTACAAAAAATATAGACCTTCTGATAGATTTATTTTTCCATTCAATAGAGATTTCCCGAAGGTAACGTGTTAAGGAGAGTTATATCCATTGTCGACACGCGTTTCGCTAAATCAACACTTCAGAAGAATCTTTCGATTTCAAGGCAATAGCTCGATGGTACTCCAATATTATTGATTCGATCCTTGTGTAGCAACGGACTAATTGATTTGATTTTTATTTTCTCTTTTTTGACGTTGTTTATTTGAAACTTTTCACACACAAAAATGGTACAAACGCGGACTTAATGCCTTAGGCATTCTCTACCAATCAACCAAGGGTGGTGTGGTGAAGAGATTAGATGGCAGGTACTTTGGTTGAAAGGAATACTGATAAAAAATGAACTGTACACAAACAAAAACTTTTACCGAATTAATGAATAAAAAAACAATGTAATATCCTAAAAAGACTAAAACTATTAACAAACTAAAATACGTCTTCGAAAAGTTCATCAGCGTCGCTGTCGACTGGTAAAGTAGTTTTGCAGGTTGATAAATATTTGATTTGTACAAGTTGAGTTTTTTTGACAGTTTTTAGTCAAAAAATCTTGCAAGTGGGTATAGTTATAGTACCTAAAAGTGCATTTATTTGTCAGAATATTGTAATAGTTGTTGCATAGTTATAAAAGTTCATATTATTCTGCCGCTTCCGGCGTACAAATACATTTTCAGGGTTACACAGTCCTTTGGATAACTTATTTATTTTGTGGTATAAAGAAAAAAGAGTAAGTAGACAGACTTTCTATATCATATTATTCTCCTACAATAAAGCTAACTTTTACGGAAAATAGTCTTGTGCTAGAAAATATTACTTCAAAAAGTTATTTCAGTGAGCGTGTCTTTATTTGCCGTATAAAAAGTACATTACGTTGTCTGAAAAAAAAAATGGAACACTACAGTTGAAATGTATGAAATTCAAGCATTTCAAGCTATATTTTTAGAGATAAAAAGTGTATGAACAAAGCGTTAACCTGTGTCCCCGTACTCCGTGTACTTTATCCGCTTATTTGCTTGTCTGGATTTCTCAGTGCCTGAATTTCATCCTAGGAATTAAAGTTGGACTAAATTCATTTTTACGTAGATTTTTCGTTGAAAACTTATTTAGGTTGGCGTCTGTTAGAATGAAAGAATTAAATTAAGAGTAAACATGAAGCAGACAAAAGCAAAGAGTGCCAAGATATTATCTTATAATGTGAATGGTCTTTTACAAACTTTTACAACAGTACTTATAGTATCATCCACTCAATACTATTTTTTTGTAAGGGATTACTTGATAAAATTTATGTATTTTTATTTTGTGGTGGGAAATCAGCAAATAACTTCTCCCACTCTGGGTGGAGCAGGAGGGCGTGTCAGACTTTTACTGACTAAAACCCACCCGTGTTCCCTCAGTTGCCTGTGCGCCAGGGGCCGCGGTATCTCTTTCAAACAACCCGCACCCCTGGCAGGCATCAGCCCTTGCGAACCCCACCAGTTGGTGCTGACATCTCTTTGAGGCGCGCGTAGAACACAACGCGCCGTCGATCCGGGCTTGGTCCTTACCGGACAGCGAGCTACCCATTACTCGCCGCCACGCCGTCCGCAAGTCCGCGCCTACGGTGGCCGGGAATCAGCCTGGGATTCCCGACGCCCAGGGCGTCTCCCGCGGCGAATAAATATTATGTTTAGAACTGAAGCTTTTCTACAGCCATCAATTATATTATCATGCTAGCGTCACTGTCTTTAGCTCTTATAATAATAACTAGCTGTGCTCGCGGCTTCGCCCGAATCGATGTTGGAAATTACCCAGTGGAACGTGCTACTGGAACAAAAGCCTAAAATAAAGGTACCTACTCCATAAAATATCAGCTATTTGCCAGTGGAAATCCCTTAAAAATGGGTTTAGCCGTTTAGGAGATTAGCCGGAATCAACAGACAGACAGTCAAAAACAAAAAGTTTTTCATTCCAAGTACTTTCATTCATAAATGCATTTAGTAAAAAGCTGTTATTTTGACTTTATAAATAAAGACTTCTGTTTGTATGTAGATTTGTATAGATAATTAGATAAGGGAACACATAAGCAATTTCCCAGGATACCGTCAGCAAAGTAGGCTGCAACAATCACTAATCCTCATGCCAAGTTCTTCAAAGACTTACTATTTCTTTTTTTTTTTTCAAAATACTTAACCTATTACATACCTAAGTGATTTTAGCCACACAACGAAAACCCCTCAAGGTTTATCTGTGTGATGGCGAGCCGCTCATTTCAACTTAAAAAGAAACAATTGTAAACAAAAAAATTAATACAATATGAAATTAAAAATAACAACAAGCAATACTAACTACATTACAATATAATACTTTACAATAATTACAATGATACTTAACACACAAAAATTTCACCAATCACACAAAAGACGCTTTTGACGCTCAGCTCTAGACGTAAACAATTAGAAGCAATGACATTGTATAACATTGTTAACGGCAATTTTGATTGTATAGATTTAAATAATGTATTATGTTATGCAGTCTCCAGGGCTGTTCATAGACGGCAGGTGCGTGCAGGCAAGCTCTTTGCTGTAGGTACCTGCCGATCTAACACTGGTGTACGTACGCCGATTCGGCGAATGGCAGCAACGTACAATGAAGCATTTGAACACATAGATATATTTACATGCTCTTTGAAAAGGTTTCGTATCCTTTTGTACGACACACTTGAACTCTTGGTCTAGTTCTTCAATTGTTTTTAATATAATTTTAGTTATGCTTTTTTTTTTAATACTTTTTTCCATATTCTTTTTATAATGTTTAGTGTAACTGTCATGCATGTACAGTTCACCTCCTAGTGAATTTAAAGTTTTATTTATTAATGGTAATCTGTGAACAGCGCTGTGGGCTACGTTATTATTTAAGTAACTTATGTTTTCTTTTTGTAACATTCCATAATGTAGCTGTTTGTTGTTCCTATTTAATAAAATAAAAAAAGAAGATCACAGCCTAAGAACTGTTCAAGTCTCTCAACTTTATTTAAAGTGGATTAAATCCAAGTATTCTACGTATTAATCTTAACACAGTTAGATAATACAGTGTTCAGGCTCGGCTATACTTGAGCGAAATTTAATAAGTGATGTAGTTTAGGTACGCGTATCTTCGTAACTTAAACGAACTCATGTGAACTTAACTTGCTTTGGTGTAAATACGAATTTAGATAAACAGAAGTGCCATTGTTAGGTCAGCCTGTAAACCACACTCATATATTATATATGTCTCATAATTATTTGCCTAGTCTTTTCCTAATTATTTTAGAGCCGGATTCCAGTCTTACCAGATACACCTGAATATTGGTATTTTACATGGAGCGCGTCGTAGAAGGCGACTAAGGAACTTACCAGAAAATGGGCAGCAAAGTTCTCTATGCATTTTACCACCATACTGCGATCGCCAACCCGCTTGCCAAACGTGGCAATCATGGCAAAACTTCCCTTTTTGGCCTCCCCGCCTATGCCCAGCAGTGGACGTCTTTCGGCTAAAATTATGAGGATGTTGATGACATGGAGCGCATGGGACTCCACAACCCAGTTACCGGGTAACATGATAGTCCTTGACTCGTTGTCAAACTTTCGGGCTTCTGACGACCCGTAACGACTGTCAAAGATCCACGAATGACAGCTGGAACCAACAGTTTAATGAGCTTTCCAAGGCACGGAGGGGTCTTGATATGTAGGTAAGGATAGCCAACCATCCACGAACCGAGCGGCAAGCGTAGCGTACACTCGATCGAACCGTGCGGCGATTATTATTTAGCCGTATCATCATACCTAAATTGTTCAGAATAGGCCTTCTCTAATATGTACATTGTGGTGTTGAAGTCTTTAAAGTAACTTAACTCCTCTTTGTGTTAGCCGTGTTAATAATGCTTCTCCTCGGAATCTACAGGAATTGTTCCCACTTTGCCTTGTATATTTTTATTTCGTTTGGTTAGTTTGGTAACTAATGTTTGTTAGGCTGTGGTCAGATTTGTTGCCTAGCACTTGGAGTTTAGGTCTTTTTTTGCTTTCACCTCATACCACTTAATCTTTGATGTTGGGTTTCTCATGAATTTGGCATGGCGCTGTATTCTGTTATTTTTTTCTGTTCTTTTCTGAATATTTGACAAGACCAGTAGTCGATGTAGTCTATGAAGTGGTTCGTTTATCCATGTCAATATTCTGTCACCTTATCGTTTGTCAATGTGGGGGATTACCGACCTATGAAACACCCAGTGCAAATACGGAGCTCCTGATCAGACCATGCTCCACTTGCTAGAGTGTCCCAAGTGTCCCTTCACCGGTACCTCGGATGACCTAAGGACGACTGATTCCGCAATTAACGTGGCCACCTACTACGCTCATATTATCAAAAAAAAAGTAAACGATTACCATTTGACACGAAAAGAAGAAGAAAAAAATTCTATCGTTTTACATTCGGCGTAGATGGGCGCCATGGACGGCCCATTTCTATTTCAATGTGAAAAATATTGATGTTTTTATTTCAAACACAACTTAATTCTGGAATCGAACGTCGATTTCTTAACTACGTAAACTGCGAACCAAATAAACTAGTTTAGTACTTTGTATACAGTTAGCTCCTAACTGCGTATGTGTGTTGTTAGCTCAAGGGTCGCGGTTTTTTACGATCTAAGTGAGGAAGGGACTTTTATGACGCTTGTGCAGTCGTATATGCAGATGTCTTGAATAACTGCCGCCCTTAATGTGCGGGTCAGTTTAGTGGTTTGTGACGAAATTGGTAAGAAGGATGTAATACTTTTTGACGTAATATCTGGCTGTTGAATCAATAAAGTACATTCAGAAAACCTGTGCGTTGTATTCCATACTTAAGAACGTTAGACGTTAGACAAACGTAGGCAGTCAGATCCGTTACTGATTGATACAAGTAGTCCAATCTTTTCAATGATACTTTTTTATATAGCGGAGAAGAAGACTCTCGAATTCACCTTACGCGTTTCGAATAACAGGACTAATTTGACCTCGGTTCTATAAATCTTTACTAATATTATAATTATGTAGAAGCAAGTATTTAGATTGCTATCGACACTAACAAGATAAATAAGAAAGTAAGTTAAGAAAGAAGTTTGTTTGTTTGGGTACCCAAACAAACAACGCTTTCACGCTAAAACAGACGAACCGATTTGGATGAAATTTCGCTCACAGATAGACCATGACCTCAGTAAGGACATAAGCTACTTTCATCCTTGATCGCAGACAAAAGAATCTACATCTACTGCAAAAAGAGCTAGTCTGTCTTTCACCATAACAATCCGAAGTACAAACGATAGCTTGATAGCAGTTCATAACGTGTGCAATCTTACTTTAGATGCCGCGATAGTACCAAAAGGGAATTAGTACAGGAATCACGTACCGCACGACTAGATAACCAGCACTGCACTGTCCAACCTTATCTCTAATTAAAAATAAACTACTTTTTATCTGCTAGTTTTTTTTTGCTACGCGATTGTGTAAACAAATGGCGGAGAGAAAATAGCTGAGTTGGAAATGTAAACAATTTTCTACGTAAGTTTTCATTATTGTTACAGACTCCGACGGCCATCGACGCTTAGACTGAAACAATTTATTCATATGACACACATGATTTGTTGGTATCAAAAGAAAATCTGCTGTTTCATAGAGATGCAGAGCCATTTTTTTTAATAACCTCCTAAATTTCAACACATGGGTGTTCACAATTATAATATAATATATTGAATCCATAGAAAATCCAAATACATAGAAAAGGGATTAATTTTATAAACTTAACAACTATGTGAACAACTTCGACAAACATCCTTAAAAAACTTCTATCACACGATCACGCGTCTATTCAAAACAGAGACTGTTCGTAAAGAGTATTGTTTACATTATCGGATCACATTCAATAAAAATACTATAACAGCACCGTGTAACAAAGATTCAGTTAATCTTTACCCTCGCTTTTTCATTGTCTTTGTAACGAAGCTTGCTTCATATGTTCACGACCCCTTTTCTGTTTGAAGTGCAAAACTTATTTAAAACTCAAAGAGCTCTTGATAAGATGGATTTCGAGGAGAGGTCTTACAAATTAACGCACGAGGAAGAAGGTAAAGCCGGAAAATACAAAGTAGATACACAAGAATGTTTTGCATAGATTGTATCAAAAGAGTTGCTGAATAATTGAATGCGCTTGTATGGATTTGCGCAACATTTCCTATACTGACTTATTAATAATAAACATCGCAGAAACATTTTCATAGGCAGTAGTTTATGTTAAATATTATGATGTCCATGTTGCATAATTCGTGTCGTTCGAAGAAGTCGTAATGTTGTTTAAAATCTATAATAACACAGCATGTATAAGTAAGTACCTACACCAGACCTGGACAGGATCCACGGTAAGATAATAATTTATAACCTTACGTGAAAAAGGCTAAAGATTAAGTACATAGGATTTAGTTTATTGACACTGATAAAACACTAAGCAATGATTAAAACACATGTTACATATTTTTTACACACATACTCTCCACTAGAATTGTCACTCGTACATCACCGCATAATTGCACTACAAAAATCTCCCTTACTGCTACGACATAAAAGCACTGTCAATGTCAAAATGTTACCGCGGATTTGGGATCCCTGTACCTACTATACCCGAATCGCTTTATCGTGGTAATAGCGGTCATCGAGCCATCTACTATTACTCGCGTTCTTTATTTCAAATAAATAATAGTTTAAAAAACTAAAAAACACGCTTTAAAAACCAAACTAAAAAAGGAGAAAATAATTTAATTCAATTAAAAGCGTGGGGTGCTTTTTGACGTATTTTTATAATCAATTAAAGTCAAGCACCCCACGCTTTTTAATTGAATTAAATTATTTTCTCCTTTTTTAGCTTGGTTTTTAAAGCGTGTTTTTTAGTTTTTTAAACTATTATTTATTTTCAATTTTTTAGTTCTGCTAACTACAAAAACGTGTTTTTTTTAATTTTTTATTTCTCATTTTTTTTTAAATTATTGAATTGTCATCGGTCCTCGACAAGTTTACAAAGTTTCAATGAAATCTGACCGTTTAAAGTGGGTCAAAATCGCGCTCAAAGGAGTCGGTTACATACAAACAAACATACAAACAAACAAACATACAAGTGAGGCTAATATAAAGCGTGTAAAAACTGAAAAAGTCCGTTACCGAAATACTATACATAGTTTATTTTTTGGGTTCTTATGGAGAGATATTAGGAACAGGGCAATGACCTCTAATGCCACGGTAAAGCGATTCGGGAACAGTCACAAACACTTGCCGCTTGACTGACCTGTCTCATTGCAACTGCTTCCTCGGATCCCTCCATCCATCAATTGTTCTATCATCTATCAATCGGTAAAGTACTTGAGGCGTTGGCCCACCCAAATATGTAGTAGACTGTTAACTTTCCATTACCATTAAGTAATTAAACTTCTTGTTTCTTTTGTGAACTGGACAGTCCAGAGCTGTAACAATAAATTATTTGGTTTGAGGGGATTTTTATTGAGATCGTAGATTTATTAGGAGGATCGGGATAATTATTCTATGAATGTCTTGGTTATAGGAAAACCATTGGAGTTTTTCTATTCTCTACGTTCCCATTGTTTTGCAGAACAAACAGTAACTAAACGATTTTTTCCAATAACCATGTATAATCAAATTAAAATTCAGTAACTCTTATTCTTCTTTGTCTCAAATTACGTCGTTAAAAAATATTCACGTTTTTTCACCCGTCAACACGTAACTAAAAATAACCGTAATTCGTTCCATTGTTGCCGGAAAAATCGTACTTCACGACAAACGCCATGTTTTCGCTTCATTTCAATTTCAAATTCGAGAATGTTGATTTATTAGTGGGCGATGCATGTTTTGTGTTAAAACTTAGCACGAGCTACGGATCGTTTTAATACGATAATTGTTACAAGTCACGGATTTAGTTAAATAAAAAATATTTGACGAAATCGTGTTTTTTTGCAATGAAAACAATACCTACCATTATTTACCTACTTAAACCGCTGGGTAGACTCTAGAAAAACGAAATTTTGGACAACACTTAACAACCCAGTTACTGGGTAACACGATACCTCTTGGTACGACTGGTTTGTGAGACTTTTGACTTTCTACCCGTAACGACTGACAAAGATCTACAAATGACCACCGGGACCAACGGCTTAACATGCTTTCTGAGTCACGGAGGGGTCTTGATATGCAATCGATGGTCAGCCAATCACAGGTCGACCGTAGCAAACGTAGCTTAACCCACGATCGACCCGTGCGGCTGTTATAATTTAATCACGACCCCCATAATTTAGTACGAATCAAGCTACAAATTAAATAGGTACTAAATTTGTCATAAATGTTATTGTTAAGTTTAATATGGACCATAGAACTAAATCATGAAATCATAACTTTGGTTTTAATGATTATACAGGAAAAGTTTTTATTCAGTGTGCAAACTTTTACCATGAATTCAGCAGGTATGCCGAATTCATGGTTAAAGTTTGCGCTTTACTGACGAAAAAATATCAGCTGTTTCATAGAAAAGTGCAATACCTACGCGGTCAAAATGTATGGTATGGAACAGCTGTTTTTTTTTGTATAACCGACGAAAAATGTCTTCTCTGGGAGAACTAGAATGGTATGCTAAATTCATGGTTAAAGTTTGCGCACTGAATAAAAAATGTCCTGTAGTTTTGTAAATATATGCTCGTTTCTGTCGCGAATCATATCTTGATCAACATACAATGGGACACTTAACTGCAAATCGCAAAAAACGGAAGAAAATCAGAATTTATTAAATTTATTCTGGTCGATGCATGTACATACGATGTAAACATTTTGGACGATAAGTCTGCCTGTACTGTCAACAAACCGCATGGTGTGCATGCCATTAATGTCCCATAGAAAGCTGTAACTCTCGCTCTTGGTTCCACATATCACATGCTAGTAGTATATGGGAAAGCAGGCTAGTAACGCTAGCTTTACCGGTCGTACAGATTGAATTATCGCAATGCCGTAACTTATTGGTGACGGGATATACCTACCTATTTTTAGCTATAGATATCGCCGATAGATGTATTTAAAAAATAAATAATAGTTTAAAAAACTAAAAAACACGCTTTAAAAACCAAACTAAAAAAGGAGACAATAATTTAATTCAATTAAAAAGCGTGGGGTGCTTGACATTAATTGATTATAAAAATACCTCAAAAAGCTTTTTAAAGCGTGTTTTTTAGTTTTTTAACTATTATTTATTTTCTATTTTTTAGTTCTGCTCAAAATCAAAATCAAAATATTTTATTTCACATAAGCCTGCATGGGCACTTATGAAACGTCAGAAGCTAGGTGCACGGTTCCAATTTGTCGTTTCCTATGGAGAAGAGCCGGCAAGAAACTCCACGGTTACTCTTTTAAAAATAATTGGCTTTTACAATGTTTTCAAATTACAGTGATAATAGGTATGGGAGGACAGTGCAGGCCAGTCAATAAGTACCAGGTACTTAGAGGAATGAAAATACAGAATAGAAAAACGTCTACAAATCTAGTCTCTAAGGCCTACAACGTTCTCTCATTCACAATTATGCTAACTACAAAAACGTGTTTTTTTTTCATTTTTCTCATTTTTTTTTAAATTATTGAGTTGTCATCGGTCCTCGATAAGTTTACAAAGTTTCAATGAAATCTGATTATTTAAAGTGGGTCAAAATCGCGCTCTAAGGAGTCGGTTACATACAAACAAACATACAAGTAAAGCTAATATAAAGCGTGTAAAAACCTGTTAGAAATAACGAACAAAATGTTGTAGGTTGGTACTGTGAAGTGTGTGAAACGAATTGTTAACCAACATAAATTGTCCGTTTATTCAAATCACAAAGTTACTGTCATTCTTTGACAGTTGTATAAAATGGCTATGGGCGGCTTATTAGTCGACTTGCACGAATTAACTCGCCCGATTCGGGTGAATCTTCACTTTTATATATTACATTATTTTCTTTCTCCCACGAAGTTCATTTATTGTCGATTCGCCCAGTAATAAATTAACTTCGCGCGAGTAGCCTATAGAATTTATGATATTTTTGTAAAAGTGACGATACGTGCGAGTTGATTAATAAGCTAATACGGAAAATTGACGTAGGTTGTCATTTGCTTAAGAATTAACATCCTTGACTGTTCCTATGGGGCATTCTTTTTAGTCCTAGAGTAGACTATTGACGCGGTAGCGTGTTTGGGGTTGCACCGTTCGGTTACCCCTTATCTAAAATTGTAAACCATGTTTCCTTCATTTTATTTTTGATTCTATTTAAATAGTATCAGTTGCTACCTACTTTGTATTCAAAATCCACCAAACCCCAATCAATTGCCTAGACTTTTACACAAACTATGTTGGAGTAAGCTTCCAGTCTAACCGGTTGCAGCTGAATACCAGTATTTTACATGGAGCGACTGCCTAGGTAGGCAGTCACTGGAGCTCTGATGGGCTCCAAAACCTTATTACTGGGTAGCACTGATACCCCGTGGTAAGACTGGTTGTTAGACTTTTAGGCTTCAGATAACCCATAACGACTGTCAAAGATCTACAAATGACAGCTGGAATCAGCGGCTGAAAATTTATGAATCCTTAGGAGTGTTTTAATTACATTCGTTCAACTTTTATGAAACACAAACAATTCATTTAAATTCAGAGGTTAATCAGAATGGTCGATTACAAAAACTTGGTGAGAAAACTGCTTAAATCCTAGGTAATAAAACAATAAACAAGACTTACTGAGCAAGTAATTAGCTGAACAAGATCTTAAAATGTGAATACTAATTAATTCTAAGATCGTAGGTCCATTAAACCTGTACAAACACAGATTTCTTAGATCCATTTAATTAATTCCATTGTAACAATTTCATTTCTAGTTCTTTAATTAAATATTTACACTTTCAGGGCAGAAATGTTACATAAAATATGTCTTCTTATAGGTCTGTACAAATAATTAGAAGACCGGTATTCTCCTTACTGGGTAGTAAGCAAGGTTAATAGCTCCTTATATCCTATTTAGGGTATAATCTTTTTCCAGGAAGATTTGCTTCGCCGAGGAATAACAAAGGATTATGTTAACTCTAACAGGCTATCAGCGATTTCATAAAAAATATCTTCACTACGCTGTGGATACAGTATTTGTTTCTACATTCCCGGAAAGTCTTGGCTCAACCTTTTGATGTAGCTAGGCATGTGTACGTCACAAGCCGAACTAGGCATGTCATGTAGCTAGGTAAGTGACGTAGCTGCATGTGACAAAGGTAGGCATATGACATAGCTATGCATATAACGTAGCTAAGCATGTGCCGTAGCTAGGCATGTAACGTAGCTAGGCATGTAACGTAGCTAAGCATGTGCCGTAGCTAGGCATGTAACGTAGCTAGGCATGTAACGTAGCTAGGCATGTTACATAGCTAGGCATGTGACGTAGCTAGGCATCTATATTTTATAGTACTTACTAGTTCCATGCTAGGAATTGATAGCACAGTAAGAAAACTTTCATATGAACTTCGGTATTCGGTACAGCTGCTGTAATATTATTTACCATCATCTAGTATATATTTAGTTTATTCAAATTAAACAATCTACTACACCAAACAATTTCCTCATATTCAATTACTTTTAAAATAACAGTTTATAGAGAAATGAATTATTTACAAATGTATTAGACGAGACAGCACCATCAAATGAGAATATTAAGATGGAAAGTATAGGAAGCTATGATGAGCTGTGTACCGGAAGGCTAAACTCACACACGTAGGTAATTTAGTACCGCTATATATGCTACTAAGTATAGTTTTCACTGAAGTAGAAATCGTTTATGACAATGTAAAAAAAATTGTCAGCTGACAACTTGCTTTTTCCGGTGACTTCACCCGCGTAGAGGTCGAAAATTATCCCACTGAAAGGTACTACCGGTATAAAAAGTACCATGTGTGTTAATCTAGGTTATAAACTATCTGTTTGCAAAATTTCATGTAAATCCGTTGAGCCGTTTTTGCGTGATTGAGTAACAAACATCGAAACATACAAACTTTCACATTTATAATATTAGTATCAATTAGTAGGATAGTAAGACGAGTAGGTTTAATAATAGCCTCCTGTATACTTACAATTTACTAGCTTCCCCCCGCGACTTCGCCCGCGTGAAGTTCTTGTTTTAACGTAAAATATATCGTATGACACTTTGCATTACGTAGCTTCCCATTAGTTAAAAAAATTCGGGATCGCATCAGTTTCCAAAAGTTACATACAAAGTCACAATTTGTACCTCATTATGATGAATATAAATAACGCTATATAGGCAGATAGAAATAGAGCTACAGTGTGTAAGTCCACGTGCCCACGAACGTAATAAAATCACAGCTAGATATTTCGCGCACTGGATCTTCATCGCACTCCTTAGCGCCAAGAGTTGAAAATCGAACACGGTGTATTTTGACGCGCCGTGAGTTGAAATCGAACACGGTGTTTTATGACGCACCGTGAGTTGAAAATCGAACACTGTGTTTTTTGACGCGCTGTGAGTAAAAAATCGAACACTGTGTTTTTTTGACGCGCTGTGAGTAAAAAATCGAACACTGTGTTTTTGACGCGCTGTGAGTAAAAAATCAAACACTGTGTATTTGATGCGCCGTGAGTTGACAATCGAACACGGTGTTTTTTGACGCACCGTGAGTTGAAAATCGAACACGGTGTTTTTTGACGCACCGTGAGTTTAAAATCGAACACGGTGTTTTTTGACGCACCATGAGTTGAAAATCAAACACGGTGTTTTTTGATGCACCGTGAGTTGAAAATCAAACACGGTGTTTTTTGACGCGCCGCCGCCGTGAGTTGAAAATTGAACACGGTGTTTTTTGACGCGCTGTGAGTAAAAAATCGAACACGGTGTTTTTTGACGCACCGTGAGTTGAAAATCATACACGGTGTTTTTTGACGCGCCGTGAGTTGAAAATCGAATGCACGTTAAAATCCCACTGCGATATTATAACGTGGACGTCGACTAAGTTTAAAAAAAGTCTTAAGACATACTAGTGATAGTTTAATAACAATAGGAAAACTATGTGTCTTTCATACACAATGTATGATAAATTACGTAAAACAAACACCGTTTTAAACATTTCAACCCTGCAAATGCCACACACTATCATTTCCCGACAATTAATCAAAACATTTCCTTTCTAAAATTTACGAGCTGCAAACTGCAAGATAAAGCACACCTAATTTTGTCCTATGTTAAATTATGTAAAGTACTTATTTAATGTTATGTTGATGATGCTTAGGTTTTTAACGAACGACTTTTTTACCAGGAGTTAGTGGTTTAGTATTTTTTCTTCTTCCATAAATCTCAGGTTCAGCTGTCATCTCAGTATTCCACTTTATTCATCATCATCATTTCAGCCGAAAGACGTCCACTGCTGGACATAGGCCTACCCCCGCTTCGCCACTTCGACCGGTTCTGTGCTTCCCGCATCCAGCGGACTCCTGTGGCCGTCACAAGGTCATCGGTCCACCTTGTGGGAGGCCTTCCAACTTTACGTCTTCCGGTGCGCGGTCGCCACTCCAGAACTTTTCGGCCCCATCGGCCATCTGTTCTGCAAGCAATGTGCGATGCCCACTGCCACTTAAGTTTGGCAATTCTTCGGGCTATGTCGGTTACCTTGGTTACCACTTTATTACTTATTTTATTTCTGTTAGTAGGATTTTACACGTCAATCATATTTTAAAAACATGATTAGGTCGGCGTTTCCTATCTGCCTACTCTGAGAAGAAAGGCCGAAACGGACTCAGAGGTCACAATCTCTTTAAAGTCCAGACATAATCTTGTTCAGACTATGTAGATTGGTGTCTTTGGAAGAAAGAACAATGCAGATTGAGTGGACCTGTCCAGTCAGCACGCATTTGTCAGTAATCATGCAGCTAAACTCAGAACTTATGAAGCTCAACGATTCGACAAACAATACTAAAGAAAGGACATCTGGGAGACTGGGACATTATGTTGACGAAACAAAAAAAAATATACCCTACTTCCTACTAATATTATAAATGTGAAAGTTTCTTGGATGTTTGAAGGTTTATATGTTTGGATGTTTGTTACGCAATCATGCAAAAACGGCTGAACGGATTTGGATGCAATTTGGCATACGCATAAATTATAGCTTGGATAAACACAAAACAATACTTTTTTCGTCGTAGTACGCTTCCGTGAGATAATTTTAGACCTCCACATTCCTTTATTAGCCTCATTCATTCTTTAAAAAAATTCATACAGCACCCTGCACTACAATATCATGGTGATTAGGTAAATCCTCATCCCTCCTTTTATGAGGAAAAGCCTTTGCCTTACAGTAGAACAATCGCAGTCCAGTATTATTATAGAAACGAACAACTATTTTACTCACGTTTAAAGCTCTGACGTCACAGAAACTAACGTAGTGTCGACATGTTAGGATAACATTTGTGATTAATAATCCTAGCGTTTGCGTGATAAGTGCTAACAATTCAAGCGGTTACCGTGCAGATTGTTCAACGTGGTTCAACTGTTTATTTTCATGCTGACTGAAGTAACTATTTGACTTTTATGCTGCCCTGGTACCTAGTTTAGAGCGCGGTGGTTGGTCTTTTAAAATAAAGAAAATGGATTAATGGATCTTTAAAGAAATGCACATTCAAATCAGTCTTTTAAAACTTTGTTTTTACAATCTATTTCTTGTGGACACAAGTTGGACCGATGATCTTGTGAAGGCCGCAGAAATCCGCTGGATGCGACAAGCGCAGAACCGGTCGAAGTGGAGGAGCTTGGGGGAGGCCTACGTCCAGCAGTGGACGTCTTTCAGCTGAAATGATGATGATGATGACAATCTATTTAAAGATTCAATAAGATATTACATCCATACATAAATACATACACTCACGCCATCTTCTCACGGCAGAAACTAGAAAACGCCTCCTGCTATGATTCTTACATACTCCTTTTGCCTCGTTTAAGTTCATACACCAGAGGGGTAATTGCGTAATACGCTATCAGCAGGAATCGCTTTAATTTGGACAGTTCAACAACAATCATGGCGTTGTTTCAACTCAACTCAACTCAAAGCATTTATTTCAAATAAACCAATTACAGGCACTTTTGAATTGTCAAGGTCGGTGAGATTGAGGGAACACGGGTGGGTTTTAGTCAGTAAAAGTCTGACACGCCCTCTCGCTCCACCCAGAGCGGGAGAAGTTATTTGATAATTTCCCACCCAAAAAAAAAAAAAAAAAAAAAAAAAAAAAAAAAAAAAAAAAAAAAAAAAAAAAAAAAAAAAAAAAAAAAAGGTCGGTGAGATAGAAAGATGAAGCTAGTTGCCCATTCCAAAGCGTAGGTACCTATGGAGAAGAACGGGCAAGAAACTCCATGGACACTCTTTTAAAATCATGATTTTGTTACAAACAGTTGGTTACATCATTATGTTGAAATTATCAATGTGAGAACGATGTAAAAAGACGTGCACATTATAAGCGTCCGTAATTAAAACAAAACAAAAATAAAATAACAATTTAGAAATTAAAATAAGCCGTGGGAGCTAAGAGATGACCAGTCCCTGCTGGCGGCGCCCGTTCACGAACATGACGTATGGATCAGCACCATTCAGCTCAACCATTTTGAAGGGAACTTAATGATCCAACACACACGCCACCACCAGCGAGACATTTGAGTGAGCATGACATACTCTCAGCTGCCAGGGCACATTCAAGTCAATGAAAGACGTACCCTGTGAATGTTAGCTATATAGTTAGGACATAGTGCTCACACATATGCTATGCAATTATACAATACTAAAAGTTTGAATTTATACAATGCAAATGTATCTAGTTTTACAGTCTTCAGCAGCTCCAACAATGTTTACAAATGCTATTCAATTTAGTTTAAGGTACCTTGAGGAGCAGGACAAGCAACGTTTAGCCAAGCATTTTTGTCTGCGATATAATCCCCCAACTTATAATAAGCATGGCTGCATAGTGTGCGTTTTATACAAGATTTAAATTTCGTTTCATTCAGTTGGAGTATTAATACTGTGTTAAGGAATTAGGGTGCAGGTCATACATGCACGGTGGCTACGAGTAGGTACTACGCAATTGAAATAAAATAGGACAATGTATTTAAAAAATAATCTTTTATTTTACTCAATAAATAAAATACTTATGAATGAAATAAATGACGATTACTCTATATGACGAAACATCTCTGAGAGGGAAAATACTAACAAAACCTTTGTAATACACAGTCCAATTGTTATGGTTCACTTGCAAAAGCTAATAGTTGGTAGTTGCTGATTCGTTTACGAGTATTATTGTAGCTCATTTACATATCTACAAATACCTACGCTTCATTACGTTTTATAGCCGTAGAGTACATACCTAGTACAATAAGCAACCTGTATTAGATTGAAAAAACCGGGTACCTGTAAAATAGCGGTATTTTACCGATATGTCTTTTCAAATGCAATTATTTTATGGACCGCTCTGATCACAAATTGCTATATCGCTTTGAAGATGACAGAGACAGAATAGAATAATTTGCCTATCATGTCCCCACTGCTGGGTCACGGGCCGACCCTCGGTGGGAGCCAAGCGGGCCCAATGCGGGTTGTTAGATGTAACTTATCTTAGAATTTTTGGTTCTAGGACATGTTTTCTTTCACCGTTTTGAAAGCAGTAGTGATGATGTTATTCACTCAAAGTAAAATGCCTGCCTTGGTTTTAACCCATGATCTACAACTCGTAAGTCGTTCCACTGAATACTTCTATACAGGAAAAGTTTTTATTCAGTGCGCAAACTGTAACCATGAATTCAGCATATCATTCTAGACCCCCCAGCGCAGAAATTTGTCATCGATTATACAAAAAAAATAATCGGCCGTTTCATAGAAAAGAGCAATACCTACGCGGTTAAAATGTATGGAACAGCTGATTTTTTTTTGTATAATCGACGAAAAATTTCTGCGCTAAAGGGTCTAGAATGATATGTTGAATTCATGGTTGAGTTTGCGCACTGAATAAAAACTTTTCTTGTATACATAGAGACAAAATGATGATATTAAATATTTAGAGCTAAACAGATTTAGTGGTTTGTGGTGCAAGCAGGCTGAAGTGGTGATGATCCATTCAAGTCCGAAAAGTATTTCAGTGTAAAAATATACAAAAAATATCATAATCCATGATTTTAATTGAAATCAAGTATTAAATGCAATTATTTCGATGAATAATCCTATTTGCATCAACATGTTCAGTAAAGAGTTTAACATTTTAATTCCTCTTTCAAAGAGCATTTTAAATCACAAATAACGACGTACAATGGGAAGTGAGCCTTTAAAACGAAAACCATTGGTATTGGATTAACACAGAGAAGTGCAGAAGGTCATTAAATAAACTTTTAATATAACATTAACGTCTCAAATAGGGGCGGTGGAAGCATACATGAGATTAAGAGACTAACGGCGATAACTTCATACATCACCGATGGATAAGAAGACTCAGGAAGTCCGTGGCACCCTGGGCAGAAAGCCCCGCTATAAACTTTGCTGAAAGGCAAAGAATCCTAACAGCTGCTGGCGACAATAAGACGAACAGATCCATTCATTATGATCAATAGATGTATCGGAAATGCAGAAGATGACTAGGAAATACCCCTTGGTAAGATTGGTTGTCAGGCTATCGAGCTTCTGGTGACTTGAATGGCAGTCGCGGTCAACGGCTTAATGTGCTTTCTGAAACACGGACGGGTCTTGGTATGTAAATATGGTCACACAACCACGGACCAATCGCGGCAAGTGTAGGTTTATTTGGTCGATTGACCCCCAACCGCCATAGCCCCCTAATAGAATTCTAATATTTACTTCCCCCCCTCCTTCCATTTCCCTTCCCTTTTTTCGCCTTCCTTTGTTTTTCTGCTTCTATTTTATTTTCTATTAGTAGAAAAATGTGGTGTTGGTAACATCACATTTTTCACATTGGCAACATTAGTTTGCTCAGCTGCCGAAATATAAACTTTTTAACCGACTTCAAAAAGAAGGAGGTTATCAATTCGATTCATGTTTATATTTTTTTTATGTATGTTCGGGCATAACTCCTTCATATACTGACAGATTTGCAAAATTCTTTTTTTTTTGTTCGAAAGAGGTTTATTCCGAAATAGTCCCATTAAAATTTCATATAGATCTGATGATGCATTTCGGAGAATGACATCGGAACTCTTTAAAAAATGACAGCAAATCAACCGCGATTGCTGCTATCGCATAAATATGCATTATTTTTACCCCAAGGATGCTGACATTTCGAATTGGTGTGGGGTAGGTACTGTTACTAAAAAGTGAAAAAAAAAACAACCGATTTTCAAAAAAACACTACAAAGTGAAAAATAACTTTAATTTCGGAAGCCGGTGTCAAAAATTTTAAATACATATCCAAAGTCACCGACTTCGGAAATTAAACTTAATTTTCACTCTGTAGTGTTTTTTTGGAAGTTGGTTGTTTTTTTTTGTCTTATACTAAACTATGTGACTTCTGTATACATTTTCTGATATTCATCAGTCGATGTAATTAAGGGCGAGGGCGCGGGTCCATGGGAATACGGATAATTGTCAGCCCTGACAACCTATAAAGCTCAATTCATCTCAGGGAAAGATAATTTTTGTCATTTTTTTCCTTATGCAATTTTGATTTATTTTACTTATTATATTGGTTTTTGTTTACCTGGAGGTAGTATTAATTTTTAAATTGAATAATACTATCACGTAGTATCTTTTAAAGAGATAATAGAGAAAGAGGAGAACCCTAAAGTTAAAGAAAAATTGACTTCAAACTCCGCAAAAATTCAGAAATATTTTCTGAAAATGAATTTATTGTATTATAGGGATTGGCTGATGGGGCCGACTGCAAAATAGTTAGATAAAGGCTAGCTAGGGAATGATAGGGGTGTGATGAGCCTCGATTTATTTTTTCTGTTAACGGTGATAAAATATCCGATTTCCCGAACCAAAACATGTTTTTTTAAATAAAAAAATAATTCGTTGATTAATAGTTATCGTGATGCATCGTTATCCATGTGTTTTGGCTATTTAAACAAGTTCTGTAGTAATGGAGATCTCATGCCAATTAAACATCTTGTTAATTTTGAATTTATATTCATAGTTTTTGATCGCAATGTATTTCCTGTAATCAAATAATAGTTTGTTTGCAAACAGCCCAATTAAAATATTTCCGTTTTATGTAATCATTGTAAGTACCTAAGTATATTGTATACAGTACAGAAACCACATATATGCAATATATGGAATCACAAGTAATATTAGTCCAAAGAAGTATAGCAAAATTAAATATAAAATTTGAAAAAACGTTACTTAAAAAAGTGAAATTCTGGAACAAAATAAATTCAGTAAAAGTAAACTCTGTTTAGAAAACGTACCTTCGTAGAGATCCCATTCAAAAGAGTGTACAAGTTTGCTCGAAGTTAAAACTCTACTTTTTGACCTAGGTATCTAAGTATTGGACCAATTTGGTTCATTTTTAAATATCTTCAGCAAAGGCGATAAGTATGTGGTTTCCATACTGTATATTTCACTAGCACAAAATGTTTTACATAATTCAAAAATACATTTTAAAGCGTTACCTGAGTTGCATGAATTTCGTGATAAATCATTATTGTGATTCTTTCCTGTGTTTATAATTATTTCTTCAGTTCATATTTCCTGATAAAAATCTTTCCCATTTTTGCAAAAACTGCTTTAATTTATTTTAAACAAAGAATTATATTGAACTGAAAACTTTCTCTATTTCTCAACCGTATTAAATTAAAATGGGAACAACACACTTTAATAAACAATATAAAACGTGTAGTTTATGAAAAACAAAGAAACAGCGCAGATGCTTTTGAGCACAAGTTCGATATTGTGAAGTGAAACTTATGAGTTTTCAGTGAGAATCTACCTCTGTACTAAGATTTTCTTCAATTGTCTTTTAATCTTTAAAATCTTTCGTTCAGGAAATGCTGAAGAGACGATTAAAGTATTTAAAAACAAAGATAAGGTAAGATAAAAGATAAGGTTTAAGCATTGGTAAAATCTACCTTACCTACTAAATGAAAAATATTTGCGAAATGTGGTTGACAATGGTACCCACACCTCTGTCTAACCCTTCGGGTAATACAATCGTGATGTTATTTGTTATGTCACAGATGTGACATAACAAATAACATCACAACAACAACATAGATATGTTACTTTAAGTCAAAATAAGATTTTTTGTTGATAAAGAATCACTTTGTTGTTATCGAAATTTAAAATGAAAATCAAGAAAAAATAACGGTTCTGAATGGCCAGCACAGCACTATCTTTTCGCAAATATCGCCGAACTTTGTCCAAATAATATTTTTCTTTTACTTCCATCTTTTTCCAAGTACGAAAATGATCCCAGAAGTGTTATTAAGATACGTGAGAACTAGACCTATATACTTAATATCGTAGATATATTTGATGTTAATTTGCCAAGAGCACTCGGCGCCTGATGGATGGGCCAGGCTGACCTGTTTTTCCTGAATATAGGCACCGAAAAGGTTAGAACGAAAATATTTTCGGAGAACGAGTTCTGTATTAGTTGTATGAGGGTAGATTCGTAATCTTTTCTACTCGATATAAAAAGAAAACAACATGAATTCAAGTTTTTCTTAATTTTTTGAATGTGATGAAAAATAAAACAAAAAAGTGTTTCCCGAAATTGTTTTCCAGCTTGCAATGCTACGTGCATTTGAACCAAAATAGTCATAAAACATACATAATGAATTAAATTAACAACGATTGAGAATAACTCAATGAAAAAAAAAAAACTAACTATAGCAAAACGTGTCATGGCGGTCAAAATGTTACACTTTTTTCGGACTCCCTCTCTTTCGCCAAGTGTACAGTGTGCTGTACGATAAGGAACTTTATTCCAATTATTCAATTATCATAATTTTAATATTAATATTATTAAATCTACATAAAATAATAAAAGACAACGTGTTTAGCTACAGTAATAATAATGTTGCACATGAATTTAATGCGCATACTTTGTGACGCTTCAATAAAGTTTACAATTTATTTTTATGACTTTCTTGTACTTGAAACGTTATGTTTACTGCACATGTAGTTTATAGCTGAAGCACTTGATTTTATTATGTATGATAATATGGTAATAATTTTGATTACAGGCTTTGTTTTAAATAAAAAACGACAGCTGATTTATTCAGAGAATTATTCCGCAAGCAAAATGCGGAGTTACTGTACTCTGTAGATATACTATCTTAGGGTAGATAATACATATTACAATGATACAATCATTATGAAATTATCAATTTAATCTTTGTGCTGATTGAAATATGTTTTACAATAATAAAATCCAGGCATCAATAAAGTTAGAGACTTTAGAGCTATTGAGGTATGAAGAACATGGTGTAAAAAAGTTAACTTATCCTTCACAGAAAAGGCAGGGTCCTCCGACCAGGCGGGTATTATGTCTGGTGGGATACTGCCCGACGATTATTATCGGGATGTTGTAAATCATATTTCTGCTTGCGCGATGCAGGATTTTGCGTGATGTCAGTGACCCGCCGTCGTTCGCATGTGGCGATATAGATGCCGCTACAGAACTTGCCAAAGGAAATAATAGTAAAACCAATAACACCACTTATTCATGTTTATCAAACGTACTGTCGAACGCCATAATTATATGGAACGATGATCATCCAAAGGTTGGCTGGCATGTAGAAGCTGGATTATTATTATTATTTATTTATTCGTAGATATATTGTCTTAAAACAAGTTCGTATATTTGTATCATTAAACCAGAGATGGTTTGTATTGATACTTACATTCACGAATTCGATAACACTGCTTAATCACTAATGTGTTGATTCACTAATATGTAAACAATGTAGGTACATTCAAAATAATTTGAACGTAAAAACTACGATAGCCGTAAACATCTATTAGTAAGTACCCTACCTACGTGAGTCACATGCAATGTTTATGAAGAACGATTCCAGTCAATCTCAAAATTCCTATACAGGTTGCTTTTAATTTTTGTTTAGGATTTATTTTTTATTTATTTATTAGATATGCGAGTTCAGAACGGTGAACTAAGCTGTAGGAGAATACGAGTCCGATTTTCAGCAAAAGGCTGCAGTTATGATAATGCCAATACATTGTTATTTACTGGTTTAAAATTATGTAGTCAGAATCATGATTATAGTTATTATTCTACACGTGGAGGTCAGTAATACCCAGAAACATAATAAAACAAGTAATTAAATCATATATATAATCGCAAATGTCCCAAGGGGGCGTCCATTAATTACGTGAGGCAATTTTGGCGACTTTTCGACTCCCACCCCCGCTCTGGTGAGATGTCGTGATATTTGGTTCGACCCTCCCCCCCTCCCCATAATCTCACGTGAGATATTTCAAATACGTGGCTTTAGTGTAAAAACGTTAATCTGAGCTTATTTGCATTGGAATTATGCGTTGCATTTGGCTGGCTTGGCAGGCCGGTGGCGGTTTAACCATCGAGGAGCTACTGTGCTACTTTGTGGCGTTCGCGTAACCGCGATAAATATTATTTTGTAGGATTTAGCCATATTGGCGGAAAAACATGTTTGACATTATTTAACCCGGTTTACTCGTAATGTTACATTGTTTCTTTGCGGAAAAAAATATAAATTACGTGATATTTGCCGAGAACCTCCCTCCCCCCACGTGAGATTGGGTGAGATTCGACTCGACCCCCTCCCCCCCCCCCCCTAAACGCCTCACGTAGTCAATGGACGCCCCCCAAAGAAGATTACACGGTAAAGATAATTATTGAGGCCATTGTCCAAGTTTACAAAAGGATTTTATGCTTTAATTGTAATAAAATGTTTTATTGTTTTGTAAATCTTATTAGCGGGGGAAAATAATCTTTAAATTATGATTTCCTGGTATAAAATATGAATTGTATAATCATGTAACTCAAGACCATTATATATTATGTGATTTTGCTATCCAAATGTTTATTCATGTTCATGTCATTTGGAGACATTTTGCGAAAGAGTTTACGTTTAATGAAAAGTCAGAACCCTTTAGTACATTTCGGATTGCAGTCGATCCTCATCATCTGCCTAGTCTATCCCAACTATGTTGGGGCCGGCTTCCAGTCCAACCGACTGTAGCTGAATACCATTATTTTACATGGAGCGACTGCCTATCTGACCTCCACATCCCACTTACTGGGTAATACGACACCCCTTGGTAAGTCTGACAAATACCGCGGCCCTTGGCACACAGGCAACTGAGGGAACACGGGTGAGTTTTAGTCAGTAAAAGTCTGACAGTCCTGCTCCACCCAGAGCTGGAGAAGTTATTTGTTGACTTCCCACCCAAAAAAAAACCCGTTACGACTGTCAAAGATCAACGAAAGACAGGACCAACGGCTTTAAGTGCTTTCCGAGACACGAAGGACCCCCACAACAGTACCCCAAAAACTCATTATTCCATAACTATTACCTACCAATACGTCATCTCATATCCTATTGTAAGTCAGGTATTCAGGTCAGTATATAAAAAACCCGATACGTGGTATAAAAGCATTCTCTTGTTTGTAACCTTTATACCGTTTACGTACAAGATGACCTCACTCTCGCTTAAATGACATTGCATTATTTTTAATACAATTCATTGAATAAAATGCTAAAGATCCAATATCCTGACTTGGATGACGTCAGGAGAATGGAAGTAACTTTCAGCTAACTAGGAAGAACTTTGAAATCAGCACCCTAATTGCGTAACACGCGATTAATCATAATCGGTTTCATTTTGACAGTTCAACAATATTCATTGTGTTATTTACGTTGTTGAGCCGACATTTTTTTCGAACATATAAAGCAATGGTTTAGCTATCTGTTTCAAAACGAAACAGATTATGATTAATCGTGAGTTACGCAATTAGGGTGCTGGTTTCTGTGGTGCTGGTGGTACGGTAGTGCACGCGCCTAGACGAGAACAAAAACTAAAAAAGAAAAACAAAGGCACAGCCGTACCAATCCCGACCGACCCTTGCTCGTTGAAGCGCCAGCCCGCGCCGCAGCTGAGCCAGTAGCTTTAAACTCCCCCTATAATAATAATGATGCCAATTCGATCCAGCCTGTCCCCAATAGCGATAGCTGTCCCCCTATCAGTGACGCCCTGAGCCGAGGTCCGTACCCCACAGGGGGTGCCCTCAGCGTGCAGTCGCTTAGCATATAGATTTAGTTTGTAAGCCCTGGCTGGAGGCATTAAGTGTAAAATCTTAATGGCAGCCCCAGGAATGACCGGTTGAGCAGTCACGGCCTCTCAAGGCCAACTGCGAGATGCCCTACAAAAAAAAAAAACAGCCGTACCAATCTTTTTCTCAAAATCATTCAGGACATCACAATTAAATTTTTCAACAAACAAGTGTCACATAGTTTTTAAACTTGTCTTAATTATAATATGTTGCCATTGTTTTTGAAGAGAAAATAAATAATTTGAATTTGCATAATGAGCCGTATTTTTATAGAATTTCTATGAATAGTGGTCATAAATTGCACGTGTAAGATGCGTGTAAAGCGGAAAAGATATTATAATAATGATAAGCATAACTCACATGCAATATGTCGGCTTTTGAATTAAACAGTTCAAATGTTTGTTAGGTTAGGTTATCTGAGGAATAAATATGTCGGTTTGACAGCTTTTGTGTAGAAAATATGCTGAACTGTCAGATTTATTCTTCAGATGTAAGCTATCTGACTATTGAAAAATTTGCCCTAAGGCACATAAAAGTTTTGTAGTACATGATGAATAACAACCTACAAACAAATTGTTGCGTGAAGCGGTAATCTCCTAGCTAGATCACTGAGTAATCTGTATTTAGGAAGAATAAAATTTATTAGTAGCGAGAGAAATTGTTAAAAAAATTGCGTGATGATTATAAATAAAATTTTTCTTGTGTTTAGTTTTCTGTGTTTCCGTAGCACTTGTTATATTTTTTTCTTGTTTTGTTTCAGGTAAGTTGGTGAAAAGATCACTGTCATCTTGTTGGAACAGAGATCCAATTTACGAAGAAAAGATAGAAAGGAATAAAGGTATTTTTTGACAAGACTTCCTCCTCGTGCTCATTATAAAAATCAAGACGACTACATAAAAAGAAGTGGCTTCCGAAGCGTAACTTTTCTATGTCTTTTGATTGGCTAAAGATACGGGAACAATCTTTGTACGATATCTATAAATGTTACTCAGCACGTGTTTCGATGTAGACATGCTCGAGTCTCTATCGTGCACTTGTAGTTTGATAGTTGTGTAATTTAAAAGTGACAGGAATAACCCTTAGCCAAAGTGCGTGCTGCATAATATGAAAATTAAAGAAAAGAAAGGGATCGAAAAATTGATTTATTTTTCACAGAAACACGTGAATACAAAAATATATGATCACATACAAAACATGAAAGAACCTTGAGATAGATCCCGGATCCCGGATCTTTCACGGCTAGATCTCGGTCTAGTGTAGCAAACATCTAGACACCGCTACGGGTAACATATAATATAAAATAAAAAAGTATCTTAAATTTAAGCTCAGGTTAAACAAAACAAAATCACACAATAAATAAAATAGACTGTTAATAGCAATTTAACACACACTACAACAAAAGCTCGACAACTTAGAGCTAAAGCATTGTTTGAATCACAAAACGAGCTTAATTTCATTCGTCAAGCCTTTGTCTCCAATAATGCGAGTGAAAAAGGTCTCAATATTATAATGGGACCCTTCACTTACTAATTATGGACAAAATGTTTTATTTTTATGTCAAACATAGGATAACAATGTTGGAGCCGAAATGCAAGCTTTTTGAAAAATGGCGGGTCTTTTAAATTATTGTAAACCAGCTGCGCTCCATGATGACTTCAACCGCTTAAGTTTCGATCCCGTGAGAATATCGGGTTAAAAATATTCTATAACCAGGTCAGCTTAGGTTAGGTCTCGGTACACATGTGGCAAATTTCATTATTTGTTTATAATATGAGTTTAGAAGAAGAAAGTCGCCAGGTAGGGCTGCAGAGGAATGCGGAACTTTAAGCCCTGGCCGCGTATCGGCAAGCGTAGTGTGGGAAAATGGCTTTTGGACAGACGTGATGCAGTAGGCGGATGAAGCCTGGGAGAGGCCTATGTCCAGCAGTGGACTGGGAAAAGCTGGAACGAATCCCCCGAGAAACATAAAAGCGCGCGTCGATTGTTTTAAACATTAGAAAGATGAAGTCACGCTACTAGCGCCAGTTTGAACGAAAACCCAGTTATATTATTTTTACAAGTTAGAATATGTTTATATTACGAACTGACGAGCGGTTTACTTGTGGTTGCCAAGTGTAAACACGCTATGAATGTGTGTGTAAGCACAGAAGCTCTTGGTACCGTCAGAGTCAATGGCGAAATCAAAAGTGTGTGTGTGCGTGCATGTGAGTGTTATGTGATGACGCTACTCGTCTTCACGCACACATTCACAGCGTTTTTGTTGTAATTGTTATAAGTACTATCTGTTAATTAATATGGTCTAATAACCACCCATCAATCTTCACCTCAATAAATTAGATTAACTATAGCCAAACATCAATTAATTTAGTATTAATAAGGTACATACTCAATGATTAATTAACAATTATTGATAATACATTCATATGACTACCTAGTAGTAGGTGTGTCAGTATGTACTGTATTACTGCAGTCAGTTATTTATATAATATGTCGCGAGCATCGCTAGGATTTCATGAGAGATCAATCTACAGCTTCAGCACCCTAATTGCGTAACACGCGATTAATCATAATCGGTTTCATTTTGGCAGTTCAACAATATTCATAGCGTTATTTACGTTGTTGAACAGACACATTTTTCGAACATATGAAGCAATGGTTTGGCCATCTGTTTCAAAACGAAACAGATTATGATTAATCGTGAGTTACGCAATTAGGGTGCAGGTGTCCTTATCTACACATGAGTTTAATTACTTTGCTACCAATTATTATCTGTAAAATGTGTAGACGAATTTGTTTGTTATCGAACCAATTGTCATGCAGGAAAGAGAGTCAGATGATAACAGAAAATAAAAAAGCTAACCAAACATGGAAAAAGAAAATTTTAAAAATAAAAACCCGACTGCGTAAAAAGTGAACTATAAAAAGATGGAAACAAGAACATTTTTAGAGGTTGACTATTAAACTTAAAACTATAAATAATCTCATGCAGTCGGAGACAATTTCGGTCGTTATTGTTAAGAGATGCCTTGACATAGTACGTCGACTTCATTTTTTTTCTTTTTCATAATATGGCGTCAGATTGTCGCCATATTGAATTTTGATTACTGTCATATCTTTAGTGATACCCACAAGATTAAGAAAAACAACATACATAGGCTGATAAACAGCTGACCCTCTTTTGCGTCGCATAGTCGTGTAATAAAAGTATTAAAATTATTCTAAGAAGAAAATAATATAAATGAAACGTTTTGCTGCTGGAATTGTTCCTTAAGTTACATTTCTTAAAATGTTTTCCATTTAAGACCATTTCAAGTAAGCACTAAAAGTGCCTTAATGCGGTAACAACGTAAGCTAATAAATAAAAAAGCGACTTTAAGTACGTACCGTATAGAGGTATTCGGAACACGCTTTATACCGCCATCAATGTCTAAATACGAAAGTTAAGAAGTAAACATAAAATGAAATTCGTTACTTACAAATAGCAACTCAATTTTTTACGCGGAACGTAAAAAAATCGTCGAAAAGTAGGTTCTACGGAATGTAACAGTTGGAAAATGTCCTTCAAATAAAAATCCACTCACTCGGTTACGACTTTTGGGGGCGTAAAAATAGACCGATTTTACACCTCGCAAGGACCTATAGTCGATTTTATATGTTCGCATAAAAACGGCATTCAATAAAAAATTTAAGAGGCCGTGACAAAAAATCGTTGGCATCATCTTAAACATGTGTGTCGGGCACAAGCGGTCGCGTGATTAAACAGCGTTACAAGTGCTAACCGTTTTAATATAAAATATCCGATGTAAACTAGACTTTTTCTTTTATAATACGGTTATTTTTAATGACCATCAGTCGTTTAGTTACCCAGGTGGCCGACGTGGCGGATTATGGCCCACTTCCTCTCACAGAGAGGAATCCTGTGTGTCAGTGAGAACGTTATTCGTCTGATTTTCTGGAAAAAGCTTCTTAGGAATCCTCTGATCCTGAATGACGTGAAAATCACTGCTAATGGTAGCACCTTTTCCGTTCCATAGGTTACGTCATAGATAGAGAGATACTTGAGATACTATGCCCTGTAAAACGCCCAATACTTTTCACTTACGTCCCTTAAAATCGAGCGAAAACTTGCAAGCCGTTCAGTCGCCGCATACGCGACAAAAGGTTTGGTTACTTATCCAATAATATCACTTTATGCGACCCTTACAACTACTTTGCACACTTGTGACTCTCTTATAAGAGCAAAGGTTTGTTTTGAATTGAAAATAGGGGTCAGGTTTTATGGCAGACGACTTTAACATTTAAGAATTTGAGTTTTTACTCAAATCAAACCACAATCTTCACTTTTGCGAAGGTTGTGGTTTGTAGAAAATAACGTTCATCCGAATGGTGACTGGCCTCATGTTTTTATGGCAAAGATTTTTGTGTTACGTTTTAAAGCGAGTGGATTTCGGTGAAATTGCATCGGACTTTTCAAACAGTAATATAGAAAACTCTCGCACTTTCACAAAAGACGTAGACGTCGCAATATATTCAAAGGGAGCGTACTACCAAGATCAATATTACCCTGTCTTAATACATGTTTTACTCCTTTGTATTCCGGAACGTAGAACGTAGACCCATGCGAGACACAATGACTTTTTAATTATTTCAGTAATTACGGCAGTCAACCGATTAATCTGTCTGTATGCAAGACTTTATCTTAATCCATTCAGCTGTTTTGCGTCAAAAAAAAAACTGTATTGCGCCTGAAAAACAACTAAACCTATATTTTCGGCAACAGACTCGTCCCACACCTCGTAGCAATTACTTTTTCCAAAATATTCACTTCACAGTTTTGCCTTGGTTACAATTTTTTACATAAATAAATGTTAAGGTAGTCTTAGCATTGGAACAAAATATCAATGCCAAAAAAGAAAACACGATTTACTAATATACACATTATACCCAGATTTTTCCCATCCGGATCGTCCCAGCTCATCCATTTGTTGATGAGTCGTAAAGTCGTAACCAATACGACTTTCTGATATTTTGTGGCTTTCAAATATTGGAAAATGCGGTCAAGTGCGAGTCAGACTCATACACGAGGCGTTCCGTACCACCTAAGTAAAAAGAACACTTTTCTTGTATGGGGACGTACTTTAGTAAAATGTTGTGTTAATTGTTTGTTGTTATAGTGACCATACTTTAATAACACTGTGTGAAAATTTCAAGTGTCTACTTAAGGCTGAGGACACGGTGGAGTATACGGTGGAGGTCTGCCCAGCTTGGGCGGAGCACCGCCGTGTCCTCGTTGAGGCGATCGGCAGCGGCGATCTCTCACGTCCGGCTTTGGTCCAGGCCATGGTACGTAGCGAGAGTGCATGGTTAGCCGTCACCTCCTTCTGCGAAGCAGTAATGCTCGCGAAAAGGGAGGCGGCGCACGTGAGGGAGAGGCAGTATATGCGCCTTCACGGCCGAAGTCGTCGCGGGAGACGCCCTGGGCGTCGGGAATCCCAGGCCGATTCCCCGCCACCATAGGCGCGGGCTTGCGGACGGCGAGTAACGGGTAGCTCGCTGTCCGGTAAGGACCAAGCCCGGGTCGACGGCGCGTTGTGTTCCACGCGCGCATCAAAGAGATGTCAGCACCAACTGGTGGGGTCCGTAAGGGTCGATGCTTGCCAGGGGTGCGGGTTGTTCGAAAGATATACCGCGGCCCCTGGCACCGAGGCAACTGAACACGGGTGGGTTTTAGTCAGTAAAAGTCTGACACACCCTCCCGCTCCACCCAGAGCGGGAGAAGTTATTTGATGATTTCCAACCGAAAAAAAAAAGGTTCAGAAGATCTATGCAGTCCTGTCACAGAGACGGACGGACAGCGGAGCCTTAATAATAAAATCCCGTTAGCTTGACGTACAATTTCACCAGATCCTATTTGAAAGTGTTTCGAAACGAGGGCTGGGGAAGTAATTATATTAACAGCTTACTTATCTTCAATTTAATTCTAAACATGGCCTGTTGAAGCGAATGGAGATTTATTTATGGAGCGAAAGTGTGTTTTTAGTTTTAGATGTAGTCGAACATCTGGAGGACTACTAGTATGAAAATGGAGAGCTGGAAATTTCTAAGAAAATTACTTTTTTAACGATCAGTTAGTATTCGTATCGGTTTTTATTTACCTCTAAGTTTCTGTTTCTACGATTTCTTTCGCATGTTGGTGTTTAACATAAAATCTATGACAGTTGGAAATACTGTAGCTTCCCATCAGTGAAAGGATTTTTGGAACCTTATCAGGAGTTCCGAAGATTACCCCCTACATACAAAGTCACAAAAGTAAACTACACAGAAATAAGTTATCATCTTAATGTACGGCCATCAATTTGCCTGTACATTTATAAGGTAGTTCAAATTGGTCTTATTACTAAAATGAACTTATCAAACCAAGAACTAAATATTGAGGTCGATTTTCTTATTCTGATAAAAATACAGTGCGGCAAGGGACGTCGAAGCGCAAATCTATAAAAGCTTCTTCAAACAGTTGCATCGCGACACTTGTAGAACAATTTCCATGAAATTTCACAGAAATTGTACTACGAGAACCTACGAAAAATTACAACCATGGTTCAGAACCATGTTCATAGGTAACAGGCTGTGTGTCGATATCTCTACCATTTTATTAAGGATATCAAAAAAAAAAAATCGTCGTATTTCTTTCTCATTCAACTTCAATATCATTGACAGGAACGATATCAAACTGAAAGGTTTCCCGTTTAATGGCAACAAATAAAATCGTTTACCGAAACTATATTCAGAGAAAAAAATCTATTTCCCCGCTCTATTATGTTCTATGTATACATAAGTCCTGTAATACAATAAATTGTATTAAGGAATCGTCTGAAATGGAATATCGTATACGTGACTTGAAACTTTTGTATTTATACAACAACTGTGCGAGCCTTTTTCGTATTTACAGAGCACGGAGAGGCCTCAGGAGCTACTGTTAGAGATGGCACTGCCAACACTTTTCATACAAACTAAGCGTGTTACCATTAACTCGTATACAATTCGATCCAACCTCTGCATGCTGTCCTGTCCTCGCCCAGCAACGCCCTAAGGTCTATACTCCACAGAGGGTGCCCTTGGGTGTCATCATCATCATCATTTCAGCCGAAAGACGTCCACGGCTGAACATAGGCCTCCCACAAGCCTCCAAAAGCGAGGTTTTGCTATAATCACCACCCTTAGCAGACGGGTTGGCGATCACAGTATGGTAGTAAAATGCATGGAAAACGCTGTAGCCCATTCTCTGGGAAGTCAGTTAGTCGCCTTCTACGACACCCACGGAACCACACGGAACAGGGGGTGTAGTCGCTGACATTATTAGTTTTTTAAGGCATGAACAGGATAGCCCATCAACCTCATAAGTTGAAATACGAATATGACAGAAGTTGTGCGCTCAAAACACTCTTGCCGCTACGAATTTTATTAGTACTGCCGTCTCTAGACGCAGCGGTTGCGAAGATTCTGTGCTCTGTGGGCAAATTGTTATTTAAATATAAAGCCCAAGTTACACTGGCGACGGAAAGTAGCTTACGTTTTGTATATTTGACGGACGTGCTTGAACTGGACTTTATAGTGAGAGTTACTTGAATTTTTTCACTTGTAAACGGTACTGAAATAAATCTTTAGACAGTGAGCAAAAATGATTTGCACCACTTGTAACCAGCTTTGGTCCTATAAGTTCTATCAGAATTCAAGTGTATCTCTGGATTTTCAACAAGATAGTAGAAGGTAGACACACTTATTATATCATCTCTCCTCTAGCAATGAAATCTAAACCAGTTCCTGCCAGGGGTGCGGGTCGTTCGAAAGAGATACCGCGGCCCCTGGCATACAGGCAACTGAGGGAACACGGGTGGGTTTTAGTCAGTAAAAGTCTGATACGCCCTCCCGCTCCACCCAAAGCGGGAGAAGTTATTTGATGATTTCCCACCCAAAAAAAAAAAACCTAAACCAGTTGATTGTTTGAACACGCTAATCTTTGGAACTCCTAGTCGTATTTGAAAGATTATTTTTGCATTTGATAGCCCAATTCTTAAGGAAGATTATACGCTATTGAACTATGATCCTTAGGATACAAGCAGATAGAAACAAATTATAAAGAAAGCGCAAGTGGACGAAGTCGCGGGCATAAGCCAGTTTCTCATACCTAATCATAACTTCTTCATTGAATACAGTTTTTGTTAACCGTCTCTTTACTTAGGTCCAAATATAAATAAATTGCGATGATATAGAAAGTATGATATATTGTATTCCGTCTATTCATCCTATACAATTGACAATAGATTATAGTTTGCTAGATATTTCATTTTATCGACGAAAACCTATAATAATATATATCTTCTTGATTGAAAACGTTTTGTGATAATTTCAAGATCTAAAATGTTTTCTAAATGTTTTAAATAAGTAAAATATTTTGCTTACAAATATTTCAGAAAACGGAAAACATTCCGAAAGCTAATGAAAACACTGGCTAGTTTGCCGTCGAGTATTTAACAAAGTACATTTTATCAGCATCCGTAACAAAGCTTTGGAAAATGCATGGAATTTTCAGCTTTAAATCGTTGCGATAGCGGCGGAAATGTTGTGTACAAAAAAGTATTGATATAACAAACTGTGTAGGTGATTGTACAAAAAGCGGGTAGAGTCCGTTCATGCGAGTCCGGTCGACTTTTTGCCGAACAAAACCGCACTGAGCGAAATAGCACGAAAAATATCAACAGCGTTTCCGACGTCCAACGAAGATAATGGCCGAAACAAAAGTGGTCGACTCTTTTTAATTTGAAAGGGCGATTTATTTAAATCAGACACCTACTTAATCGTGTTTTGTATTCATGTAGGCTATATACATATAGCCTGAGTTTTATATTGAGACTGGTTCGTTAATGTTTTAATTTGTTTTTCTTTTTAAGGTAGAATTTTAAGAAGATGTAGACAAGGTGTAGACTGGTACACACAGCTACACATCAAGCTACACATTTCCAGTATAAGCTAATCTCGCAATGTATAGGATTTCCGTACAGTGTGAGATCAGCGTAAACTGAAAATGTACAGCTTAATGTGTAGCCGTGTGTAGGTACTATACAAATAATGTTACTTAAAAATGAAAATAATATTATTTATATAAATCTATATCTAGCGAAATCCATACAAAATAAATATAATTATCACCCAGGCAACCTAAATAGTTGCCCGGGTAATAACTATATTTTTTGTGTACATATTTCTTTTCATTCAAATCAATAAGTTAGTATTTGTAAACATTCACTTTAAAAACTAAAAAACACGCTTTAAAAACCAAACTAAAAAAGGAGAAAATAATTTAATTCAATTAAAAAGCGTGGAGTGCTTTTTGAGGTATTATTATAATCACTTAACCCATTCTTGACCACTGTACCAATTTGGGAACACTTAATAAATGAGGGTAGGTAGAAAAAGTTTTGATAACTGTTAACATTATGTTAGTTTGTTGTGAAGACGAAAGTGCGTTCGTTTGGTAATAGCATCGCAATAAACTAATTTGTTTAAAAATCTTACTTTTTGGATTCACTAAAGTTCGTTATCCGGAGGACAGTACAGGTAAGCGTACTTGAGTTATTATTATTTATTACAGATGATGAATATCGTGAATATTGTTTATATTTTCATAGAATAAGTACCTAACCTAACATTCAAAGTTATTTTATTGCAGTTACTTTGCATGTATATAAAAATATAGTGACATAAATATTGGTGTGCCAATTTGGGTACAACGGCTACAAGTGTACTAAAAATGACCATTTTATTTACAGAATCAATATGAATTGCAAGCAATTTTTTAGTGGCACTAATGAATTCAGTGACTTAGAAGCTATCAGCACAATGGCAGAGGATAGAGACGATGGCTTGGGGTATGATGTAGCCGTCATTCCACCTGAGCCAAGCGTCGTGATTGACGGAGAAGGTGATGGTGATGTATCCTACCAAACGATATCCCAGGTAACATAGAGGTATTTGTTCGCAACGTGGGTACTCCTTCGGATTCCTTGATTGGCTGGATTGGCCTTCGGATTGGCTGCTAAAAGGTCACGATCTTTCTTTAGATTGACAGAGCAGTCCACTGTCTCTGGTGTCGATTCAAGATCAGCTTGTACGATTTGGTTACAAGAATCGGGTAGCAACAAGCTCAAGCGGATACTTCTATAGTTCCAATATATATTGTAAATCGACTACCTCTAAGCTCTAGAGTTGTAAAAAATCTGCTCAACAAATTGGTTACAAATCCTGCAAACCACCAGGTATATGTTGATGATTTTTTTGGCTGCGATCTACTGTGTGGTATACGCCAGTTAGGATATCGTGCCACTGGAACTATCCGTGAAAAGCGCACCAAAATGTCCGCTATCGAATGCAAAAGAGATGATGAATAAAGCAGGACCTGAATTTGATCACAGATTTGATAAAAATACCTTCTGTTTGTCCGCTGATAGTATTTGCACAATGGCGACCAATCACGACTCGTATGAACCAATAGAATCCATAGAAAGGTGGTAGAGTGAAAAAAAAGGAAAAGGCAGATGTGAACATTCCTAATCTGTTCCAAAATCATAATAAAGGTATGGGCGGAGTGGATGAACTAGCTAGACCTATCCGTATCTCTGTATAGAAATAGCATTACGGTAAAAAATGGTTGTGGGTCTTATTTACTTACCTGGTCGATATGACCATGCAAGTGCATGGCGATTATACGTAATGGCTAAAGAAGAACCAATAGACTAAGAAACTGTTCCGCCGACGTGTCGCCAGACACTTCCTGAAACTGTCATCCCAAAGACCTGCTCGCCCTTCATCATCAAATATTGAAAGCTGTTTACAGTTGGATGGGGTTTATCACGTCCCTGAACAGCTTCCAAAACGAGTGTGATTGTGCGGTGTGCCATATATATATATGAGGTCATTGGGGTTGTAAAAAGTGGAAGAAAACCCTGATTATTGAAAAATCGTGCTTCGCTCATTTTCACTCGTAAGAGGCCATTGTGCCAATTTGGGTACACCCCTTAAAAATTCATGTTTTTTTTTGTCATGCTATTTACTCTTGTGGTTACTAACTTTCAGTAAATAAAAGAATTTTGAAAATCCGTTCAGTAGTTTTGATTTGGCCACTAATGGGTTAATGTCAAGCACCCCACGCTTTTTAACACAAAAAACAGATTTTAACCCGTATCGGATTGCAATAAGAACTATTATCGCTCATAATGACACTATTTAAAGTTAACATGGCCTTAAGATGGTCACCTATCCACGGACCAACCGCAGCAAGTGTAGCTTAACGTGTTCGATCGACCCTAGCGATTGTTATTAATTAGTCATAAGTCCCAGTAGTGGGAACATTATAGGCTGGTTATGCTAGTGGATTATAGAGGCTTTGCTGAAGTTCTGGACTTTTTATTCAACACGACTATTTATTTCTGGTTCTGTTGATACAGTGTGTGCCATGTGTGTGTTGATGTTGATAGAGCTTCGAAGCTGTATCAACATTCAACACGCTGTATTTATGTGCTCGCTGTGAAGAATGCCTTACGGCATTAGCTTGGGTACTGAAAATATAGTGCAGAGCAATCATTCTTTTTGCAGTCAACGATTTAGATTTTTTCCAAAAATATTACTGCATATCAATGGAATAGGTATTTCATTATTTAATTTATTATAGTTTAATTATTATAATGCTTTCTTGAAAAAAATTACCAAAAGGCTATTGTAATTAAACAGTTCAAAATCTTCTAGCATCTTGGGGACAACCAAATGTCAAAAACTTGTCAAAAATGTATGGAAACTCGAGGTATTTTTGACAGATTAAGACTGAGATCAGACTAACTGTTCTTAAAATTACGAGAATTGCCCCTCAGTTATTTTAATTGTAGGTACCTAGGTACGCGAGGCTACACATCAAGCTATACATTTCCAGTATAAGCTTTTTTTCCAGTATAAGGATTTCACTACAGTGTGAGATCAGCGTAAACTGGAAATTTATAGCTTGATGGGTAACCGTGTGTACTAAGTACCTCAACCCTGATTTTTCCCAAAATTGTAGATTATACACGTCTGCCTAATCCCTCCAGGAATATAGACGTGATGTTATTTCGCGGCGGGAATTTATCGCTCACTGAATTTTCAACTTTCGGTATCGAGCAGAGCGTTGAAAATCGAATGCGTGAGAAAAAAAAATGCGATATTTTTAGTAGCGGTTTTAGTTTGTAGTATTTACTTACGTTGTCTCGGATAAAAAAAGTAAGAAAAACACTTCTCATCCCTTGTACTAGTTTGACATTGCCAACAGCAATAATTCTTACAAAGTAAAAGAAAAACATACGAATGTTGATACATAATATGTATGCCTACCATTAGGGGTTTTCTCGTAAATTGCTTCTACAAAATTGCCCCTGTATAATTCCATCACAGATTAATTCACCCCTTCCCAACAGAAAATACAGGATACCTAGGTCTGAAATCAGGAAAGTTATTTACTTTTCGTTTCCCTTGAGATAGTTTGAGGACTGGGTCAGTTTTGTTAGCAAAATGTAGTTTTGGAACATACAAACGCTTGAGGTGTCACTCTATGATCTATTCATAGAATAAAGAAAACTCTTTTACTATTTTCAAATGCCTCAACAATGTAACAACTCAGTTACGTAGGAAGACAGTCTGAGAAGCTATGAAAATCAAGGCTAAAGGTAAAAATAACCGCCCCTAAAGAAAAAAACGCACTATGCAGTTGTTTAATCGTCAAGAAATAAAGATGAGAACTTCTTTTTCGATATTGGTGCAAAATACATAACGTTTTTTTTTTGTTGGGTGGGAAATCATCATATAACTTCTCCCACTCTGGGTGGAGCGGGAGGGCGTGTCAGATTTTTACTGACTAAAACCCACCCGTGTTCCCTCAGTTGCCTCGGTGCCAGGGGCCGCGGTATCTCTTTCGAACAACCCGCACCCCTGGCAGGCATCGGCCCTTGCGAAACCCACAAGTTGGTGCTGACATCTCTTTGAGGCGCGCGTGGAACACAACGCGCCGTCGACCCGGGCTTGGTCCTTACCGGACAGCGAGCTACCCATTACTAAATATTCCTACTAGTGATCGCCCAGTTTTCGAAATTCGACCATAATTCCTTCTCCATATGAACTTTAACTATGCCAAATTTCATACTCCTAGGCCCGCGCCTGCGTGTTTTCGTAAAAAAGTGTTCAACGTTTTTGCGTCACGTACCTATTAATATTTGTATAGATGTATAAACAGCATTGTTAATCAAACTACCGTTGCTACAATTGATAGAGGAGTCATAACAGGCTTCTACGTATTCCAAAAATCGAACACCTTCAACATTTTAATACCTATAAATTATTTCAAAGCATCTTACATAAAATATGTTGCATATTCCCCATCATTTGTGCGTGGCATTCGTGATCTCCATTAAAATATTTCGCTTACTAATCTCGAGTAGCGCGACCTACCGATCTGATGCAGTAAGTCCCTAGAGATCTGGCAACACGGTTCGTGTCACCGCGTAGTGGAAATGTTCCTTTCATAATTTTGTATTTATTTGTGGTGTGGATGTGCTTGTGGCTAAGTATTAACACCTGCATGGTTACAGGCTACGCTTGCCGCGGTTGGTCGTGGTTGACATACCAAGACCTCTCCGTGCTTCGAAAAGCACGTTAAGCCCCGGCCCTTACCGGCTGTCATTCGCGGATCTTTGGCAGTCGTTACGGGTCGTCAGAAGCCCGAAAAGTTTGACACCCAGTCATACTAAGGGGTATAGAATTATCCAAAAACAGGGTTGTGAAGGTCAGATAGGCAGTCCCTCCATGAAAGGTATTTAGCTGCATCTGGTAAGACTGGAAGCTGACCCCAACATATTTAGGAAAACGATAGGCAGATGATGATAATGGTGTGGATTATCATAGGAGCTTATATTGGTTTATTTTGATTTAGTGCTTTTGATAAAAAAAAAATTCTAAGCATCCTGTAAGTCATTTTAATTGAGAGATTGGAGGAGAAAATCTCGCTGATTGACAGCAGTTGACATGATCACATGACCATTTAATTCGTGTGTACTAGACTTTTGAGAGATTCTGTCAGAAAACTATGAGGTTACAATTAAAATTTATTTAAATGTCGTTCTCACACCATGGCTTAAAAAAAAATACTCGTACTTGAAAGCTCACGTTTGGCTCTTTCGACAAAGTAGGATCGTGGCAATCAAATATATGGTAACGCTTAAATCAAAACGTGAGGAATCCATGGCCAGCATGGCGAGCAACATTGAAGATCAAAAGGTTTTATTCCCCAATCATAAATAAATATCTGCCTATAACCTTGGTGACAGATTTGTTAGTTAGCTTTAAAAGGCGACAATTATTTTTAGGTCCGCGAATCGACAACTCCAGAAATACGTATTATGCAAATGGAACGTTTTAAATTGTGTTCAATAAAGTTATGAAAAAGGTCACTGCAAGTACATGCAATAACGTGTATAAAATTCAAAATGTGCCGTATACGGATATCTAAAATTGCGATTCGCCTATAAATAAAATAACTTCGTGCAAGGCGCTTATAGAAAATAAATATGTTTTTTAAGAGCCAATTCGCCGGATTTTGGCGGGTTAATTCGTGCGAATTGACTAATAAGCCTCAGCGACACTCACCCCGCGAGATGTGGCTTCAGAAAAAATGTGTCAGTGGCGTGAACACGATAGGAGTGCGCAAACCGGCTCGACTAACGCTATCTATAGGGTTACGGTAACGCGACGCCGGGAAATCGCATTCGAAAGTAAAGGGAATGAGACTGGAAACTATGCTTTGTTTATTTATAGACTAGCTCGTTTGCGTTTTGATTGCAAGCCTATTGTTCGAGTCTTTTGTTTTGTTGGTCAGTTTATAGAGCGTTTATAATATGATGACTGAAGGACTTTTTTGAAAGGTGGTCACAAGTTTTTGTATTGTTTGGCCTTACTGTGTCCTCTTTTGTATTGGATTGAAAAATGAATCGTGCATGGTTTTTTTAACCAACTTCAAAAAGAAGGAGGTTATCAATTCGACATGTTTTTTTTAATGTATGTTCGGGCATAACTCCGTCGTATATACACGGATTTGCAAAATTCGAAAGGGATTTATTCCGAAATGGTCCCATTAAAATTTCATATAAATCTAATGCTGTGTTTTGGAGACAGATAACGGCACTCTTCAAAAAATGACAGCAAATCAACCGCGATTGCTGCTATCGCATAAATATACATTGTTTTGACCCCAAGGATGATGAAATTTCGAATTGATGTGGGGTAGGTACTAAAACTAAAAAGTGAAAAAAAAACTGAAAAAAGAACACCACAAAAAACCACTACAAAGTGAAAAATAACTAATTTCGGAAGGCGTTGAAAAAAAATTCAAATACAAATCCAAAGTCACTGACTTCCGAAATTAAAGTTATTTTTCACTTTGTAGTGGTTTTTTGGAAGTGGGTTGTTTTTTTTTTTAAGTTTTTATTACGAAAAGGAAGCATAAGCTAACATATTTTAACAAATCCATTTTCGAAGCAAAAAGATTATGTAAGATTCGAAGCAGGTGGTGTTCAGATAGCCAGAAACTATAGTTTCTGGCTATCCCCATATGAAGAAAATATTATTATGTAAATATTTCGGTTTTTTACACTTCTCATAAATGGCGTCTACTTCAAAAGATATTTTCCATTTGGCATGTGGAAAAATTGATAGATACCTTAGAAATGATGTTGCAATCAGTTTGGTTTTATGACACCTTTCCCCAAAGTACTGGCAAAGAAAACCATGGACACTTTTTTTAAATCAAGATAATATTACAAAATCCTGGGTACATCATTTTTGTTGCTTCTATATAGTGAGGATGTAATGTAAAACAAAATGAAGAAACAATTCCAAATATAAGATTAAAAATAAGCCCTGGAAGTTAGGAGATGATCAGACTCAACCGACGGCGCCCGTTCACAAGGATTTGGGTTATCTAAGAACATTTTTGGGACTAAATATAAAGTACATTATTTCTAGTATATGTGAAACCTGAATATAGTTTGTTCAGAATAAGTAACTGAATAGATTCCAATATTTTTTACACCATGTACGGGAAAAGTTTTTATCCAGTGCGCAAACTGTAACCATGAATTCAGCATATCATTCTAGACCCCCAGCGTAGAAATTTTTCGTCGGTTTTACAAAAAAAAATAAGCTGTTGCATACATTTTGACCGCGTAGGTATTGCACTTATCTATGAAACAGCTCATTTTTTTTATAAAACCGACGAAAAATGTCTGCGCTGGGGGGCCTAGAATGATATGCTGAATTCATGGTTATAGTTTGCGCACTGGATAAAAACTTTTCCTGTATTTTTTCCCAAAAAAGTTTTGCAAGTGTGATGGAAAATGTTATCACCAGTTAATTACATTACAATCGCCGTACGGTTCGGTACCTACCTACCTACTGCCTAATTATTATCAATGAGCACAATACGACGCACGACGCGCGGGGGTCGCGGGTCGCCGCGTGGTGACCATGTTTGCATAACATGCATAAAACTTTGTGATTTTTCATGATATCTACAGTTTTGAAATTTTGTACATAGATTCTTTACATAAAAATACTAGATACGTATTTCGGGTTTTGCATATACTAAAACTAGAGTTGTATGCATACCTTTCGAATCACATTTCCATGAAAATCGATGGTAGCCTCCCGATAAACTATTGTATACAGACACACGGTTCAAACAGAGGCATCGGGTAACCTTTTAACAAACTTCTCAAAGTACCCTGTTATCGAGTTTCAAACAAAAATACCGATACATTTTCTTCACAAAGATGAATAGAAGTTGTCCGTACGCTTCGGGATGTTGTGGCAAAGTTTCCGAAGTACGTTATAATTGATATTTTGTTATACACCGCGAAAATGATATACTTCAGCTATCAGTAATGGGTTTTATGTTTGTTTAAGTATATTTGATATTTCTATTCAAAATAATACAGGCGTTGTTTTGTGCGTAATACAGTATTGTGCGATAGTGGGTCGGTTTTGATTTTGTTGAATGTTTTCAAGCTAGCATCGCGTCTCCCGTATATCATAGACTATAAATCAATGTAAATCATCGATGGATCTATACGGGCTTTAAATATTAGACACTAGACCATGAGCTATCCATAAATCGAAGGCACAAACCTTATAGAATAGAAATAAACAGCAGTTTTTGACAGCACTGCAACATTTAAAAGAGAACGTATAAATTAGACAGGGTTATAATTTTCAAAGACGTGCCATATTTAATGGTGCGGTACAGATCATCAGAGTAACCAATTTTCTCTATAGAACTAAAATAGAAATCGCGAAAAAAAAAAACAGCCATTTGATAAATTTAGGTCTAGTCCCATATAAGTTTTTCATGGGATAGTTGATACATTTTTACACGCTTTATATTAGCTTCACTTGTATGTTTGTTTGTATGTTTGTATGTAACTGACTCCTTTGAGCGCGATTTTGACCCACTTTAAACGGTCAGATTTCTGTAAACTTTGTAAACTTGTCGAGGACCGATGACAATTCAATAATTAAAAAAAAATGATAAAAACACGTTTTTGTAGTTAGCAGAACTAAAAAATAGAAAATAAATAATAGTTTAAAAACTAAAAAACACGCTTTAAAAACCAAACTAAAAAAGGAGAAAATAATTCAATTCAATTAAAAAGCGTGGGGTGCTTTTTGAGGTATTTTTATAATCAATTAATGTCAAGCACCCCACGCTTTTTAATTGAATTAAATTATTTTCTCCTTTTTTAGTTTGGTTTTTAAAGCGTGTTTTTTAGTTTTTTTTAACTATTATTTTTAACATACTGTACAACACCCATTTGGTAGGTCTTAGAAAACGAGTCCCGTATGCATTATATTTAATTAATTTATTTATTTCAGACATAAAATTAGTCCATAGTTTCCTAAACACATTCAATCATAAACAATTTTTAAAATATAGAATAGATAAAAATAAAAATACATTTTTAATTAACTAAATTTAAAATATTCACCAAAAATATAATAAAAATTGTAAAAAACTTATAAAAATGTCAGAAAAATTAAATGTATATTATAAAATTGTCAAATTAACTAAAAATTATGTTGCTGTCTTACCTTTTAACTTTCTTTGGTGATTAAAACGAGTTTTTTTTTTCTGAAAAGCGCCCGTATAAATTATTCGCAGGTTTTTCATCTGACAAATCCTTGTCTATTTTTACGAATTTCAAGAATGGTACCTTCGTTAACGTAGCAATAATTAATACAATAGATCATTAAGAAGATTCTTCCTTCCCACACTTAATGCCTATACATAAAAATAATGTAAAATACTTTTTCTTGGAATATTTGACAGATATTTTTGCGTATTGGTTTTTTTTTATCAGGGCAGCCCTATTAATAAGTTTTTTGTCGTGTTATTGGATACTTATTAATTGGGGGCGAGCGATATAATTATAAAATTTATGACTATAAGTTTCCTTATATCGAGTTTCGCAAATTAGAAGTGGGTTGTAGGAAATATAAATAACCTTAAGGAAGATGTAATGCGTAGGTAACTGGTAATATTTACACGTTTTGGATTCTGGAACCACAGATCATTTTGAAAAATCGAGAAGATTTGGCACTAAACTTTACTGAGCTAGAACAGCCATTAAACATGATTGTAGCGAAAAGGGTAAGAAACAAAAAGGGAATCTCACGTTTACTTATTTATTTACTTAAGGGTTCACCCACAGCACTTAAATATACATACAAATAGTCATACGGTTATATTCTAATAGACATTATAAGTTTTTATCCAGTACGCAAACTGTAACCATGAATTCAGCATATCATTCTAGAGCCCCCAGCGTAGAAATTTTTCATCGGGTATACAAAAAAAAAATCAGCTGTTTCATAGAAAAGTGCAATAGGTACCTACGCGGGCAAATGGAACAGTTGATTTTTTTTTGTATAATTGACGGAAAATTCCTGCGCTGGGGGTTCTAGAATGATATGTTGAATTCATAGTTACAGTTGGCGCACTGGATAAAAACTTATCCTGTATATGCCAAGTACAAGTAAACACAACATTGACAACAGAGACGCCAGCATTGCTATTCTGTAACCATCTCCTCGCGTGAAGTGAGCGTGGAGTGAGCTGTCAGTGTCATTTCATCTAATGCTTGGTCAATCCCTAGCATCAGTGGGATGACACTGACAGGTCACTCCACGCTCACACTTCACGTGTTGAAATGGTTACAGAATCGACATGTTGTTTACCGCTTAGTTGCTAACTTAAGTCTAGGTGTACACAGTCAGTAAGATGTCTGTTCTGATATTTATTTTAACCAAGATTACAGGACAGAGTAAGTTAGGCAAACCATGTTTAAATGCTGCTGTTATTGAGCAAAATCTGATCTTGGATTTGTAGACCAAACATTAAATGGAGTCATTAACCCTGTAATAAATAAAACTCGGGTTTTAAAACCCCCATAGATTTTCATTCCCCTTTAGCTCAATGTTGCAAAATGTTGTTTTTTGGAGATTACTTTAAACAAAATCAAACCATCTGTTTTTTAATAATAACAAAACGATATGTTTACTATAGCGTTTTTATATACATTTAACTTTTTAAAATGTGTATTTGTTTTAGAATACCTAATTTAGCGCGCGAAACGCCCATTCTAGTTAGACACGACACACTTCAGGTAGCGCTAGAAGCAAGGTGCGCCCTTAAAACAAGATCCTCCAAAAATTTACCTACAGAATACTTCAAATTACATTCTCATAGGTATTTCTCCTCAATATCATTACTTGGTAACCCTACCCTGAGCAGTGTTAGGTCTCTCCGGCACTAACTAGGCTACGTAGGAAGGCCGGGTGTTGGATGTCCGTGCGAATGTCACACGATCCCACTAGTTTTAAGTTACAAACCGCACTTGAGTAAGAATAATTGTGACTGTGTATATGTGTGCGTGTTTGTGGGGGTTTTTCTGAATTAATGGCTTTTACACTTTTTCCGGGAGCTTCGCCCGCGTAGCGGTCGAAAATTATTCCACAGGAACGTAGGTACTATTGGGATAAAAAGTATTCTATGTGTTAATCCAGGTTACAGGTTGAGTTGAGCTCCTCAAGTTCTGAGTTGAGCTGCATGATTACTGATACATGCGTGCACTGATTGGACAGGTCCACTCAATCTGCGTGGTTCTTTCCGCAAAAGACCATTTCAAGCACCACATGGTCTTCACATGATCTGACCAAGAATATGTCTGGACTTTAAAAAAGACTGTGACCGCTGAGTTTGTTTCGGCCTTTCTTCTCAGCTAGTTTAAAAAAATATGATTGACGTGTAAAAGTGTTTGTACAAACCTACTTACAGAAATAAAATCACTTATCATTTACAAACGATCTGTTTGCCTAATATTATCCAAATCCGTTCAGCCATTTGACATGATTGAGTTTTTTTTTTTTTTTTTTCTCTCTTTATAACATCTTGCGATCGGCTTGACATGCCCTTAGCAGATTTGTTGCAGGAGTATTGACAGGAGAGCACTGTTCCTCCATTGAGGAAGCTGTCTCTTATTAAAAAATGTTTAGTTTTTATTTTAGATGTCAAGGTCCCATATATGTTGTCGTTTGAGCCTTCTGACATTTATTGGTTTACATAGCGCTGTTGCTAGGTTATTAGTATGAGTTTTAATACGGTCTTTGTATGCTTTTGCTCTGTGTTCGATTTCCTCCTTAACTGTTTTCGTTTCTGTGTACTCGTGCAATTCACTGGTTCTGATAAAAAGCGGTGCATTTGTTACCATTTTGAGTGCTTTATTCCTGGAACCGTTGTAAAATCTCCACGTTTGAAGTTTTTGCTGATCCCCATAGCTCAATGCCATAAGTCCAAATGGGCTTGATTATGGTTTTATATATAAGTATCTTATTTTCCATGGTGACGTGCGATTTTCTACCTATTAGCCAGTTTAGATTTCGTAGCAAACATCTTTACATCCAAACATCGAAACGTACAAACTTTCACATTTATAATATTAGTAGGATATTAGGATAACTTTTTGCAGTAATTTTTTTATTGTATACAGGATGACTTGTATTTTGACGAAAACTCGTGGGATTCGAGAAAAACCCAATTTTATGTATTTTTATATATTTCTCAGAATTTTCCACTAAATATCACTTTTCTCTAATCTCTCAAATTGAATAGCCTTGAGTAAATTGGGTTTTGTCGAATCCCATGAATTTGCGCCTAGACTGTATGGGGTGCTTAATTGTTGTAATTGAGTCACACTATCAAGTCCTGGAAGGTATATGTAAAATTACAAGTCACAGGATTAAATAATCTCAATATTATACATGATAATATTGAAATTATTTAATTCTTTCAAATGAAAGTTCGCTTAGGGCCTCTTGTCCCTAAGCGAACTTGTGTATTATGTAATTAGAATTTTTGTAATAAAAACAATAGTTCATATTACAAGACAGTACTAATCAGTGCAGGCATTTTGTCAAGCTTTCATGTAACAACTATTATATCTCTAATACAAATTGTAATCTGTATATTATGTGGGAGTCATCAACCATTTGGAATTCTGTAACTACCTACCATTGAATAAAGTCCCTTGAGCTTTTGGTAACCTATTTTACAAACTAAGCTTCTAGCAAAGTCGTAGAAAGCCGCCCAATAGTCTGTTGCACACTGGTTCGTTACGCGAACAATAAGTAATTGATCGTGACTGGAACTTGCGCAAACGCACCTTAATACTGAATAGGCTGTAATGGTCGTTGAACGTTTGCGAAAGTTAGTTATTGTATTAATTATTTTTGTACTTTTATTTTAAGTGTAAGTTTCGCCATCGTACTACATGTAATATAGTTTCTGGGTACAGTCGATAATTTGAAGTTGACGGCGACTTTATGTCGTAGCAGTAAGGGCAGGTTTCATAGTGCAAGAATTACCACAGATGTGTGATTGATCCAGTTAAGCGAAGTCAAGACTGTGCTTTTTTTTGTCATGCATAAATCCGAGTACAAATTTCTTCTGGAAATAATGCTTACAAACCATTACTCACATTAAATGATTGTGACACTAAAAAAACAACTTTTAGGATAAGCAATAAGTTTTTACACGCTTTATATTAGCTTCACTTGTATGTTTGTTTGTATGTAACCGACTCCTTAGAGCGCGATATTGACCCACTTTAAACGGTCAGATTTCATTGAAACTTTGTAAACTTATCGAGGACCGATGACAATTCAATAATTGAAAAAAAATAAAATAAGAAAAATTAAAAAAAAAACACGTTTTTGTAGTTAGCAGTAATAATAAATAGAAAATAAATAATAGTTTAAAAAACACGCTTTAAAAACCAAACTAAAAAAGGAGAAAATAATTTAATTCAATTAAAAGGCGTGGGGGTGCTTGACATTAAGTGATTATAAAAATACCTCAAAAAGCACCCCACGCTTTTTAATTGAATTAAATTATTTTCTCCTTTTTTAGTTTGGTTTTGAAAGCGTGTTTTTTAGTTTTTTAAACTATTTTTTTTTATCGACTTGTAAGTAAATCAATTTTGAATTCCTTATAACTTTACTGTTGTTATCTCATCTCTATCCAATAGTCATACACCACCCATATCCGATACTCCGAAAATACTTAAATTTTATACTCTATCTGTACCCAAACCACGGTCCCAGCGATCGATTATTCAAATCAAGGGAGTATCCGTGTAGGCTATTGTTATAGTAAATTGAAAACCACGCAACGCCTCCTAACTGCACTATTTAGACTAACAATATAGCTTGTTTACGATAACCCGGGCGAACCCTTTCAAAGTAAGCGATGCGGGTAGCTATTACCCCGAGTGACAGATAACCGGGGTTATTATAACAGGTAGCGTTGATTTTAAGGTTGAGACGGGTTAATTATCCTGTTGTGTAGCGAAAGTTTTTTGTCTCACCATTATTTTCTCTTTTTGCTTTTGGTATGTGGTTTTGAAAAAATCATAATACGTGCAAAACCTATTAAAATAATAATGACTCAATAAGCCAGCCGTAATAAAAGTTCTGGAGTGGCAAGCGCGTACCGGAAAACTTAGCGTTGGAAGGCCTCCCACTAAGTGGACCGAAGATATGGTGAAGGGCGCAGAAATCTGCTGGATGCGAGAAGCACTGAATTGAATCTTCGTTACCTCATTAACAGCATAACTATGTGAAAGTCTATTAACAGTTCCCAAATTACAATGTTAATTTTTTTTTTTTATAATGTCTGACATGTTCTCGTCATTATTTATTTTGACATTATACATCAATTCTAATATCGACTATTTATTAGTGATTGTCATGGAAATCATGTCACTTGGTTTAAATAGGTTAATTTTATTTATGTAGATTATTTTACATTTATTGTGAATGAGAGAACGTTGTAGGCCTTACAGACTATTGTAGACGATTTTCTATTCTTTATTTTCATTCCTCTAAGTACCTGGTACTTATTGACAGGCATGCACTGTCCTCCCATACCTATTATCACAGTAATTTGAAAACATTGTAAAAGCCAATTGTTTTTAAAAGAGTAGGTAACTGTGGCGATTCTTGCCGTCTCTTCTTCATAGGAAGCGACAAATTGAAACCGTGCACCTAGCTTCTGACGGTTCATAAGTGCCCATGCAGGTTTATGTGAAATAAAATATTTTGATTTGATTCGATATTGATTTGAAGTGGCGGTACTTGGGACAGGCCTTTCTAGCAGTGGACGTTAAACGGCTGAAAAAAAATGCTTAGGTAGATAGAAAAAAAAAAACAGAACTTACCTACTAGATGGGTGACGTCATCCATTTGATGGTAGATTTATAGTAGGTTACTCTATCTTGATATCTATTCTTGGTCTCCTAAATTATGATGCCATTTCGTGCTTGTTTTATCCGTTTTATTTAACAACAGCAGGCTACTTGAGTAAGACAATATCAGTAGCAATGGCTTTCATTTTGACAGTTCAAAAACATTCATTGCATTACGTTGTTGATCAGATGAATTTTTCGAACATAATTATTATGAAGTAATGGATTAGCAATGAGTCAATAATTTTCAAAATTATTCAGATTTTTATTAATAGTGTGTTACTTATTTAGGGTGCTGATTGTAGATTACAGAGGGGATTGTGACGTAATATAGGGTGCTTGCCGCGATTGGTCCATGGATGGGTGATCAAGCCCCTCCGTGCCTTGGAAAGCACGATAAGCCGTTGGTCCCGGCTGTCATTTGTGGATCTTTCACAGTCGTTACGGGTCGTCAGAAGCCCGAAAGTCTGACAACCAGTCTTACCAGGGGGTATCGTATTACCCAGTCACTGGGTTGTGGAGGTCAGATATGCAGCCGCTCCATGTAAAATACTGCTGCATCCGGTTAGACTGGAAGCTGAACCCAACATAGTTAGGAAAAGGCTAGGCAGATGATGATGATTGTAGATTACAGTAGGTTACTTTTTCATCTAAGTGACGTTGGATATGAAAAATAAAATTGTAACATTTTCCTTTAGGTTCACTACGTACCCAACAGATCGAACCCGTTAGAACTGTCATCAATCTAAATATTCTCCTCTGCCTGGACCCTCGATTGACAAATGCCAGGAATTGACCAATCATAAGCCAGAGTATGCGTAATCAAACTGTCCGGGACAGTGGTCCCGTGTGGTTGCCTCACAAAGCACGCGTCGGCTTAGTCCGGGAATCGTAATTAGGAGCAGGATAATCGGGTTTGCGAGCCTCAAGCGTGGATACCCTAATTCTGTGCGCTAGTCAGCTTAATCTTGTCGGATCTTTGAAATGACTCGTGTTTATGAGAGATTTGAGAATTTTTACATGTACTATTCATGACATAATTATTTTAATGAATATTCTACTTATTAATACTTACCTATTTCCTTAGTACCAAAAGATTATTGTTTTTTTAAACGGTTTTATTTAGCTTGCCCTGTTCAAATTTAGTACTTGAAAATTTAACCCCCTTCCTGTTGGCAGATTGATCTGATATTAGGTTTTGATAACAATACAATTTCATTTAATCAGTATCATTGTAAATCCAAGATGGCCGCCGCTACAAAATGGCGGATTACATATTTTTTCACAACCCCGTCAATATGGGTATCAAATGAAAGGGCTTGACTATCAAAATACTGTTCACTATGAAAAAACAATAAAAAAAACAAAAAAAACTAAATAGTGTGAGAAATATTAAGTAACGGAATAAAAACTAAAAACTCGAAAATAAAATAAGTAAAAAAAAAATATGTTAAGCGGTTTTAATGTACATAATGTACTTACTAAAACCTAAAAAAAAAAATCGTGGGGCGTAGCGTAACCTGAGTAAATAGTTCAAGTTTCAATAAATTTAAATCATTCATTAAACGTAAGTTGTGCCTGAAAGCCTTTTATACCGTTAAGGATTATATTGAGGACAAAACATCTTGGGATTGACCTGCTCCAATTTTTGCATACTGAATGTTGTTCTTTTGTTTTTTTTTTGCAAACTTATACTCTTCGACATTTGATTATTATTATACGGGCTGATTTTTTAGTCACCGTCCAAATTTTTCAGGGTCATAGTACCCGTGAAATTGAACAACTTTCTCCAAGGAACATGGGTCGACATATGAAAAAAAAAAATCGACCTCCCATGCAAAATCAATAGTTAGCTGGTCGATTTTGTATGGGAGGTCCGATTTTTTTTTCATATTTCGACCCATGTTCCTTGGAGAAAGTTGTTCAATTTAACGGGTACTATCACCCTGAAAAATTTGGACGGTGACTAAAAAATCAGCCCGTATACACTTTGACATGAATATTTACTTTGAGAAGTATAATATTATTATTGTTTTAATTATTGTGAATGTGAGGACTGTGTGGGTCATATTTTGTTTTTTTTTTTTGTTTTGTGTTTCATCTCTTTCTCAGTTAGTTTTAATGTTAATCTGGCAGTTTGAGTAATTTATGCGGCCTTTCCAAATGTCCTTTCTTTGGTATTGTTCGTCAAATCTTTGAGCTCCTCAAGTTCTGAGTTGAGCTGTATGATTACTGATAAATGCGTGCACTGATTGGACAGGTCCACTCAATCTGTGTGGTTCTTTCCTCAAAAGACCATTTCAGACACCAATCCACATGGTCTTCACATGATCTGACCAAGTTTATGTCTGGACTTTAAAAGAGACTGTGACCTCTGAGTTTGTTTCGGCCTTTCTTCTCAGAGTAGTCAGATAGGAAACGCCGACCTCATCTAGTTTAAATAAAATATGATTGACGTGTAAAAGTGTTTGTACAAACCTACTTACAGAAATAAAATCATTTATCATTTATCATAGGTATGTAGGTAAATAGCATATGAGCGGTTGACTTGAATTATACAACGTCAATTATAAAACTTGTCTATTAATCAATCTCGCATCTTTTTTTAAACAAATGCTTTTTCCCAGTTGCTGTCTTTAACGCATACAGTTGATTATTGTCACGTCTATTACGGGGGAAGGTCTCAGCTAGTCGTGGAAATAGAAATTGATTTACCCTAACAAATGCCACAATTTAAAAAATATACAGAGATGGTAGTGTTAATAATTTGTGTTTTTTTTAAATAATGGACACGAGACACGAGACTCCTCGTCTTGTTATGTAAAGATAGTCACACATCCACAAACCAACCGCAACATGCATAGCTTAACCTGATTGATCGATCCGTGCAGGTGTTATTTCGTAGCTAAATGCCCGTCTGGATTAAGACATTCAATAGTTTAAAAAAAATGTTTCAAGAATACAAAAATGGCTGTTAAGGCCCATAGTATCCTCATCTCCCGTTTGTATGCTAAAGCACGACTGCCGCCCGCGCCCGCGCAGGGCACCTCTGAGCCTTTATCTAGAAATGGGGATATTCCTTTGATTAATTTACAATTGTGCTTCGGCGATTCTGTGGTACCTCTAACTATGTATTTTTCAGTGTATTTTTTTTTCCAAATAACGAAGCCGTTTAGTAGGAGTATGGAATAGAAGCCAAAATATTGCGTGTTGGAAAATATTTTTTACAGCAAAAGTATTAACGATACAAAAAAGTACTTCGGGCAAAATGATCTATATGAATCTATAGCAAAATCATATATTTTTCAAATCTTCACGACAAGCCGTTAATTACCAGTATGGTTCATAACGTGACCGTGTTACGCTACCAAACGGGACGTAGGCCCTTAATGATAACAAAGTTGTATAGGCCTAGGTGGAAGTAAAGCAAGTGGACTGTATTTTATAAAGGTTTATTAGGTGGTTCACAATTATAGCAGAATTAAAGGGAATGTCCGAACGCGGTCGTGTCGAACGATGCAATGCCGCAAAGCTGTCGGCCACTAGTTCCCGCGCCGCTGCTCCGCCGTGCCGCGCCGCTTGTGGACGACGTCGTTGTGTTCGTTGGATTTGGATGTTTGTGTGAGAACAAAAGTAACTTAATGTTACCAATAACCTACAAATGAACTAAAAAAATAAAAGGTTAAGATGCTATTCAATATTCTCAAACTAATGAATATTCTTAAAGAATTATGCTAAATGGAATCCAATTATGAAACAAATTGATTATTTTATCTTTGAAATCGTAGTGCTCTCAAATGTTTAATATTAGATTTCAAACTTGATTTAAACAGTTTGACAGGACTGCTTTTCATTTGCAAATTTCTCCTGAACGAATTTACAAGGTTATTTAAAAAATTGTCGGTAAAAAATGTTGGGATACCGGCTTTTTCTATGGGATCAAAATCACCACGCGGGCACAGTGCGGGTTGGTGAATAGCTAAATAACACACATTTTCTACGAACAACTTAAAATTTATTTAAGGACGTCAAAGAACTCCCACTGATTCTCAGAATGTTTAAGTTTTCTCAAAACACACTCTTCAAGAATCATATTTGACTCTTTCCCCTGAAATCAAAAGCGACGTTACCCTCTTAACATTCAAAAGTAGTTTTTTGTTACTCGGAAAATTGAAATTGTAGATTTACTTGATGTTAAATACGGAAAAGTTTTAAAAGGAATGTTTTTCGAGCGATCTTTCAAAGCGTTTTCAGTTTTCTCGGTATCAAAAATAACACGAAAACATGAAATAGCTGGAAATCGTTTTAAGTTGAACTGAAGCGTATGTGGAAATATATTTTTGCAGGAATTTTGTAAAATATCGTCCTGGGAATATAGTCTCTCTCAAAAATGTAATAGAATTTTATACAGACTTACGACTTCAATTTTTATTTCGAAATTATGCCAAGAAAAAGCATGTAAGTCGCACCCGAAGGGTTCGGTACCACCGTACAGTATCTAAAACTATATTTTTTTACATTCTTTAGTAAATCAAGACACTAAATTAAACACGTTTTTGGAATGGTAAATGAAAAAATAGGGGCCCGTTTTATTTATTTAACCATTTATGCACACACATATAAACAGACAAGAAGAAAGGAACAGAAAAATACGTACATAGGTAATGCTTATTTCTACAGAAATCTCTTCCAGCACACCTGCGATAGGAGAGAAGATAACAGAGATGTAGACAACGCGTGTAATAACAGTTGAAGGAAAATCATAAAATTACAAATTAAACTCTAATTTAAAAATATACACACATAGTAAGAGAATATACATACATACTAATATACATACATACTTCTAAAATAATAATTAATTAATTAAAAACATTAAATTAATTTTAAACATTCTTTTATTATTTGTTGTTAAATCGGCCACAGTACACACTCAGTAATTTCAAGTGTCTACCCTATTTCGGTTCAAAAGATGCAGATCAGTAACCGACGGGGGCAGGCGGATAGCGGGGCATTAGTAGGATTGCCAACGGGAATCTATATTCCCGTTGGCAAATCTCTTTGAAAAATCTTTGGTGCAATCGTTGGTGTTCCTTGGTGGGAATCATCATCATCAAAATCATTTCAGCCGAAAGACGTCCACTGCTGGACATAGGCATCCCCCAAGCTCCTCCACTTCGAACGGTTCTGTGCTTTCCGCATCCAGCGGATTCCTGCGGCCTTCACAAGGTCATCGATCCACCTTGTAGGAGGCCTTCCAACTCTACCGAATTGAATATTATACGCTTACTAGCTGACCCGACAGACGTTGTCCTGTCTTAACTATGAATATTGAGTTCGCATTATAAAAAAAAATTTGGGGTTGACCACCCTTAACATTTAGGGGTATAAAAAATAAATGTTGGCCGATTCTCAGACCTACCCGATAAGCACACGAAATTTTATCAAAATCGGTTCAGCCGTTTCGAAGGAGTAAGGTAACTAACATTGTGACACGAGAATTTTATATATAAGATACATTTGTATCCATTCATTGCTCCATAATGATTCTGTAAAACAAAACATTTAAAACCTGGATAAAAGCTCTCGAGTCCCCAGCATACTCAGATGAAGAAATAGCAAAAATAAACAAATCCCGGTCAATGTTTAACAAGAAAACAGAATAAGCAATCAAAACGTTACGGAAAATTCGTCTAACTATATAAAGTTAAAGTGGACAATTAACCTTTCCGAACGCTTCGAGTCATTTAAACGAGTAATGAAAGCATTCTCCCAGGCGAATGGATACAGTTCTTTTTTTTGTTAATTAGCATTTGATTTTGGAGTCACAAGATAATTAGGATACGATTCGGAAAGGTGAGCTCGAGGTCAAGCTAAAAATATCGATTTTGTCATTTTTTAGGTATCATCTGGTTTCTTTTTAGAAAACCTCCTTTGCGAAAAGATCATATTAATCTACAATTTTTAAGATATTTGAGTCTCAAAAAAAGAAAAACATAATCACTTGTGTTTACATGAGAATAATGCTTAAAATAAATTATTTATATAAAATGTTAATCACAGCCGTCATTAGTAATAGTAATTTATTTTCAAACTTCAGTACACTTTACATCAATGAGGTTTCGATCCCTGAACTAGGACATCCTGTATGACAGGGGTCGAGGTTTCTCCAGTTACAAGGATCAACATGAGAAGGTTTAGACTTTAAACAATGCACAAATAGTTTAAACAATAATTAAAAGATAGATAAAATTGGAATAAAATAAAAATTTAAACATGCAAACATTTTGATAATGAACAGGAAAATAAAAATAAAAATTAAACAAAAATTAAATTGTTAAAATAAGAATAGGGGTACCATGTGTGTGGTGAGAGGTGTGATGGGTGTGTGGATGTAGGTGTGTGAATGTGTGTGTTGCCTGAGTTTGTCCACTAGGTTAGATTACTAATAATATTCTCAATGTCATCATAACTATAGCTTTATATAGCTATATCATTGCAGTAAACTCCCATCCATTGCATTCAGCTTTTAGGAAAGGTGTTCATTGTCATTAAATATGCAGCTAATTGAGTTTTGAAAGCATTGAATTCATATATTTTTAGACATGAGGGTATTTTATTATATAATTGTGCTCCTTCAAAGGTTAACATTGTTTTGCCAAACTAAATTTTCATCTTCGGTAAAAAAAAACTTTAAAATACCATAAACAGTTTCAAATTATCAGAAAATGCTGGTTCTGTGAGTTCAAAGTCGTGCCTTCCATTGGAATGTACATAGGCTTTTGCAATTGTATTTTAAGGGGCTAATAGTTGGAATGGGTTAAAGGTTCTATGAAGCAATAGGTCAACAATGCTTGAGGCATACTTAGGCGCCATTACAGCCCGTAAGACAAGATGAATCAATGTATTTTTGTTTACGCGAAAGGACCTAAAAATAAAAATATTTTTTTGCATAAAATAATACTTCACAAAATCAGGTTTCATAAATATTTTAAGCTTGCTTAGAAAGTTACATGACAAATTGTAATGGTCCTATCTGTAACAGGCTTTAACTGTCAAGTATCGATTCGACTTTGTAAATAGGCTAAAAATATTTGCATGAAAAAGCTCTTAGCTTTGGAGAGTTAGTAAACAAAATGCCTTTGAATGAAGATGATATTTATGAGTAAAAGTTATGTGAAAACGTGCTTAGTAAACTGGTAGTTGTAATGCTGTGAGATCCAGAATAAATAAATAGTTTAACCTTATAAAACATTATACCTGTTATCTGCAAAGATATATAAAATAAATAATTATTATAGACCTCTGCTTAACCCAACGGGGAATACAGGCGTGGCAGTATGTGATAATATTTAATATCTGTTTTGTTAGTACACAAATAAATCAAAGTAGAAGCCAATAGACAATATTAATATTAATTAGAACAAAATAACAACAATGAAGTGGGCATACCTCCACCTATTTATATTTCCATTTGTTCTATTTCACGTTTCCTGAGCTTGAAATTTCAATGGTATTGTTGTAAAACATCGTTTTGAGCACGCTACTATAGCAATTACTCGTAGGCCGGTTTGTGAAGAGGCACTTGACATTTTGTTCCTATTGTGTTGTGTTACGACCTATTTCCATTTCTATTCTTGTTCAAGAGTATTTTATGATACATTGAATTTGAAATAGATCTATTTCGTATTTTATTCAATCGCGATTGTTACATCCAGTGAAATAATTCATTCAATTATTTAATACCTTTTCTAAATATACCTTTGTGGTTTGTCCTTGAGCACAGTCCTTGACTGAAAAGATGTGAAGTAATAATGTATTTATAAAATTAATCATGGTTTTTCTTTCTGTTTCAGATATACGATACGACAGAAAATACGCGGCCGAAGAAATGGTCATCGAAGTTGAAGCTGAACACATCAGGAAGCTCCAAGACATCAGAAAAGTCTCCAGAAAGCCCGTATATGTACGGAACCATCAGTGGGCCAGGAGGATCAGCACTGTCTAAATCAATGAAGTACGCTGAGACCTGGCTCTATGGGTCCGTCAGGACCCAAACCCCACCTATGCGACCTAGCGTCTTCTCCGCTTACCCAGAAGTCTCTGGTCCTGTTCTTATAAGTACCCCTCAAAAACCTACACCACACAACTATGCTGTCATACTATGTTCCTGTCCTGAGTACCTGAATGGTACAAAGAAAACCAGCTTAACCAAAGTCAGTATTTGTAAGAAATGCAAGGGATCTCGTTTGCCATTAACTATAGCTGATAGCCCGCAATTGTTAGTCGGGGGAACGGTTAGAGGTCCTCAAGTTAGCCGTGAATCTGGCTTGCTTAGAGCTGGGACAGTAAGAGTACAAGGTTCGAAGGCGCGCCCTACTATACTTAAATCTAATGGAGACACAGATCCTTATGACTTGATGAGAAGGAACAGATTGGCACCTCCACATGAAGCTCGTATAGGAAGCCAATTTTCAACAACACGATTACGAGCCAAAAGTATAAGTCCGTGCAGAGTGAAGACTAAAAAACCAACAAGCCCTGAGACACTTCGCAAGAACAGAAGTAAATCTGTAAGCCGAGTAAATGAAATATGGGTTGAAGAGGACGCTAACACAAGTAATGACTCAAAGAAATCAATATTGTCGTGTGATATCAATCCTTATGACTTAGTAAAATCTAACGGCACTTCGAAATCTTTAGTAGAAATTGAATTTGATGACGATTTTGGACACGTATTTCAAGAATCTATGAAAAATAAAAATCTACATACCTCAAGTAAATCGAAATCAGATTCAAGTGTGAAAGCTATAAGCGGTCAAAGGATAAGAGTTTCTGACGAGTCCAAATCAAATAATATAGATGATGTGTATGATCCCGTTGACTATGATCTCAAATCCTATGAATCAAAATCTCAAGATATATCTCCGACTTTGTCATTGCCAAATATTAAGAATGAAAATAAGAAATCAGCATCTGTAAGTAAGAGTACGAGTAAGAAAATTTTAAGCATATCTACGTCAAACCGGGCTAAACAAAAGAGTGTTTCTCCAAAACGACCACCGAGAAGAATAAGAAACATAAAAAATGACGACGACAGTGAGAGTGATAATCAAAGGTTGACCGAGAGAAGTTCAAACAGGAAACCTGACAATCATTCTCGTAGCTCTAAGCTTAACAATCAGAATACGGATACCATAAAATCTATTTTGAAAAAGCCTAGAAATTATGATACCGTTGAGTCTACCCCAAAACTAGAACCAACCAACGATTCTATTGATAATAAAAGAGTCAATACATCCTTGTTTTATCTCCCTAAACCTAAAGACAAGGTGGCTGTTAATTCTCATAACTTGCTACATAGGAAACGTGTTCAGTTCTTGGTTGAAAATGAAGAAACAAAAGTTATATATACTGCAGAGTTTAATCTTGAACAAAATACCACAAAAGAAGATCCCGTTGAAGTAGTTACTTCAAGCATTGAAACTGAAGAAGATGTGGTAGCTGAAGGTGACATTGTAAGCCATAGCTTGGACGAATCGAGTGAAAAGTTGTCGGAATTGATTAGCCAAACTATAGCACAAAACGATATTGAAACATATGAGCATGTACAATTGCATACAAATACATTTGAAACGGTCGTCGAAGAAATCGCTGCGCCAGCATCAGAAATTTCGCATGAAACTATAAGCGTTGAAATTGTAAACAATATCAATAAAGAAGGTAAGGTTTTGATCAGCGTAAACGTAACGCAAATGTAAAGCATTTGCTTTTGTCGTTATTAATTTTCGAGTTATGTTTTTATTAATGTGTTTTTTCGTTTTTTAGATAACAACATTCCAAGAATCCCGGTGCTGCGTCGGTCTGAATCTGAACGTATCCCACCAACTATATCAGTAGCGCCACCGAAGTTCTTAGACACGATGGCTTTGCGACCAAAAAGTAAACATGGACACACAAGCCAAGTCTTTTTAACGTCTGTCATAGAAAACGAAATATGCAGTCCAAATCAGTATGTGTTTAGCCAGCCACAGACGACTCCAGAAGAACCTCCGGCAACAACAACGATTCAATTCAATGAAAATATTGAATCTGGGAACCTAAGTGACAGTAGTGATATTACACGAACAATTTTGACCAATTTACGCCGTGGAATATCGGAATCTCCTGAACCACCACCTCGGTTCAAATCAAAGGAACGTACAAAATCCAAGAAGCATAATTATGTCAAAACACGTTTTGTACGTAACAACTCTTCTAGCTCCACTAGTGACGAGTGGTCAGATGCTAATGATTACGAACAAAAAACGATTTTACGTGTAAAACAATTCGATTCTGACACTGATGAGCCGAAATGTGCTTCTGGTATTCTGAGGTCCTCAGAAAATGAGCCTAGAAAAACTTCTATACAAATTAATGGTAACGAGTGCTACTCAACTATGAATGTAAGCAATGACACACCTATTTATTTATCCTCTGTCGTCGTTAATGATGATTATGGGAACACGTGTAATACATACCAGACAGGTACCACCGTTACAATAAGTGTTGGGACTCCACAAAAAGAAGTAAAGAAGTCAAAAAGTCAGATATACATAGGTGCTGTGCTTTCGCAACAAGCTGAAAAGAATTTAGAAGCGAACACCTATGAAGAATATTATGCTGATAAAAACAAAGATGATTGCTATGGCTCCCGAGATCTGAACACCTCAAATGATCTATCTTCAATACTAAACGACCCTGTCGAAGCTATTAGAAGAAATTTAATTCCACACGTCTGTGGCAAAAAAGATAATTATTCCGATTGCCAGCAAACTCCTGAAATTCAACCAAGTAATGGCAATGTCGTCACAAAACTTTTCGATGATCCTTTCTTTGCTCATCTTGCTGAAGGTTTGGATTCAGATTTGGTTAAAAAGTTAATAGAAAACTCTTTGATAAAACTCCAAGAAACTAAGAACTCAGAAGGGACAGACAGCAGTGAAATAACAATTGAAAAGCTTATAGAAAGTTCGTTGAAAAATTTAAAAGAAGAGAGTGTGAAGGAAGGAGACAAAAAAGAAGAAGTGAAACCAAAGAATGAGATTAGTGCCAAAGACGATGCGTCGAATAAACAAAATATAATCGACTCGTCCGTCTGCCCAGAGAACGAAGATGCTAGCTGCTCTGCTCCCTATGAAAGTATGGAGTATGAGAGCGGTGCTATGGGAGTTTTTTCAGATCTCGAGCCAATGTCAGACTGCTATAATGCTTCGGCGAGTGAATTGTCCACCGAAGACGATACGAATTCAACGAGATCGAAATTTTATCAAATGTTGGTCGACGCCGCGTTATGTGATATTGAAATTTCAAATAACACCGACGATGATCACCATTACGAATCGATTCGTTTGAACAGTGATCCTATATACGAAGAGATTGGAGACATGCCACCGCCTTTACCTGTTAACCCGCCTCCAAATTCTCTAATGATTTTAGACGATGAGAAACGCAGTGGATCACGTTCAATATTTGAAGGCGCGTCGAAGTATGACATTTTGTCGTACTTGGTAGATGCTAAAGAACGAGGTATTGATGATGAAGAAACTTACATAACTAGTTACGCTAATCATAATAATTCATCGAATATGTCTGAGGAATCAAAAGACAAAACTAATAACAGTGAAATAATTGAAACACATCATAGTAGTAACACGAGTCAATTATCAAACGCATCAGATTCAAGTGAAGATAACTCGCTTACTATTAATCATGAAACGTTGGAAAAAGCCGTTATTTGTAAAAAGACATCGGCAGAAATTGAAAGAAATGACTCAGGCGTTGGTTCGGAGACGAGTAAGTCTTCAAGAAGTAGACTTCAAGGTAAAACATCTCCTTGTAGTATGATACACGATAAGGATACGCCCATACATCTCTGTGAGGATTGTGACACAGCCGTGGAACCACAATTGACAGAGCAAGGTGAGTTAAAATTCTGTTGCCTATAATTAATTCTTTAACAAAAAGGCTTTTTGCTCATCATATTTTTACTATTTTAGGTTCAGTATACGCTCCATTGGTATGCAGAAAGTGTGCCAAGAAAAGAGCAGAAAGGAAAGAAATCATCACGGAAATAGTGGAAACCGAAGAAAAGTATGGCAGAGATTTGCAAATCATTCTTGAAGAGTTTTACAAACCGATGTTGGTAGCTGGTCTACTGAACCAGGAACAACTCAGCGCCATTTTCTTGAATGTTGAAGAGCTTATTGAGAACAACCAAGTTCTATCTGAGAAGTTAAGAGACGGACTTGAAATTGCGGTAGACCAAGGAGATGAGGTAATATATTTATTTCACTTAATTTTTTTTTAAACATTGAATGTCAAAATAGTGGTCTGAGGATTATCAAAGAAATAAACTAGTTTTAACATCCCTCCTGTTATAATATTTCCGTGAATATTTTCAGGATTTCTTGACTGTGAACGTTGGAAAAATCCTGCTGGAGTGTTCAGGCATGCTGACAGCATTCCAGTCTTACTGCGTGAAGCAAGCTGGTGCTGCCCTTCTGCTGGCTGGTCTCGAGAAGGAGAAGGAACTCCTGAGGATATTCTTGCGCGTCTCGCAGATGGAAAACACCGTTTTGAGGAGGATGAATCTAAACTCATTTCTCATGGTAAGTGTTTATTTTATAACTGATCGAATCCTGAAACACAAAATAGTATTTATGAAACAGTTCCTTCGCTTGTATTCTTACAAACTTATATTTAAATATGAGGCTTACTAAAATTCCAGGTGCCAGTACAACGCGTGACAAAATATCCCCTCCTTCTCTCCCGGTTGTATCGCTCCACGGCCGCCTGCGCAACTGAGCGGGAAGACGTGAAGTCAGCCCAACGCTGCGTAGAATGCAGGCTCGAAGAAATTAACACGGCAGCTGCAGCTGCTGCCGCTGCAGCAAGAGATGTGCCGTTGTGGAGACGACTCGCAGCTGCACGAAGAACCGCACACGACCTCCATGTGGCTGATATCAAGCTGAGGAAGATGGCCGTCGATATCCTGGACTGGAATCACGATGACGCCAGGTGGGTGATTTATGTTCGTTAAAAAGTCTGTGAGATAAATAATATTTTATGGACAAATAGCTTTTGCCCGCGGCTCCGCTTGAGTATAAGTTGGTTAGCGCGTAAAAAGTAGTCTATGTCCTTCTATATATTTCTGCCAAATAGGACGATAGGTCTGTCTGTCTGTTGTTCTTACATGCTTAAATCGCTGACGATTTAAGCATGAAAGCGTAACAGACAAACAGACAGAGTTACTTTCGCATTTATAATATTAGTAAGGAGTAGGGATTTTCCAGGTGATGACAAAATAAATCTCAATTTATGTTCCCAACAAAAAGACCTATTAGTGCTCCCCTAAGGAGTTTATCCAAAAAATCAGCTTGACAGATAATTGAGACATTTAGGAAATTACCACTTACCAAAATTTCGCCTATCACACGGCGTCATTACGATGGCGAGATTAGGCGTCCATATTTTATGAGATTTAAATTGTCCACCGTTTTCTTGAACAGCCACTTACGTAACAATGAAAGCGTCTAGGAATGTTTTAGCAAATGTCAAAGATTTTCAGGGAAAATCTTTTTCATAAAGATAAACATTAGCCTTACTAGCTCTTTGTATAATTGTGGATGTTTCGGCAAATTGTAGGCTCGGCACATTTAGTTCTATTGGTGGAAGGTACAAATGATCCCATTACTAGATCCATTGTGGGACGCAGGTCCGCTTGATGGTCTAAGTTGTAAACTTTGATTAAATTTTAGATGCCTCTTTTTGTTGAGTAAATCATTTTGGAGACAGAAAAGTGTTTATATTGGTTTGAGTAAGTCTTACAGTCTTGAAATAGATTGTAATTCTTAGAATTTTCCGTTTGACGTAATAATCTCGCTGGCAATTTGTCTCTATACTAAAAATTCAGTACACAAATTGCAAATACACTTTTAATTAAAAAAAAACGTGTCCCAATTCCCGGGTTTATTAAATACATGGCAAAGAAGATCCATAAAGGCAATTCCTAGCTTTAAATCCTTTCCATAAAACTTGAAAAGGGTCTCATAACTCACTATTAAAAAATAACAATTCCAGTAATCACTTTCATACTTTTATCATCGCCTCTTAACTCTTATTACTTGCACCATAAAGCTGATAATCGTTGCTTTAGTGGCACTAACAGCGACAAGTGCTATTCAACCGGGCTTTTTACGATCTGAGACTTTCACAAATACATGGTAATTATACGTGTACAATGGTTTTCAAGTTATTTCACTGTTAATTGAAAAATATGTTATTGGACGACGAAAAGTGAGCAGAAGCTTTGAGAAGTTCTGAAAATTAAAACTAAGGGTTTTACGACTCCTAAACGATCTCTGAGTCTGAAAGAGCATTATTGGAAGGGTTTTATAAGCCACGCAACTCCAGTGTTTTATGTGATCTAAAATGTTTATAGGGGGATGTGCACGGATACGCTAAATTCGAATAGGGGTTACGGTTTTGGAGCGGTAATCAATGTTGTCATTCCAATCGAATTGGGTGATTTGATTTTAAGTCGATTGATTTTAGATCTTGATTTTGAGTAATTTGTTGACAAGCAGTACCAAAAAGTATCGTATTACCCAGTTACCTACTGGGTTGTGTGCGGGTTGTTCGAAAGAGATACCGTGGCCCCTGGCACACAGGCAACTGGTGGGTTTTAGTCAGTAAAAGTCTGACACGTCCTCCTGCTCCACCCAGAGCGGGAGAAGTTATTTGATGATTTCCCACCAAAAAAAAAAACCTACTGGTTTGTGCAGGTCAGTTAGGCAGTCGCTCCACGTAAAATACAGGTATACAGCTGCATCCGGTTAGACTGGAAGCTGACCCTAACATAGTTGGAAAAAGCCTAGGCAGATGAGTATTTTGAGTAATTTGTTGGAGGATTGAATCAAATACAGCCAATAGTTTAATCATTCTACTATGTATACTCGTTCTCTATTCTTCTGTCATTACATATTCGAGTACGAAGTTTAAATTGTTGTCGTATCGTCGTCCATACATTTAATTTGTTATTTTTTTAGCTTTGCCCGGCTATAGTGTAGCTGATAAAAAAAAAATCCATTGCCGACTCATCGCTACCATTTAATTTGTTATTAAAAAAAACCATTTCATTCTATGTTATGGTACTATAAATTGGAAGTAAGACGCAATCTTGCTCTAGTAAAATATGTCTTTATAGTGTTTCGCGGGATGCTAAACAATCCGCAAATCTTAGGATCGTTGGAATTACTCGTTCCAAACCGTAGGCTTCTGTTGGGGCCGAGGGAGAGTCTGTTTAAAATTCCGGTAGCCCGTACAAACCTATTAAAGTTTGCACCCGTGTGTTGGGCGGTTAAGATAATTAATACTATCTCTCAGCGGTTGGACATTTTTTCCTGCTCATTGGCGGAATTCCAGAGAGTGACAGTTAGTGTGTTGTCCTATATGTAACTTGGGGCACACGGAGCCGTTACTTGGGACTGGTCAGTCATGGACCCGTGTAGGTGTGTGATCAGTTCTTGAGTGGCGTCTCTGGGTGTCGTATTGTATATGACTACTTTTATTACCTTGGGTTCTGCCTGTAAAAATAATTGTGTATGTAAATGAATAAATAAAATAAAAAAAATGTTCACATTTATTTCATACTTTCTAAATGGTGGTATGCATTAGTATTGCCTGTGTGAAATTAGACACAAAAATAGTTTTTAACCTGGATTAACACTGGATACTTTTTGTCCGGGTAGTACATTCTGTTCCGTGGGGCGATTTCCGTCCTCTACGCGGGCAAAGCCGCTGTTAAAATCTACTAGACAATAACACATAGTTCCATTATTACATCTTCATATCATTCCATTTATTTATGCATATGGAAAAGTAAATAAAGTGTAAATCAAATAAAGTATGAATGAAAAATCATTTTCCTCCGTGATTAAATACTCGGAAAGAAAATACATTGTAAAATTTTCCATACATTTATACCAATTTACAAAAAAGTCACGTATATCCAGTGAAGAGGTTTATGGAAAAACAATTTTAGGTGCCATTAAAAATCACTTTGAGTAAAGCAACCGTTTTTGCAATTTTGTTGCGCGCAACTCTGAAACTACTGAACGTAGTTTAATGGGTCTTGCATTGTAACTTACACCTAGGGTAAACTGAATAGTTTGTTTTATGTGTATGATCAAAATACGAGTAAAGCTGTGGGTAATACTGGAATCTTGGTTGTAAACGTTAGGTTAAGTTAGCTATTTCTGAATTAAGACTGCTACTGAAAGACTAAATGTAACTATTTAAGGCGGTTAAGCTATTTAGGAATGAGCACAATAACTACAAACTGAAGTATTTGGGATTCAAAAATGGGATGACTCTGGGAAAAACTTTGTGGCGGCATTCACGATACCACATGCAAACTACGGATCAAAGACTTGACAACACTTGACATCACAACTTCATTTCAAACTCCAGTTTATTTTCTTGAAAAATAACGAAAACAAATAAACCGGTCACAAAAAAATATAAGTAAGTAGGGTTTATAAATTCACTGTTTGATTTCTATTAATTAAATTAAATATTATTATAAAACATTCATCGATTTCTTACGAAACTTCAGCTATAGCCGACGACCCTGAGGGGTAACTCCGTAATAAACTATCAGTAGGAATCGCTTTCATTTTGACAGCTCCACAACATTCATGGTGTTGGTTACGTTGTTGAGCAGACACATTTTTCGAACATATGAAGCAATGGATTAGCAATAACTTTCAAAATGATTCAAATTCTGATTAATAGTGTGTTATGCAATTTGTATGCAGGTTACTTACCTCTCTTGGTGACAGTTCAATCAAATACCCAAAAAAGACCAGTATTATTCAAATTCAAATTCAAAATCATTTATTTCAATCCATTTTAGATCAAATATGATTAACATTTGCAATAAAATTAAAATTTAAAATTATAATCATAATAAATTTATATAAAAATAATTAATTCAATAATATAAATAAAATCAAAATTAAAATTAATAAAATTAAACTAAAATCATAAAATTAAATTGATTAATAATACGCCTGCCTCTGAGTCACTTGTATGTTTTAATGTACCGACAGTCAAACATGTTCGCAAATAAACTCAGGATGCAGCCTGTGCCCCAGAGATGCATACCGCTTTCGCGTCGTCGCGTCGTGTAAAAACAATCGACACGGGCGTCTGTCGGCGAACATCCCTAACGCGCTGTAGTGCCGGGGCAGCCCCAACAACACCCTGAACGCATTATTATACTGAGCACGGAGTGCGCTATACTGCTTCTGTCTATATGTCCCCCACAGGCTGGCTGTGTATAAAAAAAGAGTTAATAATCTCCGAACCCTCAACATCAAATAAAGCTAATTAAAATTAGACAAATGCCCAGACATATATCTCATTTAACAAGAAATACACTGGAGTGAAATTAATGCTTAGCTGGTGCGGAATTTATCACGAAAGTGGAACATGAAACGTTGTTGTGACGTCACATGCCATAATACATCGCGATGTTGCCAACAGCCAGCGAATTAAGCTGGAGATGAAATAATTTTAGATGTGTTGTGCTGTGGTGGTTCTGATGTGAGACGTATATGAAAGATAATAATGGTGGATTTTCGTATGAATGTTTAATCATTAAAGATTATGTGGGGTGGCATCGTCGATCAACAATAGCAGTAGATTAAGGATTAAAAATAACAACACAGCGCTCAAAATGTCGTCATTGCATAAACCTTAATTCTCAAACATAAAGTTGATTATCGTTTACAATACATTTACTATTCATGATAAAGTAAAACATAATTTCTATGCAATAAGGTTGAAAAAACTATTTTATAAAAAATACTACAACATTATTTCTGGTATTATTTTTGCGGGTGTTTTTGATGCGCTCATCACAAATCCAGTATAGCTTTTGGCATGCGGTTTCGCCCGCGTGGAGGTCGAAAATTATCCCACAGGATCGTACTACCGGAATGAAAAGTATGTGTTAATCCAGGTTATAAACTATCTGTGTGCCAAATTTCATCCAAATCCGTTCAGCCGTATATGAGTAATTGAGTAACAAACATCCAAAAGTCTAAACATACAAACTTTCACATTAATAATATTAGTAGGATAGTAGGATAGGATTGCTGATCGAAGGTTGGCATAATCATTTACCTTGGTAAACCAATATGCAGACAGATAGTGATTTAAATGAACACATAACGCCTGTATTGTCGTTTCGGATTAGGCGGGAGGAAACGCCCGGGTGTTTACACTACGAAGATCGCCCTGAGGACACGGCGGAGGTCTGCCCGGCTTGGCCGGAGCACCACCGTGTTCTCGTGGAGGCGATCGGCGGCGGCGATCTCTCGCGTCCGGCCCTGGTTCAGGTCATGGTCCGGAGCGAGAGTGCATGGGTAGCCGTTAGCTTCTTCTGCGAAGCAGTAATGCTTGCGAAGAGGGAGGCGGCGTACGTGAGGGAGAGGCAGTATATACGCCCTCACAGCTTTAGTCGCCGCAGGAGACGCCCTGGGTATCGGGAATCCCAGGCTGATTCCCGGCCACCGTAGGCGCGGGCTTGCAGACGGCGAGTAATGGATAGGTCGCTGTCCGGTAAGGACCAAGCCCGGGTCGACGGCACGCACGCCAAGAAATGTTAGCACCAATTGGTGGGGACCGCAAGGGCCAATGCCTGCCAGGGGTGCGGGTTGTTCGAAAGAGATACCGTGGCCCCTGGCACATGGACAACTGAGAGAACACGGGTGGGTTTTAGTCAGTAAAACTCTGACACGCCCTCCTGCTCCACCCAGAGCGGGAGAAGTTATTTGATGATTTCCCACTAACCAATAAAAAGAAGACACCTGTATTGTCCAAATGGTTTGGCAGCGGTGTACCAATAGTACCTACCTACATTTCGCAAGTTATCTTTCTGTCCTATGGCAATCTTCCTGCTACAGAAAAAATCCCGATAAAAAAACCCAATAATTCTTTTTCCGACCCAGGGATCGAACACTGGAACCCTCGAGACACTTATGCTACGCAGTAGCGCTTGTGATCACTAGATAAACGTAGCAGTAAAAAAAAATTGAAATAGTCACCTTATGCAACGAGTAACACAATTAACGCAAGACCGCATACACCCCAATTAGAGTATTGAGTTAAAAGCATAATACGATGAACAAAACTATTTTTTTTTAAAGCTAACTGATATTATTATGAAAAAAGTGTCGACTCAAGCATTACTTTATGCATTTAAAATTGAGTCTTATTTCTTCACGCATAAGATTGAATTTTCTTTGGCTCAATCAGTGGTAGGTATGGCATAATACATAATTTAAAAAAATACTTATATTAAAAGTTACTGAAATCGATTCAGTAGTCAATTAGGAACAAACTACTTTCAGGTCTTGCGTCTATTCTGTTACACCTTGTATAACCAGAAATTACTGGTTATATTTGAAATCGTCAGCTTTGGTTGGGATGTAGCTTTAAAGCTTTTGAGGCATAAGATCACTCTTGATAAGCATAGTTGTAATTGCGGTTGGATGCAAGTAGATAATAATCTTGTTGGCTTTCAAAACTCACGAAAAATGCTCTTCATTTACTTTACTAGCTTCTAAAACTATAATCGTAAAAAAAGTAGTCTGTTTTTTAGACCGACTCAATACGGAAAATGATACTTGACAAGGCGTAAATGCCATCTACGAAAACGGCAAAAGGGTTGCACCTACGCGTTCAGGTAAAAAAATAAAATGCCTGCGTAAAGTACGGCATCTCGGTAAGGCAGCCTATATATTCTACACCCGATTTAACCTTTAATAAGACCAGATTTTACGCACCCATAACATAGGCGAGTCAGTCTGAAGTGACGCGGAGCCCAATCGACCTTATTCCACCAAATTGACGTACCTCCTACAAATAAAATGACGACAAAATCCTACGAACACTTTAGTTGACTGTTGATCAATTTTCGACTTTCTGCTCTTGTTTATAAGGTTCGCAATGGAGGGTAAGCTGCTGTTCACCCAGCCCAACGACAACAACTGGCGGAAAGGACGCACCATCAAGTTGACGCCAATCAATGCTCTTTTGGTAACTAACGGAAAGGTGAGTTTTGCTGATTTTTTTATTTTCTGTGTGGGTTGTGGCACCACGTGAGGTTTGTGTGACTTTGGTGAAACTTCCGATTGTAAACATAGGGATCTTCAATTCGACGTTTTATTTCTTTGAATCTCAGATCAGATTAAAACTATACCGATATAAACACTAAGAAGAGTCTTGAAAGATTTCATTGAATGTGATCATTAAATGAAGTCAAATTATAGCGAAAAAATTGTGCCCTTACACTACGTGTGTTGTACACACGGCTACATATCAACCTGTACATTTCCAGTTTACGCTGATCTCGCACTGTACGGAAATCATCTATACAATGCGAGATCAGCTTATATTGGAAATGTATAGCTTAATGTGTAGCCGTGTGCTATCATATAATTCAATAAATAATGATATAATTCAATATACAGTTATACCAACCTTATATATTTTTTTATAATTTAATATGATGATTAAGTATACTTTTTTTGTAATTGTTCCTCTCAATCAAATCACCTGCCATTTAATCTCTTCACCACCCAATGGTTGACTGGTAGAGAACGCCTAAATCAATAAGTCCGCCTTTGTGCCTTTTGTCGAGTGCGAAAAAGTTTAAATTAATAAACCAACCATATTAATTAAAATATTCATTAATCCCCAGCCAACGATTACCCACAAAACGAACGAGATCCGAGAGACGCGCGAAGCGAGAGACAGAGAGGCACGAGAAAAAGAAGGAGAGGCCCTATTTGCGCGCAGTGGAGTAAGGGAGGCAGCACTACTGCTAGTGAGGGAGAAAGCAGGACGGTATACTCTGCAGAGGGAGCCACTGTTCTTGGACCGCTGCGTGGTCGCCGCGGACCATGAGCCTGAACATTTTTTTGAAGTACACGAAATTACATCTAAGGATTCTTATATTTTTAAGGTAAGGATTATACTTGGTTCCTTTCGTACTAATTTCATGTTTAATGTATGGATAATACAGCTGTTCAAGGGTGATCTAGATACACCTAATTTCCAGATTCATTACCAAACCAAATATAGCCTACAATGTTCCCATTGCTGGGACACAGGCCCCCGCTCTGTGAGAGGAAGTGAGCCGTAATCCACCACGCGGCCCAGTGCGGTGGGTAGATGTCACATGCCTTCGAATTTTTGGTTCTAGGACATACTGGTTTCCTCACGATGTTTTCTTTCACCGTTTTGAGAGCCGTGACCTACAACTCGTAAATCATGGCCGATTCCACTAGGCCACCACTGCTTATTCAGATTTCATTATTATCATGATAATCTGGTTCGTTTCTGGATTACTATTTATAAACACTAAACTCGTCAGTGTTACTTCATTTTTAGACAAGCTGTTAGCGTAGCCAAGCTACCTTTCTTCTGAAAGTAGTCCTCTTTTCTCCAAACCTTGTTACCCACTATCTTTTAGGGTTCCGTACCTCAAAAGGTAAAAAAGGAACCCTTATAAGATCACTCTCTTGTCCGTCTGTCTGTCACCACCGATTTTCCTAGTTGAAATTCATACCAGATACTGAGGTCTATAGTCGCTATTAGGTGTATAAAAATCAAGGTTCTGAGTCAACACGATAAAAAGATATGGGCAAATTTTGATTTTCGCGAAAACTTGTAAGTACCATAATATACCTTAATTTGCAACTTCTTTTATTTTTCGGAATTTTCCCTTTACTTGTGCTATAAGACAATTCTAGGTCAACCGGAAGTACCCTCTAGGTTTTGGATCGAAAACCTATATGGTAGTTCCCGTTGACCTAGAATCACGAAGTTTGGCAAAAAGCAAGGTCTTATAGCACAAATAAAGGAAAAATTCGAAAAAATAAAAAAAAAGTTGAAAATTAAGGTAAATTTTGGTACTTACAAGTTTTCGCAAAAATTTAAATAAGCCCATATCTTTTTTATTAAAGATAATGGTACGGAACTCTTCGTGCGCGAGTCCGACTCGCACTTGGCCGGTTTTTTTATTTTTGGATAACAAGTGTTAATATTTTCGTATTCTTCATTACAGGCGGAAGAAAACTCGCGCACGCGTACTTGGTACCGTCAGCTGCAATATCACGCACAGGGCGCTGGGGCATGGCGCAAGCGGCGCAACGCTCTCGCTAACATTATGATCAACCCTATGTTGACCAGAAATTGAAGATGAGGACTAAATTGTGGTACTGATATGTTTTGGGATGTCAATCTAGTGGTGTGTAAGGGTTACATGAAATGATCATAAGTGACGTGAGGGTAGATAAGGGACACATTGTTATCGATATGATTTTGATGTCTAGTTTTATTTGTGAGATAGATTTGAACTTTACAATTGTTACTTTAATTTTCAAATAATTCTTTACTTTAACTTACTTAAGATTATTCTAAAACAGTCTACCTATTCTTTACTATGTTACCTAGATTTTATTTCTTTAATTATAACGACAAATATTAACTTTTTCAAGGTCATATCGATAACTGGCACAAGATGTAACACAGTGGTGTAGGACTTGTCCAAAACAAAGATATTAAATTCGTAGTATGTATTAACAATACGTGAAGAAGGACAAGCGATAGTGGTGCCCTCTACTGGTGTTAAGTTTGCCCGTTGCCCTTTAGTGCTGTGGGATATTATTTGACATTATTTTGTGGTGAAGCACACGAAGGGTTAGTGAAAAATATTGTTGTTATAAAAAGGAAATAATGAAATGCGTGCATTTTAAATAAACTTAATTATAATAGATTTATCATTAAACATTCCTGGTATTTGTTTTTATTTTGTTTAATTGTAAATATCCAACAACAGTTTGCCACTAGTTATAAATTAGCTTTACACCAAAATTTAGATGTTTTAACATTTTATGTGCCCTATAATAAACTATTGCATTAACAAAACCATAACATAAGACGTATTGTATATAATTATATTTTAATAGCTGTGATATCCTGTCGAAGAAAAATGGAAAAAAATCTAAATAAAAAAAAATGCTTTGTAATCATTCAGACACCTTGTAATTATTATAATTTTAACATTAACAATTGTTCAAAAAATAATAATAACATTATAACTTCCTGACTAGTCTTAAGGGAAATCGTGTGTAATAATAATACATATTTATAAGATAAAAATATACATATTGAGTTGTATTTATTGTATGTAAAAAAGTAAATAGATGTAGATTTGCTAAAAATAATTAGTTATTAGACAAAACTGTTTCGCCTTGGGAATATATTGTATCTGTTATATCATTAGAGAAGACAGGAAATAAATAAATTAATAAAATAAATGGGTATTTAATTAATCTTACCTGGAAAAGATTTTATACAAATAGGTAACTAAAGATCTACAGATCTGATTCCGAAAATTCTTTCACTACTGGGAAGCTACAGTATTACAGTAATTACATTACAGTATTACAGTACAGATAAAAACAAAATAAGCTGAAGTCACGCGTAGAAGGTAGTAGACATATAAAAGTAATTTCAGGGCCTAGCGATTGTATTTTCAGATCTATATTTATAACCTAAAAATACACGAAAACCTAATTTCCAAAATGAAGCGCTATGTTTATGGATCAACACAATAATGTGAGGTCTGAAATGAAAGTTCTCTTACTAAATGTGATACGGCACAGAGGCTCATTTCCGGAGCTTGAAGCATATAACGATATAATTATAACATCTTTCGCGTACACGAGGTTTTCTCATACCAGACGATTTTTGAAGAATACAATGGGGAATCATACATCATTTTATTTTAAGGCAATAAGACTCAATTTCAAATACATAACGTAATACTTGGGCTTACACGATTTTATTAAAATAGATACCTAACTTTAAAAACAAAATGGTCACTGTATCATGCTTTTAACTCAATACTCTAATTAGGGGGAATGCGAAGCGATCCGCAGGAGAACAAACGTAACGGACATAGCCCGAAGAATTGCCAAATTTAAGTGGCAGTGGGCAGGGCACACGGGGCATTACTCTGAGTTTTTTTTGTAAGGGATCAGATATCTTTATCTAAGAGATAATGATATCGGTTTGACAGCTTTTGTATAGAAAATATGCCAAACTGTCAGATTTATTCTTCAGATAAAAGTTATTTGCTATTGAAAAATCAGCATAGCTCGCAGAACATAATATTATGGCCGATGATGGGGCCAAAACGTTCTGGAGTGGTGACTTCGTGTCATAAAACGTAGAGTCGGAAGGCCTCCCATTATGGTGGATAGATGACCTTGTGAAGGCCGCAGTAATCCGCTGGATGTGGTAAGCAAAAAACCAGTCGAAGCTCCGCCAGCTTGGGGGATGCCTATTCAAATTCAAATTAAAAATCATTTTTTTCCATTACTTTTAGATCATTTTGCGATCATTTACCATAGTAAATACATTTTTTTTTTTTTTAACATTTAACTAAAAACACAAAATTAAATAGATTATTAATACGCCTGCCTCTGAGTCATTTGTTTGTTTGTCATTAGATTAATCATATAACAATGATTTATGTACTGACAATCAAACCTGTTCGCAAATATGGCTATGTCCAGCAGTGGACGTCTTTCTGCTGAAATTATGTTGATGATACGACGCAAATTTCTATGGCTATACCATAAAGTTTAAGCAAAACATTTGCTGCTTCAACTTACTAGTATTGTTTCATCATCATCATCATTTCAGCCGAAAAACGTTCACTACTGGACATAAGCCTCCCCCAAAAGAGGGGATTTCCCATAATCGCCACGCGTGGCAGACGGGTTGGCGATCGTAGTATGGTGGTCAAATATATAGAGAACGCTGCTGCCCATTCGCTAGTAAGTCCGTTAGTCGCCTTCTACGACACCCATGGGAAAACATGGGATGGTGCTATTCTTTTACGTCCGGCACCACACGGACTACTTATTGTTTACCACAGGCGATTATATCGCACTGTGTGAATTATCCTTTATAACACGAAACAACCGTCACGTATCGGATACGTCACGTGACACCAAAACGTCACATCAATGTCACGAGGGCGTTCCTCCATCAATGTTACGGCATGTGAGGAACACCGAATGTGTTGACGATGTTATTATTAATATCTGGGACAGACAGACACACAAAGCAATAACGAACAGCACAGTTTCATCAATATTATGATTATGCGCCGGCTTCTGGGAATGGCGTTGGAAACGAAGTGTTTCCATGGGAATTGTATCAAGGAGGGTTGTTGTTTTTACGGGGAGTGGAGGCTATCAAAGAAATATTTTTTTGGTTTTTGTTGATAGCGGGTTTGAATTTGATTATGATTGTGATGACTCCACCAGAAACGGTGTGATAGCTTCAAATTTCGATTTTATTTCCGGCCCAAAATATAAGCTTAAATTCATCGGTATCTTTAAGAAATACTAACCCTGACAAGTGTAATTTTCATAAATAAATTTAAAAAAAAATAATAATAATTAATTGTTTATTTTTGTTTGTTTTTTAATTGTTTTTTTATGCTGTATTTGTATGTATTTTACTGTGTGTACATAAATAATAAAATAAATAAATAAAAAAATCATTTGCTCAGCTGCAGGATGATGGTGTAGACTTCTAGTAAAAACCATATTGAAAGAAGCAGAAAATCCTAGTAACAATAATTCTTCATCATCATTCATTTCAGCCAAAAGACGTCCACTGCCGGACATAAGCCTTCCCCAAGGGGGGGTTTTGTCATAATCGCCATGCTTGGTAGACGGGTTGGTGATCGCAGTATGGTGGTAAAATGCACAGAGAACGCTGCTGCCCATTCTCTAGTAAGTCCCTTAGTCGCCTTCTACGGCACCCACGGGAAGAAATGGGATGGTGCTATTCTTTTACGTCCGGCACCACACGGAACAATAATTCTTACGTGTAGCGCGATAGCTCTCCAAAGTGCCTTATCAGATTGATAGGCGCCTATCCACGGCTTGACCGTGACCTAACTCTGTCCTAGCTGCATCTACCTTAACTTAACTATGCCCTTTTAAGTCTAACCAATACACACCCCGTTAAATACAATATCCATTTTTAACTGATCAACTACCGGCTAATGAGACACAATTAATATCTATTGTAACTGAACCAGCGGTACTGTACCGGTAAACATGAAATATATTCAAAATCCCGGGTTGACTGCTCCGTCGGCCTAGTTGTCGCAAGCAAACTGTTAAGCATGAGGTCCTAGCTTCGACTCCCTGCAGTAACAACCCGTAGTCCGGATTTCTGCCCCGTTGGTGGCATTAGGCTCGCCCCCTATTCCATGGGACTTAAACAAATCAAAAATTCATCAAAAATCAAAAAAAATAAAAAAAAATTCTGTTCTATATTTTAAAAATAGTTTATGATTGAATGTGTATACTTAAGTTTTGAAACTATGGACTAATTTTATGTCTGAAATAAATAAATAAATAAAATTAAAATTAAACATAACTGGTGAAATATGGATGTACTATATCCATATTTTCCTTATAGGTACAAATAAAATTGTTAATAGAGTTTAACACGTGACTCCACGTATATTATGAGAGAGGTTTATTATATTATAATAAGGCCGCGCCTAATACAATCAACTATATTTACTTCGGGATAAACCATATCCTATTCTTATTGAAGGATAGAATCCTAGCATCATCATCACAGTTCAAATGTGAGTCATTTCATTACCGGCCTGTATTAACATAAAGGTTGCATTCTATAGGCAACAAACCTTTACAGTGCTTACTCCTTTGCCTAACCCGTCGCGGATTACAAGCGTGATGTTATGTTAAATTCAAAGCTCGAAATCTTCCATCCATTATGCAGCAACATCAAGAAGAAAAACCTTACTGAACGAAAAATATGATAAACCAATTACAAGTGATCCTTACGAGATGCTTCAAATCTCAGATCGTGTGAATTAGTAACTAACTCCATTATAATAATGGATCTCTTAGGGGATTTAGAAAGTTTCGTAAAATCTTGATAAAAATAAAATTAATAATTCGGTGCCCGATGGGTCGCTGGAATTTAATTATGAACGTAAATAGGTGTTGTGGGAAGTTTTTGGGCGAAAATTCGTTTTACGGTGGACTTTGACAGGTTAAGTCGGTGCTTACATTTTGGCTCTTACGTGGGCTAAATAAAGGTTAAAGGTTAAAGGCTAAGTAAAGGAGGATCTTAAGGGTGAGTAGTTGAGTAAGGGTTTTTATTTTTTTTGAGGATGGGAAATCATCAAATAACTTCTTCCGCTCTGGGCGAAGCTGGCGTGTCAGACTTTTACTGGTACTAAAACCCTCCCGTGTTCCCGCAGTTGCTTCTGTGTCAGGGGCCGCGGTATCTTTTTCGATTAACCCGCAGCCCTGGCTGGTATTGGCCCTTGCGGACCCCACCTGTTGGTGCTGAAATCTCTTTGAGGCACGCGTGGAACACAACGCGCCGTTGACCCGGGCTTGGTCCTTACCGGACAGCGAGCTGCCCATTACTCGCCGTCCGCAAGCCTGCGCCTACGATGGCCGGGAATCAGCCTGGGATTCCCAACGCCCAGGGCGTCTCCTGCGGCAACTAGGGCCTTAGATATACGCCCGTTATACAGAGATTACTTCTATATGTATTCGAGTTAGAGCAGTGAAGGAAAACATCGTAAGGAAATCGGCCATGTCTTAGAACCAAAAATTCAAAGACATTGTGACATTTACCAACCCGCACTATGCCCGCGTGGTGGATTACGGCCCGCTCCCTCCCCTAGAGAGGAGGCTTGTGTCCAAGCAGTGGGGATATTATAGGCTGATTATGATATTATTAAGTATTTGAGATAGCTCGAAAAACTTCTGGTTGTTAGTTCATGGAATTACCACTTTGTTTGTCCAAACGTTATTGCTACGTTAGTATTTAAAGGGTATCAGTGGTACAGTAAGGAGTCATAAATGCTGTAGCATACGAAGGGTCATATTGCTATACCTACAGATACACGCGCGATCCAGGCCGTACCTACATCTGTGTGTATAAGTGACGTATCAACACAGAACGCCTGGCATCGAATAACACAAAAAAATACTGTCGGACAGAGTACGTAGGTATTTACGCATGATCTTGGTCGGTTCATACCATTGCTAATATTCTAATATGATTTTTACCAAGGTATTTAGCCTAGCATAACAAACAAAAATTGGCTATCGATCACAATGCTTGCATCCATTACTTTAAAGGTTTGAAAAATTCAACTGCTCGTCAACATAAGTAACGCAATGAACATGGCAGAACTCTCAAAATAATTTTGAGAAGGATTCACAAAATGACCAACAACAAATTATCTTTCTAAGCCCTAGTTAAATCGATAGCTAAACCTAACTGGTGGTTATGTGGTCGTTAGTCAAACATGCTCTATTGAGCTATTGTGGTAACACACACACATTAGTATCTACACGCATAACTAACTCTTGAGTGATTTCTACTAATGCCACTGATATCTATGCTTCAACTAATATTCACAAAGCAGATATGAGTGGAAACACTGGGAGCAAAGAAGGAAGGAAAGGCATATTATTATGACGACATTATTCTTCTTTAAATTATAATAAAACATGGCATTTTTACTAAACGTAAACTTATCCTTCAGTAAACTTGCCAAAACTTGCTCCGTGTGGTGCCGGACGTAAAAGAATAGCACTATCCCATTTCTTTCCATGGGTGTCGTAGAAGGCGACGAAGGGACTTACTAGAGAATGGGCAGCAGCGTTCTCTATGCATTTTACAACCATTCTGCGATCGCCAACTTCCAAACGTGGCGATTATGGCAAAATCCCCCCTTTTGGGGAAGGCCTATGTCCAGCAGTGGACGACTTTCGGCTGAAATTATGATGATGAAACTTGCTAAAACTATTCATCTAAAAAAGTAATCACAACTGTGTGTGTGTGGATATCAAACATCATCCGCAAAACCAAAGTTCAAAAAAGATATGCACAAAGACGCGCGAACTATTTAGACAGGTTCGATTAAAATAAAAAAACCGTTGGTTGCTTTAATATACCATACTGATGCTTAGCTGCAGAAATAGGCTGGGTAGTCTATTAATATATCTACCTTTTTATAAAGGGCATTTCTTTTTATGAGCTCTGTGACAGAACCGAGTGTTGATTATTTGACTGCCATCACTTAACCCATACATAAATCACATAATAACACAAATAAGGCTACTTACACACACTTTTCGACACAGAACTGGCCTGAAGACTACCTAAGCTAAATAATCATTCACTAGCTTATTTAACTGCCATTATTAATCCATATATAAATCACACAATAATACTAAGAAGACAACTTTCATACACTTCTTGATACAGAACTGGCCTCACGACTACCTAAGCTAAATCTTTTCAACATCCAAACTTCACCCACTGCTAGGCCTCTCTTTTCTTGTGCCAGTCCCCTAGTTCCTAAACCAGGATCATCTCAGGTTTTTTCCGCGACAGCAACCATATCGTCTACCTGAGGTAATTTAACTTTTACTCATTACTCAGAATTAACTCGAACTCAATATTATTTTAGAACAAACCCACATACCACCTACACGGGACAAATTTCGTCGTACATTGAACTTAGAATTATTTCACCTGATGTAAAGCTACTTCATAATCGTATCTAGAGTCGGTAACTGGGGTTTAATTCTGTCAGAACTGTGTAACCAAGTTTTGAACAAGAAACAGTCGCGGTTGCCTAGTGCCAAGTTAGTTAGCAGATTATTTTGTGCAGACGGGCGTGTTGGACTCAAATCATAGGGCCATTTTTTCGAAAAAATATATATCGTAATATTAATGTGACAAATTGTCAAGCCCGCAAATGTCTGTGAGTAGAAAGTAATAAAAAAACTGTTTTTACACGCTTTATATTAGCTTCACTTGTATATTTGTTTGTTTGTTTGTTGGTTTGTTTGTTTGTTTGTTTGTATGTTTGTATGTAACCGACTCCTTTGAGCGTGATTTTGACCCACTTTAAACGTTCAGATTTCATTGAAACTTTGTAAACTTGTCGAGGACCGATGACAATTTATTTATTTATTTATTTATTTAAACTTCTCGCACACAAAAAAGGTACAAAGGCGGACTTAATGCCTTAGGCATTCTCTACCAGTCAACCAAGGGTGGTGCAGAGATTAGATGGCAGGTGCTTTGGATGAGAGGAATGATGAAAAAACCTATAAAATATATCATAATGAATTATAATAATATTACATAAATAGGTTATTAACTAATAATACACAAGTAGGATAGAATTGGGGGTTCTGGATCACATGGATAGAATTGGGGGTTCTGGATCACTGCTTCCTCGCTCCGCTCGGAATGTGATCCAGAACCCCCAATTCTATCCATGTGATCCAGAACCCCCAATTCTCCACACATACGATACAGTCGGTCAATACTGTTGCAGATTGTTTAATGTCAGGTGGAGCATTTGATGACTTTACAGCCGATTGTCAGGATCAGAATGTACGTGGTCAACTCGAATCCAAATCAAATCTCGATGAATGAAGCATAATGTGAATAATATTAATTTATTCTCTCTATTGATGAAGCAAACGTTGATTAAGATCGAATCATCACTACAATGCTACGTGTTTAATGCTGTGATGGATATAATATGTGTATTAAATATATAGTCTTTTCCTTTCACAGCGTTCAAATAAAAACATTGAGGAAAATGTATAGCATGTTGCATCCAAGGATCGTCATAAATTTCCCAGTCTTCTATAACACCTCCACATGAAAAACAAGCTGCTTTATCATTTATACTATTTCCACAGTAAAAAAATCCAGCGTCAGCCATTTCCATCACTAATCTTTTCTTTGAATCCATCGTTACCCAGTAATAGTTAAATGAAAATTGACGCATTTTAAACGTGTTATACATGTCATATCGAGGTTTGTATTCATTTTGAAACATGTTCTATTTACTTTTTAATTCAATTATAAACGTATAATGATGTTGTTCAGCTTTTGCCAACCACTTATAAACACGGGACTTTTGGTGGGGATAGAAAACTCTAAGATCTGATTTACCTAAGCATAGAAATAAAACAAGAAAATATACATATTAGAATTTATTATCATAGCACCACTTATTTAAACACAACACATTTTTTAAAGCACATACAGAGTCATGATAAATACAGTTATATAAATCTTGAGAATATTTATATTGATCGTATAAACTTATCAAACTAGAACAACCTTTATCTTCTAAATTGAATATATTACAATTACTATTTTCTAAAATATGCTTTAACCACAACACTTTTTCTGGACCTTTTACGTAAATACATTTATCTTTTAAAATATCTATAACTAATTTCTGATAATTAGAATAGGGTACAAATCCTTCGCGCCAGTGTATCTTTCTGTTACGTTCAATCCAACTTACTTGTTTTTTTTCTTGTTTAGTTAATTTTTCAAATGGGAATGGTGGCTTAATTAAAAACACTTGTAGTGTTTTATTATACAATATGGCGATTTCTTTTATTATAAATTCATTTGTTTCTGTTTTAAAGCCTTGAATATCCACAATAGCAATCATGATAACCTGCGCACAATGTTGCTGAGGGGTTTATATTCCACAAGTCGATCGTTTATAATCAAACAATATGCAGTCGTTTTATCTGGTATTGCTGTAGAACATTCAATTTCCAACCTCACATCCACTGGACCTGTTTTTAGGCTATCGTTTTGTCTTGAGCAGTCTAAGATAAAGATAGGGGCTTTTTCTTTGAATTCCTTTAGGTCAAGCAACGAGTCTACTGGATAGTTGTAATACGACTGACGAAATTTCACAAACATTTCGTATAATATGCTATATTTGTTCTCAGAAAACTTTAAACCTAAAGGTTCATATGGATAATATTGTGAATTCAAAAAGAGCGTTACGTTTGTTACTTCACAATGATCGAATACTGAACTGTCTTCAGTTTTATTATTTTTTCGATTAGTTTGTAAACAAAAAATTACATATCTGGGTTTTTCCAATTGTGAAGCAGTTTTAATTGACCAAGAATGCTTTGTGGTTTTAGGTAGTAACGGATACTCATATAAATCCCAATTTCTAAACGCCATCTGAATAGGTTTATCTCTTTCTAAATGTTTTAAAAGTGTCAATCGTTCTCGGTCTGATACTTTTATGTGTGGCACCCTCCACTGAACTCTTTGTATGTCTATTTCAAAATGAGCAATATCGTTAGTAAGAACAACGCTATTTAAGTTAGTGTTACTTCTGTTCAATATAAGTTCATGTTTGCAATTTATAACTATTTTATTGTAATCCTCTGCAAAACCTAAAATCTTATTTAATGGTATCACAGCACTAAAATGCCCATCATTTTGAAATCCCTCTAAACTCCAACCCCATAGGGCAGCAACTTTATTTTCTGCTTCATTTAATGAGATGTATGATTTTATTGTTGATGTTATTCCAGAATTTTTTATGCGGTCTATTTCAATACCATTTATTTCATATCTGATGTCTTGAAACAAAAACATAACAGGGTTATTAGTGAACGTAACAGTTTTCTTGATCGGATTCCCATCTTTACCGATGAGCTTCGCCTGTCCTTCGACGTAAATTGAACTGGCTGATGGTAGCACGTATATGTCTTGTTGGTGGATGGGAATTCTGATTTCATCGTTTTCTCTAAAGCTGTTATTGTAGGGATTGTATGAATGGACTTCATAACTTTCGATCGTAGTGTCGAAGTGTGGTAATTCGCTTATCTGGAGTATATTCATACTTGAAACCCTAGGGCTTTAAGAAAATCTTTATTTGCTTTAGTCAATTTCTTAACTTTTTTCTTACGTCTTTGCACCTTAGCAATCGTAGAAGAACTAAGACGTTTTGTTTTCACTGAAGTATTTTTATAGTATACTATCATTTTGCTTTTCTTAAATGAAGACGTAATTGAACTTGTTCCTCTCCAAAGTTAATACAGTGACCAAATTGATCTACAATCTTAATAGATACCGATGAAATTATATTTTTGTTTACTGGAAAGTAAATAACATTTTGTGGTATTTCCATGCACTGATGACCTGGAGTAGTATCAGACACAAATTCATGAATAAAATGAGATGGTAATCCGTTGCAGTATGAACCGTGAACAAGATCACATTCGATTCTGATTACAGACAGACCTCTGTTAATAATGGGAATATTTGGTCTTGATTTTAATACTGAAAAGTATATCAAACCACACTCATATTGATCTGACAAATACAGTGGTGGTTGAAAGTATGAAATCAATTCCGATTTATTTCCTGAGATGGTAACCGTAGTAGACATGCTTCTATACTAGCTTCTCTCAGAAGGTTCCGTTTATTTTATTCCTTCACTACACCAAAAATTCTTCAAAAAGTTTAAACAAAGATGTCCACAATTAAAAGGGTGATCACGTTGAATATTATCATAATTATAGCGAATTTTGGATCCCAAGTATTTTATAAATTCCTTTGGAGGCTTAAGGTTTCCATAACTATCAAAATACTCAATATAATCGTTGTATTTTGCATAGGCTACCCAATGAGAACCAGGATTTTTAGAGCTATCTAAATTTATAACTCCACATTCTTTTTTAAAAGGGTGTTTAGGGAGTTTATCTCTCATAAAGACACCTCTGAAATAGGGAATACCATTTCCATACTTCAAAATATCTAAATTACTCAAGGCTCGTTTGGGTAGCCGAAATCTTAGTTTTTTTCTTTCGATACAAAAATTCCAAGCCCATTTTTATGTGGTTTAAGGTGTAGTCCTTTTCCAATGCAAAGAGCTTCCATCTTTTCATTGTGTCTCTTCGATTCAGTCAATAACTTCTTAGCCATCTTGAATTCATTTATGGTTTTAGCAATACCAGCTGCACCACCTGCTAAAGCTCCCGCCGCAGATAATCCCGCAAAAATCGGGATCAAAGGCAATACTCCACCAGTTTTTGGTATAGGAATAACACGAGGAAGTTTAATGGATGAACCATCAGCTAATTCTCTGGCAGCAGCCATAGCTAATTCTATTACTACTTTCTTGGATTTTGGTTTTAATTTTTTGATATGTTTCTTCGTTTTCCTAATAACATTTTTTAATTTATTTTTTAATCCTTTTCCAGCTTTAATTTTAGGAGAACACTTCTTCCTATCTTTTTTTATACCAAAACCAGTTTTAATTTTTGCTGACATAGCGCTGCTTACTAAGCGCGCTGCTAGTTTTTCCCCTACACTTGCATCTGAGGCCAGTGTTCGTTCTTTAGCCATATTTAACAAAACGAAATCTGCCTTGTGGCGATCCTCTAAGTTTGAAGCCTTGTGATAGGCAATGTCGTGTTGTTTGCAATATTCGTCTAATTTATTAACACCTTTATCTCCACGTGTAAGCCTTTTAATTAATTTAGTGCCAGGCCCACAATAATTGTATCCTGGTAAATGTAATTCAAAAGGTAAATGATTTATAATCCAATTGAGAAGACTACTCTCTTCAATACACATCATAAGACTGATACATTTTGGCGTGAACAATTAATAAGTATTCGATTTATCAATCCAACTGTTTTCAGAATAAGGCAAACCTAACCATTTTACTAAAACTCTGTCTCCTTTACTTTTAAGAACTTTCTCAACTAGATATAAATTAGGATGATTTGTTTTTTGAAGCTCTTGTAAGTAAAATGCTCCTAAAATAGGTTGACCTCTGATTGTATCTTCAATTAAGTAGGTAATAGGAGTTGTATTTTGTATTTTCCGAATTTTAAATATTTCCGTCGACCAGTTGGGGGTATATCCTTTTTCAAATGTTCCTTTGTACTTACTGATACGCACATAATCACCCACTTTATACTTGCTTTTTATTCTTTCATGTTTTACCAACCTTAATAAATACCTTTCTAATATATGTTTTTTATTAATGCTATCCACATTAGCAGGAATTTCATTAATTGTCCTATGGTAAGTGTGATTGTATTTATAAATGACATCATTGAGGGTGCTATCTACCCAATTATAGTTGCCTTTTAAACTAAATTCCTTGTACAGTTTAGATTTCAATGTTCTGATAAATCGTTCAACTATTGAGGCCTTTTTTGTTGAGAAGGTTGAATAGTGGTTAATATGATTAGATTTCATAAGCTTTTGAAATTTATTGTTATAAAATTCTGTTCCATTATCCGTTTGAAGATTTTTAGAAACACGCCCTGTAGCCAACAAAATTTTGAACGAGTTACATACGTCATCTTTGGTTTTACTTTTCAGAGGAAAGGCCCAAGCATATTTTGAAAATGTATCGATAATGGTAAGAATAAATCTGTAATTTTTATTTTCTTTTGAAATTGATTGCATATCAATTAAGTCTGCTTGCCACAGGTCATCTATATCTTTCATAATAACATGTCTTCGCGGAAAGTTCACCCTCGCATTTTTATGAATTTCGTTTACCACGTCAGCTTTGCTCATGCTCAGAATTCTGTATATTTGTCTTGAACACATCTATAATACTGAATGAAAAGCGTATTATTTCAACTATTTTATTCTTTAATTATGTCAGCTTCTTTTAATTCTTCAACTATCGATAAAATTTCGTTGTCATGGTTTGTATTGCCAGCATCTCTTGAAGCAACTAATAGTTTCAATCTCTCAACTAATTCGTTAGGATCATCCCAATATACAAAGTCAGTATTGTTTTTGTATTTTTTTAGAGTTGGTAAGTTTCCTCCAAGTTTAGTGTGATTAAGTTTGTCTTCGTTTGACGATTCGGAAAACAGTGGTTTGATTATTTCACGATATTTTATTCCTTTATCACCTCTTATTTGTCCATTAGGATTAAAATCTCTCTTATGAGCATTCGTAGAATGCAACATATCCTTATAGATGAGTTTGTCTTCACTCGAAATTAATTCTAAATCAGGTTTTCTTCGAAGTAAAAGTTCCTTCAGGCCAGGGGTTAAATTATAGGGTTTGCCATCGACTTTAATTAAAATGCTGTCATTATCATTTAAACTATCAACTTTAGAAAATGTTACCACAGAATTACCTAACAGTAAAGTTTTGTTTACACTTCTTATTCCAAACGGTATATTTACACCGTCATAAATACCGTGGACATCACGACCCGCTAATGAAATTTCTAAATCATCTTCTAATTCCATTTTATTAAACTTTTTAAGTGATTGGGCAGAATTTAGTTTCGGATCGTAGCAGTCTTCAAACTTTGTAGATGCGCTAGTATTGATATCATCCAATTCATCGTTTTCAGAATCAGTGAGCATTGTATTTTCTAAATGTTTAATTTTTCCCATAGGTATATTAGAATCAACTAGGGTTTTAAGGGGATCTGTGACAGGTTTTAGCATTTTATTGAGTGACAAGTTCATTGAGTGTTCCTGGTTCTTCATTTGTTTAATTTTATTCTTTATAGAGTCTACTGACTTCATTAATTCTATTTTAATATTTTTCTCCATGTTGAAACAACTGTTGAACACAACTGAAGAATAAATAATACTAATTTAGTTTTGCGTGTTATTTACTTTTATACCTTCAGTCAAATTTCAAAAAAACATCAAAATTTTGTCTATACCTCCCATTATTTATAGGAGACTCTTTGTTAATAATTAAAAAATTATGAGGGTTTTTCCAAACTGTTTTACAAATATCTTTGAACTGAATCCATGGTAGATCGGAGTTAACATGTTCTTCATAGATATGCTTTAAGTTTACATCATCTTGTTTAAATATTATAAGAAAATTGACGTTATCACGTAACAACTGTTTCGGTATTTTTGAGTAGGTTTGCGATAAGTAAAAGCAATCAATTTGTTTATGTCTACCCATAGAGAAATAATTACGGATATTTAATTGATTTTCACATGCCACATCGTCAAAAATAAATACAGAGTTAGTTAAAGCTTCACTCGGAGATATTACATCTTTATCATCTTTAAACTCGTAGAACTTTATTTGAGGTACTTTTTTTAATACTTCGCTTAAGAAACGATATTTTGGCTGAAAACTTGTTTTTGAGTAAAGATAAAGATTCTGAAATTTCAGTCCATTTTCATGCAGAAGTAAACTGATCATCACGTTTGTTTTACCACAGTTCGAAGGACCGCATATTACACAACGAATTGTGTTAGGCAGTAAAATGCTGTGTTTGATTTGGTGAGGAGAGTCACTAAAATTTAGATTATTAACGTTCAGAGATACGGGTTGTTTGATCAACTTCATCTTGCTTATTACTTAATTTCTTTACTGACCTTCATATATATATATATATATATATATATACACAACGAGTAACATAATTAACGCAAGACCTCATACACACCAATTAGAGTATAAAGCATAAAACGATGACCAAAACGATTTTTTTATTTTAAGCTAACTGATATTATTAAGATAAACGTGTTGACCCAAGCATTACTTTATGCATTTAAAATTGATTCTTATTTCTTACGGAATAAGATTGAATTTTTCTTTGGCTCAATCAGTGGTAGGTGTGGCAAAATACATAATTTAAAACGAATATTAAAAGTTGCTGAAATCGATTCAGTAGTCAATTAGGAACAAACTACTTTCAGGTCTTGCGTCTATTCTGTTACACCTTCTATAATATACAAGACTTATATAGTAAGTTACTTTATCCCTATATTATGAACGTATTATAAACATCCCGCAACAAGTTTAGACTTGTATTATTGAGTTAGTATTTGCATCGTAAAATATAGGTAAGTGTAACTTAATTCCTATCATATCAAACAAAAACAGTTTCAATATAGTAAAGCAAGTGCATAGTTCATTTTACTACTATTGCTCCAATAAGTTGGACCTATACAACTGAATTACAATTGAATTAAATCTTCAAGGTAAGTATTTCTATAATTAAGTATGATGTATCAATACTTACGATTTTATACTAATTAGAATTTATGTCTTAACTTTTTTCCTTTTTTCTTTTTACAGAATTATGTCTGCCTCCCCATCGTATAGTCCTGTGGACAATTTGTTTTTAGCGGTGCGTATTTAATTTAACGTTAATTGAAGCATTTTAAATTTACATAAGCTATAGTTATTTTATTTTATTACAGGAAACGAATAATCTTTGTCCAGACGACGCCTACGCTCTTGGAAATCCATTTCTTTTTGCACAAGACAGGGAAACTTTTTATACCGCAGAAGCAGAACGAGCGCATCAGGAGTATTTAAATGAAAAAAAGGAAGAAGAGAAATCTGGGGAAACTAAAGATGCTAAAAGAAAGAAGTCTAATATTAATAAGAAGGTTATAAAAAAGTCTCCTACACAGTCTTCATCTTACATTATTCGGAAGGAGACAGGAAAACCTCATCATTTGATTAAAATACTTATCTATGATCTTGCCAGATGTGATAAAGACAATAATCAAAATAGTGATATTGACAATGATGTTGGTGATAGTGCTGACGTAAGCATCCAGTACCTTGTAAAAGATCATTATGATGATATTTTGGATGAAACTGAGCATCTAGTCGGCAAAATAGTGAAAAAAATTAGTAATAAGCAGTAAAATTAAATGTGTGTAATATGAAAAGTTTATTTTGTGATTGTGAGCATGTAATTGTGTGTTTATTAGTTAAATAAATATTTAATGAATTTTACGTTTTACTATAAGTATAATTATAATACTTTAGAATTTTTTGATTATCTTTAATTATGTTTTTGTAATATTTAAATATTTTCTTGTAAGTATGAATGTGAAAGTTTAATAAATATTATAATTATCAACTTGTCTAGTTTCATAGTGAAGAAAAATTAGTAATTAGTAAAATTAGTAAAAATTTGTAATTAGTAGTAAATGCGTGTGAGATGAAAAGTTTATTTTGTGATTGTAAACATGCAATTGTGTGTTTATTAGTTAAACAAATATTTAATGAATTTTACGTTTTATACATAATTATAATACTTAAGAATTTTTTGATTATCTTTAATTGTGTTTTTTTTTTTGTTTTTGTAATATTTAAGTATTTCATGTAGCTAAGTATGAATGTGAAAGTTTAATAAATATTAAAATTTTCAACTTGACTAGTTTCATTTGTGTTAGACTGCATGAGTAGTAAAATAACATAATAAAACGCATTTATTTGAATACAAGATAGCTATTTATTTTATCACAAAAAATACAATAATGGCTTAATTTCTAGATTTTACACAAATATTATCTTATGAAAAATAAAACAAGAAATATTACAATTCATGAGATTATATTGGTTAGGCAATAATATATTAATGTAACTTTATAAACATAAAAGAAAGTAAATAGTAGATAATAAAAATTAGGTAGGTACTATAGTCAAATAACAGCTTAAAACATAGTACGATGATGACCCCAAGGTACAGTATAAATTTTATTTTTTATTTGACGTTTGTCATCATTTCCGTTAAGTACTAATTTATTAATTTTCTGTGTATACAACTTATGATTTCTAGATCGAATGACATACATAGTATCTCTGAGATTTATATCATTAATCAAAGTATTTTTATATTTTTCAATTGTGAGTTTATTGGAAACCGGTTTTTTAACTCCTTTAGCTTTTTTAATTGTCTTGTTTAAACTATTTATACAGTATAATTTAGCTCGCAAACCAATAAACTCTGTAATGACATCTCCACCCATCTCATCCTTAAAATAGCCCGGTATTTGTTTATTCGCTTTCGGAATACCATAAATATTATTTTCTTCAAAGTTGCTAGTATCAAAATAATTTATATTTTGTTTCATGTCTTTATAAAAATCATCAGTATGTATTATATACAAGAGACTATCAGTATCAGTATAACAAAGGTTTATGCCATCTTTATATATTTTCTTCATAACAGAATAGTGAAATTGATATAAATGACGCTTTGCTAATTCCAGTATTGTAAAACCAATGTATATTGGTCGATCTAAAACAATTTTAGCAAGCTCTAATTGAATAGCAACAAGGTTCTCTGAAATAATAGTCATATTTTTAAAATTAGGGGCGCTCACATATTTTTCTGCCCCCTTCATTTTATTGGTCTTATTAAAGCCATCTTTCCACACGTTAACTAATTTAACATTCACTTGTTTCCTTTTGTTTTCAATCGTTTTACCAAATATTGAATTATTTTGCTTCTTGAAAAAATCTCTTTCGAAATCTGAGTTGGCTTTTTGTCTGAGTACTGTATTAAGATTTATGTATGGTTCTAAGATATTTTTTTGTGTAAATGCTAGAATTTTGTGGATATTTAATAATATAAGACCATTCTTTAAACATTCTTGTAAGTGAACATAGTGAATGACATACCTATATTTATCATACAGACTAGCAATTAGTTTTGTGGTTTTGCTAGCACATGGAATAGGAGCGGATATTTTTTCTGGCGCAAATGGTAAATCAGAATGCTCGTCATGTATATCAGGAGGATAATGAATATCAACTTCAAGTATGTACCCTTCATCACTATCAGCAGAAACGGATGCAATTTCAAATAAAGCAATTTCAGATTTAGTTAAAAATCTAAAATTTCCAGTGGGGAGTCTTTGTGTCATAGCATGACCATATAAATTGACACAATCTAAGTAAACTAAAAATGTGCTGGGTTCTTTTTCGTCATAGTCTGACAAATATTTATTATTAGCCTTTGCATATCGAAGCGAACATTGAGCAAGACCTCCTCTGATACCTTTTTCTAGCATTTGATATATTTCTATATCAGATATTAAATCTAATTCTACTTTTGTTAGCAAGAGCATGGCGTCCCAGCTTAATGATGGTGATGAAACATAATGACAAGGGTCAAGCTCATAATGACATAAACTCATAGATCGGAATTTCTCAAATATGTCACACAATAGTAAGACATCACATTTCAAATATAAATCAGTATATTCACCTAAATTCTTAATATCAAATTTAGCCCACACATTTAAAGCGTGATTGTAATCGTCAGTAGACGCTGTATCGGATGTCAGTTTATTATAAAAATTTGAGCGATCTGGTAACCGAGTTTCCGCATATCGTTCCCAGGAGTCTATATAATCATAGCAATACACACCTTTCCTAAGGCATAGTCGAAATAAATTTACATCAGTGAAAAATGATTGTAAATGCTTTAAATCATTGGAGTCCAGTGTCTTTACTAAGTTGTCTAAACTTGAACTTAAGAAATTAAAAGAATCTATGAATTTTAATTGGGCTACTTTCTGAGAATTAAATGGGAAAAATTTAGTAAAAGAAATATATTTTTCCTTGGTTCTTGCAATTAAATTGATTCGACCCCAAACACTTGAAAGTTCTTTTATAAATAAATGACAGTCATATCCCGAAAGATTATGAAATATTATGGGAATATATTTTACAGACTTATTATTTAAGTTGCATGAATTATGAGCTGGACCGCGATATTTACCTGTGAAATGATCGTGGTCATGAACGATACGGTCATTATTAGAAAATGTTTCTTTACAAATATGACATACTGTAGCACTGTTAAATAAAAGAAGCTCTTCATCATTCAACGGAGACATGTCTCTAGGCAAAGATAAAACGTCATATAAGCTTTCTAAATCCTTAGCAATAGATTCTACGAATTTTTTCGAACAATTTGGTCCTCGATAAGATACTAAATTATTAAGTTCTGGATTAGTCTCACAGCATATATAATAGGCAAAACAAGTTGCTTCATGAATTTGTATGTTTTCGACATGCTGACTTCTATTTTTATCTGAATATTCTCGAAGTAAGCTTTCAAAGTCTCCATAAATAACAATAGGAATTCTTTGAGTCCTTATGTAATTAGAAAAGCGAAGCTTGCTATTCTCTTCTGGGAGCACTGTTTGGATTCGTGCACAATTATGATCATCTAATTTCGCTTCTGAATCAAAGTATATAAAACATTCATCACATAAGTGAATTTTAGATTTGTGTTTTGTTAGTTGATCATGAACTAATCGTGAAAATTTTTTTATTAAACAGAAATGATTTTTGTCTCCTCTTTCAATTAATAATAAATTTACATGGGTCAGTTTCCGTTGTAAAGTTTTGTATAATGGTCCAGTAATAGTGTTTTTTTTCTCTAAACCATAAACATTTACACTTATGTAGGGATTTTTTTTTTCGAATTCTTTTATATCATCAAATGTTGGTGGGAACGATATACCATTTGTATTTAATAATTTAGAGTAATGTGGATATGATGAAACTCTATTACGGTTATGTCGTGCTGGATACATATGCGCTACAATACACCAGAGAAAACAATGCCTATCTTTATTGCAAATGTTAAGACATGACTTTGTTCTAAGAATTTTTGTCGGTAAAGTTAAGTAACTGCCAGCTTTTAAGGGATTATACTTAACTATATTCATTTCCAAATGATTAATCGACTCTATAGCCCAACCAGATTCTGATAACTCAAATTCTGTGCACTTATACAGCATTTTTGTACGCATTCTTCAAAAAATGATTTTATGTTAGTATTCTGAATGATCACATAATACTTTGTATTGAAAGATTTCAAAGACAATTCTTCATTTTTAGGTAACTTGTACAATACAAAAAGCTCAAATTGTATCTTAATTGCTCGATGTTTTAAACGCAATGTCTCAATAATCTTGTAAATCGTGCTTGAAATATCTGATAAAAATATCTCTGGTGATATGTTATTTAAACTTATTGGATTAAATCTGTAACTAGCAATTCTATTTTTGAAAGCAGTAGCTATTAATTGCACATTATCAAATTCACTACTCAACAAACAGTTTGATTTATGTAAATTACTTTTCTTATGTGATGAATATTTTTGGACATAAACCTTACAATCTGGACAAAATTTCATGTTCACCTTAACTATATTCACCAGAATAATATTTTATACTTATATTTATTTCGACCGAAAGTTCGAAAGTCGCTTTCTCACTTGTGCGCGATTTGTTACTGTTACCGCTTTAAAAATGTAATCTATAAATATGACTGCATTTAATCATTTCATTTAATTAGTGCGCATCCCGGGTACTTGCTGCTTTTTCTTTTTTCAATATTATTGTGATTTTTAAGTACTTAATGCACAAGATTCAAGGTCATCATTACTAGTCCAACATTTTAAGCGCTAAGATTCATTAATTCGAGTTTATTGGCTTTTAGTTTTTAGTTTTTGGTTTTTGGTTTACTGAAAGAAAACATACAAATAAGTAGTGATTAAAAAAAAAAAATTAAGTACCTATGCAAGATAACAATCACAATTCAATTTCAAAGTTTTGATTTAAGTACTTAAACATCAAAATCTATCTATAATATTTAACAACTTCAATATTAAGGTTCAAGGTCACAATTACTGATCTGAATTTATTTTTAAGTACTTAATGCATAAGATTCAAGGTCATCATTCTAGTCCAAAATTTTAAGCGCTGAGATTCATTAATTCGAGTTTATTGGCTTTTAGTTTTTAGTTTTTCGTTTTTAGTTTTTGGTTTTTTGGTTTACTGAAAGAAAACATACAAATAAGTAGTGATTAAAAAAATAAATAAGTAAGTACCTATGCAAGATAACAATCACAATTCAATTTCAAAGTTTTGATTTAAGTACTTCAACATCAAAATCTATCTATAAGTAATATTTAACAACTTCAATATTAAGGTTCAAGGTCACAATTACTGATCTGAATTTATTTTTAAGTACTTAATGCATAAGATTCAAGGTCATCATTCTAGTCCAAAATTTTAAGCGCTGAGATTCATTAATTCGAGTTTATTGGCTTTTAGTTTTTAGTTTTTCGTTTTTAGTTTTTGGTTTTTTGGTTTACTGAAAGAAAACATACAAATAAGTAGTGATTAAAAAAATAAATAAGTAAGTACCTATGCAAGATAACAATCACAATTCAATTTCAAAGTTTTGATTTAAGTACTTCAACATCAAAATCTATCTATAATATTTAACAACTTCAATATTAAGGTTCAAGGTCACAATTACTGATCTGAATTTATTTTTAAGTACTTAATGCATAAGATTCAAGGTCATCATTCTAGTCCAAAATTTTAAGCGCTGAGATTCATTAATTCGAGTTTATTGGCTTTTAGTTTTTAGTTTTTCGTTTTTAGTTTTTAGTTTTTGGTTTTTTGGTTTACTGAAAGAAAACATACAAATAAGTAATGATTATACAAAGTAGAGACAACAATCTAAAATACGTTAGACTGATAGAGTATGGGCTGTATCTTCTGATAATCTTCTTTAGCAGCGGTCACAAGTTTTGTGACTGCTTTCCATACCGGACTGCTGTCATCAACAGCCGATTTGAAGGTAACAAGTGCCCGTTTCCAACGGTCGGTGCTGAGCACCTCCGCTTCCTGAGCGTTGTAAACACGCAGTTCCACGTAGTAGTTGCCCTGCCGGGTGGGATCCCGCTGGAGTGTATAACCGGAACCGATACGTCTTGACAAGAAGCTCCGCAGTGCAGCCGCTCGGATGGGTTCACTACCAAGTTCTTGTTCGTTCTGAAATGATCAATGGTTATCATTAGAACAATAAAAAAAAAATGGAAAAGCATGAAATAACCTTCAAAAATATACTGATCCATAAATTTGAACTGACCCGGGAATCAAATTTAGAATCTCTTAGTCATTAGGTATGTGAACTAATATGTAAAAAGTGAAATTCAAAATTCATTTATACGTTACACGTCCACGTTTAGGTCACAGAAATACATACGTGCACCAAATTTCACACAGTCACAGTCAATTTGCTCCAAATCTAATGGACTGACCATTAGATTCGTAGCAAATTGGCTGTGACAGATGAACAGACAGACAAACACCCGAGTGATCCTATAAGGGCTCCGTTTCCTTTTGAGATACAGAACCCTAAAAATAATGGAAAATTAAAATTTAAATTACCCGCATTTACAAATCAACAATAATGGAAAATAAAAATTAAAAAACAATTGCAAATAAAAAAACTTCAACATACCTCCGAACCCGAGTGCTTCCTTTTTTTTACTGATGTCGATGGCGCCGGCAAATCAACGTCCGACTCCGTGTCAGACCCAAAAACGTTAGATTTTACCACCGGAGCGCTGGTAATTTTCTTTATTGCAGGTTTATTTGTTTTGCCAGCAGCCTTTTTCCTCGACTTCTTTTTCTCTACCGGTGGTGCTGGCTGAGATGCTGGTATTTCATAGTCAGAATCGAAAGGATTGGTCGACCTAAAATTAAGAACACCAATAAATTTCACTCATAAGTTCAAATAATTATTATTCGATATAAATAATAATTGTAGAGTTATACGCACATACTTGTTGTTCTATTGTTCACAATAATATTGAAAAAGAAAAGCAGCAAGTACCCGGGATGCGCACTAATTAAATGAAATGAATAATTTAATGCAGTCATATTTATAGATTACATTTTTAAAGCGGTGGTAACAGTAACAAATCGCGCACAAGTGAGAAAGCGATTTTGATATGTGTGCTAAAAAAAATGTTCTATGGTATCAGCAAATAGGGTCTGAAATGAATTGATTGTTACTTACTCAATATAATCGCATCCTTACTTTCCTTATATGTCGACGGCGCCGCTCTGTCGCGTATACCTGAGACGATTTTCTAAAAAGGTAGTGGTATGTACTCTCTCAGAACAATAAGTGGCAAATTGCTGACGCGGTATTATTTTATTGCGATAATGGAATTAATGATAGAACTGTATGTATTATTTATATTAAATTAAATAATGACAAAAATAGAACATGAAAACAAAATCCAGATCGGAATAAAAAAGTATTTGCTCCGATCGGTGCGGGGAATCGAACCCGTGACAGTTGGCGCATTCAATAGTAGCACGTTTATAAACCATTTGAGACTTGCTTACGTACATAGGTACATTAATTTAATTGCATTAGTTAGAGCAGTGGTGGCCCAGTGGTAACGCCCGCGACTTATGAGTTGCAGGTCGTGGTTTCGAACCCAGCCAGACGCTTTACTTTGTGTAATTTATTTCAACACCACTGCTCTTAAAACGGTGAAGGAAAACATCGTGAGGAAACCGGCATGTCATAGAACCAAAAAAATTCGAAGACATGTGACATCCACCAACCCGCACTGGGCCGGCGTGGTGGATTACAACTCACTCCCTCTAATAGAGAGAAGGCCTGCGTCCCAGCAGTGGGAACAATATAGGCTAATCATTGTATACATTAATATGCATTTGTAAAAAAGAAAAAAATATCAGATGCGCGGGGATCGAACCCGAACACATTGACTATATTAAACTCTGCCTATAAGTTAACCTGTGATGTAGCGAGTTGAGCCAATGCGCCAAACATGTCGACAAAGACTCAATAAATTTTTTGGACCACTTTCCAACATCAACCTGCATACCTCAATGGGTTAAGTAGAGATGTGTACCCATAGATCACACAGTAAACCTTTATAAAACAAAAAACCAGAACCGTCTATCGTCTATAAACATGAACAAGCTAATTTAGAAAAACGTTGTCATCGTATAATGAAACAAAAGTATTCAATCTGTATCGACGACGACAAAAATAATTGGGGGTTTTGTATCACACAGTTTCGATCTGCTGTCAACTGTAACGCAGTCCCGACGGCAAAAAAAAGATTGGAGCTTTTGTATCACCAATGGATATAGGACACGAGATTTGCACCGCATCGTTTCGATGTAACGTGGGCGATCGAACTTGATATTACTGTTTATATTATCATTAACCGCATGCAATATTTTTTTACCACTGTATCAGTTCAACGTTGCGCTGTAGAATTAAATACAATATTCAATCTGCAAACTGTATCGCAGACCGACTGTATCGTATGTGTGGAGAATTGGGGGTTCTGGATCACAGTCCGAGCGGAGCGAGGATGCAGTGATCCAGAACCCCCAATTCTACCCTACTTACACATACATGCATACATATGTACTATAATATATACTTAATATATATATATATATGTACAAATTCAAGGGACAGAGGTGTTGAGACGACTCTACGCTATTTGTTAAGAAAATACCTCTGCAATTTCCGCTTAAATGCATACCGACTGGTAGCCGTCCTGATATCGAGAGGAAGCGCATTCCAAAGGAGAATGGACTGAATATGAAAGGAAGAATGAACAAAGTCAGAAGTATGAGAAGGACAGAGTAGAAGCAGATTGTTAGAAGAACGCAGATTCTTAGTGTGAGAAGAACATAGATATTGGAAATGAGACACAAGGTAAGAAGGAGGAGTAGGAGAGTTGAGAAGGGAGAAAAGCGTAGTCAAAGCACGCAAACCTCTTCTTTGGCGAATGGGCATCCATTTGAGCTCCGATCTATAGCTCGACACATGGTCATATTTCCTGAGGTTGAAAACGAACCGGATACAGTTATTGAGCAGTCTGTCGAGCTTATCCAGCAAAACCGCATTCAAATCGAAATAGCACACGTCACCGTAGTCGATGATAGGGAAAATCAAAGTCTGCACAAGCATGGTCTTTGTCTTAGCGGGCAAAAAGTTCCTAAGACGATACAGTGATCGCAGAGTACCGTTGACTCTCTGACTAACTGTAGAGACCTGGCGTTGCCAGCTCAGTGTCGAGTCAAGATGCAAACCGAGATCTTTCACGGTAGGAGTAATGGGTATGACAATTCAATAATTAAAAAAAAAAAATATATAATAAATATATATAATATTCAATTAAAAAGCGTGGGGTGCTTGACATTAATTGATTATAAAAATACCTCAAAAAGCACCCCACGCTTTTTAATTGAATTAAATTATTTTCTCCTTCTTTAGTTTGGTTTTTTAAGCGTGTTTTTTAGTTTTTTAAACTATTATTAACAATCCTTTATTAAAAATAACTCGGTTCTTAATGATTGATTACAATCTAGCTTAAAAGCCTAATAATCAATTTAAATCTAACCTAATTTTATACATGGTGATTATTTTAAAACTTAGATTAGTGTTAATGGTACTTTCAACAAGTCCGTTCCACTTTCTTAGAGTCTGATATGATGATATTATAAACACTTAGTTCATTTGTGTCATTGTCACTTTTATTTCTACACTTTTTACACTACACTTTTGGTCGTTTTAGTCTTCACACAATCTTTGTTTGGTCTAACAGCTGAATTTCCTCGATGTTCATAATATGTTGGTGGAGTCGTTGTTCAAGGGCCTCATCAAATTTTTGGATTATATAAGTGACGGGTTCTATTTTTAAGTCACTATGGAGGTCGTTATTTTTTATATACAATAAATTAAATATTATGTAACTATCGCCACATTGTTTATAAATTCATTCATAGAATAAAAACGTTTTTGCAGCAGCCATAATTTTAACTTAATAAAAAATAAGTTAATAAGCAACTCTTTGAAATTTTTCGGTATTTTGTTAAAGATAAGTCCACACATATATTAACAGTTTTGTTTTTAAATACAGATAGGTGCCCTAGGCAGAACTATTCTATAAGGATCTCTTACTTACGAGGGCAGCGGTCTTGAGCCTTTTTAAACAGGTCAACAGGCCTGTACCCAAAGGTTACTAGAATATCACATAAAACTGTCTAGCTACATAAACTATACATTTTCTAATACCGACTTGTTAATATTCAAGTCAGAACTGAATTAATTTGCATCAATACTTTATCGAGTGTTATCTCTAAGTATCAAACTTGGTACAGCTATCGAGACTTGTAATAATTTATAGAATCTTTGTTTATTGATTTTATTCTTGTTATTGAACAGAATTTGTGTTGTTATTTTGTTTATTTTAAGGCATTGTTTAGTCTAGTGGATGAGTACTTTGGAGGAACGTGATAATGATGAAGTAGATAATGTTTTATTTAAATAGAGATGCGCGAAATGTGTTAGTAAAAAGAAATTAATGAAGTATTTCTGTTCGCTTAACGAAGTAGTCCACTCATTTACTTCAGTACTTCATTTAGTTCAGCAAATCAGAACGAGTCGTTAATATAACGACGACGGTGATTGACAAGTTACGACCAATGATGCACTTCACTAGTTCAGTTTTATACGTATGTCGATTTTCCTTTATACTTTATACAGGCTTAGGACTTTCAACCTAGAAATATGAATTTAAGCAAATAAGTAGTGTTTTGATTTTTTTTACTGATACGAACAGTTTGTGCGAGCGAAAAGAAAGACTGAACTAAGTGAAGTAGAGACACATTTGAATGACTACTGATTGAATGATAAGTTTATTTTGTGATATGAAGTAGTTCATTTCTTTCAATCGTTCGCGAACTACCCATGTCTATATTTAAAGCAGGGACGGCAAACCAATAGAACGCGTGTCTTTGGTGTTACGCGACAAAATAATTTGGCTACGGCACCCAGCCAATTGCGGATTTTCGTCTATCTTTTAATTTTTCTAAAAGAATAATATTAAAGATTCGCTTATAATCCGTAGGTCAGATGATTCCAGTTCGGCTTGTATTCTACTAAAGTAAACCTGATATAAATGACTTGGCATGTAGTTTGCAAAAGCAGAAATTGCACTAATTTGTTCATTCATTTAAATAAATATATAATTGTTTATGTTAAGATTACTTAATATATACACCGTATACCGTAAGGTGTTTTCTGTTTTCAAAGTATTTTGAAAGAAAGAATGAAAGAAAAATTGTTTATTCTGCACCAAACAAAATGCTCATTATAAAAAATAGACATAAAATGCACATATATACAAAGTAGCCAAAATCCCCGTATTCTTTAAAAGTTTACAATTTTGTCCATCACTTGGTAATGTCAGGGCTAGTGACAAAAGACAATAGAGATGGATCGGCATTACGAAACTGGTAAGGGGCAATTATTTAACAATCAAAACAAAAGCACAATGCCGATCACGAATACTTTTGCAACAAACATACCACAATAATAAGAACAATTAAACCGCGCGTCGCATCAAAAATAAAAAAAATCAAAAGTCAAAGCCAAAGCCAAAGCCAAAGTCAAAGTCATTTATTCAAATTATTCTGAAAATTAGCAGTTTTCGAACTTTAAAATACATAAAACAGTCCCCCAAAAACGCCCACCTGTCACCACTTTTGTTCGTTCACATCTGTGCAAGAACAGGTCTCTTTGCTCAGCAATATGCTGTGAGTTCGGAAAACCTATCGTCAATAGCGCTGGTTTTCATTTTGTGAAAGTGTTTAGTTTTTTTTCCAAAAGTCTGAGTCAATTTCTTTTAAATAAATGGAAAACATGGCTTGTAGATGTAAGGTTTATTTTCCCTGGTTTAAAAGGTCCTAAGGCTGCATACCCAACGAAAAGTTATATTTGGCCTATAGTGTTCCTACTGTTAGGAGACAGGGCTTCCTCTGTGTGAGAGAGAGTGGATCTTGTAATGTACCCTGCTGGCTCAATGCGGGTTGGTGGACGTCTCATGTATTTTTAGTCAGTGGTTCTAAGAAATGTCAGTTAGCGTATGAATTTTTTTCCTTCACCATTTTTAGAGTAGTGAATCCTTAAAACAGTATACACTCTGATTTTGAAAGTTATCAAGATAAATGGTTACGCGATACTTGTTCTGGGCCAATCAAAATTAAGTGGAAAGTCAATAGACCCAGGTGAGAGGTTCGATTAAAACTCCCCATCCGAACACTCTAACTAATAAACTTGGAGAAACGTGTAATTTCAGACTTGTCTCTTCCGCCAGGTTCTACCAACTTAACTTTGCAGATGAACAGACCCACCACCAAGGGGAAATAAACCTTACGACTTTGTGATAAGGACTGAGAAAAGTTAACTAGGCGAAGGTGTACCCTGGTTTTGGTTAACAAAATTTGTAGAATAAGTTAAGCATTATAATTATTAAATAGATCACTGTTGAAACTGTACAGCAAGTGAGGAGGAAGTTTAATGGTATTGTAAATTTATTGCGCGTACGACGAACTTGGGTAGATATTTCACAAGTTTCATGAGTAGGTGGTGGAATTAGCATTTTTTGTAACTCTGACCTAAGGCCTTTAGGAAAAATGTTAAGATCTTAATAAGAATATCGAGTTAGTACGGTTTTCTTTGTGTCTAGTTACCATTTATTTTTAGTAAAACCAAGGTTTTATAATAATGGCTCATAATTTGTTTTTTTTCCATCTCCAATTTATTTGAGGTCGTAGGCACGTCTTCTTTTCCATATTTCTCTAATAATCATCCCAGTTTTAATCCCTTTTCTAGCCATATTATCTTCTATGCCATCCATCTATCATTTCTTTAGTGTTCTCCTACTTTTATAGCCATTCACATTCATACTCAAAACTTTCCTCACGATATTTACCTCACATCCACATCACATGCCCCATATCTTGACAACCGATTTCCACACAATTATTCAGTCACTGGTCCATTTCCAGTTTTCTTGCAGACTTCTTCGTATACTGAATCCAATTTATATAAAAACTTTGCATAACTAAGACACCTTTAAACGTCCAAAATGGCAGGACCTGTTACGTCCGGGGACCTACGAGTATACTGCCGTCCATAAGCTATGATGCAGTTAACCAACAAAATCATATTTCGAGTTATAGACAAAAAAGCGCAGAAAAATATAAATTGCATGCTATTTAGTTATGCAACGGATGGTAAAAATTCTAGTAAAAATTTAAATTATAAGCCCTTAGTCAAGTAATGTTGCTTACCTGCGTTTTAGCGTAGTAAACATATCAAACCAGGCAAGTTAACGGCGTTTTTTTTTTGTCTCGGCATCTATAAATAGTAGAAAAATACTGCTTAGACAGAAAGATAGATATTTTTTTCTTCTAATTATGGTGGCATCAAAAAACTAAAATCCACTATATGCGAGTTGTGGACGGCAGTATAGGTGGCCACACACTAGAAAATCAATTATGTCTCATTAGCCGAGATCTAAAGGTTTAAACAGTCACTATTCATTACAATATCTCTGATCATGGAAATAACCTCTGATCAATTAAGTTATCATTAGGGGCTTCGGGTTGGCTAAAAGTGCTGTCATGGTTTAAACATTAGCTTTAAAATTGATAAGATTTACTGTGGCCTGAAAAAAGAAAAAAAATAGCTGGGTGGAATGTCCCATCCCATATTCGTGATAAGATTTGTGAAAATGACAACTTTATCACTATTTTAAGTTTTAAAAACTTTGATTGTGGCAATATTTAGTTACTAGCTTTTGCAGGCGGCGTCGCCTGCGTTTTGGTCGAAAATTATCCCATGGAAACCTACTACCGGGATAAAAAAGCGTCCTATGTGTTAAGCCAGGTTATAAGCTATCTTTGTGCCAAATGTCATCCAAATCTGTTTGACCGTTTTGCGTGATTGAGCAACAAATATCCATACATCCAAACAACTGAACATACAAACTCTCACATTTATAGCACACTATTATTGCAGCTGTTTATTTTGGTAGGGCCAGAATATTTAGATGAAAGGGCTCATCAATTTACCATGTCAACTCATGCATTTATTACTCACTAATCCTACCCGTTGCTAAACGCTTACAAAATGTCCAAACAATCCAAAAAAAAAAAAAAAAACAAATCCAAATCCAAATCCAAATGGATGGATGGATGGATGGATGGATTTGGATCCAAATGTCCAAGCAATTTGTTTCTTAGCATAAGCTAAGAAACAAATTGCTAGCGAAATATTCTACATTCTTCAAATGACCGACCAACAATTCTGGCTCGTAAACCAAGAGAAATCTTCATTACCCTGCACTCGTATACAACAAGCAGAGGTTTGTATGTTCACGAAATTGTAAGGATTTGTGATTATATTCTTGCTGCAGATACCTTTCTTTGGAGACTATGCACTAGGTATAGTTTGTTTTTATTTATTTATTATGGCAATCCAACGACCAGTTTACATAAACTTTAACAGAAAGTTTAGTCATAATTAATATAGTACAACAATGAACTTATCACTAGGACTGCACAGCACTTATATGGTTTGCCTAATTAAACCAAGTTAATTAAAGTGACGAAAATAACAATAAGGTTTTTAAACCCAGATAGTAATCTGACAGGTGTAATATGAAACACATATATACTAAAAATCCTTACTTTAATTTCGGAAGAAAATTACACCGACTAGCAGAATTATTCATGGGCCATTGACTGGTACCAAAGGACTAAAGTCTGCCAGGGGTGCGGATTGTTCGAAAGAGATACCGTCGCTCCTGGAACACAGGCAACTGAAGGAACACGGATAGGTTTTAGTCAGTAAAACTCTGACACGTCCTCCTGCTTCACCCAGAGCGGGAGAAGTTATTTGATGATATCCCACCCTCAAAAAAAATAAAAGGACTAAGGTTAAGCAGCCTATTCGTACCAAGAACCGATGCGGTGCGTATAACATTTATTTATAATTTATTTTTACAATTCTGCCTACTATTTTTTTTATTTTTTTATTATTAATTTTAATTTATTATTTTGTATTAAATTTGATTTATTATTTATTTGTTAATGTGTATTGTAATTTATATGGGATACATTCCTGAAATAAATGATTATTTAATTTAATTTAATTTATTGTATTTTCTATATGTAACTTAAACTCAAACTCAAACTCAAACTCAAAGCATTTATTTCAATTAGACCATTTTAAGGTACTTTTGAATTGTCAAAAAGTCGACCAGTTGGAAAGTTGAAGCTAGTTGCCCATTCCAAAACGTAGATCTCTATGGAGAAGAACGGGCAAGAAACTCCATGGACACTCTTTTTAATCATGTTAAGTATTACAAAATCTTGGGAACAATATTCTTGTTGCTTCTATATGTGAGAACCATGTAAAAAAAAAAAAAAAAAAACAATTCTAAATATAAACAAACATAACATCAAATCGAATCCTTAATAGGTTGGATACCTATTCGGTATGAACATTCAATCAACACTTTTGCTTCTGGTGAGCTTACCCTTCCACTAAAGGGCTAATAGGTACACCTCTAACAAATAGCAAGGGCTAACGACACCACCACTAAAGAGATACGTTTAATTAATGCCTCGTGTAGGCTTATCTCATGTTCGGCCGCTAACCGACGGATTCTAAGATAGCCGACCGTTACCCGTAGATTATGTTAACCTTCCCAGGTATTGAGCCTGAGGGAAGGAAGGAAAAGTAAAAACCTTTTTGTGTTGTAGTTTTTTGGGTTACAGGTAGGTACTGAAGTTGATAACGAGGTACTCTTTAAGGGGCTAGTTTGCGAAATTCATTTTTCTTAAGTTTTTTGCAATTTGAAGGTCGGTCTATGGCTTTATGCTAAATTCAATATGATTCGCGACCGTAAAGGTTCCCCATACAGGTGCGACGCGACTCTCGTAGAGCGATTTCTATGAAAACTTCCTGGAAATTGTTCTACAAGTATCGTGTCGCGCTGTGGCGTTGCGTCTGCTTGAAGAAGTCTTAACACGTATTTATTTACAGAATTAAAATCATTAATACGGGTTGTTTTGATGATTATAATAGTTCTAAGTTCATTTAATCGAGATAGAGGTTGCTATTTCTGTTTTTGAGAATGTTGGTTTCTAGATAGTCGATCTTGAGTTGGTTCAAGGAAAATTAAGCTATAATTCCGGCAAACCGCAAACTATTAACTAATGCCTTGATCATACGTACCGAGCAAAAGGGCGAGACAGTGCTCTTGACCGAGTACTCGGTACGTATAAACATAGCGCCGAGTGCTCGGTCGTCACTCGGCAGGTCTGAACGTGCACTCGGCCACATAATTGTCGTCACGTCACCGCGCGCGCCTTTTCTTGAGATTTTGTTTTGTTTAATTGTAGTCTCAATAGAACTGAACTGACTATGCTAATTTCAAAACATGTGTGAACAGCTACACGCTTACATCACTGTCTCGGCCGAGAAACATTTTACTGTCTCGCCCGTTTCCTCGGTACGTGTGATCAAGGCATTAGGCAGACTCATTGACTCATCTTATCACAATTTATTTGGGGTCTGCGCAATATGTCTTTTTCTCCACACTTCTCTATTAGTCATCAGCTCGGTAGTCAACAAATCCGGAATGAGGTGATCCGGCAGAGAACCAAAGTTGTCGACATAGCTCACAGAATTAGCAAGCTGAAGTGGCAATGGGCCGGCCATATTAGTCGTAGAACCGATGACCATTGGGGTAGACGTGTTCTTGAGTGGAGACCGCGAATCGGAAAACGTAAGGTAGGATGCCCTCAGGCTAGGTGGAGTGATGATCTTCGCAGGGTGACTGGTAGCAGTTGCTACCAAATGAGAGTTGCCGAGAATCGAGCTGAATGGCGTGAAATTGGAGAGACCTATGTCCAGCAGTGGACTGATGTAGGCTGACGATGACGGTAGTTAACCTCTTTGTCATGCACGCAGTCTATCCATAATTTTTTGGTCTCTCCCTACTCTTATAGCCATCGAAAATCATATTCAAAATTTTTCTCACGACATTTTCTTCATTCCTTCGGATCACATGCCTATACCATGACAACCGATTTCCACACAACTTTACAGTTACCGGTGCAACTTTCAGACTTTAGGGAGAAATCTGTATGGTAACCAAATTTAAATCAAGTTCACAAATCAGAAATATCAAGAAAATTTCTTCCTATTAGACACATTTTCCGCAATTACATAAAAATTATCAGAATATCAATATCGTTTAAGACAATCTGTTGTCTTGAACAGATTTGGCCATCGCCTTACAGTGGTAATTCCATAATGTTGTCTCAGGCTTCTTACTAATCTCCCGAAATCCCGGGTTTTGGGAGTTTCCCGTTTAATCCTGTAAAGTCACTCGACTATTAATTGAAGTGTTTGTTTCGGGATTAAGGAAATATTTTAAATAATTAATGAAGGATTAACATTTTGGAAGGGTGCGATGAATACAATGGGGTGAATTGAAAAAGGGGCGGTTAAATACTGGTGAAATGGATGAAGACATTTTTAGTACCAAATTATGAATTTTGGTTTTTAATTCGGATTTTTTTTTAAAGATTGTGTGTGAAATTATTATGATGGACGCATGCTTGGAAGTAATAAATAATTTATTTGCTAAATATTTAAATATTCTCAGGTTTTGTACGTGGAAGGCTCTTACAGACAGGGGTGACGCGATTCTATAGAAAAATTTCCATGAAAATTTAATAAAAATTGTTCTACTAGAGTCGTGTCGCACTTAGCTGTTCCCGCCCTTACAGTATTGTTGCTCAAGATAATAAAACAATATTCTTTATTATGTACAACCATTCGAATTACTTAAATAAAAGAAGAAATATAACATAGGGTGACACAATGGGGGGTATATTTTTTTAAGGCTTTCACAATTGGAGTTCTTATAGCGGTCTTGAAGCAACCCTGCATGTTCATATTTATTCTCTAGGTCGTAGTTGGTTGCATTTCCCCATATTAATTCTTCATGAACTATCAAGTCCTCTGCAGCAGACGATCTAATTTTTTTAGTAAAGCAAAGAATACACATCGACATTAAAACAAACATTAAATTAAACATCCAAATTCACAATCTGTATGTTTTCTTTGCATCTCGAAATTTAACATATTATAATTTTTATACGCTTCAATTAAGTCGGCAAAGCTTCACAAAGCAAAGGTCCACAAAACTATTTGTTGCAAGATTTACTCATCGCAAATCCCTAAGGCACCGTTTAATTAAAAGATGAATAGCGTCGTTTATTTTAGTATTTATTTTCAACAAATCTTTGGGTTGAGATTTTATTTGATGATCAGGATTTGTTTATTTTTACTTATTTTTTAATAGCACGAGTATTCTCCTGTGGCTGTTCAGGTTTAAGATACCTGGGGGCCGATTCTACTAATTTGCAACGTTACACGTTAAACTGTGTTTCCACAACAGTTCGATTTCGATCGCCGTTCGATAGTTACATAAAAAGTCATTCTACTATTTTATAAGCAAAATGGAAACTAAACTTAAAACGAATTGCAACTGAACTGTAGCGGGAACACAGCGGGTAACCCGCGTTACCAACATGCCAAAATAATATGTTTTATTAATACCAAAAAGAAAAAAGTTGAATCTAAAAATGTTACTAAACACGAATATGTGGCACTAAAAGTATTTTCTATAATTAAAAGACATAATGATCATAATTTTATCATTAACTTTGTCCTATAGTAAACGTCACGCTCATGTTCGATTTTGTTAGTAGAATAGGTTTTGACATTGTTTCAATCGATCGTTGGCGTAACTAAAACGTAACCGCAGCTGTGTCGCAGCTGGACCGTTGTTCATTTTAGTAGAATGAGAAAACGCTTAAAAGTGGTGATTCGGTTGCGGTTCTATTACGTTTTTTTAACAAATTTGTTAGTAGAATCGGCCCCCAGCAGACCAATGCGACGCGGCTCTATTAGAATAATTGCTATCAAAACCTTCATCGCGATGTCGCGTCGCGCCATTTTGGGGGAGCCCTAATGCAGAGCTTTGTGATCGTTCGTGGAACGCCAGATGCTTTGCTTTTGCGGTGCCGAAGCACAACCCAAGGGAATTCTCTAAATGTTTATGTTACGTATATGTAACATAAACATTTAGAGAATTCCCTTGGGCACACATAAATAAATTCACGACTACTTCTCATGAGGGTAGGCAGAAACTACATAACGTCATCTGCTACGATTCCCACATACTCTTCATGCTTCGTTTATGTAACGTTAATTATAAGAATTACAAAGAGTTTAACGTGAATATATCTTTAATTTGGAGGACGTAAATTATGATGCTAAGACATCTAGATGTCCACTAAATGTCATCTCGTCATGTCTGTAGATGTCATCTCGTCATGTCTGTAGATGTCATCTCGTCATGTCTGTAGATGTCATCTCGTCATGTATATAGATGTAATCTCGTCATGTCTGTAGATGTCATCTAGTCATGTCTGTAGATGTCATCTCGTCATGTCTGTAGATGTCATCTCTAGTTAGACGGGCGACGGTCTCCTCTTCTAACTATATGTACTAGCATCATAATTTTCGGCTTTTTTGGAGATGGAGTAAAGCTGTAACCGAATGATGGCCAAAGTTCGGTCAAAATAATCCAGGGCCGTGCACAAGTGCGGTGGGTTGATGATAGCGTCAGAGTCGCGGGAAGCACCTTTATGCAAGGGAACCGGGAAGAATGGCAGAAAAAAGGGAAGGCTTATCTGTAACCAGCTATGGGTGATTCTGGGCTGAAATCATGATGCTCTTTGATGATAAGTACTAAAATCAAGAACAGGTGTCAATATCATATATAACATATTCATCCAATATTAATGTATGCAGCAGGCTTAGCATGACGTTTTCTATTTCTACAAAGAATAGACAGTGCTTTTTCAATACAAAGTGATATTTCGTTTCTCTATTTTTGACATCGCACCGTAGATATTTTTCAATAATCTGTCATTTTGTCTTTCGTTTCGAACGATCTTTGTCTAGGTCCTTATAAATGTAGACTATTTCAGAAGAATATTTCTTCCCAAACTGTCAAAATCACACTGGCAACAAACTTTCTATTCGACGGCCACAAAGTATATACAATTATCTACAAAATCATGATTTGCTTAGAACGCATAACTGTGATAATTTATAGAAAAGCATAGCATCTTCTCCTATTGTACATTATTTAGTTAATGGTTTTTTTTTTGGGTGGGAAATCATCAAATAACTTCTCCCGCTCTGGGTGGAGCGGGAGGGCGTTTCAGACTTTTACTGACTAAAACCCATCCGTGTTACCTCAGTTGCCTGTGTGCCAGGGGCCGCGGTATCTCTTTCAAACAACCCGCACCCCTGGCAGAAAATAATGGTCATGTCTATTCTTCCGTCGACAAATCGGTGCTCGTGCTGAGCCTGCAGATAGACTAATAAGATATCGTGAGCAGAACATTGCTCGCTGAACAGATGGCAAATGGGGCTAAAAAGTTCTGTACCGAAAGATGTAGCGCTGGAAGATGGACCGATGACCTGGTGAAGACCGCAGGAATTCGCTGGATATGAGAAGCACAGAATCGGTCGAAGTGGCGGTGCTTGGGAGGCCTCTAATGTTTTTGATGATATTAATGCAAATACGACCCAAAGTTACTCCATTCTACTAATACATTGCGGTTTTTCTACAAAACAAAATGTGGTCTTATGATGCAACATTTCCTTATCTGTGTTTGTTGGAAACACGGAGCTGTTGCTCGTTACAACTTGTTTGGCTTGTCATTAAAATCAACATAATTTAACATCACGCCTCTAATACCTAAAGGGTTTTATTTTTTGGTGGGAAATCATCAAATAACTTCTCCCGCCCTGGGTGGAGCAGGAGGGCCTGTCAGATTTTTACTGACTAAAACCCACCCGTGTTCCCTCAGTTGCCTGTGTGCCAGGGGCCGCGGTATCTCTTTCGAACAACCCGCACCCCTGGCAGGCATTGGCCCTTGCGGACCCCACCAGTTGGTGCTGACATCTCTTTGAGGCGCGCGTGGAACACAACGCGCCGTCGACCCGGGCTTGGTCCTTACCGGACAGCGAGTTATATAGCCTAAAGGGCTAGGCAGAGGTTTTTGTACACGTAGATGCTTTTTGTATACGTACTTTTTGTATACGTACTTTTTTCCAGTTATATTCAAGTCCTATTTAATAGGGGGCGAGCCTATTGCCATCAACCGGGCATAATTCCAGACTTCGGGCTGTTAATGAGAAATTATAATCAACTATCATAAAAACACTTTAAAAGCGTAAAAATCATTGGACTGCAATTAACAGGAGCTGTTAGAAGTTAATCCGTTTGTCATCTGCCTCAGCGAACATTCTAGATGAAACAACGCTTGGATGGGCACGACTGATTTTGTACACCCGAATGAAATGTGATATATTTTTAACCGACTTCGAAATGGAGAAAGTCCTCAGTTTTTTTTGTATATTATCGGGATATCTCCGGCAATTGAGATTGATTTTAAAAGCCTTTTTTACAGATAGTTCCTAGGGTCCTCAAGGGTCTCACATAAATAATACGACGGCACGGTTGGCGCAGTGGTTAAGCGATTGACTGCTGCGCTGCGTGTCGCGAGTTCGATTCCCGCACGGAACAAATATTTGGATGACCTACAAGTAATTGTTTCGGGGCTGTTTGTGTATGTGAGTTTAAATGTTTGTAAACGCACCCCCAATACAGGAGAAATTCCTAGTGTGGGGCAATGTTTAAAAAAAAATACTTTAGGTAGTTCTTGCGTGAGCTTCGATAAATATGTAATTCACTGTGTGTATCTTAATGATGTTCAAATACTTCTTGTCACTGTAGTTTACATAGCAAGTAGGTAGTGGTAAATGAATTGGTGTGGGGTAGGTACCATAACTAAAAAGTGAAATATAATATAACAGTAGGCCTGTCTCCGTGTTATCTTGAATGAAATCACATAACATTAACATGGAGCTAACACTGACGTTAGCATCATCAGATGATGCCTGGATGGTGCTGATCCACGCGTCAAGTTCGTGAACAGGCGCCGTCGGTTGAGACTGGTCATCTCCTAACTTCCATGGCTAATTTTTAATCTTATATTTAGAATTGTTTTTTTTTACATTGTTATCACATATAGAAGCAACAAGAATAATGTTCCCAAGTTTTTGTAATACTTAACATGATTAAAAAGAGTGTCCATGGAGTTTCTTGCCCGTTCTTCTCCATAGAGATCTACGTTTTGGAATGGGCAACTAGCTTCAACTTTCCAACTGGCCGACTTTTTGACAATTCAAAAGTGCCTGTAAATGGTTTAATTGAAATAAATGCTTTGAGTTTGAGTTGAGTTTGATGTTAACGCTGATATCATAATAATACCTGGCTTTTTCCTAACTTGGGGCAATGTTGGGGTCGGCTTCCAGTCAAACCAAATGCAGCTCAATACCAGTATTTTACATGGAGTGACCTCCACAACCCAGTAACTGGGTAATACTGGCTTGGTAAGACTTGGTGGCCCCTTGGTAAAAATGGCTGTCAAAGTTTCAGGCTTAGGACTCGTAACAACTGTCAAAGATCCATGAATGACAGCCGGGACCAACTATTAGGAGGACTTGGTATGTAACGATGGTCACTCATCCATTTTTTTTTTTTGATTACGGGGGGAAATCCTCATGGATGTCCTCCGCCCTGGGGAGGGCGGAGGGGTCTGTCAGACTCTTACTGACTAAAACCACCCCGGTGTTCCGCCTCTCACTTGCACCGGAGATCACGGGAACAAAAGTGACTTCCGCGATCCCCGGCTAGTGCTGGCCCGCCTCTGCGGGCCACCTCGCGTTAGAGGGGGAGTGAGGTGTTTAACTCCCCCCTTACATCATACAGAGGCGCGCGTGGAACACTACGCGCCGCCATCTCGGGTCCTAAGAAGTAGTCGGAATCCGACGCCGCACCCACACCCATTCGTTCGATCGCAATGATCGGAGCCTTCTCTTTTATTTTTGAAATAGAATTTTTGGAGTCCATATATAGTCCTACGAGAATGGGGGATATAAAAAGTCCACCTAGGGTAACCCCCTGTCCCTAGGCAAGTGTAAATTTGTAACCCAACCAGGGGGTCCACTGATCCCTGGCTGGGGGTGCGCTCGGGGCTGATGCACCACCTGCAACAACAAAGTTGCAGATGACACTACTCCTCAGCCATTCATACCCTCGCCGCACACCAAAACTTGGTATTAGAGGAATTTTTTATAGAGGTCATCTTCCTCGCGATCCAGGCGACCAAGCCAAGATCCTCGTCCCGCTCCGAGTCATAAAACATGACCATGATCTCGTCACGGATTACGATTTCGACGGTTGCAGTCGGGGGAATTACATCCCCCGCTACTAGCTCGTTGGCAGGGTAAGTGCACAACGAGCGCCGCCCATGTTTCTCTGCGGAGAAACATCCTGCGCCCAATCAACCCACCCTCTGTAAGCAGAGGGGGGAGTGGACGACCGTCGGGTGGTCTACAACGACCGACCCAGGAGCTTAAGGCTCCCCCCCACGCAGAAATTCGCCACAGTCAATACCCTCTCCGACATGGAGAGACTATTGGCCGTACCCAGGATGCACCGGCCCGACGACTGCCCTTTCCCCCAAACGTATTCGAAAGGAACGAGCAGCAATCGGGCACACGAGGAGGTTTTCTGCACGCACCCCATGGTCACTCATCCATGGACCAACCGCAGCAAGCCCATGTGACTGTTATTACTTAGCCAGAAACCACTCATAAACACATTAACAGTAGAATAGAAATTCAACGTTGGAAAAACTTATAAGAGACTAGCTCTTGCCAGCGGCTTCACTCGCGTGGAGGTCGAAACTTAAACGTTATACCGGGATAAAAAGTATCCTATGTGTTAATCCAGGTTATAAACTATCTGTTTGCCAAATTTCATCCAAATCCGTTTAGCCGTTTTTACGTGATTGAGTAATAAACATCCAAACATACAAACTTTCACATTTATAATATTATATATACTCCATTTACAGAAGACTGAACAGCATGAGACAGAAGTTAAAAAAGGTTCTTTTTAATGTACACTTCGTAACAAAACTACACATTTACGATTAATGCCAAATTTATTATAATTTATTTAAATATTAGCTGTCACACTTTATTGTAATCATGTGTAACTATTTATCGTATGAAATTATGTGGCTTTCATTTATATAATTATTTAATTTAAAATTAAAGTGTCAATGCTAAAAACCTAAAAGAAGCAGGAGTAAACAATACCGAGTGACTAAATTAGCTGATGACGACGAAGTTTTACCAACGTATTGTGGATCGTAAGTTGTTATTTAAAATAAAGTATTGAAAAAAAAGGATTTTATTTCCTTTAACCATAACTAGATTTAAATCATCATGTGATTGTTTGTTTCATTAATTCGTTTTGTTGTAGTTTTGTAAGGTGTGCTGAAGATGTTATTCTTATTATAAATAGAACATTATTTAACATAAAGTTACTTTTACTTCTTTTATCTCAGTATTTAGTACTGTCTTAAATCTACCTATAAAAGTTAGAACTTAACTTTGAAATAAAATGTTTTGCACACCTGCTTCTACGAGCCTCTTTTTTCTAAAGCTATAATAAATGGAGTAGGATTACTTATAAATGCTTGTAATTTTATAATTTGTCATACCTCCACAAAAAAATAATGCAGACTAACGAAAACTAGAATCTTTTTAATTTCAATAAAATAATCCAATTGTATTAATGCTCTACTAAGCTAATTGTATAAATTAAAATGGGATTTACAACAAAAATAGCATCTGGTAAATGGTTCGTTTGTTAGCAGATTAGTTTAGGACATCTGTGTCCTTTAAATATTTAAGTATTTGAAATTCTGAATTAGACTAAAGTTAGTCTCTTTTTGCGTCAGTTGATTTAAAAATTTCAATTTAGTATAATTTCAATATCTACTGCAAATGACAGGCCAAGAAATAATTATTTCTGATCATGGATTTAATTATTTATTTAGAAAAGCACAACCTAACTAGGTACATACTACATAGTAAAAAAACATATTTGAAAACAAGCTTTTAACTAGTCCGCCATCTTTGAGTGTCTGCCATATTCTATTTAGAATGACGTCAATAAGCTTACCATGCATTGTCATCCAAACTAAACGTGTAGGTATGCATAATTTCAACTAAATCGGTAGGGATACTTAACTTAAAGATTTGATTTAAAGCAACTAACATCCACACATTGCAAATTAAATAAAAGCTTGTAATAAAATATGCAAAAGCAATTACTATAAGGCTGCAGCGTATCCTTTACCAGAAGTGGTCATCGTATTACTGGTTCAGCAGCTTCAGAATCATCCGGATTGTGCTGAAATTAGCAGTTTGTCGTGGACGTGGTACGACATCGGCACCTCTGAGATCACCTGCCACCTAGAAGCTTGTACATAAAAGTGGAGGCAACACTCTAAATACCTACCTATACTCCATTTGAAATAAGATTAGACATTTAACTAAAACTTTTTTACAGTCCGATCAACCGATTTTGACTTCTATTGCGTTAGTGGCATTACAAATAGCAGCTGCAGTAAACAGTTGGTATTGTAACTACTATTTTGCTTTTAACGCTATCCTTATGCTTACGAAGTAGAAGTCAGAATCGGTTGAACGGACTGTAAAAAAGGTTTGTTTAAATGTCTAATCTTACTTCAAATGGAGTATAAGTGAAGACGACTGTGGGCTAATGCTCTCTTTCTAAAAACATACATAGGAGAGAGAAAACACATGTCACTGTCTCGTTCTTATGTAATTATTTAGAAAGAGAGCGTTAGCCCACAGGTCGTCTTCACTTTTTTATTTGGAGTGTGGCCTCCACTTTTATCTATACTTAAGCTTCTTGACAGCATGGACATTTCGACGCTCTGCCAGAGACGCTAGAGTGACTGTCACCAGCCAGTGTCACACTTATCCGACCTGCTCGGTGATTCCGATATCATTGTAACAGAACTAGATGGCGCCACTTGCAGTGCCGTCAAATGTGTGTGAAAAAGTAGGTCTTGTCTTGTAGTTGGTCTTGGTAGCTGTGCCTACTCCAGTAAAATTCGTCAATAATCTCTTTCTTTTACAGTCAGAACGTATGAGAAAGTACCAACTTTGTATATCTATATTTTTTCCAAGAAATAGGATTATAAATTCTAGAAACTTGAGATTTAATATTTTATATAATTTTCTCTCACACCTTGAAGCTTTACTGAAAACCTTTTGAGCGTAATACTGAAAATCGTATCTCCATAATATATTATTACTTTTATAAAATGTGATAAAGTAGTGCGTTCTGAAATTTGAATATGTAGAATATTTAAAGTGGCATATAGTGCTCCTGAAAGCAATGTTGATGAGTTGCGTTTTTCTTATAGGAATTTTCGTAATAAGCATGTAAGTTAGTTTCTTTCTTAGCATTTCACTCTGCATATTATCAATTTATTTCTAACTAGCATTAGCACGCGGCTTCGCCCACGTGGATGTCAAAAATTATCCTACGGGAAGATACTATCGAGATGAAAACTATCTTATGTGTTATTCTAGGTTACAAACTATCTTGACCTCTGAGTTTGTTTCGGCCTCTTTCTCAGAGTAGTCAGATAGGAAACGCCGACCTCATCTAGTTTAAAAAAATATGATGGACGTGTAAAAGTGTTTGTACAAACCTACTTACAGAAATAAAATAATTTATCATTTATCTGTGTGCCTTTCATCACAATCTGTTTAGCTGTTTTTCCGTGACATACGTGCCTACATCTAAAAATACAAACTTTCACATTTATAATATTAATAATTAATAGGATAGGAGGATGCATTAAATAATAAATCTCCTTCATACATCGATGGGAATAAGGTCTGAGTTTATGTATTATGTGGGTATTACCACGCGTTATTCTGCTTATTGGTGATTTTAGACCATTCCGTCCAAAGAGTCTATACAAGCACTTTCAAAGCATTTCGTATCAAGGCGTGCAAACAGGCATCACGTGACAGCGTGACTCGACTCCCGTAAAACAATTTCTATGAAAACTTCAAAGAAACTCCTATGGAAATTGTTCTACAAGAGTTGCGTCGCGCTGTCGCGTCACAGATATCTGCGAAACCATTTACGATAAATGATTTTCAGCGGCATATATGTCAGTCTCATACATTTTTTACTTTTCCATCAACGTTATCGCTGATAGAACTTCAATTTGTCTAAGCCCTTAGTTTTAAGTTTGTCTGTAGTATACTAAGCTACCTTAAAACGGCAATCAATACTTAAAAGCCATACCAATATTAGTCCATGTTAGACATTAGATAAACCCGTAACAGCAGCTCCCAAACCTTCAAGCTGTCACAACATTACAAAACATTTTTTATTTACTGCCGATAAAATCCTTACACAAATACCTAACATACTCCACCCGGCAACACCATACAACCATAACTATCAAGTGTAAATAAAACTCAAAACGAATCGTGCGTATCTATCCAAACACGTAAAGTCAATCCTAACGAACGTAAACCTTTATATATTTTCACACCAACACTTCCGAACTCACCCTTAACAATCTCCAAATAGAGTACAAAATTCTCTGTGGTATAATTTCTAAGACCTCATTTCTATGTGCCAAATGGGAGCAAGGAAAGAGATCGGTCATTTGGTACCGAGTCCCGGAATCGTTTGTAACGTAATCGGGTTCGGTTAAGGGTAACATCGGCGGTATTAAGTAGGCTCACTGTTTGAGTTATTGCTGGGAGATATGAATTTTGAGATGCTTTTGAGCTTATTGTTGTGAAGATTGAGTGACAGACTTAGGTAAAAAAGGTATCCATTGGGTTTCTTCTATGTAAAATGTACCTACTTTTGTTAAAAACCTTCACAATACGATATTTTGTTCGAAGGTTATATTTACCGTTTGTAAATTCAAACGATTTTTGAATCATAAATGCAACTGTCCACCTATAGAATTGTTGTATTTTTTACGACAACATCAATTTATATCACGCATAGATATACAGGATGTATTTATAAACGATGATTAAAGTTAAGAGACGTTTAAACGTCTAAAATGTACCTATGGTTAGAGTCGCTAATCATTACTTAACTTTAAACAAACGTTTTTAAATAAAAAGTAAAATCTTAAAACTGAGTCAATATTTTGTGTGAAAAGAGTATTTTGAAAATCGAACAAATCTACGTTATGTTTTAAGGTCACTTCGTTTTTAAAAAAAGACGTTTGAAGAAAAAAAGTTTTCATTCTTTGATCTTTTGTTTTGAACACAAATCTCGCACAAACTCGTTTCCTGGTACAAACTCCTTTGCAACAACTATCCGGAAAAACACGCACGTCACTGAGGTAATTTTGCCATCAAGGTGTAGTTGGATTGGTAAACAGGAAAACTAGCAATCCGGTACATGTAAGACGAGAGTTAGGAAAGAAGTTGGACCCACCTTGTGCAAGCAGCGCTGCCATAAACTTACTGATTGGTTAATCTTTCCCCAAAATACGAACTGTTGTCAGATTACCGACAATTACATTGGTTTTCTGTAAGCTTAGTATTTAGTTTAAACTAGTTTGAAAATTATCTCGCGGGGACATACTAACGGGATGAAAAGTACCCTATGTATTAATCCAGGTTATAAATTAACTGTGTGCCAAATTTTATGTAAATCCGTTCAGCCATTGTTGCTTGATTGAGTAACAAATATCCAAACATCTAAACATACAAACTTTCACATTTATAATATTAGTAGGATAACACACTAAAATAGCTTTTAAGTATTATTTTGTAACAAATTTACTAACATAAAATGTATTACTGTTGTTTATGGAAATATTAAAAATAATATTCCTGGCTACGTAGCAATTACGGTGGTAGAATGACTTAGGGTGAATTTCACTAATGAAACTGAACGCGATCACTACTCTTAAACCGAGTTCAAAAGCCTTCATTGTCGACATTCTACAGCAATTTTGACATTGACAGCTCTTAACCGCAGATTAAATGTGTTGAACGCATTCAGTTTCATTGGTGAAATTCGCCCTAAGTCATTGTACCACCTAAATTGCTACGTTGCCAGCAATATTATTTTTCAGCCAAAATAAAGGCAGGATTTAAACCATCCAGCCTCCCTTGATGGATTGGATACCCATTCGAGTGAGGTTCGCCTGACTGAAAACAGCGTGTAAATTCAAGGCCTCTGACAAAAATCGCGCTTCCGACCCAAAAATCACTCGCAGGCTACAAAATGTACGAAAAAACACAATACAAAAAAAATATCAACGACCTTTTCCGTTTCACACTTTCGAGTACCTCCTTACTCCTGAAAAAATCTGAAAGACTCGTGTGAAAATATTTTTTGGCCGATCGCTGATCGGTTTCCACTTCTGCTTTAGCTTTTGCTTTTTTCCGTAGCTAATCAGAAATCAACATACAAAGAAAACGGTACAGTGCTTCTGTAATCTACCGTCAAACAGTCTCATTCGTCCAACATGGCGATGGCGGCAAATGAACTCGACCTTTTTAGGACCGTCAAAAGGGTAAGTGCGAAATGAACACTACACGCTGGCGATGATGTAGAGGTACTGGAAATGGCTGTTGAAAAGTACGAATCTCCGCTCATATATATATTTTAATTTTAATTTATTACTTATATCGTGTATATTCGGAGATAAAGCTATGCAATAGGACTGTTGTAACATCATCATCTTACAGCAGTCCACTGTTGGACATAAGCCTTTTCAATTGCACGCCATTCAGCTACATTCTCGGCAATTTTCCTCCAGATCGGACCTCACATACAAAATCGGTCAGCTGACTATTGATTTTGCATGGTAGGCCGATTTTTTTTTTCAAATTTCGACCCATGTTCCTTGGAGAAAGTTGTTCAATTTCACGGTTCGGTACTATCACCCAGAAATTTTTTAACGGTGACTAAAAATTCACCTTGTATACAGATACACACTGCCAAATTCAGCTTAGTTTATTTAGCTCATACATACTTACAATACGGCACGAGAGTGGTAGCGTGGCAGCTGTAGAAAATAGACATAATAACATAACTCCTTGTTACATCAACCGGGAACAAATTCAGAATCCGGCTGCTTCTGAGAAATTCCAAATAGAAAAACCCAATAAGACTTTGGCCGACTTGGGAATCTAACCCAGGACTTCGTGTTCAGTAGTAGCACTTGCGACCACTAAACCAAAGAGGCAGTCTAATAGACATTTATTTATTTATTCATAGGAGAATCAACAGCTATAAATAGATGGATAACAATTGTATATGAAACATTAAGCCAATTACCACGGATAAAAACAGAAAAAAGTAGTAAAAATCTTATGATAACTAACAGGCATGATAGAAAAGAATATAATATAAAAGGTATGCACTATACACGTTTGAAAAATTCAGCGTTCAGCCGAGTGCGTTTTTGGTGTTAAATGGGTCAAATGAGAACTCTTTACAAAGAATATTGAAGTCTTTACTCGCTCGCACCAAGTATGAGTTATGGAATATGTTGTAGTAAAAATAAATAATAAGTCGTCTTTAAATGCTTGGTAGTTAAATCTTATTTGGATTGCTATGTAGGTAATCATAATGTCAGTCAAGTGTAAATAATCGTGCCACTATCGACATCGAATCTCAGTTTGACGTCGCTTATATAAGCGACGTCAAACTGAGATTCGATAATAATCACGATATGAAATTCATAATATTATGAATTTCATATCGTGATTATTATGTCACGGGCCACTTATACGGCACTTGGCCAACCACACGAGCGATCGAAAGGCGCTGTCGATTTGTGGATGGTCACCTATCCATTATATATTACGACCTATCCGTGCCTCGACAAGCTGTTAAGCCGTTGATCCCGGTTGAAATTCGTATAGATCATTGACAGTCGTTAAGGGTAGAAGTTCCAAATCTGACAACTACTCTCACCAAGGGGTATCGTGTTACCCAGTAATTGGGTTGTTGAGGTCAGATACAACATAATTAGGAAATGGCTAGGCAGATTATATTGCTTAGCCACGAAAGGGGGTCCTGGTTTTCTGAACAATTTTTCTACCATCGAAGACAACTCATTGTACATAGTGGTGCCAGTACAAGACCAGTAACTTGGCACATGTCATCATTATTTTAGTAAGCAATGTTGAGAACCTACTGGAAGCTGGCCAACCTCATATGGAGATGATTCTGCGATAAACTTCATGCTTGTCCGGCTTGTTGAACGATTGTAATATGATGTTGTACACTCCTTTGTAACTTGAAATAGTAATAGGAAGTTATAGTTTTATTTTTCTTAACAATATAGGAAAAGCTGGAGTGGATCGAAACCTGTTATAATTGGAAGTAGTAGCCTAAATCAAAATATTTTATTTCACATTAACCTACATGGACACTTATCAAAAGTCAGAAGCTAGGTGCAAGGTTCCAATTGATCGCTTCCTATGGCGAAGAGGCGGCAAGAATATCCACGGTTGCTCTTTTAGCAGAACCGACAAGTTGAGCAACTTTTTAAGAAATACCTAATTTCGATTTTTTACTGTTGGTAAGTTGACAGCTAGTAAAGAGAAGTCCTGAAAATAGCATTTCTCTAGCCAAGACAGGTCCTAAGAAATTACGGCCTTATTCAAAAAAAGTTATCGAACATCTAAACACTTGCTGAAGTCTGGTTTTTCATAGAGAATCCACACTTTAGCAACTGTTTAGATGTTCGATAACTTTTATGAATAAGGCCGTTAGTGTTTTTGGTAGTAGGTACTTCTGAGATAATTTTTTACACCATAATAAAGAGTTTATTTTAAGCTAACAATAAATCGGTTAGGTACTATAAGGGCTCCGTAGAGTCTCTTGTGTTAGGGGATCAAATCTAACTACAATTAAACGCTTAAAAATTAAGGCGTAAAAATGTGAACTTCACGTTTATTTCAACGCTAGCACCGTACAGATCCGCGCCTGTCAATCAATTAAATTCTATCGAAACAAAACCTATTTAAATTACTTGACGAAAATCTTCTAGAACTTCCTGACTGTTCGAACATAGACAAAGCCCTTTCGTTGGTTGCCAGTAACTGCATAAGTTTGCATTCCGTAAGCGACCAACCTTTACAGTACCTACATGTTCAAGTTGGTTGGTCGTTTTTATGGCAAAACCCGTATTTCATGACAACTAACGGAAGAAGAGGCTTTGGTACTTACTTCCCTGTCAGTCCTCATCTGCCAATCCTTCTCCAAACTATGTTGGGGGTGGATTCCATTCTAACCGGATGCAACTGAATACCAGTGTTTTACATGGGGCGACTGCCTATCTGACCTCCATAACCCAGTTACTGGATAATACGATACCCCTTGGTAAGACTGGTTGTCAGACTTTCGGGCTTCTGACGACCCGTAACGACTGTCAAAGATCCACTAATGAGAGCCAACGGCTTAACGTGCTTTCCGAGGCACGGAGGGGTCTTGGCATGTAAAGATGTTCACCCTTCCACGGACCAACCGCAGTAAGCGTAGCTTAACCTTATCGATCGATCCGTGCGACTGTTAATACATAAAAAAAAACGAGCCAGTTCCAGTCTACTCTAGCTCACTGTACACGAGTTTATACGTATTAGCACGAACGCCTAACAGCGTCGTGTTGCGAATGTAACAATCAAAGGCTACGTCAGACCCTCGGCGAGTTTGTCGCTTCATTCGTCATTCGAGCGACTTCATTTGTTCGTCATTTCGGGGAAGGATCCTGATTGGTCCGCTGATACCTTGCTGAATAATTGGTGTTTTGGACTGGTTATTGTAACTGAGAGAAGCTAGAGCTTAGGGTTTTGATTACGTCTTCAGTAAATCTATCGAACACTAAATAAATAATATTTTAATTGTTCAAAATACAGCTTTATAGATTATTTTTTCACCATATTGACAAGTTAAAATAACACTTCGACCGGTTCTGTGCTTCCCGCATCCCGATTCCTGCGGCCTTCACAAGGTTTTCGATCCATTTTGTGGGATTTCTATTTCCCTTCCTACTCTCGTTTGAGCTTAGTGTACCAAAAGAATTACCTACTATCATATTTTCTTGACTGAGAAGTTCAGTGGAAATCGATTATCATGGTATGGGCATGTGATATGGATGAATAAGGAAAATGTCGGAAAGTTTTGAGTATGAGTGTCGATAGATAAGACTAGGGGAAGACCAAAGAAAAGATGGATGAATTGTGTGAATGCTGATATGGTTAGAAAGGAGATGACTCTCGAGATGACGACTAATAGAGATCACAAATAAATTGGGGAAGGATCGGAGAATGATGATTAATTTTTTGGGCCATGACCAGTAATCATCGAATTGCTTAAGACTCTTCCACCAAAATATGGAATATTTAAATAATATGCATTATCTTAATTTCGATACACCGACAAATTAAAGTACCTGAACATTTAAAGCAAAAAAAAAAAAAACAGTGGCACTCCGGGAGTGCCGACAGAAGTGAAAACTTTAACAATTACGTGTGTATTTTTTGAATCGTCTGGAACTATTTCTTGAATCGTCAGATTAAACAACGTTCAACATAGGTTGAACGTTGTTCGTCCGTACGTTCGTATTGTCAGTGGTGTCGATAACAGTGTCGCGAGGATTTCACATTATTCATAATCATAATTTTGGTCATTATCTTCTTAACGGGTTATCCGATTTTCATAATTCCAATCGGAATATTAGTTCTGGACCTAAACCTATCTTTTAAGACTTAAATGATTGAAATACCTCTACTAAAAAAAAGTGATGTCGGTAACGGTGTCTCGAATTCAATTGTTTTTTCCCATCTCAAAAAATGCCCGGCAAGCGCCTTCAGAAGTTTTCACTTCAAAAATAAAAATGTTTCTTCTTGGCTTATTTAAAAGGGTTGAAAACTCGTGGCGAACTTTGAGCTGTTCAAGTAGGGTAGTTTGGAAAACTAATGGGAAAGTTTTTACATAACAGAAACTTTCACATCGATTTTAATATATTTGCATATTATGTATCAAGCGCCTTCGGGGCAAAAGTTCAAGCGCTGAAAAATGTAAACAGTCTTTTTATTTTATTCTTGGTGAGATTGTTTTTAGTTTAAAATTATGGGTTGGTTGTAATTATGGGTTGTTGTGAATTCAAAAGGAGAGTGAAAGAACACTATCTCTCCACTTTGTCATATTTGCGTATGTATTTATTAATTAAATTACATTATAATTATATATATTTTAGTGATATTTATTTTAGAAGTATGTATGTATGTTAGTATGTATGTATATTCTCATATTATGTGTGTATATTTAAATTAGAGTTTAATTTGTGATTTTATGATTTCCCTTCTACTGTTATTACACGCGTTGTCTACATCTCTGTTATCTTCTCTCCTATCGCAGGTGTGCTGGCAGAGATTTCTGTAGAAATAAGCATAACCTATGTACGTATTTTTCTGTTCCTTTCTTCTTGTCTGTTTATATGTGTGTGCATAAATGGTTAAATAAATAAATAAATATTTAGTGGAATATTATGGAAGTCGAGGATTAGAGTCGTAGAGGGGATTGTAGTTATATTATAACATCCATAAAGGTCGATTGAGGGTTAAAAGCTTCGCTGGCCGTGGACGGTTCGTGGTTGGGTGACTATCTATTACATGATCGAGACCCCTCCGTGCCTCAAAAAGTACGTCAAGCCGTCTAGTCTGGTCGTAGATCTTTGACAGTCGTCACGGGTAATCAGAAGCCCAATAGTCTGAGAACCAGTCTTGACCATTAACTGGTTCCTGGAGGTCAGATAGGCAGTCGCTCCATGTAAAATACTGAAGGCCAATTCTCGTAATTAAAAACGTTCAAAATCTAGTCGCAGTCTCATCACGGTGACAATCAAATGTCAAAAGCTTGTCAAAAATGTATGGGAACTCGAGGTATATTTGACAGATTGAGACTGAGATCAGACTGTGAACGTTCTTAAAATTATGAGAATTGCCCCCCTGGTGTTCAGCTATAACCGGTTGGATTGAAAACTGTTGATAATCGTCTACTGGTTGCAAACTGAATTTGCCAACCGGGTTCAATTCCTGAATCGGGAAAGGTGTTTTTGGGTTTTCCATTGTCAAAATGACTGTCTTCGAGCCTGGAGTCAAGATTTATGCCCGGTATTGGCTTCCGAAATTTAAACATAACTGCTTAAATTGGTGTGAACCGAGTTGTGTCAGACCTTTAGGAGATTGCAGGCGAGATAGGTACTCAGCTTTCCTGTAAAACATTTAACAAAATAAAAATATTTTCTACAAACATTGTCGGTACCTAATTCCACCCACCACCAACCCTAATCGGATAACATCTTTACAAAAACTAAACCGTTTTAATAAATATTAAGGATAAAAACGGGAGCCGAAAACAAGACATCAAAAGGCTCTTTTAATTCTCCGCAAACTCTTTTTAAAAGGCGTAACGGATAGAAATTAACTTGGAATGAGATAACCCGGTGATTATAAGATCTGTGTTGATTTTGTGGGCCAAACAAAGTGGGATAAAGACATTTTAACGGGAAAACTTTTTGATTTATGGTTAAGACAAACGTTTGAAGGGCTTGTGGCTATGTTATATTAGCCGCACGGGTCGATGTACGCTTGTCGCGGTCGATTCGTAGATGGATGACCATCAATTACATTTCGAGACTTCTCCGTGCCTCGGAAAGTACGTTAACCCGTTGGTCGTGGCTGTCAATCGTAGAGCTTTCACAGTTATAGCGGGTAGTAAGCCCGAAAGACTGATTATCAGACTCACGTGCCAGGGGTGTGGGTGGTTCTGCCAAGGGTGCGGGTTGTTCGAAAGAGATACCGTGGCCCCTGGCACACAGGCAACTGAAGGAATACGGGTGGGTTTCAGTCAGTAAAAGTCTGACACGCCCTCTCGCTCCAACCAAAGCGGAAGAAGTTGTTTGCAGATTTCCCAGAGTGAAAAACAAAAACAAAAACTAGCAGGTTCACCAAGAGGTATCGTGACACCTAGTTACTGGATTGCGAAGGTCAGATAGGCAGGTTACTTGTAAATAACTTGGTATTCAGCTCTGCATCAATATAGTTGGGAACAGGCTAAGCAATTTTTTAAACAGATACAAAAAATGAACTTGGAAAGAGATATGTGTACCTATGTGTCTTTGTATGTCTGCATTTTATGTATCTTTTTAGGGTTCCGTACCTCAAAAGGTAAAATAGGAACCCTTATAAGATCACTCTCTTGTCCGTCTATCCGTGTGTCACCACCGATTTCCTCAGGAATGGGTGGACCTAGCAAGTTGAAATTTATACCAAATACTGAGGTTTATAGTCCCTATTAGGTGTATAAAAATCAAGGTCCTGGGTCAACACGATAAAAAGATATGGGCAAATTTACATTTTCGCGAAAACTTGTAAGTACCAAAATTTACCTTATTTTTTTTTTAATTTTTCGGAATTTTCCCTTTACTAGTGCTGTAAGACCTTGCTTTTAACCAAAAAATACAATTCTAGGTCAATCGGAAGTGCCCTATAGGTTTTGGGTCGAAAACCTGTATGGTTGTTCCCATTGACCTAGAAACACGAAATTTGGCAAAAAGCACAAATAAAGGAAAAATTCCATAAAATAAAAAAGTTGAAAATTTGTACGGAACCCTCGGTGGGCAAACCCAACTCGCCCCTGTCCAGTTTTTTTTTATAATGTGCGTTTTGTTTGAGCAGAACAATTTCTCTTTCTTTCTTTTTATTTTCGATATCCCGGTGATTACACGATCTGTCTGGAATAAAGACGTTTTAGCGGAAAAAGCTATTTTGTTTGTTTAGTTTGGGGATTTTCTTTTTGGTTATCGATAAATAATTATTATGTGATGATAAGTTTCCTGTCCACATGTGATATATTATAATCATATTATTTTAGTAGAAGCTCTAAGTTTATCTTGGAAATTCACTGAAATCCGTGAAAGAAACCACCCCAATTGCGAAACACACACGTTCCCGTTCCGAAGGGTTTTGAAAGAAATTCCTTATCTCCAGATGTTTAAAAAATTCGTATGCTCGACGGCGTAAATAGTGCGATTAATGTTTTCAAACCGGCACATGAAAGACATTGCAATGGTAAGTGTGTTACGCAAGAATTTATGTCTTATCATCATCATCATCATTGCAGCCGAAAGACGTCCACTGCTGGACATAGGCCTCCCCCAAGCTCCGCCATTTCGACCGGTTCTGTCCTTCCCGCATCCAGCGGACTCCTGCGGCCCTCACAAGGTCATTGGTCCGGTTGGACTTACTTCTAATAGGAGGCCTTACAACTGTACGGCTTCCGGTACGCGGTCGCCACTCCAGAACCTTTCAGCCCCGCAATGTGCCCTGCCCACTGCCACTTAAGTTTGGCAATTCTTCTTTACTTATGTCTAATTAATATAAAACTGAATTCGGCGACCCGCGTTTGGTGATCAATGTTAATGTTCATGTATGAGCCAGGCCAAAGCCAGATGCAATGAGAGACTGCCACCAATAACCAAAGAAGTCCTGCAAGTACGATTCATAGGTACTTCCTGCTTGTTTTCAGAAGTAGCAAAACATTATGATAGTAATAATAGTCCTCCAGACCATATTTCGGCTATGGCGGCCAATCTCAATAGAGACTAGCCTTCGGTGCGGGAGATTTATAGTGCGCGTCTCTTTCTTCACTCTCATAGTCCGATGGGACGGCACGCGAACCGACACCACCAGAGAGAGATTGAGCGCAGGACCAACGGCTGAACATACTTTCCGAGGCACAAGGGGTCTCACACCGTCAACTTCCAAACTTCATGCTGTGTGTAATAAACTAGCAATAACACTTTTCCCGACCTAGGAAGGGTACCCAGGACGTCGAGCTCTGAAGTCACGCTTGCTGCTTAGCGCCGAGAGCTAAACATCTAACAGTGTGTTTATGTGACGCGCTGGTAAGCACTTTGTTCGATTCTCAATGCTCGGTTCAACACCGAGCGATGAAAATCTAGTGCACCATAAAATCCCGCTGCTATTGAATTAACTTTTTCTTAATCTGTATTTTATAAGTGGAGACCTGTAATTGGCTTTCTGTTTATTATACTGTCCTTGATCTGTTTGCTTTAGCTGTAAGTCTCCCATGTTATTTAAATAAATAAATAATATTTATACATTTCTGCGACCGTGGTCTTAGAAGGACATTATAGCAACCTTATCGGTGATGTCCTTCAGTAAGGTCAAGTGTGGTACCCCATACCTACCCTCATGGGAAGAAACCGTGAATTTATGTTGTATATAAGTTTAATCCATTTCTTTTTGTATAAGGGTCCGACGTTGATTGGTTTCGTTACCAAAATAAATATTTAAGGAAAAATATTTTGTAAAAAAAACCTTAAAGGTATTTTAATACAGACATTTGATAGCAAAAGAGACGTCGGTTTTTAATTTATAACGGCATCCCTTGACTTCGAAGTAAAATCTTCCACTCAAAGATTCGAGAGAATTCTTCCAACTATTTGAGCTTTGAATCGTTTTCAAGGTGTCCTAGTAATTCTTACTTTGATACTTGAAGTAATATCTAGGACCTCTTTGTAAGTTCTTCCAACAAACAAGAATGGTCAGAGATTACTCTATGCAACGACACTGCTTTTGTGTTCTAGGTTTCATTCCTTCTTCAAAGGAATTGGAATGCAATTCAGCTTTCTTTGATTATAAAGTGGAACGAAAGAATTTAATATTAAAATAGATTGTTTTTTTTTTTACTTTGTAGTGTAGTTTTGAGTTCCGTTTGTGTGAATAGCACCATTCTATTGGAGTAGTGAATAAGAGCAAAACAATCTGAAAAATAATATTAATTTGTTTGTAAGATACCTATTTAAAAGGTATAATAATAATGAATTAATAAAATGTTTATTTGTACTAAGTACACAAAGCTTAGGGAAATTATGTACAATAGAATCACATTAAAGGGCGAACTGATGCCTCCTACGCTAGGCCAAAAGCCTGTGTTTTAGAAGCCAAGGTTCCTCCAGATATAGTGGCATATAAATGGTATTAAATATCGTGCAAGTACTTAAAGTTACAAAACATAAATAAAACAAACAATGACTTAATTTAAATACAGTAATAGAACTATCATGAGACAATTGTTATAAGATTCTCAGTTTCGTCATACGATAACTTCTGCAACCAATCTATAAGTTTGATTTTAACTTCTTGGACTATATCGCACACGGGAGTGCCTTTGTATCTTTTCAGCTTAGCATGATCCAGATGTAGCATAGAGTGATTCCGCAGCAAGGCGCGGAGCACAAAAAGCTGTCTCGCAGTCAACACTGGCTTCAAAATAAAGTAGATTGGTCGAAAAGTACCTGCGCTTAAAGTGCACGACTTTCAAGATAACCCTTTGAGTTCTTTTAACTTTTATTAAGGAGGTCTTGTAGGTTCCACCACAAACCGGGATACAATACCAGGCCACTCAGGAAGTATTGCGAAAAAAGTTTTTATGTATGACAGACTGGCCAGTTATAATCTACTATGAAAATACGATTATTTGTGAGTAAAAATAGGTACGTTCCAATTTCAAAATTTCCCTCCATGCGAGCAAGGACCCACGTATAAAACAATTGACTGTTAGAGGCTCTGGTAAACCATCAAAGCTAAATCTGGATCAGCAGAGTGCCTTAGTTCCTTATATATACATAAATTAATTTTCTGATCCTTGTACATAGGGCTTCGATGTGGGATTGCCAGCTAAGTTTATGATCTATGAGAACCCCTAAATATTCTTAAGTATTATTAAAGTATTAGTATTTAAGTATTTAGCTTCTACCAAATGACATAAAATACATTTATGTACAATGACGTATTATATATAGACACGTTATCAACCAACATCTCGGCGCTTAAAAACGGCGAAAATACTAGATAACTACTTATACGCGTAAAGAAAGGGAAAGAAAATATAACACCGTACGGCGGGATGCCTGTTGCTAGAGGGAGATAAATAAAGATCCTCAGTTACGTCACAGGATAAGTAATAGTCAAATTACATGCTCATTGGTCGAGCGCATGAGTGACGTAGCTATCAGAGGCATATGGGGAAAAAAGGACACTCGATTTTCTAGAGTTAATAAAATAATTGATAATTGTACCGTGTTACCTACTTTACGAATAAAGTAATACCAATATCTTATAAATGTTAATGGTGTATTCCGCAACAGTAATTATTGTTACATATTAAATTTAAAAATAAAACAAAATATCTTTATAAACATAAAAAAGCCTTTATTTAATAATGTAAAAAATATTAACATATTGATAGGCAATCAAACACTATGGTAATCGAAGTCATATATTATCGACTTATGTTGTAGATACATATTTTATCAGCCCATCTTCATACTTCATACTTTTCTTTTATCAGCCCATCTGTAGGCAATCTAAAATGAAACGGAAAACAATAATGTATATTCATAACATAACAAGTGCATTCAAACAATATTATAAATTCTAACAACCAAAAAAAACTTGTGTAATAGTGTCCCAACCTCCCCTAACGTCACGTGACTACTAACTTCATGCGCCGGCCGCCATTAGACGCAGCGTCATACAAAATAAAATAAAATAATGTCGTTTTGTAAACTTACGCGTGAAATGACACATTTTTGTCTTTAACTTTTGGGGTATAATTTGTACATCCTCTGAAAACACACGACGGCATGTTTTCTTTATGTTTTGCACAGGTTTTCACACACGATATAAATTAAAAACAAACGTCACGTCGCGCGACAGGTTGGTGCGTGACTGAGCGCAATGTGGCCAATTGGCTTCATTTCGTGTTGCCATTTTAGAGTGCGGACAACGTATCTATAGTTTTATACATCATTGTTTATGTATGCATTTGTACATCCTCTAACACTCGGCAATACCGTAGCAGTCAAAATATTTTGGAATCAGATTAGGAGTTTTAATAATAACCCCATAAATACCAACTCACACCTATTTATAATATTACTAGTACGTAATTAAATAAAACCAGGTTACTCAATCACATAGCTGGTTATTATAATTTGATAGCCTATATTTTGATCATCATCCATATTAATTTTGCTTAATTTTTTTGTGATCATGTTGACAAACCTGGGTTTTGTTTGTTAATAACGGTAATTAATCGATTATATTAATAAAGCGTGTAAAAATACATATTGTGTTTAGATTTAAAGTTTTTTTTTGCTACTTGAATATCGTCCTGGAAAACTGACTTTGAAAGGTTTTAGGTTCTGTCTAGAAGTTTTATGAATATCGATTAATTACCGTTATTAACAAACAAAACCTAGGTTTGTCAACATGATCACAAAAAAAATGATTGATCACAAACAAACAAACATACACGTGAAGCTAATGCTTCACGTGTATGTTTGTTTGTTTGTATGTAAACGACTCCTTAGAGCGCGATTTTGACCCACTTTAATCGGTCAGATTTCATTGAAACTTTGTAAACTTATCGAGGACCGATGACAATTCAATAATTTAATTTTTTTTTGAGAAAAATGAATAAAAAGGAAGAAAAAAAACACGTTTTTGTAGTTAGCAGAACTAAAAAATAGAAAATAAATAATAGTTTAAAAAACTAAAAAACACGCATTAGAAACCAAACTAAAAAAGGAGAAAATAATTTAATTCAATTAAAAAGCGTGGGGTGCTTGACATTAAGTGATTATAAAAAATACCTCAAAACGCACACACCACACACCAAAATTACACAAAATAAAATCTTGTATAATACAATTTCACCCACTTTCTTGTCTTCAAAGATAAAAGATATGCATCCGATTTTCTCAACAGTTTCCTATTATGAATTCTTTTAACTTAAATAAAAATTGTATTAGGTTATCTGTGAACTAAGCAACTAGATTGTGCTAGCTTAACCTTCAAGTTATTCCACTGAGTGTATTAGACAGGTCTTTAGATATAAGATAATGTACGGACCACAGACCATGGAATCGTCCGCGATGGCAGCGTGTAGACACGGCAGAAAGTTTATGTAGTCACCAAAAGAGATATAAGTAACCAGGGTCGTCAGATACAGCTGAAGTTTAATAAGAAACCTATAGATGTTTTCGAATGAAATTTAATTTGATTGAGTAACTGTTTGTTTTCAAATAAATCAAATTTTTCCATCAAATAAATCAAATTTTGTACTAAAACACCGTCAGTTCCTTGCTAAACTGCAACTATACAGGGTGTCCAGTAATTAATGGATAACCTTGAAATGGTTCATGGTAGAACTAATGGCCATTCAGAAAAAAACATTTTTATTTGTAATTAATCGGTAAAAAAAAAATAAAAAAAATAATCAACTGACTTCCGAAAGAACACTACAAAGTGAAAAATAACTTTAATTTCAGATGGCGGTGACAAAAAATTAAAATACATATCCATAGACACCGACTTCCTAAATTAAAGTTATTTTTCACTTTGTAGTGTTCTTTCGTTCGGCCTGAAACAGTCAAATACGCGGAACTTGCTCTAAACTCAGTGATGAAATGGCTATCCAATAATATATTAACCTTAAATCTTAATAAAACAGTATACCTACCATTCTCCTTACTATATACCCAACAATCTTCCTCCGATGGATTCAATGGTGCTTAGAGCTCATACTTGCTCACGCGATCTATCCTTCTCACAATGCGACTGTCCACAACTCACAAGGTGTGAGTCTGTTAAGTATCTCGGAGTTTATGTAGACAGTTCTTTGAGCTGGAAACCTCACCTTAGCAATCTCATATCGCGAGTCCGCAAGTGTATATTTATTTTTAAAAAGCTAAGGCACTCCGCGGACTACCGTACGATTAAAACTGTTTATTATGCACTCTGTCAAAGCATAATAAACTATTGCATCACAGTGTGGGGTGGGACTACCAAGACAACCCTCCTTCCTCTGGAACGGGCACAGAGAGCTGTCCTCAAAGTCATGACCTCGAAGCCGTTTAGATATCCCACCTCGGCTCTTTACACCGAATGCCGGGTCCTCACTGTGAGACAGCTCTTTGTTCTCAGCACTATTCTGCGCAAACATCGCTCTGTGGTTTACAACCCGAATGCTGCTAAAAAACGTAGATTCTACGAGGTATGCTCAACTGGTGGATGTAGAACGGCCCTTGCTCAGCGTCATTATGATGTTCTGTCTGGCCATTTATACAATAAAACTAATAAACTGTTAACCATTGCTCCTATGTGCCTAAATGGTTGTAAGACCCAGGTCACAAAGTGGCTATTGACAATCAATTATGATAAGACTGAAGATTTATTACGTATATCAATCACTTAGTCTAACGCAGTTAATAAGGTCATATATTCTTAATTATAATATTTATATACATACTATAGACTAACATAAACACAAGTTCTCACCATATTTCTCTCGCTCTCAATTACATACATATGTTCTTCAATAGGCCAAATCACAGTTGCATTTATTAGTAAATAGTTATTTTGATAATAATATATTGTGCTCGGCTTACAACTACTGATACATGTTCAATTATAGGCGAGGACGCTGGCACCCTAAACACAAGTTAAATCTTACATTGGGTGCCAGAGTTAATCGAAAACACTCTTTCCCCTAGTTGTAACGCTGCATAGTGTTTATTTTATAAGTGTTTTTTGTACACCTGAAGGTAATAAAATATCTTCTTTTTTTTTTTAATAAATAAATGTTCACGAACTTCTGATTTTAGCTTGTCCGAAGGTTCGGCTAGTTTATGGCCGAAAACGAAAGTATGGCCGAATCATGATTTTTGCCCGAAAACGAAACTTCGGTCGGTCACTAGTTTTCATACGTATTTTGTGTCGTAAAACGAGCGAACGGTGACGTTTGATTTATACCTGTACCGAAAGTGTTGACAATGATACCTCTGACAGCGGCCACGGTAGCGTTTCCGTGCTCTATGGTAGTATGTACACAGCTAAATAGGAGTTGGAATTTTCATGTATACCGCCCTACATAGAAAATTTAATACAAAACAAAAGCAGGTTATATTAACATTTTAATATATCTGTGTGTGCGATTATTTCGTTTCACTTTTGTTTCAACTACGAATTCTATATTTTTTGCCTCAATCGAAAATGATAAGATGATAACAGCCACAGACATATAAAATAGTAGCAGACCAAACATTCGCTAAAAATTGCGTACCCATTACGCACACATAGAGAGTGTGACGATACAGGGCCGGACTAGGGCCGGTTGCCGGTATTATATAACGATATTGAAACGACCGATAAATCTTACTGAAAATCTGTGAAAATCAATATTCTCTGGGTAAATGAAGTGTAGATTACTTATCAATAAAGTCTTAACGAATATAACCACCCATCTGTTCCCGTGGTTACTGTAAAAGGCAACTAAGGTAATATTTTAAGAGGACGGTGGGCGGCAGTCCTTTAGAAAGAAAAGAAAGAACCACCTCCTTTTAACGGTATATTTATACACAGACCGTTGACGGGCATCAGTATCGGATAAAAGAACTCTCCCTGCAGTCATTAACCCGCATGCCCAGCTTGGTGGGACCTAGAGTTAAGGTGTTGGTATGCCTGAAAGCTAGCTTATAAATATATCAGGAATTTTGAAATAAAACAATGAATTTAATGAATATTTACATATTTATTTTTTACTTTTTTAAAACTTTATTTATTTATATATTCTTTATTGTACACTACAAAAATACAATAAACAAAAAAATACACATAGGCGGCCTTATCGCTTTCCGCGATCTCATCCAGGCAACCATGGAATGGACAGTGATTAGCCTGGACATAAAATGGTGACGTTGTTGGTGCAAATAATGTGTTTACAATATTCTAAAATAGATACATAGATATATACATATCCTAAATAATAGATACATAAATACATATGTACATACAAAATTTTAAACGAACGAAAGTAAAAGCCTTTACAGAGATTATTACAGTTTGGTACGAGAACAAGATCACAACGACAAGTAATGTTCTTTATTTTTATAATTTAAAAACTACTGGTCCTAAAATAATAATATGTACAGGTATAAAAAAAAAATCATAGGGCATCAAATAATACGTCCGCATCGTTGTCGATGGGAAAAGTGACCAACAAAGGCTGGCAGCATTGCCACGTGGTATGGCAATGCTGATTCTTTGGCTGAAAAATAGGCCAGCCTTTTGGTCACGTGAAGAGTCGATCAACCGCTTGGAAATGTCTCGGAAAACTAAGTTGCCACTCGGACCCCATGGTCCTAGAGTTTCAACCCCAAACAGCTCGAACATATAGGTTCCAATAGGATTGGAATATTTGTGCCATTTGAGGTTCAGTTTCAATCCTGGAGTTTCATGTTTTTAAATCCATGCATTCCGTAAACTTACATCCTTTGGAAACCTGGAAAAATATTAGTAAGCTCAATTATTACCTGCTGAATGAAATGTTAAAATTATGTGAGTAGCCTATATCGATTTATGTCCACCATCGTTCATGTTATCCATCACACAGACAGGGTAACATAACCGGCTAATGAGACACAATTGATTTTCTATTGTAACGTATCACATGTGTACGCGCCGGGCCGGAGCGATTCTATATACACTGGCAATCTGGACTCTGCAGTATTTTCAAACTAAGTCACCAAAAAAAAATTTAAATATCGTAGAGTAAACCGAGTCTCTATTTGATAATTCCATGATAGGTAAATATTTTCCATACAATAAAAAAAATCGTCTTTGTTGCCAAATCCGTCCCTGACTTCACAGCATTATACAAAAACTTACCGATGAAAGGTCAATCCAGGTGTTTTGTGGTAGCTAGCACTGTCACACTGGTACGCACAGCACTTTACCATTTTATTTTTGTGTAATTGTCCCAAACAATTAATTTTTCAAGTAATATTTCGCGGTTGAAACATAGAACGCGATTGAGGATAAATCTGCTTATCAATATGGCGGCGCGGGACAGACGGGCTACGCGTCAAATTTTGTCTATGTGTGAGTCAGTGTGACAACAGGTGACAGAACGAGATACAGCTTACGACTTGTCGCTTAGCAAAAAAAGGATAGAGAATCAAATCCATCGACTATGGATTAATGTTTGGTCTGCTACTGTTTTATATGTCTGTGATAACAGCCTATTGTTGCCCTACTGCAGGAAAATGGCATCTTTTATTACAGAGAAGGCACGAGCATTGATCATCACTCAAATATCACAACTTTATTTTATGCTGATCAAAGTGGAACTGAGTTGGCCACATCTGCCGCATGTCGGAGCTGCAATACGCATAAGCCACCACTCGGTGGATCCCAAATCTCAGGACACGACTACGTGGCAGGCCCAGAAACTGCTGGCGGGATGAGCTAGAACCCTTCTTAAAACATGAGTCCACGTTCGCAGTAGACCGGTAAAAGTGGAAAGAGGGAAGGGAGGCCGTCATTCTTTTTCCATGTGAGGCAAGGAGGGCACGCGCTCCTACCTTCGGTTGTTTGTCCTGATTTTGGTTCAACTTACGTGCCGCGTTCTATACAGCGTGTCCTGGGGCCTTAGTCTGCTATTTTGGTTCAACTTACGTGCCGCGGTCTATACAGCGTGTCCTGGGGCCTTAGTCTGCTATTTTTATAAATTCGTCATTCCAACACGATCTCATTGTCATTCATTTGTCATTTTGCTAAAAGTTCGTAATCTGCTAAATTCATAATGGTCGATTGTTGAATCGAATTGTGTCATAATGGCATTTTCGTATTGCCATTATTATAAAACTCGTTAGTAGAAATGTTTTTCGAAAAACTCCTACTAAATTTGAACATTTATTCATGCCAAATTTCATTTATATATTTTTACATATTATTTATTAGTGTTTTATGCAATCTGAAGTTGTAGGAAGTTCGTAAATTAAGTCAGTAATTCATTTGTCATGATGTACGAGATTACCAATAAATGCCATTTCTTTCAATGGAGTGTCAGTGGCTGACCATTGGAAAGTCATAATGACGCCATTTTATTAGTAGATTACCAAACTTGTCAAAATCAACAATTATGAAATCAATGATAGACCATTCTGACACTATTGTAATAGCAGACTTGAGGCCCAGGTATCTGCACGATACAGGAATTGACGGGCGCTACTGAAGGTGCTAAGCTCGTAGCCAAATTCTGGGCAAAATGTATATAGATTGTTATCAGCACGCTAAGAAGAAATCGAATTTATCTCTACCGACTAGAATCACACAAACGTCTATTTTTAACCGACTTCAAAAAGAAGGAGGTTATCAATTCTACACGTTTATTTTTTTATTTTTCGGGAGTAACTCCGTCATATACAAGATGAAACAGAATGGATACAAGACCTGAAAGTAACTTTTAATATAAGTATTATATATTTTGGGGTGGGGCCCGCAAGGCCTGATAGACCTGCCAGGGGTGCGGGTTGTTCGAAAGAGATACCGTGGCCCTTGGCACACAGGCAACTGAAGGAACACGGGTGGATTTTATTCAGTAAAAGTCTGACACACTCTTTCGCTCCATCCGGAGCGGGAGAAGTTTTTTATGATAAAAAAAAAATGGGTAACTCTAATCTCACTATCGTTTTCACAACCAACTGTTTCCTTATCTGGGAGTGGCGCGAGGAGGCCAAACGCCGGGGCGTTACTCCGCTGCCGCGAGAAATCGAGGTGCAGCGGACAGAGCTCCGGCGGGATCTCATGGCGACATGGAGAGCGCGATTGTCGCAACCCAGTGCTGGGCACGCCACGATAGCGGCGGTAAGTCCCCTCTTTGAGGAGTGGCTTGAGAGGCGGCATGGCGTCCTCACCTTCCGCCTGACGCAGGTCCTCACCGGACACGGTTGTTTCGGGAGGTTCCTGTTTCGTATAAGGCGGGAGGAAACGCCCGGGTGCTTCCATTGCGAAGATCGCCCTGAGGACACGGTGGAGCATACGGTGGCGGTCTGCCCGGCTTGGGCGGAGCACCGCCGTGTCCTCGTGGAGGCGATCGGCGGCGGCGATCTCTCGCGTCCGGCCCTGGTGCAGGCCATGGTACGGAGCGAGAGTGAATGGTTAGCCGTCACCTCCTTCTGCGAAGCAGTAATGCTCGCAAAGAGGGAGGCGGCGCACGTGAGGGAGAGGCAGTATATGCGCCCTCACGGCCGTAGTCGCCGCGGGAGAAGCCCTGGGCGTCGGGAATCCCAGGCTGATTCCCGGCCACCGTAGGCGCGGGCTTGCGGACGGCGAGTAATGGGTAGCTCGCTGTCCGGTAAGGACCAAGCCCGGGTCGACGGCGCGTTGTGTTTCACGCGCGCCTCAAAGAGATGTCAGCACCAATAGGTGGGGTTCGCAAGGACCGATGCCTGCCAGGGGTGCGGGTTGTTCGAAAGAGATACCGCGGCCCCTGGCACACAGGCAACTGAGGGAACACGTGTGGGTTTTAGTCAGTAAAAGTCTGACACGCCCTCCCGCTCCACCCAGAGCGGGAGAAGTTATTTGATGATTTCCCACCCAAAAAAAAAAAAAACTGTTTCCTTATACCGATAGGGTTTAAACACTATCCTGAGAACATTGGGGCTGATTCTCATTAGCAATCTCGTTATCAAAGATTTTGCTCTTTGCGTTTACTTTGCTGATAAGTGGAAGGTGCAAATTAGACTGATAAGGAAATGCAGCTATGTCGAGAAATACTTTGGCTAAAAACGAAATGGAGGTCGGTAAAGATGAACAAATTTAATCAGTAACGTAAATAAGTAAGCTGATTGATCAAATTTACTATAATCGAAATTCTAAGAACTTTTCTTAGAGTGTCGATTGCTATTATATTGATTATTATAGTTTATATACCTACCAGATATAAGATTTCACATAGTTAACGCAAGACCTCATGCACCTCAGTTAGAGCATTGAATTAAAAGCATAATAAAATGACCTCGTTTTTTTGTCAATCGAAGAAACTTATTAATAAGAAAACATGTTGGCATTTCTTTATGTTTTAAAAGTTGAGTCCCACTGCCTAGGAATAAATAGGGGGTAAGTAAACCTAAAAAAAAATTGTTGTATTAAAAAAAAAACAGAATTCTGCTAAAGCTAAATTTATACATTTTGAAAAAAAAATACCCTTATTAAAAGTTACTTAAATCGATTTAGTAGTCAATTAGGAACAAACTACTTTCAGGTCTTGCATTTATTTACACCTTGCATATGTTTTATATACCATCCGCGCCCGCGCCGGCTGCAACAAATAATTTTGAAATAACGTACAGGTTACGCTGATGTACAAATCAAAAATCCACCAATCAGTGTATGGAACTCTCTTCAAGGCATTGAAGATGATATTTCCAATATTCTAGACAAGGTACTAAACGTTACATCATCAAATCAAACGCGATGCTATTCAATTTAGGTCGACGACTTCAAAGAACTGAAGGGAATTCAATTCAGGTCTATAAGATTAACGATAATAGCGTGTGTGGCGAAATTTGTTCCAAATAAATTGTCTTGGCGAGTGAGTGATTAGGACCGGCCCAACGAGATTGCTCTAATTAAATAGATCTATCGGCCGAACAATGGAATAGATAGTAACAGAAGGCCAGCAGCCCCATAGAACGAGCAAAACAGACGCATGCACACAGATATGTAGTCACATAGATGCGTACGAACACATAGATGAATACGGACACATAGACACGTACGCATACATAAGCCATAAGTCATTTATATCATAAAAAACACTTTGTGTTGAAAATATTGCATTGATGATAAATAAAGTAATAACAAGAAATAAAAAAAATCATTCAGTGCATCCATATTTAGAGGTTATTACGCATTTACATTGTAAGAATATCAGCAATAATTAATTATTTATGTCAATAATTTAATCACACAACATAGACATATATACTTACACAGATGCGTAGGTATGCACGCTTAGACGCGTATACACGCGTTTACTAGCTTTACCACTGCTATGCCGTACGGCACGGCAGAGTATAAGCTGGCCTCGTATTCTATTAAAACTTCGTACTACGCTAGCCCAGCTCAAACTCAAACTGTTACCACCGACGTGCGGTCGAACACGTCGCGGTAAACAGCAACCTCAAACAAATGCTTGGTCTTTCTGAATACTAGACGCATGTCTGTGTGCGTGCGTTTTCGCTCTTGTATGAAGTTGAACCTCTGTACCTTTCTATTCTGTGACCGAATTGAACTAAATAGTGTTTGTTTCAAGTTATTTCTGGAACTCATTACTGTATTGATTGTTTTGATTGCGATTGGGATTTTGGGTGTGGGATAAGACAAACAAGTGTTCAGTCAAATTTAATGAAAATTCCTTCTTCTAAGCGCATCGTTGGTAAAAAGTTCAAAAATGCCCAAAAGTCAGCCCAAAATTCAGGCCCAAAATTCAGCCCAAGAGTCGATTGCAATGTAAAAAAGGAGTCGGTGATGTCACTGTTACAGTCTTTGGATACGTGCTACCTACTAGATTAGTTCATAACCTTAACAAAACTTCGACAAAATTATTTTCCCGATAAAATGCACTGGAACTTATCCAAACACGGTGAAAGAGACCAAATAATATTGTGAAAGCAAACAACATCTTAAGTACAGGTAATAAAATATTTAAGCCTGCATTATAAATAGACGCAAACACAAAATAAATCAAACACAATAACGAAACGGATGCTGTCAAAATCTAAAATAGTGCTTCAAGGCAAAATGTTGAAGGAGGAAATAAGGTAGCAAAATTTAAAATTGCATTTTCAGAATTTATCTCATGAAATTGTCCATGAAATTGCTCGTCGGGGCATGAAGCTGGGCTAAACGTTTCGCTCCCTGTATCGTGGATCTTCTACAGAGATTGTAAAAGATATTAGGGTGCCAAGAAATAAAATATCATACGCGCTGACGGCAATGAATGACAGGAACTTTGCTACAAGAACTTTTGTATCGACGACTAGCTGTGCTATGCGGCTACGCTTGCTATTCTATTGGCATTTTAAGGGAACGTGAATTCATAATTATATTCATAATATCCACTACAACAACGGTTGACTTTGCTAAACTAAAACTTGTTAGTATATGGACGTAAGAAAATAGGTGTTCTTCAGAATCACTTCTAGATCCCTAAATTGAAAACAAACCGGCCAAGTGCGAGTCGAACATGACGGGTTCTGTACCACAAGGCGAAAAACGCTAAATTTAGAAACAGGTTTCTTGACCCCCTTTAATTTGTAACTTTATTATATTGTTGTTGTACCTGTCAATGTGTCTACCTATAGAGAAATGAGGAATAGGGTGTGAAGTTAACTCATACTCTATGGAAAAGGGAGGATCTTCCGACCAGACGGGTGTTGTGTCTGGTGGGCAACTGCCCTACGGTTGATGTCAGGATGTTGTAAATATACGAGCCGCACGGTAAACTCTACTTGCGCGATGTAGGATTTGTGTGACGTCAAGTCTTTGATGCGTAGTCCGCGTGTGGCGTTGTAGATGCCACCACATACATACTCAGCCTATAACGTTCCCACTGTAGGGACACAGGGCTCTTCTCCATGTTCCTCTCCGAAAACTGCATTAAATTAAAATCCATTGCGGAGTTAAGATGAACAATGCGATCACGCAGACAGACACGAAAAGCGACTTTAATTTGCAGTATGTATGGATAGATAAGGTTGGGAGTAGGGCGATGCAAGGAGCGCACTGGATTACGTTTTTGCATAGAAATTGAAGAGTTTCTGGACCAACTGTATACCGTAGGAACAACTTGACGGACTGCGGTCCACGAGCAATCGTGTCGGGTTCTTCCATACATACAAATCAGCATAAACTTTGCGAGGGCGACGCAATATCGTTCATGACATGCATTCATATCATAGCATGCTTATATGTCGGTACAATTGCGTAAAATCAGGCTGTAAATATACAATGCGTTACGAGCCTATAATGTTCCCACTGCTGGGCCACAAGCCTCCTCTTTCTGGGAGCGGCCCAGTGCGGGATGGTACATGTCACATGTCTTCGAATTTTAGTTTCTAGGACACGCCGGTTTCCTCTCGATGTTTTTCTTCACCGTCTTAAGAGCAGTAGTGATGAAATAATTAACACAATGTAAAGCGCCTGACTGGGTTCGAACCTACGACCAATAACTCGTAAGTCGCGGCCGTTCCCACTGAGCCACCACTGCTCTGTGTTGCTACAGTTGCGTTAAATTAGCCTGAAAATATACAATACTGATGGAAAATCTCCTAAGACTTCTTCATCGTCATCTAACCTAACGTTTTCCCAACTCTATTCGGGTCGGCTTCCAGTATCAACAGACGCAACTGACACTAAGAAAAAAAAAAGAGGGTGTGTGCTTATGACCAACGACAAACGATGTTACGTGCGGTGCAGACACGCGGATTACAAAAAAATACTATTTACGTACATTAATTTTTAGGTATTTTACACATAATTATCTTATTTTTATTTATTATTTTATTTCTGTATCTGTCCGTGACATCACAGTGGGATCAGAATACCAGCGCTGCGACATCTTTTTAAATATCGCTGCATCATGCTGAGATAGGGGGGGGGTTCATTATTATTAACATAATAATGAACATTTATTGTTATAATATAACAATAAACCATAAGACTATTGACTGCTACGCTGATCTGCAAATTGCAAAAAAAACATAAGAAAATTTTAATCTTGCGAGATCTTAAGAGATGATAAGGTAGAATTTGACAATTCTCAGCTTCAAATTCAAAAATCAGTAATCAGCGGGGTCATTGCGTAACACACTAGCATTCGGAATGGCTTCCATTTTAGCAGTTCAACAACGTTTATTGCATTTATTTGTGTTGCTGAGCATGCAAATTTTTCGAACATAATTTACTAAGGAATGGTATAATCCTTCAAAATTATTCAGATTGTGATTGAAAGTGTGATATGCAAGTAGCTTTATTTTTTTTTTCTTTTTGAGCATGGGAAATCATCAAATAACTTCTCCCGCTCTGGGCGGAGCGGGAGGGCGTGTCAGGCTTTTACTGACTAAAACCTACCCGTGTTCCTTCAATTGCGTGTGTGCCAGAGGCCACGGTATCTCTTTCGAACAACCCGCACTCCTAGCAGGCATCGGCCCTTGCGGACCCCGTTAACTCCAGTTGGGGCTGACATCTCTTTGAGGCGTGCGTGGAACCCAACGCACCGTCGACCTGGGCCTGGTCCTTACCGGACGGCGAGCTACCCAATACTCGCCGTCCGCAAGCTCGCGCCTACGGTGGCTGGGAATCGGCCTGAGATTCCCGACGCTCAGGGCGTCTCCTGCCACCTCCTGCCGTGAGGGCGCATATACTACTTCTCCCTCACGTGCGCCGCCTCCGTCTTCGCGATCATTACTGCTTCGCAGAAGGAGGTGACGGATTTCCATGCACTCTTGCCCCGTACTATGGCCTGGACCAAGGCCGGATGCGAGAGATCGCCGCCGCCGATCGCCTCCACGAGCATATGCATATAGGTTGTAGGACCGGGTGATATAATCAATAATTATCATTTTATTATACAGTCTAAAGGTCATATAAAAACCTAATCTATGAATTACAATCCATTCATGTGTTTGATGGCTGTGGTGTTGTTGGCACATAACTGATGTTATACCAACTCCCAGACTAAGTCAAGCTTATGCTTTGAGAGTAAGTGTTTCTTAAGATTTAGACTTAGGTACATATCTTAATTAATATAATTAAATATTTGAAGGAAGAAATGCTAGCTTTAATTTAATTACCACCCACATTTCACGGAAAATCTGGCACAAAAATCCAAGCTCCGACTGCATCTGAGAAATATTTACTTAATAACCGAATAAACTGCCAGAGCAAAGATGCTTTACAAATTGTGCAAAATTTTCTGATGTCGAAATTATGTTGCCATTTTTGTGAAGAGACGATGTATTTTTAATTTTAATAAAGCCGAAATGCACTAGTTAGCCGGCAACAAGGGTATCTGGTAACAAATAGAACAGGGTGAGCGGTGGCTTATTCACAAATCCTGCTGACTGCAGGGAAGGGGGTTTTTAGGGTGAACGGCGTTGAAACGGTAGAAAAACGATATGGTTGTGATATAGTCCTCTCAACCGTGTGCGGCGACAGCGACCCAGACTATTTTCATTTCTTTCGTGAGCTCTCTGATGACTCGGAAAACCACATAGTAGCAGGAGATTGCTCGAAACCAAGAAAAGTGGTACGACTGCAATATACAAAGCAACTGTATGCTTTGAAATAAATCGTCCTTGAAGAGCTGGCTGTGGTATAACATGGCAGATGATTTTGGCAAAGAATATTTAATGATTGCATCAAAATAAAATCCATGATTGCTACTAACTTAAATAAAGGAGTATGTACAGTCCTTCCGAAGATGATAAACTATTAAACTTATAAAACCCGAGAACTTAGGTGGAGGTGTACCTATAGTTCAATTATGTTTAAGTCCTATGTAACAGGGGGCGAGCCATCAACCGGGCACAACACTACACTCCGGAGTGCTACTGAAAAATTCCAGATAGAAAAACCCAATAACGCGTTGGCCGACCCGGGAATCGTCATCCCTGGACCTCATGCTCGGCAGTAGGGCTATCAAATTCTACATTCAACAAAAATAAAAGAAACCTAAATATCGCTAGTCCCAATAACAGCACTGAGACCAAGCACCGCAATGCACCACGACGGATTATCAGACTCGACTTTTTTCAATTAACATGCCCAATGAGCCTCGCTAAGAATTATAATCTGAATACTAAACATTTGTTCACTTTTAAAATTGAATTTAAGACAGAACTTTAATGTAATTTGTAGTGGAATGGAAAACGAGATAAAAGGAATAGTGATAGCTTTTAGTTTTTTGCTTGCTTTGTGTTTTTCAGCATTTTTGGCGTCTAGATTTGTGCCCGGTTGATGTTAATAGGCTCGTCCCATTTACCTACATAGTACTTTAACATAACTGGCGAAATGTGTGTGTACTATAGGTACAGTCCCGGACTTTAATTGATGAGCCACTTTTAAACTTTACAATTTTGCAGTTTTATACATTAGACGTAGACGTAATTTATGGATGGCCCCTTAGCTGGGATTGACAGGTCATACGAAATTATTCTTTGAATTTTTTTTTACATTTTAATGAATAATCTAATTGCTAAAATAAAAGTTGCTTCTACAGACATACCTATCAAAAATTTTGAAGTAAACCTCATCATCATCATTTCAGCCGAATTACGTCCACTGCTGGACATAAGCCTCCCCGAAGCTCCGCCACTTCGACCGGTCCTGTGCTTCTCGCATCCAGCCAACCTCGTGATAAGAGAAAATACAAGCAAAAGACTTTGTTGCTGACAGAGGCTTTAAACATTTTCCGACTTCCACGAATCGACTTTCAATTACAAGAAAACTTTTCCTTACCCAATTCTATGAAAACATACGCGAAATTTTCAGTACGTTCAAACTGCAAGCTGTTAACGAAGACAGTGCAAGTAGAGTTCTAATTAATTATACCCAACAGATGTTTCCTTGCCTGAAACTTTTCAACTGGCTGAAAATGTTCGCCATTTGTTTTAGATAATGTACCGCGTTCATTGCCTTAATGTTTTTTTTTTGTTTCCTCATTGTTTGTTTTTCGTTAAACCGTTGGTTTCGGCTATCATTTGTAGATCTCGATTCGTAGATTATTATAAGCTCGCGTTATAAACTCAAAAATCTGATAACCAGTCGTACCTTTTACCCTAACTGCGTTGTGGAGATCAAATAAGCAGTTGCTCCATTTAAAATATTGGTATTCAGTTGCATTCCGTTAAATTGAAAGCCGACTCCAATAGTTGGGAAAAGAATTGGCAGATTGATTGAACAAAAGGGCGTCTGAAATCAATTAACATGAACAAAGATCAAGATACAAACAGGAGTTATACAGGGTGATTGGAAGATGGGTGCAAAGCTTTAAGGCGAAGATAGTACAGACAATTTAGAACCATTTAAGCCATGGTTGTCTTAGACGACGTCTTACTAAATATTTTTAACCAAATTTTTTAGTTTTTTTTCGGAAATTCTCAAAATTTAATGTAAACTGCATAATTATGGCCAAATTGAATGATAAATGAATTCATTTTTTATTTATTTAATTAAAGTAATGTGTAAGCAATCAAGCAAAACATGTTTTAGGCTTCTGTGTCATTAGACATTTTTTTTACAGACATTTAAAGCTCAGAAAAAATAAAAAATTTGTACAATACGTCTTTTAAACGTTATTAAAAAAAAAAAAAAAATTGGTAAGACTTCGTCTAAGACAACCATGGCTTAAATGGTTCTAAATTGTCTATACTATCTTCACCTTAAAGCTTTGCACCCATCTTCCAATCACCCTGTATAACCGTAAGCTACGAATAATTTAAAACTCCAGAACTTTCTATATCATCGTCATTTCAGCCAAAAGACGTTCACTGCTGGACATCGATCAACCTTGTTAACCGCCTACCGCCAACCGCCTTTCAACGCTACGTCTTCCAGTAAGATGAGGTTGCCAGTCAAGAACCTTTCAGCTCCATCGGCCATCTGTTCTGTGAACAATGTTCCTACCTACTGCCACTTATGTTTGGCAATTCATCAGGCTGTGTCAGTTATTACCTTGGTTTGCTTACGGATCTCTTAATTTATGATTTAATCGCGTAGATCTCATAAGAAGGCTGAAAGTCAGAGGGCTATGCTTTGAGTTTCTCTGCGCGATCGAATTTCTATATAAAGAGATAATAATAATTCCAAATTGCCATTGGAAAACAAACTATGATCGCCTCCATTCTCCTTAAGCATAAAATAATAATATCGTTAATGGTTTGAAAATATATAAGTGTTGGCAGTAAATTTAGCCTCGGGCTGCAACCCCTGTATTATACTGGCGCGCGCTTACTGAAATATGGGTAAGTAATATTTGGTAAATTTTGAGTGACATGAAAGAGATACAACTATGGATGTTAAAGATATAGAAGCATGGAGCAGGTTAATATAGAACCAATTAGTATACGTGAAAGTATCGAAGTGGTAAACGATAAAGTGCCGTCCGTATGAAGGCTCCTGCGACGCGACTCTATTAGATCGAATTCCATGAAGTTTTCATAGAAATTGTTCTAGTAGAGTTGTGTCGCGCTGTTCTCCGGGAGCCTTTATGTGTTCTAGTTCGACTTAGGTAATCTTGTGTAGATTACCTGGAACACTTAAGTTGCATTTCCGAGTACAATGACTGTAATATTTTAAGAATCGGATCTTTATATATAGCGTCGTGCCCGTTATGACCTACAGTGCCGAAACGTGGACACTGACAGTTGGGCTGGTTCACAAATTCTAGGTCACTCAGCGTGTTTTGGAGCGGGGTATGATCGAAGTTTCTATGAAGGATAAAATCAGAAATAAAGTTATCCAGAAAAGAAGCGGAGTAACCGACATAGCTTGCAGAATAAGCAAATTGAAGTGGGCTGGCCATTACCGATGGCCGGTGGAGTAGACGAGTCCTGCAATGGAGACCGCGTATTGGCAAGCGTATCTCCTCACAGCTAGATGGACCGATGACCTAAGAAGCTGGCTGGGATAGACTGGATGTGAAATGCGACGGACAAGGGGCTGTGGCGCAGCCTGGGAACCTATCTGGCAGGGGACTGCGATAGGCTGAGTTGATTGAAAGTACCTAACATCTTTTTAATTTACGCTATCTATTTGAAAAAGATTTCCAACAATTTTTCTAAAGATAAACTAACCGTTTGGTTTTTTTAAATCGAATATTTTAGTTTTATCACTTAGCCCGTTTTTGTTCACGCACGGTTGCAAACTACGTACAAAATTCTCTCTCGGGAACAAAGCGGGGTGCATTTTGTTTTTCCTCCTTATTTCGTTTGGTAATGAATAAGTGGGTATTAAATTGACCACGCTTGTTCTAAATTGTGTGTCTCAGCTTTATTTTTAATTATTAGTATCGTAAACCTAGTGTATTGTTTTACTTATTTAATCTTGGGTTTTCTAGGAAAGAGTAAAAACCATCATATACTAGTGACCGCTATGAAAATCTGTAATTTTCGCCTTTCACATTTGACATTAAGATGTCAAAAAACTAACCGATTTTAACAGCCGTCATTGTGTAATTGTTCACAGTGCGCGCTATGGTGTTTATATAAAAACGTTTCTTAAAGTTAAGTAATTATTAGTGACTGATTATCCATACATTTTTGTCGTTTAAAATTGTCTCAACTTTAAGCAACTTTTATGAATAAAGCGGCATGTATCTATAACATCATTAATTTACCTGTCATTGCTTTATTTACACTATTTTTGCCTCTTGTTTTACAGTGATTTTATTCTAGGTGCATGGTCTTCACATATAATTATATAATTAATGTATAGAGAATATTCTAATACATTTTGAAAGAGTTACGGTGGAGTTGGTTGCTCATTCTTCTCCATACCAAACTGCCTTTTGGAAGGGGCAAAAGAGTGTTTTTTATGTGCCTATTTTAAATAAATGATTTGACTTTGACTTCATCGCTTCTTAGGGAAGCAAAGCTCTAGTGGAATATCTTGAAAAGTTGGTGCAAATGTTTGTACAAGAGACGTTTAGTTCCCGTATTAACAAAACAATTGTACGACTAACTACCTAAAAAGTACCTTTTATGCTGTTAAATTATTACTTAGTGGAATATAATATCTGGCAACAAATAGAGAAACTTCCTCGATAGTCCGTAGTACCAGGAGACATAAAAAAAGTTTGACAGTTTACATTGTCAAACGTAGATTAAGACAATACATCACAACATTTGAACTAACATAATGCAGATACAATGTTTCCAACACCATAAAGGTGACTAATATTAATAGTACTATACTCCATTTACAATAGCATTAGACAGAAGTTTAAAAAGTTTCTTTTTACACGCTTCATATTAGCTTCACTTGTATGTTTGTTTGTTTGTATGTAACCGACTCCTTTGAGCGCGATTTTGACTCACTTTAAACCTTTAAACGGTCAGATTTCATTGAAACTTTGTAAACTTGTCGAGGACCGATGACAATTCAATAATTTAAAAAAAAAATTGAGAAAAAAAAATCACGTTTTTGTAGTTAGCAGAACTAAAAAATAGAATATAAATAATACCTAGTTTAAAAAACTAAAAAACACGCTTTAAAAACCAAACTAAAAAAGGCGAAAATAATTTAATTCAATTAAAAAGCGTGGGGTGCTTGACATTAATTGATTATAAAAATACCTCAAAAAGCACCCCACGCTTTTTAATTGAATTAAATTATGTTCTCCTTTTTTAGTTTGGTTTTTAAAGCGTGTTTTTAATGTACACTTCGTAACAAAATTACATTAAACGTGTTGCAGTTACGATTAATGCCAAATTGATTATAATTTATTTAAATATTAGCTGTCACACTTCATTGTAATCATGTGTAACTATTTATCGTATGAAATTATGTGGCTTCCATTTATATAATTGTTTCATTTCAATTTAAAATTAAAGTGTCAATGCTAAAAACCTAAAAAAAGCAGGAGTGAACAATACTGAATACCTAACTAAATTAGCAGATAGCGACGAAGTTTTACCAACGTATTGTGGGTCGTAAATTGTTATTTAAAATTATATACTTTTACTTCGTTTATCTCTGTATTTAGTACTGTCTTAAATCTACCTAAAAAAGTTAGAACTTAACTTTGAAATAAAATGTTTTGCACTCCTACTTCTACGAGCCTCTTTTTTCTAAAGCTATAATAAATGGAGTATAGTTATAACTAATTTAAGTATCTCATTATAAGCGAACGTTACGTTATCTGTATTGCTTCAATTTGATTCCGTTTACCTATTTTTGTATGGTAATTTTATTCTGGGTCCATCGTTTTCACACATAATCATATAATGAATGTACTATGTTAAATATTGTACTTGAAACATTTTAAAAGAGTAACGGTGGAGTTTCTTGCCCATTCTTCTCCATACGAAACTACATTTTGGAAGAGGCGACTAGAACCAATTCTATTTTAATGTAAATGTTGACGTTCAAAAGTGCCTTTTAAGTGCCTATTTGAAATAAATGCTTTGACTTTGACTTTAAACTGTTATTTTTTTAAAGTTCATATGAGAAATAAAGTTCTTTAAACCCATAGTCTGTAGTCGCAAATGCTACCACTGAGCAGGAGGTCATTGATTCCCAGGTTAGGCAGTGTTATTCTGTTTTCCTATCTGACATTTTTCAGTGGCAGCCAGGGGTCTGGATTTGTGCCCAGATGATGGCAATAGGCTCGCCTCTATTACATGGGAATTAAACATAACAACATTATTGGGATCTATACGTTTGAGCCGTTTGGGGTTGAAACACTAGGGCCGTGGGGTCCGAGTGCTCATCGACTATTTCGAGACATCGCCAAGCGGTTGGTCGAATCTTCACGTGACCAAAGGGCTGGCATTGGCCAGCCCTTTGGCCAGCCCTTTGAGCTAAGAATTGTCTTAGCTCAAAGAATCAGCATTGCCATCCAACGTGGCAATGCTGCCAGCCTTTTGGGCACTTTTCCCACTGACAGCGATGCGGACGAATTCTTTGATGCTCAGTGAGCTTTTCCCTTTTTACTTTATATACTTGTTCATAATTCTAATATTGTTATTGCTACTAATATTACTAGCGAAATGTGGGTGTGGGTGGGTGTGTGTGTGGGTTTATACACGCAGGCACACCTCTGCCTAACTCTTCAAGCAATACCGACAGGCGTGATGTTATTTTATGAAACGGTCATCAGGCAGATCTTTAAATAAACTGAGGTTAAATAAATAACGCGCAAATTACTAATGTCTCGAGAAAATAATATTAAAATAAGCAATTTTAAATAAACTAGAACCTTAATTTCTTAGTGACAAGGTTAACGCCTCGTTAAACATTTGAAAAGAACTGAAAAAGACGTTTTAAAATCATGCTTTAATTTACGAGATTTTTTATAAGACTTGTAATACAAGTCAATGTTAGTCTAATAGTAATTTGCGTAGGTAACAGACTTGTTGAAATGGAATTGAATGAAGCATTTGGAAAATTTTCAAAATAAAATTCAGCTTATTTCGCGTCAAAATGTAACCCTAAGGTCTGAATAAATAACTTAGTTTTTATCACTATTTTAATGTACGTAAGTAAAATATTTCACAATAACTTTTTTTCACAAAATATGTTCGTCAACAATGATTTTTTCTCAGTAAGAGATGCTGAGATGGTTCGTTGCTCTTATACTTGAAAGATATAGATAGAGTCAACTAATTTAAAACTGCACGCCCCTCCGCTGCTTATTGCATACGCATTTCAAATGCTTGTGTAGAAATTTTGGTATAAGGGCGTGCAGTTTTAAATTAGAATAGCAGCATAATCAGCATCAAATTTCAAATTTTTGGTTCCAGGACATGCCGGTTTCCTCACGATGATTTCCTTCATAGTTTTGAAAGCAGAATACACATCGCCAGTAAATTGCTCTTGTGAATTTATTCAATCAATTATGTTTAAGAACTTAGTTGTTGTTTAAGTTTGGTTGAGTTGTGAGTCCCGCAACATAAAGGCACGTTACACAAACATTGCCCCAAATTAAAGGACACTCCGACTAACGAGCTTGCACGAATAATTTATACTGAGTTTCGTTTTAATTCTAGATGGCGAAAATTTAGAAAATCAATCCATTACCTTTATAAACAAAAAACATATATGTATATGTATATCATGTTGGTGTGATTATTGCAAATAGTATAAAAATAAAACGTAATCAGGATGGGTTAGCAAGGTACGAGCCAACAACTGACACGATTAATAAAATTAAAAACTTTGATCAAATCATAGTTTTTATTACCAAACAGTATATACATCTTTACATTGGTTAAAGTCTATTACTAAAATTGTTCCCCACTTCTGTGGTGAAAACTCACGCCAGCCGGCAGTACTGAGGACTGAAAGGGTCTCATGCACTTACCTAAAACCCTATTGCCTTCCTTGTAGAGTTTTAAGTTATTTATAATTAGGTTATGTTTTAGTGCCAAGCTGTCATTGCGTCTTTGGCAGGCAGTATTATCTGAAAGACATATTTTAAATAAACTAATGTTAAGAGGTAAAGCATTTTCACTTTCAATATACAGGCACGTAGCAAAAAATTAAGTCGACACCCGCCTTAATTGCACTCAATCTAAGTTTGACTGACATTTAATGATCGAACAAAATTGTATTTGAATCTTGTATTTGTTACGTCCAATATACAGGGTGTATAGCATTTTAATGGAGTGGAGATTTCACAGTGTCTGCCCCTTGAGGGTTGACAGAGATAAATTGAACTCGCCTTTTGGCATTTTAGGGTTCTTTGGAAACAACCTTAAAACGCGTTTACGAGTTTGCACTTTGTTGGAGACAAAATCTTGGCTGTTGTTCCCGTGATAAATTCAAATGTTTCTACAATTGGTCCTTATTAACTTTTTGAAGAGATGCGATGGGCGGGAAAACGTTGATTTACTGCAGTGATTGTTTGGGTACGGATCTTTTGAGTTTTTAAAACATGCACTTTTAGTAGTAAAGTTTTTTATAGTCGTTAAATGGACTGAAATGGGCAAGACTAAAAGTTTTTATTCCTTTTGAATTACTCGAAATGTAGGCATGTATTGTATCGGTTGTTACATAAATGTATTACGGAATCTTTTTGTGAAATAAACCTAAGCGGAACCACGTTTCGCTTTCTCGTATTTTTTTACATTACAACAAATATCATCCTTCAATTTGTTTCGATACAAACACAAAAGTATTCTGGAATCGTCAAAAATAATAAATCAGTGACACGGAATTTAAATTTTTTCCTTTGAATACCAATTGCATTCAAGAAAGTATTTTTAGAGTGTAAGTTACTGTTTCACGTTTATAGGAAGTTTTACTTTTTCGGCGTATAAAGCCATAAACCGATCATGAAAAATAGTCAAATGTTTTCTATTTTATAGAAAACTGTAAAATTATAAAATAAAATGGGAAAAAACACTGGAAAATAAAAATATTCAATATAAATACTTATTATTTCTTCATGAAACTCTGGTTGTATAAACCGATTTATACTTCACTGATTTTTCAATCAAGTACGTTTCATAACGCTAGAGTTTGTTTCGGTTTTATTTATAGTCAGTACAATTAACATGTGTTAATTGTACTGACTATAAATAAAACCTTTGACGCAATACACATGTATTGCGTCAAAGGTTTGCGTAGTACGCCATGCTACGCAAAACGCCGTGCTACGCCGCTGCTTACGCTTCTTTATAGTCAGTACAATTAACACGTGTATTGCGTCAAAGGTTTGCGTAGAACGCCGTGCTACGCAAAACGCCGTGCTACGCCGCTGCTTACGCTTCTAACGTTAATGAATGTTTTGAGAAGGCTTTGTCCTATTTCATAAATATGTAATCCAAAAGTGGGAAAATTGGTACGGGTGGTTTACGGACCAATGGCTATATCTTTTAGATATTTGTAGTAACATCGCATCTGTACCCTTGAGCAAAGGAGCATCAAAATCTGACCCGGGAATTTTGTCAATTTAATCATTTACAGGATTAACAATGAGCATCTTAACAATTTTATCTACATTAAAACTTGCATAGGAGACGATCATTTTCTTTTTGAATAATTGCTAACTGAATTCACAGATTTTGTAAAAATGGCGCAGTCAGCTAGAAAATCAACAATTGTGGCGTTTTTTTTATGGTGACAGTCGATGTATTCTATTATAAGGATTATAAATACACTTCTAGACCAACTGAGGTTAGACTACTAGTAAATAATCTATTTAAAAAAGCTGTCCTCATTCAATTCGGAATAAATAAATAGAGATTCAAAAAGTAGGTAGTTTGAATATACTCTTTTCGTAATAGACGTAATCTAAAATCACTCCATTTTACTGTATCTCATAAAAAAACTGTCTGACGAAAAATATTTTTTTTACTTTACTTCGTCACTAAGATAACTTTCCAGTACGAGTTGTTTTCGGGAATAGTTTATTTTTTATATTTAGGACGTATCTAGTCCTCGAAACTCTGGTGGTTCCATATTTTTTATGTGAAACAAGGTCGATTGGCATAAAAAAAGTTTTTGAATAAATTGTCCATTGTTTTAATTTTTTTTATCAAAATCTGGTATAATAAAAATGCAGGTCAAAATGTTTAAAAAATGAAGTACAGAATGTATAATCTAACTACGAAGGTTAAGGTATCAGCCTATCAGTGGCGAAAGCACCATATAACACGATTCCTACCGGCTTCCTTTCGGTGATTCGCCACTCTACCACTTTTAGTGTGTACAATTGCCAAAAAATATAGTTATACTACGGGTATTTAAATCACCATAATATTCAAACAACAAAACGCTTATTTTTAGCTTTGTATTACAACAAACAAAAAATCTTCTATATTGAAAACGGCGCCAAAACGACATAAATCGAGAAAAAAAAAACCATACAACAGCGATGATGATGTTATGTTTAGGTCACGTGGCACCGCTTGATATAGACGAGAGCAAGCTGCTGTATAGCGGGTTATTACAGAAACAGATATAGAAAAATGCATCAGTAAGAACTAGATGGAGAAATATTGCACATTTTATTTGGTTTTCAGCTGTTAAATTTTATTGTATTTAATTTTTTACATTCCTGTATTAATTTTAGGATGAAAGTAAGTATTATTTATTGATTAGTCAGTAAGTTAAAGCCGACTTTGCTACGGCTTCTCTTTTAGAAAAAATGACACCTCGTCGCTGCAGCCTTTAAAGCTCGTCCGAACAACCATCCTGTATATTATAAATGTGTATCATTATTCTCCTTCCCTAATCCCAATTTATTTAGGGTCGGCGCAACATGTCTCGTTTTCCATTCTTTTCCATTAGTCTTCATCACGGTAGTCCCTTGAATTATAAAAGTGCATTTTTTTTTTCAAAATTCTATATTAGTCAGATTTTAATGCGAAAAAAATCAAAATCAAAAGTCATTTATTCAAACTAGGCTGAGAGTCAGCTCTTTTTGAACGTCAAAATAAAATTACATAAGACAGTCCCCCCAAAACGCCCGCCCTTCACCACTTCCTAGTGCTTTAGCTGGGAAGAAGAAGTAGCGGAACAAACTCCCCAGCAGCACAGCTGTCTGTTAAGTTAGAAGAACTTGATTCTATATAATAATAGGTAATAAAAAGTACGAAACACAAAAAAAAAAACATAAAATTTGCCATATGTCAGCTAGCACAAGGGCCCTTTCGCACAAGGGTTTAGATGAAGATAACTACACAAATATCGGAACCGTATTGCTGTTGGTCCATAGACCACTTTCGACCAGTCTCCAATCTAATTGAAATAATTTAACTGAAATGATTAAGTTTCTTCTTAGAAAATAAATAATGTTGTATATCTAGTTTACCTTTGCACAGGGATTACGTACGAAAAAACAACAGTTGTTTTCACAGCTGTTTTCCGAGTATTTATCTCTGTGATAGATTTGTTTTTTTGTACGGAAAAATCGTGCGAAGGGAAATACTTTTATTTTTAAGTTCCCTGGAAAATGTATAACACGCCACGTCAAAAAAAGATCAGTAAATTTATTATAAAATAATGGCCTATTAACAGAGCTTAAAATACACAGAACAGAAATAGCAAAGTTAATAACTAATTTCTGGGTACTTACAACCCTTTAAAAGGCCATTCAAATTACACAATGAACACTCATAGACAGAGGGTTCCTGGCAGGAAACGGTTGAACAAAGAAGATTTTCTGCCAGAAAACTTCTCAGAAACAAACATTAGCCATTTGCCAAATAGAATGTGTAATGAAAACAAGATACTCTTTTATTCAATAACGTTTACAAATTTTTTATCGAAATATTTTCTTTACGGTAAATTCTCCCGATTTTTTTGTTTTGTAAATAATTTCCGTTGCCTTTTTTTCTGTTACCAGTACACATGACGCAACAAACGTCATGTGTATTGGCCAGTTGGATTGACTTTTCATTATTTTTACATTTCGTGTAGAATCAGCCGGTTGAAATAATTGACGTGAAGTTTTTTAGGCAGACTTTTTGTATTTTTTTTTTGTATTGTAAATGTAACAATGTTTGTTTGTTTTCTATTTAGCTTAAAGTTCCCACAAGTTTTAATTTTAATTTTAAGTATAGCAGTATCCTGTATACCTTCCTACCTTTTTGCATTCTTGCACCATAAAAGAGACAAAATTAAGACAAGATTCTAAATATATTTCATACTTTTTGGCCAGTACTTACCAACATTTACGAACATACCTAGTTTTCTACCAGCTAACGTGTGACCCGTCCATCAATCAACGTCTCAGAAGTTTATCGACCAATATCGGGTTCACCTGCCCCATTAATGAGACTATGACCATTCCTTTCACCATAAAACGGTAGTGGATTATATGGGAATAGGGTTTCCATTTACTTGTATTAGTCCGTTGATAAATTTGAGACGTGAAACGCTGACAGAACCAGCGCATGAAATTGAAGCTAGCACAATGAGCCTATAACGTTTCTGCTCTTGGGAAACAGGTCTTTCTTCTGTGAGAGCCAGCGGGCTATAATCAGTGCGAGTTGGCAGATATCACCTTGATATGTCTTCGAATTTTCGATTCTATGACTTGCCGGTATCCTCACGATATCATATGCCATCACCGAGGCAAGAGATTTTATGTAAAAAGAAGGACAATTGGAGCCAAAGTGAAAATACGTAGAGTACGTACGTGTAGTAGATCACACGTCAGTGGTAACACTTTGACCTTGAGCTGACTTAGCGTAGTCATTATCATCATCATTTCAGCCAAAAGACGTCCACTGATGGACATAAGCCTCCCCCAAGCTCCACCATTTCGACCGGTTCGGTGCTTCCCGCATCCAGCTGATTCCTGTAGCCTTTACAAGGTGATCGGTACACCTTGTGCCGGCTCTCAAACTATACGTCTTTCGGTACGCGGTTGCCACTCCAGAACCTTTCGACCCCATCAGTCATCTGTTCTGCGAGCAATGTCCCCCCCTGCCTAGCGTAGTACAGAGTTTCAATAGAATTCGTTAGGCCAGCCATAAGGCCAGCTTAATTACCGTTTTTACCACTGACGTGTAGCCTAACGTACCTGCAACATGCTTGGATTGACAATATCATTCTACGTTTAAAATAGAGCAGTTTACGAAAAAAAAATTACCAACCTTACATGTTTTTTTTTTGGGTGGGAAATCATAAAATAAATTCTCCTGCTCTGGGTGGAGCAGGAGGGCGTTTCAGACTTTTACTGACTAAAACCCTCCCGTGTTCCCTCAGTTGCCTGTGTGCTAAGGGCCGCGGTATTTCTTTCGAACATCCCGCACCCCTGGCAGGTATCGATCCTTGCGGGCCCCATCAGTTGATGCTGACATCTCTTTGAGGCGCGCGTGGAACACAACGCGCCGTCGACCCGGGCTTGGTCCTTACCGGACAGCGAGCTACCCATTACTCGCCGTCCGCAAGCCCGCGCCTTCTGTGGCCGGGAATCAGCTTGGGATTCCCGACGCCCAAGGCAACCATACATGATCACGGTCACAAACTGTCTTAAAACTGCGTATCTTATCACCCGGTTATTAAAACACAATTATATTGGTATTCAGCTGCATGGAAGCTGACCCAAACTTAGTCTAGAAAAGTCTAGGCAGATAATAAGATGATGACATGATCACAAACGTTTTTAAACGGAAACCATGTCATTTAGATGACAAATTACATAGTCATTTTATAAATAAGGTTCAAGAACAGCTCAGTTGCAAACCAGACGTGACGATCGGCCAATAACGATACGTTTTTCATTGTGAAAATATATTTAAAATTGAATATTTCCCGTGAGCTTAAAACGTTGTAATATTCGCCCTCATGTTGCTCGCTACACTTTAAACAATGCCCGGCTTACGTGTTTTGCTTATTTTCATTGTCCCCGTTATTTCGCCCGAAAAATGTTGATTGATTTTCAGAATATAAATTCGAGTTTTTGTTGTTATTGAAATTAACCTGTTATTCTCTTGTTTTGAGTGTCGATTATTAAGTATACAGTAGACCATTGTGATGTATACAAATATTGTAAGCCTTTAAACAGACTTATTGTTTTGTTTGACAACAAAAACACACCTAGAATGTTTTGTTTCGTGTATTGTTTTTGAGTATGTAATACGAATTTTATATATAAAAGCTTTTTATCCTAACAAAATAGCTTTAAAATGACTGGTACACTTAAATAGTCGGACAGAGATGTAGCTTACTACATATTTAGAAAGATAAAATACATCTAGTTCAAAATGGTGATCAAATAACAAATTGAACATTTATTGCAACTCGACATTCACACGGGCGTAATAAAATCGCGGCAGGATTTTGTCACACACTAGATTTTCAACTCTCTGTATTGACCTGAGCATTGAATATCCCACAGCATGCAGCGTGAGTGAGTCTCAGCTCGTCGAAAAAACACAGTGTTCGATTTTCAACTTTCGTCGCTAAGGAGTGCGTTGAATATCTAATGCGCGAAAAAATAACGTCGCGATTTTATTACATCTGTATGAAGGTCGACTAAATGCGTACTTTCTTAAATGATAAACGATTTTATTGCTGTAAATAGGTTTGTAAAAACACTTTTACATGTCAATCATATTTTTTAAACTAGATGAGGTCTGCGTTTCCTATCGGATTACCCTGAGAAGAAAGGCCAAAACAAACTCAGAGGTCACAGTCTCTTTTAAAGTCCAGATATAATCTTGGTCAGATCATGTGAAGACCATGTGGAATGCTGTCTGAAATGGTCTTTTGAGAAAAGAACCACACAGATTGAATGGACCTGTCCAATCAGTGCACGCATTTATCAGTAATCATACAGCTCAACTCAGAACTTGAGGAGCTCAACGATTTGATGAACAATACCAAAGAAAGGATATTTGGGTAGTCCACAAAAATTACTCAAACTGCTAGACAATAACTAAATGAAAAAAAAAGAAACCAAACAAAAAATAAACTTCACATCCACAATCATTAAAGCAATATAATACTTTACAAAATAAATCATGTCATTCTTTAAATAAAATTCATCAATGAAATGTAAATAGCCTATTTAAGAGTCCATATCAAGAATTATTCCCAAGACCTCCCCAATAATAATTCCGTTAGTAAATGAAAAGGGTAGTTACTTCGCTCCTAATTGCCTAAATCCCACTTGTGCCTAACAATTTGAAATGTCAATCCAATTTCGAGTAAATTTTCTATCGAGTTACCTTTAGTTGAGTATTGGTTGGACTCCTATTTGTGTGGATTGAAAGGTGACACATTCAATGGGCAAGCTCTAGCTTTAATAGCTTAAACATTAGCACAGAAATTACAAGGGACTCACCCTCTAAAGCCATTAGCACTTCTTGCTGGCAGCTAAAATGCTGCTGCGAAGATAACTGGGAAATGAAATGAAGTGAAATAAAATTGTTTATTCCCGAAATAGGGTATTGTAATTACTTTTACACGTTATTAAAAAAAAGAGCTAGATGAAGTTGACATTATCTATCTGACTACCTCTGAGAATAAATGGTAAAACTAATCCAGGGATGGTCTAATAAATACTTTTTCTTCCTTTCTTTACCCTAAGTAGCCATTTTTGGGTAGGTACAGAGCGAAAGAATTTGAAAGTGTTTTAAACGCTTCAATTCTTGAAGACGAAACAAATGATTATTACTAATTCGGAAGGAGTTTTTGCTCCACAATTTTTTCAATTATCGAGCGAGACAGGTCCTTCGGTAACAAGTAGGTAAGTACTCGTAATAACATACGCCAAAATGCAACAAATATATACTGGCGGCGCGAAGGGCTAATTTAGTGGACTGTTTTTTTGCGATGCGGAACAAAACGATTGACAAACGCTTGGCGATAGGTAGTTCGAGTTGCGGTGGGTGTAGGACAATAAAATACAACCCGAAATAATTAGGGAGGGAAAGCACAAACCTTTTCTGGACCTTTGCTACGTGCTCGCGTTGTCGCCGATGCACCGGTTCACTTTTCCAGGTTCAGGGGCAGTTGGGCTTCAAGTTACTGTTAAGTTACACGTTAAAAATAAAACAAACTGTTGATTATAAGTCTTATTACAGGCGAAAATGCGGTGATTCCAAAGTTATTAACATTTTCAAGCGGAGCGGGCCGACGCCATTTCGTCCGCGATGCGTTCGATTTGGAAGTGTGTTCGCGAAAAAAAATGGCGGGGCGAAACTTCTCATTCACTCGCGAGGTATGTGCGGGAAAGGGATTGGTCCAGGAAACCGGATGTCAATCAAATTTTGGATGTTGGCGAACCATATACATTTCATTGAAATTATCAACTGCCTAATCATTTCCCAACTATATTGGGGTCAGCTTCAAATCTAACCGGATGCAAATAACTACCAATATTATACATTAAGCCACTGACCTCTACAATCCAGTTGATACGATACGACTCGTTATCAAACTTTCAGTATTCTTACGACCCGTAACGAGTGGTTCCATGAATGACAGCCGGGACTAACGGCTAAACGTGGGTACGTATAGGTGTGTAAAGATGGTAACCTTTTCACGGACCGACTGCAGCAAGCGTAGTTTAACCTGCTAAGGAATAGCAGCTGCACGGGTCGATCGGACCCGTGCAGCTGCTATTCCTTAGCCACGAGCCCTTTTTTTAAATCGAAAACAAACGTAGACAATATTGGTTTGAAGAAATTGAAAAACCGGGTAAATATCAATATATGTTTTGAATAGATCTATCTTTTATTCTGCCCACGTTCTCCGACTGTTCAATATAAGTCCACTTACCTTCATTAGGTACTCGAGTGGATGTACCTACTTTTACGATTCTTTCTTTGGTTTACGGGTTAGTGTTTTGTTTCCAACTGTTTTTTATTTATGACACTGTGTTTGTGATACCTGTGTCGTCAAATTGAGGGAAAACGACCAGAGAAAAACGAAGGCTTTCATAAAACCCACTTTGTTAAGGCTATCATAAAAAAAAACACGTGAATAATGGTGCGAAAGTATTTTGACACTAGCTTCCGCCCGCGACTTCGCCCGCGTGGAAGTCGGAAAATATCCCGCGGGAACGTACTACCGGGATAAAAAGTATCCTATGTGTTAATTTAGGTTATAATCTATCTGTGTGCCAAATTTTATCCAAATCCGTTCAGCCATTTTTGCGTGAAAGAGTAACAAACATCCATCCATCCATCCATATTTACAAACTTTTGCGTTTATAATATTAGTAGGTTTTCCACGTTTTTAAATACCATTCAAGACTAACGTATAATGAAATAGAAAACTTTTATTTCAGACCGGAGTCCATAGAATTAGTAACAATTCTACATATCTTCTAGTGTTCGTTGGTAACAGACACAGGTAAACATAGGTATGCAATTAAAATTCAGGAGCTGCATTCGACTCCGCAACACCAGGAAATCGCACCGATCTGCGAATACACTGAGAATAGTATTGGTGCTGCCGCGAACACGCTTCATCAGGGATGCACATCTGATCCTAATAATAGCAGTAAAACTATTAATATATTCTCTGCAAACATCCCTGATGCACTACAACGCCACGGCAGCAGTAGGTAATCTCAGTACATTATTATATTGAACGTGTTGGACCCTGTATGTCCGTTGAGTGAAGTTGACCCACAGGCTGCACGTCTAGAAAGTACTGACAGTAAGCTTTGTACGGAGTTACTTTAACTTGCTTTGTGTCGAACATTCATTTTGAATTTTTGGAGATACCTATAGAGAATCATTTTCTTTATAGCTGTTGCCTGCATTCTTACTGCAATTGCTTCATAAATGCAACTAAACCGTCTTATAGTTTTTGACCAAACATTGACATTTTCTGTTTCTCGTATCTACACATGGGAGCGCCATTTTAGCGCGTTGACGTGTTACTAACTACCGTCGTCAGTCAGCCCGGCCGGTCTTAATGATCTGTCCACACAGGATGGATGTCGATAGCTCTATTATTTTTGTTGCTGTTTTGCTAACATTGACGAATATTCTATAAATTATTATTTTAGCTGACAGTCTTTTTTGAAACACCCGGGCAAAAATTATTTATTTTAAAAATTTAGTTCCGAAAAATATTCCCACTATTTCGTATAGGCATGAAATACCTAGACTTCTTTTTAAATCGGGTGTGTCTCTAGTGACCCTAATACAACAAACATAAATTGTCTTAACCCTATTTATTCACCTTAAAGCAGAAAACTTTATTACTTACGTCTATCTAAACGCAAATATAATCTAAGTTATTTTCGCTTTATATTATACTGGTGAACTACTCCTGCTTCGTTTGATTATATACCACTTGAAAAAACATTGATATTTATTCATTTGTAAGTTTAATATGAATCTTTTGTACACGTAAACTTTTTTGAATAAATTCCCTAAAAATGATAAAGATCGTATCAAAATCCGTTGTGAAATTTAGAAGAACAACGCGGTCACACAGACAGATAAGAAAAACTACTTTTATAATAATGTATGGATAAACCAACAACTGTATACCCAAACTTTTTTCAATATTTTTATACCTAAATATTCTAAGATATGAATAATCTCGATAAATACTGGAGCAAACGTTTTCATAGGGAACGATTCTTTTCCATGAACGTTAGATATATCTTTGCCTCCAGAACATTTGATTATCATATATTTTTTTGTTTCTCCCATCCTTTTATTTTTCTCTAGTGATTTTTGGGTATGTCTATTTGCATATTGGAAACAGATATTGTAGTCAAATTTATGACATCTACGTATTGTACTGCATAATGTTTGGAGTCTTATAAATTTTATTTATCGTTCTCGTGTGTAACTTTCTTTTGGGAATTATAGTTCCAATATTTTATCAAGTTTATATTCTTTTTTGTTTGTATGAACAAATTGGGTTTGCTTTCTCGACCGAGGTCAATGGCTGCTCGATACCCAGCGAAGATATATAATCCCGTGCGATAAGGGTAAGAATAGGGTTGTCAGTTTTACTTTAGAAGGATATAAAGCAAATAGGAGTACGATAGCAGGAATATACGCAGAAAATCGTTTACGTACCTTTTGGTCTATCTTATAACAGATTTGGGAAAGAAATTTTGATGTGTCATTGTTTTTTTTGCGTTCCAATTTCGTAAATCAACTATTTAACTTTTTGGTGTATCTTTTTTTTTTTTTTTTTGCTTTGGCTTCGCACGGTTTGTGCATTTAGCCAGTGTCAAGTAATTTTTCTTTTCGATCAAGTTAATGGCCCGATATCGGGCACGAAGTTACATAAAAGTCATAGTCGTCTTTAGTCAGTCAAGTCCAGTCAAGTCAAAGTTATTGTAAAGAGGTAGCAACTTTACAACAACCTAACATGAGTTTTTGGGGGAACACGAAAAGTCCACGTTAGTCACTTATTTTCACTTTCACTACACTTGTGCACACACATGTAACTAAATTGAATAATTCACTACCAAAATTATACAATTTAATTCGCTATTTCACTAAATTTCATGAAAATGAAAATTCGTGCGACATGTTCCAACCCGATCCCGCCAAAAACTCATTTTGGTGTATCTATTCGTTAGATGTGTAAACAGTGTCTCTAATGTCACTTATGTCAACTGTCAGTTCACCACTAATGATAAAAAAACCGTGGAATCTGAAGCGTGATGAGACAGTGTAGTGATTTGATGAGCTTAAATACGGGATTCTAAAACCTATATTGTGTAAAAAAAAACTAACAATTGTATACTTGTAAGAAGCTTCTTAATATTTATAAGTGATATAAGCTACGAGTTATATTTCTACTATTTATGTTTTCAATCATTAACTGTAGGTATCTAATGGCAATCGAAAGAGTTTACTCTATATTTCGCCAAATAATACTTGCTAGTGTTGGCAGTAAAGATGACTTCCGTAATTTAATATTTGAAGAAGACAAGCTCAGTACCCACCAAACTGATGCACTAACGGTTCAGTATCTGTAGGTCATATTTCTCCAAGACTGCGCTATGTCTAAAGGATTCCCAAGGAATCTATGATTCCCAAATGCCGTCCTAACCTATATATCAGGGTATACACGACAGCATTGAGCGATGTCCTAATATCCGCCATGAAATGGTATCGTCAGTAACGCACCGGGACTCCCGGCCTAGACGAAGATGAGATCCGTAGTTCCGTACGGACTCCGCGAACGTAACGCGGATTTCAGATAGACGCGAGTGTCAGGTCTAAGCGTTGGAAAGAATTTATTACGAGACGTCGAAATAGTTGGAATCAATTTGAATTGAAATATTCAGTGGATCCGAAGCGTTACTAAATATTTTAAAGTTATGCTGCCGAGATAAAATATGACGTTGTGGAACTGTTGAAATTGGTAGGAAACAGTCTTGCAAACGGCTTTTGGTTTGACTTGTTGAAGATGGTAGCGAGTGTTTTTGTGTGTTCATTTACAAGATTTAGATAATTGAATAATGTATTTTGTATTATTTATTTTAATACATTATTCTATTGTATTGTCTTGTCTTATTTTGTGTTTGTCTCTAGCTTTTTGTAAAGTCGTGAATTCAAATTCGGAACAAGGATTACACCAAAATGGTGGCCCAGTCAGCTTCAAAACTGCATAAAAGCTTTTCTTTTGCTTATCATTATTTTAATGTTTTTAGGCCTTTAAACTTTACATAGAAATGCGCAGTGACTTAATTGAGGAGTCCATGAGTGTACTATGGCGGTTAAAACATCATAGCTCACTGTGTGCAAACAACACCACAGTCCCTGCAATCGCAGATATTCATTTGCAGCGGCGTAATTGCATAACACACTAAAAGTAGGAATGGCTTTTATTTTGGCAGTTCAACAACATTCATTGCGTTATTTACGTTGATGAGCAAACAATTTGATTGAAGATATGAAGATATGGATTAGCAATATCCTTGAAAATGATTCAATGAATTAAGGTGCTAGTCGCCTGCACGATGCAAGATGAAGATGAAGCAACTAAATGCAGTTCAATCAAAGAGACAAGCTAACATTTGTAAATCAACACCTCAAACCCCATAGTTACTTGGACGCCTTAGGCCATAGACACTGGGTACCATTTCACACGCAAATCAAATGGACAAATATTTAGATGTATGCAGACAAATGTTTGAGGATCGTGCGAAGGTTTATTGATTTAGAAGATGATGGACACTAACGTTGTAGGACTATTTCAGTTATTGGTCAGCTTTATAAGGTTCAAATTAAAGTGTATACTGAAAAAAATATAATTACAATTTCGAAGAATCCATTTTTTTTTAAACGAAATTCCTTGCGGTTTGAGTTGACTGGTAGAAATCGTCACGCGTAAAAAGCGTATGCCCCCTCCATGCGACTTTGTCTCTCTGTCTCTTTCTATTATTTATGTGTGTGTGTTTCCGTGCGAGTATCGCGTTAGGGACTTCGTTCCCGACGGGGGTCCACCGGCCGCACATGTTTTTTATCAGCTTTTGACCTTAATCTCGCCTGATGGAAAGCGATAGATGAGATCTACGATGGAGTGGGCTTGTCTAGAAAATGCCTTTTCACTCTTGCTTTTCAAAACAGCCCCAGGCCTACAGGATGATGGGTTATATATGGCAGAGAACATAGACGCTGGCAAAGGTCAGCTGTGCGTATAATACATGTGGAGGAGAAGGGCGATATTTATTTTTATACAGATCATATATTTTTTTCGGTGTAAACTATTTGTAGGAAGACAATGTAGATTGCAGACAGGTACTTTAAATTATTGATATAGCTCATAGCGGTCTTAGAAGGATTATAAGCTTTTAAGTTTTATTTGGTCAGGTATACACAATGTCTGCACACTACAATTTCCATATAAATACATAGGCTTATAACTAACTATTCTCACTTCCAATGATTTTTCCTTCCATTCGTAACCTACAACAAAATGTCACCACAATTGTTGCACCACCAGACGACAATGCTGAACAAGACTTCAGCAAAATGTACATTCACTTAGGACAAATGGCATCACAATTAGCGTCATTGCAACTGCTACGTTACAAAGCGAATAAACGCTAGCGGCAGTGGCTAAGTGAGATAAATAGAGATTCACATTAAAATACAGTTGTTGAGATCGTTTGGGATTGAAAGATTGAGGTCTTGAAATTTGACGGCCTTCTTTTTGGTTCAATGTGTAAATAAATGAGTATATAAGGGAAAGGTTGTTCAAATGGGCCTTATGACAAGGCAAAAAGTCACCCAAAGGGCAATGGAGAGGGTTATGTTTGGAGTTTCAGGAGGATAATCAAGGTAACTAACACAGCCTGGAGAATTGGCAAACTTAAGTGGCAGTGGGCAGGCCAAATTACTCGCAGAATAGATGGTCGATGGGAATGAACGGGTTCGGAGTGGCAACCGCGTAAGACGAAACGTTGAAAGGCCTCCCTAAGTGTAAACGGTGACCTTGTGAAGGCCGCAGGGATCCGCTGGATGCAGGACTGAACCGGTCGAAGTGGCTGTGCTTGGGCGAGGCCTATATCCAGCATTGGATGTCGTTGATGAGTGATGAAGGTTCTGCCCCTGTCTTCGTCTGGGTAATTTTATAGTTTTTTTAACACAGAATATATCTCACTAGCTTTTTCCCGTAGCTTTGCCCGCGTGGATCCTGAAAATGATCCCAAGGAAATGTCTGCCTATCTCACTACTAATTTTTATTGAAATTTCTTCAGTGGTTAAGGTACAGACAGAGTTACTTTCGGATTTATAATATTAGTATAGATGTCATCATTATCATCAGCGTACAGCAGTCCACTGCTGGATATAGCCCTCTCCGATTGCATGCTATTTAGCTCGATTCTCGGCATCTCTCATCGAAGATCGTCTCTCGATCTAGCCTGAGGGCGTCCTACCTTACATTTGCCCATTCGCGATCTCTACTCAAGAACACGTCCATCGGTCGTCATCATTCACACACATGTATGCCATAACATTTTATTTTATTTATTTTACTTTCTTAATATATTATTACGGACTCACACTTCACTATGTGTTTATTATTCTAGCGTATGGTACTCGTAAGTTGCAGCTAAAATTGAGCGTCAGGTGGTGCATTTTGTGTTGCCATCTAACATTATGCTGAGCTGAGGCCCTTTTGGCATTATTATCATTGTTTTTTCTTTTCTTTTTATATCATTTAAGGTTTGTTATTAATGATATAATGTCAATAAATGCATTTTTCATTCTTCTTTCATCGGTACTAGGGTTGATATATCCAGGCCTTTGCTATTTCAGCTTGCTTATTCCGTCACAACTTTGGTTCTCTGTGGATCACCTCATTCCGGATTCTAAACCTCAGAGAGAGTCTTTTCTCTATATCTCAACTACCTATCCAGAGAACCTTTTTTGTGTGCGAGAAGTTTAAGTAAATAAATAGTGGCACTTTATCAGCGATAACGATGATATAAAAATCAAAAATGAATTCGATAATAATGATAGAAAAGTGAAAAATTTATTGTATAACAATGATAGATAAAACAAAAAATATATTCTAGTAGTGTAAGCTACTGAGAAACTTATGTTAAAGTCTTTTTTGAAATACGAAATCGATTATCATTTTGTCTAGGCCCTCATATTCCAAAAGCGATTACAATCAATCTGCCTAGCCATTTTGAAACTGTGTTGGGGTCAGCTTTCAGTCCAACCGGGTGTCGCTGAATACCTATCGGACCGCAAATCTGGTCTTCAAAACCCAGTCGAGGCACGGAGGGATCTCGATAATTGAAGACATGAATGGATGAAGGTGATATGTCGCATTTTCGGATTTTTGCTGTTTTATGCATGGTAGGTGATATGTGCATACAAACAATTTTAAACCTTAAAACAACCACGTTTGTAGCTATTTAAAAAATCCTACACTTGATGAAAGTGATAAGTACACAATTTTTTTAAATCAATACTGGATGAACGTGGTATGGGCACTTAACATTTTTAGAGAAAGCCAAAAAAGTAAAAAGCAATCTTTTCTACAGTGGAAGAAGGGGCTATGTGGCATTGTACTGCACTTTCAGTGAATGAAGGTGTTATGTGCTGAACATAACACCTTCATTCGTAAAACGACATCGACATTCCGTTCCGTTCATTCCCGCGCTTTTGAAATTTTGACATTGCAAGAGAAAAAGGCGAAGAGTACATATCGTATAAAAATAAGGTCATTCCAAAAAAATATATCCAAGAAGGAATTTTGTGTCATGAAAAATGTAGGCTTCAGTGCTTCACTAAATTTGCAATGAACGAAAGGCAGGCTATTTTACGTAGCTATTACTCCTTAGATGTGAATAGCAAGAATGCTTTACCTTTTAACAGCATTGTCAGTAAGCCTGTCGAAAGACAACGTTGTAATGCCAAAACCCATAAATCAGCATCATACAAGTATTTTGTTAAATATGTAGGGGTTTCAAAACAAGTTTGCAAGTTGGGATTGTGTCGGTTGTACCAAATAAGCCGGAAAAAAATTGATCTCATAATAAAAGCTATTAAAAGCGGCATTTCTGCTCCCAATCCGGACTGTAGAGGTAAGCACCAGAATCGACCTCACAAAATGGATGATGACGTTGTTAACCATGTTAAAGCACATATATCGAGCTTTCCTGCTGAACAGTCCCATTATTCTCGTAATAAAAATATGCACAAACTATATCTTTCTCCCCTTTTGAATGTGACCAAGATGCATAGTCTATATCTGGAAATGTGTGAAAAAGAAAATTTAACTGACAAATACAAAATCAAGAAGGCTACATACAATAAAATCTTTGTAACAGAATTTAATTTATCTTTTGGATACCCAAAGAGTGATACCTGTGCAACTTGCGATGCTGGGGACTCAAATGAAGAACATAAAGCAAATTACTATGCAGCTGTAGAAGCGATGCAAGCTGACCGAAATAAACCTAAACCGGCTGATGATGTGCTTTACATTACTGTAGATCTACAGCAAACAATGCCTTTGCCGAAATTAACTACATCCAAGGCATTCTATCTACGACAACTCTGGTTTTATAACTTGGGTATTCATGTTATAGACGGAACATCCAAAGAAAAAGCTGTTTGTTGTACATGGACTGAAGATATAGCGGATCGTGGAAGTTCAGAAGTGGCAAAGTGCTCTCTTAAGGTTTGTGGAGGTAGATCCAAGTTGCCAAGATAAAGATCATTTGAAACTTTTGTTCTGTCCGGCACATGAATCCGACCAAATGGGTCGGATTCATGTGCCGGACAGAACAAAAGTTTAAATTTAATAAGTCTTTACCAATACTCTTGATCTTAAAAGGATATTTTAAAATCATAGACCACAAATTTCCCGAAGTGGGACATTCATATTTGGATTCGGACCGGGATTTTAGGAGGATAGAAAAAGTGCTTCGGAAAAATGATACAATCTATGCACCTGAGCAATATCGAAGCATTATAAGCAAAGCTTCACGAAACAACATCGTAATTGATATGAATGACCATTTCAGGAAAATAAACGATTTGCAAGTGAATTTGAATTTGATTAACAGGAAAAAAAATACAAATAATGGAAAAATAAGTTTTAGGGATGGCGTGAAATGGATCAGAGTTGATGAATACGGTTCATATTTATATAAAGAGTCATACGACGAAATGACACCGTTCATGAAGGTTGACATTTTAAAAAAGAGGGGTCATGTTAATCCAGATTTTGAGGTGCCACGTATGATGGGAAATATGGTACTGTATCGGTTGAAAAAAAAGCTAATATCAAGGACCAATTAAAATTTGTTAAACCGGAATATCGTTATTATTATGAGTCCATTATTAGAGAAGAATAATCGTGTTTCGTTTGTTTTTTGTTTTTTTTTCTCATTTCTTTTGGAACTTGTCCCTTTCAGACTTATTTTTCTCAAATTGTTTAAAACTTTCTTTTGTGGAAGAAGGAGTTATGTTCAGTTTTTCTTAAAATAAAGTACTAAAAATACATTGCATTATTTAATTTCTCTCCTATTATAAAAATATTAAACGGCTTACGCCGCTAGACGCTTGTTTTGGCTAAATACATCTAACGGGTTTTGAAATAACTCAAAATGTTTATGCGAAACTTTGAACTCAATTTTCTCGAAATTAGGTTTTTGCGACATATCACCTTCATCCATTCATGTCTTCAATTATGTAAATGGATGCTCACCCATCCAGGAAACAACACATCTTCGATCGACACGTGTGGCAGACTCAAAGTGACCACATTGCTTAACAAATCAAACTTTTACTTCGAACAACAATAATAATCATATTTTTCCACCACTATATCACTGTAAACTCGAGACAGATTAAAGAGAAGAAACTAAAGGCTCCGCTGTGAGGAATGAGCGAACTATAATAAATAATGGCCAAGTACATTTGTACCACTATTTCTCTTCTACTGTCAGAAGAAAATTCATCGTTCACACCGACCGACCGTTTGTTTTATTTCAGCATTGTTTTTTATTTATTATACAGTTCTTGTTGAATGATATAGTTTTGTTGTTTGTTGATTTTAAGTGGAAGTTGAAATGGGAGAGTTAATTTATTATTGTGTTTTAAGTACAGTTACTATACACTTAAAACATTACTTACTATAAATTAACATAACATCACGCCTATTTTCACCGACGGGTTAGGCAGAGGTGGACTGTGTACATACACATTACGCCAGTTAAGGGTTAAAAACTCTTGTAAAATGGGGCGAGCCAATTGCGAAATCCAGACCCCGGGGCTATTCCTGAGAATTTCATAATGGAAAAATCTAACAACATTTTGCCTGGGAAATAAACCCAGGTCTGCAAAAACATATCTTTTATCTCTATCATATTAGTTTAAATAAGTCTGAAATCTCGAACACGTCTTGAGCAACAGTAGTGATCAATACTTGACTTTCTTTGTATGAGAAGAGAGAAGTGGCTTTTGCAGTGGGCAGATTATAGGCTGATATTTTTTATTTATTACTAGTTTTACCAGCGGCTGCGCCCGCTTTAACAATTATTAATATTAGTAGGATTACCTAAGTCACTCAACTCAGCCTATTGCAGTCCACTGCTAGACATATGCCTCTCCCATGCTGTGCCACAGCACCCTGTCTTCCGTATCCAGTCTTACCCAGCCACCTTTTTAAGGTCGTCGGCCCACCTAGCTGGGGGGCGTCCCACAATACGCTTGCCGATACGCGGTCTCCACTCCAGGACTCGTCTGCTTCATCGGCCATCGGCCCTTCGACAAACATGACCAGCCAACTGCCACTTCAACCTACTTACTCTGCAAGCTATGTCGGTAACTCCAATTCTTTTCCAGATAACTTCGTTTCTGATTTTATCCTTCAAAGAAATCCCAAGCATAGCAATTTGTGGACCAGCCCAACTGTCAGTGTCCACGTTTTGGCACCTTAGGTCATCACGGGCAGGACGCACTAAAGTCACTAAATAATCAAAAATCTGTGCCTCTCTCAAAACTATAATAAGCATTAATGATGAGATCAAATTCGTGGATCTCTGACAGTCGTTACGGGTCTTCTAATAACTAGTCTAAGAAAATAGTATCGTATTACAAGGTATAGGTATACTATAATAAGCTGGCATTATGTAGCCAGAATGTTTACTTTATTTCCCCGTAATAGTTAATCGTCCGGTATCGATCTTGTTTGCCAAGAAGCGATGACCTAGAACAGCGATCTTACTAATCTACATGAGTGCTCTCCTCTCGAGGGAAATTCACTCAATTTGTCAGCGAATTTCTATTCCCTCACGATAAATCGAAAATACGTAAAACTGTGACACGTGTAACGTGTTTGTTACACGTACATAAAATCACGCCTGTACTACACGAAGGGTTAAGCAGAAATGTACTTATGTACATAAGTACACCCACATTTCGCCAGTTATGTTTAAGTCTTATGTTAAAGAGGCCGAGCCTATTGTCATCAATCGGACAGAAATCCTAACTCATCATTGGTATCGTTTTCAAGAGTTTCGAGGGTGCTGAAGCCGATAGTGAGGTCAAAATGAATATCCAAGATGGTAGCTGCGACGATTATCAAATTTTTCACGATGGGTGTCGTTTTCATTGTTTTTGAGGGTGCTGAAGCTGATAGTGAGTTCAATGTGAAAGTCCAAAGAGACAGCTGCTAAAACTTTCAAGGTTTTCATCATGGGTGTCGTTTTCATGGTTTTCAAGGATGCTGAAGCCGATAGTGAGGTCAAAATATAGTTGGAGTATTTTATAGATAAAGCGACCCTCCAAGCGCAGTTGAAGAAAAAGCGTAGCTAACAACCCTATACGGTAAAAAAAAACTAAATATTTTTTCTAAATTTAATTTTAATCTTCCTTTTTACAAGTGTTCGAATATAATCAACGAATTCAATGCCAATTGTTTCTGAATTAATAAGTTTAATTTGAATTGAATTACTTAGAAATTCAACTCTGGGGAAACGCCACAAATAAATACATACACTCACGCTTTTTTCAGGAAACTGCAGAACGCAGTGGGCAGATACTGCAGTACGCCAACCGGTACGATCCTTACTGTTTTTGCTTTGTATTCGACTCTGGCCAACCTTTCCGAAAAACAAGGCGTAGGTAATGTTACTATAATTGGGAAAATAAATGGTGACACATTACAATATTATGGTATTGAGCTTAGAACTAAAATGGGAGTATAAATGTATAACCAATATAATTTTCCACTTAATGTAAAAAAGGTATGTGAACTATTTCAAGGACCTAAATAACACAACTAATAGAAGACTACGAATCCAAAAAAAAAGCATTAATTACGTTGCTATTACGAGCTTTCCGTACAACAAAATATGAGCAAAAAGCCTTTGGTTTTTGTCCCTTTTGTAATTAAGAGGTCGTTGGGCGCGTGCCAAATTTAGCCGCAACTTCCTGCGTCGCTTATAACTTCACTATGAACTGCTTTCAAATGTCTTAGTGCTAATGGGATGTTATTTTATTGTTAATAGAAGTAAATAATTGTTTTTTTTTTCTGGAATTTCTCAGTCGGACCGGAATTTGGATTCGTGCACGGTTGATGAAAATTGGCTCGGCCTAGATTAGGTACATGGGACTTAAATGTGGGTGTACTATAAGTTTTGTATGTTTAAAATGGCCCACAGCGTTGAACTATTATGTAGATTTTAAAAATAAAAAATCTTTTCCATTCATTTTGATCACGTAGGGATTCATTTTTTTGAGAAACAGCAAATTTTTTATGTTTGATAATTAACGAAAAATTTAAACGCACCCACAATACACCCAGGGGTGCGGGTTGTTCGAAAGAGATACCGCGGCCCCTGGCACCGAGGCAACTGAGGGAGCACGGGTGGGTTTTAGTCAGTAAAAGTCTGACACGCCCTCCGCTCCGCCGCTCCTCCGCTCCACCCAGAGCAGGAGAAGTTATTTGATGATATCCCACCCAAAAAAAAAAGGGTTTCGAGGTATCACGTCGATGTCTCTGCAATGCTGTTTAATCGAACTACTTGAAAAACTATGGCTTTCTGCCTAGCCTTTTCTCAACTATGTTGGGGTCGGCTTCCAGTCTAACCGGATGCTGCAGAATACCAGTATTTTACATGGAGCGACTCTGACTTCCACAACCCAATAAGTGGGTAACAACCCTGACTTCATAAAAATGGTTAAATTTTATTTATCGTAATTTTCCCTTCTGATACTCTCGATTCACTCGAAATTCTTGTATTAAGTTTGTTTAGGTAATATTAATTACTTACGTGCCACACCTCCAGGCTGGACCGTGTTTCGGGATCAAACATTCCTGGACCTGAAATATTATACCTAGTGTGCTGTCATTCTACTCAAAGTTAGTCCAAATGTTGGTCCACACTACATAACTGTAGGTAACACTTGAAAACTTGTTTATAAATTAAACTCCAGGCCATGTATTATTAATTACTTACGTGCCACACCTCCAGGCTGGACCGTGTTTCGGGATCAAACATTCCTGGACCTGAAATATTATACCTAGTGTGATGTCATTCAACTCAAAGTTAGTCCAAATGTTAGTCCGCACTACATAACTGTAGGTAACACTTGAAAACTTGTTTATAAATTAAACTCCAGGCGAAATGTAGTTTCAAATGTTGAGTACCTCCCTACATTGTTGAATGAGCCCCTTGAATATAGGTTAGAGCTAGCCCTGTTGATCCTTAAATACCCTTTTGGGATCACATTTAACTTGATATTGTTGAGAACTAGTTTTAACTTTATTGGGTTATAAAACGTGCTAATATTTTATTTAATTTCTGGGTCTGGTCGAGATATTTTTGGCTTAATTGTAGTTTATACTGAAGGAGAGTTTTATCTGTTCACAGAACATGTTTGTGTCCCACTCAGGCGTTCAGCATATCATGCTATCCAAAATAGTGGGGCGGTTGACCGTCCCGGGTATTATACAACCCAAACACACTACTTCAAAAAAATGCCTAACTGTGTTGAAATACGGCATAAAATCGCAAATATCTATACACCAAGTTGTTCAATACATTCTAGTGCAATAGAAAAATTACGGATGGCATCACCATACTTGTCACATTACCGAGTAAAAAATATATTTGAGTCGACTGACAGTGCGCGTGACTCAAGTCCTTGTGCGTTCCGACTTCCGAGATTATGTCGTCAGTGTTTTATTAAATACTGTTTATTTCTACTACTATTGTGCATCAAAACAATCTACAACGATTTTATTATTATATTTTGGAACAGTACTGTGCTATTGAAATTCTGAAGTTGTATTCATTCACATTTAAAAAAAGTCTATTGCTTGCACTGGAGCAATGGACGTCTTCTTCTCGAATTTAAAAAAAATATCCTTTTTTTTTCGTATTTAAAATTGCAATAATCTGTTGATCTATGTAAGTTCATACTTAAATGTTTGAGCCATACTATACATATTTTTCTATTACTATATCTTTTGAAGTTTGCTTACACGAACCGTTTTATTGCTAACGTAGCATAGCGTATGGAGGTCATATTATAGCTGCGCAGGGGTGGACGGTCAACCGGAATCTAGATCCGCCGCTAAGACGCTTGACTGGAATATTTTGGAAATCGATGTATCGATGTACAGTTTTGCCGAAATTAATTCGAAGAATTCGAATAGAGACATTGGCAGGACGAGAGCCGAGAATTCGAGAAGAGATAACGTATTAGTGCGATCACTCAAGTCACGTTTGCACACATGACACAGGGTCTATGACTACACAGTCTAACAGTATTTTTAATGACACTTACTGGGCCATTTTTTCCTAAAAATTCATGATAAAATCACGCCGGACCATATTAAAAAAACCTAACCTCCTACATGAGTCTAGCTATTCAGTATCCAGTCAAAATGAGAGTCAAGTTATATCGTGAAGCGTTATTAAAAAACTTTTGGTCTCGTTGAGAGCTGGATTATTAATTTATATTGCGACCAACACTTGTTATTTATAAAGTGTTGGAAAGTTTTTAATCGTTGCTAATAGTTTGTAGTGCCATCTAGCGGTTAATTAACAAAACTGTTGTTGGTGCTTTTATCTTTTTCTAGAGAGTGGAGCAGTGGCGCAATGGTAACGGCCGCGACATACGAGTTGTAGGCCGTGGGTTCGAAACCAAGCAGCCCCTTAACTACTTTCTGTAAATTATTTAATTACCACTGTTCTCAAAACGGTGCAGGAAAACATCTTGAGTAAACCAGCATATCCGAGAACCAAAAATTCGAAGACACGTGGTACATCCCCAAACCCGCACTGGACCCAAGTGGTGGATTATGACCATCTCACAGAGAAGAGGGCTGTGTCCCATCCAGCAGTATAGAAACTATATAGACTAATTAAGTATCTAATAGTTATCTGCTATACCTAAATGACATGCATAACAAACAGTATTAAATCCACATAAACCATATATTATTTCATCTCATTTCAGCCGAAAGACGTACACTGCTGAACATAGGCCTCCTCCAGGCTCATCCACTTAGACCGGTCTTTTTAAACTATTATTTATTTTATATTTTTTAGTTCTGCTAACTACAAAACCGTGTTCTTTTTTCCTTTTTTAAAATTTTTCTCATTTTTTTTTTAAATTATTGAATTGTCATCGGTCCTCGATAAGTTTACAAAGTTTTATTTAAATCTGACCGTTTAAAATGGGTCAAAATCGCGCTCTAAGGAGTCGTTTATATCCAAACAAACAAACAAACATACAAGTGAAGCTAATATAAAGCGTGTAAAAAAAATTTTTTTTCGTCTATCTGTTTGGTCCAGCTAATCTCCGAGACGGCTGGGCCGATTTTGGAGTAATATATAAGGAGTAACATAGGCTAGGAGATGTTTGCTTCAGTAGCACGCTCCCGTGGGATAATATCTGAGGTCCAAGCTGGCGAAGCCGCAAGCACAGCTAGTACTATAATAAACATTGTTTTTATCAAGCAGTTCGTACTTGTGTTCTGTTAGAGATTTCGTGAATCACATTTCTGTTTTTTTTTTACATAATGCCTGTTTTTCTTGAAGGGTTGTCACATGTCGCCTGTAATGTTTAAGTCTCATATAATGAGGGTAGAGCCTATCGCAACCAATCGTGTACTATATCCAGACTCCGGGGTGCTATTGTGAAATTCCTGTTAGAAAAACCCAATAAAACTACATTGTTTACGTTTCATGTATGCTGGTCAAATAAGCAGTACCTTTGAACTCAAATTACAATGGATAGAACCTAAGATCTCATTTACAGCAGTCTGTAGTGCTTGCGACCAAAGAACAAAGAGGCAGTCATATCTTGAAATTCTATAAAATCTTTGTTCGTATTTCATTAATTATTTAATTGGTATATGTTGTTACCGCACCTTTAAATGTCTTCATTTGCCACCGAACACTGCACTTTGACAGTCCCTAACATCAATGATAGGTACTCATGCGTTGAATCCGTGCCTAATATACTACTGGCACAACGGCCTGCATCTTGAAAGCCGATTAATATTGCCAAGAAGGCAGTCAAGAACATGATCGTTTTTATCCTAACGTATACCTGGCGGTATGCCAAGTCCTGGTTTTATTAAATTATCTGACCAAGCTTTTACTATCAAGTGCTCAGTTGATTTACTGCATTTTTATTTTACGTTGAATTGCTGCAATGAGAACCACTAAATCAGGCTCTCTTTTGTTTTTTATTGCACCAGTCCAAATCTTATCGAGTACAGTCACAAGTAACTATTTCATTAGATTTTTATTATCTAGAATATATTCATGTCAATTTCTCTTAAATTTTTACGTAACTTACTATTTAGACTAGATATTAAACTAAATGACTAACTGACTAATTACAATTAAAAACAAAAACATAAACGAAAGGATACTTAGGCGTCGAATGACAATGCTATTTTTACACGCTTTATATTAGCTTCACTTGTATATTTGTATATAACCGACGCCTTAGAGCGCGATTTTGACCCACTTTAAACGGTCAGATTTCATTGAAACTTTGTAAACTTATCGAGGTCCGATGACAATTCAATAATTAAAAAAAAAAAAATGAGTAAAAAAAGATTCCGACGAATTGATAACCTCCTCCTTATTGAAGTCGGTTAAAAATGAAAAAAAAAAGAAAAAATCACGTTTTTGTAGCTAGCAGAACTAAAAAATAGAAAATAAATAATGGTTTAAAAAACTAAGAAACACCCATTTTAATTGAATTAAATTATTTTCTCCTTTTTTAGTTTGGTTTTTAAAGCGTTTTTTTTTAGTTTTTTAAACTATTATTTATTGTTATATGCCGTTTAAACTTTCATATACATTAAGTAAAATCTATTATTTGGACATTACGAACATACACATATAAATAAAGCTACGTTTTCTGGAAAACTTTTAGTTACAACTGTGCAGTCGCCTCGGAAAATCTACATAAAGCAGCAAAATAATTGAAACCGCGAACAGCCACAATATATTTCGGTTTAAAGATCTTTATCGGTCATGGGACAATGAAATGGCCATTGTCTACCATCATTATGGCAACCCACTTCCTTTTCACTGATGGCTTCCGTTTGCTCCTGTTCCCTTTTAACAGCATATGCGAAGTGTTGAGGTCGTAACTTTGTAGGACAGATACTTAAAATGTCTGCACAAAAATTATTATTTTGGTTTGGTTAAATGCGAGTTAAGGAAGCCTGAACTTGCCACTGGGGATAAGGAATTGTCGTGGTAGTAAGGATAATTATGGATTAGGTAGAAGCTACATAAAAAAGTCTATTTTATTTTATTTTATTGTAATGAAACAAGAAAGAGACGGAAATAAATAAGAACTGTCAAAATTACTTGAACTATTTTTCTTCTACGCAGTTAAGACCCTGGTAACTTTAAATATTGTCGTTATGAGCGATATTAGTTCTTATTGCAATCCGATACGGGGTAAAATCTATTGTAATAAATTCTAATAATAAATGAGCAAGCATTGTCGTAAAAATGCAAATAAAATCGTATAAAATTAGATATTAACTATTTAATAATAAATAATCCATTACTGGATGCAGTTTGGTATTTGGAATTTTATGGTATATTTTTAATTATTATTATAATTGTTATTGAAGGGATTAACTGGTTTTAAAGATAATTAAGAGGTTATATTGATGATTTTTTGATGCATTAAAAAATGTTTAATTAAGTTTTGAGTTCCATCACTCTATGCAAAAAAGACCTGAAAAAAAAATTGTTTTTTGCTTTCAAAATTATTTACGGTTAAAGTACACTGGTTTAAAAAACCACCTTTTTGAGCGTTTTCAAGAAATCACCGCCTTAAGACGAATCAATCATCATGCTTAAAATCAATGTAATTTTAACGAGGTTTCATAGTTCTAAAGCGTCACATGCGGTTTTCTTTTGTGGTGTTTCAGTAAGTGATAGCAAAGAAATACCTACTAGTTTAGTTGAGGTGGTGACCAAAATAAAACGGCCCTATTAAGTACTTCTTTTACAAAAAGTATTTTTAATATTAAAACAAAATATACCTACAAACTTATATAAGGGCTGTTATTTCTAACGAGTGAAATCTTGATTCAAGAATTAATTTTGAACTTTTGATAAGATTTCCCCACAAAAAACTGTTAGACGTTATTCCACAGATAAGCGTTATCTAACGTTTGAAAAATCAGCCCTAAGCTATATCGAGTTAGGCAGTACATGCGCCCTCACGGCCGTAGCCGCCGCGGGAGACGCCCTGGGCGTCGAGAATCCCAGGCTGATTCCCGGCCACCATAGGCGCGGGCTTGCGGACGGCGAGTAATGGGTAGCTCGCCGTCCGGTAAGGACCAAGCCCGGGTCGACGGCGCGTTGTGTTCTACGCGCGCCTCAAAGAGATGTCAGCACCAACTGGTGGGGTCTGCAAGGGCCAATGCCAGCCAGGGATGCGGGTTGTTCGAAAGAGATACCGCGGCCCCTGGCACACAGGCAACTGAGGGAACACGGGTGGGCTTTAGTCAGTAAAAGTCTGACACGCCCTCCTGCTCCACCCAGAGCGGGAGAAGTTATTTGATGATTTCCCATACAAAAAAAAGCTATATAAAGTTCAATGTTTCAAGTATTCTTACTTGATCAAAATATAGCACAGTTCTCACTAAAGTAACCTCGGTATTCATTTAGCAGCTTACTGTCTGACCCAAGATTTGAAACTGAGTAAGGGTGCCAACAGAACTTGGTCTAAATTATATCAGGAACAGACAGTCAGATAGTTAGCAACTTTATATTTATGTTTTGTGCAGCAATAATACAGAACTGGGGGTATTGCTCTAAGGAGATTGGTGGTTGGAATACGGCCAAATCTGAGACCACGGGGCCTTATGACTGGAACTCATTTTTTTGTCTTTTTAACCGACTTAAAAAAGAAGGAGGTTCTCAATTCGTTTGTTTTTTTTTCTGTATGTTTGTTACGCGATATCTCCGTCAATTGTTGATGGATAGGGTATGCTTCAGGGGTGGTTCCATATATATTTTACTAGGTTTTTCCAGCGGGTTTGCCTGCGCGGATGTCGGAAGTTAACCCACGGGAACCGGGATGAAAAGTATCCTATGTGTTAATCCAGGTTACAAACTATTTGTGTGCCAAATTTCATCCAAATCCGTTTAGCTGTTTTTCCGTGATTAAGTAACAAACACCCAAACTTTCACATTTATAATATTACTAGGAATAACTTTGCTTTGGTAGTTTTTGCGTTAGCCTCAATAATACGTTTTAAATCTACTTTATGTACCTCGATGACACCTTATGTAGTCGGTGACATAAAACTAAAATACATATCCAAAGACACCCCCGGGTCGTCGGCAAGTTGTGTTCCACTCGCGCCTCAAAGAGATGTCAGCACCAACTTGTGGGGTCCGCAAGGGCCGATGCCTGCCAGGGGTGCGGGTTGTTCGAAAGTGATACCGCGGCCCCTAGCACACAGGCAACTGTGGGAACACGGGTGGGTTTTAGTCAGTAAAAGTCTGACACGCCCTCCCGCTCCACCCAGAGCGGGAGAAATTATTTGATGATTTCCCACACAAAAAAAAAAATACACCGACTTCCGAAATTAAAGTTATTTTTCACTTCGTAGTGTTTTTTTTTTGGAAAAAGTTTTAATCCTAAGGTAGAGTTGACTTCTAGTTCATTCAGTATGAGGAGAAACATCATGCCTGCTTCAGTACTTATTTATATAAAGCACTTGAAAGCTTTACATACAAATATAATAGAAAAATAATAGTTTAAAAAACTAAAAAACACGCTTTAAAATCCAAACTAAAAAAGGAGAAAATAATTTAATTCAATTAAAAAGCGTGGGGTGCTTTTTGAGGTATTTTTATAATCAATTAATGTCAAGCACCCCACGCTTTTTAATTGAATAAAATTATTTTCACCTTTTTTAGTTTGGTTTTTAAAGCGTGTTTTTTAAACTATTATTTATTTTCTATTTTTTAGTTCTGCTAACTACAAAAACGTGTTTTTTTTTCTCAATTTTTTTTTTAATTATTGAATTGTCATCGGTCCTCGACAAGTTACAAAGTTTCAATGAAATCTGACCGTTTAAAGTGGGTCAAAATCGCGCTCAAAGGAGTCGGTTACATACAAACAAACAAACATACAAGTGAAGCTAATATAAAGCGTGTAAAAAAGGAACTGATAGTTGATAATATGAATTGATCTTTTGTCAGAGTACACTTTTGAAAACTTAGTACCTATAATATTAAAATTTAGTATTAAAATTATTAAATTAAACTTTAATATTAATATAAAGAGAAAAGATTAGTTTTTTTTTATGTATGATTTCTTGCTATATTGTAACACTAAAACGGCTGATCGGATTTGGGTGAAATTCGGCACACGAGAAGAACATAACCTGGATTAGGACAAAGGATACTTTTTATCTCGATATTTGCATGGGATCGAGACTTATGTGGACGAAACCAGGCAAAAAAAAATAGTAGAAGCCGTTATTAATTTAAAGTATAGTAGGTATAGCACTTTATTTTAGTTAAACATAATATTCAAATTCTTACGTTTTTTGATAATAAATTATCATCGTGAGGAGGATCTTGTCTCTGGAGGCCTAACCACCGGTAGCTTGGACCCTGCTCCAGATACCGGCGGACTACTATGTTAAATGTATTTTTATATTTAAAAAAATAGAACGAATATAAAAATAAGTAAACGAGAAAATAATGAAAAAATAAATAATTTAGGTTATAAGAAATAAAAAAGGATAAAGACAAGAAAATGAAAGGAAAAGGAAAGATTAACGAAAAGGAGAAGAACGGGAATTGAAAAGGAATCAAAATCAAAATATTTTATTTCACATAGATAAGCCTGCATGGGCACTTATGAAACATCAGAAGCTAGGTGCACGGTTACAATCTGTCGCTTCCGATGGAGAAGAGCCGGCAAGAAACTCCACGGTTACTCTTTTAAAAATAATCGGCTTTTACAATGTTTTCAAATAACAGTGATAATAGGTATGGGAGGACAGTGCAGGCCTGTCAATAAGTACCAGGTACTTAGAGGAATGAAAATACAGAATAGAAAAACGTCTACAAATCTAGTCTGTAAGGCCTACAACGTTCTCTCATTCACAATATGTAAAAGAATCTACCTATATAAAATTAACCTACTTGAATCAAGTGACATGATTTCCATGACAATCACTAATAATATATAGTCGAAATTAAAATTGATGTATAATGTCAAATAATGACGAGAATATGTCAGACATTGTAAAAAATAAAATGAATAAAAATTAACATTGTAATTTGGGAGCAGTTAATAGACTTTCACACAGATAGATATGATAAGTCATCCCGACATCAATCCTCCTACCAGACACAACACCCGTTTGGTTAGAGAATCCTCCCGTATCTATGGAGGATGAGTGAACTTTACACCCTGCTCACCTCATTATACATATTAATTAATGAATGGAAATGAAACTCTTTCGAGAACCTCAAGTAGCACAAGAACTGCAATCTAATCGACCTGTAGATTTTCAGCTCCAGGAAGCATATTAACTGTTCAGTTATTTTTTACTGCCCCTGCCATTAGTTAGTGACTTGCATTATAATGTTTCTTTGGGTTGACGTCTAAAACAAATGTTGTGGAGTACAACTTGCTAGTTTAAACTGTTTAGATTTGTGAAAGTATCTAAAATATAGTTATACTCCATTTACAATAGGATTAGACAGAAGTTAAAAAAGGTTCTTTTTAATGTACAGTTCGTAACAAAATTACATTAAAAGTCTTGCAGTTACAATTAATGCCAAAAAATTAAAGTGTCAATGCTAAAAACCTAAAAGAAGCAGGAGTGAACAACAGCGAGTAGGTAACTAAATTAGCTGATGAAGACGAAGTTTTACCAACGTATTGTGGGTCGTAAGTTGTTATTTAAAAAGTATTGTAAAAAAAGAAAAAATCCTTTTAATCTTATTTAGATTTAAATAATCATGTGATTGTTTGTTTCATTCATTCGTTTTGTTGTAGGTTTGTAATGTGTGATGAAGATGTTATTATAAATAGAACATTACTTAAAATAAAAATTACTTTTACTTCGTTTATCTCAGCATTTAGTACTGTCTTAAATCTACCTAAAAAATTTAGAACTTAACTTTGAAATAAAATGTTTTGCACTCCTGCTTCTACGAGCCTCTTTTTTCTAAAGCTATAATAAATGGGGTACCTATATATATCTGAGATGGCCAAGTGAAGTTTTTCTTATATTTTACTTTCGTGATCTGCAGACTACAGTTCCTTTTAAACGAACCTTTTTATCTGGGATAAATCCTCTTGGGCAGACTCATCAATCAATCATTGAACACAGAATATCGCAGTCCACTGCTGGATATAGGCAGACCTGTGCAGAGATATTGTAATTAAATAAGTAGATCCTATAAAAAACAACCGACTTCCAAAAAAACACTACAAAGTGAAAAATAACTTTAATTTCGGAAGTCGGTGACTGGTGCCATGAAAATTAAAATACATAGCCAAAGTCACCGACTTCCGAAATTAAAGTTATTTTTCACTTTGTAGTGTTTTTCTGGGAGTCGGTTGTTTTTTTTTAAAGTTTTTATTGTTCACTTTTTAGCTATAGTACCTACCCCACACCAATTCGAAATATCATCATCCTTGGGGTAAAAACAATGCATACTTATGCGATAGCAGCAATCGCGGTTGATTTGCTGTAATTTTTTGAAGAGTTCCGTTGTCTCCAAAACGCATCATCCATCAACCACACGGGAAGCACCAGCTTTCAAATAAAAAAATAATCATCAAAATCGGTTCACCCAGTCGAAAGTTCTGAGCCAACAAACATTTAAAAAAAAAACAGTCGAATTGAGAACCTGCTCCTTTTTTTGAAGTCAGTTAAAAAAAAAACCCATGACACTGAAGCTTCCCATTACTGAAAGAATTTTTGAATGTAGTTCCAACGATTACTCAGCTATACCAGATTACACATAATCAGCCTATAATATGCCCACTGCTGGGACACAGGCCTCCTGTCTATGAGAGGGGGTGGGCTCAGTGCAGGTTGTTAGATAATGTCTTCGGATTTCTTGTTCTAGGACATGCTGGTTTCTTCACGATGTTTTCCTTCACCGTTTTGAGAGCAGAGAGCTCTACCTAGAAACTCATTTTTTTTTTAAATATTAGTATTAGTATAATTTTAATATTAGTATATCTAGCAGTTTAGATATGATCTGTTTATTTATTTTTATGATACAGAACTTCAATAAACACAAACATGAAAAATAATTAAGGTAATTTCATTCAAATAGTCTATATTATATGGGTTCCTACAATTTGGCGTACGAAAAACAACAACAAAATCGTTTCAGAATTTTCAGTGTAGACCGAATCTGATCTAAAAATAGCCATCGAGACCAATATCAATCGCTGCACATAACCTCCGTGGTCTCTGTGTGATTGCTCTGTGTTTTCATGGTGGTTTTCCATTAACAACTTCTGATAGGTGGCTGGTTCAAACGATTTCGGTGAAAACTTTTATCGAAAAAATTAAAATAAAGATTGAAAAGGTGAAATGATGAGGTGTTTGTGTTGTTATGTGTGATATTGAAAAAGTTTTTGGTTATACTTACGAGCAATAGGAAGAAAAGATCAGAGAGAGGTCTACTTTATGTTTATGTTGCAAAGATCTTTATTTACTCTAAAAAAACAAGAGAAATCTGCAGTAAAGGTTTTGTTAAGTTTTCCCCGCTCAGGTTGTGCGGGGAAAACTTAAAAAAACCGGTAAAGCGTGCGTAACAATTTCTTTACGCTATTCGCTAAAATATTAACACTTACCTACAGCAAACTAGTTACGTACCTTTTTTTACAGATAAATGAAAAGTTTTTGTACAAACCTAAGTAGGTTTGTACAAACACTTTTCCACGTATTTTTTTTTTATATTGCCTGATGTCGGCCTTTTCTGTCTGACTACTCTGAGACACGTAGTGTCTTTAAAAGTTTAGACACAATCTTAGTCTACTTATCCTATACTGACCGACAACTGGGCAAAGGCCTTCCCTAAGTCTGTCCAGGACTATTTTCCCGCGCCACCTCAAACTAGCCCTCACGATATACATCAAGACTATACCGCCACCTCTTAGTTACCCTAACGTTTAGTAATCCTTTTTCGTCGTCGTATCGAAAATTCTCCATTTATTGGTTTTAAATAAGCTTCGACCAGAATTCAGCTACTTCGACAGCGTTATCGTTGGCTTCGCAAAGGTCTCTTTCATAATGCAGGTGTTAGTGCACAGAGCGCACGCCGTTTCGTTTATGGCTCGTAAGTGACTTCACAGTCGCATTGCGGCTCATCGGAGAACCCCCACGTGACCAAGTTATTAAAACCCAGTCTTAAAATATCTATCCTGAATCTTGTACAAAAACTTTAACACAGTATCACCTAATAAGACAAAATGCAATCGAAGTCTACAAAAACAAAAACGCCAACCCAAACATTTGTGTACAAACAGACAAACAATCAAAGTACAAACTCTCCTTTGTGCTATCGAAGAAATTTGTAAGTCCGTTTTAAAAATGAGCACCTAGCAAATTTTCAGAGGAGACGCTTCTAGATGGGGAGGTTATTGCAATCTGTGGTAAGTGCAACGGAGGTAACTCCGGGCAAGTCGCATTATGCCCCTCATTCCGACCGCGCTTATTGCAAATGAGCTCCGTGGTACTTCTAGAGAAATGCATCGGCATGAATGTGGAGACGGCAACGGAATCGGGGACCTAATTTCGGAATGAGATTATTGTAATAACAGTTTTAAGGAGGTTGTTATAGCGGTTTGTGGGCTTAAAATTTGCTTTGATAGAGAAAATTTGCATTGAGTGTTATCGCTTTCAATTGCTTGGCTTCCACACCCAAAGGGTTAAAATGGAACCCTATTACTACTACATCTGTCCATCAGTCTGTCACAGGGTGGTATCTTTGGTACCTATCGAAATAATAATTTCGTTCTGAGAGAGTAGACGATATCATCGGTGATGCACAGTAGAGAAAAATTAAAGACATTTAAATACAAATTATACCAAATTTTATTTTTGTTTCTTCTCTTTCTAACGATGACATTGTTATGGCACAGACTTACACTAAATATAAATAATATGACTAAAGAAATTGGAAACAATAAAACCTCATATTTTACCAATTCTTTTTATGTACTTACATTCTTTGCATGTAAACCAAGTTTCTGGTAAGTGCATTTTAATTAGCCTTCTGTGAAAACAATTACAGTTCTATCTTTTGGTTTCGACGTAATTTCACGTACCCGGGTTTTATACTACCCGTTGGGCACAGTGGGTTTCAGTTCCGAAAACCCAACGGTTCCCGACGAGTCTGAATGGATAGTGAGAAAACTTAAGAGCGAAATCAGGACGTTTGCAAGGTTCTGCGTGAAATTAGACCGAGTCTAGCAACTACAATCAATCCACATTTTCATCTTGGCCACATGTGGTTTAATAGTCGATTCGCATGAATTTACTCGCCCGATTCAGGCGAATCGATACTTTTAGATAATACCTTCATTATTTTTTTAATGCGCCCACAAATACATACAATAAAGTGCATAAAATTGAGAACGTTCCAATTGCCTAATACATCATTCTGGATTCATCCTCAAATAAATTAACTATAGACCATCAAATTTTATATAAAGCTGTCGATTCACCGAATCGGGTAGTTGAATTCGTGCGAATCGATTCTCTAGGCGTAATGAAGAATATTACCTATCATAAGAATACTTGCTTCTTATACCTATGTTTAGGGAACCGATCAGTTTTCCGAATTTCTTTTGTCGAATTTCATTTTACCGAAAACTATAGACTGACGTCTATTTTGCTATATGCATTATTTGATATATTTTTAGATCATCGAAGTATCAAGTATTATTTCACCGAACTATATTTCGCCGATTTACAAAAAAACTTTTTGCTATTGGCTGAAGCCTTTTTTGAACTTTTTTCATTTGCCATATATTCATCACACCGAAAAAACATTTTACGGAATATTTTTGGTCACAAATACATAGCCGGTTACTTGGTAGCATTTTCAATATTAAATTAAAACAGTATCATAATATGTCAATACGCTGTGCTAGAAAATATTGTGAGAAACGTATCGCTGCAAAACCGACTTTACGCAGTCTTGTCTGCCCTACTCCTAGAGTGTAATTGAAGCCCGCGTATGACAGAAACAATGCTTGCTGCATGTTGCATGCCTGCTTGCACGCTGCATGTCTGCTTGCACGCTGCATGCTTGAAGCAAGCACCCTTGTTTGCATGCTTCTTACTGGGACCACTTAAAACCCTTTTGACACAATCAAATAATTAATTAAACTAAACAGTGGTATAATGAATGTTTGGAAATATATACTTCGAACAAATGTTATTTCAGCTAAGCGTAACTTCGATGTAAAGTTTTTGACCAAATGAAACGTCGGAGTAACGAAAAATATCAAATTGATAATACGTCAACTGATACAGTGGCAGACGTGACTTCGATGAAGTAAAAGAGAATGAACCGATGATAGTTGAAAAGTTTTCGGTGAAATGAGATTCGGTCAAATATTTTTCGAACTTATGATAGGTTACCCTAACTTTCATATAATTAAATTCATAAATGCTTTAATTTTGTTCAAAATGCTCTCGAATGAGTATGTTTTTTTTCCATTCTAATATGTATATAAAATCAATTTAAAAATACTACCTAGCTACTATTTACAATAATGAGTAGGTATAAATACAAAGAATAGAATTTTGTTTTATAACAGCTAAGGGGAGAATTATTTTTAAAACAATATCCCTTTGTAAGTAATCGCTCTGATGTTTTTAACAGCGGGATAAAATACTGCCTTTTGTAATCCAATCATATTGAAATTCAAACAAAAACGAATGATGGTATTCTTAAAATTAAAAATACTTATTAAAAAATCCGCCGGATTCGCCGATGGTGCCTGAAAATACGAAAAAATATATATTACAACGGATGTTTATCGTGGGGTATACGCTGTGGTAGCCTGCGTATTTTATTTTTTTCAATTTGCTAATCAGGTTGTGTGTATTTACAGAAATGTAATCATTAAAATCATCAATTCGAGTTGAATTGATGATTTTAAGTTAGCATTGATTCAAATATCATGATTTCAGGATATATAGAGTTTAGTCTAGATATATAGTTAGTCTTTCAATAGGGTAATTTGCACATATACAGTTTTATTGCAAAACGCGATCTAACAATAGTTCTAGTCTAAAGCACTAAACCAGTTTTTGCATTTCCTACTTTATTTCGATTTGGGTAAAGTTCTTAATACAAAAATGACAACTAAGCACCGGACTGAGTTTTAGTTTTATAAAAATAACTGTATTTATATTTCGGTCCTGATAAAAAAAGGCTTGATGGTTTTAACCATACCTTCTTGGTTTTTTTTTAAAGCAGAGAGTTTTATAGATAATATTAATGAACATTTGATTTTCACGGTCAACCTAGGCTGGCGTGAACACCCAAAAACTATTTGGTTTACTTAGGCCGCGTACACACACCGCGAGGCATGCGAATGGTTTACAACGTGTGCCTCAGACTGTAGGGACGGGGTGCTAACTGTGATAATTCGTAGATGCGGGGAATTTGATTAGCGATGTGGCTATTCGTTGAGCCTGTGACGGGCGCAAGCCTTGCGATATGTGTACACGACTTCATGTTTTTTTTTTTTTATAAATGATAAAAGATTGTGAACACCGTTAGTTTATAATCTATATCGCAAGATTATAAACTGTTGATAAATTGTGAACTGCACCATACTGCTTACCGACCGAATAGGTTAGGTTAGAACAGCGACCAACCGCGCGCGAGCCGAGCGAGCGCTACTTCCAAGTTAATGCCAGTTACTTGACTATTTAGTAATAGCGCAAGGTACTATCCGTCTTGATACCAGTTTACAATTTCACGGACAGGTTATAAATTATCGAAAAATATTGCGTTAAATTGTAAATGGTATTAAAATTTGCAGTTCACAATTTATCGACAATTTATAATCTTGCGATATAGATTATAAACTGACGATGTTCATAATGTTACGGTGACATATATACAGGGCGGGTTGGACATCGATGTACAAACTGTTACCAGGAATTCAGTAGATGATTGTAGACCCCTAGAGTAGATTTTTTTTGTCAGTTATCAAAAGAGAAATCTCCTGTTTCATAGAAAAGTCAAAAATATACGCGGTCAAAATGTATACAACAGCAATTTTTTTTAAAAACTGACGCAGACTTTAACGCAAGGTTCAGAAACTTGGACTGAATCCATGGTTACAATGTGCGCGTCGATTTCCTTGCCAACCTGTATAAACTTACCTCTTACGTCTCGTAGGTTTTGTAGGTACAGGACCTTTGTAGGCTGCTACTTCTACACATAGTACTATAAATTTACTATCACAGGGATAACTGAAACAAAAAGAAATGGTTTCAATAAAGCAACTAGATACTTTAAACAAAATAGAAAAGTCCTCAAACATTTAAGTATGTTTTACAGCAATCCGCCAAAATTGTCAATTTGACAGTCGTTACCGGTAGTCAGAAGTCCAAATTTCGAGTTTTTGGCGGGATCGGGTTGGAACATGTCGCACGAATTTTCATTTTCATGAAATTTAGTGAAATAGCGAATTAAATTGTACAATTTTTGTAATGAATTATTCAATTTAGTTACATGTGAGTGCACAAGTGTAGTGAAGGTGAAAATAAGTGACTAACGTGGACTTTTCGTGTTCCCCCCAAAAACTCATTTAGGTTGTTGTAAAGTTACTACCGCTTTACAATGACTTTGACTTCTGACTAAAGACGATTATGACTGTTTTGTAACTTCGTGCCCGATATCGGGCCATTTACTTGATCGAAAAGAAAAATTACTTGACACTGGCTAAATGCACAAACCGTGCGAAGCCAAAACTGAAGAAAAAAAAAAGTACAAATTTCTGACAGTCAGTCTTACCACGGCGTATCGTTTTACTCAGTAACTGGGTTGTGGAGGACAGACAGGCAGTCACTTCATGTAAAATACTGGTATTCAGCGGTTAGATTCGAAACCGACCCAAATATTGTTGCGAAAAGGTTTGGCAGACGATGAGGTAGGGCAAATAAGCTACGACCAAAATCTTGAATGCATTTGGTTAAGTGGCTGAGTTACAATACTTACATTTCTTGGTTTAGTAGTCGATTATTTATTAATGAAGATGCAGTTCCGCTGTAGACTCCAGAGCCACTTCTCCAATTGTTACAATTATTATTAAGATTCGCGGTGCCAAACCGATCGTTAGTGGCGCCATGCCACACTGTTTTATTTGGCCTGAAAATCATATAGGACCGTTGTAAATAAATGAAAGAAAAGTCAAGTCTATGGAAAGTTTTAAGTTCAAGAAAAAAATAATATGATAGTAAATAACATAATAAAAAAAGAAAATGTCTAAACTGATACATATAAATAAACACTCGCGAATCACAATAAAATATACAAGATGTGATCAGAGCGCAGCTTTGCCGTGAACATCGTTAAAATCTATAAAGAGCAATACAGCATAAGTTTTTAACCAGTGCGCAAACTGTAACCAAATCTTTCCTCGGTTATACAAAAAAAAAATCAGCTATTCCATACATTTTGACCACGTAGGTATTGCACTTTTCTATGAAACAGCTGATTTTTTCTTGTAAAACTGACGAAAAAATTCTGAGCTGGGGGGTCTAGAATGATATTCTGAATTCATGGTTACAGTTTTCGCACTAGATTAAAACTTATCCTGCATAAAAACCGGCCCAATTGCGAGTCGGAATCACGCACGAAGAGTTCCGTACCATTATATATAAAAAGGCAAAAATATCACGTTTGTTGTATGGGAGCCCCCTTAAAGATTTATTTTATTCTGTTTTTAGTATTTGTTGTTATAGCGGCAACAGAATTACATCATCTGTGAAAATTTAAACTGTCTAACTATCACGGTTCATGAGATACAGCCTGGTGACAGACGGATAGACAGACGAGCGGACAGCGGAGTCTTAGCAATAGGGTCCCGTTTTACCCTTTGGATACGGAACCCTAAAATGATATCAGCGAGCGTTCATCATCACGATCGGAAATTTCGGACTTGTCTGTACCGTAAAAATAATGAGATTGAAGTAAGAAATGTCACATACCAGTTAGAGTCAATCATAACGCTTTTGCCGCTGAAACTGAAGATTGCTGCAAGACTAGCAAACTCAGCACTTCTTCCAGCAAAAATACTTGCCCAGGACTTGAATAAAATAGACCCGTTTAGATTAACCACTGGAACATTCCAGTCAGCCTTCTGGACTAGGCCGATGAGGTCTTGATCACTGAGAAAGATGAAAGATTATTTAATTATGATTAAATGAAAATGGTGAGAGACTCGTGGCTGAGTAATCACATCCACATGTTTATTTATTTAAAATTTATTTGTTAGAAAACAGCACCCTAATTACGTAACACGCGATTAATCATGATCGGTTTCATTTTGACAGTTCAACAATATTCATTGCGTTATTTACGTTGTTGAACGGACACATTTTTCGAACAAATGAAACAATGGTTTAGCCATCTGTTTCAAAACGAAACGCAAGGGTGCTGTTGTAACAAAGGTGTTACACATAATATGACGCCCATAATATTATGCTGTTTCCAGCGTACAAATATTTCAGGGTATTAAAATTAAATGTACAAAATATTATATCAAAATTAGTTGTTGAAACCATACAATGTAATTTAAAATTATATTCAATCTTAAGGGATATAAAAGCAAGTCGTCGTCTAATTTAAATTTCGAATCAAATTTTAAATTTAAAAATAATTTGTTGCGTAGTAACACATACGCAATAGGAAGTAAAATAATTTATTTTTAAATGTCATGAAGTTAAGATTTGTAAAAACACTAAGTAATTTATTATAATCACGAATTGACATACAGTAAACATGATTGGAAAATTGTTTAATTCTTTGCCGGTTAAGCTACGCTTGCCGCGGTTGGTCCGTGGATGGCTGACCATCTTTACAAACCAAGACCCCTCTGTGCCTCGGAAAGCACGTTAAGCAGTAGGTCCCGGCTATCATTCGTGGATCTTTGACAGTCATTACGAGTCGTCAGATGCCCGAAAGTCTGACAACCAGTCTTACCAAGAGGTATCGTGTTACCCAGTAGGCAACTGGGTTGTGGAGGTTTGATAGGCAGTCGCTCCATGTAGGTAATATACTGGTATTCAGTTACATCTGGTTAGACTGGAAGCCGACCACAACATAGTTGGAAAAAAGGCTAGGCAGATGATTAAATGAAAATGGTGTTGTTCAGTTATTCTACGGCACGGTTATACGGCCGTACCGTAAAGAAGCAGTGTCGTATTCAAAAGGCCTTATGAGAGCAGTGTTATTGAAATAAATTGCGCAAAAATGTATTTCTATAAATGTTATTTTTTATTGTATTTAAAATAAGTTAGATTATATGATAAACTATAGGTCTTCATCTCCACCTTCTAAATTTATTTTGCTGTGCCCGACAGGGTCCACGATTGTGTCATAAAGCTAATGCGTACGACCTAAGCATATACATTGTGGAATGCAATAAAGTATTGAGTATTGAAGTAAATTGAGCTATCACTCTTACAGCAGAATACTGAATATTACAAAATTAATAATTCGTGCACCTTATCGTGTACGGTATCTTTGACAGATCTGTAACTTTCGAATGACATGAAGTTCACTGTAGTGACTTTTCAAACGATATTTTTTTTTTGTTTCATTGATTGATTTATTTTTTACCCAATTACGGCGAAGCAAAAATGAGGGTTATGATTTTGACCGGTATGTATGTATGTGGGTATGTTTGTATGTTTATCTGTTCCCTCATAACTTCTGAACTACATCATAATTTAACAAATGAGTCTGCTGGTTATAGGCGGCTGATAAATGCGGTAATTAGATAATGACAAAAAGTCAGGCCGATACGAATATTTTCTTGTTTCATACAAAAGTATGAAATAGGAAAATATTCCGATTACTGAAAAATCACGATATAAAAATAGAGGGTGATTTTTCGGTTGGTTTTAGTTTTTGAACTTCCGTTTTTGTAATTTTAAATCTGTAATTCATATGGTGTACAGACGGCAGCACATCAAGCTACGCCAATCTGTCAAATTTCTTTGATAAATTTTCAACTTTATTACAAATGCATAAGGTTCATGTTCAATTGGGAAAATTAGACAGTTTGGGATAGCTTGATGTGCTGGCGTCTATACATGTTAAAGGGTATTCCATTCGACGCTTGTTTATTTACCTCGTTGCCAAGAATGGCTTAAAGGTCGCCCTGAGTTTATTCTTCCTGCCCTGTTCATAACACAGCTGCTCCGCACCTTCACGACCTTTTTTATTATGACTCGATAAGTAGCCTGGATATGGACTGTCGAGCGCCGCCATTCGTATCTAGAAAAAGTTGATTAATGAAAAACATCAGATTTACAGGAACAATTTCAGATCATCAGAAACAACTTTTACATGGCGTTCAACCCTGCACCCCAATTACGTAACGCACTTTCTATTACAATTCGAAAGATTTTGAAGGAAATTCCTAATCCATTACATCTGCTCGACCACCTAATTAACGTAATGAATATTGTTGAACTGTCTAAATGGAAGGCATTGCAATAGCAATTATATTACAATACATACACAGCGTAACACACGTACAACAACGCGCGTTACGCTGACGATCGGCGATCTCTCGCGTCCGGCCCTGGTCTAGGCCATGGTGAGAAGCGAGAGTGCATGGGTAGCCGTCACCACCTTCTGCGAAGCATGAATGCTCGCGAAGACGGAGGCGGCGCACGTGAGGGAGAGGCAGTACATGCGCCCTCACGGCCGCAGTCGTCGCCCTGGGTGTCGGAAATCCCAGGCTGATTCCCGGCCACCGTAGGCGCGGGCTTGCGGACGGCGAGTAATGGGTAGCTCGCTGTCCGGTAAGGACCAAGCCCGAGTCGACGGCGCGTTGTGTTCCACGCGCGGCTCAAAGTGATGTCAGCACCAAGTGGTGGGGTCTGCAAGGGCCGATGCCTGCCAGGGGTGCGGGTTGTTCGAAAGAGATACCGCGGCCCCTGGTACACAGGCAACTGAGGGAACACGGGTGGGTTTTAGTCAGTAAAAGTCTGACGCGCCCTCCTGCTCCACCCAGAGCGGGAGAAGTTATTTGATGATTTCCCAACCAAAAAATAAAATCAAAAATAATATTATACAGAGAAAAGTTTTTTTTTCTATTTTTGTCAGTTACGCTTTCCCGCCAAAACGGCTAAACGGATTTGGATGTTTGGCACATGGGTAGACAATGACCTGGATTAGTACATGGAATATTTTTTTATTCCGATATACCCACGGGATCGAGACTTTAGTGGGAGAATAAACAGGGCGCAACTTGTGATGTTTTTTATTATTGTTATTAGCCATTAATGTCCCACAGCTCGGCAAGGCCTCTCCACTCTATTTCCACCTCTTTCTGTCCAGAACTGCCAAGGCCTAATCCTTATTAAAAGAGTACAATTCATCCCGCCACCTCCGTCAGCGATGTATGAAGTTAAAAAAAATATCAATATTTTCAATATCTGTTGTAGCATTGTCTTCTATTTTATATAATGTCATAAAGGTACTTACAACACCTCTATTAATATATCTTCCGTTCGTAGTAGTATCAATAATAGGGCTAGGAATAGAAGGTGGTGGCAGTGGATGTAATGTGGTGGTTTTGGGTTTTAAAGTGGTGGTAGTACTAATGGGTGGTGGCGGTGGTGGCTTGTATGTGGTGGTCGGTGGCGGCAGTGGTGGCTCGTAAGTGGTAGCAACTGGCGGTAGCCTCGCGTCTATCAGTGAAGACATCTGCAAATGCAAAAAAGAAATAAAATAAAACTAATCAATCAAAAAGCAATTAAAAATGCAATGCAATTAAAAGCGTGGGGTGCTTTTTGAGGTATTTTTATAATCACTTAATGTCAAGCACCCCACGGTTTTTAATTGAATTCAATTATTTTCTCCTTTTTCAGTTTGGTTTTTAAAGCGTGTTTTTTAGTTTTTTAAACTATTATTTATTTTCTATTTTTTAGTTCTGCTAACTACAAAAACGTGTTTTATTTTCCTTTTTCTCTTTTTTTTAAATTATTGAATAGTCATTGGTCTTAGATAAGTTTACAAAGTTTCAATAAAATCTGACCGTTTAAAGTGGGTCAAAATAGCGCCCAAAGGAGTCGGTTACAAACAAACATACAAGTGAAGCTAATATAAAGCGTGTAAAAACATAAAGCAACCACCAACAACAACAATTATGACCCATACAAGACAGCAATTTAATGTAATTTCAAATAACATCTAACTAAATTCGTTTTAAAAACTTTTAGAATCAATAATGCCATTTACCTCAACATTTCTCCAGCCGTTTTCAACCCTGAGAAGTAATATTTTCTCCACTATAACGTATGCTAGTGTTCCCAGCTCCGTTTTCTCAGTTCTCTGCAAAAGGAAACCAATTATGTACATATATTTACCTATTGTTCAGAGTAATGGAACTGTTCAGGTAGAAATATTTCGCTTTGAATAGTTTTCCTGTTTTCATATATCATGCTTGTTTTTAACTTTGTGTTCACGTCCGGTGATGTGTATTGTTATAATGTTGCTGTTATTCGACAATTATGTGTGTGTGTGTGTGCGCGTGTTCGTGTGTATGAGTGTGTGTAGTGAATTAATTAAATGTAACAAGGTTTTTGTTAGCATTATCAACCTATATCGTTCTTACTGCTAGGACGCAAGCTTCGTCTCGGTGAGAGATAGTGGGCCGTAGGTAATCCACCACGCGGGCCCAATGCGGGTTGGTAGATGTGACATGCATTCGAATTTTTGGTTCCAGGACATGCCGACATAACAATGTTTTCCTGCACCGTTTTGAGAGCAGTCGTGATGAAATGATTAACACAAAGTAAAGCGCCTGTCTGAGTTCGAACCGACGACCCGTAACGACACGACACGAAACGAAACGACACGACACGTAAGTCGGGCCATTACCACTGGTCCACCATTGCTCTAGCTTTATTTTTAACAATAATTAATAGGTATTAATTGGATAAATGTAAGATAAAATTCCACTGTCGGACACATGATTCTCCCATGACACTAAATACCAAACTGCCTAAAATTCAGAGACAATTTCGCTTTTTTAATAAGTAAAGTATTGAAAAATATACCTTCAGTAGACCATGTCTCGTTCTATAAACGACAGTATTCAGCGAGTACCAGTCGTCTTCGTCAAATGGATCATCTGAAAATGAAATATTAGATAATATTTATTGCTTGATTTTTCAACGTTTTTCCCAAAAAGATAAAATTACTCTCAACTTAATTTCGAAAATGATAGCGGTGATGTCCGTTTTCTCACAATAATTAAGTGAATAAAATGAGATTTTCATAAAACCACAAATATCAATGATTCCATCGTTCTTCTTAGCGTGTCGTGAGCAGCCTATACAGGGTTACAGGTTAAGTCGACCTAGATCCTTTAAGAGGTTGTAATTGCCATAATTCCTGACTGATTTCATTATGAAACATCGTACCCCAAACTTAACCTTTTTCAACATATTAGACAATAGGCGCAACAAGGAACTCAACGAATTATTGTTATAATACTACTCTACCTGAGAGCCTTTGATCAAAGTTTTTTTCTAAGAATTTTGATAATACCCGAGCTTGTTATACCTTGTTGGATAGCTAATGAAACGTAGATATTTTAAACACACCTGCAACATAACTGTCATAGACTTTTTTATAGTTCGGAAAAAAAGCGAATTTATTTCAATTTATAACTATCAATCGTCTACTACGACCCAGTTTGTTAATTTAACTGCAATTTTAGTGTTTAGAATAATAGAGCAACTTATCACTACACAAACATCGCAAAGACAAATAAATTGGAGGCAAAATACCAAAAAAAAAAAAAATAGGCGAATATACAAAAAATCGGCATTTTTTTTAAAAACTCTAAAGTCCAATATCTTGAAAAAGGTTAAGTTTGGGGTACGATGTTTCACAGTGGAATCAGTCAGGAATGATGGAAACTACAACCCCTTAAAGGATCTTGGTCGACTTAACCAATAACTCTATATACAGTCACCACAGAATTTGGTCACTTTCAGTAGCATCCAGTTCAATAATAAACCCGTATTCTCCCGCTATTTGTCAAATTCATAGCTTTTCACCTTTTCCTGTACTTTGTTTTCACAGTTCAATCCCCTATACAGGTTGGCAGGGACGTCGATGTCTCTGCCACCGAGGTACGCTTCTAGGTCGTCATGCCAGCGTTTCTTAGGTCTCACTCTCAATACTAGCCTTTGCCCCACTGTAGGGCAAAGGCCTAGTTTAAAACAAAGGTAGCACTAATCGGGTTGGCGATTTCAGACTTATATCCTTTTAATATTATAAATGTGAAAGATTGTGAAGATGTTTCGATGTTTGTTACTCAATCACGTAAAAACGGCTGAGCGGATTTAGATGACATTTGGCAAACAGATAGTTTGTAACCTGGATTAACATATAGGATACTTTTAATCCCGGCAATACGTTCCCGTGCGATAATTTTTGAGCTCCACGCGGGCGAAGCCGCGGTCAGCAGCTAGTTAACCCTAAGTCCAGAATTACTCAAGATGTTTTATTTCACCGATGTCAGTAATGTCCAAGATGAACTTAGAAAAACTGTACATTATTAAAATTTTAATATTAATATTATCTTACCAAATCTACGTTTTGGAAGGGAGGAACAATCTTGTATCATTGCTACTCCTGGTTCTCCCGGTTCTCCCTTTGGTCCAACTATAGATATGCCCGTTCGTCCCGGAGTTCCAGCTGGACCCGGTGGACCCAAGTCGCCCTTTGGTCCCGTTACAGATTTGCCATTTTTTCCAGCAGGACCTGGCTTTCCTGGTGGTCCGGGTGGTCCTAATATTGGAGCTCCAGTGGGTGCTTCAACACATGTTCCAGGAGGTCCCTGTGGTCCAACTTTTCCTGGCTTACCAGGGTCGCCCGTAAGTCCTTTTTCTCCTTTAGCGCCCTTCAGCTGTAATTATATTGATAGTATTACATAGACGAAAAATTATTTTGAAAAAAAAAATACTTATATTTCTACAGTTTTATATGAGAAAAAAAAACTGACCTTATACATATCAATTTTAGGTGTACTCCCCTTTTCACCCTTTTCTCCATTCGTGCCATTATATCCAGATAGTCCCATGGGTCCCTAAAAAGATAAAAACGTAACTCAAACCAAATAGTCAAGTATGAAAATAATTAATTAATTATTAATGATCCATCATAGACCTCATCAATCGGTTTCAATCAGGCTTGATCGAGGTCAAGAGCAGGCCATTCATTTATTTATTCAGTAATAAATAAAAAAAATTAGAAAAATTATAATTTACAAGAACTCATCGCTGTAGGTAGTTAACGTCCTAAAAGATAAAATTGAGTTTTAACATAATAGAAAAAATAAATATGATAAAAGACTTGACAGTTATACAACAAGTACAATAATAGGGAATCTTACCACAGGACCGGCAGGACCACGATCTCCTTTTGGTCCTTTAGGACCAACTGGTCCTATTTCTCCCATTTCTCCTGTACGGCCAGTTGGTCCTGGTTCACCTTTAAGTCCTGTTAGACCTTTATCTCCTTGGACACCCTAAAATAATACACAATTTATAATTAAAATATTTTAAATAAAAATGGAATCATAAGTTAAGCAAAAAGTTGGAAATAATCTTAATCTTTTATTTTTCACAATATGGTACATAATATTATAATGGTCTTAAGATTAGTAAATGGTACAGTCAGCGTCAATAATATCGGGATGAACAGACTGTTCAAAATTATCTAAACAACTATGAAAATTAAATATTAACTCAATGACACAAGGAATGTTTCAGAATGAAGACATTACACGACAACTGTCATACTGACAAGAACTTTATCGTAATGTGATAAAGCTTAATTTTATTAGATATTGAGATCATTTTGAACAGTCTATTCGTCCCAATATTTTTGACGCCGACTGCTAGCATCACATTCTGCCAAGTGTGGCGTGCAAATATTAACAAATAACAAAATAACTATTTCGGTCAATTACTGTGTATATCCCTCTCACAGAGAGACCTGTATCCCAGCAGTGGGAAATCTATAGGTGATTATGCGTGCATGATGTACTGTGTATTGTATTAGAAAAAAAAACAATTTCAAACCTTCAATAATGCTATTTTCGATTCAGGAACTTCCCCAACTGGGCCAGGTTCACCCCGTTCTCCTTTAGGTCCAAGCTTCCCCATTGGACCGATTTCCCCTTTATCCCCATTTGTACCATCTTTGCCATCCTTCCCACTTGGTCCTTGTAAACCCATCGGTCCTAGATCACCTTTGTCACCCTACAAGAAATTTCTGAATGAGAGTTTTGCATAATGATAAATATTTATGTTCATATTTTGTACCATTCCACGTCAAGGATTAAAAAGTTTTATTTTTATTTTTTATAATCCACATAGTTATTTTGAAACAAATCATGCATAATTCGAATTCGTCGTTACGGTAATAGTACGAGTTGGTTGGTTGGGTAACATGAAAATTAACTTTATTATGATCCTACTACTAAGTATTATACAAAGTTTGTATGGCTGTTTGGATGTTGGGATGTTTATTTGTCAATCACGTAAAAACGGCTTAACAGATTTGGATGAAATTTGGCAATATTATAGTTTATAACCTGAATTTACATATTTAGGATAGTTGGTATCCTGTTAATACGTTCCCGATAGTAATAAATACATAATAATACCTAATATAATTCATAAATATGATTATTAATTTTCAATAATTTTAGACCGGCAAAAGCTTTGTAACAAAATACTCAAAACAAAAATTATTCCCTGATTTCAATAGGGGTTAATGAAATACCTTTTCACCTCTTTCTCCCCTTTCTCCTTTAAATCCTCTCAGTTTTTCCACAACAGCTGCATCTGGAATATTATAATAATATGTTTGTATTCATGCCACAATGTGAATAAGATTAGGTCGTGCTGTTATCATACAACGCTACTGTGGACTTTCTAGCCGGCTCTCGTCTTATGCTCGGTTCTTATAAACAAATACGGATCGTTTCGCGTACCAGTGGTAGCAGTTTCTTAACCGACTTCAAAAAAAGGAGGTTATCAATTCGACATGTTTATATATATATATATTTTTATGTATATTCGGGCATAACTCCGTCATATATAGACGGATTTGCAAAATTCTTTATTTTCAAACTTTAGGTATTTGCTTCATTATTGGTAAAGAATTAAAGATATAAAAGTTTTAATTTTAACTTACAACTGTCCCTAAATTATAGGAATCGGCCATTAGGAAACGTCCAATCGGAACCGTATTCTGAGCTTCTGACGTTTTGAATATTTGACAGGAAGGACATATATATTTTCAGGATGTTTTGTTAATTGAATCCATGTAATGAATCCAAGAAAAACACTTACTCATAAGTAAATTATGACTTTTACATTATGCCCTTGAAGGATACTAATAAAATGATTACACCCAAAGATATTTTGATGCGTTTTGTTCAACCGAAAATTGACAATACGCCGCAATGTATAGATACAAACGGATACGAAAACTCAATCGAGATATACGGTCACCCTGTCCCTTTCACTCCTCTGATTATAAAAAAGGATAGCAACAGAAACATACACAATAATACAACAACGTCGAGTCAGGATCAAAGCCAATAGAGCCGATAGTAGCAAAAAATGTTGGGGATTCAATCTACTTACGTTATTACATTTTCGTGACCAGAATGCTTTGTTTGATATTGAAATTTATTCAGGTTATATAATGTCCTGAATTACAATAGAAAGGTCTATATAAACAGTAAATGGGCAACTATGTGAGGAGATTTGGAAAAACCTTGGAAAATTGATAGACATAGAATATATATGTACATGGTCAAATTAAATTAGCTGGCAATACTTTACCTACGTGTTGGATAGCGATATCGAAGAAGAATGGAATGGAACAAAAAAATATATTCTACATCATTCGAAGGGCGAAGGTCAACGCAATCGCGTAATCGATCAGCTGTTTTTGTAATTTTTCCTAGAACGTTGATAGTTTTTTACGAATTTGAAAAAACCATAACATAACGGTCGTTCAGTTGCCTTAATGTAACTGTCAGTGTCATTTAAAATTTTGTACACATTTGGAATACTGTTTTTTTTTATGTGAAAACTACTTTAGGTGCGTTGGGCATTTTTTGAGATGGGAAATAATAATTGAACTCGCGACACTATTACCGACACCACTGACAACACGAACGTTTGAACGAACAGCGTTGAACGTACGTTGAACGTTGAACGATGTTTAACCAGACGATTTAAAAAAACACACGTAATTGGTCAAGTTTTCACTTCAGAAATCAGCTGTTTCATAGAAAAGTGCAATACCTACGTGGTCAAAATGTATGGAACCGCTGTTTTTTTTTGTATAACCCACGAAAAATGCCTGCCCTGGGGGGCTTAGAATGATATGCTGAATTCATGGTTACCTTTTGCGCACTGGATTAAAACTTTTTCCTGTATATACTGTATAAGAATACCATTTCCTCTGCCGCTGTGATGAAAATATTTACCAGAGGCGATAGTGTGAGTTTCTTTTAACCATGTCGATCTATCGCATCGACCGCGTTTGGCACTCCGATTGGCCCTGGATTGGTGAAGGATCAATCAGGGCGCCAAATGCGTTCGATGTGTGAGATCCAGATGGTTAAAAGAAACTAACACTAGGGCCAAACAAGACAGTAGCGACACATGTATATTTAATGTTGCTAATGTTTTTATTACGAGAAGTAACATACTTTCTGCATCTAGGACAGATGTTAGAGATGCTGGTAAGCCGGCTAGACCAGGAACACCTTTGTCTCCTGTATATCCTGGAAAAATAATAGCCATTGTTAAGAAATAAATTGAAAGCAAGTAAAGAATGTAAAGAAAGTCTCCGTAATAAAAAACAGAGATAAAACTTCATTATAAAGGTGGGCATTTTTTATTGCAAAGCTATTTTTTTTTATCGTTCTGTACTAAAACCAGGAACCTTTACAGTTTCAGAAAGTTCACCTATCTGTCTATCCGCGGCACTTTTCTGTTATTTGGCATCGTTATACAAATATTATTCATGCCTACAAAGATCTGAAATGTAATGATTAAAATTTCCTTTGTTTTAACCTAGTTTTGCTAACACCAAACAGGGTTGATAAATTAATATAAACAGTTTCTTACCTCTTTCGCCCTTGTCTCCTGGCCGTCCATGATTGCCTGATCGGCCTGGCATCCCATTCTTTCCTGCCTCACCAATATCACCCTTTTCACCTCTGGGGCCTTGAAGACCCATGTGTCCCTAGAATGTAAAATTTGCTTAGCAAGTATGCATAGTATAAGATCAGATCTGAGTTTAAAACGATCCTTCTTCTCAGACTAGTTGGATAGAAAACACTGAACTCATCTACTTTTAAAACAAACCTCATTTATTTTTGACATGTTTTGAATCAATTTATAGAAATATATATCATTGATTAATACTGGCTGCACATTAACATAATTAGTTGCTGATTCTTACCGCTGCACCCTTTTCTCCCCTTGGACCCATTTCACCTTGCGGACCTTTTTCACCTTGAACACCTTTTTCACCTTGCTTGCCTGGAGGTCCCATTGGCCCGTCAGCACCCGGTTTGCCAGTTCTCATTATTATGTCCTCATCTGTTTCCTGTCAAAGTTACTTCTGAGATTTTTGTTTGGTTCTAACATTAAGAGATTGTTAACATTTAAAAAAGACAATGAAGTGTTATTTTCACTTTGATGTTATTCCTTAAATGTTGTTTTTAAGTTGTTTTTTTGCTTTGTTATTATTTTTATATTGACTGCAGGTACTGGATTTATGAGCAAAGGAAGTAATCTAGTCAAATTAAATGCTTTTCAGTACACTTTCGTTGCATTACCTACAGCTTAAAAGCAATAAAATAGTACAACCAAATAAATAATCACCCAATATTTTTCACCCGGCTCTCCTTTTGGTCCTGCTGGTCCTTGTTCACCCTTTGGCCCAGCCATGCCATCCTTTCCCGGCTCTCCTGCAGGTCCAATGGGTCCATCAAAACCCGGTGTTCCATCGTCTCCTCTTTCTCCTGTTTCCCCTTTCAATCCTTGTGGTCCTCTCTCGCCTACAGGGCCAATGTTACCCTAGGTTTGAAAACAACAGTATCAAAAGTGTGCATGCCCATCTTTCTGTATTTTCTTTGAAAGTTTTTTTTACAAATCCATTTTTTGTTAAAAGCGTCGAGGGCATAAAATATAAAAAAAACAATTATAACACATAAATAAATCATACTCAAATAAACTATGTATATCTCACTTATACTTACAGTTTCACCTTGTCGACCGGGTGGCCCGTCATATCCTGGAGGTCCTATTTCACCGGCAGGCCCTTTCATTTCTGGCATTGACAGCAACAGGCTTGACACAACTTTTGGTGAACATTGACATGCCTGTTGAAGACGCTCACAATCAGATTCTGACTTATTAATGATATCTTATTTATCTGCGAAATCAACGCCAATTATTTGGTGATTAAAATTAAGTAAGAATACCGTTTATTTGGACACAGTTCGTGAAACACAAAATAAATAACAAAAAAAAGTGAATAAAAAATAATTAGGTGTGCCTCACGGCTGTGCCAAAAAGTTTCATTTCAGAATTAATGCCAAACAGATTAGGATTAGAATGGAGGGTGTATGATGTAATCTCGACGCCAGCTGTGCATCACAGTCGCAAAAAGGCCAGGCACAATGGGTAAGTACAAGAAAACAACGCATTAAGCAGAGTAGGTAGAAGATGGTGAAAAAATTAAAAAAAATTAAAAAAAACCGACTTCCGGAAAAACACTACAAAGTGAACGGTCGGTGACTTTGGATATGTATTTCAATTTTTTGTCACCGTCTTCCGAAATTAAAGTTATTTTTCACTTTGTAGTGTTTTTCCGGAAGTCGGTAGGTTTTTTTTTTAGTTTTAATTTTTCACTTTTTAGTTAAAGAACCTCCCACACACCAATTTGAAATGTAATCATCCTTGGGGTAAAAACAATGCATATTTATGCGAAAGCAGCAATCTCGGTTGATTTGCTGTCATTTTTTGAAGAGTTCCGTTGTGTGTCTCCGAAACGCATCATCAGATCTATATGAAATTTGCATGGGACCACACGGAAAGCACCAGCTTTCAAATAAAAAACATCATAAAAATCTGCTCGCCCAGTCGAAAGTTCTGAGGTAAAAAAAAATAATACAGTCGACTTGAGAAACTCCTCGTTTTTTTGAAGTGGGTTAAAAATGAACTAATGCATCTATTTATGTTTCCCTCAAGTCTCACAACTGCGACAGCATATACGCGTTGCGGACAGCACAGCAGCGTCATCGAGTCGAGGGCATTTGGCAGCAAAAGATGGAAACCACCCGCATATCCGATATATGCATATATGTATTTGTGACAAAACAGGAATTATGTTTTAAGATACCTAAGTACTGTAAGTAGTAATAAGTGAAACATTTAGGGTGACCATATCAACTTTCCGTTTGGAATCTATTAGATACTGCCGTAAACGTGTACGTTTAGTACGTGACGTTAAGGCGGTGATTTCTTGAAAACGCTCAAAATGGTTGTTTTTTAAACAAGTGTTTTTCTTTAACCGTAAATAATTTTGAAAAAAAAAATATGATATTTTCAAGTCTTTTTTGCATAAAGTGATGGAACTAAAACACAATTAAACATTCTTTAAGCATAAAAAAAAAAACATCAAAGTCACCTTTAAATTATCTTTAAAACAAGTTTATCCCTTCAATAACAATTATAATTAAAAATGTACCATAAAATTGCAAATGCCAAACTGCATCCAGTGATGGATTTATTTATTAAATAGTTAATATCTAATTTCATACGATTTTATTTGAATTTTTACGACAATGCATGCTCATTTATTATTCGAATTTATTACAACAGATTTTAACCCGTATCGGATTGCAATAAGAACTATTTATCGCTCGTAACGACAATATCCAAAGTTACCAGGGCCTTATGTAAAAGTATACATGCATACAAGTATACAGGTGGGTATAGCTACATGTGCAAAACGGTATAGTGAGAAGATACTCGTAGGTACTATTCATTTTAATCTACTTCTATACAGGATCAAATTTCAACCAGTGCGCAAACTATAACCAGAAATTCAGCATATGATTCTGGACCCCGTGGCGTAGAAATTTTTCGTCGGTTATGAAAAAAAATGTGCTGTTTCATAGAAAAGTGCAATACCTACGCGTTCAAAATATATGGAACAGCAGATATATTTTATTTACTTTTCGGGACATTGGAAGTGAATAATTGTTCTATGATTTTGAAGATTGAGGAGAACACGGCGATTATTATTTGAGACTAGCTGTGCCCGCGACTTCGTCCGCGTGGAATAGTGACTTTTTGGGCAGCATATTTTGAATTACATAATAATATACCGTCGTTTGGGTAGCAAAAAATTTACTTTACAGTAATGCTTCTCTGTATACGATATTTGACGTATGGCCATCGGGGATGAAAGCATACAGGCTCCTAGGATTGCTAACCCGTGACAGAGCCACATACAACTGACCGTGCGAGAAACAGCTGATACTCAGATCTACACCCACAACTTTCAGCGTCTGACCTTGGGCTTTATTAATTGTCATCGCAAAACATAGGCTGACTGGAAACTGGACTCGTTTAAAACTAAATGGAAAATTGTTTGGAATGAGAGGAATCCGAGGAATGAAAACACTTTCACCTTTTCCACACCCTGTTAAAATCTCTGCTTCTATCAGATTTCGTTGTAAATTGGTCACTTTTAACCTGGTGCCATTGCAAAGTTTTGGGGGGCTTAAATTTCTAGGAAGCATTATGGGTACGCCTACTTTTAATTTTATTTTATGTGCTGGTAGTCCAGGAGCATTGAGGGATTCTAAAAATTCTACTGGGTAGCTTGTAGATTCTCCTTCTTCCATGACTCTGTTAATGGAGATATACTCAACATAATCCCCCAGAACATAGCTCAAAATTTCAGCGTTATTTAACTGATAGAATACTTTAACAAATGTTCGCCGTGATTCTTTAAATTGACATAACTTTTTTATTTATGAACCGATTGACATGAAATAAACATTAAATGTTAAGTGAAGCTTATTACAATATATTAGTGAAAACCGCATCTAAATCGAATAAGCCGTTTCTGATATTAGCGTGCACAAACACACAGACAAACAGACAAACAGACAAAAAAAAAATTAATTACAATCTCGGATTCGGCATCGATATAATAACAACCCTTGCTACTTTTTTTTATATATATTTCGATTGTACAGACACCACTTTTCTACAATTTTATTATATGTATAGATTAAAGGTTAAAATTGGCATCCCTATTGTAGGTAGTTATACAATTTATGCAAATCGCAGTTGTGCACTTTATTAATGTAGTTCAATTTATACAAAATAAAAAAAATCCTATGACCTAACTTAACAAAAACGAATAAACTAAATCACAGTTGTTACAAATAATTAATATTAGTAATTAATATAAAATAAATAATGTATTTATATTCTTACTCCTTCAGCGCCTGTTTTGCCAACTGGTCCTTGTACACCTACTGGTCCTTGCGGCCCAAGATCACCCTGAAATAATTATTTATGTAGGTATATTATAATGTAATAAAATTTGGTGTTTGTATATTATCTGTTCATTGAATTTGACTTACGAAACAATCATAATTTATAAGAAAAAATTAAATAATTCCAAAACCATAGATTATGTTATATTGGTGCTGCTATCAATGTATACTACCCATGCACAATAGGCTATAAAAATAAAACTGTGCTTACTCACTTTTAGGCCATAATCGCCTTTGTCTCCCTTTTCACCTTTTATGCCCTTAAGACCAGTCACGCCTATTTCTCCTTTCATACCCTTCTCTCCCTGTTCCCCCATGTCTCCTCTATCTCCCTTTTCGGCCAGTAACGGTTCTGTAAGAATTCAAGGCTAATTTTAATGAATTGTCTTTTTAAGTTATTTATTTGTTAGGTTAGTTTTTTGTATTGAAACGCGTCGCAGCGCAACGCATTTCAATAAAAACAGCACGATGTGGCCGGCCTGCAGTATGCATCTGATAGTTCATACAAAGTGTAACAAAGTAATACAGCAGGATTTTTGCACAGCGGCTAGCCAATATGTACGCTGCGATTTATAATGGATTGTACGTGGTTATGTGATAACGCTGTCTGAAATAATTTGGTAATATGATAATGTGGCCTGTACATTGTCTTTTATCACAAGCATTTCCATGCTTAAAAGAAGACTTAAAATCATTCATCGAGGTCAAGAGCAGGCCCATTCAGCAACAAAAACCTTTGGTTTGTCTTAATCGCCACGCTTGACAGGCAGGTTGGCGATCGCAGTATGGTGGTAAAAAGCATAGGGAACGCTGCTGCCCATTCTTTAGTAAGTCCCTTAGTCGCCTTCTACGACCCACGGGATGAAATGGGATACTGCTATTATTTACGTCCAGCAACACACGAAACCTACTTTATTTAATTAATATTTACCTGGTGTCGTCGTAGGAAGCGGGAAATCTCCAAGCTGTTGAAAATATAGCAAAAGGTAAGATTTTAATTGAAAAATAGGGCGATGTAGGTTATTGGTTATTTTTGCTTTACACTAGTTTAACAACAACACTGCAATAAGCGCAAAGATTGATTAAAGTACAAGACCTAAAAAGCCAAAGGTGTTAAAAAAATTCACAGGATTAATCAATTTTCATACATAGAATTTTTTTTTTCAAAATGCTAGAGGACTTTTGGAACATCTACAAATGTTTTGCTAGTGGCATACTCTTATAGTAAAGTGATGTGACTTAAAAAAAAACATGTTCTTACTATACGCATAATCCTAATACAAATAATAACTGACCCGGTTGAATACATAACCTCCTTTTTTAAATCGGTCAAACATAAAAAAACGTGCCAAAGCTTTCTATCTGAAATCTAAACTACTGCAAGCCCTCTTGTATAGCAAAGTTTTTCTGGGCATATTTCAGGCAAACTATAGGGGATTTTCCAATTTATTAAAAACTATTTTAATTTAAAGATTGGGACGAAATATTTATCAGAAAAACAAATATAAATTTATTTATATCCATTTTCTCAATTAAAAACGATTAAAATCAAATTTATTTTTCGTTGTTTTGAATTTTTCCGCCAAAACGTTTTTTATCGCGTGACCACGTGTGACGTCAGCTTTGTGTAAACGGAATCAGTAAAAATACTTTGTGTGCCGCAGTTTTAGAAGTATTTGTGCACAGAGCCGCACACCAGTAATACCAATTTCTATCCATTAAAAATCTTGTTAATTATAAACTCGACATTCATTTGTATACAACTAACTACTTTAGTTTACACAAAGTTGACGTTACGTGTGGTCACGAAATAAAAAGGTCACCGTAAGAAGCGTTTTTAGCGTAAATTATTTAAACCGTTTTTAATTGAGAAAATGGATTTCAATCAATTTACTTTTATTTTACTGTTACACATTTCGTACCGATCTTCAAATTAAAATAGTTTTTAATAAATTGGAAAATACCTTATTGGCTAAAGGACAGTATTGACCGCGAGCATTCGCTTCACAATTTGTTGAGCAAACATTCGAGGCGAGAGCTTTTGTTACGCAACGAACGTTCAGTACACAGCAAAGTATTTGTTTCAGGAATTAATGTTAGATAGATATTATAGTGCAAACTGTGTGAAATGCAACTAGACGCAACCAGAGGCTGCGGTCGACAGTTTTAATAATTAAGTATATTTTGTTTAAACCTTCGCACACTTGGCGGCGACTTTGAGACAAGACGCAAATTCATACAACAATTCGTCGTCTTGTTGCAGTGACTGGTCGCACAGTTTGCGCTGGGACAATTGCGTGACAAACGTTTACGCAACGAATGCTTCCGAAACCAATTTCGTGAAGCAGATGCTCGCAGTGTGGGTACCATCCTTAATATACAGGGTGCCATATCATCACAAAAACTGTTATGTACCATGAATTAAGCACATAATTCTAGACGGTTATTTTTCGTAGGTTATAAAAAAAATCTGCTGTTTCATAGGTAAGTGCAATACCTACGCCGTCAGAATTAATTAAACAGCATTATTTTTTAAATAACCGACTAAAAATTTCAACGCAGGTTGGTTCAGGATCTTGGTAACAGGTTACACGTCGATGTCCTTGCTTCCCTGTATTTATGTATATTTAAGCCAAGTTCAAATTTTGGTTTGTTTTACATGATTTTTAATGTTTCGAAAACCATGCGCCTTATTCAAATTATAATTATTTTTTCAACTACGTTACTAGAAGACTCATTCAAACAAGCAACGCACTTACTGAGTCATCGGTTGATCCCATCTACGGAAGAAATTATTCATGTTATAAAGTGATATCACTTCAAACAAAACCGGTGTATTTATTAGTAATTTATTTACTCTTCCTACTAACTTGGGTATTAAAGAAATTATAAACTAACATAGCCCTGAAGGAATTGGTTCCTTCAGGTCTATGATAGTTTTTAATTTCTTTAAATTTATTAAGTGTTTGGACACTTAATAAATTTAGCGCTAAACATATTTAAAACGTCAAAGTTAGGACTTTGTAGGAAAGAAGAAATATCCTAAGTTACCGCAAAAAATAAGAGATTCTTAATCAGTAAACAAAACATAACATTCTATCAAAATAAACATTATTTTATCTTTTAAGACTTGTAATCGGTTAATATAGAGCCAATGGTATATTTTGTTTGTTAGTGAAAATAACGAAAAAATACAATTTAGTAAATAAATAATTTAAATACCCTAACGTATGTATGTACATTAAAAGCTAGCCAATTGTTAATTATTACAAGATTTTAAAAGCCAGAACGAATTTACCCCAATTTTATTAATCGCCGAAACGAAAATAAAAATAAATTTGGAAAAAAGTTGTCTCAAATCTTTTTAACGCTGTAAGTATTGAATAAAAATACACAAAAACTGCATAAATTGTAAATATAAATGCATGTTCCTAAAAATATAAGTAAAATATATAAAAAAAATAGTTTAATTTGTTTTGTAAAATTTGGCAAAACACGTCACATTGTGATTTGCTGTCGTAGTAGTTTTAAAAGCTTCGAAGCTACGACTTTTGAAAATCGATTTGCGTTAAAAAGATTCCAAAAAGTTAGAAAATCGAGTTTTAACAAGAACAGCAGCAGAAAGCGACAAGAATCTGAATGTATGTAAATATAATACTAACTATATCTGTAATACTTCTAGCCTGGAATGTCAAAAAACATATTAAAATGGGCACAAAACAAAACAAATGAAATGAAAATAGAAAAGGATTATAAATAATTTTAAATACCTACCTTGTTGCACGCATAAATTAATGTGTCGTCATCAGCTTGAGTATGCAAGCTTATTTCTTCAATGAGACCCTGAAACAATGCAATAAAATAATTTAAGATTGGCACTTTTATATGAAAAAACTGAAACAAAAAATCAAAATTCAGAATCCTTGGAAAAGACAGGCGGCCTACTTGGCGTTTAAAAAATTAGCCCTAAACCCATTGATACACAAAAAACCTAAGATACACAATCAGCTTCTCAAAAACGTCCGCATAAATAGGGCGCAATGTGCGCAGCTGTCGAACAGTATCGTCAGTCATCTTTCAGTCAGTCTTTTGGGACATTGTTTTGTAAAAACCACTTTAAGTCTTTTGTGTAAGGTTGAATTTGCAAAAAAAAATGTTTTTATTAAAACACATTCAAAATCAAAAATCAAAATCAAAAGTCATTATTATTATGTCAGTATTCAAACTAGGCTGAGAGTCAGCTCTTTTTGGACGTCAAAATAAAATTACATAAGACAGTCCCCCCAAAACGCCCGCCCTTCACCACTTCCTAGTGCTTTAGCTGGGAAGAAGAAGTAGCGCAACCAAACTCCCCAGCAGCACAGCTGTCTGTTATGTTAGAAGAACTTGATTCTATACAATAATAGGTAATTAAAATTACGAAACACATTTTTTGGGGACAGTATTGAGTGTTACTTTTCTTCGAGACTGTTCATCTTGGGTTTTTTGTATGACAATGCCTGAAACATTTGTTTCTAAAAAGTCGGGATAAAAAGAGTATGACCAATCCACCCTCTTAGAGAATTAGCTCTTATGTTTGTACTTTGTAGGGTTTATGCAGGCGGTCTGCGTGACAGCAAGCTAGCTGCAAAATAGCAGTGTAGATGCGTCTGCAGTGGACTCAAATACCGATCTCATTAGTCACGCTCTTCGACATATTTTTTTTGTTTGTCCAATTAACTTGGTAGGCATGTTCAACTGCACATCGCTGCGAACTGTGTCTGGAGTTTCAATGATAAATGATGTTCAATGATTTTGATTTGTTTGTACTTGGCAAACACTTTCACACATCAATCGTATTTTAAAAATAAAAACTAGATGAGGGTTTTCTATCTGACTACTCAGAGAAGAAAGGCGGAAACAAACCCAGAGGTCACAGTGTCTTTTAAAGTCCAGACATAATCTTGATCATGTGGAGACCATGTAGATTGATGTCTGAAATGGTATGTTGAGGAAAGCAACACACAGATTAAGTGGAACTGTCTAGTCAGTGCACGTATTTATCAGTAATCGTGCAGATTCACACATAATTTAATAGAACAAGAGGTTAGCTTATACTAGAATTGTTCCCACCGACGAGTGGCCTATGACCATATAATATAATTTCCGTTGCTTCCGCGGATAAGTTCCACAGGAGAGCACAAAGTGAAGTGCTACTATTGTGTGGATTTTCATAATTATGTATGTTAGTCTATAAGGTATTTATGTTATGGGTCTTTGTTACCTGAATTAAATGATTTATTTATATTATTATTATATATATAAACGAAGAAACTCTTCACACACAGCTCCAAAATAAGAACAGATATTGATACTTAGACTACCATAGGTTACGTATATAAGGATATTTTCTATGCCAACGCCAGACGTATTGTTCTGCTAGAAGATTAAAAATATGATGGGAGTCAGTAAGCTTTTGTGAAGCGGATGAAGCGAGATTTTTAATGAAACTGACGTAGGAATATTTTCGCTTCCCATCGACACGGCTAGCTTTACAAGATTGAATAGTTTTTAGTGAAATGTAGGTACGGCGAATTTTGAAGACAGGTGAAATGGAAATTTTTGGTAAAAGTGCAGCTGGATTATTTTGAAGGTGTAGTCGGAAAATTATATTGATTTTAAACGTACTTCAAAGTGAAACTGAAGGTTTTTAAGTTTGGTTTTTATACATATTTTTTAAAGCCATTAATTAGTTAGCATTTCATCGGAAATAGGACCGAATTAAAAACAAACATCGGTTCCCACGAATTTACGCACATGAATCGGGCGGGTCGACACGTTTCAATAATATGTTATTAACTTCGTGCGAGTCGCTTATAAGCGACTAATAGAAAATAGAAATAATATTTTAGTTTCTATAGAAACTAAAATATTATTTAAAAGTGTCGATTCGCCCGACTCGAGTAAAATCGTGCGAATTGACTAATAAGTTTGAGGATGACTTCGACAGCAAAACTTAGGAACGTATCCCTATTTAACATTATTTTGAATCAGCAAGGAGAAAACTGATAGTACCATTTTTTTTAAAGTAAAGATTATAAATCTTGAAACTTTTAAAAACCCATCATGTAACTAAACCACGTTGATCCGAACACCAAACTAGCGAACTGCAGAAGCCATTTTTCTTTTAAAAGTTTTCCGTATGATCTTATGTCAGAGCTCAGTGTTCAACTTTGACCTAAACTTTTCCGAACATTTGAAGTACCTAATAGTACCTAAAAACTTTTCCTCAAATAGGGCAGAACGTTGCCGCTGTCTGTCAGAACATGACAAGTTTTTACGAGTACTAAAATGAAGATAAAACAGTTCTAATTTAACGTTTCTTATCCATTTACAGCCGAGCCTAAATGGGAAGATATTAATTTTTAATCTTTATGATTTTCATTTCTATAGTAATATTCTTATTAAACCTTGTCCTTGTTTGGTATGCCTTGATGACAGCTGTTAAATTGTTGTTAGCTATTGTGATTAGCATGGTTAGAAAATCATCACTCTCCCGCCCTTTCCACAATTTTTTTTTGTCGAGCATTTCGCAGTTGTCCTTGAGAGGCCGTGTCTGCTTAACCGGGCTTTCCTGGGGCTGCCATTAAGAAAAACTTAACGCCTCCAGCCAGGGCTTAAAAACTACTTAAATTACAAGGCGACTGCACGCTGAGGGCACCCCCGGCGGGGTACGAGCCTCGGCTGGGCATCACTGGTAGGGGGACAGCAAGTGGGGACAAGCTGGATCAAAATATTGGCATTATTATTATTAGACGGGGAATTTTACTCTACTGGCTCAGCTGCGGCGCGGGCTGGCGCTTCAACGAGCAAGGGATGGTTGGGCCCCAATTTATTTGATTTCGGCGCAATATGTCTTCATCTACCGTACGTCTAATTGTGTAATCAATAGTCACCTAATTTCTAGCCATATCATCTTTTACGCAGTCCAGATTATGGTAACCTATCTCTACGAGTAAGTAGGTATGTCCATTTCCTTATTTCGCCATACTCCTTAGGCACACCCACTAATCTAGTACAAGTTTGTCCAGGTTATAGCTTAACAAGAGCATAATAATATAACTGATGTGACATTAAGAGTCTATGACTTGCATGTATTATTACTGGGCTTACCGCTAGTTGACTGTTACGACTTAAGAAATATGCTATGTAGCAGAAAATTACCGGTCGATAGCGATGCCGATAAATTTTTTGACGCTATATTTAAATTTGTAAAAAAAAATGTTACTTTTATTATCTAGTTACTTCTTTAGTGTTTTTTTTTTAACAAATAAATGTTTGATAAGTAGCTGTAATTTGCTTCTACAGAATGTACATAGATTACGTGTAAATTAAGTTTAATGTAAATTAAATATTCAATATTATCTTCACTACATGATTATGCGATTTTGTCGGTAAAAAACAAAAAAAAAAACAACCAACTTCCGGAAAAAACACTACAAAGTGAAAAATAACTTTAATTTCGGAAGGCGGTGGCAAAAACTCTTTAAATACATATCTAAAGTCACCGACTTCCGAAATAAAAGTTATATTTCACTTTGTAGTGTTTTTTTCCGGAAGTTGGTTGTTTAAAAAAAAAAACAGTGTTAATTTTGCAAATCCGTCTTATAAATGACGGAGTTATGTCCGAACATACATAAAAAAAAACATGTCGAATTGATAACCTCCTTCTTTTTGAAGTCGGTTAAAAATAAAATTATTGATTGTCTTTACTTCCAAAATGTCTTGTGTGTTTCACATTGGTAGATTTATAATCCACTTATGTTTAGAAACAGTAAGATCACAACAACTCATAGCTTTAACTCATGTCATAGTTTTAACCGCCTTTTTCTATGTTACTTGTCATCACTGCATGACTTTTCTTCTTTCACTCTCCCCTGTCAACCTTTTTTTTTTTTCGTTGGGAAATCATCAAATAACTTCTCCCGCTCTGGGTGGAGCGGGAGTGTCAGAGTGTGTGTCAGACTTTTACTTACTGACTTACTTACTGACTAAAACCCACCCGTGTTCCCTCAGTTGCCTGTGTGCCAGGGGCCGCGGTATACCTTTCGAACAACCCGCACCCCTGGCAGGCCCCTGTCAACCTTCACGCTGTCATCACTCCCTTCTCTTTCATATCATCCCTTAAACAGTCTATCCATCGTTTCTTTTTCCTTTCTCTCCTTCTCCATCCATCAACACTTATATTCACCACTCTTGAATTGCTTTAACTCATGTCATCCACTTAATACACAAGGTAATACACAGGATGTTCTTTAAACAGTACACCTCGTGTTCCGCTCCAATTAGTTCCCAACTTGCGCTGATGTGTACCGATTGCTGTTCCTTGCATGTGACTACACCTTGATACAAGTTAGTTAGTAACATATTAATTAATTTCTGATTACAGTTGAGACTAAGGAATAGTGTGGCATCGTTTTCGGAGAAAGGTCTGTTTGTTAAGTCTGCATTAATATTTTATTTATGAAAACTCGCTCCCTCATTCATTTAAACTTGATTAGGTATTTATAGACGCTGTAAATAATATGATTTTATTTCTGTAAGTAGATTTGTATTCACATTTTTATACGTCAAACATATTTTAAGAACTAGATGAGGTCGGCGTTTCCTATTTGACTACTACAAACTCAGAGCTCACAGTCTCTTTTAAAGTCCGGACATAACTTGGTCTTAGACTATGTAGAAAGGTGTCTGAAATGGTCTTTTGAGGAAATAACCATATAGATTGAGTGGACCTATCCAGTCAGGGTAGGCATTTATCAGTAATCATGCAGCTCAACTCAGAACTTCAGGAGTTCAACGATTCCAGGATCGATACCAAAGAAAGGACATCTGGGTAGGTCGCATTGTTGTATTAAAACAATTCTTGTTATCCAGATATTAATTAAGTAAGAGAACTAACTCCTTTTAGCTAAGGAACATTTGCATAAGTAAATTTTGAGAGTAAAATTTGGAGAAACCGTTATGTCTAGGTTATTTCATATCTTTCCTGTTTCTTAATAAAGACATCAGATGTCTTACCCCAAAACTGAACAAGTACTTTAATAAGTCACCATTATTAAAAGATCTAAACAATAGAAGTATTAAATTAATTCTTGGCCATTTACAGAATTCTGGTGCCAGCCACAGAGACAGACCTAGCATTCAACAGAATCCTTTATTTAGTTTCGCAATTAATCTTATGCTAACCTAACTCGGTTTTCTAAGCATAACTTAGTCTAAGGGACAATATTTTGATAACCTTTATGAGAATAATTAATTCCAACATTCTAGCATGTAGATAGAATTTATTTAAAGAAACAATTTATTCACAAGTAGGTAATAAGGAGTATGTGCTAATGTTTGACGCTATTTGCATTTTGCAGGTCAGATAAAACCTAATATCATCATCTGCCTAGCCGAATCCCAACTATGTTGGGGTCAGCTTCCAGTCTAACCGGCTAATGCAGCTGAATACCAGTATTTTACATAGAGCGAATGCCTATCTGAATTCCCCAACCCAGTAACTGGGTAATACGATACCCATTGGTAAGACTGGTTGTCAGACTTTCGGGATTCTGACGACCCGTAACGATTGTCAATGATCCACAAATGACAGCCGGGACCAATGGCTTAATGTGCTTTCCGAGGCACGGAGGGGTCTTGGTATGTAAAGATAGTCACTACTTGGTACGATGGTACTACGATGGTACTTCGAAGGCATGTTGCGTTTTCTAACTGATATACCCATGTTAGGTGTGCTCTTACCGAGTATAACAACCTAGTACTTCGAAGGCATCAAGCGTATTCTGACATACCTATGTCAGGTGTAAGAACTCTTACTGAGTTATGACAACTTGGTACTTTGAAGGCCGATTGTGCATTTTTTTGCAAAAAAACTGGGTGTGTCCAGTTGGCGAAAACATAAAAGTGATAATTTAAGTTACACTATGTGGACACGTGTAAAAATCTTTGTGTGTCCAGATGACGAAATAATGAGTTATATTAATTTTGAGTTTCACCAACTGGACACACGCATGTCCAGTCTCTCGTGTCGAGCTGGTGATTAGTCATTCAATGGGATTAGAGGGTTGTATGAATGATTTTTATGGGTTAGCCCATAAAAATCATTCATACAACCCTCTAATCCCATTGAATGACTTTTTCATGAAATAGTCATTCAATGGGATTTAATGACCTTATGCGGAACCTAGTCACGGGCTCGAACTCACTATTGGGCCTGGCTAAAAATTACGCTGTCTCACCACGCTTCGTGTCCGACAGAGATAGTATCAGTGATGAGCAGTTAGACGCTAGTCTACACTCACAACGTTATTGAGTGAGACGCAGGATCATATATAGTAAAAAAATCGCGAAAAAATGAAGAAAAGTCCTTTGGGATATCGGGTTTTATGACAAAAGCCAATGCATAAATCAATGACCAATACAATTTATTGAACTTTTCGATATTTGAATTTTGTCGGTACCGACTTGGTTTTGGAGATTTTACACTTCTTTTATTACTTAAACACGCCCAAAGTTAAGTAAAATTAGCAAGAAAAACGAACCTTTGTTGGCTCCTAACTTTTTAATTGGTTTTTATTTTAGTATTCTGTTTCCATACAGATAATATTAATACTGAGACAAAACAATATCATATTTTATTTTGGATGTGCCATGTCAGACAGTGGAGTAAAACACTCCCACAAGTTTGTATGCAAAAAATGTGGACTAGGCTCACCTTAAAGGGTTGTTTTTATAATTTCACATAACATCACGCCTTATTATCGCTGAAGGGATAGGCAGATGTATACCGGGAGGTTTATTTAACATACATAAACTCATGCGTTTTTCCTATGAGTGTAGACAGAACCTCCGGAACGCCGCATGCTACGATTTTTACATACCTACTTCTTTTGCTTCGTGTATATTCATTCATACATCAGAGGCCCTAGTATGAGTTTCATTTAACCATCTCGATCAAACGCATCGAGCGCGTTCGGCGCTCCGTTTGGCCCTGGGGAGCTACTCTCTAACTCCGTCAACGAAAATACGGGCCCGTCCGAAAATAGTTCGAAATTTCAAATTGACTCCTACATCCAATTAAATAACTTTTATGGACGGGTAAAACCATATAGGGAGTAGGGACACCTGTCAAATCGTGTAGTAATTCATTCTTAGTTTGGACCCCAAACTAATCATAGGTTTGTAAGTGGTACGGAGTAGGAAACGCCCGTAACTTTGGCCGAGTTTACGGATTTCGTGCTTAGAGAGTAAGTCCCCTAGGTTGGTGAAGGAAGCGGAGGGCCTAACGTGCTCGATGCGTTAGATCGAGATGGTTACAATAAACCCACACTAGGGCTACTGGTCATACATGCACGCCGGTTGCAAGTACTTACTACGCGCCTGACTTTCTGAAGGACATCACCAATAAAGTCAGTATGCCCTACTAGGGCGTCCCCTCCCGTTGTATTTCAATGATTTTAATTTCGTTAATAAGTACCTACGGGTTACAGTCGTGAATCATAATTTGTCTAACATACATTCTGACACAGACCTGCAAATTGCAAAAACCGTACGGAAATTTGAGTTCCGCGGGCTATCCCGGGCTGGCGCTTTCCCCTAAGGGCGTAGGCACATGTCTACGGTGCCGTGTACGGTGCCTTGCGGGCACAAGGCAGCAACCATCGTTCAGTTTTTGCTTTATAATGGACCGCGAAAGACGTATTATTCTGCTCCTCTTAATAAGGCGACGAATGAAGAAAACACCCGTATAGCACCGCGGTGCACCATACATGGCGCCGCGCCGCCACACGGCGGCGGCCGTCGCCGCACCGTGGACATGTGTCCACGGCCTTAAACGATAAGATAAGTGACAGGCACAATTTTAACACTAGAAATAGGAACAAATTAGATCAACCACGTTTCAGATTGTCTAAAGTACACACTTCTTTTATGGGGTACTGTGTAAAATGTTATAATAAAATACCAGCCGATATTCTTGAACTAAATGGAAAGAAATTTAAATCATGTATTAAACGCACACTATGTAGACAAGCATATTATAAGTTAGATGATTATATTGTTGATAAAAATGCTTGGCTTAATGCTGGTCCGACTCCACAGCCACCTGGGCTTACTATTTAAAATTTTCATATTTGGAAGAGATGTTTCCCTTTTTTATGTTTTCTGACATTATGAACATTTTTGGTCCTATTATTTTTATTTTCTGACATTACGAAAAAGTTTTTATTTTTACTGAATCAAGTATTATTTATTAAAATTTCAAAAAATATTAAATAATTTTCTTTCTTTTTGGAAATCAAATTTTATTAATTTCTCAAATAAATTGCAAACTATAATTTTGTATATTTTAGAAGTATTTTGTTTAAACTTTGTAAATGTGAGTACCATGCATCCGTATAATAATTATGTTGTTTTGATGTACGTTGACTTGAAAAAGCGTGGCAGTTGAGAGTATGTCATGCTCACTTAAATGTCTCGCTGATGGTGGCGCGTGTGTTGGATCATTCGGTTCCCTACAAAATGGTTGAGCTGGATGGTGCTGACCCACGCGTCAAGTTCGTGAACGGGCGCCGTCGGTTGAGACTGGTCATCTCCTAACTTCCTCCGGCTTATTTTAAATCTTATATTTAAAATTGTTTTTTTTTTACATTGTTCTCACATATAGAAGCAACAAGAATAATGTTCCCAAGATTTTGTAATACCTAACATGATTAAAAAGAGTGTCCATGGAGTTTCATGCCCGTTCTTCTCCATAGAGATCTACGTTTTGGAATGGGCAACTAGCTTCAACTTTCCAGCTGGTCGACTTTTTGACAATTAAAAAGTGCCTGTAAATGATTTAATTGAAATAAAAGCTTTGAGTTTGAGTTTGAAACAAATTGTTAGTGTAAATAAAGTTACTAATTATACACACGTAACAACTGTTTTAGGATTAGCACGCTCCATAGATACAATACTCCAACAGCCAAGGAAAACAATAATGTAACTTGGATTTCAATGTTTTTGTTATCTAAAAAAGCCTAAGAGCCTTTTAGTCTATGCTAAATAAATGGTTCTTGTTTTTTCTTTCCTCTTACTACAGTATGATCCATTCCAAAGCTTTGGTTATCCTATATTTGGAACCAACTATAATTTTTGTATGGTTTTCTTGGACTGAGTTGTCATGCCAATATTTATTTACTTTTCTTATTTAGTAATTAGTCATATTTAGTACTACCTTTGTTTGCGTGGATGTCGGGTATCAATAATGTGTTTTTTAGAGAAGATGTAGTTACCGCTCCTCTATTGAAAAGGAAGAATCATTTTTCTTTTTATACTATTTTTGCTTTTTTTTTGCGTGCTACCCCTAATTATTTTTCTAAGATGAATGTTTATAACATCAGCTATCTGTCAGTTAAAGCCCGGTCAAATTCGGTGTGGCAGTTTCAGAGATTAGCCCGAATAAACAGGCTATTTTAAAAATAAAACTTTCATATGCATTTAGTTCAAAGCGACAGTACAAACAGACACTTCTATTTTATTTATTTATTTCTATGTATGTATCAATATACAATCATTACAATTAATGATTATATATGCACACATATATAAACAGACAAGAAGAAAGGAACAGAAAAATACCTACATAAGTAATGCTTATTTCTACAGAAATCTCTTCCAGCACACCTGCGATAGGAGAGAAGAAAACAGAGATATAGACAACGCTTGTAATAACAGTAGAAGGGAAAACATAAAATTATAGATTAAACTCTAATTTAAATATACACACATAATATGGGAATATACATACATACAAACATGCATACATACTTCTAAAATAAATATCACTAAAATATAATCCTAATCCCAACCAAATCCATTCCATCCTAATTAAATTACGAAAAATGGACGACAAGATATTTTTGTCTATTGTCTATCTCATCCCCAAGAAGATCGTAAACATTTGACACATTTTCAAATGCATTCCTCTTCCTCGTTACTCTCACACGAGAGTGAGGTGAAAACAACTTCCTACACTAAACTTAGCGCATCTATTCTATACACTAATTTTATCACTACAAACAAACTTGAGTGTACCTATATTTACGTTGGTAGTCGCAGCCTTCGACATAGCTAAAGCTGTCTAAATACATTAGCTGGAAACTCGCGCCGCCTCGAAACTGTTTCACCGCAGTTTGATTCCGAACGGATTCTAGGAGCGCACCTCACTTTAGGGAAGGGATGTTACCGAATACGGAGTGACGAAACTTAGTGTGCACAGTTTATAGCTTTGACTCTAGTTTGATAGAAAAATTGCATATAGGTACAGTTGTATTTGAAAAATTAAGAACGTAGGTATCTGTTTAACATTATGTTGATTGATTAAGCACAAAAAATAACCAGTTTTATTTTGTTAATCCATCGGTTATTGAAGGGATTCTTACGTCGGTAGGAGCAGTTTGCGACATAGTTTAAGCTGTCTACATTAGCTGGGAACTCGCGCCGCCTCGAAACTGTTTCACCGCAGTTTGATTCCGAACGGATTCTAGGAGCGCACCTCACTTTTGGGAAGGGATGTTACCGAGTACGGAGTGACGAAACTTAGTGTGCACAGTTTATAGTTTTGACTCTAGTTTGATAGAAAAATTGCATATAGGTACAGTTGTATTTGAAAAATTAAGAACGTAGGTATCCGTTTAACATTATTTTGATTGATTATGCACAAAAAATAACCCGTTTTATTTTGTTAATCCATCGGATATTTGACGGGATTCTGGACCTCTAAAACGAGTAACATCATTAACGCAAGACCTCATAGACCCCAACTAGAGTATTGAGTTAAAAGCATAATACGATGACCAAAACGATTTTTTTTTAAGCTAACTGATATTATAAAGAAAAACGTGTCGACCCAAACATTACTTTATGCATTTAAAATTGAGTCTTATTTCTTTTCCAATAAGATTGAATTTTTTTTGGCTCAATCAGTGGTAGGTATGGCAAAATACATAATATAAAAAACGTAAACTTATATTAAAAGTTACTGAAATCGATTCAGTAGTCAATTAGGAACAAACTACTTTCAGGTCTTGCGTCCATTCTGTTACACCTTGTATATACGTCGGTAGGAGCAGCTTGTGACATAGTTTAAGCTGTCTACATTAGCTGGGAACTCGCGCCGCCTCGAAACTGTTTCACCGCAGTTTGATTCCGAACGGATTCTAGAAGCGCACCTCACTTTTCGGAAGGGATGTTACTGGACACGGAGTGACGAAACTTAGTGTGCATGGTTTTTAGTTGATAGTTTAGTTTGATAGAAAAATTGCTTACCTAGAAAGTTATATTTGGAAAAATTAAGAAGGAATCCGTGTAATATTATTTTGCTGGATTATACACAAAAACTAACACGTTTTTTTCGTTTAGTCCACTCTCGGCCCCTCGACTTTATTTGTTTCCTCTGAACCCCTGATCATAGTAATTTACACTTGACCCTCAGGGGGTGGGACTGAATTTTCATACAAGGGACAGGGATACCTCGCTCACTTTCGACCCCTAATTCGAAAAGTACCTAAAATTAATATTTTGGGACAGTACGGACAGACTACTTTGGGGGTCGAGGGAAAACTTAAAATTTGGCTGGATGATAAAATCCACATTCGACCTTCAAGGTTTGAGAATAAACCATAGTCAGGATTCCAGTGGACACATTATTTATTGGGGGTCGAGGGGCCGAGAGTGGACTAAACGATTTTTTTTTGTTAACCCATCGTTATACGATAAAATCGAGGACATTTTTTAACTGTGAGAAAAAAATATATCATTAAAACTCATTCATTCGGAATAAGTCTCTAGAAATAAAGAAAAAGTATTTCTGGTGACGCACTGGAAGATCACATATGAATCTAGACACACAATCATAAAAAAACGGAGAAAAACAAAAGGTCTTAAATAGTAAAATAAAAACAAAAAGTCTTGTACGAAGACATACGGTTCCTATCTCAGCATGCTGTTGCGACAATTAAAAAGTATTGTAGCGCTGGTATTCTGATAGAACTCGATGTGATGTCACAGGCAGTTACAGAAATAAATAAATAAAACAAAATACCATCAGCGCTAGACGTGACCTAATTATTTGTCAATGCCTCGAGTTTAGTGTCTGAGGCACTCTGTGGTATCACTGTGACAAGCAAAGGGTCGCAGGCGCCAACATTCCAGCGAATAGTAGCAATTATATCCATTACTATCACAATATCAAATGAGTACTATAAAGGTATTTATGTGTATAAAAGTTTTATTATAATAGCCATAGTAAACCCATCTATTTCAATACTAACGCAATAAATGTCACCATTTACATATTATTTTCTAACCAAAAATCAGGCCATATTTTGCGGTGATTGTGAATGGCAACACTGAATACGGCTCTGTGTCAGTCCGTGTCAGATATAAATGTCAACTGAATGTGACAAATCACTATTCGCCTAGTGCGTAGGCCTAGTGAGTGATGGACTGTTACTTATTTATGAGTTTTGGTTGAAACTAAACCTAGTTTGCACTTTTATAGTATTGCGTATGTATTTTTCACCGGTGATGTAGCCCGGAAACCTATAAACCTGCTTTTTTGGAATTTGTTTTCCGGTTTGGCACTGATAATGTCGTCAAGTCAAATAACTGAGACACCGTAAATTGAGTTAAGTTGAAGAACATGATGGAGAAAAATGTCTGAACCCCGAAACGACCAATGGCAAGTGTACATTTTTACGTGATAGATACAAATTGATGCGTATATGTAATCGAAGTGATTCACAATATTACTACAATTACAATTGATCGTTTCAGGGACCCTCAACACAGAGAGCAAGGCCAACACTTGTTCTTTCTTGTCTGAAAAGGGGTCTTTATATTGATAATATGCGGTGTTTTTTATCAGAATTTTACGACTTCAGCCAATGAAGACAAATTCAGATGCCTGCCAACGGGCCAAACAACAAGTTGTGGTCAATTGATCGTCATTTGCCTTGGTCATTGCCTCAGCATTTATCGACAGTTTTGTGTGTTACACATATTTTACAATTTGGCTTATACAAAGTTAAACAAAAGATTATTCCAGAAATCACGCTCATAATTGAGAGGTAGACTGACGGCCTTTTGTAAGAAATAGCGACAATTCGCTAGATTTAGCGACTGGTCCTTAGCAAAATCTTGGCGTCTGTCAAGCAGAAATCGTCTTTCTGCTAATTTATTTGTAAATTATCATTATGATTATTCTCTTGCCGTTATACCAATTTATCTAGGGTTGGCGCAATTCGTATTTTTCTTTTATCTACACATCGTGAAATTTTAATGGTTTTTTTCCCGCAGCCAAATGCTTTTGTCTTGGTAATACAATCGTTTTATTAACAAATAAAATATTAGAAACAAAAACTGGCAGAGTTTATTTTGCTTTGAACATTTATGCATCGCTGTTCCCTTTGTCAGCGGCGAGTGCGGTTCGAGTAGTACCTACAAGTTACCTCTAGTGTTACTTTTGAGTAGTGTTTTATCGAGTTGATGAATATTTTTTCAATTATTTTAAAACAAAAAAAATCTTTAATTTTTTACTTTTACTCTATGCTTCGAAAGTACTCCTTATGGCAAGTTGTTCTGCTACAGGAAAACCACTATTAAAATTTCTCGGTGTATGTTAATACGTGAAGCAAAACTTTGTACCTCTTTCTACGAAGATTATACGCACCAAGGAGTATTCAATTCAGCATAGTTAAAGTTTATATGGCAAAGGAGTGCAGAAAGCCAATATTTTGTATAATAACTAGCTTTTGCCCGCGACTTCATACGCGTGGACTTTAGAATCAAGTAGATAATCATTTTTTTTGATAATATATAGCCTATTTTTTAAGTTAGACCTCTCGGAATACATCATTGAAAACTGCATTCAATTCCATGCAGTGGTTTTTGCGTGATGCAGTAACAAACATACAGACAGACAAAAATTCTAAAAACCGTTGTTTTGGCTTCTGTTGCTCTAATAAAGACCCCCCATACTATTTTTTCTTCAATATCTTTAATGTACAGACATCGGCCTGTTCCAATTTTATTATATGTATAGATGCATTAGAAGTACATTAAGTTTTATATGAATTATGGTCGAATTTCGACCACTGTGCAACCAATAGTATTTCTTAACTACTTTCTAGTCATATCATCTTTCATAGTAAGTCTCGAAGAATAAATCTAGGTACCAAAAATAATAATTTATTCTCACAGCTTCCTAATTCCATGTTTCAAAGGAAGCAGATCCGCAGCAGCTGTGAAGTTATGACGTGGCGGATATTACCTAACCGAACGTCGGGGCACTGTGGCCCATTCATCTTTCTATATCTTTTAGCAGGCTTTCAAACTTTGTATCGCTGTTGGTGTAAGTGTCTCGTGTATGTGTGGCCCTTTTTACACGCTTTATATTAGCTTCACTTGTATGTTTGTTTGTTTGTATGTAACCGACTCCTTTGAGCGCGATTTTGACCCACTTTAAACAGTCAGATTTCATTGAAACTTTATAAACTTGTCGAGGACCGATGACAATTCAATAATTTAAAAAAAAATTGAGAAAAAAAAAACACGATTTTGTAGTTAGCAGAACTAAAAAATAGAAAATAAATAATAGTTTAAAAAACTAAAAAACACGCTTTAAAAACCAAACTAAAAAAGGAGAAAATAATTTAATTCAATTAAAAATCGTGGGGTGCTTGACATTAATTGATTATAAAAATACCTCAAAAAGCACCCCACGCTTTTTAATGTATTTATTATTTACCATAACCAACTATTTAAAACTACGATATACAAAATAAATACAAATCTCTTTTTAATTGAATTAAATTATTTTCTCCTTTTTTAGTTTGGTTTTTAAAGCGTGTTTTTTATTTTTTAACTATTATTTATTACTAGTGTTTTTCAAGACTTAGCTTGTTAGTAGTTTAGAGGTGTGAGGAACAAGGTGGAAAGTTCCTCATCGTCTTTTAAAAATGGAGGGTTCTCTGATCAGACGGGTGTTGTGCTCTGTCTGGTGGGCCAATATCTAATGGTTGTTGTTGGTAAACTGTTGTAAATGATGTCAATCGATGTCAATTTTTGCGTGTTATCAGCGGAGTAATTCTCGTAATTTTAAGAAAGATTACATTCTTACCTCAGTTTCAATCTGTCAACAATACCAGAGGTAAAAACTTGTCAAAAATGTATGCAAACTAGAGAGTTTGCATACATTTGAAGTTTTTGACATTTGACTGTCGCCGAGATGAGACTGAGACTAGTTTTAGAGAACGTTTTTCATTACGAGATTTGCCCTACAGGTTAATACATGAAGTTGTAGCAACATAAAATCATTAGTTGTCATTAAGTTGTTGAGAATATTAGTAAAAACCGTTACGATTACCAAACTTGATAACTGCAGTTACCTACTATCTATACCAATATAATATTTGTGAAAGTAACTATGTCTCTCTGTCCCTGTTACCTTTTCACGTCCCTAGTCGCGGGCTCAAACTCACTGGTGGGCCTGACTAAAAATCACGCAGTCTCACCAGGCTTCGTGTCCGACAGAGATAGTATCAGTGACAAGCATTTAGACGCTAGTCTACATGCACAACGTTATTGAGTGAGATGCAGGATCATTTATAGTAAAAAATTCGCGATAAAATAAAGAAAACTCCTTTGGAATATTGGGTTTTATGAAAAAGCCAATCCATAAATCAATGACCAAAAAAGTTTATTGAACTTTTCGATAATTGAACTTTGTCGGTACTGACTTGTTTTTGGAGATTTTACACTTCTTTTATTACCTAAACACGCCCAAAGTTAAGTAAAATTAGCAAGAAAAACGAATCTTTGTTGGCTCCTAACTTTCTTATTGGTTTTTATTTTAGTATTCTGTTTCCGTACAGACAATATTAATAATGAGACAAAACGATATCATATTTTACTTTGGATGTGCCATGTTAGACAGTGGAGTAAAACACTCCCAAAGTTTGTATGCAAAAATGTGGACTCTGGGTGGAGCGGAAGGCTTAGGAATAACAGCCGCACGGATTGATCGATCAGGTTAAGCTACGCTTGCTGCATTCGGTCCGTGATTCGTTCCGTGAATGAGTGACCATTTTTACATACCGAGTCCCCTACATGCTTCGGGAAGCACGTTAAGCCGTTGGCCCCGGCTGTGATTACTAGATCTTTGACAGTTGTTAAAGGTCGTCAGAAACCCGAAAGTTTGAGAACGAGTCTTATCTCACCAAGGTTACCGTATTAGCCAGTAACTTTTATTGACTAAAATCCACCCGTGTTCCTTAAGTTACTTAAGTGCCAGGGGCCACGGTAGCTCTTTTGAAGAACCCGCACCCCTGACAGGCATCGGCTCTTGCGGACCCCACCAGTAGGTGCTGACATCTCTTTAAGGCGCGCGTGGAACACAACGCGACGTCGACCCGGGTTTGGTCCTTACCGGACAGCGAGCTACCCATTACACTATTACAATGGTTAAACCCAAATTTAGGTATATGAGGTCTGTGAGGTCACAGATATTTAAAACGTAAACCATATGTATACAAAGAAAATCACGAAAATTTTCCAAGAAAAGCGACAACTTGTTATGTTTGCACCTCAAGCAACAATGTGTGACTAAGAAACACAATGATGCTTGAGAGGCGACGCGATGCATCCCATTGTCTACCGCGTTTCCTTCAGCTGTCGGTTATCTAGTCCTACTTGCAGGGAGACAAAATCTTTGGATTAGAGCTACACTTTTTATTCAAATTGTAAGGAAATGTTTTTGCGGTTGGTTTTTGATTTCGTAATACACTGGAACTACGAAAACAAACACTCCTCTCCGATGATATTTTGCGTTACACTATTTAGAATATGTATATGTTACCGGCCAAACCCGATTTCAGGCCAAACTAGTTTGTCCTAGGCCAAACTGGTTTATTAAGCCGGGGCACCCCGATTAAATGGGTTAGGTTAGGTTAGAACTGTGACCAAAAGGGCGCGAGCCGAGCGAGCGCAGCGAGCGGTGCCGCGACAGCGGCCGGCGAGCGTTACTTCCAAAGGCTGTTAACGAAACGGCTTATTAAGCTAGTTGGCTGCGACATATCACGCGTAGGATTAAGTCTGTTTGGCCTAGGACAAACACGCATTTCGCAGTAAACGATTGAAGTACTTGTTCAAAGAGTAATTTTGTGAAAAATATACAGTTCTAACCTAACCTAACCCATTTAATCGGCGTGCCCCGGCTTAATAAACCAGTTTGGCCTAGGACAAACTAGTTTGGCCTGAAATCGGGTTTGGCTGGTAACATATCCATAGCATAGTAAAAGAATACTTAGAAGCTCCTGAACACAGTACATATTATATTATTAATCTATCTTCTGACGGGACTAAGCAAGACTGATATACTTGACATCACCCCGGACCCCAGACGCGACGACTCAAACAAAAACGTCATTAAACATCTTTGTAGACAAGACAAATTTCCCTGAAGCCAATTAAATACTCACACATCTAATAACCAATCTATCTCAAAGATACAAGATTAATAACGTAGACGCGGTACTACGTTCATGTGAAATATTAGATTACATAGAACAATTACTAAGTTATTGATGATGTGAGCTCAAATAACTTTTGAAGCTGTCAGAACTGATCAATAACCGTCTGCAGTGTGGGGCAATTTAGATTTACTGGAAAGGTTAGTTTTAGATACAGGGATAGAAAACTATGAAATAGTAGAGCACCTGTCGTTCCTGATGGAATGAGCAGAAGTGTATCTGAAGTGCATCCCCATTATGCGAGATGTTTTTAAGACCCATGTGGGGGTGGATAGAAAGATAAATACTTTAAAATAATAATATAGGATTGGCGATTGTTAAAAACTTTTCCCCCAAAAAAAAAAACAACTGACTTCCGAAAAACACTACAAAGTGAAAAATTACTTCAAATTTGGAAGGCGGTGTCTTTGGATATATTTTATTTTTTGTCACCGCCTTCCGAAATTAAAGCTATTTTTCACTTTGTAGTGTTTTTTCGGAAGTTGGTTGATTTTTTTTTGGAAAAAGTTTTATTTTTCACTTTTTAGATAAAGTACCTACTCCACATCAATTCGAAATTTCATCATCCTTGAGGTATTCTCAAATTCAATTATCAAAAAAATGCATATTTATGCGATAGCAGCCATCATGGTTGATTTGCTGTCATTTTTGAAGAGTTCCGTTGTCTGTCTCCGAAACTTATCATCACTTCTATATGAAAGTCAAAAGGGACTATTTCGGAATAAACCCCTTTCCACCAAAAAATATTTTGCAAATCCGTCTATAAATGTCGGAGTTATGAATGAACATACATTTAAAAAAAACATACCGAATCCCTAACCTCCTCTTTTTTGAAGTCGGTTAAAAATGGTGTCTCAAAGTAAATTAATATTTTAAACAGTGCCTTCAAACTCATCCAAATAAAACAGGAAACCAACAGGCCTGTTTAATTACGATTGCCAGGACATACAGGACATTGTAGGTACATATCTATATGGGAAGGTATATTGTGAACATAATCCAGCATTGCATATGTCACACCCTTAATACCAGGAGACTCTTATTTTGGTATTATGCTTTATTTACATTTTTGTTCTTTGTGCTCGAATTAAGTTTTCATTTTATTTGTTGGTATATTGGCATGGCTGGCTGACATATGAATGACTAATTATTTAATTAATGTTCTGTGTCTCGTAATGTTTATATTATTTTGTCTATGTTTGTACAGAATCAAGTCTATCCAACTAAACAGACAGCTGTGCTGCTGGGGAGTTTGTTGCGCCACTTCTTGTTCCCAGCTAAAGCACTAGGAAGTGTTGACGGGTGGGTGTTTTTGGGGGACTGTCTTATGTATTTTAACGTTCGAAAAGTGCTGATTCTCAGCCTAATTTGAATAAATGACTTTTGATTTTGATTTCGATTTAATCATTCGATATAATTTAAATAATTAGAGTTGCTTTTGATACGACCACAAAAGATGAGAATGAGGTATAAAGTTGGTAGACAATGAATGACTAAGCAAGGAAACTGATGATTCAGGCGGAGGCCAGACTAGCAAAAAGATCTGGTTTTCATCAAAGATATGGAAGCAATAGAAAATATATGTGACAGACCTAGTATCACACTCCAGAATCATATGGAGAGAAAAACAATGAAATATAAATTACATATGCTTTTACTTCCAGAAATTATCTCAACAATTTACACCAAAAGAAAACCCAAACTCAAGAAACATTCCCCGATAAAACAAACATCTTCAAAGCATTCCTCAAATTATTCAAGATCGATCAATTTGTAACACTTGTGCCTCCACGCATTCTACACATAATAATATTCAGAGCGACGCCTACAGACACAAATGCATTACAATATCTTCAACCCATGTGAATTATACTGAAAGCACTTCACAGTTCAGTGAACAGAGAAAATTTCGCAAGACAAAAGCGATTAATACATACATATACAGGGAAAGCGGTGAATAACTCGCAAAAGCTTGGAGGCCCATCCGAAATTTTGCATTTCCATTGTACGGAATAAACGGATATTTTATGGTCTGTTCTAAAAATATCTGCTGAAAGTATACACAAACCCTGTTCAGGCTAAATTACGCAATAGAGAATTAATTACCCATTTATTTGTATTAAGAAGGTTTCACTTCATATCTCACAATTTTTTCCAGCAATTATTGTATGACATTATTAAACTGCAATTGAAAAATCGTCGGTGAAAGTTGGGGTTATAAAATTAACCATAATTGTAAAATGAAAAATAATCTTTAAGGTGATTTAAACTTAGAATTTCGGGTTTTCAAATAATCAAATCAAAGCACTCTGTTTGTAAGTGCAACTACAAACTGACGTCGACAGGTATGGTTTCTGAACCATTTGTTTACATTTTAATTAGATACGTTTGGAACAGACTATATGTAAGTCCGTTGCTACCTCTGAAAGCCTAAAGGCTCTACTAATTTGTAAGTGGGGCTTCCACGAGTCGTAAATTTCACGCTTGGAGTTGTAAAGTTTTACAAAAAGAACTGCCATATATTTTAGATATACATCACGGTAGCTGACGTTTGGATACCTCGTTGCTCAAGTGTTGCTTTTCTCGTCCCTTTACGAGGTATGGTCTGAAAGATGGCGGGTTAATTTTCTTTGATAATTTTTTTTTTTATAGTTGCTATGATGTTTTTTTACGACGATCCCATATCAAGACGTTCATGCTAAACTAAACCCTTGTCTCTTCTATTGGTACTAATTACCCGACTACAGCGAAGCAAAAAGGAGGATTATGATTTTGACTGGCATATAAAGTTCATCTGTTCCCTCATAACTTCTAAACTACTCATCGTAATTTGACAAATGAGAAGACACACATTTTAGAGCGTAGCTATGTTTGTTTCTGACATTACACTTTTTCTTGGTTTTCTTTGCTGTATATTGTGTGTTTATTTTAGTTATTTTCTTTCTTTCTTTCTTCAGTGGATTTTAGTTTTTTTGAACTTATTTTACGGGTTGTAACGGGGTTTTTATCGCTCCAAGTTTTCCAGAAAAATCATCAGTACCAGCAACTCTTGGAAATTTTATACATTTCAATTAATTATAATTGAAATGTGCACTTTGTATAAAACTACTAGTTACTACTAGTTTTTAAATAAATTACAACTTTAATGATATCCGTATAATGTTACCTATGCTTATTGATATTTTAGACCTGTTTGAATTCTAAATGATAAAAAGATAACACAACATAACATAATTACACAAACACAATTCATTAATTACATAATTATACAAATTACGAATGAATACATTAGTGACTATAATTAAAAAAAAAATCTATAGTGGCCTGATTATACGTAGGCTTCTTAATTATATTGATTGAGTTAATGTGTGAGATAAGAAAATATTTTATAACATTTTATTAATAAATTTATTTCAATTATGAGAACATTAATGTACCGTCATACTTTTTTTTAAACATACCTACTTTATGGCTGTGAATTAAAACGCCTGCTTTGGCACCAAGGTTTCCCCTGGATTTCATGGGTACGTTTAAAAAATTGTTTTTGTCGTAACGGAACTTTTGTATATGGCCGCTTTTTTAATTTGCATGTTTTTGGCGAAAAGAAAAGATATTATTAAAATTATACAAGCCGGAAATCTTTTGTTTAGACGTTACCATAAGTTATTTTCAGATTATGATAATATATGTCGCCGCGAGCGCGCCCTCTTGTAAAGATTATAATATAATCTTATGCGTAACTATTTATTATAATTGTAATAACACCATTAAGCCCGGTGCTCCTGCCCTTTGGAATATTATTATAACCATTTGCATGCATCAGTCTGTCCATTTGTTTTCTTAAGATCAACGCCATCTATTGGCCACGCTGTAATATAAAACTCGCAGAGTACTGCTGGTTTGATTTATTAAATGAATAACTATAAAACTAATTATGATGCCTTAGTTAAAACTATAGTCACAATTAAAAAGGAATAATTGTTTTATTGTCTTTGGGCTTTCAGTCATTTGACACAGTACATTTGTTTATGATACATTGCTACCTACTGTGCCGAAAATGGCGCGGATTGCGAGTTTAATGATCAATAACTGATTGTTATAATTTAATATGAGAACTAAATCAGTTTCAATCAAAATTTACAATTGATAAAGTAACAAGATTATTTTACACACACATTTATTTGTGAATTCCTGTTGTTTGATTAAATTCTTTGAAAAACCGGATATGTTGTAAAGTAGTGATATTTACGTAATAAAAGTAATGACATTACTAATTAAACTTTCATCTTAAAACGCCATTGCATTTGTGATAACTAGCATTGTTTAATTATTAAAGAATTAACTCATAGCATTTGACTATTGTTAGTAAATTTTATAACACTTACTAAGTAATAAGATTCGGTACTCCTGTCTATGCGATACGCAGTACTTCCGCCCACTTGGAGAGATGGAAAATAATGGCGGCCGGACGGTAACGCGATGAAAGTGTGTAAAAATGACTAAGATTATAATTGTGCAATATGAAACCTCTGTAACATAATGTTTTGATTTAAAAGAGTGTCCGTGGAGTTTCTTGCCCGTTCTTCTCCATATGAGACCTACTTTAGTTTTGGAATGGGCGCCTAGATTCCCTTCGCAACTCAAACTATCTGATTCACTGATAAATGAAAATCCTAAGTGTCTGTAAAAGATTTAAGTGAAAATAAATGGTTTGAGTTAAGTGTTGTGTGTGATTGAAAACCAACTACCTATATACCAACGAAGAATTACACCAGAGACATCAGAGACGGCGTGCATTGGGTTTCCCGCCGTCTTATCAGAAGTGGGATCGCCCAAGCGATCCCCTTCCGCTCATGCTTATGCCGGACATCCAAATTGCTCAGCCACAGGCAAGACCACTGAGATTTTTCTGCCTTTCAAAGTACAAGCCTGGTAGCAACATGACAACTGCTCATAATTTTATTATAATAATGATTGCCACGGGTGCGAGGCAGTCACAATGGAAACATGTTAAGGAAGACAAAAATTACTGCGAAGACGCACATAATGAACTTAGTTCTGATGCTATAAGTAATAATCCAGTAGCCTAGAGTTGTGTTTCATCTATTTGGCTGATAGACGGGAACATGCTGTGACCTACTACAATATGATCACAACTGAGGCTAAGAACATAATAATTATGGCAAAATCTGTTATATTAGCGCTATGCTCAGAAGAGAAACAGTCAGTGACATGAAGAAACAAATGAAGAAATTTTAGATGAGCCTCATAGTGCACTCACAGAACAACATGCTCAGCACAGAATGACCGAAGCAGCAGAATAAACAAAGGTTTGCCACCAGAAAATCAAACAAAATAAACGGACCATCGATGCATTGCTTCATCAATCCCGGGAAGTATTTTGTTTTATTATTTTAGTTTTTGTTAAAAGAACATGTCTGTTAGCAGTCCTGTGGCAAGGTTAAAGACTACTGTCACCATTTGCTTGACAACTTGTGAGAGTAAAATAACAACACAAGTTAAATGACTTATCAAGATTACCTCAATAGTAGATTAATGTTATTTTTCCAATATAACCTGTAATGTGTCATAAGCTTCTTTTAAGAAATGGATTTCAAACTTGTTTTGATGAATTTGTGCTTGCAACATTTAACTTAGTACTTTTTGACAATTTCAAGAGTTGTAGCCTGCATTCGCACTGACTAGAAAAACATTCAGTAGACATGATTGATTACAGACTTGTCATAACTTAATTTTGCACCGCTGTTTGTTAATGTCTTACAAATTGCCTATAGCTTGTTTTTAGTGCAAAGTTCAGGACCTAATACACCATTTATAGGTTTTGCATTGGTTAGTTACTTTCCTATAACAACGCTAACTTGTTTTTCTGATTCACTTTAATCATTGGCAGAATGATTGATATTGGCTATACCTAACATTATAAAAAAATAAAATAGAATGCTTCGAGTAAGCTTAGTGAATGACGTAACAAATTTTATGTTACAATCATTCAATATTACGTCAATGTCACTATTCAAATATTATTGGAGGTGTCATGTGTTTTTGTGTTTTGTCAAATTGTTTGGAATATAATCGGGTGCTATTTTTATTTAAATGAGAGTAGTGCCACTCGAAGGTAAAATCAATTGGCTGGTCGTAATTTCATGAAATTCATAGTTATGAGAACTTTGACCGGTGATTAGATTTTTCCAAATAAGTCTATGAATCTCCAAATTTATAGTGGATGTTTTGCAAGATTCATACAGAAACATTTAGTTATGAAATCGTTTTGTAAAAATATTTCAAGAGAAAACTATGAAATATAAAACAAAAGTTAACAATGCCAATACAGTTTGATACATTGAAGGAAACCATAGTTTTCAACATGTTTTTATGCATACAAAGCAAAAACTAACAAAGCACTCTTTTTATAGCACTTTCTGTTTAACTTTCTCTTGTACCTAATTTAAATAACTTCATCTACCTGTAATGATGTTACAAAACAATAGATTTAATTAATTAATTACTACTAGCTCCTACTAATCTGAATTATAGTAGGAAAATAATTATTTTCCTGCACTATTATTTATCTCCCAAACTTTTCACATTCCAGGATTTCCAGGTGATTGTCATATCAAAAAGAAAATGACAACCAACCAAATTACAAGTATATCAAAACAAAATTACTGTGGGCAATCATATAGCAACTTGAGCCTTCTAAAGTTCTATGCACCGAACTACTTCAGGAATGTGATGAAATCAAGTTGGAAGTCATGATCATCATCAACAAGAACAGCTACCTTCCTCATGAAAAAGCTGGCTGACCCAGACTTAAAGACAGGGTTTTAGCTGACTAATACATTCAACTTGTAGAAACAAGATCTTCAACATGAATTGTGTATCGGGTGGTACCCCAACTCTTTTAAGAATCTGACAAAGCCACATAACAATGGCGGCTACCTTATCAAGCTGATTGTTGATCGAGATCGAATTAAAAGGCAACTCCGCTACAGCCTGTCGAACAAATGACCGTGTCGCCGGCTCAGGAGTAACCAACTGAAGGCCAATTTGGAGCCATCAAAGATGACTGTTCCAGTTATTCAACACAACATAGCTAAAATAAAAGGTGAGAAGTTTTCAAACTACTTTCCACTCACTTTGCCAACACTGCTACTATGTTGTGACAAAAGCTAAATACAATAGCCAAGTTAATAGTACCTGCCTACATGATGCTCACATGTTATGCACTAAAGTACTCTTTGAATTATTTTTACCATCTTTATATTTTTGCAATTCTGCCTGTAACAGTTTATCCTTGTCTATTTTACAATAGACTAGAATTCATTATTATTGTACTATTAGTCTATTAGTATCTGTGGGGTAACTGATAAATAACTCAAAAAGTAGTGCGCACAACAAAGTATTAGTCTTCATCGATGTTAACTAATAATGATCACAACTGATAGTAATCTATTAGAAGCCCTTGAGGTAACTAATCATGAAAACAATAAGACTATTAGCAAGCCCTTGAGATAATTAATAATGAAATATTAAAGTATTACATTTGATGGCACGGTTGGCGCAGCGGTTAAGCGATTGACTGCTGCCCTGCGTGTCGCGGGTTCGATTCCCGCACGGAATAAATATTGGTATGACCTACAAGCAGTTGTTCCAGGTCTGTCTCTTTGTGTATGTGAGTTTCAATGTTTGTAAACGCACCCACAATACAGGAGCAATCCCCAGTGTGGGGCAATGTTAAAAAAAAAAAAAAAAAAAGTAAAAAAAAAAAAATAACACCGGTTAACTTAACCGGCACTTCTCTCATGTTATCCCGCTGGGTCCACGGCGTACAAGACCGCCCAGAGCCTGGTTCCTTATATCCTGTCAAATACAAGACTTCGTGCCTGCCACGGAGCAATGGTCCTAAACTCCTTACCCTTTAATCCTATCAAATCAAAGACTTTGTGCCTGCACAGAGCGGTGTTCCTGATCCTATCCTAATATCCTGTCAAATCCAAGACTTTGTGAGACTACCACAGAGCATTACCTTCCCGTGAGAATGAAATTATCCAGCTAACAGCTGATGTTACTACACACTATACTAAACAAGTGTGCTTATGAAAAGTGCTGTATTAATGCATTCAAATACAAGACTCTGTATCACAGAGCATTACCTTCTAATGAAGATGAAACTATCCAGCTAACAGCTGATGATACTACACACTACTAAACAAGTGTGCTTATGAAAAGTGCAATAATAATGCATTCAAATACAAGACTCTGTATCACAGAGCATTACCTTCTAATGAAGATGAAATTATCCAGCTAACAGCTGATGTTACTACACACTATACTAAACAAGTGTGCTTATGAAAAGTGCAATATTAATGCATTCAAATACAAGACTCTGTATCACAGAGCATTGCCTTCTAATGAAGATGAAACTATCCAGCTAACAGCTGATGTTACTACACACTGCACTAAACAAGTGTGCTTATAAAAAGTGCAATATTAATGCATTCAAATACAAGACTCTGTATCACAGAGCATTACCTTCTAATGAAGATGAAACTATTCAGCTAACAGCTGATTATACTACACACTGTAGGTACTAAACAGAAAAGTGCAATATTAATGCATTCAAATACAAGACTCTGTATCGCAAAGCATTACCTTCTAATGAAGATGAAACTATTCAGCTAACAGCTGATCATACTACACAGTATAGGTACTAAACAGAAAAGTGCAATATTAATACAATCAAATATAAGACTGTATCACAAAGCATTACCTTCTAATGAGGATGAAACTATTCAGCTAACGGCTGATCATACAATGCCTACTACTACACACTAAACTTTACAAGTGTGCATATGTTAATGCCATAATAATGCATTCAAATACAAGACTCTCTGCATCACAGAACATTACCTTCTAATTAAGATGAAACAATTCAGCGATAAGCTGATCATACAATATCAACTACTACCCACTAAACTTAACAAGTGTGCTTATGCAATGCATTTAAATACAAGACTGTATCACAGAACATTACCCTCTAATTAGGATGAAACTATTCAGCTATCAGCTGATCATACAATATCTACTACTATACTGAATTTAACAGTGTGCTTATGTAAGTGCCATATGAATGCATTAAATGCTTCAGTTAAAGACGATGTAAGTAGACAGTAGATCTACAACAAGCCTTCAACATAAACTATTTCTACCAAGTCCTACAATTCAATGCATGTTGTAGGATAATAAAAGCAACAATAATCTGCCGACAAAATGTATGTCCACTATTTCAGATAACCACCAACTCAACTCTACAAAGAGGGAGGGAGAGGGCACCGGCAGGTGCAGAGCGCGCACCGCCAATCAGAACGGCCGTGTCGCCGCGAGCGCGCCCTCTTGTAAAGATTATAATATAATCTTATGCGTAACTATTTATTATAATTGTAATAACACCATTAAGCCCGGTGCTCCTGCCCTTTGGAATATTATTATAACCATTTGCATGCATCAGTCTGTCCATTTGTTTTCTTAAGATCAACGCCATCTATTGGCCACGCTGTAATATAAAACTCGCAGAGTACTGCTGGTTTGATTTATTAAATGAATAACTATAAAACTAATTATGATGCCTTAGTTAAAACTATAGTCACAATTAAAAAGGAATAATTGTTTTATTGTCTTTGGGCTTTCAGTCATTTGACACAGTACATTTGTTTATGATACATTGCTACCTACTGTGCCGAAAATGGCGCGGATTGCGAGTTTAATGATCAATAACTGATTGTTATAATTTAATATGAGAACTAAATCAGTTTCAATCAAAATTTACAATTGATAAAGTAACAAGATTATTTTACACACACATTTATTTGTGAATTCCTGTTGTTTGATTAAATTCTTTGAAAAACCGGATATGTTGTAAAGTAGTGATATTTACGTAATAAAAGTAATGACATTACTAATTAAACTTTCATCTTAAAACGCCATTGCATTTGTGATAACTAGCATTGTTTAATTATTAAAGAATTAACTCATAGCATTTGACTATTGTTAGTAAATTTTATAACACTTACTAAGTAATAAGATTCGGTACTCCTGTCTATGCGATACGCAGTACTTCCGCCCACTTGGAGAGATGGAAAATAATGGCGGCCGGACGGTAACGCGATGAAAGTGTGTAAAAATGACTAAGATTATAATTGTGCAATATGAAACCTCTGTAACATAATGTTTTGATTTAAAAGAGTGTCCGTGGAGTTTCTTGCCCGTTCTTCTCCATATGAGACCTACTTTAGTTTTGGAATGGGCGCCTAGATTCCCTTCGCAACTCAAACTATCTGATTCACTGATAAATGAAAATCCTAAGTGTCTGTAAAAGATTTAAGTGAAAATAAATGGTTTGAGTTAAGTGTTGTGTGTGATTGAAAACCAACTACCTATATACCAACGAAGAATTACACCAGAGACATCAGAGACGGCGTGCATTGGGTTTCCCGCCGTCTTATATATGTAACCCTCACCCTACCTACTTAGTTTTTTTTATTTTTATAAATTTTGTATTTAAGGCAAAAAATTGCTTAGATCACCTTTCGCCGCAAATCAAAAGTGCTGTTAGGGTTGAAACTTACCCGAAATTTTCTTCTCATCCCTATAACTGTTGGATAAACCCGGTTTTCAAACCTTTCCTTGCCCTTCATCATATTCGTAAATAAAAACAATAAATAAGGTACAGTTGCGTTAAAAAGTAATTCGTATTTAGTTCCAGGGTCGACAAACATTTACGTAGCACAATATTACTGGTGTATTTTTCGTGACAGCACTATTTCATACACGGTCTCTTAACCCGATGTCAACCGCGTCTAGACAGACGAATGGTGTGGCTTATAATACCTCAGGTTAGTTTATTACGCTCTGCAACCTTTGTATTTATTATACCTATGTTGGTCTTGTGCAAATTAGTTAAAACGAAAATTATTTGAATTGAATTCCAAGAAAATATTTTATTTTATTTAATTGATCCGTAAAACACAGCTGGTTTTTTATCAGCTACATATATTATAAGTTTAGAAATATACTTCTTTGCCGAATTTTTTAGAAATCAAATTGAAAAGGACAGGTTTATTATAAAATGTAAGTATATTACTTTTAAATTTTCTTAACTTATTTGGCATACAAAGTTTAAATTCTGTTCTAATTAATATAAAGTTTAAAAGAAAATAATAACATAGTAACAGTTTTTATTTACATAATTATGTTCTACCTAATAGTCGTCTTTTCTTGGTAATAAAAAACATGTAGATAAAATTAAAATGACTTACATAAAACATTTACTAATTGTATTAAAAACTGCCATAAAATTGATAACCTAATGTCCTAAACAAGATTGTAATATATTATAGAGATTTATAAAAAAAAACAGCTAATTTTATAGCATTTTTAAGTACGTAGGGGAAATAGTAGTTTTCTTAACTTTATGAGGAAACACGACGTGAAGGTGCCTTAAATTAATAATATAATTTTATTTAAAAGGATTCAGATTTATACGAAGTAAAACAAATTATGTTAATCCCATCACAGACTGTTGAGAATTATTCATTTAAAAACGTATGGATTCTATTTTTAACTCATTGTTAGCTGTTAGCACTACAATCAAAACAGTTTTATTTTATTGATAGTCGAACTCGTTATTGTATTACCAATTTTGACTACAAATCCCATTAAATTTAAACTTTATCCAACCGTCACTTAGACGTAGCCATTACAAGGTCAGCTATTCATTTTTTGACAACTGACGAAGCCACGATTCTGACGGACCTTAATTTTGACCAGTATTTCTTCCCTATGTTGAGTCCTTATTGAATTAAAATAAATGAAAAAAAAAACAATTTAAGAGACTGTTTTGTTGCGAGAATGTGCGCCATCATTGTTTTCAGTCTATCTATAGCCAGAGGGGTAATTGGGTAACACAATAACAGTACAGACAGTTCAACAACAGTCATTGCGTTATTGACGTTGTTGAGCAGACACATTTTTCGAAGATAAGAAGCAATGGATTAGCAATATCCTTCTAAATTATTCAAATTCTGACAGTATGTTACGCAATTAGGGTGCAGACCTTCTGTCTTTTAGTTTTTGTATATGTTACCGGCTAAACCCGATTTCAGGCCAAACTAGTTTATCCTAGGCCAAACTGGTTTATTAAGCCGGGGCACCCAGATTAAATGGGTTAGGTTAGGTTAGAACTGTGACCAAAAGGGCGCGAGCCGGGCGAGCGCAGCGAGCGGTGCCGCGGCAGCGGCCTGTTTGGCCTAGGACAAACTAGTTTGGCCTGAAATTGGGTTTAGCCGGTAACACTCGGCTCGCGCCCTTTTGGTCACAGTTCTAACCTAACCTAACCCATTTAATCGGGGTGCCCCGGCTTTATAAACCAGTTTAGCCTAGGACAATCTAGTTTGGCCTGAAATCGGGTTTGGCCGGTAACATAATATATAATATGGCATAGACCTTATTTTCGTGACAATGACCTACTTCCAGTATCAATGTACCTAGCTATCGGACATCTTTATCGTTATAGAGAAATAGATATAATACACTAATATAATAATAGTAACTAACTACTTGATATCTGCTTAGCAAAAATCATAAGTTCATAAGTTGAACTTATAATTTTTATAAACCGTTTTTGTATTGGGTGGGGAATCATCAAATAACTTCTACCGCTCTGGGTGGAGCGGGAAGGCGTGTCAGATTTCTACTGACTAAAACCCACCCGTGTTCCCTCAGTTGCCTGTGTGCCAGGGGCCACGGTATCTATTTCGAAAAACCTGTACCCCTGGCAGAAGTCTAAACCGTTGAGTCAAGATTTCAAGAAGCACGGCATTTTGCACTAGACTTCCTATGAAGGTAATACTGGCTGTTAGACTTTTGGACTTCTGACGATCAGTAATGACTGTCAAAGATCTACGAATAACAGACGAGAATAATGGCTTAACGTACTTTCCGAGGCACGGAGGCGTCTTGATATGTAAAGATGGCCACCCATTCACGGACTAACCGCGGTTAGCGTAACTTAACGTGTTCAATGGACCCAAGCGGCGGTTATTAACTACGTAGCCACAAAACCATCATTTAAAAAAAATCTTCATCTAATGGGGTTAAATAGGTGATGAACTGACATACACCATGACAGCATAGGAAAATTTTATAAAATTGTGATTGAACACTTTACTCTCAATCCATGATCTCGTTACTGAATGTTTATTTTAATTTTAATTTAATTATTATATTTCTTATTAACTTCTATTCTATGAATTTGAATTGAATATGGAGATTTTTATTTTTATCTGTTAATTCTATCAATCTTTTTTATTTTCAATAATTTAGTATAAAATATTATTGTTAGGCATGAAATACCAAAACCTTTGTTGTAAATATCCTTTTTCGCTTTGTATTATTATGTAAAACCATTAATTGTACATGTTGTGTCAGCCTTTAAGTAATTGTTGCACTTAAGAACGTACCATTATTTAAATTATATTATTGGTTAACCTAAATAAATAAATAAAATGAATGAAAGAATGTATAGACGTATGTTATTTTTGAAGACGTGGAAGTTGGGTCCTGAGAAGTTGTCAATGGATAATCCCATCAGGCACATGGCTCATATCAAAGAATTATTTACAACTTCATACAACATTAGAGACTTTCCGACATTTTCCTTTCCAAAACTTGTATGATCTCTTAACCCTCCTCAAAGTCGTTCTCCACGGTAACCCGCAAATCGTCGCAGACGGTTTATTAATATGCGATCCACGAGTTTCTATAGTTATATAAAAGCTTACTCGATAACAAACGTAGAATTAATGAGAGATTTTAGCTCAAACGACGATGTGCTGCTGGTTTATTAGTCAATTCGCACGAATTTACTCGCTGGGCGAATCGATGTTGAAGACATATCGCATCCATGTACAGTAGGCTGCATTAATTGATGCAGTCCACCGCAAATTGGCTATATATAAATTGTCTATATAAGAAGTGACGCATAGTTTTTGATGACAAACTACTTTAGTTCCAAATTATTCCTGTGTACCTTTACATTCTTATTAAATGCTTAACAGTATTTCCTGTGGTTTCGCTCTACAGACCTCCCCTGCAATCGACACTTAAATACTATTTTGTTTTATATAGGCGACTCGCACGAAGTTAATTTATTTGTGGGCGAATAGAGAATTCCATAAATAAATAGTGGGCAATTGGCACTATGCAATTATATATTCTTATTGTATGTACAGACGCCAGAACATCAAGATAAACTGTAAAATTTTCCCAATTGAACATGAACCTTATCTAACATTTTGTAATAAAGTTGAAAATCTGTTAAAGAAATTTGATCGATTGGGTAGTTTAATGTGCTGGCCTCTGTAACTTCAGTGAACCTTTCTCATAAAATTGAAAACGTGCCCACTGTCTAATACGTACCACAAATTAATTAACTTTGTGTGAGTCGTTTAAAGAAAATAGAATATCATTACCCGACTGCGCCAGAAGGACGGTTATGCTTTTCGAGTGTATGTATGTATGTAAGTATGTATATATTTCTTTGGTACGCTCTGTAGCCTAAACGGGTTGCTCGATTTCAGATTGAGAGGTGCCGAGATACGTCTTAATTGTGAGAGTAACACTGGGTACCTATACCAAAATTGAAAAATAAAATGGCCGATTTTTGGCGCCATATAATGTCAAAAAAAATTTTTTTTTCTCAATCCGTATTGAGTGGGGTATCAAAATAAAGGGTTTCATAAATATATCGCATTAACGTTAAAAATAACTAAAAACTGTGCAATCAAAAATAATTTATGAAATCAGAAAACCCGACTGCCTAAAAAGTGGACTTTAATAAAAAAAAGATGGAAACAATTTAAGAAGATGCCTCTGACTGCATGAGATTGCTTATAGCATTCAGTCTAATATAGTCATCCTTTTAAAACAAGTTTCTTGTTTCCATATTTTTAAATTAAAGTCACTTTTTTAGGCAGTCAGGTTTTTTTAAGTGTCAATTCGCACGATTCGGGCGAGCAAACTCGTGCAAATCGACTAATAAACCTTGTTGCTTTGATAAAATATTCAAACATTTCACAAGCGCTGTGCAGTGGTTAAATGTGCTCAGAATTCGTGCTTAGTACGTTTAAATGTTTCGATGTTTATTTATTTGTGTGACTATTTTCTGCTTTCAGGTATGGAATAATCAAAGTTGTTTGAAATTCAGTTTCTACGTGATAAAGTTTCGATGTTGGAGATTATTGAAATATTTAAATCAGTTACTGTATTTAGTACTTGTAAATTAAGTATAATTAAAGGCAGCTGAAGAATTTTACTAAGTTATAATTCATTCGGTATGTAAGTTCTTATAAATAATTAAGAGAGGCTTGTGGCTAAGTTATAACAGTCGCTCGAGCCGATTGATCAGGTAAAGCTAGGCTTGCCGCGGTTGGTCCGTGAATGGGAGACCATCTTTTGCATAGCTATGTCAAATTTAAATTATTATTAATATAATTTTCTTTTACTCCACAAATAACACCAATTAATTGATTATTTTCTTCCTATTTTTTATTAATTTTTTAAATTTTTAATATTTTAAATTATTATATTTTTAATAAATAAAAAAAAATGACCTTGCTTTCCGTTCCGGCTGTCATTCGAGGATTTTTGACATTCGTTACGGGTCGTTAGAAGTCCGAAAGTTTGACAACCACTCCTACCAAGGGGTATCGTGTTACCCAGTAACTGGGTTGTGGAGGTCAGATAGGCAGTCGCTCCATGTAAAATACTGGTACTCAGCTACATTTGCTTAGACTGAAGGCTATAAATATGATATGAAGACTTAATTTGTAAAAGTGTCCAAGAATGAGAAATTTACTGTAAAGTTGAGCAACTTAAGGCGTAAAACATTTAAGATTAATTTAAAATCTTGTTTACGAACAACGGCGTCCAGGTATTTAAAACTGTCATTAATTCCTTATATTTTGTACTTTTACCCGTAAAATACAATATATTAACATTGAATTTATTCTTACACTAGCTGTGCCCGTGACTTCGTCCGCGTGGAATTTATCAAAAAAGTATATATTAATAAAAATAAATAACATTTATAGAATAAAAGTAGCCTTATTTACTCCTTATTTCATCAGCTATCTGCCAGTGAAAGTCCCGTCAAAGTCGGTCCAGCTGTTTTAGAGATTAGCCGGAACAAACAGACAGACAAAAATTGAAAAAAATGTTATTTTGGTATAGGTATGTACTGTGTATACATACATATGCATATAGTAAAATGCGGTTATTTTATAATATTACAAACAGACATTCCAATTTTATTGATCTGTAATAGATAGATGTAGCAAAAGTTAAGATTATTAATTATTATTTACCATGTGTTTATTTGTAATTAGCAGTGCCCGCGGCTTCGCCCGCGAAGATGTCTGAAATCATCCCACAGAAACTTGCTAACGGTACAATAATTAACCTATGTTATTTTTCATAACATCAGCTATTTGCCAGTGAAAGTCCAATCAAAATCCGTCCAGGCGTTTCGTAGATTAGTCGGAACAAACAACAGAGAGACAACCTTTCGTATGCATTTAGTAAAAAGCTGTTATTTTGACTTTACAAACAGACACATCAATTTTATTTATTTGTATGGATAGATTTACATCAACAATCAGTCAAACGGTAAACTGACGATAAACCACAACCAGACAGTCTGCTAGCGTCGGTGTCTAGTCTTCACAGTAAAAATACTATTACCTAAAAACGATTTGAATAGTGAAAATAGTGTGCGACTGAGACTGGCACTAACTCACCGTGAAATATGAGAGACGTGCAAGATTATGATAAGGCTTTAACCTAGTAAATCATTGGATTTTCCGCTTCAGAATTGAGGCAAATTTAAGGAGGATCCAGTTTGAACGCGTGCCGAGGTGCCGTTGAAACTCAAATTGTTACGTGATGTGGGAATTAATGTGTGTTTGATTTTCAGGTATTTAGCACTTTTGATGGGTGTTTCAGTTTGTTAATGTACTTTGAGGAGTTAGATTTAAGAGGGATGTTATGATATGACACATGTCTACAGATATGACAGACTGTGGTCCTAATCATCATGAGATGGCCCATTCTCGTAATTAAAAACGTTCAAAATCTAGTCGCAGTCTCATCTCGGCGACAACCAAATGTCAAAAACTTGTCCAAAATGTATGGAAACTCGAGGTATTTTTGACAGATTGAGACGGAGATCAGACTGTGAACGTTTCTTAAAATTACGAGAATTGCCCCTCAGATCTGCTAATCCTTTGCTGAACTATTTTTGGTGCAGGCTTACAGTCTAATCGGATGTATCTGAATACCAGTATTTTACGGGGAGTGACTGTCTATATGACCTTCCACAGTCTAGTAAATGGGTAGCACAATCCCCTTGATAAAACTGGTTGTCAGACTATCGGCCTACTGGCGACGCGTCACGACTGTCAAAGATCTATGAAAAGCAGCCGGGTTCATCAGCTTAACATATTTTCTGAGGCATGGAGGGAGCTCGGCTCGTATCCACGGATCGACCGCGGCAAGCGTACCTTAACCTGATCGATCGACCCGTGGCACTGTTTTTACCAAGCAATGAGCCCTTCTGGTATGTTTTCCTAATAACAGAGAATTCAACACAACGAAATATTTCGAATAATATTTTCACTGAGAGCACAGAAGCTAAGCAAAATCATAATACTCTGCACTTGTTTACATCAGTTTGTCTGTGGTAGACAAACATAATCGGACGCGTTTAAACATCTTTTCAAACAAACTTTTGTTACTACTAAAACTTCTACGTCAGAATAGTTAAATCACTGAGTCACCACTGCTCTCAAAGTGGCATGTCATAGAACCAAAAAAACAAAAACAAAACGGACACATTTATTTATTTATTTTTATAACAATTGCTTGCTGCACTTACAGTCAGGACCAAAGCGCGCAACAAGCCAACAAAACAATACATTTAACTAAAAAACTTCACACAAACATTTAACATAGATCTACTGCTATACACAAATATATCAATATCTGGCCTCTGAGCAATCAGGGCGTTAAGCAGATTGATCGCCTGGGTTGTGGGAGCATATCGAGCAGTATGAGTGCGCACATGTGTCGTCCACCAACTTGCACTGGGCCTGCGTCGTGGTGAATTGTGGCCCACTCTCTCTCACAGCAAAATTTTTAAGCACAGAACAACCTACCGCAAGACCAACCAATCAGGGACAGCCTTCGGACAGTTCACAATTTAACGTGCGACAGATTGTGATTTAACAGTTTCACTTCAATCGATGAATAATCTACCGAAAAATACCTAATGCATTAAATAGTAAGCAGTATGTTACGGTTCACACTTTCGACAGTTTACAATCTGGCGAGACAGATTTATTATCTAGCAGTATTTACAATTTTACGGTGACATATGGGCGTAAAAATATGAGTGTAAAAGTTTAGAAATTAGTCGGTTTTATGTATAATATACCTACATAAAATCGACTAATTTCTAAACTTTTACAACCATATCGTTTGAACACAACACTAATATTTTTACGCCCATCTCTTTACTTTAATGATTTACGAACATCAGATAAAGATAAGTGCCAAACTATAACCACCCACAGTTAATTCCTTTACCTCCCACTTAATCATAGAAAAAAAACAAAAGAGCATAACCCTTTACTGCGGAGTATGAAAACATCAAAGAACGGTCTCATTTTTTGTCTCATAAATCTTGATTCGTCGTATCAAATGTTGAAAGAGAATGAGGTCACGTTTGGCGACTGTTTTGAAGAGGAACGTATTTTTGTAACACCACTAATGGTACTTAACTCTGTCTATTTATTATGATTTGTGTCAGTTTTACATGTGTTCTGTAATGGGTTTCGCACGCGGCTTTGTTTGTAAATTGACTCCAGCTTATATTAAACTTAAAATACTCCGATAATTTTAGATTTAAATTTCATTGTCTGGGTGTACTTAATAATTAAAACTACGATATACAAAATAAATACAAAAACAAAAGGACACTTAGGCGTCGAAGTATTCCTCCGCATCGCTGTCATCAGGAAACGTGCCCAGAAGACTGGCAGCATTACCACGTTGAATGGCAATGCTAATTCTTTGGCCAAAGAACGACCCAGCCCTCTGGTCACGTGAAGTGTCGACTAGCCGGCGAGAAATTTCCTTAAAGAGGAGACGTGCATTTTTTGGGTTTTGTCTGGGTTGGTTCATTTTGATCTTTTCACAGTGTAGTTCGAAAATAACCCACAGATTAGACCTAGCCCAATATCCTACCCAAGCCATACCACCTTGCGGAGGCGCGATCGGCGGCGGCGATCTCTCGTGGGTAGCCGTCATCTCCTTCTGCGAAGCAGTAATGCTCGCGAAGAGGGAAGTAGCGCATGTGAGGGAGAGGCAATATATGCGCCCTCACGGCCCTAGTCACCCCAGGAGACGCCCTGGGCGTCGGGATTCCCAGGCTGATTCCCGGCCACCGTAGGCGCGGGCTTGCGGATGGCGAGTAATGGGTGGCTCGCTGTCCAGTAAGGACCAAGCCTGGGTCGAAGCAACGGCGCGTTGTGTTCCACGCGCTCCTCAAAGAGATGTCAGCATCAACTGGTGGAGTCCGCAAAGGCCGATGCCTGCCAGGGTTGTGTGTTGTTCGAAAGAGATACCGTGGCCCCTGTCATACAGGCAACTGAGGGAAACACGGGTGGGTTTTTAAAAATTACAACTAGACAAACAATTTTTAATCTTATTTATACATTTTAAATGCGGATCTGTGTGATTTATCTAAATGTGTCAACATTAGACGTGAACAAATGCATTTGTTGTGTATCTATCTAGCTTTGCAACGTGACCTATTTTTTTTTGTAATGAAGACGTTATGACGCATCGTCTTTTATGCCATCTTAGCCAAGTTTCTCAAAGCGGCGTGTTCTGTTAGCACTTATCGTTATGTTTTTTGATGGGGAATTAATTTTATGGTCATGCTTATTATTTGGCTAACATGTGTGTCAAACGAAGTATCAAAGTTTAAACGTTTCGATTTTTCACATAATCATCATCTTAACATCACGCCTTGTTTCCTTAAAGTTTGATAGAGGTGTACCCAATAGTATCTATACTCCATTTGAAATAACATTAGACATTTAAATAAACCTTTTTTACAGTCTGATCAACCGATTTTGATTTCTATTGCGTTAGTCGCATAACAAATGGCAGCTGCAGTAAACAGTTGGTATTGTAACTACTTTTTTGCTTTTAATGACATCCTTATGCCTGCGGTATAGAAGTCAGAATCGGTTGAACTGACAGTAAAAAAGGTTTGTTTAAATGTCTAATCTTATTTCAAATGGAGTATAGTACTATAGTAGTATAGTATACTAATATTTCGCCAGTTATGTTCAAGTAACATGTAATAGAGGGCCAACCTATTGTCATCAACCGGACATAAATGTAGATTCCAGGCTGCTACTGAGAAATTCCGGACAGAAAAACACAATAACACTTTGCCCGACCTGGGAATCGAGCCGAGTACCTCATAATCAGCAGTAATGCTTGCGACTGCTAGATCAGAGGCAGTCAATCAGTAGTTCTATAAATCCTAATTTATAAGTTTGAACCACTAAAGTAATATACAACGTGTAACGAAAAGAGTATGCACATACCAAAGGTACGGCTTCCTTGGGTGATATCAAACGATATTGGAAGGGTTTTTTAATCCTATCTCTATATGTTCGGAAGTTATGAGAATTTTTTATAAATTGATACCAGAAACCGAACTTTTCAAATTGAAATAAACACATAATTCGAATGAGATTTATCGTGATATTAGCAAGTAACGTGGAAAGTTATTGACCTACGTAGTGCGGTGATACGTTTGTTATGATTTGAATTTAAGAAAACATATGAAACCGAAAATTTGGTATCAATTCTTAGAGTATTTTATTTTGAGCTGAAACTATGTATAGTGATTCTATACCAGTGGTTATCTTAAGTGCTTAAGGATAACAATAGGGTTTTTGTTACACCCTGTATATTAATAAATTGAGAGGTTACTTTATAGAAACAACTTAAAAATACAAGCTGAAACCTTATCCTATACTTATTAATAAACAGTTCCAAACTCTTACAACTGTCTAGAAATAACTCATAAAAATACAATACTTTACAAACGAAACGTTAAAGAATCTAATCGTTCTATTGAATTGTATATAAAATCAATTGCTGCTCTTTGTTTAAAGTTTTTCAAAAAGAAAGTTTGTAACAAAAACGAAGTGGACTTCAAGAAGAAACCCACTCAAATTCTTAGCAAAGAGTCCCAAACCACGGTTTGGTATCTTACTTTAGTGGTTTGGTGCAATTCAAGAGACTTACACATAAGCCCCTTTAATACAAAACAAGATTTCTATTTACATCAGATTCATTTTAATAAGAAAAGAAAGGTCGAAAAACTTCAAATGTTACTTATCCTAAAACTGTAGTTTTACATTTAAAAGCTCCCGTAAACAGGCGTGACGTGACTCTTGCTGTTTTTTTTTTTTGTTTACCCGTTGCCCCATACACGGAATTTCTCCTGTATTGTGGGTGCGTTTACAAACATTTAAACTCACATACACAAACAGCCAGACCCGGAACAACTATTTGTAGGTCATACACATCGATGACTCATTAAATTGGAAAAACGAACTAGCCGCACTAGATGCATCTACATATATCATCTGCGTGTTATGCTCTAAGAACCCTTCGAGACGAAATTGACACTAAACAATTAAAAATAGTATATTACGCGCTAATTGAGTCTAAATTTAGATATAGTATACAATTTTGGGGCAACAGCTATCATTATAACTGTCAAAGAGCTTTTGTCCTTCAGAAAAGAGCTATACGTACTATTGTCCGTATTTCACAAAGAGAGAGCTGCCGCCCACATTTCTTAGATTTAAAAATACTTACTGTACCCAGTCTCTACGTTCTCATACTCCTGACTAATCTTAAAAAGTACTCTCATGAATATGAGACACATGAAGAAAGACTGGTTAGGGAAAGCACACGTAGGAAGGATTTGAGAAATAAGATAAGTCCTCACTTCAACATTGTGAAGCACAGTTCACAATATCAAGCAGTGCAGTTTTTTAAGAAGTTACCACTACATTTAAAAAGCTTGATTTATACATCTACTTTCAAAACAAATGTTCAAGCGTTCCTATTAGATAAGTGTCTCTACTCCGTTGACGATATGTGATATTAAAATATGACCAACCGATTTTTTTTTCCTGTCAACATAAGTAACTGTCTGTTTTTTTTTTTGTGACTACTGTATTAATATTCCTTTTATTTATTGACGTTGACATCAAACTATTTTATTGGTACTTTTTTATTTTTTTTATTATTTACTGTTTTAAATTTTAGTGAGTTGACATCGAATAATATTATTGTATGTAACTTATGTTTTTAATGTTGTTGTGTTAAGTGTTTTTATGAGTGTTTATTTTAATTTTTATTATGTAGTAATATTTCAAACACAATGTTAATTGTTAATGAATAAATTGAATTGAATTGAATTGATACAAATATTTTTTTCGTGCGGGAATCGAACCCGCGACACGCAGCGTAGCAGTCAATCGCTCGGCCACTGCGCCAACCGTGCCGTCAAATTACAAATCTCCATGAAGTTTTCATAGAAATAGTTCTACGAGAGTCGCGTCGCACCCGTTTGGAGGAGCCTTCAGTCTCGTCATAGTTTAATGTTTCTTAATCGGTTTGGTACAAAGCTTCATTGTCACAGACCAATATTTTGTTGACGTCACGAGAAAAACTATTCCCTTTAAGCACAACCGCTGAAGTCTCTTCCCTTACGCCAATAGCAAACAGTTGAAAGTTTGTAGCTATGTGCTCATTGTTGAGACAGGTAGCGGACAAAGTTTTTCTGCCTCGACTGTACGTGAGAGCGGGACTTGGTCTCAATTTGTTAAGTTCAAGATGTGGCCATTAAGCATTCAACCAGCACCTTCTTTAGTTTGTACTGCGGATGATGAGAGCTATGAATCGGGGTTGCAGTTTCTGTGGTAGGATAGAATTCGACGACAGCGTATCTGAATTTCTCGAAATTTCTGTATAAGTAAAATTAGAAGATCTTAACGGGTAGTCAGAAATCCGGAAGTCTGACAACCAGTCTAAGCAAGGAGTATCATATTCCCCAGAAACTTGGTGATGGAGGAAAGGCAGTCACTTCATGCAAAATACTGGTATTCAGCTGCAACTGGATAGCCTGGAAACCGACCCCAACATAGTTGAGAAAATAATAGTTTAAAAAATAAAAAACACGCTTTAAAACCGAAACTAAAAAAGGAGAAAATAATTTAATTCAATTAAAAAGCGTGGGGTGCTTTTTGAGATATTTTTATAATCAAATAGTGTCAAGCACCCCACGCTTTTTAATTGAATTAAATTATTTTCTCCTTTTTGAGTTTGGTTTTTAAAGCGTGTTTTTTAGTTTTTGAAACTATTATTTATTTTCTATTTTTTAGTTCTGCTAGCTACAAAAACGTGTTTTTTTTTCTTTCTTTTTTTAATTATTGAATTGTCATCGGTCCTCGACAAGTTTACAAAGTTTCAATGAAATCTGACCGTTTAAAGTGGGTCTAAATCGCGCTCAAAGGAGTCGGTGTCTACCCTTTTTACACGCTTTATATTAATAAAGCGTGTAAAAAGGGTAGGCAGACTATGATTTAGAAGATCGTAAAATCAAAACTTTTTTGGCCACGTTTCAAGACGTGATAGCCTTTCCATAGAGCGCCTCATCATCCAGGGAAAAGTGGAAGGTACTAGACCGCGCGGGAGGTCGCCGACTCGATGGACTAACCAGATTAAATCTATTGTGGGCAGCTTCATAAACGAATGCAATAGAATGACCTTCAAGAGAGACAGATGGCGGGACTTCGTGAGGCGTATTCAATCTGCCCCTTTCATAACAACGACTACGTGACGACCACGACCGTTCTGCTAAGAGTGTACCGACTACCGACTAAGAAGAAGAAGTAAATCAAAACATATTTCGAAAATTGAATTGTGAAATGACTCAATAACAACCCTGGAATCTATTTGACAGGTCTTTGTTATTATTCAATACGTTCTAAATCGAAATAATACATTTGGATTGCTAAAAGGCTGTGAAATCTTGAACAGCAGGCTAAGCATGACACTTTTTATTTCTACTCTACTGAGAATAGAAAACTGTCAACTGTCTATACGGAAACGGCATATTTGTCTACTCTTCCGACGACAAAACGCTTGTGTACAGTTCTCGTGTTTTTCCTACTGAACGATTTTATAAATACCTTATTATAGATGTAGCTGTTTATGACAACATCTGAAGAAACGAGATATAGCTATACATTATGGTTTTCTACGCTAGTGTCTAGAATAGGTGTAGACCTATTCTAGACACTAGCGTAGAAAACCATCAGAATCATGTGCTAAATTGATGGTTAGTTTGCGGTTCAATGTCCTGTATAGTATGGTGAACATAATAATGAGTACGCTGTTCTATTCTATTCTAACTACAACAACATAATATCAAAAACAATATTGCCTCAGCATATAATGTTTCCACTACTAGGACACTGGCCTCCTCTTGGTAAGAGGGAGTGCGATGCATTTTCATATAATCCACCTCGCGGGCACAGTGCGGGTTGGTAGATGTTACAAGTCATCGAATATTAGAACGGTGTCCTCACGAATTACGATGTTTTTGTTTTCCTTCACCATTTTGAGAGCAGTGGTGATGAAAAATTTACACAAACTAAAGGGCTTGTCTGGTTTCGAACCTAAGGCCTACAACTCGTAAGTAGTGGCAGTTACTACAGGGATGGCCTGCAGTGATGGCACTGCTCTCATATTGCCTTATTATTATCAAAAGCCTGTGATGTTCCACAGCAGGGCAAAGGTCTTCAACCCACCTTCCACTTCTCTCTGTTTAATCCTGCTAGTGACCAGTTCTTGTTAAAGGAGTCCAGCTCATCCCGCCATCTCCGTCTGGGCCTACGTCGCTTGCCATTAGGAGGGACCCATTGGGTCGTAAGTTTGGCCCATTGGTCGTCTGACATGCGGCAGATGTGTCCAGCCCAATTCCATTTTAGTGTGGCAGCTTTCCAAAGGACATCATTTATCTTTGTAATGGAACGGATGATCGTATTCCTAACCCGGTCTGTTAGTTTGATGCCCAGAATACTTCGTTCCATAGCCCTCTGGCAAACCTCGAGCGTGGACCTCTGCTGGTTTGTCAAAGACCATGTTTGACCACCGTATGTGAGGATGGGAAGTGAAGTATGCACGCGTCAAAGAGTCTTCTCTTAAGGGACAAAGGAAGATCACCCTTCATTAGTTCTTTCATGGCCCAATAGCTGTTCCAACCATTGTCGGTGCGTCTTGCAACTTCTTTGTTTTGTCTTGCCTGAAAAGAGACTATTTGAAAAAGATATAGATACTCATCAACGTATTCAACCTCCCCACCTGCCACAATGATGACGATGTACGCTGTTCATCATCAACTTGGTCTTGGACTTATTCATCTGAAGTCCGACCGTTGCTAAGATCGTCTAGCATCTGAGTCAACTCGGAGGCTGAAGACAAAAAAGAACCTGCCTTACTCGATTCAAAATAAACAGTACCTTGAATTGAATAACTTTTTCTGTCTCATCGCTCCTCCTTTGTGTAGTTGACAGAGAAAAGAAAATAAATTGATAACTAACAAACTATAAGGTACATACGCTTGTTATTTTATCATGTTCATTGTTGTCTATATTGGCGTGTTTTTTTTTTTGAAGTAGGTTATAATAGTTGAATACGTCATTTTACTGAGAAAGGCTTCCTTTTGTAAAAGAATAGGTATGTATTAAATTTTTTTTGTTAACTTTATTTTTATTAATCGACTTCAAAAAGAAGGAGGTTTATCAATTCGACATGTTTATTTAAAAAAAAAATATGTATGTTCGGGCATAACTCCGTCATATATGTATAGACGGATTAGCAAAATTCTTTTTTTGTTCGAAAGAGGTTTATTTCGAAATGATCCCATTTAAATTTTATATAGATCTGATCATGCGTTTTAGAGACAGACAATGGAACTCTTCAAAAAATTACAGCAAATGAACCGCGATTGCTGCTATAGCATAAATATGCATTATTTTGACCCCAAGGATGATGAAATTTCGAATTGTGGTGGGGTAGGTACTATAACTAAAAAGTGAAAAATAAAAACCTATCCAAAAAAAAAACAACCGACGTCCGGAAAAAACAGTACAAATTGAAAAATAACTTTAACGTAGTGTTTTTCCGAAAGTCGGTTTTTTATGTTTTTAGAATATTTAATTTAATAATTTATTTTTCATTGTTTGAGGTGGATTTTCATGAAAATGTAATTCAATGGGATTTAATTAGCTTAAGGTTGTGTTGATGATTTTAATTATTATAATAATTCTGTAAAGCCATATTTTTGGTCATGGTCGCGAGGCCTATTTTTTTTACATACAGCTTGGCACTGACCTGTAAATTGCAAAAAACGTAAAGGTGCTTTTACACGGACAATTTTTTTTAACAAATAGTGCTCGGCAACACTAATAGATCAATCTGGATCAATTAAGTGGAGCAATCTTGACCAACCACAATAAGTTGCGGATATGTTTCCAGGATATTGCTTCTGATTGCTCCATATATTTCATGAGTTGCCAAATATCCAATCGTTTTGGAAAGTTTTAGACAATTTTCTGTCTATCTCGTTTGTACGTATAACTACGTCTCGTTTTTGCGAAAAGAACCGGCTGGCGGCGGAGGCGGCGGGTGCGTCGTATTGCCTAATTTTTTAAGTTGCTCCATATTGCCTGTTATTGTGTGGCCGTATTTCTGGTAACAGGTTGCTACATGTTGCCATTACCCTAAATTGCTGGATGTAGTCGTGACGTCATAGTTGACGAGAATTGACCAGGATGATGCAATTTTAGTTGCTCGTGTAAGCACACCTTAAGAAAATTTGAATACCTATCGCGTATTACCTTAGCGCATCCACCTTAATTAAGTTACTACAAATTAGGGTCAATACAAACTCATGTTAGATTAATATATTTAATTTTCTGTTGTTATTTGGAGGTTCTTTTGGCGCTCGATTGACGTTGGCAGGAGGCGCTGTTGGTAAACTTTTGTGAAATGTCACTTGGAATGTATTCAAAAAACAAGATTGCGGCGTTAGTTCCCATTTTTGCCAAATGCGCCAAAACAACCCTGTAGCGCTTATTTTAAGTTTGACAGTCATTCAGCGATTTTTATGCTCCGAGAGCCAATGATATTCTTCAAAGCAGGTCAACAGAAGCCCTTTGCTCAAACATGTACCTCCAGGTACACACGCGCACCAAATCGTAGAGAAAAATTTAAGGAATTCATTACGTTTCTGCGTTTATAAATAACAGTGGCATAAGCGACTGTCAAGTTGACAGTTGTTTTATTGATAAGTAAGGTAGTTTGCTTGCTCCGACGATAGAGTGCCAAAAATTATTCAGTGTAATCTTGTGTATTTTATGCCACTAAGTGTAACATCAGTACTTAGTATGGAAATATTTTGGTGGCATACAATTTGTAACAATAAAAACCAAACTTTCTATCCATCTTTTTTATATAAAAAAAAAACAAAACCACACAACAAAAAGACAAAAATCCACAATGGTGTTGAGTGATATGGGTAACTGATCCAGTGAATCGCCGAGCCCAGATTGTGTGTAATACTGTCCTATTGAACGCAAGCCACAAATAAGAGACGGATCTTACTGGGGAGGGAAAATTGGATTTTCTTTGAGACGGCTGCGCTATAAAATCGAAACTGCCCTAATACGTTTTATGTGTTTAATTGTGTGGGTTATGTTAGTGTGTGAGGAACAATAAAGACGAAGAATGATAAATATTGTTGAATGGTGCAATTAATACAAGGCATAAATGACCTTTTGTCCACGATTTCGTCCGCGTGAAATTTCTTCTTTTAACATCTAATCCTACTTCCTACTAATATTATAAATGTGAAAGTTTGTGAAGATGTTTGAATGTTTGTTACTCAAACACGCAAAAACGGCTGAACGGATTTGGATGAAATTTGGCACACAGATAGATTATAACCTAGATTAATACACGGGATACTTTTTAAGTCGGTAGTACGCTCCCGTGGAGTAATTTCCGACATCCACGCGGGCGAAGCCGCGCGCGGAAGCTAGTATATCATATAGCATCGCATCGCCCCCCCCCCCCCCCGACATTACTTCGTTTTCTCTGTGTTCTTTCTGACTTTCTTCTCTTTTAACTGGGCTCCTTATGGTCGTAGCGTTAAAATTGTTTAAATACGTCCGCGAGAATTAGGCTATCAAATAGATTTTTTTTTTATATATGTAAATATAAATTTTTACCGTTTATTATATTAGTAGTAAAAGTAGATAAAGTTCAAGAATAATTCAAAACATATACAGAATAAGTTTTTAACCAGTGCGCAAACTGTAACCATGAATTCAGCATATAATAGGGTATTACACCCATTTTTGAAAAGTGTCATAATTAGATTCTAGAGCATTAATAAAGAACTAAAAAAAACACAAAAGTGCCATAAAAATGCATTTGAATTTTACATTTTCAAAATTCGCGCGTAATAAGACGAAAACGCTGGATGCAGTGGACGCCATATTGTTCTATGGGTATGACGTCAGTTTGCTATGTATACAAACGTGCTGATATTTTAAAAGATAATTGTTTAAAATTTCAAAAATGTGTTGTTTTTCTACTTATCGTTGGTTTGCTGTTCCTGAATGCAAAATATTATTTAAATGAAAATTACTTTGGTTACGAAAATAATAAAAGTACAAAGTTGTTCAAATGACACGCTGTATGACGTAATAACATGGCGGCTACTATTTCATGGTGTTCAAAAACAGATTAAAAAAACTGAAACTGAATTGAATTTTAAAATTTATTTTGTTATTTCATGTACTAAAACTAAAATTTTCCGACTGCATTTTGCCTAAGCTATCTCAATAATATGTTTTTAGATTTAAAAAAAATCCCTATTCCAGACCCCAGTGAACAAATTTTTCGTCAGTTATACAAAAAAATATCAGCTGTTCCATACATTTTAACCGCGTAGGTATCGCACTTTTTTATGAAACAGCTAATTTTTGTTGTATAACCGACTGTTTTATGCAGTTTGTTTCAATAAATATTTTCACAGTAGTTAATTCGATCATTTTAGTGCTAGCGACATTATTTTTGCTACATTATGGGTGCCATCTTCCCCGTGATAAAACCAATTTACCTTTTAAATCTAAACGCATAACGTATTCTTTCTTAAAGCGAATATTTTTTTTGTTGAAATTTCTCGTTTATCGAGTTATCCAAAATGACATTTATCGCGAAGCGTCAGGCGCACTGAAGCTCCGAGCTTTATGTGCTAACACTAATGTTGTAAAAGTTTTATATCTGTCTGTCCATATCTAAACTACAGTTAAAAACTGCAGTTTTGATAAATGTGATTTTTACAGCTTTTGTTACGTATTTTATAGCTGTGATATATTGCAATCGTAAAATTTCGTCATGTTTTTGACATTTCGCTTGAAGGATCCTGCTATCAGGCGCGACACGACAGCGCGATGCAGCTTTAGTAGTATAATTTCAATGAAAACTTCAAGGAAATTTGTAATTCCAAAATCGAGTCGCACCTGTCTGCCTTGAATGAAATTAGTTAAATCCAAAAGTTTATGTGTAGATTCTTTTTCCAAAGACATACTACAAAAATTGTTTTGATCTAGCTGCAGCAATGACTTACAAAGATTCGCTTAGCTAATTCATAGAATAAACAAACGCTTAAAAATCCTCCAACAACAAAAGCTTTGCACCCGGCTTACTAATAGACAAACAGGCAAACCTAATCACATAAACCTTTTTTAACAAGCAACTTTTTTTTTTATTTACAAAAACCCAACGTCACGCGCTATACGGCCACAGCGTACTAATTTCGAATTTTTAACTTTGTTTTATCATTCCGTGGCAGAATTTCATAATTAATTTTCGGGTTTTGATATTCGTTATTAAATGCAAAGCCATTTATGTACGGCTTTAACACCCACTCTTGGTTTAAGAACTAATTGATGACACGTTCTATTTTTGAAAAGGTGAATGTTAATTTTAACGTTTACTTTTAGACTATTTAATTCATTCATTCATTCATTACTTCATTGATACGACCGGGAAAGTGAAAAAACCCAAGCATTCCACTTAAAAAAAGTTTAAACACCCGGCCCATTTTGTTTCATTTTGCACATTTTTGTAAGTCAACAAAGCGATAATACACTCAGAATTATTATTTGTAACTATCGCATTCTTCTATTAAAGTGTCATAACTTTATACACCCTTGATTCAAGACCATTATCAAGCTCTAACATCCAAAACATGATCTTTCATAAACATATTATGCGTCACAAACTTAAAGTCCAATTACACTTGCCTAAATTCTCGTAAATTGAAACCGAATTATACAAATTGTATAAACAATAATTCAGAAACATGTGTTACGTAGGAAGCACGGTTTAATTAAGTAATAACGCCTGATTTAACATCTAGGTTTTGGCCGCATTAGCAGTAGAACTGAGTTTAGCTGCGAATCTGCGATATACAGACAGACGGTTAGGTCTAAATTCTAAACTGCAGCGAAGTTTGGTGGAGTTTCGTGAACTGATATCATGTTGAGTAGGTAAATAAGTTAGTATCATGTTGGTTTCGTGGGTGAAGTATAATAAACTTCTCGTCTAGTCTTCTATTTTCGTCTACCTATTTTAAGGTGAAAGCTCTTTGTAGACTTTTTCATGAAAAACTCATTCAATAGAATTAAATGAATTTAGAGGGCCGTATTAATGATTATAATTCTACAAATTCATACTTGTTACAGTCGTGAATCGTATTTTAATCAACATACAACCTGACGCATGTACTTGCGCCTCAAAGAGATGCCAGCATCAACTGGTGGGGTCCGCAAGGGTCGATGCCTGCCAGGGGTGCGCGTTGTTCAAAAGAGATACCGTGGCCCCTAGCACACAGGCAACTGAAGAAACACGGGTGGATTTTAGTCAGTAAAAGTTTGACACGCCCTCCTGCTCCACACAGAGCGGGAGAGGTTATTTGATGATTTCCCAACCTCAAAAAAAAAAAAAACGCTTGTACTTGCAGTGACCTTTTCTCATAACTTTATTGCATAAAATTCAAAACGTGCCAATTGTCTAATACGCATTTCTGGAGTTGTCGATTCGTACAAAAATAAATTAACTTCGTGCGAGTGGCCCATAGAAAATTATACCTATTATAAATATCTGCCTTTTCCCAACTCTGTTGTGGTGGATGTTCAGGGTACCCTGATGCAGCTGAATACCAATATTTTACACGGAGTGACTGCCTTTCAGAAATCCACAACCCAGTCATATATCACGGCACGTAAGTTGAACCAAAATCGTAACAAATAACCGAAGGTAGGAACGCGTGCACTCGTTGCCTCGCACGGAAAAATAATGACGTCACCCTCTAGTCTAGCATAGTCATTGATGTAACGTGTACTGAAGTTTGGATATAAATTACAGATAGCGGCACGTAAGTCGAAAATCCCCGACCGACCCTTGCTCGTTGAAGCGCCAGCCCGCGCCGCAGCTGAGCCAGTAGCTTTAAATTCCCCCTATAATAATAATAATGCCAATTTTATCCAGCCTGTCCCCAATAGTGATAGCTGTTCCCCTATCAGTGACGCCCTGAGCCGAGGTCCGTACCCCACAGGGGGTGCCCTCAGCGTGCAGTCGCTTAGTTTATAAATTTTAGTTTGTAAGCCCTGGCTGGAGGCCTTAAGAGTAAAATCTTAATGGCAGCCCGAGGAAAGCCCGGTTGAGCAGTCACGGCCTCTCAAGGCCAACTGCGAGATGCCCAACAAAAAAAAAAAAACGTAAGTCGAAAAAAAATCCGCCATTTTGGTTCAATTACGTACCGCGATCTGTACTGGGTAACTACCCTTTGGTAAGACTGGTTGATTTCAATTTGATATTAATATCGGTAAATATACAGACTATGACAGATGTGTTTAACAAACTAAAATGCTGTGTGTATCGGGGGATGTGAACCGGAAATAGGTGTAAATTCAGCTTTGAATCAATATTACTAAGTCTCTAACTAGTAACATTGTACTAACGAGACATAATATTTTATCATGTTGATGTAGTTTAGAACTTCAAAGAATGTTTTGCAGTGTATTGTTTTTTTTGGATAGGTTAAGTAGCCTATGTATACCGGAAAAGTTTTTATCCAGTGCGCAAACTGTAACCATGAATTCAACATAATTATCATTATAGACCCCCCAGCGAAGAAATTTTTCGTCGGTTTTACAAAAACAAAACAGCAGCAGAAAGCAGCAGTAAAAAAAAAATATAGTTTCCTGCATTCTTTGCAGGAAACTATATTTTTTTTTTAATCGTATCGTTTTTTTAGTCGAATTTCAACCGTAAATATTATTATGTCTCAAACTCAAACTCAAGCTTAAAGTATTTATTTCAAATAAACCCATTACAGGCACTTTTTATTTGTCAAGGTCGGTGAGTTAGAAAGACGTAGTAGGTACTACCCTTTGGATTGGGCAACTAGCTTAATAAGAGATAAGTGTTACTCTAAACAATAAGAAATGTTTATAGTTATTTATTTCCAAGATCATTAAATATTTCATTCACTAGTTTACCATTAGAATGACGTGGAAACGTCTTAGAGGGTGGTAGAACCGGATAGAGGTCAGTCACCTTGATAAGGCGGCCATATTCAATTTCTAACATCATCTCAATTCGCGTTACTACCTATCGTCTTTCGTGACCCGTTAATGTCATTTTTAGGATTCCGTACCCAAAGGGTAAAAGACGAACAGACGGATGGACAGCGGAGTCTTAGTAATAGGGTCCCGCTATTACTAAGACTCCGCTGTCCATCCGTCTGTCTGTCTGGTCGTCTGTCACCAGGCTGTATCTCATGAACCGTGATAGTTAGACAGTTGAAATTTTCACAGATGTTGTATTTCTGTTGCTACTATAACAACAAATACTAAAAAAACAGAATAAAATAAATATTTAAAAAATCATGTCTGTTGTGTGGGAGCCACACAACAGACATGATTTTTTTGCCGTCTTTCCGTCGTTCCGTACCTCGAAAGGTGAAAAAGGAACCCTTGATGATGATGATGATGATGATGATGATGATGATGGGACTCCCTTTTGCGCACGTAGACTCCCATTCGGTCCGTCGCCGCGTCGTGCGTGGGGATTCTGGCTAACAAAACCAGCCTTGGTCCTGCTCAAAAGCACAGAAACTTCCTGGGAGCTTCACAGGCTTCGCGGAGTGACCTCACTGTTCCGAGGATTTCTTCACGTCAAAAGGAACCCTTATAAGATCACTCTCTTGTCCGTCTGTCCGTGTCAAAATGGTGGCTCAGGAACGGGTGAACCCAGCACGTTGAAAATTATACTTAATACTGAGGTCTTTAGTCCCTATTAGGTGTATAAAAATCAAAGTCTTGAGTCAACACGATAAAAATATATGGGCAAATTTAGATTTTCGCGAAAACTTTGAAGTACCAAAATTTACCTTAATATATATATATATTTTAACCTGTTTTATTATTCGGAATTTTTCCTTTACTTGTGTTATAAGACCTTGTACGGAACCCTGCGTGCGCGAGTCCCACTCGCACTTGGCCGGTTTTTTTGGCATGATGAAGTCAGAAAAACTCATAATTAATAGCTAAGCAAGCAGGTTGCATGCTATTGTGCAAGATAATGTACAGTCAGTCAAAATGTATGGAACAGCTGTTTTTTTTAAAATAAAACTAAGGAAAAATTTCTGCGCTGGGGCGTCTAGAATGATATGGTGAATTCATGGTTACATTTTGCGCACTGGATACAAACTTTTCCTATATAGAAACATACTTTAGAAAATACTGGCTAAAAAGAGTTTCTGCCCGCGTGTATTATATTGACAATAAGATAAGATATTTGCTTAAAACATGGTATACATAAATGTTAATAAAGAAAATAAGATCATACATGTTTTGCTTAAAATTAAAGCATGCAAACTTAGTCGAATAAACAAATTTGAATTTAAAAGCATTATAATTTATGTTCAAACAAATCTTTAATACTCGTACCTACTATATAAATTATTTTCATTCAGCCATTCATATGATTTAATTTTTAATAATAATAATTATTATTTGTATGCTCTTTGAAAGACTAAATCATTCGGTCCTCCGCTCAAAGGCCTTAGTATGAGTTTCTTTTAAACTTCTCGGCCTTTCACGAATCCAGAGCCAATCGAGGCGCCGAACGCGGGCGATGCGTAAAGTCGACATGGTTAAAAAAACTCACACTGGACCAGGGGGCCGATTCTACTAACAAATTTGTTAAAAAAACGTAATAGAACCGCAACCGAATCACCACTTTTAAGCGTTTTCGCATTCTACTAAAATGAACAACGGTCCAGCTGCGACACAGCTGCGGTTACGTTTTAGTTACGCCAACGATCGATTGAAACAATGTCAAAACCTATTCTACTAACAAAATCGAACATGAGCGTGACGTTTACTATAGGACAAAGTTCATGATAAAATTATGATCATTATGTCTTTTAATTATAGAAAATACTTTTAGTGCCACATATTCGTGTTTAGTAACATTTTTAGATTCAACTTTTTTCTGTGTGGTATTAATAAAACATATTATTTTGGCATGTTGGTAACGCGGGTTACCCGCTGTGTTCCCGCTACAGTTCAGTTGCAATTCGTTTTAAGTTTAGTTTCCATTTTGCTTATAAAATAGTAGAATGACTTTTTATGTAACTATCGAACGGCGATCGAAATCGAACTTTTGTGGAAACACAATTTAACGTGTAACGTTGCAAATTAGTAGAATCGGCCCCCAGGTCAGTCACGCTAGGGCCAGTACGAGCTTTTTTTAAACCATCTCCAGATCTCATAACATCACGGTTCATTCCAAGGTTGCCTGGAACAGATCGAAGAAAGCGATAGGGCAGAATATTGTCTATTTTGTAGTATTTATTTGAAAAAAAAAAAACTGTTTTGTATTTTTGTGGTGTACAATAAAGTATATAATAATAAATCACGCTTGTAATCCCCGAAAGATTAGGCAGAGGTGTACCTACTGTTAAAACGCTTGTGTAAAATAATAAATAAAAATGTTGATTTTTTATAGATTAGGTATTTTTTATAGATTAGGTATTTTTTATAGATTAGGTATTTTATACACTGTTCAAATAAAGTTTACATCTGCTGGTAACATTTATGAAGATTTGTATCCAGATTACGCTAAATAGTAAAAATATTGTTAATAGTTATAGAAAAGATTAATCCATAATTAATTCAGCTGTTATCATTTTCGTTTAAAAATGTCATTTTAAATATCGAAGCCAGCCTTTTTTTGTAAGCAATTTTATAGGTAAATCGCATTTGCTTGATAAAAAAAAAGAAAAGGGATTATATTGTAATCTGTGGTGGAAGCTTTTTTTCTGGTTTAGAGAGGCAGTTCAAAGCTTGAACTATGGATTTGTGTTATTTTGAGTTAAATAGAAGTGTGACTATACATACTGTATTTGCACTGAAATAAATCATTAATACGTTATACGTGGACTTAACCAGTGATCTAACACTACTAAAGTAATACATGCACATTTTTCTAGTTATGTTTACATCCCATGTAATAGGAATAGCCATCAACCGGGAATAAACCCACACTCCGGGCTGCCACTGAGAAATTCCAGATGGGAGAATTATAGAAGACTAGATTCCGCCCGCGTGGAGGTCGGAAATTATCCCACGGGAACGTATTACCGGGATAAAAAGTATCCTATGTGTTAATCTAGGTTATAATCTATCTGTGTGCCAAATTTCATCCAAATCCGTTTAGCCGTTTTTGCGTGAAAGAGTAACAAACATCTATCCATCCATACTTACAAACTTTCGCGTTTATAATATTAGTAAGGATAAGATGTCTTTCTCCGAGAGCAGTGGGAACATAAGGCTCGTGATTATACAGGGTTTAAAATAATGACGCCCCTTCAGATATCGCTGTGCTTTACCGATACCGGCTCCGTGTCTAATCCAGCGAAAACACAAATCGCAATTGTTCCGAAAAAACCTTAAGGCCCATAGTATCCTCATCTCCCGTCTGTATGCTAAAGCACGACTGCCATGCCGCCTGCGCCCGCGCAGGGCACCTCTGAGCCTTTATCTCAAGATGGGGATATTCCTTGGCAAATGTTGATTAATTTACAATTGTGCTCTAGCGATTCTGTGGTACCTCTAACTATCTATTTTTCAGTGTATTTTTTTTTCCAAATAACGAAGCCGTTTAGTAAGAGTATGGAATAGAAGCCAAAATATTGCATGTTGGAAATTATTTTTTTACAACAAAAGTATTAACCATACAAAAAAAGTACTCTCGGCAAAATGATCTTTATGAATATATAGCAAAATCATATATTTTTCAAATCTTCAAGACAAGCCGTTAATGAGCAGTACGGTTCATAAAGTGACCGTGTTACGCTACCAAACGGGATGTAGGCCCTTAAGAGCTAGCATACAATAATAATAATAATAATTTATTTGTAACAAATGTGGATACAACTTATCTATCATGAACAAAACACAATGTACATAGATTCGGTTATTAATAAGATAGAGTAAACGACGATGTCTGATGATGATTAACTGTGTGACAGATGCGCCTTCCTCGTATAACCTTACGTAACAAGCTAAACCGAGACATGTTTTCATATACCTAATAATAATACAATGAAACATATACAAATAAGTTTAGATACCTATTGGAATAAAAACTGAATTTAATTTAATATAATTTAGATTGAAAATAATTTATTTATTTTAACTTTAAGGCATGCAAGGAAATGTGTGTCGGGGTGTGTATGTGTGTTTTGCGTTTACTATTTATGATTGTAAAAATGTAACCATCACTCACATCAAATTTGGCCCTCGACGACGTTGTGTAAGCCAATTTAAGTTTCATATCCTTCGTCAGCACCACATTTCTATCCTTCAGCAAAATCAACTTATCTGGTGCCTTACTGCAGTTCACGAACAAATCCGCTGTATCATCTCTAACAAATACCACGATTTTGATCCATTTTTGTTTGAAGTTCTCATTGAATAAATAAGAAATCGAATCGCTGGGCGAATACAATTCAGTAAGCAGAGTTACTCTTGAAACATTCAGTTGAGCTGGTTGGATACATAGGCTCATGACTATACGTTCGTTCTGTGTAATGGAAAACAGACACGATGATTTCCCGTTGTCCGATTTAAAAATGGCCGTCACCATGAATGGTGCTGTCAAGGTTACGCCAACGAGATTTGTTTTACTGGGATCTACGTATACAGGTTCTCCACTGTTAAACTTGTATGACGAGGTAATACCAGGAGAATATGCATCTTCCACTATTTCTGTTCCATCCGGTGGTATAAGTAGTGTATGTTGTTTATCTGAAAAAAAAAAATATATTAGAACAGTTTTGTGTTACATTGAGGACACTAAGACAGTGCGTATACATAAAAGTATGAAGAGTTAGATCTGTTGAAGACAGAAGTTTCATTTGCCACAAAAAAAAAAAACGTGTGCGGTTGGGACCCCCGTCAGCAGGCTTAGCACGAGCACCGATTTGTCGACGAAAGAATAGACATGTCTATTAACTAAATGGTGTACAATAGGAGAAGATAGCTATGATTTTCTATTAATTATCACAGTTATGCGTTCTAAACGAATCATCATTTTGTACATAATCGTATATAATTTGTGGCCGTCGAGTAGAAAGTTGGTTGTCAGTGTGATTTTGACAGTTTGGGAAGAAATATTCTTCTGAAATAGTCTACATATAAAACGACCTAGACAATGATCGTTAGAAACGAAAGACAAAATGACAGATTGTAGAAGGATATCTACGGTGCGATGTCAAAAATGGAGAAACGAAATGTGACTTTGTATGGAGAAAGCACTGTCTATTCTTCGTCGAAATAGAAAGCGTCATGCTAAGTCTGCTGGAACGTCGAAGTTCCTTACGCGATCTCGCACGCATACACACTCGTATATAATAGAAAGAGATCTGTCTCCTACCGCAAGCCACGTTAAGGAACTTCTGAGGAAGGAGCAGTATTTTGTGGGTTTCTGCACTTTCAATTTTATTATATTTGTTTATCATAAACATCACATCTTGTTTCTTCAAACGCATTTTTTCTAATGTATAATTAATCCTTCTTTTCTCTCCTACTTGGTTTGTAAGAAGGAAAGAAACAATACCATTTATTTTTGCTATTTCATTTAGTTATTGCTTTACTAGCTTCTAACTTGAGCTTCTAAGTGCTTCATATATGGAAGTGGTTGAATAACCAAAACTAAGGTGAGTACTTTTTAAACCATAAACATTTTAGCTAACACGAATTTCTTATCTATGACTATTTGTCAAAGTGGAAGCAAACAAATAGCTGAATTAGTAACACCCCATCTACCAGTTGTGCCTCGTTTACACTGATGAAAATAGTCAATCACTAGCGCCAATTTTGTTAGGAAAATGTTGCATTTGAAACGTCAAATTAAAAAAAAAAATTGAGGTGTCATCTGCTTGGAAGGTGTGTAGATACTTTTAAGGTTCCGTACCTATAGGGCACCAACGGGACTAATAACTATAACAAAGGCTCCGCTGCCCGTCCGTCTGTCACACGGCTGTACCTATCTTATTGACCGCAATAGTGTATGAATGGCCGATATACCAACAAATAACACTCTTAAAATAAACTTAAAAATTTGAGAGGGTGTCCTTACAAGGAACATGGTTTTTTTTTGGCGTTTTCGCAAGAAAAATGATGTAGTGTAAAATATTGTATGGTGGTATGGAACCATCCGAGTGCGACTTCGACTTGCACTTAGCCTCTTTTTTTAAACTAGTCTCTGGCGATGAGACTGCTTTGCTTCGGTAGCGTGCATCATTATTTGCGTAAATTGTCTATAGATAGTATTTACTCAGTCTGCAGTCTGCGCACAGCCTAACAGAAATAGTAACTTAACTTGCTTATATTGAAATCGTGTAAACGAGGCACAAAGACGCTCCCTCAAAGCTAGCTGGCGTTTACACTAATCTTGATCATGAACTAATGGTGACCGTCACGGGAGCTTTCTGGTGCCAATTGGTATAAAATACAGTATCTTAAGTAACATAAAGAATTGTTTGACTTTAATTTACGGCGGGTTGGTACTGTTTGAAACAACATGAACAGAATTTTAAAGGCTCGCGTACATTCGGACGGGCCGCATCGCAACGCATTGCAAAAATTCATCTGCATCACTTTAGTACATTTTGTGTGAACAATCTTAGACTTCAGGCGGGCCGCACTGGGTCGCAGCGCAACGCACTGGTGGATTGCTTGCCAGGCGTATTTTTGCTGTCAAGGCATTTATTTCAAATAGGCACATAAAAGGCACTTTTGAACGTCAGCATTTACATTTTAATAAATAAAATTGATTCGTATGGAGAGGAATGGGCAAGAAACTACACCGTTACCATTTTGAAATGTTTTGTATACATTAATTATATAATTCTGTGCGGCTCCTGTTTTGCGTTGCGATGCGGCCTCTCTGTAGTATGGCATACTTTTTTTTTTTAAACGTTGCCCCACACTAGGAATTTCTCCTAATAATGTATGAAGGTGATCAAGGCGAATTCTTGTAATGCGTTGTCCGTTGCTCAAGATGTATTGCGCGAACTTCATTGCACTGCAGTGAAAAGAGTTCAAATTCGAAATTTGAATCTGTCTGATACAGTTACTACGGCCCGTGCTTTGGCGTTTTTGCAATACGACGCGCTGCGGCCCGCCGCTGATAGAATGTGAGCTTAGTTTTAAGAAGCATTCCACCGCGAGCTTTGTATGATAGCACTTGAGCAGGGGGTACACTTAGCTTACAATGTTCACTTCAAATGGCGCTTCGATCCTTTTGACAACGAAATGTATATACATTTCGTTGTCAAAAAATATTCATACTGTATCTATATAGATACAGTATGAATATTTTTTGTAAAAAAGAGAACTTACCAAATGCGTTAGTAGTCCTATATACGATGAATGCAGTTACAAAAATATATCTGAAACAAAAAGAAAACAAATATAAACATTTTGATAGAAATGTCAATCCCAAGCATCAGGTAGAATGACAGCTACACTTGACTGAAGTTTTCAAGGAAAGATATACAGAACTAGAGGACCCAACAGACATTGTCCTGCCTGAACGTTGGCTTCGAAGGGCCACCAACCGGTTTCAAAACCATCCAGGGACACACCCAAACACACACAAAAACAAATCATTAAAATCGGTCCAGCCGTTTTAGAGGAGTTCAGTCACATACAGAAAAAATATATTTTATATACAAAGATAGATCGAGAGTAAGTCGATTCAGTAAATAACTCACCGTAAAGACTTGCATAGAGTGAGCTGCCAGTGTCATCTCAGTGACGATTTCCAATAAAGTTTTAATTGAATTTCTGACTGAATTTCCGTTGTCCTATTTTATTTAATAACAAACCCTAAATATGTTTAAAACTTCAACACTAACTTCGAAATAATATAAAATGATTCATAGAATTAGCAAAAAATTTTTTTCTAAAATCTCGATTATGATTGTAAATCGAAAGCTTAGTTAATCACTGATGGAGAGCTGACGCTGACGCTGTAAGATTTTGACAAAATAGCTATGCTGTCCCCATTTCAAGAACGACTCTCCAAAAACCTATTGCCATTTTTTTTTTTTGGTGGGAAATCATCAAATAACTTCTCCCGGTCTGGGTGGAGCAGCAGGGCGTGTCAGACTTTTACTGACTAAAACCCACCCGGGTTCCCTCAGTTGCCTGTGTGGCAGGGGCCGCGGTATCTCTTTCGAACAACCCGCACCCCTGGCAGGCATCGGCCCTTGCGTATCCCACCAGTTGGTGTTGACATCTCTTTGAGGCAACGCGCCGGCGACCCGGGCTTGGTCCTTACCGGACAGCGAGCTACCCATTACTCGCCGTCCGCAAGCCCGCGATTCAGCCTGGAATCAGCCTGGGATTCCCGACACCCAAGTCGTCTCCTGCGGCGACTACGGTCGTGAGGGCGCATATACTGCCTCTCCCTCAACGTGCACCGCCTCCCTCTTCGCGAGCATTACTACTTTGCAGAAGGAGGTAACCTATTGCCATTGATTTACAAAAAACTCAAGATGAACAGTCTCGAAAAAAAGTAATACTCAAAACTGTCCTTAATTATATGTCAGTGGTTATAGTTATGATACAACACATTTTTTTACAAATTCTAAGTTGGATTTTAAGTGGTTTTTACAAAGCAATGCCCAAAAAGACTGACTGAAAGATAACAGACGATACTATGTGACACATGCGCACTTGTGCCCTAATTATGCGGACGTTTTTGAGACGCTGATTGTGTATCTTGGGGGTTTTTGTATATCTATGCCTATTGTCCCAGGAAACACAAATTAAAACAACTGACCATCGCCATACATCGCTTCAAAGATACCTTACCCATTTAATAAGCTACCATCTGTCAAGGAACTAACTCTAAACGTTCACACTGTTAACCTTTTAGTACGACAGTTGACAGTTACTGAACCTCCTAATCCCCAAAGGAATGAAAAATGGCGGGTGAAAACTTTTGGAATTGAAATAGTTTGTGGTTCCAAAGCGATTGCTTGGGTACACTCGATGTCAGTGATATTGGACTAATGTTTTGAGATATAGGTATTTTTAAATTATTTTGTCCAGTTGGTTAATTAAATGATAATTCTTTTTACCCGCCTACGGTGAGGGTTACGGTTTTGACCGCTATGTATGTTTGTATGTTCATCTGTTCTTTCATAACTTATAAATTACTGATTCTATTTAGGCAAATGAAGTATCATTGGACGCGTCTTGATTATTCGCTGGTTATTAGCTATAATTATGATGTCACATTAATTTAATATGGGTTCCTCTAGAGGCCACAAAGTGAGGAAAAATAAACAAGGTTGGGTATCAAATGAAAGGACTCTATTTTTAGCACATTTCAAAAATATGTACATATTTTGAGCTTACCCTAAAATAATTTAAATAAAAAGGATGTACAAAAACTAAAAAATCATGCTCTAGAAAGTACGAAATTAGACATTATTTCAGACAGAAATATAGAAAGTCTCACAAGTAAATCGTAAATAAGCGCACGCCAGTAAAATTCCCAGTCAGCATGATTTAATTGCTTCGTCATCTAAAGTTTTTGAGTTCATCGCGTTCAGACAGACAAACAGATAGACGCGGCCGGGGAACATATTTAATAAGTACTTACATTAGCATTTAAATTCAAAAACATCGATCCTTTGTAATATCACAACCCAACTGTCCCAGACTGTACTATACAGGGTGTTATATAACAGCTATAAATACACGTCACAACACAGCTGACGTGGCCACATAGCCGACTCGCCTAGCGTGTCACGCAAAGGGTTTGGGGGGTTTGGACCAAGACAAATGTGTTTATTTCGGCTAAGTACTAGAACAACGTTGCCTTAGTTGTTTGTTAAGACGGACAGTACTTAGAAGGGACAGTGGAGATAAATATGCGGGTTGGTTTACGAAGTTAGGCCATACGTTAAGCTGGATTTTTAAATCGTTAGGTGGTAAAGCGGTATTTGGTCCTAATTTTAGTTTTGTGCTCGGTTCATGGCAATTGCCTTCTATTTCTTGGGACTTAAATATAACTGGCGAAATGTACTATATATACGACACTGCCTGACCCTTCGGGGAACCAAGCCATGATGTTATTTTATGATAATCATGAAAACAGAAGTCTATAGACCTATCCTGGAAGTCTTCTATTTTATTTTTATTCATCATCATAATCATTTCAGCTGAAAGACGTCCCCTGCTGGACATAGGTCTCCCCCAAGCTCCGCTTCTTCGACCGGTTCTGTGCGTCCTGCATCCAGCGGATTCCTGCGGCCTTTACAAGATCATCAAAGAGACTGTGACCTCTGAGTTTGTTTCGGCCTTTCTTCTCAGAGTAGTCAGATAGGAAACGCCGACCTCATCTAGTTTAAAAAAATATGATTGACGTGTTTGTACAAACCTACTTACAGAAATAAAATCATTTATCATTTATCGGTCCACCTTGTGAGAGGCCTTCCAACTCTATGTCATCCAATACGCGGTCGCCACTCCAGAACCTTTCGGCCCCTTCGGCCATCTGTTCTGTGAACAATGTGCCTTGCCCACTGCCACTAAGTTTCGCAATTCTTCGGTCTATGTCAGTTACCTCTGTTTTCCTGCAAATCTTTTCATTCCTGATTCAATCACACAGGGAAACTCCAAGCATAGCCCTCTTCACTGCCTTTTGAGTGACTTTATTTTATTCACTGAGTTCTTTCGGTCTTGGTTAGGTTAAAATGCTAAAGTTTCTCTACCGCCTTATAATTTAACTTTAATAACAACTACCTAGCAATCAATATTTATTTTGCTACCCGAAAATATTTATTCAAAATTCCTATTCATGAAAACTCAATGTAATTTCATTGTTTATTTTAAAATGGCGCCCAAAAGACGACGGAGAAAATTAACTTCACAACGTTAACTTCGTTACTTTGATGGTCTCTTCGCCGTAACGATGTGGTTTTAATGGTAAATTATCGTATTTACCTACAGGTTTATATAATGAGGGTCTCGTGGTTAAGTAAGAACAGCTGCGCGGTTCGTTCGAAGGTTAGGTTTTGCTAGCCGAGGTCACGCCGTGGATCCTGGACTTCTTTGGTCTACGGAAAGCACGTAAAACCGTTGTTACCAGCTGTCATTCGAAGATCTATGACAGTCGTTATGGGTAGTCAAGAGTCCGAATGCCTGACAACACAACAAGGGAAAAAAACTGCATTCTATATATAGACTGCCCTTGCTTCGCATGTTTTTACGGCTAGACAAAACATCGAGATGAATTTATTATAATTTATAAGAAAGTTTAATAAATTATACGAACAAACCTTTCAGAATTGATTATTTTATCTATGGGTAAAACCGCATCAAAATCCATTTGGTAGTATAGAAGAACAACACGGTCACAGTAAAAGGGACTTTAGTTTATAATATGAATAGATATAGATATTTACCTGGTAGGTATACTAAACAATTATCTATTACTTTAGGTCGTTTTGGATTCCATACGGTCCTTGTTTATAACGCTGTACGCCAAATTGGGATACAGCTTGATACCTCGATAAACTAAATCATGATTTAATACTAGTCTTGCAAAAGCGCTCGCCAGCTACGGTCAATTCAATAAATTACTTGATAAGTATACCAACGTCCACCTGTTCAATTGATTTTCAATACTAAATATAATACTAAACTAATAATAACTTATCTAATTAGGTCACCTTAGATCTTGAAATTATTATGATTATAAACAAAGTGTTTGCTGAATGATAGCTTTTTTTTTTGGGGATGGGAAATCATCAAATAACTTTTTCCACTCTGGGTGGAGCAGGAGTGCGTGTCAGACTTTTACTGACTAAAACCCACCCGTGTTCCTTCAGTTGCCTGTGTGTCAGGGGCCATGGTATCTCTTTCAAACAACCCGCACCCGGTGGAAGTTTGCCCGGCTTGGGTGGAGCACCACCGTAGCCTTGTGGAGGGGATCGGCGGTGGCAATCTCTCGCATGCGTGCCCATGCTGAATGATAGTTGATTTCTTAATCGTATGTACAATCAGCCTTTCGGCTATAATCAAAAGTTTTGTTTGGTTCATGGCGTAGTTATACAGGGCTCCAGACCTCCAGTGAGCACCACACATAATCAGCCTATAATATTCCCCCTGCTAGAACGCCGGCCTTTTCCAAATGAGAGGGAGTTGACCTTAATCCACCACGTGGGCCCAGTGCATGTTGGGAGATGTCACATGTTTTCGAATGTTTGGTTCTAGGATATGCCGATTTCGTCACAATGTTTTCCTACACCGTTTTGAAAGCAGTGATGATGCAGTAATTGAAACAAATTAAAGTACCTGTCTGAGTTCTGGCATCTAACTTTTCTGAATAGCATCCCCAGTAAGGTCACTATGCCTCTTAGGGCCTCTTAGGGCACACAGGCATCTCATATCATCTGTAGTTTTGATTCGTTAACCTGCCTACCTCTTAGAAGAAAACTGCCGGGACATGTGTTATAATTAATTAGTATTCTTTTATTCTACGTTAATTTTAAGTAAGGAAGGAAATCTTTTCTTCCCACACATGTTTGTATTAAAAGAATGGGAGTTAAACTGAGCAACGGCGAAATAAAATATAAGGTACTTACTTACTTCAATTTAAAACATTTTGAATGAATTGCCTCTGAAAATGTAGGGTAACTTATAATTATTTAATAAAGTAAGTAAGATAATACAGTTACCGACTGTCTTCATAAATAAAACAATATTCCGGTCTAGAATTAGCGTAGATCATAATATTTTTACGAGTTAATGTGTGACTGAAAAAAATTATCGCAGGAAGCTTTCATCGTTTTTATCTAGACTAAAGTATTCGAAAAATATACAGCTGTTCAGCTGTCAAAATGATATATGACTTTCAGACTAGGAAAATAAAACAACTGGTCGTGTCCATGAATTTTCAGAAAGAAAATGTTTGTGGGTCATATGCATTTTAGCTCAATGAAGCAGTCTTACACAATATATGTATATGTAGAGATTTTTGTTAGTTGTTATGTAGATGTACAGTCACGGACTTTAATTGTTAAGCCACTTGCCACAGTTCCTATTTTAGCCGTGTAATGCAAATCGGGTTTAGTCGGTTATACTCGTACATGTCCAGAGTGACGACCCAAAGTCAACCAATTGCAGGGCTAGCAACCGTAACCTAGCAACAATTGTTTTAGCGTAGCGATGGTAACGTTATGATTAGTCATTTCGACATCGGAAAAACTCGCATCCACGATTTTATCCGAACGCGTAGCGTCCAAGAGACGTTCATGACAAATTTGATAACTGTTGCATATAAACAATTTACGATCTACGATTCACCAAAATTCGAAATGATCGTCTCTGACATTTCAACTGTCACTGTCTTTGGATAGGTTTTCAGAAATAACGAGTATTTAATGAGCTCTTATTCAAAGGAGGTCAGTATAAAATAGATTGGATAAACTTATGCAACAGTTTATTGATTTATCATTGACAATTTATTAGTCAACCTCTAAGGATAAGACTATTTTCGATTATAAGTAATTTGTCATCTTGTTTACGAGCATGCGGTTTAAGTTCGTGTTTAATCGTGTAATCTCGTGAATGTATAAAACTGCAAAATTGGAAAGTTTAATAGTGGCTTATCAATTAAAGTCCGGGACTGTACTATCTAGGCAATATTTTGGTATGATAACGTATAGGTAGGTACCAAAATTATGAAACTAACGATAGAGCGTGGAGAGTAACAAAAACAAAGAGTATTTATTTATTTATTACATAATTAAAAATTAATTCATAATTATGTAAAAGAATACTGTACAAAGGCGGACTTAATGCCTGAGGCATTTTCTACTAGTCAACTGTTACTTCGGACTATGGATGGATACTGTTAATAATGATAATTTCTAATGTTTTGTAATCAATCAGAGGGTTGTAACTCTTTTCATTGCATTGGTCCATGATCAATATTTTTATCTCCTTGAAATTACATTACGCATTAAGAAAACCTGCATTTAGCCAAATCCCGAAACACATTCAAAAAGTTATAAATAAAAACTTAATGATATCTAAAATAGAGAAGAAATCCATTTAAATGTAACACAAAGTAAGTATCATTACAATCTCTGTACCAGGAATACATAAATACCAAGGGTATTCCGAAAATCACTGCCGTTCCTAACTACGCCCATATTCAATTAAGACGTGGTACGAATGTCAAAATTAGTAACACCGTCAACTGTCTTATCTTCAACGAAGTCGTTAGCGTTCAATTTACTCAGTGGTGTAATATCATATTTCTTGACACAGACTAACATATCTCATTCGACACTTCTTGGTCGACTGAAAATTTTCGCGGAAAAGTCTTTGTGAAATTTTACACTGTAACATTTTCTCAGTCGATTTTAATGACATGTATTGACTTATACACGTGTGCTTATATTTTACATGAAATTGCTTTCATGTTAAATTAAATTAGATATTCGTATGAGCTTTGATGAGGGCTGCGACGGGGCAGGTATTAATTGAGCCGTGTGTAAGTATTTGTATGGATGACGTCACGACGTACGGTGTTCATTTCGTTTCACGGGCTTTCATAATTAATACAATCGTGAGTGAGCTTTATTGTAGCGGTATTTTGGGAACGTGCCGCGATTTAAGTGTTTTGTATTGAACATTATACTTGATAACGTTCTGTCTTTAATGAGATGGGTAAACGCAAAACATCGTTTGATGAAGATTTAGTATAGCGATTAAAATTAAATAGCTATTTAATTAACCAAATCAGCCTATAACGTTCCCTCTGCCGGGACATAGGCTTCATCTATGTAAATGAAAGGGGGCCATAATCTACCACGCGGGCCTAGTGCGGGTTGATTGATGTCACATGTCTTCGAATTTTTTAGTGTAGGACATGCCGGTTACCTCTTTTCGTCACCATTTTGAGAGCAGTGCTAATGAAATAAATTACATAAACTAATGTGCCTGTCTAGGTTCTGTATTAGTTAGTCCCACTAGGCTACGATTGCTCTGCTATTTAATTTAATGGTATAAAACATTTTTAACCGACTTCAAAAAGAAGGAGGTTATCAATTCGACATGTTTATTTATATACATTTATAGACGGATTTGTAAAAATATATTTTTTTTGTTCGAAAGGGGTTTATGCCGAAATTGTTAAATTCTAATTTCATATAGATCTGATGATGTATTTGGGAGACAAACAACGGAACTCTTCAAAAAATTAAAGCAAATCAACCGCGATTGCTGCTATCGCATAAATATGCATTGTTTTGACCAAGGGTGACGAAATTTCGAATTGGCGGGTAAAGTGGGGTAGGCAGTATAACTAAAAAGTGTAAAATATTAAAAAAAACAACCTTCTTTCGGAAAAACAGTACAAAGTGAAAAATTACTTTAATTTCGGCAGGCGGTGGCAAATTATTTTAATACATATCCAAAGTCACCGACTTCCGAAATTAAAGTTATTTTTCACTTTGTAGTGTTTTTCCGGGAGTCGGTTGTTTTTTTTTTTAGTTTTTATAGGAATGGACAATAAAATTTTTCCACTCCTTGATTAGTATTTTTATGGTATACAAGACGTAATAAAGATTTCATATTCAACTTTACTCTAAAAACACCACCGTCTTAGACATCTTAACTAAAAAAGAAATATACCTTTACAATTTTATTCGCGATTACAAAGAGAATCACAGAAAAACGAGAAACAAACAAATCCTGGTTCAAAAAAATCTCAGCAACGCCACTCGTCTTCTTTTTTTCTTAAATTAGCTTTAAATCCAGGCTGAAAAAGATCATTATGGGCCACAAAAACAAACTAGGACATTCGTAACGAGTTTTAAATCAAAGCCTACCTGAATTTTTATTAGTCTTGATTCCGTATTTGTTTAAATCCCTACTAGTATTAAAACTGCTAAAGTAATTCTGTCTGTTTTTTACGTTTTCACGCCTAAACCGCTGAACCGATCGTCATGAAATTTGGCAGAGATATATAAAGGATGTAACAGAAACCCTATTGCTATCCTTAAGCACTAAAGATAACAGCTGGTATAGAATCACTATACATAGTTTCAACTCAAAATAAAATACTCTATGGTATCAATTCTTAGTATATGTTTCTTAAATTCAAATAATAACAAACGTGTTACCGGATTACGTAGGTTAATAACTTTCCACGTTACTTGCGAATATCACGATAAATCTCTTCCGAGTCATGTGTTTATTTCAATTTGAAAAGTTCGGTTTCTGGTATCAATGCTGCTTGTGGTGACTGGTCGTTTTGCTGACCATGATTTTGTTATTGTTACTATTAATTGCCTACCCGTTTATTTATTTTGATGGTCCTAGGTTAATTATAATTTGTGGCTTCGAGTTGTAACTCGGTTAGTAACAGCTATGTGAACATTCCATTGCATATTTAAGCTATCACGCCCTTAATACCAAAAGGTTCTTATTTTGGTATTATGCTTTATTAACAATTTTTTTCTTTGTGCTCGAGTTAAGTATTCATTTTATTTGTTGGTATATTGGCATGGCTGGCTGACATAATATGTATGACTAATTATTTAATTAATGTTCTGTGTCTCGTAATGTTTATATTACTTTGTCTATGTATGTATATAGTCAAGTCTATCCGACTAAACAGACAGCTGTGCTGCTGGGGAGTTTGTTCCACTACTTCTTCTTCCCAGCTAAAGCCTTAGGAAGTGGTGACGGGTGGGCGTTTTTGGGGGGACTGTCTTATGTATTTTTAACCGACTTCAAAAAGGAGGAGGTTATCAATTCGTCGGAACCTTTTTTTTTTTATGTATGTTCCCCGATTACTCGAAGATGGCTGGACCGATTTGGATTTTGTTTTTTTTGTTTGAAAGGGTATACTTCCCAGGTGGTCCCATGATCATCAAGTCAGGATCTGATGATGGGATCCTGGAGAAATAGAGAGAACTCTTCAAATTTTATAGGCACACGAAGCGATTTAGGTATTTTTTGGAAGAATACTTTCTCGTAGTGGTCTCATTTCAATTTGGTGAAGATCTGATGAAGAACTTTGGAGATAGGCAACGGAACTCCTCAATAAATGATAGCAAATGGACTGGGATTGCTGAAATCTCATGTCTGTCTATTGCTTACACCAGTTCATAACATAACATCACGCCGGTATGCTGTGAAGGGGTAAGCACATGTGAACCACTAAAAAGTGAAAAATAAAAACTTTTTCCAAAAAAAAAAACAACCGACTTCCAAAAAACCACTACAAAGTGAAAAATAACTTTAATTTCGGAAGGCGGTGACAAAAAATTCAAATACAGCTCCAAAGACACCGACTTCCGAAATTAAAGTTATTTTTCACTTTGTAGTGGTTTTTTGGAAGTCGGTTGTTTTTTTTTTTGGAAAAAGTTTTTAACGTTCGAAAAGTGCTAATTGAGCCTAATTTGAATCCCCCCCAGTGGGTTCCCGCATTGTCGTTGCGGGGGGGCTCAGTAGCCGTGGTCCGCTCCCACGGTGAAGCGAAGAGGAACCCAAAGGTGGGGCCGCTCGTCAGGGCTTTGGTCTCCAAGCCGACGACGTAGCGGCCAAAAAGTAGGTTGCGGTGAGGTGCACCGCAACTGAGGCGGGCCGCGATGTCAAATGGGAGGCATCGCGGCTGAGGGTTACAGGCTGCGGAGGAGGAGGAGTGCCGGTACTTTGAGTAGCGCTCTTCCCTTCCATGGCCTGGACGGGGCCGCCACCGTTTGATGGCGGACGCGGTGGGGCCGCAGGGGAAGAGGAGTGTCGGTATAGCGTTGGCCGCTCTCCCTATCCCCTGCGGCCGAGAAGTGGTAGGCGGCGGGGCCACTGCGCTGACCCGTCGCAGGGGGCCAAGGGAGCCAAGGGTGCCAGGGTAGTCTGGGGCCCTTGTGCTACTTGGTTCCTGGGGTGGTCACGGCGTGCCATGTGTCCTGCTGCGCCGGACTGGTGGGGTCCGCAAGGGCCGATGCCTGCCAGGGGTGCGGGTTGTTCGAAAGAGATACCGTCGCCCCTGGCACACAGGCAACTGAGGGATCACGGGTGGGTTTTAGTCAGTAAAAGTCTGACACGCCCTCCTGCTCTACCCAGAGCGGGAGAAGTCATTTGATGATTTCCCACCCTGAAAAAAAAAAAAAAAGAAAAAAAAGCCTAATTTGAATAAATGACTTTTGATTTGATTTGAATGTATTAAAAATTCTCATAACTTCCGAACATGTAGAGATAGGATTAGAAAACGCTTCCAATATCGTTTGATATCATCCAAAGAAGCCTTGCCTTTGGTATATATACCCTTTCTGTTACACTTTGTATAGCCGGGAATATGAAGAAGGACATACACTTTTTTACGCGATAACCGACTTCCACGCGGGCGTAGCCGCGAGTTAAAGGTAGTATTTACTAAGGGAGAAATGTATTACCTCAACAATAGAAAAGTTTAAAGACTAGTTACTGAAAGTGGTAGAAATGTTAGTTGTGAAAGTTTGCTCGAAAACTGGGTTGAAACTGTTAATGCTTTTGGAATTTGTTTAGGAATAACAAGTATCCACAGAATGATTAGTATTTAGTTTCAAATGACATCATAACATCACGCCTGTAGTTCCTGAAGGGAGGAGGTTACTCATAGCATGTAATACAGAACGTGCCTATTGCTATTAGCCGGGCACAATCCAATCTAGAATCCTGGTTGCAACTGAGAAATTGTAGATGAAAAAACCTAACAACGGTTTCCGAAAGCCGTAAATCGAACCCGCCCTGGGTTTGGTTTCTCATGCTCACCACTATTGCTTGTGATCACGTACTAGAAGCAGTGCAGTTTCAAAAGTATCATAACGTATTTCTATGATTTGAAGTAATCTTTGGGGAATTCAATGTTTTTTTTTTGAGGGTGGGAAATCATCAAATAACTTCTCCCGCTCTGCGTGGAGCAGGAGGGTGTGTCAGACTTTTACTGACTAAAACCCACCCGTGTTCCTTCAGTTGCCTTTGTGCCAGGGGACACGGTATCTCTTTCGAACAACTCGCACCCTTGGCAGCGGGGATTCCGGATAAGCCTTCCTTAAAACTCACCATTATCTCCGGGTAGAAGAAAGTATTTATTAATGAAATACCTAAATAGGCAACTACATAGTACTTACAATATTAGCAACTGACAACATAACCGAATAGCTGACGCTGTGAGTACTTAGAAGTGTGAGGTCGTTATGTGTATGTGAAACACGGCCTTACGTTATGTTACCAGCTTAGCTTGGTAATAACTAAAATACTGTATTTATAAACGATGCTGAAGTTAAGAAGGCAATGATAAGTGATGATTTAACAATTCATTTGTGACGTTGAAGCGTCTCTTACCTTTAATCAACGTTTATAAATAACCCCAATACCTATAAAAATATCGCCGCAATCGGATTCAGCCCTGGCTGCCCTTTACCAGCGTTTCCCTAAGCCGAGTTCCGTACCCCACAGGGGATGCCCTCAGCGAGAAGTCGCTCCAGTTTTTAGTTTTTAAACCCTGGCTGGAACCCTTAATTTTTTAAGGTAACCACAGGCAAGTCCAGTTAAGCACCCGACAATCTCATAGGATGTTCTGCGAGATGTCATTCCCAAAAAGTTAACAATATCGCCAAAGTAAATTGGTACATAAATTTGAATCAAATTTTGTAACCTTTTGTACAAGACAGAGCTCCAAGTAAGACGCAAAAACCAGGTGAAAATGTTCATAAGTTCAAGGACGTTTACAATCTTAGCCCAACACTAGGAATCTCTATGTCAATAGTGTTGGCCTCGGCCCTGTGTCTTGGCCTCGCGCTTTGCAATTAGCCGTCTGTATTTTGTACGGGCTCGAGCCATCTAGAGGCGGCCATCTTACTGGAGGCGGAGGCAAAATTTTTAAAAGAAACAGAAACAAGATTTATTTATATTTTCCTGGAAAAAAATCACGTATTGGTACTCAATCATTTTTTTTTACTACTAAGATATATTTTACAAGAAGCTTTGTCACCTTCGAGGCGATTTTTTTTAAATTAAACAGTTTATTGCTCACTTGATACTGAAAGAACCTGGCGGCAGAAGTGACATGGGACCATAATCAACCTATAATGTTCCCACTGCTAGGAAACAAGTCCAGTTGGCCGGGGTTGATGTCACATGTCGTCGAATTTTTGGTTCTAGGACATGCCGGTTTTCTCACGATATTTTCCAACACCGTTTTGAAAGCAGTGGTGATGAAATTATTTTCACTAAGTAAAGCGCCTGCCTGCGTTCAGACCCACGATCTACAACTAGTAAATCACCACTGCTCTGACAAGGAAGCAAAAACTTAAAACTTTGAGTTATGTCTGCACCACATTAAAGGGTCTTCACTGTCTTAGGTGGAGCCGATTTCCTTTATAAGACCGTTAAAAATTTGTTGAGTCACATGCGGATATGTATGTTTTCTTGCGCAAGTTCTGCATTTGCGGAGACGGAGGCAAAGTTCCGTTACAACCCTAAACTAGTGCTTCTATAACTCGAGACAATACGTGTGGTTGCACATTGCTTGAAATGCAACCACCTTGGGAATGTTGTAAGCATTGCAGGTTGCGTTAAACTTTTGCGTTGACGTCAACAAACTTATTTGGAAAGTGGATTTATTGATTACGCTTTGATAAAACGTCGTTAATAAATTATTCGACTGTTCCGGAATTTTTTTTGCGATTTCTTCGGATATTCTGAACTTCGTAAATATTTACTACGGTTGACGGGACTTCCGATAATCTTAGTTTAAAATTAAATCAAAATAATAAATCTGAAATTCAAGAACCATTTATTATTTTGGTTTCTATTTATATATTCACACGTTTGGAGTTAATTCGGTGAACACCAGTGATTTGTGGTCTAAACTCGATTTATAGTATTCCACTGTCACCGCACTAAATGAAATATTTACCACTGAATTAAAATTTTAACTAAATATTTTGTGTTCTCCGAAATTAATTTATGTATTGAGAGTTTGTATGATTCCTGAGAGCTGTGGTGGCCCAGAAATTCCGGATAGAAAAACCCACTGTGATCGTTGAAATTTGTTTTATATTAATATTATACATGAAGACTACCTAAATAAAAAAAAATGTATGCACACCTTACTTATAAATAAAACAATAATTATCTAGCAAGATCGTGTTTCACTTAAATTGTCGTCTATTTTTGGAAGGATGACCTGAAAATCTACTGTCAAATTGCAAGTAAAGTGTTAGTACAGACAGCAGTGGCAACAATCAAATTCTTGATTAGCATACCTACAGACAGAATGCCGTGTTCCTAAGCTTTTTCTATACTTAATCCTGTAATTAACCATATGACCGCATGACGGCATAACGTAAAGTGTTGACGACTGTACTCATTAGGGCTGTGGTATAAAAACGGCTAATAAAAGTTACTACACCTCGAATGTACATACGCGTACAACAGTGCTCATTTTTACGAGGGCGACTTTATGCGACCGCCAATACTACTTCAGAATGTCACTGAAAATATCCCGGTTCCTATTTCGAACAAAATGTCATTTGTTTCTTGCCCGTTGTAAAATGTGCCGTATTCTCACAATAACAAGTTCGATCGTTAACTTAGCTGAGTCAGCCAATTATGATTCCCATTGCTGGGACAGACGCCTCCTCTCTTCTTCGAGAAGAAGTGGGCTGTAATCTACCTCGCGGGTCAAGTGCGGGTTAGTAGATGTCGATGTATTCGAATTTTTGGTTCTAGGATATGCCTGGAAAACATCGTGAGGAAACCCCTCACGATGTTTTCCTTCACCGTTTTGAGAGCAGTGATGATGATATTATATACCCAAAGTAAAGCCTGCCTGGGTTCGAACCCACGGATAACCCTGGGCCACCACAGATCGTTAACTGATTTATGTATTTTTGCTTCGATGGTTTCGGTATGGTTCAATGAAAATGATCGTACCTAACAGTATAAACGTAAATTTTTGTGCATTTGGGTGTTGGCACACATAAAGACCATGACCTGCACCCTAATTGCGTAACTCACGATTCATCATAATTTGTTTCGTTTTGAAACAGATGGCTAAACCATTGCTTCATATGTTCGAAAAATGTGTCTGCTCAACAACGTAAATAACGCAATGAATATTGTTGAACTGTCAAAATTAAACCGATTATGATTAATCGCGTGTTACGCAATTAGGGTGCTGGATTAGGATATAAGATACTTTTAATTCCTGTAGTACGTTCCCGTTAGAGAAATCGCGGGCAAGAGCTAGTAACTAATAAATGATAAAGTGGCTTACAATTTAGAGATAAAATTGACAGTTCAATATACCGATAAGTAGGTATATGTTTACCGTCCTGTCGAGATTTAACAAGTAGCGGACGATAACTTACAGGAACCAGAAAATCTAATCCCGTGTTTTATTCTGGTTAGGTTACGAGTGGCACCGCGGCGAGATCATTTGTAACTAGGTCAGTTTTATTTGCGACCCAGAATAGTATTCCGCTGTCAGCATTCCCGAGTACTGGGACCCAACGACTTTGTACGACACGAATGAATGAGTGAATGAATGCTTTTTTTATAGAAAGCCTTTCTATTTATTTTAACTAGTGGTTTATGAACTTACGCGTCTGTTTTGACAACTCAATTGCTATGTGTTAAGGTTTTTTTGAAGTTAAACCTATTGTTGGCGCGATGGATTTTTTTTTGTAGCATGCATTATCTTGGTAAAAATAGTAGAGGCGGCCTAGTGGTAACGGCCGTGACTTCCGAGTTGTAGGTCGTAAGTTCGAACCCAAACCGGCGATTTACTTTGTGTGAATTGTTTCATCACCACTGCTCTCAAGACGGTGAAGGAAAAAGCAAAATAGGTATTATTTGAATTGCTTCTGCAATTGCTGTGCAGCAGAAAAGCAGTCTGTCTGCATACAATTTTAATAACTATAGTTTCAGGTTGACATAAGTTAATAGTCAGATTAGTATCATAAAGTGGTGCTAGTTACATATTAACGTGATGACTAAGGTAATATATGCAAGCTTATGCACTGAAAATAGGAGTGAGGTTCACAAAAACAGTATTCATTGTATTCGAGTGTTTAATACTATTTCTGGGATAGCAAAGTGGCAATTTTCTATTTGAATTGCTTTGCAGCAGAAAAGCATTGCGGCTGCGTACAATATTAATAACTATGGTTTCAAGTTGACGTAAGTTAATATAGTCAGATTAGTATTTTATAGTTGTGCTACTTACATATTAACGTGATGACAAAGGTAATATATGCAAGCTTATGCACTGAAGTAATTTGCTGATGAAATAAATAGTGTTGGTACTTGGTACGCTCATTATGCACGTCAGCAAGTCTGAGCTTTTTAATTGCGTTTAAAAATCAGGCATGAAATACAGAGAATTAGGTTAGCTTAAGCTATTGCCTTTGTAGCGGCATCCAATTCGCCACACAAGAACTGCGCAGTATATTGACGTCACGTAAAATCCTGCATCGCGCAAGCAGAGTTTACCACGCAACTATCATATTAAGAACGTCCCGATATCTACCGCTGGCCATTCCGGTCTACCCCGTCCCTTGCTGCCCTTTAACAGCGATGCCCTAAACCGAGGTCCATACTCCAAAGGGGTGCCTTTAGCGAGTAGTCGCTCTAGCTTTAAGTTTTTAAAGCCTTAGCTGGAGGCCTTAATTTATTAAGGTAACCACGAGCAAGCAATACGTTGACCTGCGAGATATAATTCCCAGAAAAAAAAAAAACAGCTGGCGGACAGTTGCCCATCAGACACCACACCCGTCGGTCGGAGGGTCCTCCCTTTTCTATACAGAATGAGGGAACTTTCTTAAGTTGTCCATATTTTTTTATGTTAGACTTAATTTTATTCTTGTTCCAGAAAACGCCAAACTCATAAAGTTAAACATTATTTTTAAAGTTTGAAATAAGATATAGCACTCGGTATACTTGTCAGAAACTACCGAAATAGAACATGTATTATTACTGTTTGTGGATGTATGATTCAGGCCTTAGAGTTTACCGTTTAGTCCACTCTCGGCCCCTCGTTCCTCAATAAATAATGTGTCCACTGGACCCTTGACTATGTTTATTCTCGACCCTTGGAGGTCGGTGAGACTGAATTGAACTATATTTAGGGGTTTTCGAGGCTATCGGGGGCTATCGAGTGTGAACTATGTTTAGGGGTTGAAAGGAAACAAATAAAGAAATATTTTTTTAGGGGTCAAGGGGCCGAGAGAGGACTAAACGAAAAAAAATGTGTAAGTTTTTTTTGTTTAATCCAACAAAATAATATTATATGGATTCCTTCTTAATTTTTCAAATACAATTATCTAGGTATGCAATTTTTCTATCAAACTAAACTAAGAACGCTTTTTATTTAATAATGTCAATTTAGTAATTACTTTTTTTTTTGGTGGGATTCCATTTTTTAAACGTTCCGCGAATTATTTAGAATTAAAATCAAAACGGTACATCATATCGTATCATTAACTTACCAAGCCTTCCCGTTTCACACACGCAACTTACAAAATGGCGGCAACGTTCACATCATAAACAGTTTCAAAACACCCTAACATTTAAAACTAGTCCAGATTTAGCAACAGCGCTTCAAAGGGGATTCTCTAAAGGATTACGTAATTATATGACTTAACGCGTCATATAGTTAGTAACTCGCTCTAAGCAGGTTACACTGAGCTAGGTAGGTAACTTGTTCTAGAATTATAACGTAGGAAACGCGTATTATGTGCTTAGAAGTGTGATAAACTTGACGGGTCTGGATTAAGTTTAATCGAGGCTCTATGGAGTGAGAAATCTCATTTACTTTTGAAAAGCTACTATGACTGCTTCGTTGATATATATAGCGCATGCATGACATAAAGTCACTGGTCAGCCAAACGTGTAAGGACAGTAGAATCAGTGGGCCGCAAACCCAATCATAAAGAAGAAGAAAAAGTCCTTTGCATAGTTATTTAGTAATTAATAGAAAAATGTGCTACAAACTTTTTCCGGAAATCCGACATACTTTATCGAGTGGACCAAGAACAATCAAGGTCAATTGGTGTCAATTTGTTTTTAACTGGTCTGAAGGGTGTGACATTAAATTTCTAAGACATCCATCCAGTCCAAACTTCCAGCGCGCGATTTTTTATATATTTTTGCGACACATGCGGCCCGCGTCAAGGGCTGTTCTTAAAATTAGATCGGGATTTGACATGTCTGGTCTAGTGCTACTGGTGTCATGAAGAGAACCTCACTGCACTCTAATGGCATTAACACAATATTAACAAAGCCAATGCATTGCTTTAATTTCGTTCGAAACATTTGTCTGCTCAACAATGTAAATGACGCAATGAATGTGGTTATACTGTCAAAATGAAAGTGATTCCTGTTAGTTTGTTACGTAATTAATCCTCTGGTTTAAATTCCCAGGCCAGGAATAATTGGGTTTTTGTTGGGATTTCTCAGTAGTAGCTTGAAGTGTGGATTTACGCTCGCCCTCTATATTACAAGGGACTCAAACATAACTGGCGAAATGTGAGTATTCTATTTATAGGAACAACTCTCTGCCTAACCCTTCGTGGAAAATAAGCGTTATATTGTGCATTTAGATGTAGAACGTTGTAGGCCTTAGAGACTAGATTTGTAGACGTTTTTCTATTCTGTATTTTAATTCCTCTAAGTACCTGGTACTTATTGACTGGCCTGCACTGTCCTCCCATACCTATTATCACTGTAATTTGAAAACATTGTAAAAGCCAATTATTTTTAAAAGAGTAACCGTGGAGTTTCTTGCCGGCTTTTCTCCATAGGAAACGACAAATTGGAACCGTGCACCTAGCTTCTGACGTTTCATAAGTGCCCATGCAGGCTTATGTGAAATAAAATATTTTGATTTTGATTTTTGATTTTGATTTATAGCAATGGAATGCTTCAGAAACATTGTGTCAATTTGTCAGCCAAGAGAATCTTATCTATACATACATCATACTACATACGTAAGATAAATAAAATTGGAGTTTTGTTTGTAATATTAAAATAACCGCTTTTTACTAAATGCATAATATGGATGTATACACGGTACATATACCAAAAATATTTTTTTTTACATTTCTGTTTGTCTGTCTGTCTGTTTGTTTGTTCCGGCTAATCTCTGAAACGCCTAGACCGATTTTGACGGGATTTTCACTGACAGATAGCTAGTGTAATAACGAGTAACTTAGGCTACTTTTATTTTAGAAATATTATTTATTTTTAATTAATATATACTTTTTTGATAAATTCCGGACGCGGAAGTCGGAAGTCGCAGGCACAGCTAGTTTATGAATAAATTAGCTTTTACCAGGTCAGAAATTATCCCAAGGGAACGTACTACCGGGATAAAAATGATTCTATATGTTAATCTAGCTAGGTTATAAACTATCTATGTGCCAAATTTTATAACAGTAACAAACTTTCACATTTATAATATGCGAGACGATATTTTTGTTCTGACAAATTAAACATAAGTAGACAATTCGCAACATTTAATTATTAGCTTCGATTTTTCCCATCTCAATTCTAATATTTACATTACGTTAAATTGACTGTGTGATATCTCAATGCAATCATCTATGCTAATATTATAAACGCGAAAGTTTGTAAATATGGATGGATGGATGGATGTTTGTTACTGTTTCACGCAAAAACGGCTGAACGGATTTGGATGAAATTTGGCACACAGTAAGATTATAACCTAGATTAACACATAGGATACTTTTTATCCCGGTAGTACGTTCCCGCGGGATAATTTCTGACCACCACGCGGGCGAAGCTGCGGGCGGAAGCTAGTACTTAATATAAACAAAAGCCTTGGCAAAAAAAAAAAAAACAAACGGTACTAGGTAATATAAATATTCCTGGCTTGTCTATATGAATAAGTTCTGATGGTCCATTGTTTCAGAGTCCGAGGAATCGCTTCCATCACTTTTGTCCCATCACGGAAAAAATACTTATATCGCCTACAGATACTTGTTCCGATCTGCACCCTAATTGCGTAACTCACGATTCATCATAATTTGTTTCGTTCTGAAACAGATGGCTAAACCATTGCGTCATATGTTCCAAAAATGTGTCTGCTCAGCAACTTATATAACGCAATGAATATTGTTAAACTGTCAAAATTAAACCGATTACGATTAATCGCGTGTTACGCAATTAGGGTGCTGGATACTTGTGCATGTAGGATTTGAACTGTAAACTTACCCACATTACGAAAGTAAATAAATATTATTTAGGCAAATGTTTTTTTTTTTTTCACCCAAACATAAGCAGCGTATAATGTTCCCACTGTTAGGACACTGGCCTCCTCTAGGTGGTCGAAGGGAGTGGGCCGTAAGCCCGTAATCTAATACTTGCCCGGAGCGGATTGATCGATGTCAAAAGTCTTCGAATTTTTGGTTCTAGGATCACAAGGTTTTCTTTCACCGTTTTGAGAGCAGTGGTGATGAAATGATACACACTAAGTAAAACGCCAGGTTCGAACCTACAACCTATAAACTCGTAAGTCGCGGCGATTACCACTAGGCCACCACTGCTCTCTTTTTTTTTAGGACGATTTGCATTTGACAGGCATTTGGTACAGCTGCATATCCAGGGTGTATTTTATGTAAAATGGGCGCGTCTATAGCTATTTTAAGAGGTCCAATAGCAATTAAGTAGCTCCAGTAGGCAATCAATTCTCGACGCTCACAACCTGCGCTTGCGCACCATAGATGAATGAAGCAGTAATCAATCAAATTAACCAAATCCCCAACAATTTATGATCCTGCAGACCAATCATGTTACCTCTACACCTCGCTTCGGGCGACACTTGAATAGTTGTTAAGCCAAATTAGTTCTGACCGTAACAAGTTTTTAGCATAAATTGCAATGACAGGTGAATGGCACCTACACCCTTTCATTAACGCGTCTCCAAGGTATCTTGGACGCAATCAGGCTAGTAATGACAGCCTCTGTCGGCGACATGAAACTTAATCGAATGGAAATCAGGTGTTTTTCATAAATGGGCATTCAATAAGTGTCTTTGACTTATGGCTGCTTGAATAATACCAACTTTAACTTTAGTGTGGCAAGGTATGAAATTCAATAGCGTTTAGTCTAGTTTCTTACAGGGTCGGATTAAGAAAACAGTAGACTTAATAATGTCCAAAACGAGTCTATCCAAAAATGTTAAAACCACTAACGAGAAATTACTTTCTCAAAAATCCATGGTAATTTTCGAAAATTAACTTCTATCAAAACGTCAAGAATGTTAAGAAAGTAAAATTTATGGTTTAAATGCAATTACGACGAATTTAGGCACCTACGATACTTGATTAAAGTAATTTTGGGCACGATTGAAAGTATTTTAATCAAATTAAGAGCACACGTTTGGGACAGTTTAGGAAGAAATTATCTTAATTGTTCATCGTGGGAGGTTGTGTCGGTATGAATAAGATTTTGAGGTATTTTTTTGAGCAATATATACCAGGATTAATTAAAATTGGATTTAATAGTGGGTAGGATTTAAGCAGTTGTTACAAGAAAAAATATGAAAACGTTTGTGGGTTTATGGACTTATTGCCATAGAGATGGAGGATTTGTATCATTATAATGACAAAGAGTGACTTCAGAGGGAGGACGATAACGAGGTTTTTAACCTGGCTTGTTAGGTTGAGTACAAACTACACTCAAACACTGTCTTTAGGCAGAATTCATGTTCACAAAAAAACAATATGTCGCACACTTACAAGAACAATCAGGGTTATTAGGCAATTGCTTTTCAAATTGGCACACTTCGTCAATTTGCCATGTTGCTATTGTATAGAACTGTCAAAATTAAGTACGGACAATTAAAGTTGGTGGTCAATTTGATAAACAGTTTGATTTCGCTGACTTTACAACTTCAAAACGGTTCTGTCTACAACCAATAACACCGAGTTTAAGGTATAGAAAGAAAATAAAGAATACCGTTTATTTGGACACAGTTCGTGAAACACAAAATACAATAACAAAAAAAAAAGTTAAAATAAATAACTAGGTACATCATTGTGTGCCTCACCAATGCCAGACATATACTGTCTGATGCTGGTTATACCACCGCTGGTTGGTAGGTACACGCAGTGTAATAAGTTTATCACCAAACAACGAGTGTGCTAATTGCCGTTTGGTCGATTATTGCAATCAAGAAGCGAGCCTATCCTGCTTCGCACGATTTTAGGACTTGATTTAAATAAAAAATCTAATAAACACGCTTTAAAAACCAAATTAAAAAAGCAGAAAATAATTTTTAAAAAGCGTGTAGTTCTTTTTGAGGTATTTTTATAATCAATCACCCCACATTTTTTTGAAATTATTTTCTGCTTTTTTAGTTTGGTTTATAAAGCGTGTTGTTTAGATTTTTTTATGTTTTATTATTTATTTTCTAGTTTTAGTTCTGCTAACTACAAAAGCGTGATATTTCAGTATTTTTTTATTATTGAATTGTCATCGGTCCTCGATAAGTTTACAAAGTGTAAATGAAATCTGACCGTTTGAAGTGGGTAAAATCAAGTCCAAAGGAGTCGGTTACAAACAAAAATACTTACAAACATACAGGTGAATCTAATAAAAGCGTGTTAAAAATATCACGTTTTCTTTATAAATATATACCTTTATATTTTACTAGTTTCCGCAGTCCCACTCTTGGGCAAAACCCTTCCTCCGCTCCTTCTATCTTCCGCGAGCCCTTGTGTCTTCCTTCCAGTTTTGACGGAAACTATCCAGGTCGTTCCATCATCTCCTACCTGGTCTGTCGCGACCGAGCCTGATTACCTCAGAGCATTAGTTCTGTGCTATTTGGGCCCAGTTTGTCTAGCACGTTTGCATGTTTTATTCTATATACGATTTCTTTATTCTCTCTATCTCTATGTTTTTAAAAAATACATTCTTCATAAATACGCATAAATATTCCATATTAAATTGCCTAAATGATGGTGAAAATTGTAGTTTAGAAGATCTAAAAGGTCTCATAAGCAGACACGAAACGCGACTTTGTATAATACTATTTATAGATACATAGGTAAAGCTCATAATAGGTATACGGCTGATGACTATACTAAAAATAACTCAATTACTGTTTTCCTTATAACAACTATAGGTATGCACTTACTCACATGGAGTTGTGACCTAATTTTCAATGTCAATGATGTAATTAGAATAATTGAATTAATTTCAACCTTTACACCTACACAACTATTGTTTGCAGACTCTGAATATTAAATTATTGATTGTTGATGGGCAATAATTGTTACTCCAGTATTTTTTTGTTATAATAGCGGTATACTAAATCTGGAACGACAAACCGTTAGGATTGGGACAGTAAATGCTTTAGGTTTAATTGGTGTTGACCTTTAACCCTAGCTCCATTCCAGTAAATGAAATTGTACTTGTACAATTTATAGAAAGGTTCTCAGGCTAGGATTTTTTTAATGCTAAGAATTTTTGATCACCCATTACATCGAATAAATCGCGATATTTATTTATTTATTTAAGAACATGGAGGACTTACAGTTAATAAAAACAGACAAAAAAAAAGGAAACTATAATCACCAAAAAACCAATTACAAATCCTCACGTATAGTAATTATAATAATAATTTATGGTGTGAGCACAAAAACAAAGATAAAATAAACACAGATATCGCCTTAATATATAGAGAAGTAATATAAATTTGCAATTACTAAGTTTGCAATTAAATGAATAAAACAATACACAAAATGATAAAACAAATAACCTACCGCTACTTGAAAATGGAGCACCATGTCGCGATTTATTTGATGAAATGGGTCATCAAAAATTCATCGAGCATCCTCTGTTCATAATCAGCCTATAATGTTCCCATTGCTGGGACACAGGTCTCCTCTGTGGGAGAGCTAAAGGGCCATAATCCACCACGCAGTTCCTGTGAGGATCGGTAGATATCACATGTCCGATTTTTGGTTCTAGGACATGCCGGTTTCCTCACGATGTTTTTCTTCACCGTTTTGAGAGCAGTGGTGATGAAATAATTAGCAAAAAGTAAAGCGCGTCTGGGTGCGAACCTGCGGCCTATAACTCGAAAGTCGCAGCCGTTACATCCACTGCTTCTTCCGTGTCAATAATTAAATCAATTGATTACAGGTATATAACATTTTTTTAATGAAATTTCAGTTTTTTTTTCATTTAAGTTCGGGTCCATGAAAATGATAATCTATAAATTTTTATGCATACTTTAAACCAGCAAACATTATAATGTCAATTTTGGTTTTTAAATAAATTCTCTCTACATGTCTTAGTTACTTATAATATTCTGTTCTTACGATACATTCACGTCCCTACCTACATGAGATATTTGCTATTCATTCATTCATCACAGCATCCCATTTCCTTTGATTACTCATACGACTTTTCCCCGTGTTCATTACGAAGTTAATTCAACATAGAATCTGTCTTTCGGAACGCTTATTAAGAAACAAAAGAGAGTGCTCATTAATTTACAAAATTCTCCATACTCACATAGCACCACTTCAATTTTCCTACGTAATTTAATTAATTGCCCACGCTCCGAGTACGGCCCTGCCACGGCTATCACGAATTAGCAATTTAATATATCAACTTGAACGAACATTATAAAAAATAATAGCCCTTTATAACAACCTCTTTACGATTTTGAGACGAATATAAAGTTCTATAAGGAATGGCTACCGTATAAGGTATTATATGCTTGTATATGTATGAGTCGTAATTATGTCATTGATTGACAGTGGTGGGAATAAGGTGGAGGCATATAAGGCAAATCAATAAAGTATTTCGAAGAAATCCTGCTTACAAGTATTGTGAACAAAGTACGAGTATACCAATCAATCTACAAGCTCACTGACTGACATGAGATTCTCTCAGAAATGAGATCAATCTGTGATCTGATTGACGTATAATACTCGTTTTTTTGCGGCAAAGAATACCTGTGTATCTCGCGCTGGCAAAATAAGATTGAGGTTTGACAGTGCGGTCATAAAAATGTATTAAGGTGTCATATAGTGCTGATGGGGCTGTTCCGCTTCTGTAGCGCATCGGGGATGTTTGCTGAAGCTCGGGTGGATTGCTTCTACGCTACGATGCGAATAAGATGCGCTTTCCTGGTGCGCCGGGTGTGGGCCAGCCCCAACATTATACTGCGGTGTATCGTGAGCAGACTAGACTGCTTGTGTGTGAATCGCTGCTGCAAACTCTCCACTTCGATGTTCAGCTTGTAGCAGGGATTCGCATTGTAACTATTATGGCAGTGTAGGTTTAGTGTTTAGGTAGGTAACGTTTACTAACATAAGGTTAAGAAATATTTTTACTAACACATTTGAGTCATTTGTTACTTGTTTTCTTTAATTATAAATAAAAAGAAATATTTTGATTAAAATATGATTTAGCGATCGTAACAAACATGGCTTCAAAAAATTATAATCATTAAAATTATGAATGACTTTTTCATGAAATTTTAAATTTTTATTTTAAATTCAATGGGAGTAAATGAACTTAGAGAGACATTATATTGATGATTTGTATGATTATTATTTAATTTGATTATTATGATAACCCACGTGTCCACGGTCACGAATCATATTTTGTGTTCACCTCTCGCATGATCATTATTTTCTTTCGCATGCAACCATATTTGTACGCTTCTTGGCAGAAGCATTGGCTTGGAAGAACTGTATACATTACATATGTAACACAAATAAAAATGATTAGATTTGATTTGATTTTCAACATACCGCTTGACACTGACGTGCGAATAACAAAAAGAAAAAAAATACGCAGACTACCCGGCGCTTCAACCTTAAAAATAACTCTTTGAGGCAAGCATCCTGGTATTCAAATATTCGTTGAGCTGCGCACTATTTACTCATACGATTTCTTTTTCGATTAGTGACATTTTGCATACTGGCAAGCATAATATAAAATGTGACACCACCGCTACTACACGTCGTGTACGCACAACGTTGGGAATTTTTGAGTTACTAGAATTTATTTATGTGTGGACGATGGCTGATGTGCAGTGGCGCTAGCAATCTGAAGGTTTAAAGTAGGTAATGTGGCGTGTTCTCGAAGGCATTGCCATAAGCCAAATCTGTTTATAGTAGTAAAAGAAAACCTATTTTTTGGTGACGCGATAAAATGTTGTGTTAACTGGCTTTTATATTTATTATAGCGTTGTGTATCAAAGTAATAAGTAATTGCTTTAGTGCTGATCGTGAAAATGTGTAATTATTAGTGAATACATATCTTTTAAGAGTGCTTCTAATCTGGTTATAACCTCCTCCTTTTTGAAGTCGGTTAAAAAAGGCTATTCAAGTTTGTATGGGTTTTTTTTTTGTGTGGGAAATCATCTAATAACTTCTTCCGCTCTTCGTGTCAGACTTTTGCTGACTAAAACCCTCCCGTGTTCCCTCAGTTGCCTCGGTGCCAGGGGCCGCGGTATCTGTTTCGAACAACCCGCACCCCTGGCAGGCATCGGCCCTTGCGGACCCCACCTGTTGGTGCTGGCATCTCTTTGAGGCTTTCGTGGAACACAACGCGCCATCGACCCGGGCTTGGTCCTTACCGGACAGCGAGCTACCCATTACTCGCCGTCCGCAAGCCCGCGCCTACGGTGGCCGGGAATCAGCCTGGGATTCCCGACGCCCAGGGCGTCTCCCGCGGCGACTACGGCCGTGAGGGCGCATATACTGCCTCTCCCTCACGTGCGCCGCCTCCCTCTTCGCGAGCATTACTGCTTCGCAAAGTTTGTATGGGTAAGGTTAATTTAAATTATAATTGATTTGAGTCCAACTTGTATTTTGAATAATGAAGAAACCACAAACACCCAAAACTAATAATTAACCCGCCGCGAATGAGGTATTTTTATTTTACCCAGACTAGATGTATTTTTGCTTTTCTTTTGTAGGTCTGTAATGATGCCTGATTCTTGCTTTGTAACAACATGAACATCGTCTTGCTTCTTCATTTCCTCATTTGTTGTATAGACTGCTTGGTTTTATATCATTACTTCTAAAAAAAAAACATGCTGGTCCTTATCACCACAAACGATAATCATTCAATTGAGCCACTCTGAATCCTCGGCTTCCACAGCCAACATATCGAAAAGATGGTGGTTGAATGCTACTAGTTATTTGTAATGTTCTATTTGCTGCGAACATTTTCTATTGACTTGGGTTGAATTCAAAAATTATAATTTCAAGCCATCATATTCAACCAATAAGGCTGTGTTACTGAAAATTTAAAAATCAATTGGCCAAACTGTCCAGTCTGCAATGTTGCACATGCTATATTTTTGCAATAATTCTCCAGACCTTTCCCTGATGAAGAAAAAGAAACATGTTGCTAACTTTCATTATTGCTAAAACTGCTCATATAAAGGCAAATAATGCTTATTAAAGAAGCACTGCCGCTAATTTTGCAACATATGTCTTCATGATTCGTATTTAAAGGAATTGTGAAAACAAGGAGGTTATTTGATGCCTTCTACCCAGAAAAACAACATCAGTTATGATGAAGAACGTGCAGGTGTACATGTAGGCAAATCACATGACACAAATAAAAAAAATATAATGCTAGCTAAAGGTTCAGAAAGCAGATGGAATATATATGATCCTGTGGGCTCACAAATGTCTCTTGTTACAAAGAATACTGTCTAGTGAAAAGTGTCTTATTTAGATTCTAGAGTCCTAATAAACCACAAAAAAAACACAATATTTTTATTTAATCGTTTAGTGCCATAAAAATGCATTTAAATTTTGCATTTTCAAATTTCGCGCGTAATTTGACGAAAACGCTGGACGCAGTAGACGCCATATTGCTCTGTGGGTATGACGTCAGTTTGCTAAAAACAAATGCTCTGATATTTTGTATGACAATTGTTTATAATTTAAAAAAAATGAGTTATTTTTCTGCTTATCGTTGGTTTGCTGTTCCTTAATGCAAAATATTATGTAAATGAAAATTACTTTGGTTACGAAAATAATAAAAGTACAAAGTTGCTCAGTTGACATAATAACTGACGTAATATGACGAAATAACATGGCGGCTACTATTTCATGGTGTTCAAAAACAGATTAAAAAACTGAAATCTTTAAATTGTATTTTAAAATTTATTTTGTTGTTTTATGAACTAAAACTAACATTTTCCGACTGCATTTTGCCTAAGCTATCTCAATAATATATTTTTAGATTTTTTCTCGTATAGAGTAAAATACCCTATTAGGATTGTAGTCATCTAGGTCAATCAATCAATCAACTCATCCGATCGCAGTCCACTGCTGGACATAGGCCTGTCCCAGGCTGTGCCACAACTCTATCCTCCACCTTCTACATTCAGGTCATCCCAGCCACCTTCTTAATGTTGTCGGTTCATCTAACTGGAGGGGCGTCCTACACTACGCTTGCCGATACACGGTCACCACTCCAGGACTCGTGTGCTCCACCGGCCATCGGCCCGTTGACAAACATGGCCAGCCCACTGCCACTTCAGCTTGCTTACTCTGCAAGTTATGTCGGTGACTCCGGTTCTTTTCCGATCTGGGTGTGATGGCAAAATTAGAGGCATACAAAAATCAAAAAACAGAAAACAAATGCAAAGGAAGATTTCTACGTTTACTACTAGCGTAAGCCGCGTTTAAGACTAAACCCCAAATTTAAATTCCAAAAACAGAACTTCCAAGGTACTACTCTATTTTATGAACATTCCATAGAATATAGCTTTAAACAGATATAATCATGATGCAGGAGACAGCCCTATTAGTGACGGTGATCAATCAGTCTGGTATGAGTGCAAAAAAATGTAATGAGTTACGAAGGAATTTTTATAAATGCGTAAACTGGCGCGGCGCTATTTGTAATGAAGTATGATTGGATTACTTCCGTGTATTTTAAAACTAACCCAGCAGACTATTACAAGAAGTCTAAGTGATGATTTTAAGATTAAAGGAGGATGTACACAAAGAAGACCAGGTGCAAAAAGCTGACAAGTGTTAGTCACACGCCAATCACGATTGACCTTTACTCGACCTGTTTAAAAATGCAGCAATGCACATAAACTTTTTATGGAATCTTCAAATTTGTGCCACCTCTATGTCCAGTCCATGCCATATCTCCGGAGTCTGTATTGCACCTAAAGTGGGATACTAAAGCGTAGCACAAGTATCAAATTCATCAATGCATACCTACATACATACACGCTGATTTTGGTTCTCTTCCCGCAGTAGAACGATTTGCCCTCCGTAGTACTAACGAATCAAAGAGTTCAACTTACAAAAAAAAAAAGTAGGTACTCTGTACAGGGTGCATTTATGAGATGGGGCATTAAACTTTGTTGTTGATAAGGAAACGGTCGTAGGAGACTGTTCTTACCTTTTTGAGAAGTTTTGATCTGCATTTCAGCAACAAAATGGACAATGTCCAAAAAAAATATTTTGATCTCAATCGATCCTGATTCTTATAAAGATCAATAATGCAGTATATAGAAAAGGTTTATAAAAATGTGGCTGTTATTTTAGTATATTGTGGTGTATTAATCAAAAACATGTCTTTTTGAAATTAATGTAAAGTCTAATCTGGTCACTGAATTTTTTTCTTATAATCAATAATATTGGATCATTTATCCACTTATAAATGTATTACAATTTCCACGCAACAAAGTCACGGGAAGAAGCTAATTTATAAATAAACCCCGTACTAGTATTGGGCATGGTGGAGCATACGGTGGAGGTCTGCCCGGCTTGGGTGGTGCACTGTCATGTCCTCGTGGCGGCGATCTCTCGCGTCCGGCCCTGGTCCAGGCCATGCTACAAAGCGAGAGTGCATGGGTAGCCGTCACCTCCTTCTGCAAAGCAGTAATGCTCGCAAAGAGTGAGGCGGCGCACGTGAGGGAGAAGCAATATATGCGCCCTCAAATTCCTAGTCGCCGCAGGAGACGTCCTGGCCGTTGGGATTCCCAAGCCGATCCCCGGCCACCGTAGGCACAGGATTGCAGACGGCGAGTACTGGGTAGCTCGCCGTCCGGTAAGGACCAAGCCCGGGTCGACGTCGCATTGTGTTCCACGCGCGCCTCAAAGAGATGTCAGCACCAACTGATGGGGTCTGCAAAGGCAGATACCTGCTAAGGATGCGGGTTGTTTGAAAGAGATACCGTGGCCCCTGGCACAGAGACAACTGAAGGAACACACGGGTGGGTTTTAGTCAGTACTACCTTCCGCCCGTGGCTTCGCCCACGTGGAGGTCGGAAATTATTCCAAAGGAACGTACTACCGGGACAAAAAGTATTTCATGTGTTAATCTAGGTTATAATCTAACTGCTTGCCAAATTTCATCCAAATTCCTTCAGCTGTTTTTGCATGATTGAGTAAAACATCCAAACATCTTCACAAACTTTCACAAAGTAGGATAAGTCTGACAACCTCCCGCTCCGTTATTTGTTGATTTACCATTTTCAACAAAAAAAAAACCCATAATAGTATGCTCTACTTATTTTTCACATGGCGAAAATTGCTTTCTATTTAGCAATATGATACCTTGACTCGAAAACTTTTATTGGGATTCAATTCTGCGAAAATTCATTTAAAATACAATCAATTAATGAATGAAACTATTTTTGAAATCTACAAACGTATTTACAATACTAGGTAAAACACGGTGATTTATACGTTTCGCAAGTTTTTAAAGATCGTAACTTCGTACCGAAGAGTGATTCCCTCTCTTAATAGTGTAATAATATTTTTCACCACATATTATATGAAATGCGTGGGAAAATAAATAATTAAAACAGATAATTTATTTCGTTTTATGCTTTCACTCATTTTATTATAAGATGTTTTGTGGAAACTGTTATGATAGACCAGTTTTTGAATATTATGTGGTTAGAATTAAAAATCGTTATAAATTTTCATTAATACCGGGTTCACACGGTCCGATTTAGTTGACCAACTTTTGTTGTTCAACAAAAAATACTTTTAATTTGAAATTCAATTTGATTGAAAGCTTGTAGAATCGAAAGAACTGGAAATCGTATGACTTGTCACTTACATAGGGCCCGATCACACCAAACGTACTTATAGTCAGCCGGCGATTGTGAGCATCGGCTAATAGCGTGGTGTCGGTTCGGTGTGAACGAAAAGTTAAATGTTTATAGAAAAGCAGAAAATTCTGTAGTACACGCTGACATTTGGTTGCTGACAACACATTTACTGTGAAAACAGCCTAACTATGCAAGCGACAGTTGTCACTGTTTACCTTTCTATCGCCTGGTTTCCGTCAGTTGTGATTTGTGAGCCAATAGACAACCTCATTTCTTTTCTTCGATAATCTTAAAACTGGCTACGTTTAATAATTTTATTTGCAATCTTTGACCCGTAATGATTTGGAAATAGGATGCTTTTTATCCCGGTATTACGTGCCTCTGCTATAGTTTGAGGAAATCATATAATTTTTCGAACTGTTTAATGTCTTAAATTAAATATGTTTTATGTCTTTTGAAAGCACTTTTGATGAAACTTAGGCCCAGTTTCAGTGGGTCTACTCTCTAAGTCCGTTAACGCAGATGCGGGCCCGTCTAAAAGAAGTTGATCCGTCAAAACAAGCGACAAAATCAATTTTTCGGACAGGTGAAACACATTGGAGTGGCAATTCTCGTAATTTTAAGAACGTTTACAGTCAGTTAGCCAATTCTCGTAATTAAAAACGATCAAAATCTAGTTGCACTCTCATCTCAGCGATACTCAAATGTCAAAAACTTGTCATAAATGTATTGAAACTCGAAGTAATTTTGACAGATTGAGACTGAGATTAGACTTTGAACGTTCTACGAGAAATGCCCCTCTGATCTCTCTCGTTCTCAGTCTCAATCTGTCAAAAACACCTCTAGTTTCCATACATTTTTGACAAGTTTTTGACATTTGATTGTCGCCGAGATGAGACTGCGACTATAATAGATTGTGAAAACGTTTTTAATCATGAGAATTGGCCTCTTGAATTAGGGACAGCTGTCAAGTCATTGTGTCACTCATTCCTAATTCGGCCCCAAACTAATCTTATCTGCTTTAAGTAATACGGAGTAGAAATACACGTTCGTAACTTTGGCCAACACTAATTTCTATCGTGAAATTCACTCATCTATTCAAAAAGCCATTATTAAAATTACGCAGCCATAAAATCTCAACAGAGATACCTCTAAACGAGAAGCAGAATCAAACCCGGTAACGTATCGAAATAAAACATCGAACTTCTTTCTACGGTAACGAAATGCACTTTAAAGTATAAGGATATCGGAAAAACATTAGTCTTGGATGGAAGGAAAGATATGACAATGGGACTGGGTCCTTTCAGAGCTATCTTTATAGTGATTCCGTTCTATTTGACTTATTTGTGTTCAACAAGTTATTATTATTTGATGCATAGACTGGAGTTAAAGAGGTTGTAAGTAATTGTGGAGAATAGAAAAGACCATTATTTTTATTTTCCTTAAAATGTTTAAACATTTTGGATCGTTGAAGTGTCCTGAAAATTGTATCTACTTTTCCTTGGTAATGTCACACGTGTTCTACGTATAAGTAACTAGATGTAGTGATATTTTTAGATGAAACTCCACCATTCACCATCACCATCGATCAATGGTAAAATAAAACCATGTTCGTGAATTTTATCATCTATCATCTAAAATCCCTGTACCCGTACTTACAGAGTGAGATACTGAATTGATAAATGCTGTTGCCTTCTTTTTATGACGAAGAGGTCTACGATGGTTTTAAATTTGGTTGGCATCAAATTCAAATTCCGGTGCAGTTGTGTCTTGCTATTTAATTGCACTTACGGGGTGTAGAATTAGAGATAGAAATAGGTCATCTTGTTTCCACCCTTTTATAGGTATTTTTTTACGCAATCGGGTTTATTTTTATTTACCTACTGGTTTTTTCATGTTTCATATCTTGGTATACGTTACATATCTTGGTATGTAAATGAGCAGTAAATCAGAAAGGCAATACAGATATTGGTAGGTGCGTCCCTTTATAGGTCATAAAGGGACGCACCTACCAATATCTGTATTATCTTTCTGAATATCTGCTCTCTTCGCAAATTCAAATAGATAATAATCATTATAATTTATTCAAATGAATACTCGATGATTCCTTTATGATAGCCACCGGGAAGAACGGGAAGGATTCCTATTAATCATTTAAATATGTAATTAGTTGAAATAGTCATTTGTGATGGATGATGAAAATTATGCGAAACAGTTGCTTAAGTTCTTTAATAACTAATATTGACTGCACACAACGTCTGGAATATAATTTATATAAATAATCACCACGTTTAGCAGATGAAATTTATGCTTACAGGGAATTGATTTAAAATGACACTTCATTTTAGTTCTGTAAGAAGGCTTATACAAACACTTTAACACGTCAATCATAGTTTAAAAACTGGATGAGGTTGGATTTGCCTATCTAATTACTCTGTGAAGAAAAACCGAAACAAACTCAGAGGTTACAGTCTCTGTTTTTAAAGTCCAGACATAATCTTTGTCAGATCATGTGATTTAAAATGTGTTACGCGATTGAGGCGCAGGTTACTATGTAAGTTGAAGACAGGTAGGTAATAACAATCAATAGGGGCATGCAATGTAACGATGTTGTAGTTGTTTTCAAGACACATCACTTTACAATATTGCAAGTTATAAACCATAGTGCATCCTTCAAAATGGTTCAGATTGTGATTGATATTGTGTAATGTAATTACGTTGCAGGATACTTTGGCATCCAAAATCTCAATAAATAGGCGTAACGTTGGTGTAATTTTAAGCTACATTTTGATCTCATCATTGAGTTCTCCAATAAGCTCAAACTCAAACTCAACTCAAAGCATTTATTTCAAATAAACCAATTACTGGCACTTTTGAATTGTCAAGGTCGGTGAGATAGAAAGATGAAGCTAGTTGCCCATTCCAAAGCGTAGGTACCTATGGAGAAGAACGGGCAAGAAACTCCATGGACACTCTTTTAAAATCATGATTTTGTTACAATCAGTTGGTTACATCATTATGTTGAAATTATCAATGTGAGAACGATGTAAAAAGACGTGCACATTATAAGCGTCCGTAATTAAAACAAAACAAAAATAAAATAACAATTTAGAAATTAAAATAAGCCGTGGGAGCTAAGAGATGACCAGTCCCTACTGGCGGCGCCCGTTCACGAACATGACGTATGGATCAGCACCATTCAGCTCAACCATTTTGAAGGGAACTTAATGATCCAACACACACGCCACCACCAGCGAGACATTTGAGTGAGCATGACATACTCTCAGCTGCCAGGGCACATTCAAGTCAATGAAAGACGTACCCTGTAAATGTTAGCTATATAGTAAGGACATAGTGCTCACACATATGCTATGCAATTATACAATACTAAAAGTTTGAATTTATACAATGCAAATGTATCTAGTTTTACAGTCTTCAGCAGCTCCAACAATGTTTACAAATGCTATTCAATTTAGTTTAAGGTACCTTGTGGAGCAGGACAAGCAACGTTTAGCCAAGCATTTTTGTCAGCGATATAATCCCCCAACTTATAATAAGAATGGCTGCATAGTGTGCGTTTTATACAAGATTTAAATTTCGTTTCATTCAGTTGGAGTATGTGGGGAGGTATTTTATTGTAACATTTTAAACAGTACCCCATGAAGGATGAATCTACTTTAGCCAGTCTGAAGCCTGGTTGAACTAATTGGTCCCTATTTCTAGTCCTAATGGTGTGTCTTTCACCTCTTTTACTGAAAAGATTTAGATTTTTCCTGACGTACATGATGTTCTCATAGATATATTGACAAGGTACCGTCATGATATTAATAACTTTGAACAGTTCTCTCAGAGAATCCCGCCTACGGAGGCCATATATTGCTCTAATGGCTCTTTTCTGCAGAATAAAAATAGACTCGATATCTGCAGCCCGTCCCCATAGTAAAATCCCGTAAGACATGATACTATGAAAGTAACTGAAATAGACTAGCCTCGCGGTTTCTACATTTGTGAATTGGCGGATTTTTCTTACAGCATAAGCTGCTGAACTTAGCCGTCCTGCAAGAGCTGTTAAATGAGGACTCCACTGTAGCCTTGAGTCGAACGTGATCCCTAGGAAAACAGTTTTATCGACGAATTCTAGTTTCTCTTTATTCAATACTATGTCACAGTCAGTACTTTTAACATTTGGTAAGGTTTAAGCGTTTCAAAACCTTATTTATTTATTGCTAAACGACTTAAAATGACTAGTTTAATACGGTAACCATTCGCAATGCTTGTTAGTGCCAGAAGCATGATCATTAGTAGCTACAGCTGTTAGAAAATCATTACATAGAGCATGCAATTACGGAGTGAGATACGAGATAAAAGTGGTGCGAGTTTCAAACGATAATGCAGTTTAGAACGTTATCTGTATTGCTGTTCAACTTAGAGTTGGCAAGTTTCTTTGAAACTTTCTAGCATAAGTCAAATGGAACCTATATGTTACTATTAATTTTATGTTAGTATTATTATTTGATCAAATAAAAAATAATAAAAAATAAATCAGCACTTGTGTGACATTGTGCATACTGATTAGGTGAGAACAAATGCCTTTCTAGTCAATCTCCTAGTCTAAATAGATGCAGTTGAATACCAGTATTTTATACGGAGTGACATATACTCCATTTGAAATAAGATTAGACATTTAAACAAACCTTTTTTACAGTCAGTCCAACCGATTCTGACTTCTATACCGCAGGCATAAGGATGGCATTAAAAGCAAAATAGTAGTCACAATACCAACTGTTTACTGCAGCTGCCATTTGTTCTGCCATTAACGCAATAGAAGTCAAAATTGGTTGATCGGACTGTAAAAAGGATTTAGTTAAATGGCTAATCTTATTTCAAATGGAGTATAGTTACTAGATAACACAATACCTCTAGGTAAGACTGGTTTTCTGACGGCCATGTCTACCTACTGTATGATCTACGAATGACAATGGAACCGACGGCTTAACTCGCTTTCCGAGGCACGCAGAGGTCTCGGTATTTAATAGACTCATCCACAAATCGACCGCGGCTAAGGTAGTTTAATCTTGGATGGACCCGAGCGGGTGTTATTAATAAACCACGAGCCCTAAGTTCTTCTAGTATTGTTTTTAATAAAAAATCATGAATTGAAATAACCTTTTGTCTTAATGAAAAAAATTATCTGAGTCATCTGGCCAGTAAAGCTTGTTGGCTTTGCAGACCTGCACCCTAATTGCGTAACACGCGATTAATCATAATCGGTTTCGTTTTGACAGTTCAACAATATTCATTGCGTTACTTACGTTGTTGAGCAGACACATTTTTCGAACATATGGAGCAATAGTTTAGCCATCGGTTTCAAAACGAAGCGTGAGTTACGCATTTAGGGTGCTGCTCAGCTAAGGTGACAGAGGGCTGACCATATGATGATAGTCGTAGAAGCAGACAAACTTTTTTTGAAGACAGTTGATCAGCTGCAATGTAAGAAGCTGAGCTAAATTAACTGATGACCGGAAAAAAACGCTTCACTCAAGCAAGAAGCATAAGAAGGCAAAGTTGTTATGGAATACGATGTGCTGAGATTGTATATAATTAATTTTATCCTAAGCAATTTAGAAAAAGATTTACCTTTTTCACACAAGTAGAACATGCATAATATTCAGCATTTCGCTTTAACCGGTAGTAAAAGCTGGTGCTACGTACTGAGATGCATCGGTCCTTTCCAACTTAATACCACAGTGAATGTGTTAAATCGGAGTGCTAAGTAACGTGGATAGCCGTATGAGCTTCAATTTAGCCTGAATAGGGAAGCTGGATAGTAAGGCGAGTCTATTCCATATTTGGCATAGATATATGAATATAGTTTCACTTGTTTTAGTGTTGTGTAATCCCAATTAGAGACGCTGATTGGACTTCCGGGTGATTTAACTGGAATGTAGATTTTGGAAATTAGATTTTCCAGGCTAATTGAATTGATTCAGGAAATTCATTTAACTAAACTTTGGCTTAAGATGAGTATAGAGTGTATACAGGGTAAAATTTAATTAGCTAGCAAAACTCTACAGACTTGATGGGTTGGGCAAATTAAAAGATTGTTTTAGGGATCAACCGCTGGTAGTGTTCTAACTTGAAGTATGAGTTGAAAAACTAAATTTTATTGTGTTTAGATATCGATATCCATCACGTTTGTGTAGTTTTGCTGGCTAATTTAATTTGACCCTGTATAGGATTTGAAGTATATAAATGTACTTAGCAGTAAGCAACATTGTATCCAGTAAGGAGTTGGTAATAAACGCTTGTCTCGACTTGACGTGTTTCCTTTCGCCTCCATACTTCAGATTGATATGTGCATTAAAGTAGGTACGTAAATGTTCTCAGTTTATTTTGATGTCCCTGTTTGTGGATTTTGAAGGCGTAGGAAAATACGTAATGACTCTTCTGTTAGCTTAATTCTTTTACTAGAATTTATGTTTAACATTGGTACCTGTGGAATTTAAAAAAAAAACCTAACATGTTTTTCTGGATTTTGCGTATGCGAAAAATACAACTGTGCTTTAGTGAATTTTCGCAATTATAGCTCCCGACTTACCTTATTAATTTTCATACCAAATATATACTTTCAATCACACACACACACACATGTTTCACATTACGTGCCTCTCACACTTGAATACATTAAAATAAATAATAACATTAATATTTCAAAGGCAGTTTCACACGAATGCACAATCATGGCGGCCCTACGCAGGTATTAGCATAACTGTGGGCCTATCGCGTAATTATCGCATTTGACTTCACGTCTGTGCCGTTAACAAGCTACGCTGGGGCGACTTTTAGTCGCACGTTTTAGACGTACATATTTTTTAAAGTTTATCTGTAGAGTGCTCTTTTAATTGCAAGTGTGGCGCTCTAATTGGAAATAATGAGTGTTGATAAGACACTGGGCTTTTGCTGATTAAGGTAAGGGGAACCTAGTCACGGGCTCGAACTCACTGGTGAACAGGTGAAAAATCACGCTGTCTCACCAGGCTTCGTGTCCGACAGAGATAGTATCAGTGATGAGCAGTTAGACGCTAGTCTACACGCACAACGTTATTGAGTGACATGCAGGACCATTTAAAGCAAAAAAATTGCGAAAAAATCAAGAAAAGTCCTTTGGAAGATCGGGTTTTATGAAAAAGCCAATGCATAAATCAATGACCAATAAAGTTTATTGAACTTTACGATAATTGAACTTTGTTCAATCGCGGTTGATTTGCTGTCATTTGTTTTGAAGAGTTCCGTTGTCTGTCTCCAAAACGCATCATCAGATATATATGAAATTTAAATGGGACCACACGAGAAGCACCAAATTTCATATAAAAAAAAAAAACATCAAAATCGGTTCACACAGTCGAAAGTTCTGAGCCAACAATCATTTAAAAAAATACAGTCGATTCGAGAACTTCCTCCTTTTTTTGAAGTCGATTAAAAAATTAGAGATACCTGAACGGAGCAGTGATGGCCCAGTGCCTGTGACTTACAAGCAGTAGCTTGTTGGTGACCCTGAGAGGCGCTTTACTTTATGTAAATTATTTCATCGCCACTGCTCTCAAAACGGCGAAGGAAAACGTCGCGAGGAAACCAGATGGTCTAGAACGAAAACTTCGAAGACATATGACATCGACCAACCCGCTCCAAATCCCTCTCACAAGAGGAGGCCTGTATTCCAGGAGTGGGAATATTATAGGCTAATTGTGATGATGATGATGAACGGATTCATTGTATTTTTAAAGCAGTATTACCTATTTTTCGCTGGAGGCATGCGTGTTTGATACACAGATGCTGAAAGACTGTAATTAAAGGCACAAAAAAAATACAGACTTCTATTTATAGGCCGTAGAAGAATGTCCATAGATACGGCATTCCATTCAGAGTGAACGTAGAAGGAACGGAAATGGCAACGTGTTTGCGAAGTACATTTTTCGACTAAAAGTCGTATAGTGTGTAACCTTTTCGATCAGTTACGATATCAATGTCAAAATGAATGCTTTGATGAATTTCCCGTGTTCATGGCTTGTACCGTGAAAGCACGGGACGTTTATTAGCAACGTGGAAATTGTAATTAAATGGTGGAGAGAAAATGTTCCAGTATTTTCTGTCGTTATTTATTATTTACTGTTTCATTTTTGTGTTGTATGACCTACTTACTTTTATATCTAATAATGAAAGTCTTTCTCTAAGGTGATCTTTTTTTTACTCTCTTTAAGAGTATTTAAACTATGTACATATATTGAAATGAAATAAAATGTCTATTTATGTAAGTAGATATTTTTAACACACTTTGACACGACAATATTTTGTTTTGCAATATTTTAAATCAAGACAGCGCTGGCATTTCTTATCTGACTGGTCCCTGTGAAGAAATGCCGAAACAAACTCAGAGGTCATGATGTCTTTTAAAGTCCAAACATTATATTATTAGGATTTTATGTTAGTCTAACAATGCAGAGTCATGTCTGGAAAAGCCTGACCTATACCTATGTGTCTTTATTTAGATGTTAGCTATTTGAGTACTTACATCCACTGTTTATTGTTTTCTCTTTCGTTCAGATTCATTCAACTTTTTTTAAGTAGTTTTTTTTTGAGGATCGTAAATCATCAAATAACTTCTCCCACTCTAGGTGGAGACTTTTGCTGACTAAAACCCACCCGCGTTCCTTCAGTTACCTGCGTACCAGGGGCTGCGGTATCACTTTCGAACAACCCGCACCCCTGGCAGATCAGTAGTCCGTTACTACTCACTTATGCTAATTCCCAATCAATCTGCGTAGCGTCGGCTTCCAGTCCAACCGGATGCTGCTGAATACTAGTATTTAATATTGAGCGAATGCCTATTCCTCCCGTGGGTGTCGTAGTAGGTGACTAAGGGACTTACTAGAGAATGGGCAGCAGCGTTCTCTATGCATTTGACCACCATACTGCGATCGCCAACCCACCTGCCAAGAGTGGCGATTATGGCAATTCCCCCCCTTTTGGGGAAGGCTTATATGATGATGATGATGATTGCCAATCTCACCTCCACAATCCAGTAACTGGGTTATACGATACCCCTTGGTATGACTGGTTCGGGCTTCTGACGACCCGTAACGACTGTCAAAGATCCACGAATGACAGCCGGGACCAACAGCTTAACGTGCTTTCCGAGACACAGAGGAGTATCGGTATGTAAAGATGGTCACCTGATAGATCGACCCGTGCGACTTATTATTTAGCCACGAGCCCCAAAAGCTATGTTAAGTAAATAACCAAACTACGAGTACATACAATCTACAAGTTAAGATTACACCCAGATCTCTACCTTTATTTTCTCGATTGTCAATGCTCTCATCAAGTAAGTCACGATGAATATCAACAATGAAAGTAACAGCAGATTAATCAGAGTATATTTATAACGATATCGATACAATCAATCGTCACGACAATCGTGAGTCGTGACTCTTGTAACCTACAACTCTGATAGTTGTAGGATTAAGGGCTAGAGAAAGATAAGCTAAAGACAAAGCAAGCCGCATTATTACATCTGTAGAATGGTTTGTATTTTGTAACCTTTCCAATTTAAGACTGTGTATAGTTCCGTGTGGTGCCGGACGTAAAAGAATAGCACCATCCCATTTCTTCCAGTGGGTGTCGTAGAAGGTGACTAGAGAATGGGCAGGACCGTTCTCGATTCATTTTACCACCTTAATGCGATCGCCAACCCACCTGCCAAACGTGGCGATTATGGCATAACCCCCCTTTTGGGGGAAATGAAATGAGGGTCCATTCAAGTATTACGTAAGCACTACAGGGGGGCGGGGGGTCTATGCTTTGTTTATTTTTTATGACATGGGGGATGGGGGGTATGGATGGTGATTACGTTAGCAGAATTTATTTATTAACTTTTGGATTTTCTACAAAATTTAGTCGATTTTGGTTTGCACACATATGGCAACCCTACTTGTATATGAATGGCTCGAAGAAAACGATGACAATATACCAAAATCACAAGAAAGTGAGCAGACACGTTAGGTGTCTGCTACCAATGTTTACTTGAGCATGGGAGGGGGGGGGGGTCAATAATTGCCAAAAAACTGCTTACGTAATACTTGAATGGCCCCTGATATGATGATGATGATGACTGTGTTTAGTCAAATCTTTGTTTACCACAGAATATTATGAAAGTGCATAGTAGTGTTGGTCTTGCTCTAAAAGTAAATAAAATAATGCAGCACGAGAGCAGTGGTGGCTCAGTTGTACCGGCTGCAACTTATGAGTTGTAGTTCGTGGGTTTGAACCCAGATAGGCTCATTACTTTGTGTACATTATTTCATCACCACTGCTCTCAAAACAGTTGAAGAAAACATTGTGAGGAAACCAGCATGTCTAGAACATAACGAACCAAAAATTCGAAGATATTGTTATATCCGGTTTTTTTTGGGTGGGAAATCATCAAATAACTTCTCCCACTCTGGGTGGAGCAGGAGGGCGTGTCAGACTTTTACTGACTAAAACCCACCCGTGTTTCCTCAGTTGCCTGTGTGCCAGGGGCCGCGGTATCTCTTTCGAACAACCCGCACCATAGTTATATCCGTCAATCCACACTGGGCCCGCGTTGTAGATTATGGTCCACTACCTTTTATAGAGAGAAGGCCTGTGGTCCAGCAGTGGGAACAATATTGACTGCTTATGTTTAAATGTGTGTAGAATTTAAGAATGAAAAAAAAATAACAAAATTTCGCCGCGATGTTTCAAGATACCTGCGAAGGTGGTCTTAATAATAAGATGACATAATCAATTAGTATGCCATAAAACCGTAATAAAGTTTCTACCTTGGTACAAATTATTATTACGCATCTAATAATGTCCCACTGACTGATCATTATGGTAATCTGAAGTAATAAAATACTCGATGTGATCAAACTATGCAGAAGACTCAACGAATGTTTAAAATGTTAATAAATTGTAATGTCATCGATTTTGCATTTCAATAAACGAAAATAAAATTAATTACAAGGATAAATCCTCAAATTTTAACAAGAGTAAAATAAAAAGTCTGAAGTCGTGTGGGAACTCCCGTTTTTAATTTTCAAAAACGCCCAACTCATGGACTATAATCACTGAACATGCATAAAGGTGTTTCGGTAAGCCCTTCGCTAGCAGATTCGAACATTTTCTTTTGGACGTCGTGTCATGAGCCAACATTTTATACCTTTTAATTAAAGTAATTATAGCAACGGATGTTTCTAGGGGCAATCACAGAATAGCATTGTTCTACGGATTTGCAAAAATCCGTAGGGCTACTAACACTGCACAAAACTCAAAAAAAAGTAAACTCGATTACAAACAAATCATCTCTAGACGTCTCTTCTACATTCCTATTCCCGAAGCAAACAGTTTCCTGGACAATCTTTCTCAGTTAACTATATTCTTCTTAGCGTGGCGATAGCAATCTAAATACAGTCAGCTCAGAATTTGGACGAGCTTATCACTTTGAACAGCGTCCATCAACTCCTGTAGCGTGTACAGTAGACACACTGGACAAGATATTAAGTGCCCCATTGTTTGTGGAACAGCACCATATTTAGACTGGCGGACTCATGTGTGAATCCACCACCACCATGCTTACCAGGTGCTCTTTACTTCGGCCTACCTGACTCCGGAGTCTATTTATTTATCTATTTGTAGTCAGATATTTATAATAGAAAATAACTGAGAAAGAGTCTACTCGTTGGAAGAAGATACGGGCTCCTGTAACATAGACATTTTTACCTAGCGCAGGACTCAGGGCTTCACTTTGTTGTACACATTTTTATGCCAGTAAATAATGTATTTATTCATTTCTTAGGTGCGACATCAAAGATCTGAACAAGTTTTCGTGCAGGAAAACCTTAATAATGTTACGCGCTAAAGCTAAAGTAATTATTTACTACTAGCGCCATCTAGTATCGAGTAGCAGAATTATTTGAGTCAAGATCTTTCTCGAAATTTTGATACTAGAATCTTCTAGAATTATCAACATCTGTTCAGTCGGGGCCGGTATGTACTCGAACATTCAAGATGCTTCTACAGAAGAAGGTTCTAGAATTATCCGAGGGCTCAATAAAAGGCCGGAACGGATCAAGACCCGGCAGTATTGATCAAGCGATACAGGCGAAAACATCGTAAGCGATCTTCAAGTGCGATTTAGAGTGATCAGTAGTGAAATTGTATTTTGTATTTTGGTTATTTGTATTGGCAGTTTTTAATTGTCACGAACCCCAAACTCTTAACAATAATATCTAACTCCGGTGTTTTTAAATACTCGTATATGTACTACTACTTGGTCGGAAATTATCCTTCGAGAACGTACCACCGGGATAAAAAGTATTCTATGCGGTAATCCAGGCTATAAACTATCTGTGTGCCAAATCTCATCCAAATCCGTTCAGCCGTTTGTGCGCAATTGAGTAACTAACAACCAGACATACAAACTTTCACATTTATAATATTCGAAGGATGTAGGTACTTATTAATTAAAGTTACTGCACTAGATACACCTGGTGGCTAGTCAACCGACTACGATGACAAATTCGCTGCGTCTCTGAGTTTACTATTGCAATTTGTACAAAGAGTACAGTATTCATTGCCTTAAAATATTCAAACCTATCTAATAATTAAATCTAGATAGGCATATAGGTAGTATGCCTGCGATACTTCCATTAATGTTTCACGACCAATTTGTTCTCTAAAATAATTATTAAGTCATGATTTACAATGATAAATTACCTGCTTGCTAATATTAAATTGAGCTGTGGGAATAAAACCAATGACCCTCAGAGATACGCTTTGCTGTTGCATTCACATGTTAAGGGGAACCTAGTCGCGGGCTCCAACTCACTGGTAGGCCTGGCTAAAAATCACGCTGTCTCACCAGGCTTCGTGTCCGACAAAGATAGTATCAGTGATGAGCAGTTAGACGCTAGTCTACACGCGAACGTTATTGACTGAGATGCAGGATCATTTATAGTAAAAAAATCGCGAAAAAGTTAAGAAAAGTCCTTTGGAAGATCGGGTTTTATGAAAAAGCCAATGCATAAATCAATGACCAATAAAGTTTATTAAACTTTTCGATAATTGAACTTTGTCGGTACCGACTTGGTTTTGGAGATTTTACACTTCTTTTATTACTTAAACACGCCCAAAGTTCAATAAAATTAGCGAGAATAACGAATCTTTGTTGGCTCCTTACTTTTTAATGGATTTTTATTTTAGTATTCTGTTTCCGTAAAGACAATATTAATAATGAGATAAAACGATATCATATTTTACTTTGGATGTGCCATGTCAGACAGTGGAGTAAAACACTCCCGAAGTTTGTATGCAAAAAATGTGGACTAGGTTCACCTTAAGTCAATAAAACGTTTTTATGTGTTGCTGTAGTACCTACATAGTAGTGCTAGCAAAAAAGTTATAAACACTATCGCATCCACGGTGGATTCAATGTGGTTACCTCAAACTCAAACTCAAAGCATTTATTTCAAATAAACCAATTACAGGCAGTTTTGAATTGTCAAAGAGTCGGAAAGATGAAGCTAGTTGCCCATTGCAATGCGAAGTATCTACTTCTGTAGGTACCTACCTACATTGGTGGTAGGTATGTACATTGCGTACCATAGAGGTACGCAATGTACACACGGCAGCTTTTAAAAATCATGTCGCAATCAAATAAAATTAAATAGGTAATGACTTAAGTGTCACATTTTGCAAAAGCCGTGGTAATCCGCCTTGAAGGAGGTCGGACACATGCTCAAGATAAAACATTCATTTGTTGGCTGTCATAAAATTAATTATATTTCTTGCATTTGCTAGACCAGAACATTATCTTTGCCAGTGTTTTGTTGGCGCTTATAAATCGCTGACAAAACTCAAGGATCTTTTATTTTAGTAATTGTAATGACGGTGCATTTGCACCGAAAATTGCAATTAATAATCCACACACTAGGATATTTAAAAATGTACCTAGTAACTTTCTTGTAAACTATTTTTATTACCTACTCTTATAATACTTACGAAGCGACGAGTGCTTTACTTGTGGTAACCAAGTGTACAAACAACTGTAACTGTGTGCGTGAAGTCGAGTAGTGTCAGCACATAATACACACACACACACTTCCTCCGACTTCGCCATTGTCTCGAATGATACCGGCGTACCTTGCTTATATGCTTTCATACATAAATTCACAGCCTATTTGTACACTTGGGAACCACAAGTAAAATTCGCGTCGCTTCGTTCAAGGACATGGACGCACAAACTGAACAATGAATTAAGCACATGATTCTAAGCACCCCCTAGCGTATAAATTAGTCAGCTGTGTCATGAAAAATGTGCAAAATGCAATAAGTACCTACGCAAGCAAAATGTATGGCAGAGTATTTTTTTTCCCGAATCATGTACTTACTAGGTTTTGCAAGCGGCTTCGCCTGCGTTTTTATACACCTAACCCTTCCTCATGAATCACTCTGTCTATTGGTGAAAACCGGATTAAAATCCGTTCCGTAATTTTTGAGTTTATTACGAACAGACAGACAGACGCGACGGGGGACGTTGTTTTATAATATGTAGTGATAAATGGTTACAGGTTGTGCGTTGCGCGTGCGCTGATCTTGTTTTGCATTTTACAGATTACCGTATCAAAACCTATAAAAGAAAACTGATACATAGAATAAAAAATATCTAAATCAAAAGCCTTAGTTTCTGCTACATTAATGATATGTAACTACATTGTCAGCGTAATCGACATATTGTTTATCAACGTATGTTTTATTATTCTACTATAATAGATGTCATGATGGCGCCACGGTTCCGTTGTGATTGTCTATTAATCTAATAATTATTTATATTATTAATGTAAATTGTGGGTAGTAACTACAGCTAAAGTGTTCGTGTTATTTATTTTCATATCTGCTCGTAAATAGCTTAAAATAGACCACCCAAGTAATATATTTTATGATCTTTTTTTATAGTTTAACAATCAATTGTATTTTAGTAATAAATCATAAAATGACCTCTCTCCGTGACCTTTCTGTTATGATCGCATAGAACAAATTGGGATAAAAATTAGCTTTTTATCCCATTTTTAATGTGTTCAATCTGATTGGTAAATCAATCTGCCTATAGCCTTTTCCCCACTATGTTGGTGTTGGCTTCCAGTCTAACCAGGGGTCCTACTCTCTAACTCCGTCAACGAAGATACGGGCCCGTCCGAAAGTAGTTCGAAAAGTCTTAGTGAATCCTACAGCCAATTAACTAAGTTTTTTGGACGGGTAAAAACATATCGGGAGTAGGGACAGCTGTCAAATCGTGTTGTCATTCATTCTTAGTTCGAGCTCCAAACTAATCTTCTGTCCGTAAGTGATACGGAGTTGTAAACGCCCGTTACTTCGACCGAATCGATGGACTTCGTGCTAAGGGAGTAGGCCCCCTGATCTCTCTACCTTGAAAGAAAACTGGCATGTCCCGAAACCAAAAATTCAATGACATCTACACACACACTACACAAAAGGTTCTCTCTTTAATTTGTTTGTTTTAGCTTCAGTAAAATCTTTATTTTCCTTAATTTTATTTCTTAGTACCTACACTGTGAAGTTCCAAAATGTTACTATCTAACTAGTGTTAACTTGAGAGCCCTGTCACCCATAACACAAGTTTAATCTTAGCTTGGGTGACAGAGGTTTAAAACTCTGTGTGCACCTACAATTTAATATGTACATGAAATTCATAATGTATTCCAAGTGGTAAATCTAAAATTGTAAACTGGAAATAAAAGATTTTATATTTTTTTTTTATATTTTTATATCTGATATCCACGGCCCCGTAACAGTACACGTGGTGGAATAGGTGTGCCCACTCCACTCTTTCTCAGAAAGGCTGGGTCTTAGCCGTTGGCACACTGATTATAGCCAGACCAAGGCCACACGTAACGGCTGCAGAGGGTCACAGCTGGAGAATACAATCCCGAGCATATTTTTCAATCCCGGGACTGCGGGATTTATGATGCGTAATCCCGGGATCCCGAAACTATCCCGGTATTATACTATGTGGTTTCAGCACCCTAATTGCGTAACTCACGATTCATCATAATTTGTTTCGTTTTGAAACAAATGGCTAAACCATTGCTTCTTATGTTCGAAAAATGTGTCTGCTCAGCAACGTAAATAACGCAATGAATATTGTTGAACTGTCAAAATGAAACCGATTATGATTAATCGCGTGTTACGCAATTAGGGTGCTGGTTGGACTGAACTGAAAAAGAAAACTTGAATAATTTCTTAAAAAATGTTTTGAATATTATTTTACAGCACAAATCACAATATAGTAAGAAAAGAAAAACAAAAAAAACTATAGGTACCGTAAGAATTGTCTCAGCTTAGTTTGAATAACTTAAATTACTTTTTTTTGTAAGTTCTACAACAGAAATATTATATCAGGGCCTGGTTAGGGTGCCTGTGTAGTACGCATCGTAAGGCCATCTAAGGGATGTTTTTTTGTCATTATGTAATAAATGCTATTAAAGACCATTTTTCCAGCCCTTCAGCTTCTAGTTTTAGGTAGCTCTAGAGTAAAGTGACTGGTCTATTAATATATTTTAGGCAAGGTCTTGTCAAGGCGCAACGGACTACGGAATGCAAACTAGGCCTGTTTGTGGCAATCCTGAAAATCCCGAGATTAGCCAAGTACAGTCTCGGGATTTTGGGGTCAGAAAACGGCCGGCATCCAGAGATCCCGGGATTCGGGACCCCGGGATTGGATTTTCTAATCACAGGTGTATTACCAGGAACACCTCTGTCTAACCCTTCGGACAACATAGGCGTGATGTTATCTATACTTATACACCGAGAAATTTTAATGGTTGTTTTCCCGTGGCAGAACAACTTGCCATAAGGAGTACTCTCAAAGCATAGAGTAAAAGCAACAAAATAAAGAAGTTTTTGTTTTAAAATAATTAAAAAAATATTCATCAACTCGAAAACGTGAGAATCAATAGTAACACTAGAGGTATCTTGTAGGTACTACTCGAATCGTAAGCACCGCCGACAAAGGGAACAGCGATGCATAAATGTTTAAAGCAAAATAAACTCTCGCACGTGGTGATTTTTCACAATGGTTAAATCTGGCATTTTTTGTTTCTAATATTTTATTTGTTAATCTCCCATTTTTTGTTTCTAATATTTTATTTGTTTATAAAACGATTGTATTACCAACACAAAATCATTTCGCTGCGGGAAAACAACTATTAAAATTTCTCGGTGTAAATAAAAGCAAAAGTTCACTCATTCATACATTCATTCATTCACTGATCAATCAAGAAATCTCAAAAACTACTGAACCTACGAAGATGAAATTTGGCATAGAGATAGATTATGAGTAGAAGACGTCAGTAAAGGGGTGAAATAGGGGGTGGAAGTTTGGATGAAATTTTTTCGTCCTTGGGCCAGAAAATCCTGTTCCAGACCATTTTCAAAATTGACGCTTGCGGAGCAGCGGGCAGCACCTAGTTACGTCCGGGGCGCACCTATAGATGATTACGGCCCAATAGGTGCCCACACAATAGAAAATTAATTGTGTCTCATTAGCCGGGATTGACAGGTTATTAAATGTGTTCATCAAAAGTTTTACCATATCAAAGTAATTAGTCCAGCACTTGTTATAATATAACCTTATTAAACGCTTAGTTTCAATACACATGTACATTGGTTTTCCCACGATGATATAAAGTTTTATCGTTCTGTGACCATTTGCACTGTTGTTTATAATGTTTACAAATTATTACATGTTAAGATAATACCCAATTGACCGGCATCGTCTAATATCAAGAAAAAAGGTCAGTCTTATCAACTTTTTTTGTAACATTTTATGTTTATTTGGCTTAGGTACAGAAGCCAGCACATCAAGATATTCCAAACTGTAAAAAAATCCCAATTGAATATGAACCTTATCCTTTTGTGATAAAGTTGAAAAAAGTATCAAAGAAATTTGACAGATTGGGGTAACTTGATGTGCATAAATTGATACTAATTTTAATTTAAAACAAGCATAAAGTAATTGTCGTGTAACTATGTGGTAGTTAGTGTTTCCTAACATAATTTTAATTGTAATTTATCTTAATCAGTAACAAAACAAGTATAATGCTGACCTTTAGTTCATATGTTTGGCGCTTAAATGCTAAAAGTTTTGATAACAGTTGTGACAAACAGTAATTTATTAGTACTTAATTATATAAACTGTTAGATTGCTATTTAATATTTATCTTTGGCTGTCGTTTATTTTACAGGTATGTGAATCCAACCTTTATAATCGTGAATTTATTCTTATTGGTGCATCTCATTATGTATGGAGATTATTATTTCTTCATTCTAAATAAGCGAACAACTCCAAATGTAGTTGAATCTGTTAAATGTCGCACGGCTTTTGCAAGACGACAAAACGCTTTTCTGTCTGTATATTTATACAACAAAATTAATAGAACCTTAAATTTTTATCCGCTAACACTACACGAATGTAAACTTAAAGTAAAGAACTGGCTCTTTACTCTTGATTATGATGATGTAGAGAAAATAATGAATAATTAATCTCTATCTACTAAGGAACACATAATAGAACACACCTTTCTTTCATACACCTAATCATACACAAACACGAATGGGCAGGGCACCCACCAACACGCACACGTACACCTTCCACACACATACACAGCACGATATATAATAATAATTTTAGGATAAATTACGTACGTTATTGATGTTTATTTTCTTTTTAAATATTTTTTATTTTGTTTTCACTTCTTTTAAAACTGTATGTTGTAGCACATTTGTTTGCCTATTCCTATGTTGACATTAGTGTCTAAGCCAAATAAAATGGGAGAGGGCGCTGACTCCTGACATACAGATACACCTAGTTCGGGAGTCAGAGGCTTCAAAGAAGATTTATAACCTATTATGTCAATAAATGAATTTGAATTTGAATTCTATGAACCTGGAACCAAAATAATGTAGGTACATATCAATCAATCAATCATTTTATTATCAGGCAGCTGAGGCCCATAGATAAAATACACAAAATAATCTTAAAAATATACACACACACACACACACACACACACACATAGGTTGAAACGTTGGTAGTCTTATCTATACCTACACACACAATAAAATCGAACTGTATGTTTGTAATGTCAAAATGATACCTATTTACTATATTTATATGAAAGTATACAAGAAAAGTTTTTATTCAGTGCGCAAACTTACAACATGAATCCAGCGTACCATTCTAGACCCCCAGCGAAGAAATTTTTTGTCGGTTTTACAAAAAACAAATCAGCTGTTTCATAGAAAAGTGCAATACCTACGCGGTCAAAATGTATGGAACAGCTGTTTTTTTTTGTATAACCGACGAAATTTTTTTGCGCTGGGGGGTCTAGAATGATATGCTGAATTCATGGTTAAAGTTTGCGCACTGGATAAAAACTTTTCGTGTACCTACAGATACGATAGATATAGGATTTTTTTTTTCATTTTTCTGACTACATCTAGATATCTATCTGTTTGTTCCGGGTAATCTCCGAAACGGTTGAATCGATTTTTTTGGGAATTTCACTGGCAGATACAGCTATCTGCCGGTGAAATTCAAACTTATACATTTTACTGACGATAATTAGGACGTGATGGGAGGAACAGACACTACAGTATTTGTAGACATCCTCTTGAAACACTAGATGAAATAATAATCCGTATTTTTTTAGCAGGTACAGTAGGTGTTTTACACTATGTTAGTAGGTACAAGTAAGATATAAAATCAGATCAAATTAAATATAAAAGTTAAATCAATAATAAATAAAATTACAATTAAATCAAAAATGTAATTAAAATTAAATCAGAATTAAGTCAAAAATAAATTAAAATCAAGTCAGAATTAGGTCAAAATTAAATTAAAATTAAATCAGGAAAATTTAGAAATTTGATTTGATTTTAATTTAATTTTGACATAAAAATGTCAAAATTAAATTAAAATCAAATCAAATTTAAATTAAATCTAAATCAAGCCAAAATTAAATTAAATTAAGAGCACCCCTACCAATCGTCAGGCCCCGTGTACACAGGTGCGTGGGCATCCAGTAACCAACGATTGGACTGTCAAATTTGACAATAGTTTTTTTTCTTTCAGCAGCTTCCATCAGATCCTGTAGCGTGCAGACATCTTTTTCATTTTACGTCTAGACTTCTAGAGGAGAACCAGTCCTTAAACCTAGACATAATAAATTATATCTACTGCTGACATATTATAAGTGGTCTAAAGCTGCACTATTAATAACCTGCATTTAAATAATAGGTAAGTATTCATTGAAGCAGAGCGGGCTCTTCCGGGACTCGACCTTAGCATCACCCGTTTTTTGTTTAGTTTAAAATCACGAACTGAGAATTGTATGGCATTAGATAAGTAAGTTTAGTAACCAACAGTCAGTGGTAACAAAACCAGCATAAACTGACCTCTTATTGTACTAAAACTTCATCTCCAGTTCAAAATTATCGCACTCGTCAATTTTATCAGTGAGATAATTATTGTACTCTGTAGGTATAGCTGTTCACAAAGCCTTCAATCGGCTTTCGTATCAAAATTACACATTTCGACCAGATTTGCCTTGCACTCAACAGAAAACAGCTGTCCGAAGAATAAAGGTCGTCTATTTGATTTGACCAGACAAAATTTTCGGGTTCTTGATTTGTGAACAACGTTTAAAGGACTCCTACAATAAATTGCTTTAGGTTAATAAACCTATCCTAAAAAGGTAAAATTGCAATAGCAATTTTACCTTTTTAGGATATCATATCATCAGTACACAGGAAAAGTTTTTGTCCAGTGCGCAAACTGTAACCACTGCAGACATTTTTCGTCGGTTATAAAAAAAAAAACCAGCAGGAAAAGTTTTTGTCCAGTGCGCAAACTGTAACCAGTGCAGAAATTTTTCGTCGGTTATTAAAAAAAAACCAGCTGTTCCATACATTTTGGCCGCGTAGGTATTGCACTCTTCTATGAAACAGTTGATTTTTTTTTAAGCCGACGAAAAATTTCTTCGCTGGGGGGGGTCTAGAATGGTATGCTGAATTCATGGTTGAAGTTTGCGCACTGAATAAAGACTTTTCCTGTAGATTAAAGCAGTACAACTTAAGTTCCATCTCTATTAGTCCTCACTACAGCTTTCAAATCTATCCTAGCAATGCTTCCTTTCAAACAAAATATATTGCTGCATCAGCGATTTCTATTATTTAATCTCATGTCTTGATCTATTCTGGCCCAACAGTATCGATCGGCTCTGACAAACGAGTTGGATCGTGAGTTTAAACCCTTTAGCATTCACTTTGCTTTGTGTATCTGTTTAATTTCATCATCACTGTCCAAAAACGGTAAAGGAAACCGGCATGTCTTAGAACCAAAAATTGGAAGACATGTGACATCTACCAATCCGCACTGGGCCCTTGTGGTGGATTATGGCCCACTTCCTCTTATAGAGAGAGGCGGCTTGTGTCCCAGCAGTGGGAATATTATAAGCCTATAATCAGCCGATTTTGCTTATCTCAAGTTCACGCATATGAAGAATAAATGTACCATAATCACATTAATTTGGAGATCTTTATACCGTATTTAGAAATGCCCGTCGGTAATATTCTGTTTATCTACAATTTTCGTTCAAATGATTTGTTACGATACAGATATTTCCTAATAAATTTAATTAATTTTATTGGTCAATACAATGTTTATTTATTTATTGAACATATACGAAATTACTATGGGAAAATAACACATGATCCGGTCTGCCGTGGCCCAATATTGGTGTTCGAATTTAAACGGCCACTTTCATCATTAATGTTGGTACCAAATATTTGTTATTGAATTCATTTGAATAATTTATGTATGTGGTATTGCTTGCTAGTTACATTTACTTGGTATGTTCTGGGTACATACTTTCTCTGTTTAGCAATGCAAGTAATGTTTGATGCAGAATACTGCATAGTTTCTAATACCAATGCCTACTGTCAATGTAGCTAAGCTTTTACTTGCTTACAAATCTATGTGAGATTTTTATTGGTTCCACTTTCAACGAACATTGAATCTTCGTAAGCTACGCACAGCAGTGGCATATTAGTCGATTCGCTTCAATTAAATTAACTGAATCGGGCGAATCGACACATCAAGTCATGAGAAAAAGTACAGTACATGCAATAAAGTGCATAAAATTCAAAACGTGCCAATTGCCTAACACGTACTTTTGGATTGGTCGATTCGCCCACAGATAAATTAAATTCGTGCAAGTCGCATGAAGCGTACACCTGACTCTAAGTGCTACTTGTTATTACACGCTTTATATTAGCTTCACTTGTATGTTTGTATGTAACCGACTCCTTTGAACGTGATTTTGACCCACTTTAAACGGTCAGATTTCATTGAAACTTTGTAAACTTGTCGAGAACCGATGACAATTCAATAATTTAAAAAAAAATGAGAAAAAAAAAGAATAACACGTTTTTGTAGTTAGCAGAACTAAAAAATAGAAAATAAATAATAGTTAAAAAAACTAAAAAACACGCTTTAAAAACCAAACTAAAAAGGAGAAAATAATTGAATTCAATTAAAAAGCGTGGGGTGCTTGACATTAAGTGATTATAAAAAAATACCTCAAAAAGCACCCCACGCTTTTTAATTGAATTAAATTATTTTCTCCGTTTTTAGTTTGGTTTTTAAAGCGAGTTTTTCAGTTTTTTTAAACTATTATTTATTTTGGTTTGTCAAATTTTTTATGTTCTGTACTTTGGCGGTGTTCTTCAAAATTGTGTAAGAATAACCTTGATTACCTGCATCACTACGACAGAAGATTGATAATTTAAATAAAATACTTGTGTCCTTCCGCTATTGGTTACCTTCCTAAAAATGTAAACGAGCCTTGTCTTAAAAATCAGAAATCCAAAGTAAAGTGGATACATAACTATAGTAAAAACAAAACCGATGCAGGTAATCGAACTACCATTAGAGATGAGACAACAATCTCCTGTAGCCAAGCTTTGGAACGGCCATTTTATCTGGAAATGTTATCCCCTTACATATCATTAACGGTTCCATACTTGCAGATTTTCGTTTTGTCAATCGCCATTACGATTAGAATTTTACCGATATGTAATTCTGTTGTATGTAAAGTCACATTTAAAATAATATGTTCGATGCCCATGGGCTATTTTTAACATGCGTTTATTAGCTTCGCCTGTATGTTTGTAAGCATGTTTGTTTCTAACCGACTCCTTTGGACTTGATTTTGACCCACTTCAAACGGTCAGATTTCATTTAATCTTTGTATACTTATCGAGGACCGATGACAATTCTGAAAAATCACGCTTTTGTAGTTAGCAGAACTAAATGAACAAATTTTTTAGTTCTGCTAACTACAAAAGCGTGTTTTTTTGTGGCTCCTGGCACACAGGCAAATGAAGGAACACGGGTGGGTTTTAGTCAGTAAAAGTCTGACATGGCCTCCTGCTGCACCCAGAACGGGAGAAGCTATTCGATGATTTCGCACCCTCAAAAAAAAGGTATTTATATAATTTATTGTTGCTTTTTGAGTTGATATAATTTATAATCCGAAATAAATTGATTTGATTTGCTTTGATTTGATTTAAGACGACTTGAGTGTGCTTATCATCATTACTTATCTCAATAGATAAGTATTATTCCTAATGGCGTAGATTTATCAATACAAAGCTAAGCCATTTGGAACAATACTCGAAAAAGCTTTTAAAAACCTTGACCAATAGTTTTAATCAACAAAAAATCAGACAAGATATGTTCCAACGATTAAGTTCAGTTATGTTTTACTGTTTTAGATTGAAAACGGTACTAATACTTAATCAACTTGTTAGTTTATTTAATAATAAGAGCAACCTTCGATAAATGTTGAGGTAGGCAGGTTTGAATTATTACACGTAGACTGGGTTAGTATCCAATTCAATAGTATTAACTCCCGCGCAATAAGGTTCAAAATCGTCTAAAAATATTTTAGCACGTTCACGCCTGTTGCAACCGGTCATCGTAAATTAAAACAGGAACTTTATTATTGACATGTTTATAATTAAATTTTACTGAGAACTTTTCGCTTTTATTTTATTATTATATTAGTATAACAAGTTTATTTTTAGTAGTTGGTAACTGATAGAAATAAGTCGGTGACTAGAGAATTTAATTTAGTAGCTACTGTAGCAAGTGTGATGGTAAATATTTGAAGAAGCGTTTTATTACATGGTAAACTAAAAGATACACAAAACAAGGTTTTTATTTCGATCAGGTTTAAACCAATAAGCCAGTTTTTGAATTAACAATCCGATATGTATTAGAAATGCAGCTCTTAAAAAAAAAAAAACTAAGTCCGGTGGTAAGTTGTCATTTTTGTATTTAGAATTACCCAAGCAGAGTTAATATAATTAGATGGGATCAATCCTGAGGCATATCTTATATATCCAAAAAAAAATCGAAATCGTAAAAAATACTCACGAATTGGGGTCCCGGTTAGGCCAACGTTCTTTTTAGGAAAGAACCAGTGACAGATTTGAGTAAATCTGACCAGTCTCACGCATTTGTCAGTAACAAATGTTGAGATTGCCGTAGAATCTCTCGATACCTTTGTTCTGACAAATTAAACATTAGTAACCAAATCGCAACATTGAATTATTAGCTTCGATTTTTCACATCTCAATCCTAATATTTACATTACGTTAAATTGACTGTGATATCTCATTGCAATCATACTAAATGTAAACAAAAGCGTATCGCAAAATAAACGTCCTTGACTCTGAATCACTGATTAAAGGCGCCATGCCATAATTATAATTCCTTATCGCACACTGTACTCTGCACACTTGGCGAATGAAAGCTAGACCGAAAAACGTGTAACATATTGACCGTGACGACACTTTGAAAGTGTAACATTTTGACTGCCACCCACTTTGAAAGTGTAACATTTTGACTGCCACATACTCTGAAAGTGTAACATTTTGACTGCTACACACTTTGAAAGTGTAACAGTTAGACTGCCACACACTTTGTAAGTGTAACATATTGACTGCCACACACTTTGAAAGTGGAACATTTTGACTGCCACCCACTTTGAAAGTGTAACATTTTGATTGCCACACACTTTGAAAGTGTAACATTTTGACTGCCACACACTTTGAAAGTGTAACATTTTGACTGCCACCCACTTTGAAAGTGTAACATTTTGACTGCCACATACTCTAAAAGTGTAACATTTTGACTGCTACTCACTTTGAAAGTGTAACAGTTAGACTGCCACTCACTTTGTAAGTGTAACATTTTGACTGCCACACACTTTGAAAGTGTAACATTTTGACTGCCACACACTTTGAAAGTATAACATTTCGACTGCCACACACTTTTAAAGGTTAACATTTTGACGGTCTAAATGTTATAGTTTTTCTGGTCTTACTGGCGGAGTAAATGCGAAACACACTAACAGTAGGAACGGTTTCATTTTGACAGTTCAACAACATTCATTGCGTTAGTTACGTTATTGAGCAATTTTTTCGAACAAATGAAGCAGTGTGTTACGCTATAAGAAGTGCGAATGTCCTACAACACCTCTCAACTGTTCTTATTTTCTGCATCGTTTCGTATCAACAATGTACGCTTAAGAATCTTGGCAAAGTTTGTCGGCGCTCATCTCGTAGAAGTCATAATAACAATGATAGATTGCAGTTAATTCACTTTGTTGCTATTTCAATGGAAGGTCAATGTTACTAAAATCATATTTATTTAAGACTTGGCGAATAACCTACATACCTAGTATTAAACCGACAAGTCACTTTGTACCGTAGGTCACTCGTCAGTGTTAACAAAACCGGTATAATCTATCTAAGTACATTTATAAAAATAATCCCTTTTTCCCTTGGTCACGGCATCACACGTGAACGACTGGACCATTTTTGCAAATTCTTTTTTTATGTGTTCTTTAGTGTCAGGAGAAGGTTTTTATGAAAAAAAAGCTTTGAAAGTTGCGCGTAATATATATACATATTCATATTTAAGACAGGACAATGTCTGTCGGGTCAGCTAGATATAAAATAAAATAAAATAACATAATTTTTATTTCCGATAAGCAACATCCATATGGGTTAGTAAACAAAAAGATAACTTAAACCTGTGTTTGTGAGCGTATTATCTATTTGGAAACAAGGCTGTTGTTAGAAATACATCTTCAAACAACATCACCTAATAAAGGAGACTCGCATCTCCTCTCTATGGTTTTCACGATGGAGTTGGAACTTTCCCTCACTCGGAGGAGGAAAGAGGAAAAATTCTGTCTGACGATGGCGTAAAAGCCATCGACGTATGCTTGTGCAAACATACATGGTGTACTGCAGAAACAGGGTAGCCCGGCGATTTTAGGCTTGTAAACAATTTTTCAAATCAGTTAAAATACAACTTCAATCGCAGACTCCGTCAGTTTGCGGCTGACTTTACGTTTAGGTGTCAACGCGGCCTAATGTTCAGTTAGTTCTTCTCATGACATTCCCACGACGGCTTTTCATTGTCTATATTAACGATATACTTAAACTCTCTGTGAATAATGCTGAAATAATAACTTATGCAGATGACACAGCTGTGATATTTCACGGAAAATCGTGGGAACATGTACATCGTCTAGCAGAAGAGGGATTGTCTCTAATCGCGCATAACCTGGACAGAAACCTTCTCACGCTAAATGGCAGCAAAACAAAATATATTGTTTTCTCCAAGACCGCCGCTTCTATCCCACCAGTACACCTAAAACTCCAACTACATCACTGTTCTTCTAATATTTCTACTCTCCCTTGCGACTGTCCTCCTCTTGAACGTACTTCCTCTCTTAGATACCTCGGAATTCTTATCGACAACCACCTAACCTTTAAGCACCATATATCCAAAATTTCTGGCAGAATTAGAAAACTTATTCACACCATGCGTAGACTACGAGACTGTCTACCCACAGACACACTAAAACAAGTTTACTTAGCGCTTTGCCAATCAATAATTCAATATTGCATCAACGTATGGGGTAGTGCTGGAAAGACCTACTTGATTGAAGCTGAAAGAGCTCAGAGAGCGCTTCTTAAAGTAACTTTTAAGAAGCCCTACCGGTTTCCCACTGATTTACTCTATCGCGAAACGAGAGTTCTCAGAGTCCGCCAGCTTTTCATTCTTTCTGCCTGTATTAAAACGCACAAAAATATTAAAAGTAGATTCGACTATACTTCAATAATCAGCAAAAGAAACTATAGAATCCCAACACCTGACGTCACCTCTTTGCTAGCTAGACGCTCCCCGGCCTACTCTCTGATTAATACGTACAATAAAGTCTGCAAACTCTGCGAAATTAAAAACACTACGTCATTCGAATGCAAAAAATTGTTAAGAAAATGCTGCATATTACTGGTTATGATGACTCGGAACAATTAATATAACGACCCTGACCTGACACTGAATCAAACGAAGTATATTGTATGGGGAACAAAATACACACTTACACACACACATTTTACGCCACATACACACACCACACACACACCCCACACACACGCCAGACACTACACAAACGTTACACATACATAGACTCATAAAATACCATACTTGAAAGCACCTCTCTAGTCTCCACTGTTGTATTCGTATCCTGAACCCCAAGATACAGACTAACTGTCTAGTTTGGGGTTCACTGGCAAATAATATTTGTAACTAGCTGTAGGTAGTATTTAAGCTACTCATATGTCGTCTCAACTTGTTGTTAATCTATTTATGCTTACTGTATTACCTGGACAATAAATATTTTCTATTTTTCTATTTTCTATTATTTTAACAAGAAAATTATATGCAGAACCATATGGGTCCCATGGTTCAATAGTACACTACACACAACTATTTTTAGCTCCATTCAGTATTTTTATCTGTTATTCTTCCTATCCATACTGTGCGTCTATTATAAACAGTTTATACTGTGCAAAAACTGATACAGGTCACCTACATTTAAAGTTTTATGGAGTTCAGATATTCAGTCTGAGTTTATTTATATAAAAATGTCTGCAAACTGTCTATGTAGGTACCTACATCTGTTATCAGAAAAATAAAATCTGTTTTATAGTTCCGGTTCAATTGCTTGAAATAGTTTAGTGCTTTGTGGTTATAAAAGTCTGATCTAGACTGGTTTTTCAATAAAACAACAAACATCGAATGTTTATAGTTTTCTTTTTCTATTTTTTTAATAGCAAAAAGTCTGCATATAACAGAGGTTAATCACAGTTCAATGAACTTCTTCGATTAGGTAAATTGATCCCAGAATCATAAATTTGCCTTTATTAAGGTAACTATTCTCAAAAAAAAAACTACATTATGAGCATATATTTCAGGGGTTTATTACTATTTTTTCGGCAAGTTTATGTAGTGCATGTTTACGATTACTGATTAAAAGATTCAGGTTATTGTTATTTTAGTAGATATTTGTATTAATTACACGCTTTATATTAGCTTCACTTGTATGTTTGTTTGTATGTAACCGACTCCTTTGAGCGCGATTTTGACCCACTTTAAACGGTCAGATTTCATTAAAACTTTGTAAGCTTGCCGAGGACCGATGACAATTCAATAATAAAAAAAAATGAGAAAAAAAAGAAAAACACGTTTTTGTAGTTAGCAGAACTAAAAAATAGAAAATAAATAATAGTTTTAAAAACTAAAAAACACGCTTTAAAAACCAAACTAAAAAAGGAGAAAATAATTTAATTCAATTAAAAAGCGTGGGGTGCTTGACATTAATTGATTATAAAAATACCTCAAAAAGCTCCCCACGCTTTTTAATTAAATTAAATTATTTTCTCCTTTTTTAGTTTGGTTTTTAAAGCGTGTTTTTTTGTTTTTTAAACTATTATTTTTTTAGGTTTGTAATTAGCAACCTCGACACCAATTATTACCTACTAGCTTCTGCTATTGGCTTCACCCACGTGGAAGTCGAAAATTATCCCACGGAACGTACTACCGGTATTAACTAGAAGTGTTCTAATTTTTATCAAAATCCGTTTGGCCGTTTTTGCGTGATTGTATTTCTATTGTATTTACACGTGAAACTATCAATGAATACCTCAGTTTGCGCAACTTCTTTTAAAGAAAAACAGACTGGTTTCATAAATTGGCATTGTCATGTTGCCAAATATAGTTTTCTCGTATCGCCAAAAAGTACTCTCTCTCTACTTTCATCAAATCCTAAATACGCATAGAGATAAGATAGTCTTTGCAGGTCGTAAAAACTTGTTTGAAGGTGTTAATCGTACAATAGTAAGAGGTACGTGTGTTGTCTATTAGACCGGGATAAAAATTATTATATGTATTAATCCAGGTTATAAACTATCTGTTTATTTATTTATAATATTGGTAGTATAGTAGGATTCACATGCTTGAAAAACTTGAGAGGTGTCAAGGGACACCCGGATGGAACGAAGTTCCAGTACTCGCCGCCAGTACTCGCCGCTAGTACTCGCCGCCAGTACTCGCCGCCAGTACTCGCCGCCAGTACTCGCCGCCAGTACTCGCCGCCAGTACTCGCCGCCAGTACTCGCCGCCAGTACTCGCCGCCAGTACTCGCCGCCAGTACTCGCCGCCAGTACTCGCCGCCAGTACTCGCCGCCAGTACTCGCCGCCAGTACTCGCCGCCAGTACTCGCCGCCAGTACTCGCCGCCAGTACTCGCCGCCAGTACTCGCCGCCAGTACTCGCCGCCAGTACTCACCGCCAGTACTAAAAAAGAAAGAGAGAGAGAGAGAGAGAGAGAGCGAGAGAGAGAGAGAGAGACAGACAGACAGAGAAACATGCGCACGCCGCACAGCTTACAATAGCTTTAATATAGCAAAAAGTGTCGTGACAACTTTTCGTAAGAATTTTTTCCGTCTAGCCCCCTTTCACAACGCGCGATAAGGAACTTCGTTCCAAAAAATGTGAATCTTTATTTTAATAACAACACCGTATAAACTCGCTCGAAACATCAATTTATTTTCGGTGATCTTTGCAAGTTGAAACAGATAGATGGTTTTTGGAACAGAATCAAAAGGATATGCCTCCGTTCAATATGATGTTTTGGCTCGAAAGCAAATGGGTCTTTTAGTTCAATGATTTGCAAATGTGAAGCTTTACCAGACGTAATGTGTCTGGACTGGTCTAGACGCATGCTGTGTGGTCTTGTCTTGGCCTAAGAATAGGCACCATTTCTTCCTGTAGCTGTCAAGAGAACTAACATAAACATTATTAGTCTGTGATGGATGGCTGGGGAAATACATTACCGGTACTAAATACCTACAGAAGTTGGTTTCCGGAGAGTACTTTTTTTTAATTCCACATAATATACAACTAGCTATCATACGCGAGTTTGTCCACATGGAAATTAACTATACCATAAAACATATTTTTACTCAATGGCGCTCGCGCAATGGAGCTTTCAATGTGTAAGAGGGCCTACTCTCCAAGTCTTTCAATGAAGTTACGGACCCGTCCGAAAGCAATTCGATACTTCGGAGTGAGCCTTACTCCAGATTAATGAACCTTTTTGGTTAAGCAAAAACATATGGGGAGTAAGCACTTCTGCCAAATCGTGTTGTCATTCATTCTTAGTTCGGGCTGCGAACTAATCTTACGAGTACGAAGCGATACGGAGTAGGAAGCGCTCGTAACTACGGATTTTGTGCTTATAGGGTAAACCCCCTGATTAGTAGTTATTTCAAGAGATAACCTCTCACAAACATAATATAAACAAATTGCCTTATTTAAAATTTAATAAAATTACTTTTGTTTATTTTTTCCTCGTTTATATTAGTTTAGATAATACAGTTATACTATCAGACTTTGATAAAGTAAAAACGTAGCTATCACACCTACAATATATATTATCTAGACGTAATTTTTCAATATAAAGTAGACCTTGGCCATAACCTCAAAAAAGGCTCAAAGGGACTTAAAATAAAACCGAATTGAAAACTAAGCAAAAAGCAGACGAGATAAAATAAATCTAGAAGTCAAATGTGCACTTCAGCGAGAATTTTGATTTATTGGAAACAGATTTATAAATGGTAGTCGTTTTTTTTAAGATTTTTATATAACGTTGGTATATTGATTCTGGTTTTTTTTTATTTTTAGGGTTCCGTACCTTAAAAGAAGAAAACAGAACCCGTATAGGATCACTTTGTTGTCCGTCTGTCTGTCAATACCCTTTATCTCAGGAACGCGTAAAGGTATCGAATTGAAATTAAAACTATGTACTCAAGTCTACATTCCCTTGAAGTTGTGAAAAAATCAAACATATAAGATAACGTAAAAAAAGATACGGGCGTTTATGCCGCAATAAACGTATATTTCGACACTCTCAAGGGAATCAAAATTTATAGAGTACTTTCCGTTAACCTAGAACTATGAAATTTGGCATTTAATATCGTCTTATATGGGAAAAAATGGAAAATTATTCATTTGTAATTAAATTACACAAAATATTCCCCGCCATTCACAACATCAACAAACAAAAAACAATTTGTACGGAGCCCTCGGTAAGTGAGTCCATTTCGCACTTGTCCGGTTTTTTTTTAATTTGCACTGTAGATATTGTCTGGTCACTTTGTTAGAAAAACGATGCAATTGGTTTTTCTTTAAAAACTATATTTCTTAGTGTTATGAGATGTTGAGCTCTTCTCGTACATTGCGTTGTTAAAAACATCGTTTATAAATAAAAGCATTGAGACGATACAAATAGTAAGACTGTTATAACTAATGATCTGTCTCAATGATAAGTTTCTGTTTTTATTACGAAATTGTACTGCAAACACTTTGTTCCCTGACACTTCTATGGGTGGTCTATTTATGATCTACTAAACTATTTTATTATAGTAATAATGACATGACTGTCATTTCTTTTTTTTTATAAAATTTTATATAAAGGTTCGCTAATGTGATCTTTGAAATTCATGCGTGTTCCGTTGTCGTCATAGTCATCTGGTGATATGTTGGCGTACCTACCTATCCCTTCATGGAGGTCAGCCCTCCACCAGCGATCATGTTACTCGAATTATTTTGATATTAAATAGATAAATCGGAATGTTCCTTCAACGTGGAAATACTTATCAAGACCTTAGTAGTCAGTGTAGTTTTTCCTTATTGCAATCCTCTCTGTTGTTTTTTATTTTTTTATTTTATTATTATTCTACTAAATCGCTCATCGATACTAAGAATACCTGATTCTATAATAAACGTTGGACTAGAATAACATCAATCCACTAAGATATTAGCACGATAATGGCAGTCTCACTTCTGCATACCAATAATATTGAACAGACAACATAATAAAATAATAACTATGGATTTATTCAAAACGGAAATCGATACGTTTGATCACATAGAAACCAATATTGTGATTATATAAGAGCTTAGCGCCATCTTTTGCCGAAGGCCATGCAATTAATCGTTACATGAACTCTAATCAAATGCCAAAAATAACATGAATTCTTGGAAATTCCATTTTATATTGGCGCTTGACAAAAATGATCGCTATGAAACGGTGACATATCGAATGAAACATTGGAATTGTGCCAAGTCTTCAATAAACGTAAAAATATTCTATTCATTTAACTTAAAACGCGGACCACGTAACTAGCCTATGGATCAAATTACAAAAAATGTGAGATATATAAGAGTACGATCTTGTTAGTCGTCATATTCTGTGCTCCCGTAATTCAGGAACGAGTCCCTTTGGGTAGTTGGAAATTAAGGGTCATATTGAATGCAGCTTTTTAAAATATCCTCTAAAACTTACGTACCCTCATAACATAAGAAAACATTTATTTTATTAACCTTTCTGCTATTAGGTCGCCGATGTAAAAAATATAAGAAGCTATGGCATAACAATGACCAAAACAAACAAGTTCTTCTTTTCATAACCGGTTTGATACCAATTTGTGTTACTTATATGAAAGTCTTTTGAGTTCCTATTCAGAGGGTCGATCACCCGTTGTAATCTCGAATGTTATCGAGATCGGATTTAGATCGAATAAGGCCAGCATTATCGTACACAACGCGAGCTGCTCCTACCCCTTGTATTTTACCTCCGCGAATTCATTCGCAGCATTTGTAAGGCTTACTTTGTTCCGAATCCAATTTTGGAAATAGCCTTCAGGGGGGAGGTATAAATGTAGAATTTATTCGCGAAACTGAGAATTCACAATTGAGACTAAAATTCCAGCTAAATGAAATAAGGCGCCAAAGGGTGATGGCGGCATGGTCAGAATAGCTACTACCTGATTATTGTGAATACCATCTATTCGCATCGTTTGGCAACGGGAGGTTCTAAGGTGGGAATACTGGAATAAATTAGTTTATATTTAGATTCAATAATAAAAATAAGTGACGATAATGCTGGTGCGTTGGCAACAGCAGATGAAATACTTAAAAATAAGACAGATTCTAATGATTGGGGATCAGAGAATGAAACGAATACAATGCTAAAATTTAAAAACAATAACTTAATTAAACCGATACTGATATAATACCTACGCAAAGAAGCTCTACAGCTCCTCTACTTTCACTCAATATAAAACCGAAAAGCGATACAAAAAGGAACATAATACATGCAATTATCCTTCAAAATTAAAAAGCTGTGAACAAAAAGAGACTGATGAGTTTGACAGCATAATTTGCAAGTAAGCCCACACTAACAAGCGAACAGTTATTTATAAACAAGAACCTGCACCTCGGTTTGATTGATGACTCACTGAATGCAGAAACAGTTGGCATGGAGTCAAGTAAGGTGAAGCTCCATCAAAGGCTATGAAGGACGAACAGAATTGCGGAATATTTATGTAACTTTTGGGTAAAGTACGGCTGTTTATTTATACGGAATGATTAAATAACCGAATTGATTAAAACAATACCTAAAATGGATCCGAATAAAAATACTTTTCATATTATAAATGATAAAAAAACATGCTTTAAAAACCAAACTAAAAAAGGAGAAAATAATTTAATTCAATTAAAAAGCCTGAGGTGCTTTTTGAGGTATTTTTATAATCAATTAATGTCAAGCACCCCACGCTTTTTAATTGAATTAAATTATTTTCTTCTTTTTTTGTTTGGTTTTTAAAGCGTGTTTTTTAGTTTTTTAAACTATTATTTATTTTATATTTTTTAGTTCTGCTAACTACAAAAACGTGATTTTTATTTTTCTCATTTTTTTTTAAATTATTGACTTGTCATCGGTCCTCGACAAGTTTACAAAGTTTCAGTGAAATCTGACCGTTTAAAGTGGGTCAAAATCGCGCTCATAGGAGTCGGTTACATACAAACATACAAACAAACAAACAAACATACAAGTGAAGCTAATATAAAGCGTGTAAAAAAGAGATCAGGCTTCTCCATTTAATATTTAAAAAATCTTTATACCAACAGCATAACTGGCTACTCTTACTTTTCCATTTATACTTGAACTAATAAATATTTTTAGAATGGCTATGGATAAATTACCAATACCATTTTCTAATATCCATCATTCATAGTCCCCTTCTTTTCCTATCTCATGGAAAAATATCTTTAGCTGTGGCTGCAGTGGATGGCACCCACACTCGGGCAAGTTATTGAATGATAGAATTTATAACTTCGCGGTTATCTATAACATCGTGTTCCATTCAATTAACTTCACTCTCTGACTAAATTTATGTCAATATAAATTCTTCGACCATCGGTTATTGAACAGCGCTTGCAAGTTTATGATAATGTTTTCTTTAAATTCTGTGACTTGCATCTTCCGTTATTTCCTGAATTAGTAATTTGTTGTGATGCAACTATAAGAAAGAATTGTCGACGCCTTGCATTCACAAATGGGCGTAAACATTTATTCTGTCTTTTGCATTGTTTGAGGAAAGCTATTGATAGTGCCGTATTCCACGTCACCACATGCTGGGCAGCCAATAACAGCATAAAAGTTAAATTAAACATTTTAAAAACCCCCGACCCATACAAAAACTATAAAAAGTAAAAAAAAAATTGCCCTAATAAGTTGTATGTAACATTTTGATCAAGGTATTGCCAAATCGGGGGACGGCTGATGAAAATGCTAGGCCTCCTTTGTTTGGCGTTATTATTATATTATTATACATATTTCTTTTTTACTTTTTAGAGTTTTTGTATGGGTCGGGGGTTTTTTAAATTTATTATTTAACTTTTATTTCCTGCTTTTTAAACTTAATGTCTAGCTTAAATATGCGCAACTTTGCGTATGTTTCCCCACAGTGAAGTTTGTTACTAATTTATCCTCATTCCTCAACCTGATCACCATTTATCCATAACCGATTCATTGAGACCTTTTCAATGAGCCCAAACACGATACTTCTGCTGTTTACTGGTGAGTGACTTGGGTATCCTGGACATGCCAGGTGTTACTCCAACATGAGTCCAAGGTTACTTTATTCGTCTAATATCATTGAAGTAATAGAATATCAAATTTCGACTTAATCAGACCCGTGGAAGATACTCAAATCCCTACCTACCCACTTCCTAGGTACTAATTTAGCTTTCAAACACAAAAACTAAATCAAAATTGGTTCATCCGTTCGGGAGCTACGATGCCACAGATACACACACACACACACACAGACACGTCAAACTTATAAAACCCCATTGTTTTAGCGTCGGGGGTTAAAATTAGGCTATCGTTACGAAAAAAAGTAAAAAATGTATGAGTAATATTGGACCTTATGACCTTAGCTTCGCTTAAAATAATTATTATCGTGTTTCAGTTATTTAAGATATACCTACAAGATCCTACTATACACACAACTACGATCCGCAGTTCAATATACAGATCTAAAACCCAGCTGACTATACTCTAAGTTTACTTATTTAGTGGCATGACATACGTTATCAATTTGGTTCGGTCGTTATATGAAATTCCTGTCGCGACATTTGTGAAACATATTTTTTCCTTGATTGAAGAAGGGGTATCGTGGGTGTTGACTTCAATAAAACGATGCAATACTTTATCCAAAATCTTCTAAAACATCTTCATCATCTTTATCTCTTTCAACAATCGAAAGTTGAAATTATATTGGCAGCTGTATTTGCGACCGTCTATCGCAAACACAGCTGCCAATATTTAAAAGCAAAATCATCTTAATTAGCAAGCAAGAAAATAACATACCGATGTCAAGATTGAAGCCGGAGGTAAGGACATATCAACCCTAATCACAGTCACAGAACGTGCATAAATGGTAGCAAAAAAATGTAAGTACAGCAAAAAGTAACGGTAAGTAAGACAAAGTCAAATGGTATTCAGTCCTTTAGAGTCCTGCAGCTACATAAACATCGTAGAGACGCGATAAGACAAGGACTATAAAATGGTTATTATACATATAACTGCAACATGTCGCGTTGCACACAAAGTCTTGCATTTAGTTTCTGTTAAAATTTAATATCAGGTGGCGAATACAAAGAATATAAACAACCTACGGTACGTAAAAATACTCAAGTATTTTGATTATTTTCATCATCATAATACATTCCACTCCCAATTATTAATGTAGCGTTAAACCAAGACAAGGCTTCTTTCCGATATTTCATTTTCCATATTAAATTGAAGAGTTGAGTTGGCTGTACGTAACCTATTTGCACGTTTAACGCTTGCTTTAACAATTAATTTTGCACAATACAGGTGGAGGCGAGTCTTGCTCGCGGCAGCTTTGATAGTAAAGGGAACGCCTTTCTCAGCGCACACAGTTTATATTAACACAACAATGTTACTTTTGATTAGAGCTACATTGATAACAACAATTTCAACAAACATTTTGATGATGACAATTCTCTATAGTTTTTTTTTGTCGTTTTCGACCACCAATCCACCATTTATGGATATGTCACCGCGAATTGAAAGTGCTGAATTTGAATGCAACCTTTTATCATAAAGGTCTCGTTTAGGTTTTAAAAGCGGCAAATTGATTTTGTTTAGACGATATTTTGATATGAATTTTATTCAAATTGGACTAATGATTATTTAAATTGTTTTGGGACTTGGATAATATGTGCAATTTTCGGAATAACTTTTATTTTGGCTTTGAATAAACATTTCAACAGCAGCAGCTTTGCAGTTGTTTTTTACAATATGGTGTACTAAATTTTTCTTTTACCAGTTACATTTAAGCATGCATGCACTGCTTCTAAGTCCACTTATTTATTGGCTTCTATCACTTTATCATTCATTTAGACAAGCTGAGGTACAAGCGGCAACAGTGTATAACTTTTCTTGACACTATCGGAAGCAAAGTGTTGCAATATTTTATAAAGATTCATGATGGTCTATAAATGGTAACTGGTTGTAAGCCTGTAACGAATACTTGATTATTATCTTGTCTTCAAGATGGTATTCATTGCTTGTAGAAATATTTGTGTTTACATTTTTTGTCTTTGAATATTGACTCAGTTTTAATACTTGCCAGTAACATTAGCTGCAGGCAAATCTTGTTAAAAATCCTGCATGCTATGATTTTTTTTTAAATAGTAATCTAATATGCATTTTTCTGCTAGTAAATTCTTCAGCACAATAAAAACTTCCGCAAAATGGTCATATCGAAAACCATTATTCAAACGTTACTTTCATTTGTCTACTTCGAAGACGCCCAAGATATATTGGAAACGGTTCCAGTTCAAACGGTTAAGAAGAGTTACTAAGGTGTTCAAGCTCGAAATCTAGGAAAGCGAACAATGACAATGACCCCTCGAAAGAGTACATGGGGAAATAAAGTTTGAACGAATTTGGTTCTTAAGATTGAGGGAATAGAAGTGGTGTTAGTGTTGTGAGGTGTAAAATAAATGTTTGTACAGCTTTCGTCGCTGTACAAGATTGATAGACTAGCCCGTGAATGAACTTAGCAAATATTACACTGCTGATATTTAGCGAGAGATTTCGTACAAAACGTTTGTATATTATTTTCATGTCGAGAGTGAATAAAATTTCTATGAACTTTTCATTTTCTACTGGCATATTATTACTGTTGTTCTAGTTAGTAGATTGATTATCAATTTCCTCGAAGTATCTGTTGTATATTCAACATGGAAGTGTGCCAAAAATTATGCCGTCATCTTGTACCGCACTTTTGTATTTTACTTGCTGTATTTTTTCTATTCTGTTATTAGTCTCTATTACTGTTCTATATGGTTTAAAAAAGGTGTATTTTTTGGTCTCAAGTGTTGCGCCAACGACAAATAACACGAGGCAAGGACAGGAAGATGAAAGTAATGTATTTTTTCTAATCCTACATTGGAATGATATCTGCCCAAATCACGCCACCATCAGCATAAACTTGCTGTCTAAAGCAACAATGAAGAGAAAATCTGAAATTCTAATTCGAAGTAAAGTAATTTCAAGAAGGCAACATCTCATTTTACGCACTGTTATTACAACAAACATGTTTTGTAATCCTATACATATTTACTTACAAGCTTCCGCATATACTGTGATAATGAGATAAGACATGATTCACACACGGTACACACTTACATTATACCCACCTACTAATATATATGCCCATATGGCATTATATACTGCACTATTTCTGAGTTACAAAACGCAACATTGAACTTCAATTTCATTTTTTGCCTGATGGGGAATAAATAATATAAAATAACAAAGGTAGTATTATCGTTCGCAACGATCTTGTAGACTATTTCATATGTATTGCAAAAATTTAATATCACAACAACGGTTAGCTTGCAATTTATGCTGCGCACGATAATTATGTACTTTAAGTGCGTATTATATACTCAACGATGGACGAATAGCAATAGCAATAATTTAGAAAGTACCTACGGAAAAAGCTATAAAAAGAAATTAGGTGTCGGGTCTGTTTTTTCGCTACCCAAAAGCTAAAAAACTTTCCTTAAAGTTGAGTAATTAAGTTAAAATGTCTCTAAGCTCTAAGCAACGTTCATAAATAACCCTCTTAATCTCTAATGAATAGGTTACTTCTAGAAAAGTGTGCAACATACAAGAGCAGTGGTGGTCCAGTAGCAAAGGCCTCGACTTGTGGGTTTTGGGTTGGTTTGAACCCTGACACGCAGAACTAAAAATTCGAAGACATGTGACATCTACCAACCCCCACTGGGCCCGCTTGGAGGATTACGGCCTGCTCCCTCTCACAGAGAGGAGGCTTGTGTCAAACCAGCAATGGTAACATTATACGCTGATTATGTGCAGCATAAGCGACCGCATTATTGCTTACTTATCAGGTGAGGTGTCCAACGTGAGAAAAAAAGTTGGTATATTCAAAATCAAAAATCAAAATCAAAATATTTTATTTCACATAAGCCTGCATGGGCACTTATGAAACGTCAGAAGCTAGGTGCACGGTTCCAATTTGTCGTTTCCTATGGAGAAGAGCCGGCAAGAAACTCCACGGTTACTCTTTTAAAAATAATTGGCTTTTACAATGTTTTCAAATTACAGTGATAATAGGTATGGGAGGACAGTGCAGGCCAGTCAATAAGTACCAGGTACTTAGAGGAATTAAAATACAGAATAGAAAATTGTCTACAAATCTAGTCTCTAAGGCCTACAACGTTCTCTCATTCACAATATGTAAAAGAATCTACGCATATAAAATGAATCTATTTGAACCAAGTGACATGATTTCGATGACAGTCACTAATAATAGACAGAAGTAAAATAGACGTATAATGTCAAATAATGACGAGAATATGTCAGTCATTGTAAAAAATAAAAAGAAGAATAAAAGTTAACATTGCAATTTGGGAGCTGTTGTTTATTGACATATTAGTTTGATAACATCTGCAACGCATAAGCCCTCTACTTTAAGACGATTAAGTCCATCACTTAAAACAGGTTCCACATCATTACTATCAGACACATGCTCCATCTATTTGATACAAGCCGTATCAGTATGTAGAAATCTAACACCATTTAACGATAATGTTTTAATAAATCAATGTCTTGATGCTGTTCCGGTATCTCACTAACTGGTTTTGTTTAATATGGATGTTGGAGAATCTTTACAATAGTGGTAGAAATTCCACTATAGTAGAGATTTTCTAACACCCATATTAGAATGATCAAGGAACGCGAACGGTTAAAGCATGTTCGAAAGTGCATATTAACCTAACAACTAAAAACTGTGGCATACTAAAGACTATACTACAGTAAAAGCTCGTATAGTAAAGATTATACTAGAGTCGCATCAATGTTAATTTTTATTCTTTTTATTTTTTACAATGTCTGACATATTCTCGTCATTATTTGACATTATACATCAATTTTACTACTATTTATTATTAGTGATTGTCATCGAAATCATGTCACTTGGTTCAAATAGATTCATTATAAATAGGTAGATTCTTTTACATATTGTGAATGAGAGAACGTTGTAGGCCTTAGAGACTAGATTTGTAGACGTTTTTCTATTCTGTATTTTAATTCTTCTAAGTACCTGGTACTTATTGACTGGCCTGCACTGTCCTCCCATACCTATTATCACTGTAATTTGAAAACATTGTAAAAGCCAATTATTTTTAAAAGAGTAACCGTGGAGTTTCTTGCCGGCTCTTCTCCATAGGAAACGACAAATTGGAACCGTGCACCTAGCTTCTGACGTTTCATAAGTGCCCATGCAGGCTTATGTGAAATAAAATATTATGATTTTGATTGATTTTTTGATTTCATCTCAATGAATGACTTAGCAAAACATTGATATCATAATTTACATAATCAGGCTTCATATCCCGTAAATGAAAGCTGCTGAGTAGGTACTGGTCACTATCAAGGAACGGTTAAAGCATATTTGAAGGTGCACATTACCCTAACAAACAAAAACTCTAGTATAGTAAAGACTATACTAGAGTAAAAACTCTCGTATAGTCTACTATACTAGATTTTTGTCTTGATGAATGACTTAGCAAAACCTTGCCTAGACAAACAGTGTTAACACAGGAAAAGTTGCCACTGAACACTGTTTGTCTACTAACATAACATTGGTGACAGAATCGATACATTTAATATAGACACCATGATAATGATTTTGACATTTCGCCATGTTTACTTAAGTGTAATGTCAGGCCATTAATCAGATAGGAAAAGATTTCGTGGTAATAATAATCTAGGACAAAGTCGTCATTTAGAGTCATTGAACTACGATTATCGTGACTGATAAGGTTGATATTGTTACTTGGAATGTTTGTAATTGATCAAATTGGCCTTTGATTACTGTTTCGCTGTCGCGTCGTGTTCTGGTATTTTTTAAGAACCATCCCGATTATTTCCATGATATTTTATTCCACCGCCTTTGAGATCGATCAAAGACTCGGCTTGAAGACATGCTCCTTTATTTATTGTTTCTTTTTTGTTACAATAATTTTTGACAAGTATGGTAATTAATGCTGCAGACAATGATGCTGGATTCTTACTAGTAGTTAGCTTATCATCATCTGCTTAGCCTTTTCCCAACTATTTTGGAGTCGGTTTCCAGTCTAACCAGATACAACTGAATACCAGTATTTTACATGGAGTGATTGCCTATCTGACGTCCACAACCTAGTAAATGGGTCAACTTGGTTAGACTGGGTGTCAGACTTTCGGGCTTCTGACGACCCGTAACGACTGTCAAAGGTCCACGATTTACAGCCGGGACCAACAGCTTAACATGCTTTTCGAGGCACGGAGGGGTCTCGGTATGTAAAGATGAGAGCCTGATCGATTTATCCTTGCGTTCCCACCTTACTAGAAGTTACTTATATCGACTCTAAAGTCTATTTCTCTTCTTTCCCTCTCTTCTATTAAAACATATTGTATTCCCGCTAGGAGTTCCACTTCTCAGTGATACGCACCATTAATTTATATATTTTTTTTATGTCTGTCACGTCTTACACCATCAATTAGTCGTTAAGGTAATATGCACCTTCGAACATGCTTTTAACCGTTCCTTAAAAGTTAACAGTACTCGACCGCATCCATTTACGGGATAAGATACCTTATTTGACTCCCTGAATTTGCATAAAACTACAGTACTGAGTACTCACAATGTTTTTGTAAAAGCCGAAACTTAACCCGTTCGGGGAGTTTCGGAGACCAATCGGTTTCTCTTTAATACCCACGTGATGTAAGGTAAACAGTACAATGCTTTTCTTATTCTTAGCTGTTGTCGGTTTTATACTTTTGTCTTTATTGCTTACAGAGTTAATGTTCCCATTGTTTTCGGTTCCTACGTTTTAATATTTGTGAAACAGGTTTTTGAATTGTGCTTTTAAATTAAAGCTGCCGAGTAAACGTTAACATGTCAGGTTAAAATTATTTCCAGATTCTGAATGGGAGGTAGTTATTATCAATTGTATGTTCCCTACCAATTATAATGGCTCCCATGGGAGTGATTGCGTGTACACAATGACCCATGCTTGCCACAGTTCAACATGTATCTACCAAAGAGATTGGAGTTTAATGTACCTTTAGGACTCATTACAGATCAATTACTGAGGTTAGCCAATATTGACTTTGTTATTGGTAAATATTTATTGATCGCTGTACAGTTAAAACTGTCGTTTTGGGCGGTCATCTGTGTGCCTATGGCAATTGGGCTTGAAATGAGTCCAACGCACTACATGGTGATATATGGAGGAATTGTTGCCATCATCATCATCTGCTTAGCTTTGTCTTGTTAGGATCGATCTCCATTCTCACAGAATGCAGCTGAATATCAATATTTTACATAGTGCGACTGCCTATCTAAACTCCACAACCCAGTCAAAAAATCTAAATATTTTTTGAATTATTTCAAATACATCTACACCGTGACATTTTAGTCATCTTACAAATGGGTAGCGGTTCTGGCGACAGATTGGTGCAATGGTGTCATGGAGCACCTGGTTTTATACCCTTGTGTACCCTTCAACGGCCAAGTCACACAACATTAACTATAATAATAAAGAAATCGCAGTAAGGAACCTTAGACTTGGCACGACTTTGTCTAGATTTCATTACTTTTTAGTGATAAACAAGAAGCTCCATCGAGACTTGGCTAGTTTTTTACAGAATGTTTTTGGTGGGTTATATTTTCTACAGGCGATTCGTATGAAGTTAATTTAATTGTGGGTGAATTCACCATTCCAGAAATACGTACTAGGCAATTTTGAATATAATAACGAAAACATAAGGAAAAAGTACACTAACTTTATGGCATAAAATACAAAACTTAACGTAAAATTGACGTTTCGACCGATTCCGGCGAGTTAATTCTTACAAGTCAACTAATAAGAAATCTTATCAACCTGGTGACCATAGTGTAGGTAGGTACTGACGAAATCTTGTTAAACGCTATCAACACTAATAGCTAGTGAAAAACATAAGTCGTGCTGATAAAAAGGAGGTCAATATATAATAACATGCTACAACTGATCATTTAGACACCGATTACACTAGGGATTAACATGTCCCGAGGTAATTGCACTGAAGTAACCTGTTTTTCGCAGACATTCTCGACTATCCGCTTCCGTACTTAGATAAGCGTTTTCCTATCTATTTTGATAGTCAGATAGACTTGATAATGTTTTTGATGATAACCTACCTTATTTTTAAATTTTCAAATTCTGTTGGAGATAGAAGCGGGGTAGCTAGTCTTCTGGGCACGTTTCCTGATGACAGCGATACGGACGAATACTTCGACGCCTAAGTGTCCTTTTGTTTTTGTATTTATTCGTTAGTTTAAAAAAAAAATATCCAAATAAATAACTTTTTAGATCAACATTTAAAAAAAAGTTTGTATGTTCAGCTGTTTGGACGTTTGTTACTCAAATCACGCAAAAACTAATTGAATTAAACAAAACTACTAATTTGTAATTCATTTTGATAGTCAGACTTGATAACGTTTTTGATGATAACATACCTACCTTACTTTTTAATTTCCAAATTCTGTTGGAGATAGAACAGGGGCTTGTGAATAAGTCATAACAGATGCACGGATCGACCGATTACGTTAAGCTGCGGGTGACCATTTTTACATAACAAGACCCCTCCATGCCTCTGATCCCGGCTGTCATTCGTGGATCTTTGACAGTCGTTACGGGTCGTCAGAAGCCCGAAATTCTGACAACCAGTCTTACCAAGGTGTATCATATTACCGAGTAACTGGGTTGTGGAGGTCAGATAGGCGGTCGTGTCATGTAAAATACTGGTATTCAGCTGCAATCGGTTTGACTGGAAACTGACCCCAACATAGTTGGGATAAGTCTAGGCAGATGATGACAGAAAAGGGATTAGTGACACCAGAATACTAATAATTATAAGCCTACAGAGTTCAGAAGGCAATCGTTTTGATAAAATCACAACTTATGTGAGAGTTTATCTTGAATCACTATGTACTAGCTTTCGCTAACGGCTTCGCCCTTTTTAACCAATTTAAACGAAACCTTAACAAATTATACAGCTAAACATGAATCAATCTGTCAATTGGTAAAAACCGCATGAAAATTCGTTCAGCAGTTTTTGAGTTTATCGCAAACAAACAGACAGACGCGGCGGGGGACTTTGTTTTATAATATGTAGTGATAGTGATAATTAGCACTTGCTTTTTGATAAGGTAATAGCCTTACTAATTCTAATATTCTACCAATATTATTAATATGTATGTTTGGGTGTACATATGTTACTCAATCATGCAAAAACGGCCGAACGAATTTTGATTAAATTCGGCACACAGATACTTTATAACCTGGATTAATACATAGGATACTTTTTATCCCGTGTCCACGCGGGCGAAGCCGCTAGCAAAAGCAAGTATAAAATAAAGATAGATTAGAATAAGTCAGTATAACCTGTAGACAAAGGGCCCAACAGTACCTTAGAAAACAGTAAATACTAGGGGTATCAATAAAGTCAAGATAACGAATAGACAAACAGTAAAATGAAGATATCAATGGTGTTGTATGACACAAAATAGTTGTCTAACTGTTCTCCACATGTGTTTATGAGGGTCTAATTGACAACACACGTACCTCATACTGTTGTACGATTAACACCTTCAAACAAGTTTTTACGACCTGCAAAGACTATTTTATCTCTGTGCGTATTTAGGATTTGATGAAAGTAGAGAGTACTTTTTCGACGATACGAGAAAACCATATTTGGCAACATGACAATGATAATTTATGAAACCAGTCTGTTTTTACACGCTATTAGCTTCACTTGTATGTTTGTATGTTTGTAACCGACTCCTTAGGGCACGATTTTGACCCACTTTAAACGGTCAGATTTCATTTAAACCTTGTAAACTTATCGAGGACCGATGACAATTTAATAAATAAAATAAGAAAATAGAGAAAAATAGAAAATATTATGGAAAAAAAAAACGCTTTTGTAGTTAGCAGAACTAAAAAATAGGAAATAAATAATAGTTTAAAAAACTAAAAAACACGCTTTAAATAATAAAAAGAATAAATAATAGTTTAAAAAACACGCTTTAAAAACCAAATTAAAAAATAATTTAGTTCAATTAAAAAGCGTGGGGTGTTTTTTGAGGTATTTTTATAATCAATTGATGTCAAGCACCCCACGCTTTTTAATTGAATTAAATTATTTTTAATTTGGTTTTTAAAGCGTGTTTTTTAAACTATTATTTATTCTTTTTACTTCATAATGACGACTCTCTTTAACCAAATTTACAATACGAAAGAAGTTGCGCAAACTTAGTTATTCGTTGACAGTTTCACGTGTTAATACAATACAAATACAGTCATAAAAACGGCCAAACGGATTTTGATAAAAATTAGAACACTTCTAGTTAATAACCTGGATTAACACATGGGATATTTTTAACCCGATAGTCCGTTCTGTCGGGATAATTTTCAACCTCCACGCGAGCTCAGCTGCTGGCAAAATCTAGTATTTAATACGGTGCATGAGTGAAGCTCAGAGTAGTCTTGTGCCTGCTCGGTCATTTTTAAGATCGCTCCGTACTAATTCATTTCGGTCAGTGTACTAGTTCCTTCTATTAGATCTATTGGCTCTATTCGGTCTTTGCTCTCAGTCAGTACTTCGATAGATCACAGAGCAAAAAAGTTTCATTGGAATCATATCAGTCAAATCAGTCGCTGTCATTCTCGTTCTCTTTCGGACTGTACGGTATGGCTCTTTGTAAATGTACGAGGAGTTATTTGAACTAATAGACCGATTACAAGTCGGCATTCGAAAACGTTTGTTTTAGTACAGTGCAAAGAAACGATTCCTATTCGTTCATCGTTCACGAACTACACAAGACTAGCTCAGAGGCGTTTTTGCCAGAGACAACAGCATACAGTGTGAATTTATTGACACCCGTCACCGTGCTTAACCATTTACATATTGCAAGATGATTTGCATACAATCTACTACATAAGAGGGTCTAGAGAAGTGTCAATCGCTTTTAAAGTATTTCAGATTTCTACAATGACTTTCATCAGAACTCACATAAGGTTTTCGTTAGCATAAGGTAGCAGTTTTTCATAATCTTTTACTTTGACAGAATATCACCTTGCCTGGGCCTCTGGACAAGCTTCAAACTATAAGCTTATTATACTAGCTTCCACCCGCGGCTTCGCCCGCGTGCAGGTCGGAAATTATTCCACGGGAACGTACTACCGGGATAAAAAGTATTCTATGCGTTAATATAGGTTATAATCTATCTGTGTGCCAAATATCATCTAAATCCGTTCAGCCGTTTTTGCGTGATTGAGTAACAAACATCCACAAACTTTCACATTTATAATATTATATATAGTAGGATAATATTTTATTTAGAAAAAACCTACAAATGCCAGCTCGCCATTCCTATTGTTAGTGTCAATACCACGCTGAGCTGCGTTTTGCGTGTACTGCAAAATCGAAGCTCTTTATTGGAGGAATTGTGCACAGCTTCATTGCAAAATTCAAGTGGACACTCGGCCTTAAAGGGAACAGGTTAAAGATATCCGTGGGCGTGATCTAGTGGACATTTAAGTATTTAAACTATTGTTATCTTAAACTTGACACGAACAAAATTTATGCTAGATTGGATTCCTGGTAGCTTGAATTCAACTGGTTTCAATTTAAATGATCGTGAATTGTAAATAAAGAGTGTGATATCAAAGTAAATCAAAATGGACAGTGTGTTAGTAAAATGCACAAGAAATAAACATTTCAAAACCAGTGACGGGAATTTTGACGGGAGTCTTTGACAGTTTTGTAAACGAAATAATGTAGGTATGGTCATCAAAAGATTTAAGGAACCAGGGGGCCGATTCTACTAACAAATTTGTTAAAAAAACGCAATAGAACCGCAACCGAATCACCACTTTTAAGCGTTTTCGCATTCTACTAAAATGAACAACGGTCCAGCTGCGACACAGCTGCGGTTACGTTTTAGTTACGCCAACGATCGATTGAAACAATGTCAAAACCTATTCTACTAACAAAATCGAACATGAGCGTGACGTTTACTATAGGACAAAGTTAATAATAAAATTATGATCATTATGTCTTTTAATTATAGAAAATACTTTTAGTGCCACATATTCGTGTTTAGTAACATTTTTAGATTCAACTTTTTTCTTTGTGGTATTAATAAAACATATTATTTTGGCATGTTGGTAACGCGAGTAATCCGCTGTGTTCCCGCTACAGTTCAGTTGCAATTCGTTTTAAGTTTAGTTTCCATTTTGCTTATAAAATAGTAGAATGACTTTTTATGTAACTATAGAACGGCGATCGAAATCGAACTGTTGTGGAAACACAATTTAACGTGTAACGTTGCAAATTAGTAGAATCGGCCCCCAGGGCCCTACTCTCTAAGCACGAAATCCGTAAACTCGGTCAAAGTTACGGGTGTTTCCTACTCCGTATCAGTTACGGACCTATGATTAGTTTGAGGCCTAAAAATGAATTACTACACAATTTGACAGTTGTCCTCACTCCCTATATGGTTTTACCCGTCCAAAAAAGTTAATTAATCAGCTGTAGGAGTCACTTTGAAGTTTCGAACTATTTTCGGACGGGCCCGTATTTTCGTTGACGAAGTTAGAGAGTAGCCCCCCAGGGTCGTCGGGCATAGTTGATTGTAAAAATCTGATAGATGTTTTGGAATAAAATAAAATTTAATTAATAGAAAACAAACAGTTCATATTTATCATATTAAATGTCATTCGAAAACATCTATCGTTTTCTTAATAAACTTCAAATATATCCGACGGCCCTGGTTAGTTATCTCTTTTGATGATTGTACGTATTTTTTTGAATAAAGTCCCCATTTACTATTTATAAATCAAAATAATTATGTTTGTTTTTTTTTTTGTTTCTGTTGGTACCTAGATACACGGATTTTCTAATAAATGAGTAAGTAAATTGAAAAAGTTCACTTTAATCAAAAATGCATAATTAATAATAATAATCATTTGTTAGGAACAGAAATATTTGCTTGACTACTGCAGCTGCTCAAAGGGGAAATTCGAGAGTATTTTTAAAAGCGTTCGCATTCTAATCTGGGCGCCAATCTGTAAAAAGTTTCAATCATTTACATACATTTTCGACAAGATCTTGAAATTTAATGTAGACATGACATTGCGAATATGTTATGAACGTATTTAATTACAGGAACCGGCCTTTCGATAAAGACTAAAATCAATTTCAACTCCCTTGCCATCACAATTTTCTTTAAAGTTAACATTGGCATCAGAAGGCAGGTTATAGTCACGTTTCATACAGGTAACATTCATAGGTGTCAACATGAGCGATACTGAAAATGTTCGGTGCAACGAGAAAAACTAGTCGAGGGACACATTGCAGAGAAGACAAGTCAACTAAAAAAAAAAGTTGGGAACTTTAAAAATGAAATGGTTGTTATAGGTAACAAGGGTGTCATCGATATCAATCAACTCAGCTTATCGCAGTCCACAGCCGGACATAGGCCTCTTCCAGACTGCGCCACAACACTCTATCCCCCGCGATCCAGTCTGTCCAAGCCAGCTTTTTAAGGTCGTCGGTCCATCTAGCTGGTCCCACACAACGCTCACCGATATAAGAAGACAAAATTAATCTTTTTTGTATATAAAAAATGAATCCCTATTTCCCTTGGTCACATCACACGTGAACGGCTGGACCAATTTTGCTAATTCTTTTTTTGTTGTGTTTCTTATTGTCAGGAGATGGTTCTTATGTAAGAAAAAGATAAGAAAGTTGCGCGTAACATTAGAATTAACTTTTCTAAACATACAAATGCGAATTCAATCTTCATAGTTAAAACAGGCCAACGTCTGTTGGGTCAGCTAGTATACCTAGTACCTACTATATTTACCATGTTAAATACCCTCTTGAGGCTGAAACATAACTGCTGCAATGTAAGTGTACTAATGGTCCTTTTTTATTTTTTATTTTAAGGGCATCTCGCAGTTGGCCTTGAGAAGCCGTGACTGCTCAACCGGGCTTTCCTGGGGCTGCCATTAAGAAGTTAATCTTAACGCCTCCAGCCAGGGCTTACAAACTAAATTTTACATACTAAGCGACTGCACGCTGAGGGCACCCCCTGTGGGGTACGGGCCTCGGCTCAGGGCGTCACTGATAGAGGGACAGCTATCATTGGGGCAAATACATCATATCATTGGGACAGGCTGGATCAAAATATTGGCATTATTATTGATCGGGGAATTTAAAGCTACTGGCTCAGCTGCGGCGCGGGCTGGCGCTTCAACGAGCAAGGGTCGGTCGGGGACTAATGGTCCACCTATTCCTAACTCTTTAGAGAAAACTGCCATAATGGTATGTTAAAACCACGAGACACGATCATCCCGGAGACTCCAATTGCTTAAAACCGGCTTCCAAGACTCAAACTCAAACTGCCAAACCTTTTCCCAACTATGTTATTAAATACCAGTATTTAACATGGGGCTACTGCCTATCTGACCTTCACAACCCAGTACCTGGTTAATACCCTTTGAGTACGACTGGTCTGTCAGACTTTCGAGCTTTCTGATGATCTGATACAACTGTCAAAGAACCACGATTCACGGCCAGGACCAACAGCTTTTTTTTTTGGATGGGAAATCATCAAATAACTTCTCCCGCTCTTCGTGTCAGACTTTTACTGACTAAAACCCACCCGTGTTCCCTCAGTTGCCTGTGTGCCAGGGGCCGCGGTATCTCTTTCGAACAACCCGCACCCCTGGCAGAGGACCACCAGCTTTACGTGCTTATTGAGGCACGGAGAGGTATTGGTACGTAAAGATGGTTAACCATCTAAAATTTCTCGACTCGATTACAGTGGGTCATTATCAGAGATCGGATATTCGGATGCATATTTACCTAAAGATAATTTTTAGCTCTGAAAGTATGGAAGCGGCTTTATAAATTATTTGTAATTTTTATTAAAAACCCCGGGATTCTTGATTGCATAACTATTCAAATGTTAATTTAAAATTAATGTTTAACCCGATACAAATATGTATATATACTGGAGGAGGGGTGGTCTGTATTAGTTAAAACAAAACATAAACAAATTACTTACCTAAATTAAGACTTTTTCAATACAAAAGCGCATTCCATGTTAGCCAACATCTCAACTTTAGGTGAATATGCATCCGAATATTCGATCTCTGGTCATTATTTAAGCAAACAGATGTTCACTACTTTTATTACGACAACATCCAAGGAGCAGAAAATATTTTTTTTTTTTTTAATATCTGGTAATATTGTTCCGGATTCCCGGCCAGGATATTTTCAGCCAAACTTTAGCTAGCATTTCTCCACACGTTCTCTTACTAATAATGTCATCAGATCCACTATAACATGCAAGAATGTCTCCGGCAATAAACTCCGGGAATCCCATATGGTGGATTCTAAAACTAAATCGACGGCTTGGAACTTGTGTGTTACAAATGTTATTATAATTTGCTAACTATGTGATCTTTCTTAAGAATATAGTCGTCCCTTTGATCATTTGATGGCCCAAAATAGGCCACAATAACAAACAGGTACAATATCTAATAACTGAAAAGGTTTTAATAATTTCGATCATTTTCCTGCTGATAAACAGCCAAAAAAATAATATAGACGTCAGCCAAATAAAAGGGAGACGATATGGGCAAATCATTTGATTAATAATAAAAAAGTAGGCTCATAAAATATAGTTTTTTGTTTTTGTTAATAATGTTCTAAATTTCAGTTCTAATAATAAGTATGTGTTTGATAAAAATAATTTTAAAATAGTGCCTAATCCTTATTTTGCTATATTTTTTATTAACTAAAAAATTTAAAATAAATAATAGTTAAAAAAAACTAAAAAACACGCTTTAAAAACTAAACTAAAAAAGTAGAAAATAATTTAATTTTTAAAGCCTGTTTTTAAAAAAATAATAATGTATTAGAAATACATAAAGTTTTAAATGAATTATGGTCGAATTTTGACCACTGCTCGACCACTAGTAAATATATTGACGGTTGCAGTTTTGTACATGAGAAGGAAGGACTTGAGAAAATAATTGTGACATCCCTGATTTACGGCGAAAAAAAACTGTGTGAGGAAAACTGGATTTGTAAATCTCTTATCAGCAATAGGCGGTGAGCAGGCGTGACATTCAATGACATACCTTATCTTAATAAGATGTGTCTGGTCATGTCTGGTATCCCGATATCGGACAGTTCCAAGGCTAACTATACAGGGTGAATGTTTGTTACTATAAAATAAAGTGGTTTCCTACTATCTGACCAAGATTATGTCTGGAGTTTAAAGTTTTAAAGATTTAAGACCTCTGAGTTTGTATCGGACTTTCTCCACAGAGTTCTAAGATAGGAAACGCCAGCCTTATCTTGGTTTAAAAATAGGATTGACATGTAATTTTGTTTGTACAACCCTATTTACAGAAGTAAAATCATCAGTTATTTGCAGCACTATCTCTCAAAAAAGTATACAAGATACAGGCTGTTATTCAAAAAGTCAGACTGTATAATAAATATCTAGTGGCAAAATGCCTACATTACAAGTAAGACCAAATTGCACTACAAATAATAATAGTTAAGGTGTAGGTATCCCCGTTATAAATACTATGATGTAATGTTATTTTCTATTTTTCCCCGAAAATACATGTGACAAATTTGACAAATTAATAAGAAGGTTTTGTTGTATAGAAAACATTTTTCCTATTATAATTTTCCGTAGATTGAGTTTTAAAAGTAGTTTTGCCTAGGGATTTTTCTTCGTGTCGGTTTTTCTAATAGTTGCATCTAATGCATCAAATGCAGTTTTTCTTTTTACCTAGAAAGGTTGTATAATTTTCCCCACAACTTAATAATGATATTATGAGGATAAATAAAACTAACGTAATAGTCGACTACATTTTTTTTTGTAGAAATACACACTAAAATTTCCTACCTAAAATACTAGGTACATAGTTGATGTTAAGGAATTTTAAGGAGATAATGTAGGGACCCAATGTACTCATGTTAGACCTCCCTAGTAATTAAACAAACACTAAACCGTATGACGTCATAAAGTCCAGCATCTACGTCTCAAGGAGCAATTTAATACAAAACAAACGACAAATTTTATTCAGCACCCAAACACATTATAGTTAAATTCGGATTTTACGAGCTTACCGAGTCAGGGAAGGCGATTTAAAAACGGTAAAGACTTACGGGTTTCCGTTTACGTCCTTTAAAATTTTCTCAACGAAGACTGGCTAAGAGTAATAAAAAATCTGCTGAAATTGCCCATTTTGGGACTAAAGGGTACTTGTCAGCGGCTTTGATTTTTTAAATACACTCGCAGACAAAGGTTAAGGTAAAAATTAAAGAATTCTGGATTAAAATTGGTCAATCACAAAGATCACGGGGAGATACATTCGGAAATTAATTTATACAACATGTCTCGGAATTAACGCACACCACCAATTTTTCAGCAATTGTCGTAATTTGTCAGAATTTTTACTATCACTACATACTATAGAACAAAGTCCCCCGCCGCGTCTGTCTGTTCGCGATAAACTGAAAAACTACTGAACGAATTTTCATGCGGTTTTCACCAAAAGACAGACTGATTCATGAGGAAGGTTTAAGTGTATAATTTGTTAAGGGTTTATGTATAAAACATTGTTCATTTATTAAATTTGTAATACTGATTGTGGGAAAAAATATTGGGCGTTACAAAGCCTATGGGTATATCGTAGTAGGTAGGTACTTGTCCATTTTGGTTTGTTTTGACAGTACAGCCGAAGTGTGACTTTAATTTACATAGTTTTAATTATTTTTGGATTCTGAATTACCTTTATGAGCAAAAAATTCAAAACGTGCCAATTATGGATTTTCGGGGTTATTGATTAGTCCGTAAAGAAATTAACTTCGTGCAAGTCGCTTATAGAAAATAATATAATTACTTAGATGTGTCGATTCACCCGATTTGGGCGAGTAAATTCGTGCGTATCGACGAATACCTAAGCGGCAATAGTACGGCAACTTAACGTAGTGTGCGAATCTACAGCTCAACAATTAACTTTCTATAGGTACTTTATATTAAGGTGTCGCCAGTCGGTGAGACTATTATAATACAAGGAAAGTGATATTAGAAATAACATTGCCCTTCAGACAGAGGAAAACTCCTCTTTATTTATAGGTACATTATCAAGCTAATTACGACAACTTACCTGCGTAGGTGCGTCATATAAATCAGCATTTATAAAGACAAAAATAACACCCAAGTTATCTAGGAAGTTCAACGAACTTTGGGACCGTATGTGCGTCTTAACTTTAAGCCTTCTATTGCACGTAAATTCAAGAGTTCAGGAGATTTTAATGTAACACAAACAGTTTTAGCTTCTACACACATACATAGATGTTGGCGGCTGTGGAAAATTTGGCAAGTGTCGTGAAAATGAGGTAGGTATGTGTCAGGGAGTAAAATAAGAAAATTGGCGTCACCGTGTATTTGTTTTGTATTTCGTTAATTTATTATGCTTGGATTAGTTTTGAAAAGTTACGCATAGGTTACGTCATGCGAATAATCATCGAAAAGTCGTGCGATGTTCAGGAGACTATACTTTTAAATCTGGATAAGTATAGTCGACCACTTAATTTCATTATCACTTTTGACCACAATTCGCATTAAAATTGAAACTTCACTAAGATCTTCTCACTTGGACGTCTCTCAAGCTGAACCATCTCTGAACCCAAGTGGGAAGATTCAACTGCAACTGCGCAAATTGGGGCAATCTCCTTCTGGCACCTGCCTTCTGTGCTCCAAAATATGCAACCATAGCGACCTCGGCGCTGACTCCGAGGATGCCGTGGAAGTGATGATTTTTCGGCCAACAAAATTTTATACACTCTCGTGCCATCCACACGACGAAGAAGAGTAAGGTTGCAACTATATGACTGCGACATAGTCAAATACCTAGACTCTGTCATTTTATAATGTCAAGTGACTTTTAACCAGGTGATAACGCAATTACGAGGCCGACTATATGCACGTTTATGTTGACGTTACAGTTTCGAGCTTTCAAAGTTTAATTTAATTATTTTTCAAATGCTGAATATATATACAAAATATAATAGTGTATCTTATCAAAGATTGTATGTCATTGAATTGCCTAAATGTTTTTACATAAATTCTGATTTATTATGATTCTAATCTAAACTGCGAGTAATACGATTTAAGTTTAACTTAGTACTGGTTTTTCCTCAAATTATACTAAGTTTTGAGATACCGAATACAATACGGTACTAAATGCTTTTTGCTGGGTATTGTAGTACCCAGTTTGATTAGGCCACTATAATTGTCCCACTGGCCTCACTGGCAAAGGCCTCATCAAATATAGAGAAGGCTCGAGCATTCGAGCACTCGAACACCACCACGCTTGCTCAAGATGGGTTGGTGATTTTGAGACTTATATTATACAGAAGTCCAGGTTTTCTCAAGATGTTTTTCCTTCTCCGATGTCAGTAGTGTCCAAGATAAAATCAGACAGTGCACTTAAATTGAAAATGTCATATTGGTACTTGCCGGAATTTAAACCCACTACCCACAAGTATAAAACGTTGTAATAGTTCTTATGCGGCTAAAGCTTAATGTTATGTGTTTGTGTATGTGAGTTTAAATGTTTGTAAACGCACCCACAATACACGAGAAATTCCTAGTGTGGGGCAACATTCTATAAAAAAAATTTTAAAAAATGAGAAAAACATAAACGGTGCTTCTTATTTCACATAAAAGTATCATTTAATTTATAGGAAAAGTCCTTTAACGGATTTTAAAATAAATAAAACAATCGACTGCTTTTCAGTACGCGACATGCATCCCAAAAAAGCAACTATAAAAATATTTATGCAATTTTTTATTTTTTTTAATGCAAACAGTAATAAGTATTTATGCCAGCTCTGTGTTTGCGGTTGTGACATACTAATAATTATAATTACTCCTTATTTTAAATAAATCGTTTTATTCAGCTCGATATGCATATAGATCGAAATTGACGTTGGAACAGTTTTATAAATGTTGGAACGCAGAACGTAGCTTGCGGTAGGAGTTGACTGGTAGAAAACGTTGCGTAAGGGAAAAGCAATATGCTCCCTGCCCCTGCATTGGACTTTCTCCCTCTCTCTGACTCTGTCTATGATATACGAGTGTATATGCGTGCGAATATTGCGTAAGGAACTTCATTCCTGACCGAAGCCCACCGCCCCTAGACGGATAATATTTTACAAAAAGTAAAAATAAAACTACTCTTTAACTGCTATGAAATATCAAGGAAAAGTCAAGGTCTTGTTGGTGACCAGTTACACAGGAAAAGACAGATAACGAAAGAAAATGATCGTTACGTAGTTTTCATTATTTAAATAATTTGTTGTTCCATACATTTTGACCGCGTAGGTATTGCACTTTGGTATGAAACTGCGGTTTTTTTTTATCGATGATGAATTTCAACATAAGGAGATCCAGAATCGTCTAGTGAATCCATGTTAACAGGTTGTGAGTCGACTGTCTCTCACCCTGTATATTCTTTAAAAAAAGCTTCAATGCTTTATTATTTTATTTCTGTATCTGTACTATCTGTCCGTGACATCACAGTGGGCCCTATCAGAATACCAGCGCTGCGACACCTTTAAATTTCGCAGCATCATGCTGAGATAGGGGCCTTTTGGCCTCGTACAGTATTTTGTTTTTTGTTTTTTTATTTTTTACTTTTTATAATATTTTAAATTTAAATTTTTTGCTAAGCATATTGTGTAGTTAAGTTTGTGATATTCCTGTGCGAGTCTAATAAATACTTTTTCTTTCTTTCTTTCAATGTTTTCTACAATACACTAACTTTTGCCAGTGACTTCGCCGGGCGGCGTGGAGGTAAATATTTATACCACGGGAACGTAATAACGCGATTAAAAGTATCCTATTTGTTAATCCCGGCTATAAACTATTTGTGTGCCAAATTTCATTTCAATCTGTTCAGCTATTTCTGTGTGATTGAGAAACAATCATCCAAACATACAAACTTTCACATCCTTACTATAATATTATAAACGCAAAAGTTTGTAAGTATGGATGGATGGATGGATGGATGGATGGATGTTTGTTACTCTTCCACGCAAAAACGGCTGAACGGATTTGGATGAAATTTTGCACACAGATAGACTATAACCTAGATTAACACATAGGATACTTTTTATCCCGGTAGTACGTTCCCGCGGGATAATTTCCCACCTCCACGCGAGCGAAGCCACAGGCGCAATCTAGTTTATAATATTTTCAGGATTTTTTTAACGATCATTTACATATTTATTTTCTCAGTTCTTCCATCTCACATTTGAAGATTGATTGATGTCTTCGTATATTAATGAAACAGATTTAATTCAGCGTTGTGAATTACTATAAATTGGAATGAGTCACTCTGTTTATTTATATTTACGATCTGCCGGTCATGTTCACGGTCATGCAAACATTTGTACATATAATAAAGAGAATCTATTGCTTTCCTGTTCTTAATTGTTTTAATTTCGGTAGCGATGATTTAAAGCGTTTAGTAGACGATTTACTTATGGTTTTTAAAACTAGGTACCTACCGTCTAGGTAGGTATTTAAGTGATACATTCTTGAATTTGTTTCTTTACGAAATCGCCAGATGGTAGCGGTAGAGAAAACATTATACGTTTATACGTATAATGCATTGCAAGAAAAAAAAACAAACATCCAAACATACAAACTTTCACATTCTTACTTCCTTACTAATATTATAAACGCGAAAGTTTGTAAGTATGGATGGATGGATGTTTGTTACTCTTCCACGCAAAAACGGCTTAACGGATTTGGATGAAATTTGGTACACAGAAAGATTATAACCTGGATAAGCACATAAGATACTCTTTATCCCGGTAGTACGATCCCGTAGGATAATTTTCGACCGCCACGTGGGTGTAGCCATATGCACTGGCAAAAGATAGTTTTAAATATAAGCGAGAGATATCTCAGGTAGGTATCAGAGGTATCTCAGGTCACATAAGTTTAAATGAAAAATGGCACAGTTGCACAGTTGGATCCCTCCACAACACACAATTATTAAAACAATAAATTATGTACCTACCTACGAAAGACAGTAAGGTACTCAGTATACCTAGGTACCTAAATTCTACTCGCCCAGTTGTCTAAAAAACTAATGTCTAGCGATAAAACTACGTTATAGAAGAAATTATGTGGTTGTAAGACTTTCAATTGATTTACTTTGACAGACTCAGCGTAACTCTATTCCTGTTTCTACTGAGAAATGCACCTGTATTGCTTTAGTTATTTATTCTGGTAATAACGTAGTTTTTAAAGGTAACCTACCTGCATTATTAACCATAAGGGATAGAACTTGAATCCCACAAATAAATCCTTTATACTAATCTAATATATAAAATTCTCGTGTCACAGTTTTCGTTGCCATACTCCTCCGAAACGGCTTGACCGATTTTGATAAAATTTCGTGTGCTTATCGGGTAGGTCTGAGAATCGGCCAACATCTCTTTTTCATACCCCTAAATGTTAAGGGTGGTCTACCCCAATTTTTTTTTAATAATGCGAACTCAATATTCATAGTTAAGACAGAACAACGTCTGTCGGGTCAGCTAGTCCTTTTATAAATGTAAAAATTTGTATGTTTGTATGTTTGTTACTCAATCACGCAAAAACGGCCAAACGGACTTGGATGATATTTGGCACACATATCGTTTATGGCTTGGATTAACATATAGGATACGTTTCATCCTGGTAGTACCTACGTTACCATGGGATAATTTTCGATCTCTACGCGGGCGCACCTGCTGGAACAAGCTATAGTAGATGGATAAATCGTTTATTTGGTGCATACAAAAGTCATAGCACAACGTACAAAAACACGATGAAATTATAACTAACTAGATGTGCCCGCGACTTCGTCCGCGTGGAATAGTGTCTTTGGGTCTTTGTCTCTTGTCGCAAACTTATAAAACATTCACATACAGGCAACTGAGGGAACACTGGTGGGTTTTAGTCAGTAAAAGTCTGACACGCCCTCCTGCTCCACCCAGAGCAGGAAAAGTTATTTGATGACTTCCCACCCAAAAAAAAAAATATTAAAAAAAATTACACTCTTGGGGGTAAAACTTTTACAAACTTTGAATGTCATATTTAATTATATCGAATTAATAGCCTAGAAAATAAGTTTCAAGCTTCTAGCTCTAAAAATGACGATAGTTCCATACAACTTTACTTCCCCCCCTTTCAACCCCTTACAACCCTTTTTTCGCATTACAAAGTAGCCGATGTTCTTTCTCAGGCTCTTGACTATCTGTGCGTCTTTTGGCTGATGATGATGATGATGATTAAAGTCCCTGCCTGAGTTTCGAACCCATGACCATTCGTAACCACTGGGCTGGAACTGATATGAAGTCGTGTCAAATTAATAATCAAGTAAGTAAGTAAATACCTATCGAAAGCGAGACCGAAACGATCAATGGAATAATAAAATTGAGCAATATTACAGTTAATGATACTATAAGTTGGTTGGTATCTATCTATTTCTGATACCTAAATAATCGGTTTAGCAAGAATATTGATCGATGAAATAATTAATGTTAGTGCCTTTTTATTCAGTTTAATTACCTTAACTTAATGAACACTAAAGTTAATGTTACTCTATTGTAATCGTATATGGAGGTTTTATTACTTTTTATCTCCATATGAGATTAAGCAATTTAGACAAATGACCTAAACATGCCTCAGAAATAATTGTCATTAACTCTATTTGCACGTAGCTGTAATAATTATGACTGCGTGCAAATAGTATTTTTTTATATCATCTAGTAATGATGTTAGTCTGAGTCACAATTTTATCTTGCAATTCTAGATACTAATGTTACTAACTGGGCAATTCATGTTTTCGGAAAAATTTAATTTTATTAAAGTATATCTCGCTTAATAGCATACCATGCATTGATTTAGACATATGTATTTATATTGATAATCCATAAAACAGAATTACTTAATAAAATGATCGAAACCTCCAAAACGTACGAATAAATTACAAATAACCCGCGAAACAAGTTTCATACAAATAGATAAATTATAAAACCGATACAATAAAAAAAAAATACTTACAAAATAATTTTCATGTTGAACTTTTTAATTCCAATTTATCACTATAAAAAAAACACAGCACTAATTTAATATAAACATAATCACCATCACCGAATTATAATAAATTGATTTATCAAACTTTGTATCACATTTTTCATAGAAAAATATCGTTATTTCGAATTATTCGCACTTTTGGAAGCGCCCGCGCATCTAAACGTTGGCGCGGAAAGTCTGAGACTGGCTTAGCGCCTGCGCCAGAGATGGCCGCGCGACAAAATGAAATGAAAATGTACAGAAGGCCCACTTCGCACAATGATGTAAAAATAAGTGTAAAGTCCAAACTCTAAACAGAGTTTAGCAATGATCAACAATGTAGACAATATGTGTTATATTACAAAATCTGGACGCGCCGTTAGAAGGCATAGAATTATATTTTGATTAAATATTATTAGATGCGTTCTACTGTGGTTGTATGTTTATCCAGTCGATGATTCATACCAGCGGGAAAATTGAGTTCTACACTTGCACAATTGGAACGGCTCTCGTTTTGACAGTTCAACAACATTCATTGCGTTATTTATGTTGTTGAGCAGACAAATTTTTCGAACATTTGAAGCAATGGATTAAGTAGCACAAATCTTCAAAATTATTTAGATTCTGATTAAGTGTTTTACCCTATTAGGGTGCCGTTTCTGAATCATCATCTTAATCTGTTTATGTTAAATTAGCGTTGTATTTTTTATATTTGATGAAATGTAATACTAAAGACATACGTTTAAAAAAAAATTGTGAGTTTTTTTTTTAATTGATTCAAATGTGAAGTAAAGTTATATGTTTGCATAATATAATACCGTAGTCCGGTATGCCATTGTAGCTTATATTATATACTAGGCTAGACCATTGTGCCAAAAATATAATTATTATATAATTATTGCTGCCCCCGATTCAGAATATCTGAATTTATTGATTTGTAGTTCGACTCGATACGTTTGTTTTTTTATTTATTTAAATCTTATTACTTACATCATAAGACAGTTGCATAAAAATATTGTACCTAACGATCAATCGTAGGAATTAAAAAGATTGCCGTAAGTAATCATAATAATAACTGGTTTAATATTTCTTATTAGCAGCCTGGAACCTGGATTCATTCATTCCTTGGTTCATGGCATTAGAGTCACCCCTATTACATGGAACTTGGACTTAACTGGTGAAATGTATATTATTATGTAGTATAGTATAGTACACTAGTACTATAGGTACAGTCAATCAGGCTAATTAGTATACAAGCAAAAAATTACAGGTCTTCCATCTTTCCACTGCACTGACAGTTTTCATTTTTAAACAAGTAAGTATGCCCCGCCCCTACTTTAAAAAAAACCAAAGAATTGACTATTCAACACAATCACGAGAATGCTGTGAATACAGCATTGCTTAAATGTTGCGTTAACATAAAGTTAGCTGCCCGTATAGCAAATAGCTTGTTCGATTGTACACTTCTGCCTGACTTAACCTTTTGACGTATAAAAGTGTTCGTACAAACCTACTTACAGAAGTAAAATCATTTATCATTTTTTTTTTATCATTTAATCCTTTGGAGAAAACAAGCATGATGTTGTTATGTAAAGCGCTGATTCACCTCCTGAGCATTCTTTAATGCAACAGCTCAGGGCCTCAAGTCTGCTATTACAATAGTGTCAGAATGGTCTATCATTGATTTCATAATTATTGTTGATTTTGACAAGTTTGGTAATCTACTAATAAAATGGTGTCATTATGACTTTCCAATGATCAGCCACTGAAACTCCATTGAAAGACATGGCATTTATTGGTAATCTCGTACATCATGACAAATGAATGACTGACTTAATTTACGAACTTCCTACTACTTTAGATTGCTTATAACACTAATAAATAACATGTAAAAATATATATAAATGAAATCTGGCATGAATAAATGTTCAAATTTAGTAGTAGTTTTTCGAAAAACATTTCTACTAACGAGTTTTATAATAATGGCAATACGAAAATGCCATTATGACACAATTCTATTACGAGACCATTGACCGACCAATGATCGACCATTATGAATTTAGCAGATTACGAACTTTTAGCAAAATGACAAATGAGTGACAATGGGATCGTGTTGGAATGACGAATTTATAAAAATAGCAGACTAAGGACTCTGATCGTTTACTATGACAAAAACTCGTAATCGGATTGGTTCGTTTTCGATTCGGTTTTTTAGCGCTACCTGCCAGTGCAGTTTATTATTTTTACATATTTTTTGGCGTGAACCTTTTGTCCTTTTTTGTGGAGACAGTGTCGTGAGCTTATGACTAAGAAGCTGCGGTAGATAAACGGTCGTGTGTGCCGACTAGTATTCTAATTTGGTTCCGTAGATATATTTAAGTTACCGTAGATATTAAGTATACAAGAAATATAATATACAGGGTGATTGGAAGATGGGTGCAAAGCTTTAAGGTGAAGATAGTATAGACAATTTAGAACCATTTAAGCCATGGTTGTCTTAGACGAAGTCTTACCATTTTTTTTTTAATAAGGTTTAAAAGACGTATTGTACAATTTTTTTATTTTTTCTGAGCTTTAAATATCTGTAAAAAAAATGTCTAATGACACAGAAGCCTAAAACATGCTTTGCTTGATTGCTTACACATTACTTTAATTAAATAAATAAAAAATGAATTCATTTATCATTCAATTTGGCCATAATTATGCAGTTTACATTAAATTTTGAGAATTTCCGAAAAAAAAACTTTAAAATTTGGTTAAAAATATTTGGTAAGACTTCGTCTAAGACAACCATGGCTTAAATGGTTCTAAATTGTCTGTACTATCTTCGCCTTAAAGTTTTGCACCCATCTTCCAATCACCCTGTATAACAGATATAAGAAATTGTTCTACTTCTTAAAATAGTATGCAGTGTAGATTGCTTGGTAGGTTCTATTTAGTTTCTTTGACAGATTTTACATCTAATTTAAAGATCTTCCTTCATCGTTACTATGTTTCTTATAACACCAATTAATAACAGTGACACAAAAATTCAATGCCTAAAGCACGCTGATAGATTTTCTACGCTAAAAGTAAAAAAATACAATAGCAGGCACTTTTTATTTTATTACAAAAATCATAATTCATTTAGGTGTCGTCTGGTGTAAGTGAAAACGGGGTTTAAAACCTCATCCATACTAAGGCACCTAAGTCGGAATAAAAAGAATCTCAATTCAACTGCAGATACCTGTTAATCTGAAACAGTTTTCACATTGCGCCTCGGCATAAATTGTTAATTTCAGTAGGGTAGGGAGGGGGAATAGCGCTCATTGGGTAATGGCGCTCACCTCTGTAACTGTGTCAAAATGGAACTTAGCAACACGCCACGTCGCGTGAAGCGCGAGGGAATGGGGCCTCTAACAGACAGCGTTGCAAACGGACAGGCAGCTCGCGTCATGCGACCGTGAAGTGCGTTTCTTCGTTTGCGGCCGAGCTGATCAAATTTTTGGCTAAGTGTTTTTTGCCGGTAAGTCCAAAACTTGAATTTGATTTTTAATTTTACTATTCTGACAGTAAAACTATTCTATTTTGTGATAATGCAATCAATTTTCAACAATTATGTATGATTTTTTTTTTCAAATTAATTACAAAACGACCGCTTGGGGTTATACCGTTCATCTGAGCACCATTACCCCTTAGTCACTATTTTTTTAATTGTTGTAGATATGCCAAGAAATCGTCAAAGGACCACCGCTAAAGCGGCTTGGACCGAAGAAGACCTTCAATCTGCTAAAACTGCGATTGAAGTAGGTTTGTCCAAAAGAAAAGCCGCAAAAAAATATAACATACCATTTACTACTTTGAGAGATCGACTAAAAAATGAAAACATGAGCAACCCAAGACTAGGTCGCAAACCTGTTTTCACCCAACAGCAAGAAACTGAAATTGCTGAACAAGTTAAGTTGCTGGGTTCGCTATACTATGGACTCAATGTCGCAAATTTGCGTAAACTTGTTTATAAATATGCTGAGCTCAACAATATCAAAAATAATTTTGATCAAAGCAGCAAAACAGCTGGATTAGATTGGGTACACGCCTTTATGATACCACTAATAATAATTATTATTATTTTACATTATATTATAATAATTGAAGTAGATTTGACATCGAAGAATTTACTATATTTGTTAAATTGAAAAAGGCTAATCTTACGTACAAATGGGGATAAGTGATGCTAATTTGTGATTGTAGGTTTTACTTTTATTGTACCTATAAGGTTGATCTCATTAATATTTCTTTAATTAAAATGTGTCTTACTTGTTATATTCCAAAAAACATGTTTGAGCGTCAATACCCCGTACCTTGAGCGGCATTACCCAAAGTCAGGGGCAATGCCGATCAAACATGTTTTTTAAATAATGTTTTCCTACTACTAGTAGGTTAAAGATATATGTTTTTTTGTTAAATTGTTGATTACTCGATAGTTAAAGACTTTGTTACTTTTCATAATTTTGATTTATAATAAATAATTCAAAAAATACACCATGTTTTCCTTAAGTGAACGCCATTCCCCCTCCCTACCCTACAGCAAGGCAAGAGTGAAAATGACAGTTCCTCACAGAAGTAAAGGAACTATCTTTTTCACCAGTATTTGAAGTTAAGGTGCCAAAAACACTACGTAGTAACACAGACGTTATTGTCTGACCGTTCACCGCTTTCTTAGGAAACCAAAGCTTAAATTTTAAAACCCTATAAATAAGCCTTATCAAATAAAAAACCCAATTGTTCTATTAATGCTAGTGACTGCTGCATTATTTTAAATGCTAGCAGGCAATTTTTATTTGATAAGGATCACCTATGGGTTTTTTATATGATAAGGCACGTATAGGCCGCTGCATTATTTTTAACTCACTTACAAGCAGAAATAGAAAACAATGGGTTTTTTACTCGATACCCATATGATAGGTAGTTTAATTCATTATTTCACATTTTCCTTGTAATTAAAATGGCATATCCCAGTAGGTATCTACTGAAATAAGTGATAACAGCCGCATGGGTCGATTGATGGATTGATGGGATGCAAGCATAGCTTAACCTGATCGGTGGTCACTCATCCCCGTGGATGGGTCTTCTTTACACACCAAGCCCCTTGCGTGCTTCAAAAAGCACGCAAAGCTGTTGGTCCTAGATGTCATTCGTGGATCTTTGACAGTCGTTACGGGTCGTCAGAAGCCCGATAGTCTGACAACCAGTCTTACCAAGGGGTATCGTATTCCCGGGTAACTGAGTTGTGGAGATCAGATAGGAAGTCGCTTCATGTAAAATACTGGAATTCAGCTGCATACGGTAAAACTGGAAGCTGACTCCAACATAGTTGGGTAAGGCTGAAATAAATCAATTTAATTTTTAATTGTAAGGATAAATTAGGTTTCAAATTACTTCCTTTCTTTAGCAAGTACAGTCTTTGTAACTGCGCGTAGACAATTAAGATTAAATTTACTTTAATTCTGATCTTGGGATTTTTTAAATATTCCATTACTTTATTTAAATAATTATTTTAACTAATTTGGTGAAGAGGGCGTAGACACGTACCTATTATAACCAGTCGCGCGGAATTTTGCCACTAAATATTCGTAAATAGAACTAATGGTGTCTATTCAAAATACAAAGTTATCTAATAATAGAACGAATCGTTTTGTGATGTTGACCATTTAAAAAACAATTAGTACAAGGTTTTACAAATACGTACCTATTGTTTTATTAATTATAACGTAACAAAAAAAAATGTTTTTGTGTTAGCATTGTTATAAATGTACGTTTGTACCATGTGTTTTTGCGTATCTTGCGGATCTCTTATAGTAGATCTAGAATCGGACACAAACACGTGCGCGAGCGCCCGCCGCGGCATCGTCCATAACATTATGTCAAAGCTAACGAGGGTTATGTTAGAGTGATTTATAATTATTTGAAAATCGCGTGAAATTAAAACTGCCTCTAGGGTCGAATATATCTGCGTCTGGTTTCTATGTTTTATGCTAATTATTTAAATGTTGATAAACTAATCTGGTTTACGGAAAAGTAAGACATAATTATAGTAATAGTTTTCCTTTTATAACTATAAAACGATTGGTATTCACTAATTAGTAGGCTTGAGTTCAACACCATGAAAATATAAATGTCTTATTCAAGATTTTTCCTTATAAGCTGAGTGGAAATACATTTTTTAAATAGTAAAGTTCCTAGAACTAACACATCATAGAATTTAAATTGCCCATTGGCCCACACAAGTGGAGATAGTTAACAGAAAGAAGTTTTGTAATTTGATTCCTCTGATCTAGTCGGCAGATTAATAGACTCTTTTGAATTAAGTATTCCAAGACATGACGTAAAATACTGGTATTCAGCTGCAACTGGTTAGACTAGGAGCCGACCCCAACATGGTTGGGAATAGGCAAGGCAGATTATGATGACGTTTGTTTTTTTTTAAATGTGTTTTTGCTATTGTTTGATTGGAATTTCGCAGTAGCAACAAAAGACTCGATCCCTATTATTACATGGGACTTTAATAAAAATAACTGGCGCTAATACATACAATATACCTACATATAATCACAGCATTCTACACAAAAAGTTTTTTAGGTATGGCACCCAGATTGTATTACAAAATACCGAAGCCAATTAGAGAAAAACGTGATTTGAGTAATTTAAAAAAATATTTAAACAGCTTCTAGCTTTTTCAGCTTCTTCTAGCGAATTTTTCAAACCCTCTGAATATCCCTACTTATATTATAAATGCGAAAGTAACTATTGTCTGTCTGTTAGGCTTTCACGCCTATATCGCTGAACCGATCGTCATGTAAATTAGCAGAGATATAGCTTGGGATATGGAGAAGGATATAGGCTACTTTTTTCGCGAGCAGAACCAGGCAAAAGCTAGTATCTAATAATTTTTTGTCGGAATATTGATGTACCTACTAAGGGTACATCTTTGCCGTACCGTTCGGGAATTACAAGTGAGATATTAAGTGTTGTGTTGTCTGATATTAAAACACTTTCTACAACTATTACATCATCGCCCAAAATATAGAAAAATTCCTCACCTAATTTTGTGCGCGCCCGTGAATAATATTAACATAACTCCTGCGCAGATTTAACACGATTGGTGACAGACTCCACACGAAGATTCGCGACGGTTCACGAACTATTTTTGTAACTAAATTGAAATTAATATGTTATTCTATTAGTCTTGTAGAAATGTGTTTCAAAGCTAGTCCATAAAACTAATATTTTAATCTACATTGGGTTGCTTATAATATTTTCTGACCTAAACAAAATAAAGTTCAACACATAATATAACCTGTAATCCTCGAAGAGTTGGACAGAGCGCCAGCTTGCGGATGGCGAGGAATGGGTACTTCGCGGTCCGGTAAAGACAAAGAGATGTAAGCACCAACTGGTGGGGTCCGCAAGGGCCGATGCCAGCTAGGGGTGCGGGTTGTTCGAAAGAGATACCGTAGCCACTGGCACACAGTCCACTGAAGGAACACGGTTGGGTTTTAGTCAGTAAAAGTTTGACACGCCCTCCCGCTCCAACCTGAGCGGGAGAAGTTATTTGATGATTTCCCACGCGAAAAAAAATGGCTTGGAAAGAGGTTTACCTCAGTACCTCATCATCATCATCATCATCATTTCAGCCGAAAGACGTCCACTGCTGGACATAGGCCTCCCCCAAAAGGGGGGTTTTGCCATAATCGCCACGCTTGGCAGGCGGGTTGGCGATCGCAGTATGGTGGTAAAATGCATAGAGAATGCTGCTGCCCATTCTCTAGTAAGTCCCTTAGTCGCCTTCTACGACACCCACGGGAAGAAATAGGATGGTGCTATTCTTTTACGTCCGACACCACACGGAATAACCTTAGTACCTACATCCACACAATGTTTAAGTTCTACGTACTAGGGGGCAAGCCTATTGCCATCCATCACACACACAAATCCAGACTCCGGGTAACGAAAACGGAAGAAGGAAGTACCCTGTAGGTTTTGATTTACTTTCGAATGAGAAAAAAAAACGACAACAATGACCATATTATTTTTATTTTGGTGACTTGAAAACTTTGTTTTTTTTAGAGCTCCAAGGACCGTAGATCTAAGTTTTTGATATAAAATTCAACATGTTGACAGATGGACGGACATCAAAGTGATTATATAAGGGTTCCATTTTTTCATTTTGAGTTAGGTACGGAACCCTAAAAATCCAGGTCAATCGGGTCACAATCAGTCGACATTGACACAGACGTAATAAAATCGCGGCGGGTTTATTTTGCTTACACGATTTTCAACTCTCGGTTTTAAACCGAGCATTGATAATTCAACGGAGTGCATTTCAGCACGTTAAAAATCGAACAGTGTGTTTTAATGTTCGATAATCATCTCTCTCGCAGTGCATTGAAAGAAAGAAAATACATTTATTTAGCACAGACTAAAAAAGGCACACAATATACAGTAAAATAATAAAATTAAACAAACCAACAAACAAAAAAAACAACCGACTTCCAAAAAAACACTACAAAGTGAAAATAACTTTAATTTCGGAAGTCGGTGTCTTTGGAGCTGTATTTGAAATTTTTGTCACCGCCTTCCGAAATTAAAGTTATTTTTCACTTTGTAGTGTTTTTTTGGAAGTCGGTTGTTTTTTTTTGGAAAATGTTTTTATTTTTAACTTTTTAGTGGTTCACATGTGCTTACCCCTTCACAGCATACCGGCGTGATGTTATGTTATGAACTGGTGTAAGCAATAGACAGAGATGAGATTTCAGCAATCCCAGTCCATTTGCTATCATTTATTGAGGAGTTCCGTTGCCTATCTCCAGTTCAGTTCTTCATCAAATCTTCACCAAATTGAAATGAGACCACTACGAGAAAGTACTCTTCCAAAAGATACCTAAATCGCTTTATGTGCCTATAAAATTTGAAGAGTTCTCTCTTTTTCTCCAGGATCCCATCATCAGATCCTGACTTGATGATCATGGGACCACCTGGGAAGTATATACCCATTCAAACAAAAAAAAAAAAAATCCAAATCGGTCCAGCCATCTTCGAGTAATCGGGGAACATACATAAAAATAAAAAAAAGGTTCCGACGAATTGATAACCTCCTCCTTTTTGAAGTCGGTTAAAAAGTGTAAAGTGCGTCAAAGTGTGCCTCACGGCTGCGCTAAAAATTCGCTTTAAAAATGCAGTGCGCGTAAAAATCCTGCCGGGATTTTATTACTTCTGCGTTGATGTTGACTTACCTAGATTTCAGAGAAAGTGGAACTTATTAATAGATATTAATAACAATAACATATCTAAAGTGTTTACGCTATCTCACAAAAAGCTATAAATTTCAACGTAATCAAATGGTCGTTGCATCTTAATAGGCGGCGAAGTGTCATAGGTCAAAATAGCCGATACAACCTATCGAAAACCTGTCACTGGCTTTAAATGTTATTAGTTTGATAAACATAAACGATTATAATAATAGGTCTTTACCTATGAAATTGCCGTTTTGTATGAAAAAATTTAAACGATTTTTTTTCATGTATTTTTTATTTGTATTAATCGAAGTAATCACCCATGCAATCAATGCATCTTTGCCATCGCAGTGGCAGTTTATTGATGCCCTTCTTAAAGAAATCAGCTGGACGGGAGGCAACAAATTCTTCAAAGGCATTTTGTACTGCCTCTCGGGTATTGAATTTTTTTCCCGCCAAGAAGTTATCCAAATTCTGGAATAAGTAGTAGTCTGTAGGCGCAAGGTCTGGTGAGTAGGGCGGATGACGGAGAGCTTCCAACCCCAGTTCTTGCAACTTGGAGACCGTCTGCTGTGCAGTATGAGGTCGCGCGTTGTCGTGCAGGAGCAGCGGAGACGAGCGATTGACCAATGCTGGTTGGAGATGTGCCAGCTTCTCCATCATTGTGTTCAGTTCTTCACAGTACACATCTGCAGTAATGCTCACCCCGTTTGGTAAGAAGCTGTGATGAATCACACCGGCGCTAGACCACCAAACAGTGACCATCACTTTTCTAGGGGTAAGTTTTCGTTTAGGGCATTGTTTAGGTGCTGAACCAGGATCCAACCAACTTGCTGAGCGCTTGCGGTTATCAAACAGAATCCATTTTTCATCGCAGGTAACAATGCGGTTCAAAATTCCTTCATTTGTGTGTCTGTTGAGCAGTGCAAGGCACGTCTCGACGCGTACTTCGCGCTGACGATCATTGAGTTCGTGGGGCACCCATTTGTCAAGCTTTTTTACCTTGCCAATTTGACGCAAATGGACCAATATTGTTTTGACGCTAACGTCGAAAGCTGCTGCTAATTCAGCCGTAGATTGTGTATCATCAGCTTCCACAATCGCCTTTAATTCGTCATTGTCGACCAAAGTCTTCGGACGACCGCGAGGTTCATTTTTCAGGTCGAAATTTCCAGAACGGAAGCGAGCAAACCAATAACAGGTGGTGCGTTGGTTTGTAGTGTTAGCTCCGTAAACGTCGTTGATGTTGCGTGCCGCTTGTGCCGCGTTGCTGCCACGACGGTACTCATATTCCATAATTACTCGAATTTTTAACGTATCCATGATGACGAAAAAGATTGAAATGCGATGAAAATGTAACACTAATCAATAAACAAATGACTACTTTTAGAAAACAAAATCCATGTTTTTAAAATAAAATTAATTTGAAATTAGAATTCTTACCCAAACAAAAATTATTTTGATTTGAAATGGCCAGTACTGCAAAACGGCAATTTCATAGGTAAAGACCTAATATACCCAGGTAGAATTATACCGGTAATATGGAAATATTCCGGAATTAACTAACTAACTAACTTTTGGAAAGGCCGACTAGAATCAATACTACTTTAAGGCCCATAGTATCCTCATCTCCCGTTTGTATGCTAAAGCACGACTGCCGCCCGCGTCCGCGCAGGGCACCTCTGAGCCTTTATCTCAAAATGGGGATATTCCTTTGATTAATTTACAATTGTGCTTCGGCGATTCTGTGGTACCTCTAACTATCTATTTTTCAGTGTATTTTTTTTTCCAAATAACGAAGCCGTTTAGTAGGAGTATGGAATAGAAGCCAAAATATTGCGTGATGGAAAATATTTTTTACAGCAAAGTATTAACCATACAAAAAAAGTACTTCGGGCAAAATGATCTATATGAATCTATAGTAAAATCATATATTTTTCAAATCAAGACAAGCCGTTAATGAGCAGTACGGTTCATAAAGTGACACTACCAAACGGGACGTAGGCCCTTAATGTAAATTTTAACATTCAAAAGTCGATGAAATTTGGCACAGAGGTAGATTATGAGTAGGAGGTGTCAGCTTAGAAAGGATTTTAAGAAACTCCCCGCGTAAAAGGGGTGAAATAGGGGGTAAAAGTTTGTATAAAAAATTTCATCCCGCGAGATGGTTCCCTTTGGATAATTTTCAACTTTGACGCGGGCGGAGTCGCAGGCAGCAGCTATTTATTATTAAAGTCTAGTTGGTGCACTTTCATTTGTTTTACGACCACAACGCGGGTCGAACTGTCCAGCTGCAAAAAGTACTAAAACATGTCATATCTAATGATTGTATTGCCGCTGTTGAATTACTTGCATAAAATATAGTGACTTGTAGACTGTAGTCTCGGCGAAGTGTTTGTAGCGAATTGTCGGGTGATGGTTTCAATTATTTAATTCTATGAGTCGGTGTTTTTATCGCTTACGTATGCTATCATCATAATTGTTCATAAGTGGCCATGAATAAAAGTAAACCAACTAAAGGTTTTTATTACCCGACCGACCCTTGCTCGTTGAAGCGCCAGCCCGCGCCGCAGCTGATCCAGTAGCTTTAAATTCCCCGATCAATAATAATAATGCCAATATTTTGTGTGCCCCCCTATCAGTGACGCCCTGAACCGAGGCCCGTACCCCACAGGGGGTGCCCTCAGCATGCAGTCGCTTAGTTTATAAATTTTAGTTTGTAAGCCCTGGCTGGAGGCGTTAAGATTAAATTCTTAATGGCAGCCCCAGGAAAGCCCGGTTGAGCAGTCACGGCCTCTCAAGGCCAACTGCGAGATGCCCAACAAAAAAAAAGGTTTTTATTAATAAAAAAAACAAATTCAAAAAAGGAAGGTTCCAAATTCGTAACATCGAAAACTTTTGAACTATAAATAAGGTTTATTTCCGACAATACTGTCATCATACATTATATTGCCTACATTTCAATTTTCTACAGTTCCGTCTCCAATTTCTGATCCCAATTCACAAACAACAATCAGGTTTTTCAAGGTAATTATTGGGAAATTCAACACTAGTTTACGAACCGGTACTACTTATGTTACCTCGATATGACTTCCCGCTGTTTTCGTTTGACAAATTGACCTCATAATCTGAGCACGGTAATATTACGAAACTTTCCATGTTAACCGTCTCGGTTATTAGTAAATAACCATTAAGGTTTATAGTTTTCTTAATTAGATGTTGATTTTCCTACGCGGTAAACTCTTGGTGGTATCGGTGAAATTTTTATTTATTTTGCCCGTGGCTCCACCTGCGTAGCTGTCGGTTATCGCGTAAAAAAGTAGCCTATCCAAGACTATATCTTTGCCAAATTTCATGACAATCAGTGCAGTGGTTTAGGCGTGAAAGCGTAACAGATATATAGACAAACAGAGTTACTTTCGCAATTATAAGTTATTAGAGATTATAATAGGGATAGTAGGGTTTTAACCATTTGTGCACACCCATATAAACAGACAAGAAGAAAGGAACAGAAAAATACGTACAAAGGTAAAGCTTATTTCTACAGAAATCTCTTCCAGCACATCTGCGATAGGAGAGAAGATAAAAGAGATGTAGACAACGTGTGTAATAGTAGAAGGGAAAACGTAACAACATTTTAAGTTTTCACCTCGCTTTGTGGTGTGGGTAAGAGATAAAATATGAATATTAGTATTTTACATGTAGCGACTGCGTATCTGACCTCTACAACTCAGTAACTGGGTAATACGATACCCCTTGGTAAGACTGGTTGTCAGACTTTCGGGCTTCTGACTACACGTAATGACTGTTCATATTGACATTCGTTATCGAATGACAGTTGGAACCAACAGCTTAACGTGCTTTCGATGGCACGAAGGGATCTTAGTATATCAATATGATCAACCCTTACACTGACCAACCGCAGCGAGCGTAGCTTTAAGGCTCCCACATAGAGGCGCGACGGGACAGCACGACGCCACTTTTGTAGAACAATTTCCATAATTTTTACATAGAAATCATTCTCCGAGAGTCGCATTACGCTTGTTTGGAGGAGCCTTCACCTAATCAATCGACCCGTGCGGGTGTTATTATTTACCCAGAAGCCCCCTTTGATGTAGATTTAACTGTCAAGAAAAAAAGTTTCATAGCTTTTTAATCTTTATGTTTTCCAAGAGGTCCCTTTTAATAGCTGTTTGAACTATTTAGTTATCTATCTAATAGAATTTATCATTAGCAAGTTAGTTTACGACCGTCGCTATCCCTTTGAATATAACAGTCGCCATAAAAGTAATTATAACATTTATATAACCCTAGTTTTAGTAGGTATATGCGAAACCCGAAACACGGGTCTAGTATTTTTATGTAAAGAATCTACGTACATAATTTCAAAACTGTATCATGAAAAATCTCAAAGTTATGAGCTTGTTATGTTACCTAGTTGACTACACAAATATGGTCACTCATTCCGACCACGCCGCCGAGGTCCTCGCGTCCCGCGAAGACTCCGAGTAGCGGCGCATAACGTCGAGACCCCCGACCGACCCTTGCTCGTTGAAGCGCCAGCCCGCGCCGCAGCTGAGCTAATAGAGTTAAATTCCACGAATAATAATAATAATGCAAATATTTTGATCTAGCCTGACCCCACTTGCTGTCCCCCTACCAGTGACGCCCTGAGCCGAGGCCCGTACCCCGCAGGGGGTGCCCTCAGCGTGCAGTCGCCTAGTAATTTAAGTAGTTTTTAAGCCCTGTCTGGAGGCGTTAAGTTAATTCTTAATGGCAGCCCCAGGAAAAACCGGCTAAGCAGTCACGGCCTCTCAAGGCCAACTGCGAGATACCCGACAAAAAAAAAAAAAGGTTACCACGCGGCTCCCCTGCGGCTCCCGTGCGTCCAGCCTCGTTTTGTGCTCATTGATATTAATTAGGCAGTAGGTACTTAACCGTACGGTGATTGTATTTTAATTAATTGGTGATAACATTTTCCATCACACTTTCAAACGTTTTTTAGGAAAAATATAACATGGTGTTAAAATTATTGGAATCGATTCAGTTACATATTCGGAACAAACTATATTCAAGTTTCGCATATACTAAAAATAATGTTATATAATGACAGTATGTGTTAATAATCAGCTGTGTTTAGTTCCCTCATACGTCATTCTATTGTTATTAAATTATCTATAGGTCAGTTAAGCAAAACAATAACATTGTATGCAAATAAATGCATGTCAACGTGTGTTATGTTACAGTAATTCGATCTGATATGACCTTTAGAGTGTTTACTTATAGGTAGGCATTGTTTCATTTCCGATTGAATGAATACACTATGTAGAAAAGTAGCGTGGCTTCACATGACTTGAAAGTTAGTTAGAACATTGGCCTCAGCCATTTCTTAGCAGGCGCTTCGTTCTGCAGTCTGTTTCTGTCTAACACTTCTTGACTTCAGCGCTCAGAGTACCAGGGTAAATCACTAGTGACGGGTCGAATACGGGTTTTATTTAATACGAATAATCGGTTGAATATTCGGTTAAAAGTTTATCTAACCGAATATACGGTAGGATTTGGCGCGCTTTACCGTGCATCTCAAAAAGTCCAGTCTGTGTTTGTCGACCACGTTGAAGCCCCTTTTTAGCAAAAAATCACTTTTGGTAATTTCATCGCCATTCTTCAGCCCTTATACCTATTTGTTGGGGGTCGGCGCAACATGTCTTTTTATTAAATACATATCTTTTAGTCGTCATCTTGGTAGTCACCGCTTTGCTGAATTCACACAGCCCATCCATCGTTTCTTTGGTTTTCCCCTTCACTTATAGCCATCGACATTAACCGTCAAAACTTTCCTCACGACATTTTCCTCAATCTTCCGTATCAACTGATCCAACTCACTGCTGGACATAGGCTTCTCCCGTGTTTCGCCACAGCACGCTGTCTTTCGCCTTCCGCATCCAGTCTGAACCAGCCACCTTTTTAATGTCGTCGGTCCACCTAGTTGGGAGCGTCCTACACTACGCTTGTCGATACGCGGTCTCCACTCCAAGACTCGTCTGCTCCATCGGCCATCGGTCCTTCGACAGACATGGCCAGTCCACTGCCACGTTAACTTACGTACTCTGCAAGCTATGTCGGTAACTCCAGTTTTTCTTGGTTTCTGCAGTGTAATCTTCCGTATCATATGCCCAAACCATGACAAAACCTTAGTAGAGATATAGATAATTATAATGGAAAATATACGTTATCTATTCATGCTTATGAATAGAGGAGTAACTAATCAAAAACCGTTAAATCCATATTGTATTATTTTTTTCAGAAAATTATAAAAACCTTATAGCATAGTGTAATTTATAGAAACAATTTTTTTTTATGACAAACTTATAGCAAAATTACCTATAGTTAGGGCAGTGAAATGTTTTCTAAAATGACGATTGTTATTAAGGAGATATTAGGCAAAATAAATATGGAGATAACGTTTTTTGTTCAAGCCGTTTTGCATTTATGGGGCTTAGATCAAGTCAGTCTGGATTTATAGACATTTGCTCCAACTGATTTTGATTTATCGTGTCTGAAAAAATAACAATATGAATGAAATAGGTATTTTCTATATCTGCAGATTAAAAGGGTTTGAAGAGACCAGTGTCACGGGCGTGTAATTTCTTAAGGATTTAATTGTTTTTGTTACCTACAACGTGATGTATTTGTAGGATTTTGATCAAACTATCGACCATTAACATTTTTTTAAAGTAGGAATTACTGGTTTTTGAAGCGGTTTGTTAGTATTGGGATGTGTATTTCAACATTGAGAAGCGAACCAAAAAAAACATATCCTGGTCAATAACGGCTTTTGTTTCGTCACTCCTCAATAAGTCACGTATATTTATTTATATCCATTTTTAAATGTTGAGCTACCTAAACAGCACTACTATGTTCAATTACACCTGCATATACCACAACACAGTAAACACTTCTCTGCCCTCATTTTAATAACGTATCGACGATTCCATTTTCCCCTATAATTACTAACATCGATAACGAAGCCTTGTATATCCAATGAAGCTAACATTCAATTAACAATCCACACGCTAAGATTGAACTTTCGTCATGACATTTTAATTAATGACACAACAATAATGTGACTGTGTCATAATCATAACTGTTCGACATGATGTGAAAATTTCGTAAACAAGCCATCATTTTGAGATGGGATTACTTTATTACCCAGACATCGTCGTCTTCTTAACGAGTCAAAGGCAAAATAACACGAAAAAATGTACATTTGCATAGTAATTTAAATTTATTTGGCCCAAGATTCAGCATCGCGAATACCGTTCGCTGATGCAGGTCCTCACGTGAAAGATGGGAGGTGAGCCATTGTCTTTGGAGGTACGCCGCATACACATTAATTCAAACAAAAACCGATAAATGATTTTATTCCGGTAAGTAAGTTTGTATACCTAAACACTTTTTTAACACGTCAATCATATTTTTGAAATCTAACTACTCTGTAAAGAAAGGCTGAAACAAACTCAGAAGCCACAGTCTCCTTTAAAGTCCAGACATAATATTGTTTTTTTTTTTTTTGAGGTTGGGAAATCATCAAATAACTTCTCCCGCTCTGGGTGGAGCAGGAGGGCATGTCAGACTTTTACTGACTAAAACCCACCCGTGATCCCTCAGTTGCCTGTGTGCCAGGGGCGACGGTATCTCTTTCGAACAACCCGCACCCCTCATCAGCTCTTGCGGACACCACCAGTTCGGCGCACCAGGACACATGGTACGCCGTGACCACCCCAGGAACCAAGAGGGAGAGCGGCCAACGCTATACCGACACTCCTCTTCCCCTTCGGCTCCACCGCGTCCGCCATCAAACGGTGGCGGCCCCGTCCAGGTCACGGAAGGGAGCGCTACTCAGAAGTATCGGCACTCCTCCTCCGCCGCAGCCTGTAACCCTCAGCCGTGATACTTCCCATTCGACATCGCGGCCCGCCTCAGTTGCGATGCATCTCACCGCAACTTACTTTTGGCCGCTACGTCGTCGGCTTGGAGGCAAAAGGCCTGGAGAGCGGCCTCACCTTGGGGTTCCTCTTCTCTTCACCGTGGGAGGGTGACCACGGCTACTGAGCCCCCCCGTAACGACAATGCGGGAACCCTGGGGGGACATAGTATTGGTAAGATGTAATTTAGTTTTGTAAATAATTTCATCACCACTGCTCTCAAAACGGTAAAGGAAAACATCGTGAGGTAACCGGCATGTTCTAGAACCAAAATTTCGATGACATTTCACACACATCACACATCTACCAACAACCTGCAGTGGGCCCGCGTGGTAAATAGATTACAGCTCACTCTCTCTCGAAGAGTGAACTTGGTATGTCCTATAAATGCAGTTGGGTTTAGATTCAGAATCATATAGGTACTGAATCCATGGTAATAAAATGTTATGCGTCGATTTCCCTGGCACCCAGTATGTCTACGTGATAGTAACTGCCACGTATGGTATGTATTTAATCGAACCCCAAATAGTTTCCAAGAGGTCCCTTTTAATAGCTGTTTGAACTATTTAGTTATCTATCTAATAGAATTTATCATTAGCAAGTTAGTTTACGACCGTCGCTATCCCTTTGAATATAACAGTCGCCATAAAAGTAATTATAACATTTATATAACCCTAGTTTTAGTAGGTATATGCGAAACCCGAAACACGGGTCTAGTATTTTTATGTAAAGAATCTACGTACATAATTTCAAAACTGTATCATGAAAAATCTCAAAGTTATGAGCTTGTTATGTTACCTAGTTGACTACACAAATATGGTCACTCATTCCGACCACGCCGCCGAGGTCCTCGCGTCCCGCGAAGACTCCGAGTAGCGGCGCATAACGTCGAGACCCCCGACCGACCCTTGCTCGTTGAAGCGCCAGCCCGCGCCGCAGCTGAGCTAATAGAGTTAAATTCCACGAATAATAATAATAATGCAAATATTTTGATCTAGCCTGACCCCACTTGCTGTCCCCCTACCAGTGACGCCCTGAGCCGAGGCCCGTACCCCGCAGGGGGTGCCCTCAGCGTGCAGTCGCCTAGTAATTTAAGTAGTTTTTAAGCCCTGTCTGGAGGCGTTAAGTTAATTCTTAATGGCAGCCCCAGGAAAAACCGGCTAAGCAGTCACGGCCTCTCAAGGCCAACTGCGAGATACCCGACAAAAAAAAAAAAAGGTTACCACGCGGCTCCCCTGCGGCTCCCGTGCGTCCAGCCTCGTTTTGTGCTCATTGATATTAATTAGGCAGTAGGTACTTAACCGTACGGTGATTGTATTTTAATTAATTGGTGATAACATTTTCCATCACACTTTCAAACGTTTTTTAGGAAAAATATAACATGGTGTTAAAATTATTGGAATCGATTCAGTTACATATTCGGAACAAACTATATTCAAGTTTCGCATATACTAAAAATAATGTTATATAATGACAGTATGTGTTAATAATCAGCTGTGTTTAGTTCCCTCATACGTCATTCTATTGTTATTAAATTATCTATAGGTCAGTTAAGCAAAACAATAACATTGTATGCAAATAAATGCATGTCAACGTGTGTTATGTTACAGTAATTCGATCTGATATGACCTTTAGAGTGTTTACTTATAGGTAGGCATTGTTTCATTTCCGATTGAATGAATACACTATGTAGAAAAGTAGCGTGGCTTCACATGACTTGAAAGTTAGTTAGAACATTGGCCTCAGCCATTTCTTAGCAGGCGCTTCGTTCTGCAGTCTGTTTCTGTCTAACACTTCTTGACTTCAGCGCTCAGAGTACCAGGGTAAATCACTAGTGACGGGTCGAATACGGGTTTTATTTAATACGAATAATCGGTTGAATATTCGGTTAAAAGTTTATCTAACCGAATATACGGTAGGATTTGGCGCGCTTTACCGTGCATCTCAAAAAGTCCAGTCTGTGTTTGTCGACCACGTTGAAGCCCCTTTTTAGCAAAAAATCACTTTTGGTAATGTTAAATCTTTAAAATAAAAATAATGGTTTTGTTATTGTTAATTGTATTAAGTTTTTAATAATTTTAGTCCAGAGGTCCTAGTTTAACTTTTGTTATAAGTTACTTATAGCTATATTTGCATAATGCAGAATTACATATGTAAGCTGGCATGCCCTTTATGCCTAGAGGCTTTTATTTAGATTGGAAGTTCTGTTTACGTTTTATTTTAATTTTCTATTATTTTTAGTTTTCAATTTTTGATGGTATATTGGCGTGTGCTAGCTGACATATGGCAAATTTTATGTTTTTTTTTGTGTTTCGTAATTTTTATTACGTATTATTGTATAGAAACAAGTTCTTCTAACTTAACAGACAGCTGTGCTGCTGGGGAGTTTGTTCCGCTACTTCTTCTTCCCAGCTAAAGCACTAGGAAGTGGTGAAGGGCGGGCGTTTTTGGGGGGACTGTCTTATGTAATTTTATTTTGACGTTCAAAAAGAGCTGACTCTCAGCCTAGTTTGAATAAATGACTTTTGATTTTGATTTTGATTTTGATTTTAAAAGAGGCCACTTGTACTTATAATTTTGCTACTTCAAATATGCAAGAGTTTTTAAATACAATGTATTTGGGAGGATTTTGGTAGGATGATCTGTATTTTTGCCGAATGATCGACCGAATACGTGTTCGGAAAACCTGCCGAATATTCCGAATACCGAACATAAAACGAATATTCGTCCCATCAGGAAAAATCATAACTGCCAGTCTTTGACAATGTGGTATAATAAGGTAAATTGACGTTAGGTGTTTATTTGCTTAGCAATTAATTTCCTTGGCTGTGTGTATGATGATTATTTTATACCAGGTAGCATTTGCGCATGCCGTATAACATTTGTTTCACATGTTAAAATAGTGATTTAAAAACCAAATCAAAAAGTTATAACGAAGTATACTTACACTAGCTTCTGCCCTTTTTAACACGCTTTTATTAGCTTCACCTGTATGTTTGTTTGTCTGTTTGTAACCAACTCCTTCTTTGGACTTGATTTTGACCCACTTCAAGCGGTCAGATTTCATATAAACTTTGTAGGCTTATCGAGGACGATGACAATTCAATAATTAAAAAAAGAATAGAAGAAAGAACAAAAAACAACACACGCTTTTGTAGTTAGCAGAACTAAAAAATAGAAAATAAATAATAGTATATAAAACTAAAAAAACACGATTTAAAAACCAAACTAAAAAAGTAGAAAATAATTTAATTCTATTAAAAAGCGTGGGGTGTTGATATTATTTGATAATAAAAATACCTCAAAAAGCACCGTACGCTTTTTAATAGATTTAAATTATTTTCAAATTTTACAGTTTGGTTTTTAGAGCGTGTTTTTTAGTAAACTATTATTTATTTTGCTCGACTTCTAAGTCTTGGAATTGGGCTATCGAATGCATTTACAAATCCAACTGCTGCCAGTCGGATTAGTAAAAGGCCTGTTTCAGGAATTAGTGCATTGAAACAAACAGACTCTTCAGCTTTATTCATCGCCATTCTTCAGCCCTTATACCTATTTGTTGGGGGTCGGCGCAACATGTCTTTTTATTAAATACATATCTTTTAGTCGTCATCTTGGTAGTCACCGCTTTGCTGAATTCACACAGCCCATCCATCGTTTCTTTGGTTTTCCCCTTCACTTATAGCCATCGACATTAACCGTCAAAACTTTCCTCACGACATTTTCCTCAATCTTCCGTATCAACTGATCCAACTCACTGCTGGACATAGGCTTCTCCCGTGTTTCGCCACAGCACGCTGTCTTTCGCCTTCCGCATCCAGTCTGAACCAGCCACCTTTTTAATGTCGTCGGTCCACCTAGTTGGGAGCGTCCTACACTACGCTTGTCGATACGCGGTCTCCACTCCAAGACTCGTCTGCTCCATCGGCCATCGGTCCTTCGACAGACATGGCCAGTCCACTGCCACGTTAACTTACGTACTCTGCAAGCTATGTCGGTAACTCCAGTTTTTCTTGGTTTCTGCAGTGTAATCTTCCGTATCATATGCCCAAACCATGACAAAACCTTAGTAGAGATATAGATAATTATAATGGAAAATATACGTTATCTATTCATGCTTATGAATAGAGGAGTAACTAATCAAAAACCGTTAAATCCATATTGTATTATTTTTTTCAGAAAATTATAAAAACCTTATAGCATAGTGTAATTTATAGAAACAATTTTTTTTTATGACAAACTTATAGCAAAATTACCTATAGTTAGGGCAGTGAAATGTTTTCTAAAATGACGATTGTTATTAAGGAGATATTAGGCAAAATAAATATGGAGATAACGTTTTTTGTTCAAGCCGTTTTGCATTTATGGGGCTTAGATCAAGTCAGTCTGGATTTATAGACATTTGCTCCAACTGATTTTGATTTATCGTGTCTGAAAAAATAACAATATGAATGAAATAGGTATTTTCTATATCTGCAGATTAAAAGGGTTTGAAGAGACCAGTGTCACGGGCGTGTAATTTCTTAAGGATTTAATTGTTTTTGTTACCTACAACGTGATGTATTTGTAGGATTTTGATCAAACTATCGACCATTAACATTTTTTTAAAGTAGGAATTACTGGTTTTTGAAGCGGTTTGTTAGTATTGGGATGTGTATTTCAACATTGAGAAGCGAACCAAAAAAAACATATCCTGGTCAATAACGGCTTTTGTTTCGTCACTCCTCAATAAGTCACGTATATTTATTTATATCCATTTTTAAATGTTGAGCTACCTAAACAGCACTACTATGTTCAATTACACCTGCATATACCACAACACAGTAAACACTTCTCTGCCCTCATTTTAATAACGTATCGACGATTCCATTTTCCCCTATAATTACTAACATCGATAACGAAGCCTTGTATATCCAATGAAGCTAACATTCAATTAACAATCCACACGCTAAGATTGAACTTTCGTCATGACATTTTAATTAATGACACAACAATAATGTGACTGTGTCATAATCATAACTGTTCGACATGATGTGAAAATTTCGTAAACAAGCCATCATTTTGAGATGGGATTACTTTATTACCCAGACATCGTCGTCTTCTTAACGAGTCAAAGGCAAAATAACACGAAAAAATGTACATTTGCATAGTAATTTAAATTTATTTGGCCCAAGATTCAGCATCGCGAATACCGTTCGCTGATGCAGGTCCTCACGTGAAAGATGGGAGGTGAGCCATTGTCTTTGGAGGTACGCCGCATACACATTAATTCAAACAAAAACCGATAAATGATTTTATTCCGGTAAGTAAGTTTGTATACCTAAACACTTTTTTAACACGTCAATCATATTTTTGAAATCTAACTACTCTGTAAAGAAAGGCTGAAACAAACTCAGAAGCCACAGTCTCCTTTAAAGTCCAGACATAATATTGTTTTTTTTTTTTTTGAGGTTGGGAAATCATCAAATAACTTCTCCCGCTCTGGGTGGAGCAGGAGGGCATGTCAGACTTTTACTGACTAAAACCCACCCGTGATCCCTCAGTTGCCTGTGTGCCAGGGGCGACGGTATCTCTTTCGAACAACCCGCACCCCTCATCAGCTCTTGCGGACACCACCAGTTCGGCGCACCAGGACACATGGTACGCCGTGACCACCCCAGGAACCAAGAGGGAGAGCGGCCAACGCTATACCGACACTCCTCTTCCCCTTCGGCTCCACCGCGTCCGCCATCAAACGGTGGCGGCCCCGTCCAGGTCACGGAAGGGAGCGCTACTCAGAAGTATCGGCACTCCTCCTCCGCCGCAGCCTGTAACCCTCAGCCGTGATACTTCCCATTCGACATCGCGGCCCGCCTCAGTTGCGATGCATCTCACCGCAACTTACTTTTGGCCGCTACGTCGTCGGCTTGGAGGCAAAAGGCCTGGAGAGCGGCCTCACCTTGGGGTTCCTCTTCTCTTCACCGTGGGAGGGTGACCACGGCTACTGAGCCCCCCCGTAACGACAATGCGGGAACCCTGGGGGGACATAGTATTGGTAAGATGTAATTTAGTTTTGTAAATAATTTCATCACCACTGCTCTCAAAACGGTAAAGGAAAACATCGTGAGGTAACCGGCATGTTCTAGAACCAAAATTTCGATGACATTTCACACACATCACACATCTACCAACAACCTGCAGTGGGCCCGCGTGGTAAATAGATTACAGCTCACTCTCTCTCGAAGAGTGAACTTGGTATGTCCTATAAATGCAGTTGGGTTTAGATTCAGAATCATATAGGTACTGAATCCATGGTAATAAAATGTTATGCGTCGATTTCCCTGGCACCCAGTATGTCTACGTGATAGTAACTGCCACGTATGGTATGTATTTAATCGAACCCCAAATAGTATAATTTTTATTTCCTAAAAACATTTATGGGCACTCTCATATAATAAATTAGTCCCTTTTTGTGAGCCCCAAATAACTCCCATTTTAATGTCTTAAAAATATCAAAAAGCCAAGCTCACTTGTCTCGAGCACGGTTGGTCACAGTTCAACCTTTTTTTTATTTATTTATTATTACGGGGGGATATACTCATGGATGTCCTCTGCCCTGGGGAGGGCGGAGGGGTCTGTCAGACTCTTACTGACTAAAATCACCCCGGTGTTCCGTCTCACACTTGCATCGGGGATCACGGGATCTAATGCGACTTCTGCGATCCCCGGCTAGTGCCGGCCCGTCTCTGCGGGCCACCTCGAGTTTGTCACAGTTCTAACCTAACCTATTTGGTTAGAGTGTGGGCATTTTTTTATTTAGTAGACAAGACGCAGACACCCGGTAGTGTGGTTGTCATAGAACTATGTCTATGTTTGTATGTGTAAATAGTCTTAGTCTATACAGGGCGGAACAGAAACCCTATTGCTATCCTTAAGGACTAAAGATAATAGCTGGTTTAGAATCACTATACATAGTTTCAGCTCAAAATAAAATACCTACTGTAAGAATTGATACTAAATTTTCGGTTTCATTCGGTTTCTTTAAATTCAAATCATAACAAACGTGTCACCGCACTACGTAGGTCAATAACTTTCCACGTTACTTGCCAATATCACGATAAATCTCTTCAGAGTGATGTGTTTAATTCAATTTGATAAGTTCAGTTTCTGGTATCAATGTATAAAAAAAAATCTCATTACTTCTGAACATGACGTAGAGATAGGATTAAAAAACCTTTCCAATATCTTTTGATATCGTCCAAAGAAGCCGTGCCCTTGGTATGCATATACCCTTTCCATTACATGTTATATATTGAATGGTTTGCTAATAAAGACCAGTATTAAACATCAATTCATGTACTCAATTATACGATGGCGACAATGCATTCGGGCAAGCCGCGCATAATGGTCGTGTGGCGTTACATTTGGCTTCATTTTTAATTGGTGCGAAATCATTCAGAAATGCAAGAAGTGTCTATCATATCAGACTAAAGAAGAGGTTTTCCTAGCTCAAAACGCAGCCAAGGCTCGCGTGCCAATCCTCTTGGCATAATACAAGTAAAATATTAAACTATCATCATTTCAGTCGGGAGACGTCCACTGCTGGACATAGGCCTCCCCCAATTTGGGGGGCTTGTCATAATCGCCACGCTGGGCAGGCGGGTTGGCGATCGCAGTATGGTGGTAAATTGCATAGAGAACGCTGCTGCTCATTCTCTAGTAAGTCCCTTAGTCGCCTCCTATGACACCCACGGGAAGAAATGGGATGGTGCTATTCTTTACGTCCGGCACCACACGGAACATTAAACTATACACCTATACAATAAATGCCAAGTGTCAAAAATAATTTGAAACCCTTCAGTCCATTCCCAGGCTAACGAGCTTTATGCAACAGTAGCTTACGTCACGCGAGAATTCGTCTACAACCTCAATTTTGAGCGCATTAATAAGAACCAATGACCCTTACTTCCGTGCCCAGTATCGACGAATGTTCCCGACTCGGTCTACCGAGTCTAGTTAGTGATAATTGTGACGTATTAATTTCTGAATAGATTAAGGTGTGGAGTGGAACGGTTACAATGATTGTTGGGAATGGGGTCAATGACTCTATTAGATCGGGACAATAACATGAAGGATTATTTATTGAGGTTCGGTGCCTAAAAGGTCAGTATGGAAACATTATGATGAGACTTCATATTCATATCTTTATTTGCATTCCATAACGTTGAAAGGTCTTACAATTGGCTTAAAGCTAAGGTACAATTACGGACTCTGTAGGGCACAGCAAAAAGTAAATTCTAAATTAATTCTAAAAATAATAATAATAAGAACCAAATTACAATCAACAATTTTAAATAATCATATCATTAACATTAATTAAGTAAATTTATTGTATTGAGATAAAAACTGAAACTGACACAAACTGTTTTTTTCCAGTGACTACAGATATCGAACAAAACATCAGGCCTTGGTTACCCCGAAAGGGTTTGGCAGATGTGTACCTACAGCACACCGATAATTCGCCACTTATGTTTAAGTCCTATATATTAGGGGGCGAGCCTATTGACATCAACCGGGCATAAATCCAAACACCGGGCTGTTACTAAAAAAATCATTCAGAGAGAAAAACAGCCAGTAACATTTAGCTTGACCAGAGAATCATACCCAGGACTTCAAGATCCGCAATAGCGCTAGCAACCACTTTACCAACGAGTCAGTCTATTGCTATCGACTTGCAAATAATTTTATAGCACATTTTATCCCTAATCGCAAAATTGAGAAGGACCAAATTTCCAAGGGCCGCAAATTTTTTCGAGTTCAACAATTCCAACACCCATTGTGTGACTTCCGGGAAACGAAGGACCTTTTGAAAGGGTTTCCTCACCCAAAAAAGGTAGGATGTATTTTGTGAAATGCACTATAATGCACAAAAGGGTTTCATCCAGTCAATTTAATTATTGCTTTTTTAATGCTGTCTTCTGTTAACAGATCCCATGGCTGAACACTGACCTTCAAGATACAGACCTAAGCCTAGTTTGGGAGTTATGACCAAATTTTTGTACCAAATACATTTTAATTTTAAGATTGACACTTTGAGTTGATGATGTGTTTCTTTTTTTATTCAATTTTATTTATTTAACCTTGCACAGGAACGCCGTCAATCACAACCAATTCTTGATACCGACTCCCCTTACTTCTTCCCATATTAAATATGTTACAACAATAAAAAAAAAACATAATGATCAGTTATCACCTTCATCATCGGCATATTTCAGCTGAAAGACTACCACTGCTGCACAAAGCCCTCCTCCAAGCAACGTCATTTTGACCAGTTCTGTGCGTCTCACATCCATTAGATCGGTTTTATTTAGCTTGCCCTGTTTGTTGTTACTTTCTGTTTGGGTAAAATGTAGTACTTGAAATTTTACTCCCTTCCTGTTGGCAGATTGATCTGATATTTGGTACATACCTTTAGTTTTGATAACAAAACAATTAAATTTAATCAGTATCATTGTAAACCCAAGATGGACGCCACTACAAAATGGCGGATTACATATTTTTTCACAACCCCCTCAATATGGGTATCAAATGAAAGGGCTTGACTATTCAAATACTGTAGGTACACTAAGAAAAAATAGTAGGTATGAGATTTTTTTTTTTTTACGTTAAGCTAAAATCCCAGGCTGATTCCCGGCCACCGTAGGCGCGGGCTTGCGTACGGCGAGTAATGGGTACCTCGCTGTCCGGTAAGGACCAAGCCCGGGTCCATGGTGCGTTGTGTTCCACGAGCGCCTCAAAGAGATGTCAACACCAACTGGTAGGGTCGGCAAGGGCCGATGCCTGCCAAGAGTGCGGGTTGTTCGAACGAGATACCGCGGCCCCTGGCACACAGGCAAGTGAGGGAACACGGGTAGGTTTTAGACAGTAAAAGTCTGACACGCCCTCCTGCTCCACCCAGAGCGGGAGAAGTTATTTGATGATTTACCAACCACAAAAAAAAAGGTTGTGACATGTGTGTAATATATTAAACATAAAAATTAACAACTTATTACTCTAAAAAATATAATTTTTATAATTGTGGCTTGTGATGTACTGTAGAGCAAGGTCCTCTCTACTCTGTTTCCACTTCTCTCTGTTTATAGCTGCTTAGAACCAGTTCTGTTTCTTATTGTTCTCCTCCAAAACACTCAATAAATTTTATTCGCAATTAATAATAATATACTCGTTGCTCATTTAATTGGACCCTTTACATAAAACAATGGCTTCCTTCAAACACGATCATCGCACTCCCAGGGTTTTTATAGCCTTGACCTGATTTAATTAAAAAAATAATTCATCAAGTGTCGAGTTCTAATTACAGCTGCAATCAACGTCAAAAAATTGGGCCGCGAAAATGACATGACATGTCTTCATTAAAATTTTGCACGTACGACAAATCGTCGTTCTAGACTAGGGCTGTCGGCTTTTGTTTTTTTTAATAAAGACGTAGAGCCATTGTAAATGGGTCAAGATTTCAAACACATTATATATCTTCAGATGGGAATTCTGTTTTTTATTCGCACATTTGAAGGATAGGTAATTGCCTAACACACTAACAGTAGGAATGGCTTCCATTTTGACAGTTCATCAACATTCATTGCGTTATTTACGTTATTGAGCAGATTTTTTTTCGAATATATGAAGCAATGGATTATCAATATCCTTGACTGATTCAGATTCTGATGGATAGTGTTACGATACGGTGCTGGTATACAAGGTGAATTATTAGTCACTGTTTAAATTTTCCAGGGTGATAGTACCCGTGAAATTGAACAACTTTCTCCAAGGAACTTGGGTCGAAATATAAAAAGAAAATCGGACCTCCGATACAAAATCGATCAGCCGACTATTGATTTTGCATGAGAGGTCCGATTTTTTTTTCAAATTTCGACCCATGTTCATTGGAGATAGTTACATAATGTATAGGTACAAATAAAAACGATACAAAAAAAACATATCCAAAATAAATAACTAGACATTTGAAAGCGAGTTTGACGTATTGGCTATGCAGTTCGAGTGGAGGGTTCTAAAAAAAAAAGTTGGCCCGCAGATGTTTGTCATTGTAAGATTTGTGACTGTAAATGCATCCATAATTTACGAGACAATTCTGGTAAAGAGCAAAGTCAATTATTTTTAAACGCCCTTAGCTACTAGTACTATAAATACCTAATAATTAATTATGTGTGGAGAATGGCATCAGGATATTGTCCCCACGCTAAGCAGGGTCGCATCGCAATGAGGGGTGACACTTAATTAAAGTGTGTATCTTTGTTTACCTTGTCACTCCTTTTAGGGGTTCCTACCTGTTCCTGTCTTCATAATTATAGGATGTAACATTTTAGAGGTAATTTGGAGGAAGTATTCTTTGTGTGGTAGGTTTTGCGCTTTACTTTTTGTCAATAATTTCATCAACACTGCTCGGTTCACTGCTCGGTGAAGAAAAACATCGTGAGGAACCCGGCATGTCCTAGAACCAAAAATTTTAAGACATGTGACATCTACCAACCCGTACTGTGGTGGATTACGGCCCACTCCCTCTCACCGAGGAAGCCTGTATCCCAGCATCATCATCATCATCATATCAGCCGAAAAACGTCCACTGCTGGACATAAGCCTCCCCCAAAAGGGGGGTATTTACCATAATCGCCACGCTTGGCAGGCGGGTTGGCGATCGCAGTATGGTGGTCAAATGCATAGAGAACGCTGCTGCTCATTCTCTAGTAAGTCCCTTAGTCGCCTTCTACGACACCCATGGGAAGAAATGGGATGGTACTATTCTTTTACGTCCGGCACCACACGGAACAGTGTCCCAGTAGTGGGAACATTATATACTGATTATGATTTAAATCGTTACTTTCGCTCTACCACGTTGGAATATGGTCGCTATTCTGTTTCGTTTTGACAACTTTGACACACATAATGATGCAGTTACTTGATAGTCATGGAAACGCCATTATAGTAACTGTTAGAGCTCACTCTTCTTAGCACGGACACTGGTACATGCGATATTATAAAACGAGATACGTGAACTTCACGTTCGCGTGAACGCAAAAATATTGCGCCGGGATATGTTCGCGCGTTGGGTCTTCAATAAATTTGGGTCTTCAAAAACTGAGCAGTGTCTCAGTGCCAAGAGTTCGACGAGCTGGAATGCAGTCTGTTGGATTCTCAATTCTTGGTTCGATGAGGGTAGGTAAATATAACGAACTTAATCTTTGTTCTTAATGCTAGATTTAAGTTTCTAAGTCCTGCCTGGAGACCTTAATTTATAAAGGTAACCACAGGCAAGTCCGGTTAAGCAGCTGACAACCTCTGACCTACGAAAAGGAAAAACCTTATAAGTATAATTTTGAGCTTCTTCATCATGATAGATAATGAACCACGTTGATAAAAAGGCTTTAACATCGACTTAGCTTTAAAGACGATTCTCGGCAATAATCAAAACGAGCGTTGCTTAGAATTTATGGAAGTGCAGCGCTGAAGAACGCTTTTAGTCCAGAATGTGTTTCATTGCTGTGTATCTTCTTACCTTTACCTACTTTGTTCAGTCATCTTTTTATTAAAACTTTAATCATGTTTGAACAGTTATTTATGTATATATAAGTTATGTTTTATTTACGACTCCCTTTGTGTTAAAGATTTATATTTGTTTGTTGATTGGTTTTCATAGATTCTAATAATACACTGGTCAGTGGTCAGCCATATGGCTGCCCATAATAGAGGACAAACAGCTATGGAGGGTTTTTTTTTTTTTTTTTTTGAGGATGGGAAATCATCAAATGACTTCTCCCGCTCTGGGTGGAGCAGGAGGGCGTGTCAGACTTTTGCTGACTAAAACCCACCCGTGTTCCCTCAGTTGCCCGTGCGCCAGGGGCGACGGTATCTCTTTCGAACAACCCGCACCCCTGGCAGGCATCGGCCCTTGCGGACCTCACCAGTCCGGCGCACCAGGACACATGGCACGCCGTGACCACCCCAGGAACCAAGTAGCACAAGGGCCCCAGACTACCCTGGCACCCCTGGCACCCCTGGTCCCCCTGCGACGGGTCATCGCAGTGGCCCCGCCGCCTACCACTTCTCGGCCGCAGGGGATAGGGAGAGCGGCCAACGCTATACCGACACTCCTCTTCCCCTGCGGCCCCACCGCGTCCGCCATCTAACGGTGGCGGCCCCGTCCAGGCCACGGAAGGGAAGAGCGCTACTCAAAAGTACCGGCACTCCTCCTCCGCCGCAGCCTGTAACCCTCAGCCGCGATGCCTCCCATTCGACATCGCGGCCCGCCTCAGTTGCGGTGCACCTCACCGCAACCTACTTTTTGGCCGCTACGTCGTCGGCTTGGAGACCAAAGCCCTGACGAGCGGCCCCACCTTTGGGTTCCTCTTCGCTTCACCGTGGGAGCGGACCACGGCTACTGAGCCCCCCCGCAACGACAATGCGGGAACCCACTGGGGGGGAGCTATGGAGGGTAAAGGATAATGTTAATAGATTAAGTTAAGTATGACATAATCACACGTATTTGCAACCTCGGTGTCTCGTCACGTTTTGATGATGTAATTTTTGGTGATTGTCATTATGTCTATTTTTGTTTTATGACCATATTATTGAATAATTGTTCTTTAGAACTACTGTTTTCGTATTTAAATTATATAGCCCATAAAACAGTAAACTGTTTATGATTCACCGTGGAAGTCACCTGTGGTTTTGTTTGAATTTTAAATTTGATATCAATAGTGCCGAAAACACTTAAAAAATGTTTACATTCTACTAGATATCTTAAGCCCGATTGAAGGGAGCAACGCCAGTTTTTTTTGTAATTTACTTACTAATACTACTTACTTACTAATACTACTTACTCACTAATACTACTTACTCACTAATACTACGTTACTTAAAAGATAAAAAATGGTACCCTTATAAGATCACTCTCTTGTCCGTCTGTCTGTCCGTGTGTCACCCCCGATTTTCTCAGGAATGGGTGGACCTAGCAAGATGAAATTTATACCAGATACTAAAGTCTATAGTTCTTATTAAGTGTATAAAAATCAAGGTCCTGAGTCAACACGATAAAAATATATGAGCAAATTTAGATTTTCATGAAAACTTGTAAGTACCAAAATTTGCCTTAATTTTCCTTACTTTTAACCAAAATTGAAAATTCTAGCTCAACCGGAAGTACCCTATAGGTTTTGGGTCGAAAACCTATATGGTAGTTCTTGTGACCTAGAATAACGAAATTTGGCAAAAAGCAAGGTCTTACAGCACAAATAAAGGAAAATTTCCAAAAAAAATAAATATTCAAAGTTAAGGTAAATTTTGGTACTAACGAAAATACTTCGCAACAAATATCTTGAAACACAAAAACTGATGTGGCGCCATCTACAATTTCACATGCGAACTACGCGTCTGGATGTCACAAAAATCCTACATCGTGCAGTCAGAGTTTACCACGAAACTGACATATATACAACATCCCGACATCAACCGTCGGGCAGTAGCCCACCAAACACAACACCTGTCTGGTCGGAGGATCCTCCCTTTTCTATAGAGTATGAGTGAACTTTACACCCTGTTCCTCATCCATCTATAGACTGAATTAAAGTCTTTAAAATCAACAATACAACCCTTTAAGTAATCCCATTGAATGACTATTTCATGAAAACTTCATGCATGACCTGCAAATTGCAAAGACCGTACGATAATTTGAATTTTGCGAGCTACCGTTATGCATCCTCCTTAAATAGGATATTATTAGCCTACGCGGTTTTTTAGGTGTAGTGAGTTACCCAGCACAAAAGTCTGAAATCATTCTTCAATTTCCTCAAGGTTTTTTCTATTTTGCCATATCAGGTGTTTTTGTATACTTTTTTTACCTTTATGGACCTTTTGTCTCAATGCTGGGCAAATATCTATCTCGTAGGCTAAGGTAGGCTAAGATTATGCTGGCGTGACAATGCATTTATGGAAGACTAGCGTCTGCCCGCTACTTCATCCGTTTGTTATTTCTTGTTCTAACAAAAACTAAATCCTATAGGATCGCATCGCCCGCTCGAAATTTTCCTCTAACTTTAGATATTGTAATTTTGAGCGGTAATAGTTCTTATTGCAATCCAATACGGTTTAAAATCTGTTGTAATAAATTCGAATAATAAATGAGCAAGCATTGTCGTAAAAATGCAAATAAAATCGTATAAAACTAGATATTAACTATATAATAATAAATAATCCATCACTGGATGCAGTTTGGCGTTTGGAATTTTATGGTATATTTTTAATTATAATTATAATTCTTATTGAAGGGATAAACTAGTTTTAAGATAATTTAGAGGTAACTTTGAGGATTTTTTTGATACATTAAAGTATGTTTAATTATGTTTTGAGTTCCATCCAAAATTATTTACGGTTAAAGAGATACACTTGTTTAAAAAAACCACCTTTTTGAGCGTTTTCAAGAAATCACCGCCTTAAAGGCGTTTTTTTTTTGAGGTTTTTGTTTGTGCCGGGAGTTTTTAAATTTTACTTTTTTTATAAAAGTAGGAACTTAGGTAAATTGTGGTGTTGAATAGTAAGTGTAGGTACACTACATAGATATTATTTTGGGACAACCATAGTAAAGAGGACAGAGATAAATGAGAAATTATGTCTTCTCGTTTTTTGTTCCAAATAACGGACACGCGATTATGGCAATTAACCAATTCGGAAGGCGGTTGGTATTTCACATCTGTTGTAATGGATGGTTTGGCGTTAGCACTTAATATTGTCTGTAGGTACGGTAACAGAATACTATAAATAAAAAGCCATTAAAAAGTTAGAAGCCAGCAAAGATTCGTTTTTCATGCCATTTTAACCTAACTTTGGGCGTGTTTAAAATCTTCAAAACCAAGTCGGTACTGACAAAGCTCAAATATCGAAAAGTTCAATAAATCTTATTGATCATTGATTTATGCAGTGGTTTTTTCATAAAACCCGATCTTCCGAAGGACTTTTCTTATTTTTTACGCGGCTGTTATACTATAAAATAATGATCCTGCATCTCACTAACTGCTCATCACTGATACTACTTCTGTTGGACACGATGCCTGATGAGACAGCGTGCTTTTTAGCCAGGCCCACCAGTGAGTTCGAGCCCGCAACTAGATTCCGCGTAAACACTATTGCTGGGCATGAGGTCCTGGGGTCCATTCCCAGGTCGGGAAAACTGTAATTAGATTTTCCTTCTGGAATTTCTCAGTAGCACCTCGAAGTCTGGATTTGAGTCCGGTTGATGAGAATAGGCTCGCCCCTATTACATGAGACTTAAACAAACTGACGAAATGTGTGTACAAACCTTCTATTTTAGGTACCTACGGACATATGAGTAGAACTTTAACTACCCCATCGTGGATAACAGGCGTGATGTTATAATATTATGTTGTAAGTTTTTAGTAATAGGTAATCAAGCTCAGCATACAACTCACAGACAATAATAGGTTATATCTAACTTCGTACAACCTTATAATCTTAACGCTACATATTCGAAAACATTTCCATTTAATCCCTAAACTATTTTGATAAAATAATCTTGGCTTTATTTGGAGTCTGAGCCGATTGTGATATTTACATACGTTATATAAATATAAATAACAATATTACTGTAACGCTATTGTATCACACCAATCCGCTTAGGGACTGCGTTATGTTTTGGGCCCGACCAAAGAACACATTCATTTTGAACGGTTGCAACACCGGCAACCGGTCCTGAATATGCTCTGCTATAAAACTAACAAACGTGAGAACTTTAACAATAGAGTAGTGTTGACCCTTTTTTTTTTGGGTGGGAAATCATCAAATAACTTCTCCCGCTCTGGGTGGAGCAGGAGGGCGTGTCAGACTTTTACTGACTAAAACCCACCCGTGTTCCCTCAATCGCTTATGTGCCAGGGACCGCGGTATCTCTTTCGAACAACCCGCACCCCTGGCAGGCATCGGCCCTTGCTGACCCCACCAGTTGGTGCTGACATCTCTTTGAGGCGCGCGTGGAACACAATTCGCCATCTACCCGGGCTTGGTCCTTACCGGACAGCGAGCTACGTAGTGTTGACCCTGTGGTAACAGCCGCGACTTACCAAGTTGGAGGTCTTAGGTTATAACCTAGCATCACTACTGCTCTCAAAACAGTGAAGGAAAACGTCGTGAGGAAACCGGCATGTCGTAAAAACAGACATTTGAAAACACGTGACATCTACCAATCTGCAATAGACTGGGTTGAGAATCCAGCAGAGTACATCCCAGTGCATTGAAAAAACACACTGTTCGATGTTCAACTCTAGGCGCTAAGCGGTGCGTTGAATATCCTATGCGCAAAGAATGAGCGTGTTCATGAATATTCAGTTGGCGCCACTTTGACAAGAGGTCTTCCAGTTCGACAATGAACTTAAAATGTTTGATGTCATTCGTTTCATTCTTTCATTCACCATTCAGTCCGCTTTGACACTTTTGACAGGTGCCTGGACCTGACGTCTCAGTGCTGCCACCTAGTGAACGTTATTTCAGAACACCCGCATTGCCGCCGCGATATTTTTACGTCCAAACGTGGACTAAGAGCTTTCAAGAGAGTACTCACGTAGCCGACGCTCGCTTGGCGAGCAATACACTCGCCAATACGAGGACGAGAGGACGGCACGGTTGGCGCAGTGGTTAAGCGATTGACTGTTGCGCTGAGTGTCGCAGGTTCGATTCTCGCACGGAACAAATATTTGTATGACCTACAAGTACTTGTTCCGGGTCTGGCTGTTTGTGTATGTGATTTTAAATGTTTGTAAACGCACCCACAATACAGGAGAAATTCCTAGTGTGGGGCAACGTTTAATTTAAAAAAAAAAAAAAATAGACTCACGCTTGCTACTTACTACGTACGTACCTATACCAGCGAGTAATCGCTCGTCGCTAACGCGCACTCGCTGGTCGCCAACTCGTTTTTAGTTGCTAGCTCTACTCGCTTCTCGTTAATAGCCGGCGGTGAGCCAGGCGTTTTATGCTACTAACACGTTAGAGGAAATACGGTGTCATAAACAGAAATAAAACTGAATGATGATTGCCCAATTACAGAGATAGAATAAATTGAGAAATTGTTATAGAATCTCGTGATGATTATAGTGGTATCAATTAAAAGAATTAGGTGCGACAATTTTTTTTTTCTTTATTTATTCATTTTTTAATAATTACAATTGTTACGTCTAAAGTAAATTACTTAATAATTAAAATGTGATAATATTAAAATGATGTTTATAAATATAGGTACATCCGGTAAAGATCAGGAACACTCACAAAAAAAACAGTGCTAAAGTGCTTTTAGACTGTCTCGGTCTTATTCATAAAAAGTTATCAAACATCTAAACAGTTGCTAAAGTCTGGTTTTCAAAGAGAAATCAGACTTTAGCAACTGTTTAGATGTTCGATAACTTTTTACTTGTGTATAACTTAGAACCTTCATAATAGTGTTTAGATTTCAAGAAGACGATCATGTAAAAAAAAAAACTAATCGTTTGAATTAGGCGGTTGGCATGGGATATTAAAACGAATAATCAAAATTAGTTCCACCCTAACTATTGAGTCTTGAGACTTAATTACATTTTTCTGCTGACAGCTTTAGCGGTATTAATGGCACAGTGGGAAACCTAGATATCTCGCAAACTGACTGTCAGCTACCATTTAGAAATAATAAATTATTTTATTTTTAGGTTATATTAACGTTTCAGTTCTTTCATAGGCATTTTATTACAATTTCCACGAATACTTTCTATTCTCGTTGGTCTAGTGTTTGCATGTGCTAAATTATGTTTAAAGAACTCAGGAACAGCAAATCCTCCTGTGGATATATTCAGTATTAAGTGTCTGCCAAGATGATTGACATCCTCCATTTCAGTTTATAACACTTCAATCAGCCGACACAAATAAAATTGTGGTTCCGTTTAAGGTACTAGATTCATTCTAAGAATTTAATGAATTGGAATGTGAGATTTCTTCGTACTTAATCTCAAAATCTAACATTGAAAGAAGTCAACTACAAACTGAAAAAAACTTTAATTTCGGAAGTCGGTGACTTTGGATATGTATTTGAATATTTTGAAACCGCCTTCCAAAATTAAAGTTATTTTTCACTTTGTTGTGTTTTTCCGGAAGTCGGATGTTTTTTTTTTTTTGGAAAAAAGTTTTTAATTTCACTTGTTAGTTATAGTACCTACCCCACACCAATTCGAAATTTCATCATCCTTGGTCAAAACAATGCATATTTATGCGATAGCAGCAATCGCGGTTGATTTGCTGTCTGAGGAGTTCCGTTGTCTGTCTCCGAAACACATCATCAGATTTATATGAAATTTAAATGGGACCATTTCGAAAAAATCTCCCTTCGAACAAAAAAAAAATTTTGTAAATCCGTCTATATATGACGGAGTTATGCCCGAACATACATTAAAAAAACTCCTTCTTTTTGAAGACATACAGAAACAAGGTCGATTTCAATGAGTCGTAAGACTTTCATCTGTATATAGGTTAAGGTTTTCCTCTAAAACCCAGAAAATCTTTAGTATATAACTATCTACCTAGCCTTTTCCAAACTATATCAGGGTATGCTGCCAGACTAAGCGGATGCAGCTGAATACATGTATTTTTTAAGGAGCGAATACCACACCCCAGTAACTGGGGCATACCCCTTGATAAGACTGGTTGCAAGACGTTCGGGCTTCTAACTACCCATTACGACTGTCAAAGATCCACGAATGACATCCTGAACCAACAAACGAGGGGGGGTCTAGGTATGAAAAGATGGTCCGATCGCGACAACTGTAATTCGATCGACCCATGCAGCTGCTATTTCTTAGCCACGAGCCCCTCAATCTTTAGTATCTTCTGTTCCCAAAGCAATCACTACAAACATCGCTAAAATTACTACTAAACTGTGTACAACACACTCAACATCGAACGCATAATATAGGCGAGCTATTCCATTACTGAAGTGATTTCCTCTAGCTAACAAAGCGTAGGCACGTTACGTCTATCGCAAGTGATCTAGCTGACACTGTTGCGTGACTGGAACGAAATATAAATAGAGAGGTTTGCGCAGAAGGTTCGCAAGCTACAGCGGTGTGCGTACACATACATATTCAGCCTATAACGTTCCCACTGCTGAAACACAGGACTTACCTCCGTGAGAGGGAGTGGGCAGTAATCCACCACGCGGGCCCAGTGCGGGTTGGTAGATGTCTCATGTCTTCGATTTTTTGGTTCTAGGACATGCCGGTTTCCTCTCGATGTTTTCCTGCACCGTTTGAGAGCAGTGGTGATGAAATTATTTACACAAAGTTATGCGCCGGGCTGGGTTCGAACGTACGACCTACAACTCGTAAGTTGCGGTCAGCGGTGTGCTTGCCAAACAAAAACTTTACTTAAAAAATTAAAACTAGCTTCCAAAAAAAACACTACAAAGTGAAAAATATCTTTAAGTTTGGAATTCGGTGTCTTGGTTTTATTTTTTTTAAGTCTAGTTTAGTCAAGACAATTAAGTCAAACATTATTCTTTGGTTTGGAAAGGGCAAGTATCTATTTATTTATTTATCTTACAAAAGGTAAAATATTTTTATTTCAATTAAACTAACTACAGCGAATAAACTAAAACAAAGCGTCAAAAAACTCATCCGCATCGCTGTCGACTGGTAATGTACCCAAGAGACTGGCGGCATTACCACGTTGTATAGCAATGCTCAGCCTCTGGCCAAAGTAAAAACCAGCCCTTGGATCACGGGAAGTGTCAACCAGCCGTTTGGAGATTTCCTTGTAGAGAGAAAAGGAAAGGGTAGGTATTACCGCATGCTTATTTAATAAAACCGACAGGTGATAGCTGATAGACGCAAATCGAAAATTTTATAAGATTTTTGTCAGATATATTCTGCTTTTTTACAAACGGTGCTGACCGTTTGTGAAAATGAGACAATATTGTATTTTTGACAAAAAGGGGGGCCTATTTGTTGAAAATAATGTGACATCACATAATCAGGCTATACCTAATATGCTGCTTGGACACAGGCCTCCGTATGTAGGTACTGTACATGATGATGATGATGGGACTCCCTTTTCCGCACGTAGACTCCCATTCGGTCCGTTATTAGGTACTGTACAATACTTATGTAGGTTTAATCACAGTTCGAAAATTTTCAAGGAAATTTTTAATCCATTGCTTCAAAAGTTAATAAATCCGTCTGTTCAATAACGTAAATAATACAAAGAACGTGGCTGAACTGACAAAATAGAAAAAAATGCTATCAATTGTAATTTTACGTGTCTTACGAAATCACCAATTATCCTGCAGGTCGGTAACAAAGACGGTGATTGCTGTGGTTCCACTGGTTCCTGCTTTCCCGAAGCAAGGTTGATGATGATGATGAGGACTCCCTTTTCAGCACATCATCATAACCATTTATTCATTTGCGAATATGGGTACAAAAAAAGGTCTTACAAACAATAGTGTCCATTAGCCATATCCTACCATAAGGCATGCAAATGCACAAACACACAAGTACAAAGCCAGACTATTACAAGAAAAGACATTATTTAAAATATCGTATGGAGTTTATCCTGTAAATATTCAGTGAAAGAGTAATATGCTACTACTACTGCTGCTGATACTTAGACTCTAATGCGGTCTGTTGCGCGTGAGGATTCTGGCTAACAAAGTCAGTCTAGCTCCAACCAAGAGCACAGAAGCATCTTGGGAGTTTCACAGGCTTCGCGGAGTGACCTCATTATTACGATTTCTTCACGTTGAGAAGCCTCGCATTCCAGGATGATATCACTGTGGGCGGCCGATTCCTCGGCGATAAGGCAGCCCCTGCAAAACTGGCTGTCTGTGGCGCCTACGTTTTAAAGATGTTTGTTAAGAGGGTTGTTTTTTGGGTGGGAATGCATCAAATTATTTCTCCCGCTCTGGGAGGAGCAGCGTGTCAGACTTTTACTGACTAAAACCCACCCGTGTTCCCTCAGTTGCCTGTGTACCAGGGGCCGCGGTATCTCTTTCGAACAACCCGCACCCCTGGCAGGCATCGGCCCTTGCGGACCCCACCAGTTGGTGTTGACATCTCTTTGAGGCGCGCGAGGAACACAACGCACCGTCGACCCGGGCTTGGTCCTTACCGGACAACGAGCTACCCATGGCCCGTAATTGTTCCTATGATTGTTGGTTAATCGCGGGTACACAATCGGTAACGCCAGTTTTTACTGTCTACAGTCCGTTGCCCCACCCGGTGCAAGGAGTTAACCTTCGTATCTTTTCTTTGTGTTGTGATAAACATAAGTAAATAGATAGAGCTGTTTAGTTGCGTGTGAGATTTGCGAGGGAAAATAATTGTTAGGAGCAAAAGATTAATACGTGGGATAGTGATTTCGTTTTCGTTGTTAGTTGTACAGCAATCAAGTGAATTGCTTGAAGAAGATTAAGTTACGCTTCCTTAACCAAAGTTTTTCAAAATATCGTTCTAGTGTGACCAGCGTCAGACAGCATCAGTCTGTCTGGCATTAATGCTGAAATGAACCTTTTTGGCGCAGCCGTGAGGCACACACTGTTGTAGTTATTTATTTATTGTCACTTTTTTATTTGTTATTGTATTCTGTGTTTCATGGACTGTGTCCAAATAAACGGTATTCTTTCTTTTTTTTGTTCGCCTTTCGCGAAAGACAACATTTAAAAAAAAAAACATCTATTTTAAGTTAATGTTTAAGTTGTGTATTATGTAGTTATATTGATATTTAGTGTTTAATTTAAATAATTAATAAGAAATAGAAGAAGATTGAGATAGGTAAAGAAGGCGGAGAAATATTTTGTTCTTCACTTCAAATTAATTTATAATCTTAAAACTATAGTGATCCCTTTACATTATGCCTTTACAAATGGTGTGCAATTTATATTTAATTTTTATCTATATTTTATTTTACAAGACAGCAATAGTGAACAACACATGCATTATTAGGATTTATAATTAAAAAAAAAAAAAACATTTTATTTCTGTAAGTAGGTTTGTACAAACACTTTTATACATCAATCGTATTTTTTAAACTAGATGAGGTCGGTGTTTCCCATCTGACTACTCTAAGAAAGGCCTTAACAAAATCAGAGGCCATAGTCTATTTCAAAATCCAGACATAATGTAAATTGGTGTCTGAAATGGTCTTTTGAGGAAATAAACAGACAGATTGAGTGAACCCATCCAGTCAATGCACCCTTTGTATTGAACATGTATCCACGCGAGACACAATGACTTTTTAATTGTTTCTGTAAATAGCCGGCATTTAACCGGTTAATCGATGGAATGTCAAAGTGTTGCTTAGTAAAAACAAACATCAATTAATTATTTAAGGTATAAAGCCGATATTGTACATTTTAGTTTCCTTCTTCAAAATGTATCTCTTATATCAAGAACTTACAAAAGTCATTGGTCAAATTATAGGCGAGTGCATTGATTCAATCAACATTTTGATAACAAGTCGTATTTTTCTACTTTAAAAGATCGTATTTTAATTAATGTTCTTTGAGATCGTGTCAGCAATGCGTTTACACATCAGTGCGTCCTGTTATCTTAATTTTATTGCATTTTTATTCCTACATAAAAACTCAAACAAATGGCTAATTAGACTAATACCTACCAACTAAGAAAAAAAAAATTGTCAATAATAATTTCTGGTTTAATACAATGTCATAAGATTGTGATTTGTGGTAAGAGGGTGTTAACTTTCAGCTTATTAAACCATGCGTTTGTTTTTTTTTTTCTAAAGGCTGATGCTGATGCCGATAATAAAGAAATAACATATCTTTTGCAAATACATATAAGCCCCAATATCAAACATAAATTCTTACCAAACAATGGACTACTACCGTTGGATTTATTTTCTATTTCACAGAAGGCCTGTGTTCCTGCATTGGGAACATTACCAATAGGTGTTTTTTGCTATGTTTTTATTTAAAGTACTTAATTGTTACTAACCTGAGTCAGCTTTCCTATCAGACAAGGGTGTGGAGAAAATATCTGATTTTTATATATTACGCTATCACGGTAAAACAGCAGAACGGATTTGGATGAAATTTGGCACATGACCTGGAGAAGAAGATAGGCTACTTTTCATCGTATATCGCAGAAGAATTACCGGGCAACAGCTAGTATTCTACATAACTAATATCTATGGCATTAACTAGTTTTCATTCACATCTCGATGCTTACCCAAATGCCCGTATTAACTTACACTAAGCCACACTTTGAGTGTCTAAATCAAAGTGCGCTATTGGATTTCCAACTTTCAACTAACCGCCGAAAGTTGAAATATCGACAGCGCGCTTTTAGTAAGGCACACATTTTGGTGTCTAGTGTTAGTGAAAACGGACATATGACTTCGGAATAATTTTACGATCACCAACCGGCTTGACATTTACATTTTCCAGGACAGAATATCTGCAGTAGCAGGAAATAATAATTTTACGCAATCAAAGTCATAGTTAAATGTAATGATATTAAGCCTGTTGCACACGGCACAGTTGTTTCCTCACGATACGGCGTTGGCCACACACACAAAAACACCCGTGTGGGGTCGGACCCCCCCCCCTGCCGTATACAAATGAATTACCTCACGCATTTTTTTCACCATCAGCTTCAGAACCCTCAATAACCCTGAAAACTACACCCATGACAAAAAAATTGAAAATGTTCGCAGCCGCCATCTTCGATTTTCATTTCAGCCTATGATAATTATCTTACTTGCTTTTTAACCGACTTCAAAAAGGAGGAGGTTATCAATTCGTCGGGACCTTTTTTTTTTTTTTTTTTTTTTTTTTTTTTTTTTATTTTTTTTTATGTATGTTCCCCGATTACTCGAAGATGGCTGGACCGATTTGGATTTTGTTTTTTTTGTTTGAAAGGGTATACTTTCCAGATGGTCCCATGATCATCAAGTCAGGATCTGATGATGGGATCCTGGAGAAATAGAGAGAACTCTTCAAATTTTATAGGCACACGAAGCGATTTAGGTATTTTTTGGAAGAGTACTTTCTCGTAGTGGTCTCATTTCAATTTGGTGCAGATCTGATGAAGAACTTTGGAGATAGGCAACGGAACTCCTCAATAAATGATAGCAAATGGACTGGGATTGCTGAAATCTCATGTCTATCTATTGCTTACACCAGTTCATAACATAACATCACGCCGGTATGCTGTGAAGGGGTAAGCACATGTGAACCACTAAAAAGTGAAAAATAAAAACTTTTTCCAAAAAAAAACAACCGACTTCCAAAAAAACACTACAAAGTGAAAAATAACTTTAATTTCGGAAGGCGGTGACAAAAAATTCAAATACAGCTCCAAAGACACCGACTTCCGAAATTAAAGTTATTTTTCACTTTGTAGTGTTTTTTTGGAAGTCGGTTGTTTTTTTTTGGAAAAAGTTTTTATGTATATAGTAAAAGTCGCATAGAGGGAGCATAACGCTTTTTCGTTACGTTATGATTACTTAATTTACTCGGACCACAAGCTGCGTTAAGGCGCTTCGATCGAAAAAAACGTGTTGTGGTCTGTCCAATTTCACTTGTCGCATAGCAGGTTAAAGTTTAATTGGGTAGAATTCATGGACATGTGGATTTTATGATCAAAACCTCAAATGGTCAACTTAACGTGGGTCAAAGTAACCACACTTGCAGCTAGCTAGAACAGCCCATACTTGAGTTTAATCTCTACAAAAATAATCTAGTTTTCTCTGTAAGAGCAACTTAGTACTCAAAGCAGCGGTCATCAAAATGCGTTCTTAGTAATGGAAAAACTAATCCCTCATGCACGTCCAATCAAATCCACGAAAAGGATCCCCAAAGCTGATCGCTGTCACTGCGAATCTTTCAGTCAACTGAGAATAATCCCGCGCAGAATGCTGGATGAAATCTGCTCGCTGATTGTGTCAACTAACTTGTAGGTGTCCTACTGCCTATGAAAAAGCGACTAAGTAGCTATCAACGATTTTCTCGCTTAAGCAATGTACAAAAGATTGGAGGTCAAAAGAGATCCTAATATAACCTACTAATATTATAAATGTGAAAGTTTTTAGGTTTAGATGCTTGTATGTTTGGTTCGGTGCCAGATCGATTATCGGTACGTCGAAGTGCTGAAGTGTCTGTACGAAAACGCCACTATGTCAGTCCGACTCCAGGACCGGACTTCGAAACCTATCATTCTGCAGCGAGGTGTGAGACAGGGAGGTTACGTATTACGAGTGGCGATCACGTACCGGAAGACGTAGAGTAGGAAAGCCTCCCACAAGGTGGATTGATGACCTTGTGAAGGCCGCAGGAATCTGCTGGATGTGGGAAGCACAAGACCGGTCGAAGTGGAGGAGCCCGGGTGAGGCCTTTGTCGAGCAGTGGACGTCTTTCGGCTGAAATGATGATGATGATGATGTTTTTAACACATAGGATACTTTTTATCCCAGATCTTGGTTTCCGTGAGATTATTTTCGACATCCACGTAGGCGAAGCTGTTGGCAAAAGATAGTACATAATAGTTATAATTGATCGCTGACTGTTCACACGGCCGGCGAGTACTCGTTTGACTCAGCTACAAAAACCATCAAAGAGAATACTCGCTCTGCAGAAATGCACGCTTAGTGGGCAGAACACAAGCTCGATGCATTTCACATACGGGGTGGCCGGAATTTAATGGATAACCTTGAAATGGTTCATGGTAGAACTAATGGTCATTCAGAAAAAAACATTTTTATTTGTATTTAATCTGTAAGAAAAAACAAAATACAAACAACCGACTTCCGAAAAAACACTACAAAGTGAAAAATAACTTTAATTTCAGAAGGCGTAGGCGGTGACAAAAAATTGAAATACATATCCAAAGACACCGACTTCCTAAATTAAAGTTATTTTTCACTTTGTAGTGTTTTTTCGAAGGTCGGTTGTTTTTTTATATTTATTTTTTACAGAAAAAAAAATTAGTATTTTCTGAATGGCCATTAGTTCTACCATGAACCATTTCAAGATTATCCATTAAATACCGGACACCCTGTATATTTCCATGTAAACTGTAAGTAACAATAGTACAAAATAGTCACGTACTATTCACATAATATCAGTTGGATTAGCAAAAATAGCTGAGTTTCATAGTAATTAGTCATAATATGTAATTCACTGAGATCATTAATGTTTCCTGTATTCATTACAGTTGCACTTTACTTCCATTCAGCTTGATAGTGGGCTGTGATTCATAAATCTAGTAATAGTCATAGTAATAAAGTAGATAAATACCTACTACGTCCTACCTACTACTCGTAGGTTTTTTTAATGTATTATTTTAATACCGAATTACAACATCCACTGTTCCAACACTGTCGAAGTTCAGACGCCAGCACATCAAGCTACCCCAATCTGTCAAATTTCTTTGATAGATTTTCAACTTTAAAACCTAATAATAAAGTTCATGTACAATTGGGAAAAATTGAAAGTTTGAGCTGATATGCTGGCGTCTATACAAAATACATAAATAACGATTATAATATAATCGTTATTTCTAGGTGGGGCAGAAGTAATTTTAAATGGCAAAATGTATAACAGGCACTACATTTTGCCATTTAATATGAGTCGTTGTTAAATTGTTAAAGAGTACAGTTGTGCGATTAAAAAGTATTAGCATGAAAATGTAATGTATTGTGTGTAATGTATATTTTCATAGATGGCATGTACTTCCAAACCGTTTCGTCTTATTTTAGTGTCGACGGTATTTTGATTTGAAGTCTTATTTGAGCCTAGTAGGTAGCCACGTTAGCTATTACTCAGTTACGTAGTGTCAAGCTGACCATTGTTTTTACCATGATCGTACGCATCGGTACGATCATGGATCAGCTTAAATAAATATCCCTTGCCTTGCCCTGTACCGTAAATAGTTTATTACTATCTAGTTTGTATGTAATTAAATAGGACGCGATAATTACTAAGCACATAATTTGCATTGTAGGTTTGTGTATGGAGGATTCCTGCGACTGGGACTGCAATTAACTGGAACCGAGGTCCCTGTCGCCGGATCGATTTTAATTAATATTTTTCTTCCGGTGACTGGCACCACCCATGAATGAATACAAAACGTCTATTGTTCAAGCCAAAAACAGTACAGTCAAACAAACATTTTTTTTTAATGTTTTAAAAACTACAACTGTATACTACGTTGATTATTTTTTACTCCTATGTTTGGTAAGCTCCTTTTAAGTTATGACAACCTGGTACTTCAAAGGCATAAAGCGTTTTCTAACTGATAAACCTACCTAAATTACTTGAGCTCCTACCGAGTTATGAACTCCTGGTACTTCGAAGCCATAAAGTGTTTTCTAGCTGTCACACAAAATGTATGAGAAAGTCAATGATCCTCTTTTTTCAAGTGAAATGAGTTTAGTTTAAATTGTTTTTGTTTACTTCAATTCTAATGGAACTAAGTGTAGCTAGCCCGACTTAGTTTTATTTATATAGATATATAAATCAATGATGTTTTCTAATCAAAGAGTTATATTATTTAATTATTACTTTAATCACTTTTGCGTTTGACTGTACCTACTATTTTTGGCTTCAACAATAGATTTTGTTATTCAATTACGGGTGGTCCCAGTCGCCCGATGAAAATATTAAAAGTAAACGGATCCGGTGACTAGGATTGCGACTCGAGCTAATTGCGGTCCCAGTCGCCGGAATCCTCTGTGTATATGCCGATAATGTGTTGTTAATCACTGCGTAACAACATGCAACCAACATCGAGTTTAATTAGCTATTACATTTGTAATTAAAAATTTAATACATGATGTTATTTATCTTTAATCAAAATTAGGTAATCATGCGCTTTTAGTAACGATATATTTGTTTATAACGATGCTATTATATTTTATAATTTAATGTCAAAATATTAAATTACCTTTTCAATTAAGTTGTTCGATGCGGGGAACTTATGGTTAAGAGGCACGTGGATAAATAATAACTGCCGCATGGGTCAATCGAAAGTTTAGCTACACTTGCTGCAGTCGGTTCGGGGATGTAAAACCATCCATTTTTTATTGAGACCTATCCGTGCCTCGGAAAGCACGTGAAGCCGTCGGTCAATGGGCCGGTTTCATTTGTAGATTTTTGGCAGACGTTACTGGAAGTCAGAAGCCTGAAAGTCTGAACCAGTTTTACTAAGAGGACATCGTGCTACCAGTACTGGACACTTAGCAGCTTGCCTTCGACGCGGGGGACGTTATAGTGCACAAGTGTGAGCAGAGACTCAAGAATATTCGCTCTTACCATAATCTCATAGTCCGATAGGATGGCAATTTGACACGAGAAGAGAGATACCAGGCGCAAGACTAATGGGTCGTTTTTTCCAAACCACGGGGGTATCGCCACCACTAACTTCCAAAATCCAGTAACAGCCCGGAATATCCCAAAATCGTTTTTCCTGATCTGGGAATTGAAATCGCGGTTGCGACCGCGATACTGACGGGGGAGTGAAGACGCCTGCCATGTCAATTTTGGTAATTCAGTCATTTCTTTGTCAACCTCAGTTGATCAACTTGATTTCCTACAAATATTTCGCTTCGGATTATATCGCATTTGAAGCTCAAATTGGACAAATTGTTATTTCCTACGCTAATAACACTATTGAACGATTATTATACGCGTTTTAAAGGCCTATTTAATTAACATAATGGTTACTGTAATTAAAATATAGCCAATATTCATTAATGAAGCGATAAAAGAGATTTATATGTATCATGATCATTTAGGGTTACTAAGATCAGTTTGGTAGATTATTTGGAGATAGGATTTAGAATAATCTTAAGCTGCTATAATCGTATTTAATGATGAAGTAATAGGTTTGATTTTAGAGTGTAGTATTCTGGCATAATTGAGCAGGGAATGTCACTTTGTGTAAGTGCAACAACCCAAATCAAAATTGCTTGCAATGGCTATATTTTTGTTACTAACAGAATAATTGTCCGATTATCCATAGGTATAATGTTTAGGTGGTAATGTCTGTAGGTACTGTTAACTTTATTACATTCGTTTTATGAGAGAACGGTTGTAATAAAACTTCAGCATGAGGTAACTAAAGATTTGTAAATGGAAGGTGTTGCAATAGTTTATTCTTGCGGTATGAGTAGTTATTTGATAATCTAGTTTTTCTGTTTGTTCAAAAATGCTATGAGTTGATATGTTAATAAAGGAGTAGTAGGTAATACGGTATGCTGAACAACGTGGTTTAAAGTACAATGAACTCGAGAGCGAGTTTATGGTTTTTGTTAGCAAAAACAAAATCCCAATAGTGTTCCTACGCTGTGCCTAAATCGAGTTCTCTTGAGACAGGTGGCTCAGATTAAGTATCTTGGTCATATTATTGTGACAAAAACATTATCAGATGATCAGGGTATAGAAAGAGAGCGGAGAAAGTTATCGGTCCGTGAAAATATGTTGGCTCAGAGTCCAGAGATTCGCTCGTTGTACAGTTTAGGTAAAATTAACGTTACTTAAACCGTACTGTCAAAGTTTCTACACGGGTGGTCTATGGGCCATTTTTACAAAGCGGGCCTTTATGCACTCCGCGTCCATTATATAACATTTTCAGGACTCTGGTGCAGCTTCCGCGGTACTGTAGTGCTTCAGGCATGTTTGCAGATGCGCACATAGTTGATTTCTATGTAATTATGCGTATTTGTGGTGACATCTACTAACCCGCACTGGGCCCACGTGGTGGATTACGACCCACTGCCTCTCACAGAGAGGGGGCCTGTGTCCCAGCTGTGAGAACGTTATAAGCTGAGTATGTATGTATGTGGTGCACAGTATGAGGGGGAGCCGTAACGGCATCCTGAAAATCTTAGTGGACAGAATGGACTCGGCGGTTATGCGTCGCTTCACTGACCTGCTTCTGACAGGTTTATAAGATTTATGTTATGTTAAAAAAAAAAAAAAAAACCTCTTCTTTGTACTGTAGTTGTCTGAGAATAAAGAATTTTTATTACACGCTTTATATTAGCTTCACTTGTATGTTTGTATGTAACCGACTCCTTAGAGCGCGATTTTGACCCACTAAACAGTCAGATTTCATTGAAACTTTGTAAACTTATCGAGGACCGATGACAATTCAATAATTTAAAAAAAAATTAGAAAAAAAATCACGTTTTTGTAGTTGGCAGAACTAAAAAAATAGAAAGTAATTAATAGTTTAAAAAACTAAAAAACACGCTTGGAACACCAAACTAAAAAAGGAGAAAATAATTTAATTCAATTAAAAAGCGTGGGGTGCTTTTGAGGTATTTTTATAATCACTTAATGTCAGGCACCCCACGCTTTTTAATTGAATTAAATTATTTTCTCCTTTTTTAGTTTGGTTTTTAATTTTTATTATTACTCGTTACTAAAAATAAGTCTACCTAGCATTTCCCCAACTATGTTGGTGTCGGATTCCAGTCTAACCAGATGGAGCTGAATACCAGCTTTTGTACATGGAGCGACTGCCTATCTGACTTCCACAACCCAGTAGCTGGGTAACATGATACCCTAGGCAAGACTGGTTGTCAGGCTTTTGTGGGTTCTGACTACGCGCAACGACTGTCAAAGATCCAACCAACCAACGCAACGGCTTAACATGCTTTTCCGATATGGAGTTGATCAGCGGCAGTAATCTTCAATCGACCCGTGCGGTTGCTATAATTAAGTTAAAGCCACGAGCCCCTATGGCTAATACTCTTAAAAAAAAACAACCGACTTCCAAAAAAACACTACAAAGTGAAAAATTACTTTAATTTCGGAAGTCGATGTCTTTAGAGCTGTATTTTAATTTTTGTCACCGCCTCCCAAAATTAAAGTTATTTTTCACTTTGTAGTGTTTTTTTGGAAGTCGGTTGTTTTTTTCTTGGAAAAAGTTTTTTTTTCACTTTTTTGTGGTTCACATGTGCTTACCCCTTCACAGCATACCGCCGTGATGTTAGGTTATGAACTGGTGTAAGCAATAGACAGACATGAGATTTCAGCAATCCCAGTCCATTTGCTATCATTTATTGAGGAGTTCCGTTGCCTATCTCCAAAGTTCGTCATCAGATCTTCACCAAATTGAAATCAGACCACTCCGAGAAAGTACTCTTCCAAAAAATACCTAAATCGCTTTGTGTGCCTATAAAATTTGAAGAGTTCTCTCTATTTCTCCAGGATCCCATTATCAGATCCTGACTTGATGATCATGGGACCACCTGGGAAGTATACCCTTTCAAACAAAAAAAATCCAAATCGGTCCAGCCATCTTCGAGTAATCGGGGAACATACATAAAAAAAAGAAGAAAAAAAAGGTTCCGATGAATTGAGAACCTCCTCCTTTTTGAAGTCGGTTAAAAATGGTGCTTAGGTGTATGTCCGACCAAAATCTGAGCAATCAGTTTCGCTACCACATTACTGGTTGGCTAATGGGCTTGTTCTTTTACCATTCCATGACCTACTCTTACTTTATTGGTCATGTAGATGCCCGAGAAGAAGAAGAAAAACGAAAAAAGAATTTTTATGGAGTAAATACAAATCTACACTAAATTGTGGTAAATTAAATCATTTTATTTTTCCACCAGTTCGACGAAGTCTGACGATTTTTTATTGGAAGATTTTGCGGTATTATTAAATTCTATTTGCTCTGTGTATTACTTTAAACAAAACAAGTTATTTAGTACTTTACCTTACCTGTTTTATTAATGTAATTGTTTATAGAACTAGTCACATGAGGCCTTAATAACTTCTTATCTGGTATTGCCAATAATTGTTTTCCTTGTATGTTACATGCTTTATAAATATATACATTATATTTCTAGTTCAACACTTTACAGCAGAAATACTGGTTATTTATATAAACTGTATATAAATGTATTGTATAATATAAATCTATTTCTATCTATCTATCTTTTCTATAAATAATCTATTTCAGTATACGTTTTGAGATATACCCATCGGAAAAATATAAAAATCAGAAATAAATGTGTATACGTTGCTGCTCGGAAACCAAAATCGTTTTATTTGATTTGTATAATTTTCGTGAATAATCTGATCATCATCGTCTTTGAGGAAATATTTTATTTTTGCCTACAGTATCAAAGTGGGTTCTAAATAGTGATGTGCCGTACTGATCATAAAAAAGTAGACCCGCAGATACGAATCCGGATACGGATAATTGGCTCCAAGATCCGCGGATACGGATACGGATCTTAACTATCTTACTCAATCGGTGTCGGTACGCGTGACCTTGAAACGATAGTTGACGCCACTTGACGCATTGCGTGACAGAACATGTTTCGACTTGTGTTGCGCGGGTCTTTATTTTGTTTTGTTTATAGTTTAGTGTGACACTGGGCAGCATAGATAACGTTTGTTTGTTGTACGAGTAAAAAAAAATATCTACAAAGAAGTTTAGTAATGCAATTTGGAATTATTAATAAGGTAAAAGATCCGTCAAAAATGTAACGAACAGGCATACGGATACGGCTCTTGTTCTCCTGCAGATATCTGCGGATACGGATACGGATATCCGGAACATCACTAGTTCTAAATAATAACAGCCGCACGGCTCAATCGTTGGTGAAGCTACGCTTGCCGCGGTCGGTTCACCGCTGGGTGAACAGCTGACCATACATTACACATCAAAGCCCCTCCGTGCCTCGGGATGTACATTAAGCTGTTGGTACCGGCTGTTAGAAGGCCAAAACTCTAGCAATCAGTCTTACGAAGGGTTATCGTGTTTCCCACTAACTGAATTGTGGAGGTCGATAGGCAGACGCTCCATGTGAAATGCTGGTATTCAGGTGCGTCCGGTCAGACTAAAAGTCAACCCCAACATGTTTAGGAAAAATGCTAAGCAGATTGATTTCTCCTCCAGAATCAGAGAAAGATCTTAGAACTTATTTTTCTACGCTATGGTAGGATTCAGCATAGGCAGATAAATTATTTCTTAAGCTAATTAACACCCTACCTACTACGTTCATAATATGTCGTGTATACAACTGTCATTTTTTAAGAGTTGGCTGAAATATATAGAATTTCAGCCAACTGTTAAATAATGACAGTTGTGATTTGAAAATAAATAAGGACAATTCAAGTAGGTTGTAATTTTCCTTGACTTTACTTAAGTTCTTTTTTTATCAAAAAAGACAAGAAAATCGACCAAAACCAAGTGTAAAATCTAGTTTACGATATATTAAAACTTGAAACTAGTTCAGGTTTTATGTCCAGCCCACATGAACATTTAGTTTAGCCTCGCCACTAGTAGTTACACGGTAATAAATTAACGTATTTAGTAAACTACCTACTACTAAAACATTTATGAAACACTTGTCAATAACTGCTGGTAAATGGGCTATTTAGTTAGTAATGGCTAATTTTGATAAGTCTGTGTGAATTCTTGGAACCATGATTGGCGTGTTAAGTTTGTCCTTCGTTTTTCATCGCCTTCAGGTACTTTGTTTTTGGGGGTGTAGGTTTTATCGGACTTTGCTCGACTTACGGCCGGTTCACACATGTCTCCGTTTTACTGTTCCGTTTTATCGTGTACGTTTTTTTTTCGTCGATGGCGTATGTAGTTGTATGAGCGACTTCACACATGGCACAGTATTCTGTATACAGTAAAAAATATCGTTCCGTAGAAAAATGACATTCCGTTTTGTCATCGAATACTGGACGACGGAACAGCAAAAAAAAGAATTTTAACGGATAGATACTGTGTGCGTGGCGGGCGGTGTGTGCGGGGTGTAGGGCGGTATACTGCGAGTTTTCTGTTCAAACATCGCATCCAGTAATGACGGATCCGTTGAACGTTATACGGTGCCTATGTGTGAACAGAGCATAAATTTATGACGTATCCGTTAAAAACGTACCAGTAAAACGGACTCCCATGTGTGAACGGGCCGTAAGACCGATGGTCGTCGTTGTTGCCCAGCACTGTTAACGATAAGTTCACCCGAAATCACAGCATTTTGCTGAGCAATGAACTGCTCTTGCACAGATGCGACGCACGGCTTAATTATTATTATATTTGTAGTCTGTTTGTAACAAAAGTAGTCAATATGCACTGCTATCGGCATTTTGTTTTTGTTTTGATTGTTGTTATATAATTGTCAGTGTCGTGACACAGATGCATTTATATTTTCTATGGTCCCTATGACATTATAATATGAACTTGACATTAACAGTCAATGGACAATATTGTAAAAAGAAACTAACTGGCCTTTACTTACTTTGTATGTGTCCATTTTATGTATCTGTTTTATTTTATTTTTTTGTAATGTACGTTTTGTTAGTGCAGAATATTATTTTTTTCTTTCTTTCTTTTCTTCTTTCGTCAGCATTATTATGAGGTTGCCGATAACAACAGTGGTGACCCAGCGGTATCAGCCTTGACTTACGAGATGTAGGTCGTCATTCGTACCCAGGAAGGCACTTTATTTATTTATTTAAACTTCTCACACCCAAAAATGGTACAAAGGCGGGCTTAATGTATTGGGCATTCTGTACCAGTCAACCAAGGGTTTTGCAGAAATTAGATGGCCTGGTGCTGTGACTGAGAGGAACAATGATAAAAAAATATATTATAATGAAAGAAAGAAAAAAATATTTATTTGTCACAGAAACACGTGCAAAAAAGATGACATAGCATAAAAAAAACGTGATAACAACACAGATACATAGGCATATAGAGTATAAATAGTCGGCAGCTGCACGCCGTGACTGTGACAAGAAAGCTTCCACTCAGCATGATGCTGTGCTATGGGACCCACAGCACAGCGCTGATTTTCAGTGGTTACCTGAAAACAACGTACGAAAATCAAGCCAGGTTTCTTAGAAATGAGAGAGAACAAGTAACAAAGTAAAATGTAATAAAAAGTACATAAAATTTAATATAACCTTACAACCAATGATATAAAATACTATAGAATAAAGTAATTAAATGTGTAGCTACCCAAAAACTTATTAGGTACCTACAAAAAATGACGAATGAAAATGAAATTATGATTTTCGTCAACACCGCTCTTAGAACGGTGAAGGAAAACATCGTGATGAAACCGGCGTGTACTAACCAAAAATTAAAAGACATGACATCCACCAAATCGCACTGGGCCCGCGTGCGGGATTATGCCCCATTCCCTCTCACAGAGAGGTCTGTGTCTAGGCAGTGGGAACACTTAATACATATGCCTCTCCTAGGCTGTTTTTTAACACCCTGTCCTGCACCTTCCGCATCCAATCTCTCCAGTGTGTATGTAAGGTCATCAGTCCATGTCCAGCTAAATGGACTGGGGGCGTCCCACACTACGCTTGCTACACTCCAGGATTGGTCTGCTTTACCGGTCATCATTTTTTTTTTTGAGGTTGGGAAATCCCACCCATGTTCCTTCCAAACCCGCATCCCTGGCAGGCATCGGCCCTTTCGGACCCCACCAGTTGATGCTGACATCTCCTTGAGGCGCGCGTGGAACACAACGTGCCGTCGACCCGGGCTTGGTCCTTACTGGACAGCAAGCTACGTATTACTCGCCGTCCGCAAGCCCGCGCCTACGGCAGTCGGTAATCAGCCTGGGATTCCCGACGCCCTGGGCGTTTCTTGCGACGACTAGGGCCGTGAGAGCACATATACTGCCTTTTCCTCACGTGCGCCGCCTCCTTCTTTACGAGCATTACTGCTTCGCAGAAGGAAGTGACAGCTACCCACGCACTCTCGCTCCATACCATGACCTGGACCAGGGCCGGACGCGAGAGATCGCCGCCACCGATCGCCTCCACAAGGACACGGCGCGTGGCAGTGCTCCGCCAAAGCCGGGCAGACCTCCACCGTATACCAGCCATCGGTCCTTCGACAAACATAGCCAACCTACTTCCACTATACCTTACTTACTTTGCAAGTTATGTCAATAACTCCGGTTCTTTTCCGGATAATTTCATTTATGATGTTATCGTTTAAAGGAACACACATCCACGGTTAGCCCGTAGATGGGCGACCATCTTTACATTGCAAGACCTCTCCGTGCCTCGGAAAGCACGTTAAGCCATTGGATCCGGCGGTTATTCGTAGGTCTTTGTCATTACGGGTCGTCAGAAGCCTGAAAGTCCGACAGCCAGCCTTACCAAGGGGTATCGTATTACCCAGTTACTGGGTTGTAGAGGTTAGATAACCAGTCAGTCCACGTAAAATACTAGTAATCAGCTGCATCTGGTTAGACTGGAAGCCGACCCCAATGTGGTTGTTAAAAGGCTAGGCAGATTTTATTGATGTGTTTTCTTTAAAAGGATTTCCGACACTAAAACATAATATATAGTCAATACTGTTTGATAGACGATTTGCATTGATAGTAGGTAATCTATACCTATACCGTTACCTATATTTCCTAGCAAAATTAGAATATGGTAAACCAGTAGAACCACACTGACGAAACTTTTATCCATCAAATATTTTTTACAAAAAATCAGGACGAAAAAGTAAAAAAAAATGGAGCTATCAAAATACAAAAGCAAAACAGATGGAAACGGTATACGCCAAACTTTTACAGACCTTTTATGGGCTTTTTTTTTTTGAGGATGGGAAATCATCAAATAACTTCTCCCGCTCTGGGTGGAGCAGGAGGGCGTGTCAGACTTTTACTGACTAAAACCCACCCGTGTTCCCTCAGTTGCCTGTGTGCCAGGGGCGACGGTATCTCTTTCGAACAACCCGCACCCCTGGCAGGCATCGGTCCTTGCGGACCCCCCACCAGTTCGGCGCACCAGGACACATGGCACGCCGTGACCACCCCAGGAACCAAGTAATATAAGGGCCCCAGACGAACCCGTGTCTTTCACCCTTGGTCCCCCTGCGACGGGTCAGCACAGTGGCCCCGCCGCCTACCACTTTTCGGCCGCAGGGGATAGGGAGAGCGGCCAACGCTATACCGACACTCCTCTTCCCCTGCGGCCCCACCGCGTCCGCCATCAAACGGTGGCGGCCCCGTCCAGGCCACGGAAGGGAAGAGCGCTACTCAGAAGTACCGGCACTCCTCCTCCGCCGCAGCCTGTAACCCTCAGCCGCGATGCCTCCCATTCGACATCGCGGCCCGCCTCAGTTGCAGTGCACCTCACCGCAACCTACTTTTTGGCGGCTACGTCGTCGGCTTGGAGACAAAAGCCCTGACGAGCGGCCCCACCTTGGGGTTCCTCTTCGCTTCACCGTGGGAGCGGACCACGGCTACTGAGCCCCCCCGCAACGACAATGCGGGAACCCACTTTACCTTTTATGGGCTTTAGGAACATTCATGGAACATATGTGTATGCGATGACCAGCTACAACGATTTTTCTTTTAAAAATATAGTTTTATTTTTAAGAGGAGTAAACATTAAACGTTTACACGTTTGTACCATTCGTGGATGATTTGCAGTTATCCATTGACGAATACCTTTCTCTATATTCAGGGTCAAATTAAATTAGCTGGCAATGCTTTACCCACGTGTTCCATATCGATATCGAAAACGAATGTTTTTTTTTTTCATCTTTCAACTTTGTTCAGAACTTTACACTGTGACATGTACATTCAGGCAACCAAACGACTGTTATGTTATCGTTTTTAAATCTTTGTAAAAATTTGATTAAAGTACATAAAAATACAAAAACAGCTGAGCGATCTACGCGTGCCCGGCCGACGTGGTTCGCTGACCGATTACGGCCGATTGATTTGTTTTTTGAAGTGAAACTTCTTATGCGACTTCCAACAAGGTTGCGTTAAACGTTTAACGCTAAAGAATGCGTTAAACGTTTAACGCTACCGACGGAGAGAGAAAGAAAGATACACAAGAGTAGAAAGTAGGAGAGAGAAAGAGAGTGAGTCGGTTTCACTTCTTTCGCGCGGAGGGACTCCACGCACTTTTTTTTGTTTAATTCGTTTTTGATATCGATACCTACCCAACACATGTAAAGCTCTTCGTGTAAATCATGTCACGTCCTTTAAAATTTTCCATTTTGGGAAAAATTTTATATCACCTTTAAAAACAAACAGAAAAAATGGTTGACTGACTAATGTATAAGGTAACAAAAAACCCTAGTCTATTTAAGAACCTCCTCTTTTATTGCAGTCGGTTAAACCCGCCATTTCTACCTGGAAATGCAAACATAATTTGTTCACTTTGTGTTTAACATCCCCGAATCAAGTAAAAGTGACTCATTTCAGAGACCGTATCTCCCGAAGGTATTAAATATGAATGAATCTTCTTTAGGTCAGGTCAACGACTCAGAACAGCTGTTACACACCACTTTTGGGAACACCGTTCAGTCAAAAACTGACTTTAAGTTTTTATTGTTAAGGCTGAAAATTCAGTGTAGGTTTTCTTCAGGTAATGGCTCAGTTCAAATCAGTTTTCTGACTAGGATTATCGTCAAGTTTATTGTTCTCGAAGATTGTGTGCGTGTATAATATCTTATTGAATGCATTTTTAATTTGTACGAGCGCTTTTTCTTTGAAAGAAATTGAGGAAAACGGCCTCGGAAATAGAGGAAATCTTTTAATATTAATCATCTTCATGAGTCTACGTATAATTTCCAGTCTCATACGTGTTCGTTATTCCTTAAATCTTTTAGACTTGTAAATTGATATCAGCGTAATTAACATGACCATAACTTAATTAAGGAATTAGGTAATGGAAAATTATGTAAAAAATTATAATAATAATTTAATAAACAAGAACGAATACTCTAAAAAAAGGGCTATCGCACACATTAATTGGTTGAGTTTCAAGGTGAGAACCAGCACCCTAATTGCGTAACACGCGATTAATCGTAATCGGTTTCATTTTGACAGTTCAACAATATTCATTGCGTTATTTACACTGCTGAGCAGACACATTTTTCGAACATATGAAGCAATGGTTTAGCCATCTGTTTCAAAACGAAACAAATTATGATGAATCGTGAGTTACGCAATTAGGGTGCAGTTTGAGAAGACTTTATATGTAGATATCTTGTTTTAATTTGAGTAGTTACGTCTTAATATAATTTTTTTTCAATGAAAATGTACGTGTTCGGACTAAGTATTAACGTCTACCTTGAAAACAAGAGTGAACACCTATCTTCTGGGCACGCTTGACCCATAATAGACCTCATCAATCGCTTTCCATCAGGCGTGATTGAGGTCAAGAGCAGGTCTAAAAAAAAAGCAAAAAAAATCGACAACCCTAACTTCGATGTACTAAATTCTCATAGAGACTAATTACCGTTTTCGCCAAAACGAGCTACAAATCCTTATCAGAATCACAAAGGCAAATTGTCTAATTCTAGAATCATTAATAACAATATAGCATAAGTTATAAAATAAGCATCTCTCCACCCAGTCGTTTGTTGATATCGTTAAGTGGAGAAATGGTTATAAAGTGTTATTTAAAGTTTTAATTACCTTGTAAACGATTCTTTTATTTGAGCTGACCGCTGAGAATGCACTCTGAATCTTTGGTTTAGTCTTAACGTCCTGTGGCTAAGTTATTTTTAATACCTGACCAACAATATCACATTTATTTAAATTAAACACGTTACAGGAACTGTCAAGGAGTTGGTCAACATAATCATCACCATCAGCCCACAGGAGTCGACTGTTGGGCATGGGCCTGGATACCTCTTTAATATATATTGTGAAAGCCTCACTGTAGATAAATGTTTGTTTTAAATTTAAGGAATGCAACAGAATGCAAGAGTAGTTTCTAGGTAAAAAAGTGTCATTATAAAAAAAAAAAAAAATCATTAGGAATGTACAACAGTGGAGCTACGTCTGCCAACAAACTGCAATGCAGTTTGGCGGAGGTAAATGTAACCTTAAAAAAATGTTTTCTGTTTTTTTTTTTAAATGCACTCCATTCAGCTCAGATCTCGGCAACTCTCAACCAGCTGCTGCAACTCTACGAAGATCGTCACTCCACCTAGTCTGAGGGCATCTTATCTTTCGTTTGCCAATTGGCAGTCTCCACTCAAGAACACATGTACCCGAGCAGTCATCGGATCTATGGCTAATATGGGCCCATTGTCATTTCTGCATGCTTATTCAGAGAGTTAAATATGTCGACAAGGAATCGGTCAAATAGTTACAAAATTGAAGTGAATTGCCCAATCTACAACTTAGATTTCTATGGAGGAGAACGAGCAATGAAGTCTATGTACTAATAACTGTGCTCCATGAACTAATAAGCCACTAAAATGGTGCCAGTACTGGGTCTCGGGTTAATACGTGAGACTCACAGAGAGGCCTGAATATAACGAGATAAGAAATTGCAGGCAAGATTTACCGAAATACGTCGTTGGTCTAGTAGTTGCAAACACAACCGCTGAGCACGAGGTCCTGAGATCTTTTCCCGGATCGGGCAAAGTGATATTGGGTTTTACCATAAAAAAATTGTCAGTAGCAGCTCAATTGATGACAATAGGCACCCCCCCTATTACATAGTACTTAAACATAACTGGTAAAATGTGGGTGTACACAAGTACACCTCTGTTTAATACTTCAGGGAACTCAGACTTGATGTTATTTGTAATTATTGTACAAAATATTTAGGATCTCTGATTTGGAAAAAAAGTTTACTTTTCAGTAGATTTATCCAGAAATTCTGATAACAGGTTTTTTTTTGCCGGATGGCCGCTGCCAGCTAAGAAGCACTTATTGTGAAGACTATTTTATGAACCCGCCCAATAGTAGAAAACCTTTGGCAGATAATTGTTACGATATATGGTGTATTGATTGGATCACAGCATACATAAATGTTAGGAATAGCTTTTATAATAGCCCTTAAATTGTTTTAGATATCTCAAGTTTGTTTATATTACTTATCATTTAACAGCCACGGTTCAATCTTTAGTTTTATTACAGAGTCGTAACTTATAATTGAAAATGTTTACTCATTTATTTTTATACTTTTGATGGATTAGCATCAATAGAACTAATTTGTTTTCTGAATATCTATTATTTAGTGTCGCCACATGAGATTTCTCTGCTTGCAATATAATGATGTATGTATTTTTATACATACGTGTACCCAGTGTCCTACCGTTATGGATAAATCTTACCCGTAGCGTACCACACTTCTATGAGTTGTCTTTTCTCGCCAATATATTATGAACGCTTCGATAAACTTTTATATAGACCTCAAGATTGGATTGGATTGGATTTTATTTGGTTTGGTATTTGGTTTGGTTGGTTTTTTTTGTAGGTATCAAATTGGAAATAACATAATTAATCAAGGTTCGAGTCAACACAATTAATAAATACCATTCTTTGACATAAATCAAAAACTTATAGGTCAGGTATTTCCCCTTGACCTAAAATCATGCAATTTGTAATGAAACAAGGACCAACATTTAACAATATTGTGTAACTTTTTCGACTTGAATACGGGCTTTTGTCCACATTATAATATGTGCATTTTATGTTTCTTAGTTTATTTACATGTGCGTTTTGTTTGTGCACAATAATCAATTTTTCTTTCTTCTTCTTTCTATAAAGGAAAACGTAAAATCGTTCATGTAATGATACATTCATTCAAACTACGGAACCCTTCATTCTGAATAGTCCGACACGCATTTGTTGGTTTATTATCTTTTATCCTGCTTTTTTAAATATCAGATTTAACTTTAGATTACTTCCTGGATCTAGATTCATTCTGTCCTCCAATAGCTCCGTATTACTGGCTGTTAACAGTTCATCGAGCTTCAGCAGCTTATAAATCAGAAAGCGCTGTACTACATCAAAATCAAATACTTAGGAAGAATCGTGAATTAATTATACCTACTTCGCTGCATCGCCAATACTATGGTCTTGCGGATTTGAGTTTAGAGAGGAGAGAAATTATTATGAAACTGTAAACATTATGATGAAACTATATACGTTTCTAAACTATACGTCGTGTATATGTCACTGAACTCCTAAACAGTTGGACCGATTTTGATTAAATGGTTTGCGTGTGTTTGAGTAGTCCCTGGCTGGTTTAGATTTACAATTAGATCCGGTAGGTAGCGTTGTGTTCGAGTTCTGGGAAAAAGGACAAAGTCTGTCCGGTCAGCTAGTCTATAGACTCGCGTTTGACAATTATCTTGACAGATGTTGTGCGATGATGCGCGGTCAACGATTGAGTACGTTTGCTTAGAAGTAACCAAGATAAGATCATGCCATTTTGTCGCTTTTTGTTTTCATACACTTTTTTTGGGAGGTTGAAAGAAACCTCTCATAAAATTGTGTTTCTTTCGATAAGTACTTTCATGGATCATTAGCTCTTCCAGACATTATCAATTCATCTTATGACTTCCTTATCCTGTATGGACGTGAAAGAGACAAAGGTTAATTGGCTACAAGTAATTAATTTTATTTTAATCCTGAATTAACGATATGAGTCATCACTGTCTTGAGACATTGTGGTTTGTGAGACAAGAAGATATTACGTGATCAAATCAGGAATAAAGCAGAACCAAGGTAACCGACAGGGCCAAAAGAATTGCCAAACTTATGTGGCAGTGGACAGGGCACATTGGTGGCAGAACAGATGGCCGATGGGGCCGAAAGGTTTTGGAGTGGCGACCGCGTTCTGGATAAGTTAAACGTGGAAAGCGGCAGGAATCCAGACAAGGTGGACCGATAATCTTGTGAAGGCTGCAGGAATTCGCTAGATGCCAGAAGCACAGACCTGGTCGAAGTAGCGGAGCTTGGGGTAGGCCTATGTCTAGCAGTAGACGTCTTAAGGCTGAACTGATCATGATGAAATATATCTTAATTTTGTAATAATGGCTGAAAAGATCGTCCCTTTTGTAGCTATGTTTAAAATTAAAACCACAATGATATCCTGAAACAAAACGCAAGCAATGAACAAGTATTCCTCAATACATTCAACCACAAAGTACCCACATACAACCCTAAACCAAATTTCAACAACACAATATTATAAAACGCATCAACTTCCTGGAACCGCTTCAGCGAATAAGATCAAAGAGAGAGGTATAAACAGAACAAAGTTTATCCAGACAAAGGCGACGAAGTTTGTTACATAGTAACTTGTAGTGTGATGTAATTTTGTCAAAGACAATGTACGAATATTTCGGGAGGAACAACTTGAGAGTTATCTCCAGATCTGAGGGAAGGATTGAGTGTTACTGCTACGGGGAATAATTTGTTGTTGGAAGCAGGTATAGAAATCTTTGACCTTATTTATCCTGGATACGAAAGAAGGGTTGAGGGATTTCATAAGTTAAAAGCCTTTTAATATGTTTAATGGTTTATCAGTCAGTCTGTAGCCTGATTTGGTTTCCGTACGTCGTTTTCAGGTGACCAGTGAAAATCAGCAAAGTGCTGTGGATCTCCCTATCAGCATCCTGCTGAATGGAAGCCTTCTTGTCACAGTTCCGACTTGCAGCTACTGACTATTTTTATTCTGTGCTCGTAAGCATAGATCTGTTTTGTTCTAGATACTAAATATATTTTTAATTTTCACATATTTTGTCTGTGACAATAAAGAAAGCTCTTAAGCGGGAGAATCTATGTCATGATTACCATTTTAGCCATTCTATAATCAGCTGCCCCCTTACAATATTTGTAAGAAACCATAAAACTATCCAACATAATAAGGCGTTAAACTTCCCTAAACATTGAAAACAATATTAGGTTTTGGTTCTAGAATTATTATTTTCTCATTGTCGATGACGGGTATCGCTAATTACAGGTGGCAAGTTTAATAGAAACTCTCAATATCTAAAGTCATATTTCTGTAAACAAACCGTTCAGTCCCCAGTTCAGTCCTTTCAAAAACATTAAAGTAGAACAAACTCAGTAATGACATATTGTGTTGTGCTATTTTCACTCGACAAACTTTAGTTTGCAAAATTAAATGTGCGGGCGAAGCAAATAACGTGAAACTCCAGCACACTGGAAGTGATAATGCATTAATGGCGGTTGCTATTAGCTTCCGGTTGTGAATGTGATACATTATTACGGTTTTCTCTTCACTGTTGAGATTGTTAAATACCTATGCTGTTTTGTTTCGTTTCGCTGATTTTCAGTTTTAAAGACTGAAAAGAAAGAACGAAACATAATAAACTTAATTCACAAGTAAAACGTACATTGAAAAAATTATACGACGTCACGAATGTCAATTTGCCGATCTGACAAACTGTCCTAATAATTTCACCAATATTCAGTTCTGAATTTAAAACCCATCAATGTTTATTTCGCGAAGGCCAAAGTGCTCAAATGCGAGCAAGTATCAATGTGGCTTTTTCAATTCATAGGAACGTACTTTATGATTAGTTTATCTTGGACATTACGAAAGTTGGTGCAGGAATAACATGCAGAGGAAGCCTGAACTTATAGGTTTTGTGGTTCGGCAATCATCAAATAACTTCACCCTCTCTGGGTGGAGCAGGAGGTAACTAAAACCCACCCGTGTTCCCTCAGTTGCTTGTGTACCAGGGGCGACGGTATATCTTTCGAACAACCCGCACCCCTGGCAGGCATCGGCACTTGCAGACCCCACCAGTTGGTGCTGAAATCTCTTTGAGGCGCGCGTGGAACACAACGCGCCGTCGACCCGGGCTTGGTCCTTACCGGACGGCGAGCTGCCCATTACTCGCCGTCCGCAAGCCCGCGCCTACGGTGGTCGGGAATCAGCCTGGGATTCCCGACGCCCAGGGCGTCTCCAGCGGCGACTAAGGCCGTGAGGGCGCATATACTGCCTATAACTCACGTGCGCTGACTCCCTCTTCGCAAGCATTACTGCTTCGCAGAAGGTGACGGCTACCCATGCACTCTCGCTCCATACCATGGCCTGGACCAGGCCGGACGCGAGAGATCGTCGCCGCCGATTGCCTCCACGAAGACACGGCGGTGCTCCGCCCAAGCCGGGCAGACCTCCACCGTGTCCTCAGGGCGATCTTCGCAGTGGAAACACCCGGACGTTTCCTCCCGCCTTATGCGAAACAGGAACCACTCGAAACAGCCGTGTCCGGTAAGGACCTGCGTCAGGCGGCTGGTGAGGACGCCATGGTGCCTCTCAATCCACTCCTCAAAGAGGGGACTTACCGCCGCAATCGTGGCGTGCCCAAACTTATGGTTGTCACATATTAGTCTGAAATCGCCGATCTGTTTGGAGCAGGCGTGGTGATCGATGGTCGTGCTTTCTCTGTATGAGAAGAGATTTTAACCAGCAGTGGGACAAGAGTAGGCTGTATTAATAATTTGCTAATTAATGGCCGAAATATTGGATTATTAACCGATTTGCACGAATTTGCTCACCCGAATCGGGCGTATCAACATTTGCAAATCGGCACGTTTTGATTTTTATGCACTAAAATTATGAGAAATGTCACTATAAGTAGGTGGATGCACTAAAGTGCACGAAATTCAAAACGAGTCGTATGGAATCAACTAAAAAGCTAAATATTCATTATAGTACCCTTTTGTACTATGGTAGGTCACTGTATAACTCGTCTCCTATTTATATATTTTACGATTTTGTAATTGTTAAGCTACCGTCTACATGTAGCTGTTATTTCTTAAGAGCTAATAAACAATGGAATTGTGTTTTAAAATTGAATTATGGCTGTATTTTATGACTTCGCCTCAACAGATAGAACTGACATCACTTTTATATCTTGCCTTGGTTTGGTATAGCATCGTCAGTATTTATAGAACTGTGTTTGTTATCGAAGAATATGAGTGCATGTAGTATTCTGAAAAATCACGCATTAGAAACTGTGAAACAAAAAAACATACTCATGTCAAAGTCTTGGTCGTATGTTACTTTGCCGTAAAGCTTATGATCGATGATATACTTCTTTTAGCTAGTTTTGTTTAGATGGGTTAATTAAAAAAAATATATTTGAAATTGTAACTATAACCAGCAACAACTTAATTATAACCAGCGGACGATCATGACGATACCTTTTTTTTTTTTTTTTGAGGGTGGGAAATTATCAAATAAATTCTCCCGCTCTGGGTGGAGCAGGAGGGCGTGTCAGACTTTTACTGACTAAAACCCACCCGTGTTCCCTCAGTTGCCTGTGTGCCTGTGGTCAGTGTGACCCCACCAGCCCGGCGTACCAGGACACATGGCACGCCGTGACCACCCCAGGAACCAAGTAGCACAAGGGCCCCAGACTATCCTGGCACCCTTGGCACCCTTGGTCACCCTGCGACGGTTCAGCGCAGTGGCCCCGCCGCCTACCACTTCTCGGCCGCAGGGGATAGGGAGAGCGGCCAACGCTATACCGACACTCCTCTTCCCCTGCGGCCCCACCGCGTCCGCCATCAAACGGTGGCGGCCCCGTCCAGGCCACGGAAGGGAAGAGCACTACTCAGAAGTACCGGCACTCCTCCTCCACCGCAGCCTGTAACCCTCAGCCGCGATGCCTCCCATTCGACATCGCAGCCCGCCTCAGTTGCGGTGCACCTCACCGTAACCTACTTTTTGGCCGCTACGTCGTCGGCTTGGAGACAAAAGCCCTGACGAGCGGCCCCACCTTGGGGTTCCTCTTCGCTTCACCGTGGGAGCGGACCACGGCTACTGAGCCCCCCCGCAACGACAATGCGGGAACCCACTGGGGGGGACCAACGATACCTCACTTGTCAAATTATGAAAAGAAGTTTAGAAGTTATTAGAGAACAGACACACATGCTTATACATACCGGTCAAAATCATAACCCTGCTTTTTGCTTCGCCATGATCGGGTAAAAACTAGTAGAAATTAAAGTTTTCTTTCGTAGTTTTTGCGTTTGAGTGAACAGCTAATCCCACTGGAAAAATAATAATTATGACGATCTGCCATCAGAGAAGGTAACCAGGGCCCCAATTCTGTATACTGATTCCCCGAGGAATCTTAGGTACTACGTTCAAACTACGTCAATAATGGTATCTTTTAGAACCCAATGTAACGGTAAGGAATCGAAATGTCATATTATTTTGTTTGTTCCAAGATAATTTGTCGATATTATGAATACGATATTAGCAGATGTCGTGTATGATTGACGTGGTTTCGAAGTAAGGAATCGTTAAGTGGTTACAGTGAATTAGGGCCCTGACAGAGATAGATTTTCAAAGAGATTCCCGATAATAGTTGCATTACTTCAAAGAGGCAAAGCTTGTAACTGTTGTCCTGCTGCGGGACAACTTTATAGGCTTTTTCAGACAGGCTCGACGCGACACTTGTAGAACAATTTCTATGAAATTTTCATAGAAATGGTTGTAAGAGAGTCGCGCTGTCGCGTCGCGCTTGCTTGCGGGAGCTTTAATCAATCAATCAATCAATCATTTTATTATCAGGCAGCTGAGGCCCATAGATAAAATACACAAAATAATCTTAAAAATATTAATAAACTAATACATATTATGAAACTTATCAAAACTATAACTATACACGTAAAGTGGTCGGCGTCGTGTATCGCTGTGAGGTGTCGCGTAACCGTCCTCGGAAACGCCGATATACGACACCTTTCGGCCAAAAGTCCTCTTTCAAGCAGGTCTGTAGATGCTGGGTTGGAACTCGGACCACGAACGACTTAAAGTTGACGTCGTGGCGCGATTCCAACCTTTCGACCCTCAGAGTCCAGTTGGTCTTCACTTTCAAGTACTGCACGACTTCCTCAATCTTCGTGGAATGATGCAGACGTGAAATGTACAGCTGCGTCGTAGGCACAGCAGGGCGCAGCAGCATGCTGGGTCCACTCGGTGCGGTACCGTACAAGTTACGAGGGCAAGGCTTCTTCTTCCTTTCTACCTTAGTAAAACCTTCCTCATCAACCAGGCCCAATCTTGGCACAGAGTTGCGGACCGCAGTCAGGGCAGGTTGAGTACCCTTTTTCAGATTACCCCGTTTTCTGGTTTTTCGCTGTTGCTGCGACGCATCAGATTTGCCGGTGGCGACAATAGCAGCGTAGGCACGAGGGGTCGACGTACCTACGTGTGACGTTCCCACAGCCGGTGTTGTGGTGCGGGCGACGGCGGCGGCGGGCGGCGCTTGCTCAGCGTTATCGGCAGCGGGTGACGCACCTGTGTTCGCCGATCCAAAACTGCCGATAGATGCATTTTGCGCCCCTCGACGCGTGTTCACTAACCGCGCGTGTTTAATAACCTTTGCTACTGTAGGGGGTTACTCTGTGCCGCGAAGTTCGTGCAAATTTGGAAACACGAATATTACCGAAGTACATAGGTACATACTACTTCTTATGGTACATATAATTACACTGTGAAGCCACATCGCAAATTATGCCCCACCTCTTGTCGTGCGCACTAACACCTGCATTTTGGAAGACCTTTGCGAGGCCTACGATAAAGCTTTCGAAGTGGCTGAATTTTGGTAGAAGTTTTTTTTAAACTAACAATTGGAACCATCGACACGACGAAGAAGATGGTATAATATCCGGACCTAGATGTATGATGTAGAACGCCTTAATTTATAAGCGGTTCTTTCCTTATCTGCATGTGACTTTATTCTTATCTGTCCTTTGTAGGTACTAAATAAAAAAATATTGTTGAAACTGAAACTATCAAAGTTTTTTGACTGTTCTTATTGTTATACCAAAATCTTCAAATTAGGCTGAGAATCAGCACTTATCGAACGTCAAAATACATAAGACAGTCCCCCCAAAAACGCCCACCCGTCACCACTTCCTAGTGCTTTAGCTGGGAAGAAGAAGTAGCGGAACAAACTCCCCAGCAGCATAGCTGTCTGTTTAGTCGGATAGACTTAATTCTATACATATATAGACAAAGTAATATAAACATTGCGAGACACAGAACATTAATTAAATAATTAGTCATACATATGTCCGCCAGTCATGCCAATATACCAACAAATAAAATGAAAACTTAAGGGGAACCTAGTCGCGGGCTCGAACTCACTAGTGGTCCTGGCTAAAAATCACGCTGTCTCACCAGGCTTCGTGTCCGACATAGATAGTATCAGTAATGAGCAGTTAGACGCTAGTCTACACGCAAAATGTTATTGAGTAAGATGCAGGATCATTTATAGTAAAACATTCGCGTAAAAAATTAAACAATGTCCTTTGGAAGATCGAGTTTTATCTACTAACATTACTAACATAGCTAATAGGCACACATTGTTATTAGCTAATTACTAACAATCTATGGACTGTATCGTCTGAAATAAATTATTTTTATTTTATTTATTTTTTATTTATGAAAAAACCACTGCATAAATCAATGACAAATAAAGTTTATTGAACTTTGTCGGTACCGTCTTGGTTTTGGAGATTTTACACTTCTTTTATTACCTAAACACGCCCAAAGTTAGGTTAAATTAGAAAGAAAAGCGAATCTTTGTTGGCTCTTAACTTTTTAATGGCTTTTTAATTTAGTATTCTGTTTCCGTACAGACAATATTAATAATGAGACAAAACCATATCATGTTTAATTTTTGATGTACATTGTCGAACAATGGGAAAAATGTGGACTTGTTCCACCTTAACTCTTAAAGTCTTAATTGTCTTGACTGCCTCATTGATCTAGTAGTTGCAAGCACAGTATGATGAACACGAGGTCCTAGGTTCGATTCCCAGGTCAGGCAAAATATTACTGGGTTTTTCTATCTGAAATTTCTCAGCAGCAGCCCGGTGTCTGGTGTGTGCCCAGTTGATGGCTTTACGCTTACCCCTTATTATATGAAACTTTATCATAACTGGCGAAATGTGCGTGTGTGAAAAAGGTAGGTACACTTCTGCACCATCCTTCGGGGAAAAAGGCGTGATGCGATGTTCGTAAACCACAAAAAAACCAAACTAAAAAAGGAGAAAATAATTTAATTCAATTAAAAAGCGTGGGGTGCTTTTTGAGGTATTTTTATAATCAATAAATGTCAAGCACCCCACGCTTTTTAATTGAATTAAATTATTTTCTCCTTTTTTAGTTTGGTTTTTAAAGCGTGTTTTTTAGTTTTTTAAACTAATATTTATTTTCTATTTTTTAGTTCTGCTAACTACCAAAACGTGTTTTTTTTTTCTCAATTTTTATTTTTATTATTGAGTTGTCATCGGTCCTCGACAAGTTTACAAAGTTTCAATGAAATCTGACCGTTTAAAGTGGGTCAAAATCGCGCTCAAAGGAGTCGGTTACATACAAACAAACATACAAGTGAAGCTAATATAAAGCGTGTAAAAAGGTTTCAGTGAGTCAAACACTAAGAATGTGACATAGTTATTATTTTCAAATGACATCATGGTAGTAACAATAAAAGTAGCGGTAAATATAGTATCCCATGAAATTGATGCGGTCATCAATGATTTAACGGTAAATTAGGTAATAAATAGATGTTACTACAAGTATCTCCAGTTTAGTAGAGATAGGACACGTGTTTGTATCAGAATATGAACGACGCGACGCAGTGCCAATAAATACTTTTTCTTTCTTTCTTTCTTTCTTTCACTGTAGTTAACATTGAGGAAAATGAGGACAAAAATTGTAATTCAACGTCAAGTTTAAAGTTATTTTTTTATAATTATTCTTCAAAATTGTACAACATTTAAAAATAAGATTGTTCTGGTGATTTTAATCGTAAAAATAGATCAATTTGAATACTGCAGTTACTTTCATTTGTCGTCAAAACTATGAACTGCTCCGCAGTAAAATTTTCACTTGTCACGAAATTATTTATGAGAATCAGAATTTAATTTGTCACAGATTATGGAAAATTACCATTCATTTCTGCAAAATATTTTGTAGTACAATAAAAATTGGGTCAATCGGAAATAGGTCGAAACTAATGAGCCACATGAAAAAACCAACCACATTTTTTATGTAGGTTTCTTTTCCTACTCAGTAGAATAAAATATATATTCAGGGTTAAATTAATATACATATTCCTTTTAGCATTTGGCTCATCAATCAAGGATGACAGTTCTTATAAACATTATGACATGTGATGTCATTTTATATCTTTAACAGTAATCAAATTAAACGTCAACTTTTATCGCGTCCTAAATATTTTGATGAGTTTATTTATAACTAAAATGACAGACCGTACTTACGCTGATTATTCTTAAAATTGATGACGCATGGATGGCGTAGAGCTTTGTATTGGCTTTACAATAGTAAGTAATTTATATACTTTGAAAAGGATCCAAAATCAATCTGCCTAATATTTTCCCAGCAACATATTTCTAAATATATATATGAAATATAAATGAATCCCTTTTTCCTTTGGTCATAGCATCACACGTGAAATTTTGCTAATTCTTTTTTTGTTGTATTTGTTAATATCAGGAGAACGTTTTTATGAAAAAAAAAGTTGCGCGTAACATTAGAAAATTTAAGAAAACTTAACGACCATATTAACTTTTCTTATATTATACCAATGCGCATTGAGTGGACAACGTCTGTTCCCCCCCGGTGGGTTCCCGCATTGTCGTTGCGGGGGGGCTCAGTAGCCGTGGCTTCGGCACCCACGGTGAAGCGAAGAGGAACCCCGAGGAGGAACCGCTCGGCTTTATCTGCGAAGCCGACGACGTAGCGGCCAACCAGTAGGTTGCGGTGTCGCTGGGCGGCATCGCAATTGAGGCGGGCCGCGATGTCATTGGGGAGGCCTCGCGGCTGTAACGTCTGTCAAAGGTCTAGGAATCACAGCCGAGAATAACGTGCTTTTCGAGTCACGGAGGTACCTACCGGTATCTATATAATATAGTGGATGGTCAGTTGGTCACCCATCCACGAACCAATGTTACCTAAATAGGTTAGGAATAAATGAATTTTATTAAACGGTTTTATTTAGCTTGCCCTGTTTGTTTTTTGGGTCAAATTTAGTACTTTAAATTTTACCCCCTTCCTGTTGGCAGATTGATCTGATATTTGGTACACACCTTTAGTTTTGAAAACAACACAATTTAATTTAATGATTATCATTGTAAATCCAAGATGGCGCTACAAAATGGCGGACTACATATTTTTTCACGACCCCCTCAATATGGGTATCAAAATGACTATTAAAATACTGTACACTGAAAAATTAAAACAAAAAAAAATATCACACCACTTTCCTCATCACTGGAGGGCATTGATCAAACAAAAAACAAAAAAAAATTGAGGTTCGGCTATCATCAAATAACTTCTCCCGCTCTGGGTGGAGCAGGAGGGCGTGTCAGACTTCTACTGACTAAATAAAACCCACCCGTGTTGACTGTTGATAGAAATTTCACGCACGCATGTACCTAGGACCTACCGAATTATTTTTTAGCTTTTAGTACATTATCTACACAATTATTTTCATTAAAACCGATTAACTTAAAAAAAAAATACTTATTTTTATGACACTGACATCCTTAAAATTTAAATTTATAACCACAAATATTATCATAGGAAAATAGATTAAATATTCGCATATTGTATAGGAGTTTTACCTATTTAATTAATTATTTATCAACCTGTTTTTGACAACCGTGTTTCCTATAGATACCTATGTCAAAGTTGTAAGCTATTATAAAGTAGGAAGTTATATTAATGTTTAACGCACCTTCCACTAAAATAAACGAATCACTACTAATCGAGGCATTCATATAAACTAATAACTCCCTTCAAAACACGACGTTTATTTTATACTAGCTGTTGTCCATGGATTTGCCCGGGTGGATTTCCGAAGTTATCCCACGGAAAAATGCTACGAGGATAGAAAGCTATCTGCGATCAGTGACAAATCCACCAAAATTGGTCCAGCCGTTTTGGAGATTAGCCGGAAGAAACAGACAGAAATTTTTAAAAAAAAATCTTGTAATATTATAAGTACGTACCTATACATATATGTATATTTACTTTCAAATGCATTGAGTAAAAACTGTTGTTTCTTACATAACAACATGATCTAAATGCTGTTCTTAAAAAAAAATTGTTGGATATAATCGGGTTTAATCTGTACCATGTTTGAAAACTATGGGCCAAACTATGCAACACAACTATGTCATTTTATTATTTCTAGAGAAATCCTTTTAAAAACTCATGGATACAATATGTACTTATGTTTAATATAGTTCCAATTATGTTCACTTCTTTTTAACTTAGCCTTTACCTACTGTGCCACTGCTGAGCAAAGGCTTCCCCAACGTCCTTTCACAAACTTTTTCCCCCGATACCTTGAATTAGCCTTCGCAGTACGCGTCCAGGTTGTCTCGCCACCTCTTTCTGGGCCAGCCTTAGTGGCACTGTCCATATTCAGGCACTCATTGTGCGGAGACTTTTGCCCAGATGTCATCAATCTTGCGGCTGAAGTGACCGGCCTAATCCCATTTGAGCCTTACGTGCACATAAGAATATAAAAAAATATGCTAACTTATAATTTAAGCAATAGAAATGAGCGAGTACATAACAGTGGCGAGTTCTGCCAAATTCCCCAAAATATTCTACCCGCAATGTTTCAACATAAAGTTTTATTGCTTATGCTAATTTTCAGGTATGTTGGGTACGCCAGTAAAACACTTCGTATATTCGTTAAGTGCTACCATGAAGGTAAATTTATATGGATTTCTAGAATTCCAGCGTAAGGCATAAATTGTGTGACGTCACAAGGTGGACGGTCACCTTAATTTAATGCTCACAAAGTGTTTAAGACTAGGTCAGAGTCCTTTATAGGGCACCTGGTGTGTGTCACGGAATTAGCCCACATTTGCACGGACGCGACGTAACAATATCGTGGGATTTTAAACTCTTGAACCTGAGCCCAGAATTGAAAATGGAACAGAGTGGATCCCAGAGCGTCCAAAAAATACACGGTAGGATTTGCAACTTTCGGTTCTCTAAGCAGTGTTGAAATTGCAGTGCCCGAAACGAGAAACGAGAGCTATAATAAAACCATATTTTCAAAAGAGTTGAATTATTGTTTGTTTAAAGATTGTTTTTGGCTATAATGTCATGACGGGTTAGTAAAATTTAATTATTACCTCCACAAAAAAAAAAGCAGAACAAAATCTTTTTGTCCACTTACTGTTGTCTGAAAAAACAAACTAAACAAAAAATGTTTTACGTAAATAATTTCACTACCCCCTATATTTAAACGTTGCTCATAGATAACAGACATTTACTCGTCAAAAATGTATATTAAAAGTCGCTAATATTAACAAGCAACTATTATAAATGAACCTGTAATAATTATATCTAAAATAAATGTATACAAACTACTATGAATACTAAAATAAATAAATTGGAAATGATGTCAGTAGACTCAGTGAGTCAATCATAAAAACATCAATCATGTTGACAGTGAACTCAATTCACCATAAAAGCTACAAAATGTTACAACTCACTAGACGTCATATTACACTGAATTCGATGATTTATTGATTTAACGGTCTTGATAATTATCGAGAAAGTGGTGACTTTAAACGAATGCGCTTAGAAAATTATTTAGCATAAAAGCAACAAAATGTAACTAACTAACAACTCACTAGACGTAATGTTACACTGAATTCGATGATTTATTGATTTAACGGTCTTAATAAATATCGTTAAAGTGGTGACTTTAAACGAATGCGCTTAGAAGATTCTTTACCATAAAAGCTACGAAATGTTACAACTCACTAGACGTCATATTACACTAAATTGGATGATTTATTGATTTAACGGTCTTGATAATTATCGTGAAAGTGGTGACTTTATACGAATGCGCTTAGAAGAATCTTTACCATAAAAACTTTTTCCAAAAAAAAAACAACCGACTTCCAAAAAAACACTACAAAGTGAAAAATAACTTTAATTTCGGAAGTCGGTGTCTTTGGAGCTGTATTTTAATTTTTTGTCACCGCCTTCCGAAATTAAAGTTATTTTTCACTTTGTAGTGTTTTTTTGGAAGTCGGTTGTTTTTTTTTTTGGAAAAAGTTTTTATTTTTCACTTTTTAGTGGTCCACATGTGCTTACCCCTTCACAGCATACCGGCGTGATGTTATGTTATGAACTGGTGTAAGCAATAGACAGACATGAGATTTCAGCAATCCCAGTCCATTTGCTATCATTTATTGAGGAGTTCCGTTGCCTATCTCCAAAGTTCTTCATCAGATCTTCACCAAATTGAAATGAGACCACTCCGAGAAAGTACTCTTCCAAAAAATAGCTAAATCGCTTCGTGTGCCTATAAAATTTGAAGAGTTCTCTCTATTTCTCCAGGTTCCCATCATCAGATCCTGACTTGATGATCATGGGACCACCTGGGAAGTATACCCTTTCAAACAAAAAAAACAAAATCCAAATCGGTCCAGCCATCTTCGAGTAATCGGGGAACATACATAAAAAAAAATAAAAAAAAAAAAAAAAAAGGTTCCGACGAATTGATAACCTCCTCCTTTTTGAAGTCGGTTAAAAAGGAACAAAATGTAATAACTGACAACTCACTAGACGTAATGTTACACTAAATTCGATGATTTATTGATTTAACGGTCTTAATAATTATCGTGTACGATAATGGAGCCTTTTCAATGCAGTGGGGCTAGGTTATGAAGTGGTTCACATGCAAGTAAATATATTTTGTAAATAAATGTATAGGTTGGCATCACATCCTACCTATCACCATTGATTCAGTACATGATTCTGAACACCCCTGTCTTGTAAATTGTCGTGGGTGATAAAAAAAAACTGTGTATGTTCGAGTTTTAATCGAACACTCAGCGAAAATGTATAATTGCGTCGTAGGTACGCAAGAATGTACAGTAGCAGTCATAAGTGGACTAGCAATCTCAAAAAGCAATAGACTGACACTTCGGTTTAACTTACGACCTTCTTATCCCTTAGTATGCTAGTGGACTTATGACTCCTTACTGTACATTCGCTCCTCCACCAAATTGTGGGATAATTCGCGTTTAGATCTCATTAGAAACACCTTATACTCATACCACAACCCAATAAGTTATTTATAATAGTTTTACTATTTTTATTATTTATTGCATTTATCTGATAAAGTGATTCAATATAGCTATTTCCCGTATAATTTGAGACTAACTTTTACCATATAAACCATCCAATCAATACGAGAATGGTGTGTTAGGTCACCATAGCGCCGAACACTACTTTCTACAGTGTACATACATCTTGATCGCATAAGTATTGCGCTTTTCTATAAAACAGCAGATTTCTTTATAACCGGAGAAAATATCTACGTCTAGAATTATGTGCTGAATTCATGGTTACAGATTTCTCGTCGATGTCCCTGCCGCTCTGTATATATAGTGCGACGGTTCTCGTCTAGCGAACTTTGTTGAGTGAGTCTTGCTTTCACCATGCTGGCTGATTTGACACTTACAACGTTCTTGTATACATATCAAATCCTTGTTAATGAAGGCGTCTGAAAGTGGCAGTAAGTCTTTGAAAAATTAAAACGAAAACAAATTCGATATCTTTGAAGTTCTACATGAAATAACAAAAGAAGAAATGCTTAAAATAGCTGTTTGAGCTAATAATATAACATCGATGAAAGAGATTATTTGTAGCTTATACCACAGCCTATACCACTTGATAATATTACATTGTTTCCGTTTGATGGTATCAGTAAACAATTGGGTATTATAGGTGAAGTTGATTTTGCCACAGTTAAATTAAATTAATTTGCTTATACAAGGTGTAACAGAATTGACGCAAGAATCATACACCCCAATTCGCCGTAGTTGGCGAAAGCATAAAAGTGATTTAATTTAAGTTTCACTATGTGTATACGCGTAAAAATCTTGGCGTGTCCAGATGACGAAATATTATGTGATAGTAATTTTGAGTTTCATCAACTAGATACATGTGTGTCCAGTCTCTCGTGTCAATTTGGTGACAAACCCGAAAAAAGGGCGAACGATGACTTCTCCATATCGCTTGCCTACGCGCAAGTATGTTCATCCCATTGTTTATAATTTCTTTATAACACGTTGAATTATGTTATTTTAATTTGGCATACCTATTCAATTTAAATTTGAGGACTCCAGGCTCAATAACTTCGCTGTTACTGTCCTTATTTCTAACATGTTTGTTCTGAGAATGTTTATAAGAAGCACCCAATTAATAAACATTACCCATCCAATAGTTAAATTGAATGAATAATATCACAACAAAACACTATGTTTATTGGACACAACATGATGTAGGTCCAATAAAATGTCGACAACTACATGGCCTTACTACGATTATGGTCTATAAATTAATCAGCATTGAAGAGCTGTCTCGTCTGTTGTTGTACAGTAGGCCCCAAAGCAGTGTTAAAAAACCAGTATAAGCTCACCTCTTATTCTACTGAATATCTCTAGAACCCTAGACCAGCTCAGGTCAGTGTAACCACCGACCGAGTCACTGAAGTTCAAACATCTGTTCATCATTTGTGTTCATTTATTCCTATCTTTACAAGGAGGCAAGGACATCGACGCGCAAACTGAAACAGCATACGAATACAGAATTACAGAGGTCCAATAACGAGAGGCTCGTGACTAAATAATTATTAAGACCCATGAGTCGATCGAAGGTTAAGCTACGCTAACGCGGTCGGTTCGTGGATTGGTGGCCACTCTCGGCCCCTCAACCTCTAAAAAAAGATTTGTTTATTTGTTTCCACCCGACATTTAAAAATAGTTCATATTCGGCCCCTGCGGGTGAGACTGAATTTTGATAAAAAAGACCCCTCCACCTCATTCACTTTCGACCCCTAGTTCGGTAAGTAACTAAAATTAATATTTTATTACAGTGAGGTATGTGTGTAGTGGGGTATGTACCCCCCCCCCCATCTCCATAGCCCTTTGGGTGACCTTTAAGCCTTCTGATAAGGCCCATTATGAGCGACCACGTTTCTGCACCATAGGTCATCACTGGCAACACACACTGGTCAAAGACTTTCGTCTTGAGACACTGCGGTATTTGGGACGAGAAAATATTGCGAAGCCTTCCGAACGCTGCCCAGCCAAGTCTGATTTGACGATTGACCTCTTTCTCGAAGTTGGACCTACCTAACTGGACAGTCTGTCCTAGGTAAACGTACTCGTCCACAACTTCGAGTGTAGCGCCTCCGATCGTCATGAAAGTGGGTGTTACATGGGCATCCGACATCACTTTTGTCTTGTCCATGTTCATTTTAAGACCCACTCTTTGGGAAACCCTACAGTTTAGCAGATGACCGATGGAGTTCAGGAGTGGCGACCACGTACCAGAAGACGTAGAGCTGGAGGGCCTCCCTTAAGGTGGACCGATGACCTTGTGAAGGCCGCGGGAATCCGCTGGATGCCGGAAGCACAAGACCGGTCGAAGTGGAGGAGCCTGGGGGAGGCCTATGTCCAGCAGTGGACGTCTTTTGGCTGAAATGATGAAGGCACATACTAGTTTGGGGTCGAAAGGAAACTAAAACATGGCCGGAAAATAAAATCCATTCTCGACCCCAAAGGGTCGACAATAAACTATTAGTCAGGAGTCCAGTGGACATATTATTTATTGATGGTCGAGGGGTTGAGAGTGGACTAAATGCCAATACACATCAAGATGTTACGCCGTTGGTCCCCGCTGCTAGACGGTTGTAATGTGTACTCAGAAGCCCAAAAGTCTGACAATTAGTCTTACTAAGAGGTATCATGTTACCCAGTTTGTGGGTACTTGGGATATGTAGCAGTCAGATGGGCAGTAGTTTCATGTAGCGTAAAAACATTACGTCAGTTATAAAAATATCAGCTGTTTCATATCTACGAGGTCAAAATGTATGGAACAGCATTTTTAACCGACGAAAAATTTAAACGAATGGATCAATTGGAATCGCATCACATCGTTACAGTATGCGCGCCGATGTCTCTGTATCTTGTTTTCAAATTGAAAACAATGAATAACGCATCTAACACTTAAGTAGCTCTCAGATAAATAAATTGATATCTTAGTACTGATACTCAGTCATCGTCTTTTGAAGTTTGAAGTGGGTGTAAGTTATTGGCCACTTAAAAATTAATAAAAGTTTGGAAGATGGATCGCAAAAGAATCAAAATCAATAAAGGTTTTTCATTTAATTAATATTTTATGCGCTCCATTTCTTGAGCCCCACGTCAACCCTCTAGAGAGCTACGAAAAATTGGTAGGTATGTTATTGTGTCTCATAAGAGAGAAGGACATATTAACACTTTCACTGACGTCACGGCCAGAGACGGATTTTTTTTCGTGTTTGATATGACGCTACGCCCACAACCGGTTAATTTTATCAAGTCAAAACAGACAAACCGCCTATACTCGTGTAAATTTGCGTACATTACTAAGAAGCTACGTGATCCAGTGTCGTATTGCACACACTTACATTTTTCTAGTGTCCAGGCAATAACAAATATAAATATATTTCACGACCCCCGCCGCTCTACACTCACATATCGACAGACTCATTTGACATGATGGTCCGGCTGTGAACGGTACCGTCTATCGACGGACCGTCATATTACATGCACCTGGACTTGTTTTTTTGCAGCAGTACAGCTATAAACGTGGTATTATTTTGTATGAAAATTTGTAGTGCCATTTTCAGAATGTCAACTTCATCTCAGTGTCAGTGAAAAAAGATAGAAGGACTGTGTGACAGATGATTTGGCTAGAACAGTGGTTACTACCAAGATGTCTACTAATATAGAACTATGGAAAAAAAACAAAAAAAACCTACTGCGCCGATCCCAAATTAAATTGGGATTAGGGTAGGAAAATGATAATGATATGAAGTTACTATATTCCATTTGTAATGAGATTAGACATTTAAACAAACCTTTTTTACAGGCAGCCCAAACGATTCTGACTTCTATACGTAGGCATAAGGATGGCATTAAAAGCAAAAAAGAAGTTGCAATACCAACTGTTTACTGCAGCTGCCAAATGTAATGCCACCAACGCAATAGAAGTCAAAATCGGTTGATCGGACTGTAAAAAAGGTTTAGTTAAATGTCTAATCTTATTTCAAATGGAGTATAGGTGACACTATACCATGTCGGGACGTCAACACCAAAATAAATTAAACTTATGTATATTGACGTTCGTTTTGTTCTTATTTTCTTTGTTTTTAATAATTCTTAACACAAATCTGACGACGCTGTGGAGAGTGAAGTTTTGGGCCTGTAGGAATTTGAAATAGTGGTACGAAAAAGTGGAGATAGTTTAAAATATGGTGATGTTAAAAAAACGGCGGCGATTTGCTACAGTAAAGCTATGACTTTTTGAAAAGTAGTGGCCGCTACATAATGGCTTCAGTGACGGCTGTAATGACAATCATGGCACCGGGGCTTGACTTTAAAGAGTCAAAAACGCTCTCCAGGAAAACACACGAACGCGTTTCAGTGACGCTTTCGGCGGTAAATTGCGGACGCTATTGCTTTAGGATACCTTTTTTTTGATCCGGGGTGGAAAACACTCATGGACGTCCTCCGCCCTGGGGTGGGTGGAGGGGTCTATCAAACTCTTACTGACTAAAAACCACCCCAGTCTTTTCTTCGCACTCTTGAACAGGACATCATAGGAGCTTGTGCTTCCACGGCTTTAGGATTCCCTAGCTCAACTTGATTGAACTAAAGTTTTGCGCATTTTGCCTTGTGTTTTTTGTTTCTTTATTTGTTTTTAGGGGCTTTTACGCATTGCATATGTCAGTCCCATCATATCCTACACAATTATACTTTCACAAGACGTGGGCCATAAATTTGAACAAACCCGTCGCATCGTCGCAATTTGGTTGGGATAGAATTGTATGGAACATGCCTACATCAGTTCTGTTCAAATTCAGGGACCTTACTAAAAGATTTCTACTGGACTCATAATGAGCACATTCCATCAATAAATGTTGTAGGTCCTCGACAGCTCCACATTGCTCACAATTGGGCGAAGCGATTTTCTTCATCATGAAGGCAAATTTTTTGCATGGAATATGTCCAGATCTGAGTCTAAGAGCAGTGCATTTTGCCTTGACCGAGAAAAATGTATGACCGTACACTAAATACAACACCAGACGGGTACATGGCCTACTCTATAAATTAATCAAGGTGTAGATCTGTGACATTTGTGCTCGTACATCTTAAGAGTCCAATACCTCTAATGGTTTCTAAATGGCTCTAGATTAGTATTCAGGTCGCCGGCACTTTGATAGTTTTTCTTTGTAATTGCTATTCGCTTTAGTATATAGGTGCAATTCAAGAGTTTATTGATGTTGCTGGATTTAGTGTTATGGGAGCAATTGCTGATGATAAAAGTTTAATTGATGATATTGGGGCTATTGTTTTTAATGGGGATTGATTGTAAAATACAATTTTGGATAGCAATTAAGCCGACTTAAAAACTCTACTGCTTGTTTATAGTGCGAAGATGCATAGATACAGCAGATATACTTTTAGCATTCTTACGATGCATTACTCGATGCCTAAGGTTCTTTTATTAAGTGTTAATTATATTTGGCAGATGCTTAAGCTTAAACGCAGGTCTTAGGGCTACTTATTGCACCAGGACTTTCTCGAATGTTACTTTGTAGAAGAACTTTGTACGGCCCCGTTATGATGCCGTATTTCTGACTCCTATAATGACCTGTAAAAACAATGATATGTCGGGTGCATTGTCACACCCAGAAACTAAACTAAATTGTCGTGTGTCACATTTTTAATTTTACCAACATCCCTACCTTACAAGGCAAAACACATTATTAATTAACCGCACCAATAAAATAATCTAAAGGTAATAAATAATACATCAGATAAACAGTAAGAAAGTTTTATCCCTAAAAAGCACACGTCAATTAACACTAATGAGTCAACAAGGACCTAATAATATATCATCTATAACAAGCTCTATCATTACTCAATCATAATGCTCATTCTGGTCGCTATAGTTGAACGAGCATGCCAGACTGTAACATGTGGTCACCAAACTGTGCCAATTTCTACATAAACAGTCTAATTTATGTGAGAATTGACAATTTTCGGTTCATAATAGACTTTAATTCGTTGACTTTTAATTGGAATCTTTAATTATACATATTATAAAATAAAGTCGTATTTCGTGTCTATCTGTGTGACTGCGTTGTTCTTCTAAAGTGCACATTGGGTTTTGATTTATTCTTTGTTGAATAAAATGAAATAAATTTATTACAGATTATTTTTTTGTCTAAAATTGTTGGTAACAAAGGTCTTAAGAACTGTGTTAGTCAATACTAAAATCAAATCAAATCATTATTAATAATATTCAAAATTCAAATAATGCATAATCGGCCTATAATGTTTCTATTGCTGGGACCCAGAGTGTTGGAGCGCCTGCGCAATTGTGTTAGCAATAAGTCATTTATCCGTGCTAAACTATCACCTTTTGTTAAGTGTCATACTAATTTTGAATTGTCATGGTTCTCAATATAAAATCAAAACTCATACACGTAACTTGTGTCCGCTGCATTTTTATTCTAAACCCCGCTAATTTTCCGCACATATTGGTCCATCGAACCGGATTTAATAAAATAGCGTGGATCAGCTACTTCATACCTACTTATATTTGGAAGAACAAGGAATAAACAGTGGATTTACCGAAAAACCAAGCTTCGTCCTTGACTTGACTTTGAGGTTAATAACCGGCAGTGTGGTTTGTGGATATTAAACGGTGTTAAGTTCAATAATTTATAATATCGTAACCCAACACTCAATCAGGTAGTATATAACGCCAATTAAGGAGTTATAAGGTTAGTCCTATTTATTACCGATTTTTATGTGTAACTAATTAGTTGATCGAAAATGTGTACCAGCCCGTTTGCATTGTGATTTAAGGCAGTCAGTAGCAATAATATTCTATTGTTAAGTTAGCATCAATTAAGTTGAAAAAACATATTATTATAGTATAGTAATGTTGATTTATTATAGTACATTATTTCAATTAATTTGTCTTTGTCAGAGGTCATTTTAAGGATTCATATATATGCATAGGTAGGTACGTATTTCTATTTAGTAACGACATAATATTAAGAGTGTTAGATATTGATAATTGTTTGCTGTTATTACAGTTAATTACCGCGTTATTAAGTTATTGTGTTGACCTTCATTAAAGTTTGAAAGTCATTTGAGTTTGTATAAGAATTCAACGAGTTAAGTATTACATTTTAGATAGGTACATAGGTAGTCATTGCCAGTGGTAATTGAATCATTCAAATCAGTATAGTTATCATTTGTACATCAGTAAAGATTAATATACAGTACGTAGATACTTAGTTATTATTGTTTATTTACACATCAATTGTATAAATTCCAGATTTACACCCGTTTCCAGGAATGACCGAGGAAAGGGAGTTAATAAGGAAGCGAGGTAGCTTCAAAGGCCGATTAACCGCCTTTGTTAATTATTTAGACGCACTGGATGTAAAAACATTGTCTAGCTCCGATATAACGGAACTACAGCTGCGCATAGGCAAGATGGAATTGTTATACCAACAATATGATGAGGTACAGTTGCGTATGGAATGTATTGTGGATGACATCAAGGCACAGTTTTCTGAGCGTTCCGATTTTGAGTCGCTGTATTTTAAAGCACTTTCTAAAGCTCAGGATTATTTAAACAGTTATAATAATAAAGATAATCTATCTGTTTGTAGCAATAAAAGTAATTGTAGTAGTAGTTATAAGCCAGTTAAGTTACCCACAATTCAATTACCAAAGTTTAGTGGATCTTACAATAACTGGTTGGAGTTTCACGACACTTTTACGAGTCTCATTCATTGCAATGACGCTATAGACGAAATCAACAAATTCTACTACCTACGAACGTCTCTGGAGGGTGCTGCTGCCGTGGTGATTCAGTCGATCGAGTTTTCTGCTAATAATTACTCTGTGGCATGGAACGTACTCTGCGAACGATTTGATAATAAGAGATTACTAATCCACAATCATGTTTCAGCCATTTTCAACATGGAGACCATTACAAAAGAATGCTCTGTCACTTTAAAGAATTTAGTTGACCAAATAAACAAACACCTACGAGCATTAGACACATTAGGGGAACCCATTAAGAATTGGGATACTCTTTTAATTTACATTTTTACTCGCAAGTTAGACAGCAGAACGTTCCGGGAGTGGGAGGAGTGCAAAGGTCGCGTAGACAAAGACATCAAGATTACCTTCGATGTATTCCTTAAATTTATACGTGAGCGCGCCGAGCTAGTTGAAACTTTAGAGTTGTCTCGTAATAATCAGTCACAATCTATTAATAAATCAGGGGCTAAGCTGAAGTCTATGGTTACCATTCAAAGTGGTAATAATTCTAATTTAGAGTCAGGTACAAAAGTCTGTCCCAAATGCAAAGGTGACCATAATTTAGGTGAGTGTGCGCAGTTTCTCGCACTAAGTAACGAAGCACGTATTAAAATGCTGCCAAGTTTCAAGGTTTGTTATAACTGCTTTCGTTCGGGTCATTTCGCGAACCATTGTAAGAGGCCAGGCTGTAAGCTTTGTAAACGTAGACATAATACTTTAGTTCATATCGCTGATTTTAAACCTAGTGCACATAGTAATAATAATGTAAAAAATAACTCGTCAGATAACTTGTCGCCACAGTCGGCTTCGACGTCTTCGATAACTGAGACAAATAATGTTGCGTTGTCGGCTAACGTCACATCTGGACACAGAAGTGTGAGTCATGATGTGTTATTGTCAACCGCATTAATTAAATTATATGATCGTAATGGCCGAGAACATGTTGTTCGTGCAGTTCTTGACAGTGGTAGTACATCGTGCTTTGTGACGGAAAGACTATGTCAACAATTAAATTTAGAGACTAGGCAGGTAGATAGGTCGGTATTTGGCATCAATAACGTGACTTCTCACGTAGGTAAAACGTGTCGCATTAACGTGACGTCATTACACAATAGTTTTAGTACTGAACTTTTTTGTTTCGTTTTACCATCAATAACTAGTGATGTCCCATGCCGTGAGGTTAATATTTCTTCACTGAACCTTCCCTCTGATATCTGTTTAGCAGACCCTACTTTTTACAAGCCCGCTGATGTCGATATTTTAATCGGTGCTGATGTTTTCTGGGACTTGATAGGGTCACAAAGAATAAAGTTAGGCAATGATAAGCCAATTTTGTGTGAAACCAGGTTAGGCTGGATTGTCTCCGGTCCGATAAGTCGTAATTACGTTGCACTGGTATCTAGTAACATTCGGTGCAATTTTACCAAAATCAGTAATTGTTCTTCCGAAGATGGTTTCGATAAAATTCGAAATGATTTAACTCGCTTCTGGCAGCTTGAGGAGGTAAATAAGAAATCTTCTCATTATTCGCCGGAAGAGAAATTATGTGAGGAGCATTTTACAAAAAATACGACCCGATTGGCCGACGGTCGTTTCTGTGTTCGTATTCCCCTCAAACAAAATCCGTCTATTTTGGGAGATTCTATCAATAAAGCTACTCATTGTTTACAATCTTTAGAACGTAGATTAAAACCTAAATCTGATTTTAGTCAAATGTATTATGATTTCATGTCTGAGTATGAGTCACTAGGCCATATGACTGAATGTAAACAATTCGATTTGAACTTGTCTGGTTATTTTATTCCGCATCACGGCGTATTACGTGAAAGTAGCACCACTACGAAACTTCGAGTGGTGTTCAATGCAAGTTGTCCATCTTCATCTGGCGTTTCGTTCAACGATTTACAGATGGTCGGCCCTACTGTTCAGGATGATCTGGTTTCGATTCTTCTCCGTTTCAGACAGCATAAGTATGTTTTGTCAGCGGACGTCGAGAAGATGTATAGACAAATAGTCGTCCATCCGTCTGACAGATATCTACAACAAATATTGTGGCGTGGTAAGGTGTCCGACCCCGTTAAGTTTTATAAATTAAACACCGTTACCTACGGCACGGCTAGTGCGCCATTTTTAGCTTTTCGATGCCTTCATCAATTAGGACTTGATTGTAAAAATCCGAAGGTGGCTGACATAATTAAACACGATTTTTATGCTGATGATTTACTGTGTGGCGGTGATGATTTGGATGAAGTCAAATTCATTCGTCAGGAGGTAACTAATGTGCTTGAATCCGCTTGCATGACATTGCGTAAGTGGAAGTCGAACGAACCTCAATTATTATCCGAAGTGGCTAAGTCTTTGCTTGATTTAAATATAGGTGCTAATGAACCTGACAAGCTGCTCGGACTAGGTTGGTATGCAAGTTCAGATGAACTCGTCTTTCCAATAGGCTCAACTATATCCTGTAATAGCAACAGTAAGCGTGATTTACTTTCTGTGATTGCAAGGATATTCAATCCTTTGGGGCTTTTGTCTCCATTTGTAATCACTTTGAAAATGTTACTACAGAGAATGTGGTTAGATAAATTATCATGGGATGAGCCATTGCCTACTGAAATTAATTTACAATGGCAGACTATTATTAAATCTTTGTCTCTTTTAAATGAAGTTCGTATTCCTCGAATTGTCGTGTGTCATTCATACCGGGAGTTAGAACTCCATATATTCACGGACGCGTCTGAGCGCGCATATGGTGCGTGCGTTTATGTACGCAGTATTAATGACGAAGGTAAATGCATTGTTCGGTTACTAATGTCCAAAAGTCGAGTGGCGCCAATTAAACCTACCACAATTCCCAGATTGGAGTTGTGTGGCGCGGTTGTGGGAGCTCGTCTGTATGAGAAGGTGTTGAACTCCCTTCGGCTTAAGTTCTCTCGCGTATTTTGTTGGACTGACTCGACCATCGTACTGGGATGGCTACAGATACTACCTTCAAGGCTTCAGCCATTTGTACGCAATCGCGTCGCTGAAATCTTAGATCAGGCAGCTCACTGTACCTGGAGGCACGTCCCAACCGATAAGAACCCAGCAGACCTAATATCTCGTGGGATAGATATTATTCATCTGCAGGGCTTGGACATGTGGTGGTCTGGTCCTGACTTTCTCCAACAAGACTCATGTAATTGGCCTTCACAATTTAAATGTGTAGAATTAGGTTCACTCCCTGAAACTCGACCTGATATATCATTAAGTGCTGTTCTTGACACTAATGAGAAGGCATTCGTTATAGATTTTAAACGTTTTTCTAAGTATTTAAGACTTTTACGTTCCATGGCTTTTGTGTTGCGTTTCATCAAATTATGTAAGCGCCAATCGCCTGCTAGTAACTATTTATCAGATGAAGAATTAAGAAAAGCATTAATTATATTAATTTATAAAAGTCAACAAGAATCATTTCCCGAACATAAATTACTTTTAAATAAACAAAGTTTACCTAAGAAGAGCGTCCTATTAAAATTTAATGTGTATTTAGATGAAAACAATCTAATGCGTGTCGGAGGACGTCTCGATAATTCTGATTTTACTTATAATAAACGGCACCCTATAATTCTACAGTCCACTCATAGCTTCACTAAATTATTATTTGATTTTGAACACAAAAGGTTAATGCACGCAGGTCCTCAGCTATTGTTAGCATCGATTAGAGAATCCTATTGGCCTATAGGAGGCCGAAATTTAGCAAAGGCCTGCTATCATAGATGCGTTCTGTGCCGACGTATGCAGGGTAAAGTGGTTACTCCATTGATGGGCAACCTGCCGCGACAGCGCCTTCTTCCAGGAGGGCATCCGTTCGAAAGCACTGGCGTTGATTATGCAGGTCCTATTATGAGTGCTAGTCGTCAAGGTCGTGGATGTAGACTCGTCAAGGTGTACATTGCTATTTTTATCTGTTTCACCACAAAGGCTGTGCATTTGGAACTGGTGGGTGATTTGACTAGTCATAGCTATTTATTAGCATTATATAGGTTTATTTCGCGAAGAGGCAAGCCCGTCCACATATATTCCGATAACGGTACTTCATTTGTTGGTGCGTATAACGAACTATCAAAGTTCTTAAAAACTAATTCCGAGTCTTTGAGCGGAAGTATTGCTAATGATGGAATTAACTTCCATTTCATTCCCGCGTATACTCCACATTTTGGCGGTCTCTGGGAGGCGGGTGTCAAATCCGCAAAATACCACTTACAGCGAGTGTTGGGACATTGTAAGTTGACTTTCGAGGAGCTTAACACCACATTAGCCCAAATTGAGGCAGTATTAAATTCACGCCCACTAACGCCGCTGTCCTCAGACCCTGCCGATTGCACTCCACTGACGCCAGGTCACTTTCTCGTCGGCCGGCCACTGACTTCGTTGCCGCAGAAAAGTTACGCGGATCAATCTGTAACCCATCTCAGTCGTTATCAACGCATTGAGCAGCTGCGCCAGCACTTCTGGACTAGATGGAGTAAAGAGTATGTTGCGGAGTTGCAGCAGCGGACGAAGTGGCGTTCATGTCAGGACGGCTGGAAGAAGGATTCCCTGGTGGTCGTCAAAGAGGACAATCTCCCACCCCTGAAGTGGAGACTAGGAAGAATTGTTGCTATCCACCCCGGTTCTGATGGAATAGCCCGTGTGGCGGATATTCGTACCTCAAATGGAGTCATCAGGAGGGCCTTCAACAGGATATGCCCACTACCCGTCATTTCAGAATCGGAGTCTGGTTGAAAGCACTACTTTCAACGCCCGGGGGCATGTTGGAGCGCCTGCGCAATTGTGTTAGCAATAAGTCATTTATCCGTGCTAAACTATCACCTTTTGTTAAGTGTCATACTAATTTTGAATTGTCATGGTTCTCAATATAAAATCAAAACTCATACACGTAACTTGTGTCCGCTGCATTTTTATTCTAAACCCCGCTAATTTTCCGCACACAGAGCTCCTCTCTGTGAGTGGGATTGGGCTATAATCTACAATGCGGGCCAGCGCGGTTGGTGGATGTCACATCAGGTGTTTTTATTTTTGTTTGGTTTCTTTTTTTTTCTCGTTTAGTTTTAATCATGGTCTGGCAGTTTGAGTAATTTATGCGGCCTACCCAAATGTCCTTTCTTTGGTATTGTTCGTCGGATCATTGAGCTCATCAAGTTCTGAGTTGAGCTGCATGATTACTGATAAATGCGTGCACTGATTGGACAGGTTCACTCAATCTGTGTGGTTCTTTCCTCAAAAGACCATTTCAGACACCAATCCACATGGGCTTCACATGATCTGACCAAGATTATGCCTGGACTTTAAAAGAGACTGTGACCTCTGAGTTTGTTTCGGCCTTTCTTCTCAGAGTCGTCAGATAGGAAACGCCGACCTCATCTAGTTTAAAAAAATATGTTTGACGTGTAAAAGTGATTGTACAAACCTACTTACAGAAATAAAATCATTTATCATTTATCGAATGTTCGGTTCTAGGACATGCCGGTTTCCTCACAATGTTTTCCTTTACCGTCTTGAAAGCGGTGGTGATGAAATTAAATACCCAAAGTAAAGTGGTCCTGCTTGGGTTCGAACTCACGACCTACAATTCGTATGTCGAGGTCGATAACATTGGGCCACCAACGCTAAGACAGCACCAAAACTAGTGACCACCAACGAGGCAGCCACAATAACGGATGTATAAATTATGATGACAGATATTGATGAAAGTTTGAATAGTGGCCAATTAATATTTGAAATAAATAAACGCGATTTACAACCTGACCAGGAATTGGTTTTATAGATTTTCGTGGGTGTAGCCGTTTGAGCCGTTGGTCCCCGCTGTCATTCGAGGATCTTTGATGACAGATATTGATGAAAGTTTGAATAATGGCCAATTAATATTTGAAATAAATAAACGCGATTTACAACCTGACCAGGAATTGGTTTTATAGATTTACGTGGGTGTAGCCGTTTGAGCCGTTGGTCCCCGCTGTCATTCGAGGATCTTTGACAGTTGTTATGGGTGGCCAGAAGCACGAAAGTCTGATAAACAGTCTTACCAAGGGGTATCGTATTATCCAATAACTAGATTGTGGAGGTAGATAGGCAGTCGCACTGCGTAAAATACTGGTCTTCAGCTGCATCCAGTTTGACTGGAAGCCGATCCCAACATAATTGAAAAAAAAATTAAGCGGGAAATGATAGAAGCCTCTGATTATTATTAATAGGCAAAATTTAATTGTTCATAACGATTGTCATAATCACTTTTGAACAGGGTGTCTGTCCCTGGTTTGGATAAGGCGGGATGAAACGCCCAGATGTTACCACTGCGGAGATCGCCCGGAGGACACGGTGGAGCATACGGTGGAGGTCTGCCCGGCTTGGTGCACTGGTAAACTGCCATCTATTGATTCTCGAGCCAGTGCTACGGAAAAATCTTTGCAACCATACGTCAACCGAGCACTACTACTACGTTGGATGTGTATGGAGAGGTAAAAATAAAATCAAGGAGATTGAACATGTAAATGATGAAAAGTACACGAGCGTAGCTTAACTATGGAGCGGCGTCTTAGTCATCGTAATAATATGGCGTAATATTAATAATATCTTCATGTTCATGCCTGGAGACTTTTATTTAGATTGTAAGTTCTGTTTAGGTTTTTTTTATTTTTATTATTTATGTACACACAGTAAAATACTTAACACATACGGCATAAACAAACAATTGAGTACAAAGGGGGGGGGGGGGGGGCTGTTTATTTCTACTTGAATACCTATAGTTTTCAATGTTTTGATTCGCGTGTGCTAGCTGACATATGGCAATTTTTATGTATTTTTTTGTTTCGTAATGTTAATTCCCTACTATTGTTTAGAATCAAATTCTTCTAACTTAACAGACAGCTGTGCTGCTGAGGAGTTTGTTGCGCCACTTCTTCTGCCCACCTAAAGCACTAGGAAGTGGTGAAGGGTGGGCGTTTTGGAGGACTGTCTTATGTAATTTTGACGTTCAAAAAGAGCTGACTCTTAGCCTAGTTTGAATAAATGACTTTTGATTTTGATTTTTTCAACGCACTAGCGCTAAGAGTTGTGTGTTTTCTCGATAGTCCGGTTCTAGACTCCTATATGCTAAATTCATGGTAACAGTTTTTGCGGCGATATCCCTGCCTCCCCGTATACGATATAACATTTCTATATTGCTACCTAATTGTGCTATGTAAAAACATTTTGGCGTCACTTGGTTGAGCATTATTCATAAAGTCTATCCCCGACCGCGCAATCTTATAATAATTTAACGAAAGAATGCAAAGACAAGCGGCAAACAATTTGAATGTTTACGTGACAAGTTTATAAAACAAGATCTTTTTGAAAAAAATTGAAATATTATTCAAACACAGTATAAATTGGCAATAAACATGCGTAAACCGTAATTGTTAAGCAACCTTGGCGTGTGTGGCATTTGTATCGATAACATGTACATACCTTTATTTTATTATTATTTGACTACTTGCCTTTTACCCGTGACTCTGTTCGCTTGGATTTCGAAAGGACATTGCTCTGGTGCCAGAAGGGCTGTTGGCTAAGTTATAACAGCCGCACGGATTCGATCGATTAGGTTAAACTACATTGGCCGCGATTGGTCCTTGGATGGATGGTCATCCATGATCATCTCCACATGGCAAGACAATGTACTGAATCTATGAAATCATTAACTGACTCCATGAAATCATTAACTGTTTCCATGAAATCATTAACTGAATCCATGACAACAAGTTGTGCGTCGATGCCACTCTGTAAACATGACCATCATCATCAGTAGCTTTATTCCACCCACTGCTAAGTATTAATAATATGACTCCTCCCTTTTGTGCCATGCTTCCCTGGTCTTAGCGAGTCTCACCCAGGTCTTTTCCGCAGTTTTCTGTGGGTCATGTATCCACCTATAGTGTGTGATTCGCAAGTGTGATTAGTTTGTTCAAAATTTTTCATTTTATTTGAACTGTACACAGTTTTTCTGTTGCGCAATAATGAACACTACCCTTAGTACGCCCAGTATAGTTAAAATATGGCTTAAAATAACGAGAGAGACGTGACTCCTCGTCATATTATATGATATAGTTAATTATTGATTGCGTACTAATTGATATGTAAAGCATAAATTAAATTAGGAATTATCGTAAAGATTTCATACCTAAGTGTTGATTTATAAGATGTTTAAAACACGTTTTTAACGCCCATTCACGTTTTAATAACTATGATTATGCAACCATTTTATAAAATACTATTATAAAATGAGATCACTCCGAGAAAGTACTCTTCCAAAAAATACATAAATCGCTTCGTGTGCCTATAAAATTTGAAGAGTTCTCTCTATTTCTCCAGAATCCCATCATCAGATCCTGACATGATGATCATGGGACCACCTGGGAAGTATACCCTTTCAAACGAAAAAAAAAAATCCAAATCGGTCCAGCCACCCTCGAGTAATCGGGGAACATACGTAAAAAAAAGGTTCCAACGAATTGAGAACCTCCTCCTTTTTGAAGTCGGTTAAAAATGGCATGCTCCACTATATTTTTACTGCAATTTCGACCACGTTATTTCCTAAGTTTATATGTAGAGCGCATGCGTATGAGCTCTACATTATCTATTTTAATGATACTCCAAGGGTTTGACTTATCCCTGGTAAGCCTATGCGTGAGTAATAGGATTTCAAAAGCTCTAGTTGTCATGAAGACGTAGTAAAAAGATATTTTTATGGGTAAACACATGGAAGGTGACGGACAAAAAAACGTTGTCTCGTGAGGAATCAAAACTGTATTACTTACCCGGTAACCTATTACTACCTACTTATATTGCTTACCTATTTCATTTTTGTCTCTGACAAGTGACAACGATGACTATTGGTGAACAATAATCACTATTTTCATATGTACTTATTTGAAACCCGTTCAGTAACATTAAAAACAATGCCTTCTCTATAAAAATATCTAAAGTGTACCTTCAAAATTTACCTAGTCATGTGTCAGTTATAATTTTGACATTTGACGGATTGCTCGGAAGCCTGTCTGTCTATTGCAAATTTTGCCGCAAATATTTGTGCAAATATTCGTCCAGGTTAGTCTAGTAAAGAGTTGGGATTGACGTTGGCGATATGCATATTTTATTAGATTTTAGACTTGAAGCTTGAGCTTGAGGACCTATTCTCATACTTAAAAAGCGTTCGAATTTGCGTCACAATATTATCTCTATTTCTAAAAATGTGAGTCGATTATATAGGTCTTTTTGACGGATTTACACCGAGATCAGAAGACCAATAACCGTAATTAAAATCTAGTCACAATCTCATCTGAGCGACAGTCAATGTCAAAAACTTGTCAAAACGTAGGGAAATTAGAGGTATTTTCACAGATTGAGACTGAGATTATGTGAACGTTCTTAAAGTTACACGAATAACCTCATAGAATGAAAACATTCTAAGAAAAACGAGAAGTGACCCAGGTCAAATGTAATGTGAAACTTCAAAGGCGTGTCAAATAATATTGAAGAAATACAAAAACGTGTGCCCAGGAACGAAGTTACTAACGCTTTTTCTTCAACTCCGACTGAAACGTCGTTCAATTCAAAAAAATTAAACTTTATTTAAACTGACTATCTGCTTCAGCACCCACAAAAACGATGAAAACGATAACCATAATGAATTTTTTTTAAGAAAATTGTAGCCGCCCCTTAAGATTCTGAGTCTGACCTCACTATCGGCATCAGCCCTTGAAAACCTTGAAAAATATCTCACTCACTCTGTCTCTTTATATTATGTACAGGTTGAAATTGAAAACATGCGACAAACCGAAATGGGACATTGTACTCATCATTATGAACAACTTTTACTAAGGGACCAAAGATGCAATCGCGAAAAAAAAAACATCTGTTCCCTACATTTATGTTCGCATGACTCGTCAAAATGTAGGGAACAGCTGTTTTTTTTTGCGATTGCATCTTTGGTCCCTTAGTAAAAGTTGTTCATAATGATGAGTACAATCTTCCATTACGGTTTGTCGCATGTTTTCAATTTCAACCTGTATAGTAAAAAGTTTCATGTAGGAGGCATGACGCTTTTTCGTTACGTAACGCTTTTTTCGTTAAGTGACGATTTCTATCATTTTACTCCTACCGCAAGCTGCGTTATAGAACTTCATTACAAAAAAAAATATTTGTTAACACATACTACTTTAAAGTACCTACGAATCAACCTTCTGTTAAATTATCTAATTTGTGCCACATAACATACACGTGGACAATTATTAATTAGACGAACAGTTTCCACCACGGCCTGTAGTTCCAAACTCCAGGCCTTATTAATACGAGCAAGTTATGCACCTCTAGCAAACTAACTTTTGACGATATTACGTTGTGATACCGTGTCGGACACGGCAAGGGACCGACAGAAATGTTATGAAGATCAGGTAACATATGTTAAGTATGGTGTGTTCGTGTATTACATACTGCGTGGTTAAGGCTTGTCAAAGTCAGGGTGGTAGAGTTGCGTTTTTGACGAAACATTGAGTAACGTTATTTTATTAATACTCAGAGGTTTATGATGCTGTTAATACGTGTGTGTAATTTAGGATATAATCAAAATTAACCATGACATGATTTAAGTTAAGTCGTCTATTAGATTCTTTACTTACATATTATTTTATTTTTTTTGATGCAGCGGTAATCTCAAGTTTACGAGTAGATCAGATTTTTACGAACAGCGGACCTCTGTCAACATCATTTACGCGTCAAAATGTTCTTGTAATTGTGTACTGTATATTTATTTATTTAATACTTCGCGCACAGAAATGTAGGTACTGAGGCGGACTTTAATGCAATTGTATGTGTATATAGTTTCTGTCTTCTTCGTTGCTCTGACTTCGTCCACGTGAATTTTCTTGCTTCCTCGATCCACTCCGTCGTATCGCATGGCCTGCCCACGCTATTGGGTAGGTACTTCTATTTCGTTTTACCTGTGTTTGCTCGGCTCCTAAAAGTCCTGGCGTGATATTAAATAACCTGTAGTCATCCTCATGAATGTGGCTATCATATACAATCAATTTTTTTCAAGTCCGACTTGTAGTTCCAGACATTAACGCGTTGAAAGAAAAAAACTGATCTACTTTATAGATAGATAGATAAAAAAAAACAACCGACTTCCAAAAAAACACTACAAAGTGAAAAATAACTTTAATTTCGGAAGTCGGTGTCTTTGGAGCTGTATTTGAATTTTTTGTCACCGCCTTCCGAAATTAAAGTTATTTTTCACTTTGTAGTGTTTTTTTGGAAGTCGGTTGTTTTTTTTTTGGAAAAAGTTTTTATTTTTCACTTTTTAGTGGTTCACATGTGCTTACCCCTTCACAGATACCGGCGTGATGTTATGTTATGAACTGGTGTAAGCAATAGACAGACATGAGATTTCAGCAATCCCAGTCCATTTGCTATCATTTATTGAGGAGTTCCGTTGCCTATCTCCAAAGTTCTTCATCAGATCTTCACCAAATTGAAATGAGACCACTACGAGAAAGTACTCTTCCAAAAAATAGCTAAATCGCTTCGTGTGCCTATAAAATTTGAAGAGTTCTCTCTATTTCTCCAGGATCCCATCATCAGATCCTGACTTGATGATCATGGGACCACCTGGGAAGTATACCCTTTCAAACAAAAAAAGCTAAATCCAAATCGGTCCAGCCATCTTCGAGTAATCGGGGAACATACATAAAAAAAAAAAAAAGGTTCCGACGAATTGATAACCTCCTCCTTTTTGAAGTCGGTTAAAAATAGAATAGATTATAGGTATTCTGCCACCGACATTTCACTCTCTCCTAAAACATAAAACAAATGACAAACTTCCAAAACAAGAACACCTAAAAACCGCAGAAGCAAAACCTTCTTTAACAAAACAGACAAAATAAATTCCCAGTCGGTTTGTCCTTTACACGAAGTTCTAAACTCGGTAACTTGAAGTTGAAGAAACTGACCACATACACGTGCATTCGGAAACTCCTTTGGGAAACTCTCACTTGGAACAAAGGGGGGATTAAAGTTAGCCTAGCTCGGCTTATATTGTGTAATTAGAGGATTAGTATCACCGGACTTAGTACTATCGACGTGGTTTGCTGTTTGTTTCGCTGTAATTCCCACCCCTGCATTTGGTAGTGGTCAGCTTTATATGCTAAGCTACTTTGCAGTAGTTTTGAAAACCAACGGAAGATTTTTTTTTTTAAATTTGCTATGCAAAGCAATGTAGGTATTCAGTGTTTCAATTTTTATAAAAAAATAAAAATATTTCTTTTTTTGGTTTTGTGTGCTAACCAGCTTATTTACGCCAGTCTGTTTTACTTTAGTTTAAATTTGTTTTAGTTAGTTTGGTTTAGTTTAGTATTTGTAGGCGGCAAGAACTTTTTATAAATGCTAACGCCGTGATTGTCATGTACACTTAGTACTTTAGTTATTAAGATTCTTTCTAGCATAAGTTGAATAAATGTGATAAGGCTGTGCTTTTTTAAAATAAATAAATATGATGCAGCAAATGGTGTATAGCAATAAAATAATCATCTGGGGTTGGTAATGAGACGTACCTAAGATGGAGTTTTAACAAACCCAGGCATTTTTTCTTTAGTGGATAGTTTTACAATATACTTGAGTCCAATAGGACTTGTTTTCCAGGTATGTCCTAAGTCTTAATAGCCAACTCATAATAAGATTATCATCGATCGTTTGCCATAAACTTGTACCAATTTATCTCGAATATCAATCTTCATCAGATACTGCCGGTACTAATGAGAACTGGTAATTATGTGCCACATATTTTTAACATAATTATTAATTATATAAATTTGCAAACAATTGAAACTCATCAATCTCTATTCCGGAAGATATTATACAAAAATCCGTTACACAAAACTTAATAAGTAGGAAAAATCTAACCTGGATAATATATCAAATTTGCTTTTTTTGTTACATGCACATGGATATTGTGTTTATACAAAAAAGCCATTTCAGCTCTGCGCTCTACCCATTACTCGCCGTCCGCAAGCCCGCGCCTACGGTGGCCGGGAATCAGCCTGGGATTCCCGACGCCCAGGGCTTCTCCCGCGGCGACTACGGCCGTGAGGGCGCATATACTGCCTCTCCCTCACGTGCGCCGCCTCCCTCTTCGCGAGCATTACTGCTTCGCAGAAGGAGGTGACGGCTAAACATTCACTCTCGCTCCGTACCATGGCCTGCACCAGGGCCGGACGTTATTTGATGATTTCCCATCCTCAAAAAAAAAAAAGCTCTGCGCTCTGCGACGTCTTACCGAAAATTTCGCGGCACAAGTTCCGCGTATTTATGTTTGCTATGAAAATTACGCAATTGAAAATCCTCGACATTTTGCTGTGTTAAAGCTCTAAATGCGAACATTTCTATGCGAACAAATTAAGTTGGTAGTCAGTTGCTTAGCAACAAATTTCTAAATCTCTAACCCTTCTAATCACTCTTGGATGTATTTCTTCTAAGTATTATTCATTCATCTACTGTTTAATATAAACGACGTCTAGTCTAAATTAAAGAAACGTTTTCATTTAAAAAGATGCTCTGTTGACTTTTAATAACGTTGTTTAAATGCATTTGATTTTTAATTTCATTGTTGTTTTGCTGTGCTTATTTTGTGAGTTGCACTGTCACTTAGTTTTTCGAATGAAATAAGAGGAATTTAATGTTCTAAAGAGAAAGTACAGCTAGAAACGAGTGGGTTCAAAAATGTTGATAAGAGCAAACCAATGAATATTTTTAATGATTTCTTCGAACCAAAGTAATAATTATTTATTTATTTTCACTTTAAGTCACAAACGGTAACGTAGCCCTGGCTCTTGTACAGTGAGAGGCAGAGAAAACTCATCCCCTAGAAATGAAGCAAAGGCTGGAGCAGGGATGAGTTTTCTCTGCCTCTCACTGGGACTAGGGACTACTAGGATTTCCTGGATCACAGGACCCAGATCCAGAGCCGTTACCAAAGTAATAGTAGTCTAGTTTACTTTTAGGGTTCCGTACCTCAAAAGGTAAAAAAGGAACCTTTAAAAGATCACTCTCTTGTCCGTCTGTCTGTTCGTGAGTCACCACCATGTTTCTCAGGAACGGGTAGCATGTTTAAATTTATACCAGTTACTGAGGTTTATAGTCCCTATTAGGTGTATAAAAATCAAGGTCCTGAGTCAACACGACAAAAAGATATGGGCAAATTTACATTTTCGCAAAACTTGTAAGTACCAAAATGTACCTTAATTTTCAACATTTTTTTTCGGAATTTTCCCTTTACTTGTGCTATAAGACCTTGCCATTAACCAAAATTCTAGGTCAACCGGAAGTACCCTATAGGTTTTGGGTCGAAAACCTATAAGGTAGTTCCCGTTGACTTAGAATCACGAAATTTGGCAAAAAGCAAGGTCTTACAGCAAAAATAAAGAGACAATTCCGAAAAATAAAAATAGATGAAAATTAAGGTAAATTTTGGTAGTTACAAGTTTTTGCGAAAATCTAAATTTGCCCATATCTTTTTATTATGGCAATATAATGAGTAGGTATGGAACATTCGGCGCACGAGTTCGACTCGCACTTAACCGGTTTTTTATATGAAACTAGCTGCGTTGCAATGTCTTTTTTATTTTTATGTAAGGAACCTTCTTCTGCGCGCACCCTGCCACTTACCAAAGTCTCATCATCGATGGAGCCTTTTTGAGTTTTTGCGGGACTACAGCACGGCAATTGATAAGATAGCTTGCATACAGATAATAGAGATTGCAAAGATAGATTAACGCAGAGGATTAACGCTAGAAAATAATTAAAAACTGATGCCTTTGAATTATCTAAGTTTTAGTTCATTCGAAAAATAAATAATGGCACCATTTTATAAACCGTCTCAAGAGCTGGATTTCTTTAAAGATTTATTTTATGTTTAAGAGTTAAAAACAAATTAAAATGACTTCGTAGACGTAGAATCTTATTTTTTTTAAATTAATTTACATTTAAAAACTGATATTGTCTTACAAAAGAGTCACGTTTCTGCAAAGGTCGATTAGATAAATGTGTTCACGGACCAAACTAAAATAAGTATCGAAGTTTTTTTTTTGAGAAAAACGATTACTTTATTTTCATTGTACCTACACTGTGTGTAAACTAACTATTATGTACAATTAATCTAGAATGCCTTTTTAATCGTAACAACAAATATACTCAGGGACCTCTCAAGATTTATAAATTTATAATACATAGTGTTTGCAAGACAAACTTCGGATTTTCTTTCAAAACAATTTCAGTAAGAAATAAAAATTAAATTGAAGTTTTCTTTTTAATAAACATTTATGGGGCTAAAAAAAGGTCGAAATGATAAATTGAATCTTATCGTTACGTGTCAAAAGATTGATTCATCTCATTGTTAATTTTAGTTTACTATAAAAATCTTGTAGGTCTCATGACTTCTCCCGCTCTGGGTGGAGCAGGAGGGCGTGTCAGATTTTTACTGACTAAAACCCACCCGTGATCCCTCAGTTGCCTGTGTGCCAGGGGCGACGGTATCTCTTTCGAACAACCCGCACCCCTGGCAGTAGGTCTCTTTGTTTTCATAAACTGAGTAAAGTATTATAGATTACAAAGAGTTATGGTTGATTTTTAAATCTTCAGATAACTTTTAACAGAAAAATAAAAATGCGGTTTGACAGCTATTAGTGTAGAGAACATGACGTGACAGTCAAATAGGACGTGTTTCTAAGTAGGTAGTCAGTTTGTGGTCAGTTTCTGACATCGTCGACGTCAATCTGACATTTACGGATTTGATCTTATCACATGATAATGAATACTTTTGCATGGAGCTGCAGCTAGAATCCATATATTAAGGTGAACCTAGTCCGCATTCTTTGCATTCAAACTTCGGGAGTGTTTTACTCCACTGACTGACATAGCACATCCAAAGTAAAATATGATATCGTTTTGTCTCATTATTAATATTATCTGTACGGAAACAGAATACTAAAATAAAAACCCATTAAAAAGTTAGGAGCCAACAAAGATTCGTTTTCTTGCTAGTTATACTAAACTTTGGGCGTGTTTAGTAATAAAAGAAGTGTACAATCTTCAAAACCAAGTCGGTAGCGACAAAGTTCAATTATCGAAAAGTTCAATAAACTTTATTGGTCAGAAACGGCAACTTCAGTTACATTTTTAATACATATAATGCATTGAAACGTAGTGCTCATACTCATACACACGAGCGACACGCGTCAATGCATACTTAAAATTGTTTTTCGAATCAACCAATAGGCAATTGTCAGATCAGTGAAGAAAGTCTCATAAAATCTAGGTAACCAGGTAGGTCTCAGGTCGTCTCTGTAAATGAATTTGAAGTATGTTGTGTTTAAAAACGGAAGTCTTAAACAAATCAAAAGTCATGAATTCAATTAAGGCTTCAATTAAGGCTGAGAATCTGAACTTTTCGAACTTCAAAATTACATAAGACAGTCCCCGAAATGCCCGCCCTTCACCACTTCCTAGTGCTTCAGCTGGGAAGAAGAAGTGGTGCAACAAACTCACCAGCAGCGCAGTTGTGTCTACATACATGATTATGTATGTGGTTGATTGTATTCATAATCAGCCTCTAATATTTCCGCTGTTAGAACACAGGTCGTGTGATAGTGAGTGAATCGTAATCCACCACGCGGGCCCAGTGCGGGTTGGTAGATGTCACATGTCATCGAATTTTTAGTTCTAGGACATGCCGGTTTCCTCACAATGTTTTTCTTCATCGTTTTGAGAGCAGTGGTGCTGAAATAATTTAAACAAAGAACGCCTGTCTGGGTTCCTACAACCTACAAATTGTAAGTCACGACCGTTCCCCCTAAGCCACCACTACTGTCCAGGTGACTATTCAGTTAGACCCCTCGTCGCCTTTGATTGCTGCCCTACTTGTTTGTGATCATCAAAAACAAACGTTTAAAAAAAAAACAGCCATCAACATTCGCACACCGTCCCAACACAAGTACAGAACAAGTTCGCCCAACTAGCGCCACTCGTTGGTTGTCTTTAGCACTAATTAACTAACAAAAAACAAACTTCTAGAAGTTTCCTCGGCGTTCGGTTAGTTAGTGACCGCGGACGGTTGGATTAATGAAATAAGTACTGTCCGTTACTGTTACTTCACAAGGGGAGGTTGCTGATTGTACCAAAATAGGGTGTTTGTGATTGATGCGGGGGCGTTTTGGATATCGTCTTTAAAACGACAGCAGTAGGCAGTGATGACCCAGTGGTAACTGGCACTGCTCTCAAAATGGTGAAGAAAATTATCGTGAGGAAAGCGGCATGTCCTAGAACCAAAAAATCTAAAAAATGTGTCGTGCAGTCTCGTCCATTTGGTTGCGTGGGCGCACACTCCTAAAGGATGTTTAAGGGGTAATGTTATCGCTTCATGCGAATACGTTTTTTTCCAGTGTTTATTTTTTTTTTAGGTTTTCAATGGCCCCCAGGAATCAAAAAGTTATGGTAATTTTAAGTAGTATACTCTTCGGTTTGTGATCCAAATAAAAGTGTTAATTGTGATAATCACGTCACGTATAAATAAATACAACGAGTAACATAATTAACGCAAGACCTCATACACCCCATTTAGAGTATTGAGTTAAAAGCATAATACGATGACCTGAAATATTTTTTTGTAAAGCTATATTATCAGATTATTAAGAAAAACGTGTCGACCCAAGCTAAACTTTATGTATTTAAAATTGAGTCTTATTTCTTCTGCAATAAGATTGAAATTTCTTTGGCTCAATCAGTGGTAGGTATGGCAAAATCCATATTTTTTTAACTTATATTAAAAGTTTCTGAAATCGATTCAGTAGTCAATTAGGAACAAACTACTTTCAAGTGTTGCGTCTATTCTGTTACACCTTGTATAATACCTACTTGTACAAGGGTTTCCGTTATCGTTAGTTATATTATATAAACAAGCATATAATAGTAACAGTTGACAAATCCTCAACGAAGTTGTATATTTGGCCACATAAAAACTATTATACATACATGCATCATCACGTCTGCACTCCCCAAGGATTAGGCAGAGGTAAACCTATTAGTACACACACATTTTGACAGTTATGTTTTAGTACCATGCTTTAGGGGACGAGCCTATAGCCATCAAATGGACATAAATCCAAATTCGAGATGAAAAAATCCAATAACACTCGGCCCAACCCGGAAATCGAACTCAAGACCTCATTCAGCAATAGCGCTACTAGTGATCTCTAGATCAACAAGGCAGTAAAAATAATTACATCATTTCAAAAATAGTTGGCAATTTATTACTTTAAGTGATGGGACATCCATGATTAATATGGATGTCTTAATCTAAAGAGCTCTTGGACATGTCAGTTAGGCGTCTGTGTGAAGTTGTGTAGTTTAAAATATTGCCAATAAACGTAATGTTTTCGCAGATATGTTGATTAAGCCAATTGTTTCCAACTGTTGTACTAATTACATCTTTATTACTAGGCATTTCTGAATACTATTTGTATAAAGCAGGGTGTAAAAGTATCGTATGTGCTAATCCAGGTTATAATCTATTGTTGTGTCAAATTTCATCCAAATCCGTTCTGCCGTTTTTGCCTGATTGGGTAACAATCATCTAAATATCCAAAAAGGTATACAATATTTTACATTTATAGTATTAATAATGAATTAAAGTAATATTATGTATGGTATATATTATATTAAAGTAGAATTTATAGGATTTAAGGTGAATGCGCAGTGGTAGAGCGCGAAATTCAAATTTTGTTACGTTTTTCGCAATTTTCAGGTGAGTGTCAGCTTGTTACTTGATCAAAATATGATTTGCGACTATAACATGTACGTATTTACAGATTTATAATCATTAGAATCAATAATACATCTTTCTAAGTTAGATTTGTTCCATAAGGCTTGTGGAAGAAATCTAACTTAGAAAGATGTATTATTGATTCTAATGATTATAAATCTGTAAATACGTACATGTTATAGTCGCAAATCATATTTTGATCAAGTAACAAGCTGACACTCACCTGAAAATTGCGAAAAACGTAACAAAATTTGAATTTCGCGCTCTACCACTGCGCATTCACCTTAAAGTACTTTTATCAAATTGGAAGAAACATGTCTGCCCTGCATTGGACATACTAACTTACTTACAGACAATTCTACAGTAAAACTCGTATTATAAATCGTCCCCATAGCATCTACCTACCCACAGATATCTGTAAATCTCGTCATCTTATGGGAATACAACATTCATTAATATTGACCCTACAAATAGACCGACTCAACGGATTACCATACAAACACACAAGGCATAACCTTGTAATACAACCCAGATCTGTCAATTAATAATTCGGTGTAAGACAATCCCTAATCAGCTAAGCACTAGGTCACGACTCTCGGGTTCATAATAGTCAATAGAGCTATTGTGGCCGACTGTCCCTTACATAAGCTTATTGGGTGGCTTTGTTTGAGAGGTTAATAGTATATTCTATTGACGTAGTAGAGATACTGATAATATTGAATACATTTGTTTACTTTGTGAAGCCACTGTTAATACAAAAAACCCAAGATACATAATCAGCGCCTCAAAAACGTCCGCATGAATAGGGCGCAAAGTGTGCAGCTGTCAAATATGTACAGTTTGTAGTATCGTCAGTCATCTTTCAGTCAGTCTTTCTGGACATTGCTTTGTAAAAACCACTTTAAGTCATGCCTGTAAGGTTGAATTTTCAAAAAAAAATGTTTTATCATAACTATAACTACTGACCTACGGTCAACTGTGGCATCTTTACTATCCATTGCAACTTTACCCATGAGTACTGTAGTTAAAATTATTTCGATATTTAAAAATCTGTTGCCGCCATTTAAGGCCCATAGTATCCTCATCTCCCGTTTGTATGCTAAAGCACGACTGCCGCCCGCGCCCGCACAGGGCACCTCTGAGCCTTTATCTCAAAATGGGGATATTCCTTTGATTAATTTACAATTATGCTTCGGCGATTCTGTGGTACCTCTAACTATCTATTTTTCAGTGTATTTTTTTTCCAAATAACGAAGCCGTTTAGTAGGAGTATGGAATAGAAGCCAAAATATTGCGTGTTGGAAAATATTTTTTTACAGCAAAAGTATTAACCATACAAAAAAAGTACTTCGGGCAAAATGATCTATATGAATCTATAGCAAAATCGTATATTTTTCAAATCTTCAAGACAAGCCGTTAATGAGCAGTAGGGTTCATAAAGTGACCGTGTTACGCTACCAAACGGGACGTAGGCCCTTAATATCGAAGCGATACAAAAGTAGAATAATCTACTAAAAATATTTAGAAATTGTGAGATATTTTAATACAGTTCTCATTGGTAAAGTTGTTCATGGCAAGTAAAGATGCCACAGTGGACAGTTTTGAGTGCTACTTTTGTTCGAGCTTGTGTATCTTGGATTTTTTGCATAATAATGGTTAACTACGAGCAAACATACGTTACAGTTACACAACACTTAAAAGCGTTTTTTTTTTCTTGAAATAAGAATATTGTGATAATAGTAGATATACTAATGTCATCATTGATTTATTTATATATTAAAACTTAATGCACAAGTAAAAAAATACTGTACAAAGGCGGACTTAATACCAGATGCATTTTCTACCAGTCAACCTTAGGGTGATGCAGGGACAAAACATGGCAGGTGCAATATAAGGGCTAAGCAACTCGAAAAATAAAACATACTAATACATAGGTACATACATACATATACATATATATAACGAAAATGAACTTTGTCTTGAGAAATAACGATAGGTAGAGGAGAAAACAAATCCAGCAATTCAGCGCTGGGATGATTCTGCCAACTTTTCATCAACTGCTTAGCCTTTCAACCATATTGGGGTCGGCCTATCACACAGTTTTTCTGACCTTCATAACCCAATTACTGGGTAATACCCTTGGTAAGATTATGTCAAACTTTCAGGCTTCTGACGACACGTAACGACCGTCAAAGATCCACGAATGACAGGCTTTCCGAGGCACCAAGGGTCTTCATATGTAAAGATGGTCACCCATCCACAGACCAAACGCGGCAAGTGTCGCTTAACCTGATGGATCGACCCGTACAGTTGTAATTACTTAGCCACAAGAATAATACGATAATGGTTTCAAAAATGAATAATGTTTGACTTTGTAGGTAACTTAAAAACTATCTATCAATAATTTAGGAGAAAGGCTTTTGAATCTTGCGTTAATTCTTGTGACAGTACTTACTACAAAAAAATGGAACAGAAATATGTGTGAAGTTATTTGGCTATGCAGAGAGTGAAACATAGATAACCTTATGTCAATGCATAAAATTATAATTTAAAATAAATAATAGTTTAAAAAACTAAAAAACACGCTTTAAAAACCAAACTAAAAAAGGAGAAAATAATTTAATTCAATTAAAAAGCGTGGGGTGCTTTTTGAGGTATTTTTATAATCAATTAATGTCAAGCACCCCACGCTTTTTAATTGAATTAAATTATTTTCTCCTTTTTTAGTTTGGTTTTTTAAGCGTGTTTTTTAGTTTTTTAAACTATTATTTATTTTCTATTTTTTAGTTCTGCTAACTACAAAACGTGTTTTTTTTTCTCAATTTTTTTTTAAATTATTAAATTTTCATCGGTCCTCGACAAGTTTACAAAGTTTCAATGAAATCTGACCGTTTAAAGTGGGTCAAAATCGCGCTCAAAGATTCCGTTACATACATACATACATACATCCCGAGCTAATATAAAGCGTGTAAAAATAAGATCCAAAAACCAAGGAGAAAAAACAAAATAAAGCATTACAACCGTAAATCTAAGCACGACTAAAACAAATCCAATCTTATCCTATTCAGATGCCGACCACGCCTACAAGTTGGTCGCAAAATAAGCAATTAAAGAAATAAAGCTCGTTACTCGACTAATACAGTTTTATGGAGCCATTAATAGCTCAAGCACTCACGTGTGAACCCTTGTTTTCATGTCAACTATTAGCATTTAGGGATGCGCGCTGTATCGATTGTTGCAAACGTGGTGTATCTGAAAGGAATTATCGAGTAGTTGAAATTAATCGACAAAATGTGATATTGCCGTTAGTACATTTCAGACGATTCTCTGAATTAGAACTAATAATTATTTATACGCGTTAACACCTTTCTCATGAATCACTCTGACTATTCATGAAACCGCATGTAAATCCGTTCAGTACTTTTTGAGTTTATTGCGAACAGACAGACAGACAGACGCGGTAGTACTTGGGTTTTATAACATGACGTAGTGATGTTTGTAACTGAAAGCAAGAGTTTTGTATATATTTTTTATGAGTACTAGTATTAGTGAGTACCTATTGCCTTTATTATATGGGACTTAAATATAACTGTCAAAGTGTGGGTGTACAATAGGTAGACCTCTCCCGAAGGGTTGGGCCCTTCGGGAAAATAGGGCGTGATGTTATGAAATCAAAAATATTTATAGAATAGTTTATAGAATCAAGTTCTTCTAACTAAACAGACAGCTGTGCTGCTGGGGAGTTTGTTCCGCTACTTCTTCTTCCCAGCTAAAGCACTAGGAAGTGGTGAAGGGCGGGCGTTTTGGGGGGACTGTCTTATGTAATTTTATTTTGACGTTCAAAAAGAGCTGACTCTCAGCCTAGTTTGAATAAATGACTTTTGATTTGATTTTGATTTGATATGTCAAACTGATATTGAATTCGCAAATCTCCGCTAGTATGACACCAGCCGCCTCACTATAAATTCACACATTACCACAACTATCGATAGATCGACACACCACTATCGCATGTGCTCAACAGCACATATTGCGTCAGGGTTGCCACGTAGGAAAATGCGCCGGCGACACCGAAATTGCAATATGGCTCGCATCGTAAGCATGTGATTACATAAGGCTTGTAACAAAGAGGTAATGTTTAACTGGAAATGTTCCATATTTGTGTCGTGCCACCCCTAAAGGATATTTAGAAAGAAAATGTACGTGTATGTATAAAGGTGTATACATACATGTGGTTCTTTCCTCTTTCCAGTTGATGTGTATGACATGAATGTAATTTCAGGGGTGGATTCTTATCGCCCGATGTATTTACATGATGTTGAGTATTCGTAATTTTGAATATGTCTTGTAAATGACGTTATATTTATAACTCTTTTTCATATATACAAGGTGTAACAGAATAGACGCATGAACTGATAGTAGTTTACTCCTAATTGACTACTGAATCGATTTCAGTAACTTTTAATAGAAGTTTTTTTTTTAATTATGTATTTAGCCATACCTACCACAGATTGAGCCAAAGAAAATTCAATCTTATTCTAGAAGAAATAAGACTGAATTTTAAATGCATAAAGTAATGCTTGGGTTGACACGTTTTTCTTTTCTTCGTTTTTCTTCTCAGTTAGCTTTTAAAAAAAATAGTTTTGGTCATCGTATTAGGCTTTTAACTCAATACTCTAATTGGAGTGTATGAGGTCTTGCATTAATTATGCTACTCGTTGTATATATTTTTTTAATGGTCTTAGAGCATCGCTGGTAGCGGGTAGCAAGGGAAAGACTGGATTGGACTCATATAGTTTTGATTTTGACATTTATTAAAGAAGTAAGAGAGATCTTTTTAGAGTTTCTATAAGATTACCTTCGTAATTGTTCAACCAATTTGGTAATAGTACTTATTTTATTTTGTTTTAATAGTTGTACAAATTCTGCACAAGCCTTTTGATTACTAGTACCTTTTAATTACGAAAATTAAACTCAAAAGTAGAAAAGTCAGTACGTAAGTTTCGCGATAAGCAACGCAGAAGTTTATTAGATAAGGATCATCAATCCTAGGGTCATTATTGATAGCCAAAGCTTAGTTATTTCAGTCAAAGACAAGTTCTATGTTACATTACGTTGTAGACAACTCAGCTTGCGCGATGTATGATTTACTTGACGTCAGGTGCAATGGCGTTGTAGATGTCACCAAAGTGTTTTTACACGCTTTATATTAGCTTCACTTGTATATTTATATGTTTGTAACCGACTCCTTAGGGCGCGATTTTGACCCACTTTAAACGGTCAGATATCATTGAAACTTTGTAAACTTATCGAGAACCGGTGACAATTCAATCATTTAAAAAAAAAGTAATAAAAAAATAAAAAAACTGAAAAAATCACGCTTTTGTAGTCTAAAAATAGAAAATAAATTATAGTTTGAAAAGCTAAAAACACGCTTTAAAAACCAAATTAAAAAAGTAGAAAACAATTTAATTCAATTAAAAAGCGAGGGGTGCTTGACATTAATTGATCTTACTTATATATAAAAATGAATCCCTATTTCCCTTGGTCACGGCATCACACGTGAACGGCTGGACCAATTTTGATAATTCTTTTTTGTTGTGTTTGTTTTTGTCAGGAGAAGGTTCTTATGAAAGAAAAAAATTAAAAAGTTGCGAATTTAAAATTCATAGTTAGGACAGGAAACGTCTGGCGGGTCAGCTAGTTGATTATAAAAATACCTCCAAAAGCACCCTACGCTTTATAATTGAATTAAATTATTTTCTACTTTTTTAGTTTGGTTTTTAAAGCGTGTTTTTTAGTTTTTTAAACTATTATTTATTATGTATACGTTTTAAGAAATAGTATTTTGTAGTACAGACCTTGATCTAACAACTCGAATTTTATAGGTCATCATCATCATCACTTTAGGCGAAAGACGTCCACTGCTCGACATAGGCCTTCCCCTAGCTCCACCACTACGACCGGTTCCGTGCTTCCCGCATCCAGCGGATTCCTGCGGCCTTCACAAGGTCATCGATCAACCTTGTGGGAGGTACATAGGTATTTATCTTACTAATATTATAAATGTGAAAGTATGTATGTTTGGATGTTTGTTACTCAATCACGCAAAAATGGCTGAATGTTTTTGTATGAAATTTGGCACACAGATAGTTTATAACCTGGAACACATAGTATACTTTTTATCCCGGTAGTACGTACCCGTGGGATAATTATCTATTGACCTCCACGCAGGCGAAGTCTTTGGCTATAGCTAGTGTTTAATATTCTTTCTAAAGTGTTCTCATTTCACCCATTTACCACCAAACTCTATTCGGTACCAGGGGTGCGGGTTGTTCGAAAGGGATACCGCGGCCCCTGGCACACAGGCAACTGAGGGAACACGGGTGGGTTTTAGTCAGTAAAAGTCTGACACGGCCTCCCGCTCCACCCAGAGCGGGAGAAGTTATTTGATGATTTCCCACCCAAAAAAAAAAAACCCTATTCGGTACGCACTCGGCTGAACGCTGACTTTTTCAAAAGTGCATAGTGCTTATTGTACCTTATACATTGTATTCTTTTCTATCGTGCTTGTTAGTGATCATAAGATTTCTACTACTTTTTTCTGTTTTTGTCCGTAGGAACCTGTAATTGGCTTTATGTTACATATACAATTGTTATCTATCTATTATAGATGTTGGTTCTTCTATGAATAAATAAATAATTATTAATTGGCGATTCAATTCATAATTTGAAAAACATCAGCTAAGATTTTTGAGACGGCAAGTAGATATAATCAAACAGATGTAATAATCCATCACTGATGATGTGTTCCTTGACCAGATATACCCATGCATTTAACGTAACGAAATAAAAGAACAAACTGCCAATTTATTTGTAATAATATAACTTTGCCTTTTTACAGCTTTAAAATCGAAACTAGACCAAATGGCTAGACCAATCTAGCCAAATTGGAACTAATAGAATTCGTCTGATTGCTTAAATGTTTGTCTATTGTCTAGGTAAGACAAAACTAACAAAACAAACGAATGGATTCTAGTCCAAACACACCTAGCCTTAAATTATGTTAAACAAAAGAGAAGTTACAAGAATCTTTTGGCACTTAACCTCTCGCATGTCAAGTGTACACCAGGTGTTCCGATAACAATAGAATTTCTGTTGTGTCTGTTAATTAGACGCGCGACGGGATGACATTGACAGGCTTTGTTTGTGAATATTTGTGAAATTGTTTTGAAAAATCAAAATGGCGGCGCTAGTAACGATGGGTAATTAGTCAATTCGCACGAATTTGCTTGCCGGACATGGGCGAATCGACACTTGAATAATAAATAATTTTCCGTGGGCTGTATAGTTAAGAAAACAAATGAATTTTATTTACTAGATAATACGAGAAAATCGAACTAATGTATTACTTTTATTGCATAAAATTCAAAACGTGCCACATACGTATTTCTGGAGTTGTCGTTTCGCTCACAAATAAATTAACTTTGTGCGAATCACCTACAGAAAATAATATTATATTTTATTTTATAGGACCATGGGGGATTTTGTATGAACCCCGTCCCCACCCTACAACAGTCATGGGATACATGTCAATTTGTTCATTGGGACCCAAAAAAGCCTAAAGTACCTGTATTAGTTGCAAAAACTATTGGGTTTATTTATAATAAAAAAATACTTTTTCGTAAAAATATATTGATTTTTAAACAAAAATATTTTTTTCCACAAACAAAAAAGCATATTTAGTTAATAGATAGATAGATAGACGACATAAGGAAAATTAGAGGCGCTACCTGGTCCAGAAAAGCTAGAGACAAGAATGAGTGGAAACAGCTAAAGGGGCCTATACAGGACACGCTGATCACTAAACCGGAAAACCCGATGTGTTAGATTTACGTTTTTTAATATTATTAGATTATACTTGTGTTTAGTTCTTCAGCAATAAATGCTTAATAAAAAAAAGGGAAAAATACAATTGGTTGATTTAAAAACCGTTACCTTATATGAAAACATTAATAAGACCGCCATGTTCTAATCCTTTTTATTGCACACTAAGTAAATGTGTTAGTAAAATAGAAAAAATATATTTAAAACAATATATTATAAAACCTAAACCCCACGTATTTGAAGCATGTCGCCATAGTAAAAAATTATCTATTCTACTAGACGCTACAAATGACACTTATTTCAAATCTGTTGGATGGTGGGGACGTTTCTTCTCATCATCCTTTGTCGATTCCCCGTTTCGGGCGAGCAAATTCGTGCGAATCAACTAATAATCCGTTGTGATTTGATTCGTTATTGTTTGATTTTAGTGTCACCTTCGTATGATTTTTTTGTCAGGGTTAAATTTTTAGATTATTTTGAGATAGGTACCTTCACATCTTCTTATACATATAGGTTGGACGAGACATTGACGCGCAAACTGTAACCATGAATTAAGCACACGATTCAAAAAATCATCCACATTGCTGTCAACAGGAAAGTGTACAAAAGGCTGGCAGCGTTGCTATTATCATTGGTACTGGGGCAACTAGTGCAGTTGCGGAAAGGTTCTCTATTGTGTTCCCTAACTTTTTTATCCATAATCTAAAGTGCCATAAACAATTTTTTTTTGGCCTACTCATCATTTGTTCGAACGATATCTTGCCCAAACTTAATGTCACATAATATAACAAGCCATATATTTTAAATCTCTAAATACAATATGCACTAAATTTGTTTGTCATAAATATTACAACCTTTAATATAAAACAATACTTAAAACCATTTTCAATAAAAGTTTTAAGTCCTAAATTCAAATTATTTAGTGTTTATTTATCCTAGTAATGTTTTTAAAACAAATTTGTAATACAAAGCTTTTGCTATGAACTTCTCTCAGGCGTTATCTAGATACGAGTTAGATACATTTTTTTTTTTTGGGTGGGAAATCATCAAATGACTTCTCCCGCTCTGGGTGGAGCGGGAGGGCGTGTCAGACTTTAACTGACTAAAATCCTCCCGTGTTCCTTCGGTTGCCTGGGTGCCAGGGGCCACGGTATCTCTTTCGAACAAACCGCACTGGAATAACGTCTGACTAAAAAAAAAGTTATGCCCTCAGACGTCATATGGCTTATACTACTTATAGAAGTTTGATCTAATTCGCCATTAGAAGATGTACTGAATTGATGAAAAGTACCCATTTCAAAATAATTTATAAACCATCTTCGTATTGAATTTTTCATAGTTTTTTTTAGATAAAACGAAGATGACTCTAAATTAAAACAAAAGGTCGTAGTAGATCGACGAAAACTCTCGAAAAATTGCTGAATTCATGCTTGTTATGTACGGTTTAAGGTATCACATATAATCAGTACACGTTGTGAGGGTATGTCGAAATACTTTACAACAAACCAGTCTGCTTTGAATCTCTGTGTTTCATTGTCACGAACTTATCAATGCTTACCGTTTGCGCGTTGACCCCTACTACCTTATTTAGATCGTTCCTAATAATGATAGAAAATTACTATTTGCTATCAGTATTATTCTACACTTTTTTGCCAGTTTATTAACTGGCAAAGAAGTGTCTTTGTTACACACCTAGCCTGGTGATAAGAATGATGCAAGTTCTGTTATTTAGTTATTTGTAGAAAGGTCATAATGTTACAGCGCATTTACGATATAAATTGTACACCTTTTAATATATAAAGCTAAAGCTTCTAATCAAAATAAGATGGGACGATGGATAAGAAACCTTTCGCTCTTGATTGGGCAAAAGAAATATTGCTCCAGTTGACTGAGTACAGTACAGCAGTACATTGTGTAGACGACACAGAATGAGATATAAAGGCTATAAAGCCCATATATTCGAAACAGTGTGTCTAAATATTTATAGACTTTTTGTTAGGCTGGAGTAAAGAGGTTTAAGCAAAATTGAACTGACAATCCTAAAGGATATTTTGTGCTTGAATTTTATACCTTGGAGGAGTCAATTGAATAGTTTTGGGCCACTTTTTTGTATTCTTGTGGTTAGATTCAGGCTGTTTAGAAGTAATCTACAGTTATAGATTTTCTTTAGCATTGATTTTGAAAATAAAAATGTTTTATGTGAATTATTACTACTTACATATATTGCGTGGAAAAATATCGTAGAATTGAATGCTGAAACAAAATTATTTTATTATTAAATGGTTTTATTTAGCTTGACCTGTTTGCTTTTTTGGGTCAAATTTAGTATTTGAATTTTTACCCCCTTCCTGTTGGCAGATTGATTTGATTTTTGGTACACACCTTTAGTTTTGATAACAATACAATTTAATTTAATTAATATCAAGATGGCCGCACCCCCTCAATATGGGTAGCAAATAAAAGGGCTTGACTGTTAAAATACCGTACACTTTGAAAAACAATAATATGTATATACCTTAAGAGCGGTTGACTGTTGATAGAAATTTCACCCGCCCCACGATTTTATTTTTTGGTCTGATTAATGCCCTAGATTGATGAGTAAAGTGGTGTTATGACTAGTGCCTAGGCCCAACCAAATAAATATTTAGCTTTTAGTACATTATCCACATCACAATTTTCACTAAAACCGTTAAAGTGTTTTTTTTTAGTACTTATTTTTTATAATATAATTTTGTTTCAGCATTCAATGTGAAAGACCAAAGTTATCCTTGCTATCCCAACGACAAGTACCTTATATATAAATAATAACAATAAAAAAAAAAATATAAATTAAATCCACATTATTGTTAGTAGTAATATAACAGCCTTAATAATAAGTACTCATATCCAACCTTAAACCTACCTAAAAAAAACATGTCGTTTTCATTAATTTATATAATAAATAGTTTAAATAAATATTAGTACTTACTTATTAAAATTACTAAATATTTAAATTAGGTAGTTCTAGGTACTTTTATGTTGCAGAAAACTTTATGATTTTTTTTCATACATAGGTATAGGTAATTTACCACAATATTATTATGTTAAATTTTCAGCAATGCTTGGCACAGGTAAACGCTTTATAGCGCTCGGGTACCGTTTCTAGTAATAAACACACAAGCCAAGGGTTTTAACTTATGAGTTTCATATGTAAATTTATTGCAGTCGACGTTGGGCTAATTTGTGCCATAAATTTTGCTATACTTACTCGTCTCTATGGATATGAAAGCCATGTTTAGAGGAGAAATATGTAACACTACTAAAGGAAATATTTTATATTCACATTTTCCCATTTTTCTCCAAAAATAAACTGCATTTTTAAGTTTAAAAACATTCGACGAATTCATTATAATTTACCCTCATTTTTATAACTATTAATTACGTCTCATATTTTGTACTGTTTTATTAAAAATACCGGGTGCCGAGAGGCACCATAGGAGGACATAATATAGTGACCTTCTTGGTGATGTTCTTCAGAAAGGCCGAGTGCGTAGTACTCGCAACCAGTATGACAGGATGTACAGACGCACATCAAGCTACACCAATCTGTCAAATTTCTTTAATAGATTTTAAACTTTATCGCAAATAATTTTTTTTTTTTTTTTTTTTAATCAATTCAAAACCTACAGAATAAGCAATCTGAAGTGACCAAAGGTTATGGTTCTTAATAGGAAAATAAAAGGTTCTGTTATTTATAAATCGTAATTTCAAATCCTACCTCGTTGGTCTAGTAGTCGCAAAGCGCTGCTGCTGAGGACGAGGTCCTTGGTTTGATTCCCAGTTCGAGCAAAGCGTGATTGATCAATAGGACAATAGGGTCGCCTTTTTTACATAGGACTTAAACGTAACTGGTGACATGGGTGTACTACACCTACACCACTGCCTAACTTTTTTGGGATTATAGGCCTTACGTCATGTTATGTGTAACAAAAGCCTAACGTTATTTAGAAGTAACTTAGGTCAAGAGGTCGTATTAGCCCCGACGCGTCTTATAACCACTAAGAAAGGGATGACAAAACATTGCCCAAGCTTAGGACGGAAGACTAGATTTAAGTCCTCGAACTAAACATTATTTCAATATAGATAAGCTTCTTACCAGAGGTAGGGGCCTGGTTCCACGCACCACAACAACCCGGGGACGGGCGCTAATTTTTATGAAAATTAATAGTTTATTTAGATGGACCACATTTGCCCGTTAAAATCAACCATGTGGGCGATACCGACCACATATCGGCCACGTTGTAGCCAAAACGCAACCACCAGCGAGAACACGCACTAGCGGCCGGTTACATCACGAACACAGAAAGCCGGACTCCATCTGTCTGTCTGCAAACACTGGCCACAACATAACTACAACGCAAGCGAGAACAGACAACAGAACCACATACAAATTTTAAAGTTACCACACATTTCTGAGCAATAAGAGTTCTGGTGGTCACGACTTACGAGTTAGGTTTTAACCCCGACTGGCAGTTTAGTTTGAGTCAATCATTTAATCACAAAACGGTGAAGGAAAACATCATGAAGAAACCGGCATGTCCTAGAACTAAAAATTCGAAGACGTGTCATCTATCAACCAGCACTGGGCCCGCGTGGTGGATTACGACCCGCTTCCTCTCACAGAGAGGAGGCTTCTGTCTTAGCAGTGGGAACATTGTATGCTGATTTTGAATGTATATGAACTGCAAGAAGCTGCAGCAACACGATTCACAAGTAAGGGCTCACCATCGTCACTAAATGTGTACCACAACCACACCACATCGTAGCGACAACGCAGCGCGTTTGATCGGGCCCTTTAAGTTGTTTTCCTAGGCCCTAGGATGTATCTGTATTATAATTATGTAGATAGGTTAGCAATGATCTGATTTAAGCGAAATGCCCCTGAGAACAGAAATATAGGCAAATTAAACTTATTAGTTGACGAATGCGTACACTGTCTGGACAGGTCTATTCAAACTGTGTGTTTTTTTTCCTCTATAGACCATTTCAGATGATCATGACAGGATCTGAAGAAAATTATGTCTGGAGTTTAAAAGAGACTGTGACCTCTGAGTTTGTTTCAGCCTTTCTTGTCAGAGTAGTCAGATAGGAAACACCGACCTCAGTTAATTTAAAAAAATATTATTGACGTGTCAAAGTGTTTGTACCAACGCAGGTACTTACAAAAATAAAATGGTTTGCCAATTAATGCATACCAACCAATAGAATTAACATGAAATTGAAACCCAAAATGGCGTCCATTGTAAATTCTATCTCTCAGAAAATAGAGTCGTTTTCACAATGCCATGTAGTAAACGTATAACTACTTGACTTAATGTCGCAATGATAATGAAAATTCATAACATAACAATTATTTTCAGATTCTGTTAGTAATGAGATGCTGTGCAGTGGCGGGAAACTAATCCATTAGTATACTCAACTAAATGCATTAGTAGGATTACAACTAATACCATTAAAATCCCATCTATCCGTGAAATGTTCTCGTTCAAGAAACTGGGTAGTTTTGCGTATGCTCGCGTCTCATAGTTATAGTATTAAGTATAACTTGCGCTTCCTAGCCATGTATCATGAAACTGTTCAGGACATCTCTCATTACATCACGCCTGTAATACCCGAAGGGTTAGGCAGAGCTGTAACTATAATAGTAACACCCACATTTCATCAGTTATATTTTTCAGGCGCCGTCGGCTATCCATAGATTGCTGGTTCATATCCGGCTCGAAGGTCCTGTTCGAAAGAGATACCACGGCCTCTGGCACACAGGCAACTGAGGGAAACACGGGTGGGTTTTAGTCAGTAAAAGTCTGACACGCCTTCCTGCTCAACCCAGAGCGGGAGAAGTTATTTGATGGCTTGCCACCCAAAAAAAAAAGAAAGCCGTTGTCGATTTTTTTCTTTTTGACCGACGAATATTTGAGGAGGATTTGAAGTCGACGCATACATTTTTAAATGTCAAAGTTCTCAGTGACAATTGACAATAGTAGAACGGGCAGGCAAAGACGACAGACACCTACAGATTTATTCTGCACTAGCTAAACGAACCGACCCGACCGAAAGCCTTCAGTGGGTAAAAGGGTAAAACGATATCGTTTAAAACAGATTACTTTATTCCTTCTTTGTCTGGCCGGATTTATGTCTAGGATGAAGGATAGGCTAGGTTTATCTACGTTTCATAAGAATATTAAATACATTGAGCTATGTATAAGGTCATAAAATCGTTTCATACTTCAACAGTCAGCTGTTATAAGGGTCAGGCTTCTGCACATACAATAAAATCAGCTGTTTGTTTGTAGTCTTCGTACCGGTTTTAGTTACGAAGTGTAAATCTGAGATAGTTAACATACTTTTGAAAATTCATGAGTTCGCTATCGAATTAAGTGCAGTCAATTAAAAAGGCTTTAAAAAAACTACTAATGTAATAAAAATCTTAAATTCATTCATTCATTCACTGGCAGTTAACGCACTAACTAATTTTTTGTAAATAGGAATTTATTTTGAGAAAGATGTTAAACCATCAATGAACTTAGAAAGGCTGAGATGAATGGGGCAGATAGCCTGTAAAATCAAACACAATCATTTTCCAGAACCAACAGCAGAATATAAAACACACAACGCCTGGACCTGAAACTAGTATTTTCAGGTCCTAGTAACGTCATAAAATAATTTCATAGCTCAACTACCTATAGGGCCTTTGTTTTATCGAAAACACTAAATGTTATCGCTTTTTGTATCGTGAAAGCCGATATAAAGCCAGATTGGAAGGCATCAAACTCTTCCATCTTGAATGATTTACGACGGTACCTCTATTTAAAAATGATTGGAAGTTTAAAGGAACTGATTGAAATCAGTGTTTTGATTGAATTCACACAATGAACGTGTTTAGACATACTTTCATTAGTTTTAAAAGTTGTCCCTACAAACATAGGGGCTTGTGGGTCAGTAATAACAGCCGCACGCGTCGATCAATCAGGTTAAGCTACTCTTGCCGCGGTTGGTCCGTGGATGGGTGTCCATATTTACATACTGAGACTCCTCCGTGCCTCGGAAAGCACGTTAAGCCCTTGGTCCCGGCTGTCATTCATGGATCTTTGACAGTCGATACGGGTCGTCAGAAGCCCGAAAGTCTGACAACCAGTCTTACCAAGGGGTAACATGTTACCCAGTAACTGGGTTGTGGAGGTCAGATAGGCAGTCGCTCCATGTTAAATATTGGTATTCAGCTGGATCCGGTTCAAACTGGAAGCCGATCCCAATTATAGTTGAGAAAAGGCTAGATAGAAGATACATACACACATGTTTACATACACACGCATGTTTGCATACACACACACATGTTTACATACACAGTAACAAATAAAATTGAAGTGCCCGTTTGTAATGTCAAGATTACAGCTTTTTACTAAATGGTTTTGAAAATACGGTACATAATTATAACAAAAATAATTAACGTCTGTCTATCTGTTTGTTCTGACTCTCACTGACAGATAGCTGACGTTATAAGGAGGCTACTTTTTGTCCCGGTAGCACATCTGCTTTAATCGTTCCCTCATTACTGAGGATCGTGGTCACTGGATGCCTTTAAGCGGACAATCTGCCTCCAACGACTCCGGTCTGAAGTTGCCATCACCACCTGCTGGAATTTTTTGGAGGTAGCTTACTTTATTTGGTCTAACCATCGTGTTGGCAAACGGCCCCGTGCTCTCTTTCCTTCGGTATTGCCAACAATGACCAGCTTTTCAAGGCTGCTATCTCCCCTTCGCATTATATGGCCGAAGTAGCACGGTAGCACTTACCCGTGGGATAATTTTCGATAACCACGCAGGCCAAGCCACTCAAAAACACCTGGCCTGGCCAGGGAATAAAATCCTGGACCTTATGATTAGCAACACCGCTTGTGACAACTGGATCAACGAGGAAGTTACGTACCTATTTTGAAAATCGAAATGAATTAGTTTGAAAATCTCATGTGTCAGTCATAATCAGAGATCGGATATTCGGATGCATATTTACCTAAAGATAATTTTTAGCTATGAAAGTATGGAAGCGGCTTTATAAGTTATTTGTAATATTTACTAAAAACCCCGGGATTCTTGGATTGCATAACTATTCAGATGTGTATTAATTTAAAATTAATGTTTAACCCGATACAAATATGTGTATGTACTGGAGGAGGGGTGGTTTGTATTAGTTAAAACAAAAAAATAAACAAAATACTTCTAAATTAAGACTTTTTCGATGCAAAAGGGCATTCCATGTTAGCCAACATCTCAACTTTAGGTGAATATGCATCCGAATATCCGATCTCTGGTCATAATCATCATAATATCTGTCATAAAAATCAGCCTTTATAGTTCCCACTGCTGAGCCACAGGCCTCCTCTCGGTGTGAGAGAATGGGCCGTAATCCACCACGCAGGCCCAGTGCGAGTTGGTAGTTGACATTATATGTCTTCTAATTTTCCATCTCTGTGAATTTTTACATAACATCATTTCAGCCAGAAGATGTCAACTGCTGGACATAGGCCTCCCCAAATTTGGGGGTTCTGGCCATAATCACCACGCTTGGCAGGCGGGTTGGCGATCGCAGTATGGCGGTAAAACGCATAGAGAGCGCTGCTGCCCATTCTCTAGTAAGAGTTACAAAACATAACATATTTTAAAACAGTCATAGTATTTAGGTACATACTTGTAACTTTAATTAAATGTGAGCAATGTATCAACAATCGCACATTACCTAATATTGATAGCGGCACTTGTATAAAGTTTTTCTTTTTTTTCTTTTGCCACTTCCTTGTTAACCTAGCTTTATCGATGCTGTGAAACTCTGTTATTGGCTTAAGAGATAATTGTCATCTTCTCGCTATCACTGAGCAATTTATGCAGACTAACATGTTAGTAACTTTGACGCAACTGCATTGAGCTGTTAATTGATAGTGAGGTGAACATTCATAACTCATGTAAATTAATTATAAGCCGTTGAGTTTCCAAATAAATAAATAAATAACATCACACCTTGTTTCGTTAGAAAGCCGTGTACCTATAATACGTACACCCAAACTACGCCAGTTATTTTACGTGAATTTTGTTTACCGGAAAAAGGTACCAGACCAATTAGACGGTTGCCAACGCGGATTCAATAATATGTTTTTCTTTTATTTTTGCCAAGAATGTGATAGTAGGTAACTAGTCCTATTTTTATTCCTAATCGTCTCAATAACTAATAAAACTTACAGGCTTCAGAAAAGTGAAGTCTTTTCAAGAAATAATTAGGTATACAATATTTTTGTACAATTCAGTAGAATTTAATAAGAAATTCTTCTTAAAGGGCTCTCCAAAAAAGACAGATTAATGATCTAGACGTAAGAGAGAATTGTTAAGGTTCGTAAACAAAATTTAATATCTCGTACAATTTGTGGTTTCTTAGAATGAACGGGAACTATCTTAAAATACTTATATACGTAAAATAAGCTTTTCATTTCAGCGAGAGGAATAAACGAGCTTGAGATATTAGGTTTATTTATTAAAAGGTATGTTTTGTTAATGTTAAGGTGAACCACATTCCAGTCCACATTTTCTGCATACAAACATCGGGACTGTTTTACTCCACTGTCTGACATGAAATACTAAAATACAAACCCATTCAAAAGTTAGGGGCCAACACAGATTAATTTTTCTTGCTAATTTTACTAAACTTTGGGCATGTTTAAGTAATAAAAGAAGTGTAAAATCAAAGTTCAATTATCAAAAAGTTCAATAAACTTTATTGGTCATTGATTTATGCATTGGCTTTTTCATAAAATCCGAAGGCGGTGACAAAAAATTCAAATACATATCCAAAGTCACTTCGAAACTATAGTTACGAACTTTCGAAATTATAGTTATTTTTCACTTTGTAGTGTTTTTCTGGAAGTCGGTTGTTTTTTTTTACTATTTATTTAACAGAATTACCTAGTCTTATAAAACCTATATATAATAGTGCAACGGATACAAAAGTGTTATCTATTTTTCACCCAGATTATTTTCTTCGATTTTAAAAGAAGCTTGGGGCAGAATTGAAGCAAATTTTCCAACGTTGTTGAAATTCAGTCCGTGGGTTAGTACGGCCATGTATTTTCCCGTGTGTATTGCAATCTTTAGTACTGTTTGTTGTTCTTGTTTATATACTGCTAATATACAGTGGCTTATTCCGGTATTCGGTTTACCCAATGAGTTTATAAAAGTTTTAAATATTTAACATTATTTGTCGTTTGTACCTGCTATTTGCAAAGCTTACTTTTGTTGATAACGAAACTCGACTGTTTGATTTTAATCAGGATAATAAGCGTATGTCATTGCCATGGAAATGTTAAGGCCTTAAAGTGTGTCACTTACCTAGACTGCTTATATACTAAAGAATGGACCAGCAGGCTTAACACGAGAATTGTAGAGAAGCGTTTTGCCGACAGAAGAGTAGACAAAAATGACGTTTCCGTGTAGACAGTAGAAAGTTTTCTACAGTCTTTAGCATGGTGATTATAAAATGAAACGTGTCCATATAAATGTGTTTTAAAACTTATTTGATAGTTTTTATTTTGCGGACACCAGGCATTAAACCATTTACGTTTTGCTATTGAAGAAAGATTCGTTCAGAACACTGCTATATGTATTTGTTTGAGAACGAAACGTAAAAATACGGTAAAATTGGTTAGCGTTACATCACTAGCGACTACCTCGTTGTTGTGGAAAAGTCAGTGTCTACGTAGACACCCGAGTCTAGGTGAGACCTCGTGCTCGAGAAGTCGAGATTTTGTGAAGGGTAGAGAAGCGATTCCTGTTCTACATTTGAGTAGAAATAGAAAGCGGCATGCTAAGCCTGCTGGTTTGTTCTTAGTATCGGAACAGTCTTAGATTGGGTAAAAATAACTGTCTTTTACCAAAATACTAGCGACCCGCCCCGGCTTCGCACGGGTAGTAGAGCATATAATGCGTAATGTTCGTCATGTCGTCGGTGTGAAAACCTTAACAAATTATACACCTAAATCTCCCTCATGTTCATAAGGAAGGTTTAGGTTTGAGGAGGATTTCCCTCTGTCTATTGGTGAAAACCACATGAAAATCCGTGCAGTAGTTTTTGAGTATATCGCGAACAGATAGACGCGGCGGGAGACTTTATTTTATAATATCTATGCTTATTATTCATAATATAATCAGCACCCTTGCAGACGGAAATGGCACTTAACTTAGACTTGATTTTACTAGGTAACCTCTTAGAGACCTGCATTCACCTTATTTTAAATGGCACTAAGTGCTATTCGTTTTGCTGCCTCGTAAGGGTTTTTATTTAAATGTCAGTTATTATTAGTCTTTATGTCGCACTATAACTAAAACGACAGTATTTAAGAGCTGTGGTTTTCCGTTATTTTATTATCACATTTTGCATAATTGCATATTGCAACAAATGCCAGCTATTTTGTATATTGCATTGATATTGTGACAAACAGCTAAATTAAATACAGCCTTAACTGCTGGGTCTGTTTCATTGATTCTGTGCAGTATTTTTTTTTTCAACAAAGGAGTTTTCTTATCAAATTTTAACATACAAGCTATGTCCACGAGTGAATTCCTCATCAACCACCAGCAGTGCTATTCTGTAAAAATCTCTCCGTGATAACTTGGGTGAAGTGAGCTAAAAGTGAGTTGTCATTAGTATCAATCCCTCGTGTCAGATGGAATTACAGCTCACTTCACCTGCCTACATAAGTTCTCACAGTGAGATTTTAACAGAATAGATCGGCTGGTTATACATAATGTCATCCCCGATTTAACCCCTTTAGGGGTTTTTTTTTGGGTGTGAAATCATCCAATAACTTTTCCCGCTCTGGGTGGAGCAGGAGGGCGTGTCAGACTTTTACTGACTAAAACCCACCCGTATTCCCTCAGTTGCATCGGTGCCAGGGGCCGAAGTATCTCTTAAGAACTCCCCACACCTCTGGCAGGTATCGGCCCTTGCGGACCCCACTAACTGGTACTGACATGTCTTTGAGGCGCGGGGCAACACAACGCGCCATCGACCCGAGCTTGGTCCTTACCGGACAACGAGCTACCCATTACTCGCCGTCCGCAAGCCTGGGCAAGCTCAGGGCGTCTCCCGCGGCGACTACGGCCGTAAGGGTGCATATTCTGCCTCTCCCTCGAGTGCGCCGCCTCCCTCTTTGCGAGCATTACTGCTACGCAGAAGGAGGTAACGGCTACCCATGCACTCTCGCTCCGTACCATGGCCTGGACCAGGGCCGGACGCGATAGATCGCCGCCGCCGATCGCCTCTACGAGTGACATACGTGACACCATACCATGTTTCCCCGAAGGTTTGTGTAGAGATGCACCTATAGTATACCCACATTTCACCAGTTATGTTTACGTCCCATGTAGTAGGGGGCGAGCCTATTGCCATCAACTGGGTACTAATCCAGACTTCGGGCTGCTACTGAGAAATTGTAGATAAAAAAACCCAATAACATCTTCTCTTTCTCTTTAAGGGATCAATTTTTTTAAATCCTTCTTTAGGTTCACTTCATGAAACGCTGTTGTACAATTTAGTACCTACTTCTGACCACAGCGATTGAGGTAGTATATTTAAGATTCATAATAAGTGGATATTAAAAATTTGTCTTTTACCAATCAACAACTAAAAAGTTTGTTAGCTGCAACAGATCTTGACTAAAAGAGTATATTAATAGGTGAAGCAAAAACGTTGTATTTGTCGTGCTTCTTACGAAAATTACGTGGACGGAGATGGAGTGTAGAAACCTAATATTTTTACATAATAATGCATCAGAAATTAAGTTTTAAACGAATTATGGTCGAATTTCGACTATTGGGCGACCACTAGTAATAATTAATGCATGAAACTACAATAACTTTAAAAATGTAAAAATATACAAAATTGATGTCCTATTATTTCACGACGACAGAAAATGCAAGTTTAAACACACATACAGCAAAAGAATACTATTTTACGCTTCTCCGTATTTCGCAGAATAACGCTGCCATTTCCCAGAAACATAGTGGTACAAATGCAGTACACAATTGCCAAGTAATTTATATGTGCCTCGACGGGAATTCCTACAATTAAAGAAACTAGTGCAGGACTGCAGGCTCCGTTCGATTCTGTCTTAATGATAAAGTTAGCAACTTAGGTTGCGTCTTCACATTCAGTTGGGTTTTGTAACTTTTGCAATGAAGTACTGTCACCTAGTGTAGTATGGTTGAAATAAGGAATTTTTAAGTTCTTGATGAGATAGGGAACCTAGAAATTTATCACATTTACTTTTTAAATTATGAATGTATCTTAGTATATAGGCAACTACTCTCTATAAATTATTAAAATTTGAATATTTTTGAGTTAAGAAATTAATTAATGTGTGATTATTATGTGACTGATGACGTGAAATTAAAATATGTTATATATTATTATTTATTATTATATTAGAACATGATTGAGGATGAGTAACGGAGTGAGATGACACAACTTCAGGTAAATCCTGTGTCACGTTTTCATTGGGCATTTTTGGCCAGTCTTTTACAGTCCTAGACATCCTTTGACGGTTCATAGCTCCACGTATACCCAGTGGTACTCTCTTGTATTTCATCAACGCGGTTGCGAACAAATGGTTTCAATAAACTTCACAAACCAAAACCGACATTGACTGAAAGACAAGGTGTGACAAGTGCTAAAATCTCTTAACTTTAGCACATCAGCACATACACAGTTCGCAACAACGCACCACATAGCTCCAGTCGGGAAATGGTCGTTGGCTTGATTGGCGCCTCTTGACTTTTAGCGACCAACAATTGTACTTTCGCTGACCCGTTCTCATTTACACAGATAATCTACATGGTCTTCACATGATCTGAACAAGATTGGTCTGGACTTTAAAAAACACTCCTGAGTTTGTTTTACCTTTTGTTCAAAGTGTTAGTTAGGCAAGATATGTTGACTTCATCTGGTTTGTTATTTTGTTATATGACGTGTAGGTATAGGTGATTCCACTATAATTTTACTGATATGACTAAAACCAAGTTATTCCTAACTAGTCCCCGTGGCCATCAAAGCACAACTTTGAAATTTAGGCTAAGAAATATGCATATCCTTAACCAAGGTAACTTGTCACTTCCGAGTCCACCGCAGAAGGCTTTTGTTGAAACTGAAACTATTCATCAGATTTTTTAAAACAACAATAGCTGCTATTCCCAGCTTTAAATAAATTCTGTTTTCACATTAATATTCATTGATTTGGATCTTTCCAACGTTCTCCACAAAATAGGAAGGTACAGAAGGTGAGATAAATATAACGAGGGAACGCACGCACTCACAGCCAGGCGTCAGAGAACGCGTACAAATAGAGGGAGCGTACTCGCGACTGGTGCGAATTTCGTTTGAGATAGTTTTGCCCATTGCACACATACGGGCCTCCTCTCGGTGAGAGTGACTGAGCCGTAATCCACCATGCTGGCCCAGTGTGGATTGGTAGATGTCACACATGTCTTCGAATTTTTATTTCTAGGAGAGTTTCCTCACGATGTTTTCTTTCTCCATTTTGAGAGCCTGTCTGGTGTTGAACCTATGGCTATTAAATCGCGGCCATTACCACCAGGCCACCATTGCTCAGCACGTACTTTAGTTCAGCATTTTCTGTCACTGTCTTACAACTGTCAGAATTCAAATGGATGACAGAGACGGAAAAATATATCTATTGCACCAGTCTCACGACCGACAAGGAAGCGACTATCTGTCAACTATGTTCTCGCTCAAGAAACGTACGAAAGATTGTGGATCTCGTGTAAGTGAAAGAGATACAAATATTAGTAGCTGATCGCTGACTGTTCGAACCACCAGTGACTACTCATTTGTCGCAACGACAAGAGCTAGCAAAGAAAAAACCCACTCAGCTACGCTCACTTGGCGGAGACACTCGCTGAAAGACTCATGCTTGGTACATGTGCATATCAGCGAGTAATTTTCCGTCACGCACTCGCTGCTCGTCGCTCGCTCTACTTGCTTCTATTTAATCACCGGCGCGGCGGTGGGATCTGTTTGCTGATGAATGGAGTAAAATTATCTGTGTATGTCTGATGTTTTGCGAGACTAAGTATGCAAGGTTGTCCTCTATTATATGTTAGTATTTGTAATTTGTTTGTTAACTATACCTGTTTCAATCTATATGTTAATTAATGTAATTGGTGTTACCGTTTTAATTAACTATAAATAAAATAAAACAATTGCCTGAGCCTCTGGCAGGCAATTTTTTTATTTGCGTCCTAAGTAATGATTATCAATATCGGCCTCATATTACCGTATTCACACGCATCTGTGTTGTCGTGTGCGTGCGCCTGGTTTAGCTAGTTGTAACAAGCAAGCCTTCTGTACCTACATTTTCTGTGGTTCTACCTTCGTTCAGGCTTCTCGTTTATTATTTCACCGTTGCCTCTCCATTTTGGTTGGTACACGGTAAACTACGTACAAACTCGGTGTTGTTTTGTATAATTATATAAACCGTCAGTTAGCGATGAACTGGGGGCATCAATGTATACGAATAATTTTGGGTAAAGTAAGTCTGACCCTGATTAAGTGTAGCCTTAAATTGGTAAATTTGCATGACTTGGTTATTGTTTTATGGCGTATTTATTTGCGTCTATAATAATTTATAATAACAGCTCGTTTTTGCCCAAATGCCGATTTTGGCAGGCGCCAGTGAGCAGTGGTGGCCCAGGGGCCCTAGTCTGCTATTTTTATAAATTCGTCATTCCAACACGATCCCATTGTCATTCATTTGTCATTTTGCTAAAAGTTCGTAATCTGCTAAATTCATAATGGTCGATCATTGGTCGGTCAATGGTCTCGTAATAGAATTGTGTCATAATGGCATTTTCGTATTGCTATTATTATAAAACTCGATAGTAGAAATGATTTTCGAAAAACGACTACTAAATTTGAACATATAGTCTGCCAGATTTCATTTATATATATTTTTACATATTATTTATTAGTGTTATAAGCAATTTAAAGTAGTAGGAAGTTCGTAAATTAAGTCAGTCATTCATTTGTCATGATGTACGAGATTACCAATAAATGCCATTTCTATCAATGGAGTGTCAGTGGCTGACCATTGGAAAGTCATAATGACGCCATTTTATTAGTAGATTACCAAATTTGTCAAAATCAACAATTATGAAATCAATGATAGACCATTCTGACACTATTGTAATAGCAGACTTGAGGCCCAGTACTAACGGCTGCGATCCAATATCGTAGGTTCAAACCCAGACAGGCGCTTTCCTTTGCGAAAGTTATTTCACCACCTTTGCTCTCAAAACGGTGAAGGAAAACATGGGTGAACAACGTTACTTTATACACAATATCAAGATCTTATTTTAATTTTTCAACAATTAAAAATATTCAAAAATCAACTGACAAAATTAAAAAAGTCAAGGGCTCTGGATTCAGAAGTATAAAAAACATGAAAACCAAATAATAAAAAATATAAAACCATATATCTGGCAATTAACCCTCACATAAGATATTTTAAAAATTCGAACAATAAAATCATTTGAAATTTTTCATAAATACAAAATTTTTATCCTAATAAAAGTTATCAAATTAGGTTATTACTTAAGATAAGAAATACTAACGCGGTGTCCTGCGTGAGCGACGAACTCGACGCGACGCGACGCTGCGAACGCGACGAACGCGATCAACTCAACGGCATACCCTACATGCGGCCTATATGACAGTCTGCGGCGAGACGCGACGTAACGCGCACTTGTTTTGAGGGCGACCAGATGCGACAACACGAACTATAACATTTTTCGCCCTAAAATTAATATATGTAATGGTTGATTGTATTATCATATATGTGATGGTGCTTTTTACGATATATTTTTAAAAGTCTGTACTTTAAATATGAACTTTCAAGCAAAATTGTACTGTACTTCTCCATGATTCGAGAAGTAATGACCAAAATCACGTAGGACCTTTGTCGCGTATAGCATCGCGTCGCATTACGTCGCGCCGTGTTGCGTAGCGTCGCGTCGCGTTCGTCGCTCACGCAGGACACCGCGTAAGGTAATGTAGTATAATTTCAAATATTATTTGGAATCAGACTTAAAACTATTTTGAGACATGTACAATTATACAAATTAAATGTGTTGGGGCTTTGTAGGTCCTAATTATAATAATTTGTAAGATATCAGCGTAAATGATACCTCAAAAGTAAGAGCGATTTATCAAGCATGTTTTCAAAAAGGTTTGAACAGAAAAAGCACCGTCCGTTTTTTTTTAAATAAGGTTTTAAACTAGGGATTATCGTAAAAAGCCTACAATTTTATGAATTGACGTTATAACAAAATGCAAAACTTTAAAGAATTTTCGTTACTGTAATGAAGTATATGTATTTTATAAGTAAATTTAGATAGAGTAGTTTGAGAATTGATAACGAATAATCGTGTTGTACTTTGAGAATAATTCCAGATACCTATGGAGCAGAATGGGAACAAAATAATAAGTATTTTTAAATAATAATAATTCCTTGGAGTAACTTGGGAATTAATGTATGAGATTCTTATCTTTTTAGAACAAAAGAATGGAGTACTTTGAGAATAACCCGCAAGCTGTGCTGCGGAACAGCCGGTGAGCGCTACTTCCAAGTTGGTGCCCGTTACTTGGTAGTTTAGTATTTGCACAACGTAATATACATCGCTTGCTACTTTAATACCAGGTCACAATTTGTCGGTTTACCATTGAAAGATGATAAACTATCGAAAAATAATGCGTGTACAAGCGCATAGTTGTATCTATGGTTAAGCTATCTGACACATGGCGGCCGGCCGGCAATTCAAAACAAGCTATGGACAAGAGCGCGTGTCAAAGAAAAACGTCAACGTTGCTCTTGAAAGCTATATTTTTATTATTTGTATTTTAATAAATTAATTTGTGGAGTTTTTGAATCTTTTTGAATTCATCTCCCAACAATGCGTACATTTGTAAATGGTTGTTGTGGCAGTTCACAATTTTTTGATAATTTATAATCTCGCAAGATAGATTATAAACTTACGATGTTCATAATAATACGCTGACACATACATTTTTTTGAGGCGGAATGTACCTAGTACTTTCCCGTAGCAAATCTTTCACAAGCAGCTGTACTATAACTTCAAACTCTGTGCAAAATTTTACGCTTCAACTAAAGTGCAGCGAAAATTACACAACACTATGCACATCCTTATTTTCTCATCAACAGCTCTCATACAGATTACGTATACAGGCGAACGCAAGTTTTTACTTCGACGGTTATCGCGCTAGATGAAACGTATAAGCGTAATGCAACGCAGGTGCGGACTAAACATGTGTGGCGTAGTGTATGGCAAAATTGGTGCTGCGTTGCTTGAAATTCCATGGTACTGTTACAGAGTATAGATAATTTAACGAAGTACTACTCCTCTTAAGGTTGTTATAGAAATTAAAATACAGTATCAATTACGAAAAATAAGTACAATTTTCATATATTTGTTTACAAATATTGCTTTATACTACAGATACCTGAATAATCTAATAAAATGTGTCATATGATTTTATGTGTAACTACGTTTAATAAACTATGAATAAAAAAATTGCGTCAGTAGTACCTGAGTAGGATACATGTCATGTTATGTAACCTGCGTGACGAAGAAGTCACAAAAGTTGCACATAATTCTTAGCATAGTTGGTTTAATATAAAAAGTTTTTTTTTGGTCGCACATGGTTTTTAGGGTTCCATATCCACCCTCTATTTCTTAGCCTCTGCTGTCCGTCTATCCACCCTTCGTTTATCCGTGTCAACTGTCTGTCAGCGGGCTGTATTTCATGAACCGTAATAGGTAGACAGCAGAATTTTCCCAAAGTGTGTATCTGTATTGCCGTTATAACAAAAAATAATAAAAGTTAAGTTAAAAATTTAAGGGGATACCCTAACAAGAAACGTGTTTAAAAAAAAAATAGTCTTAAATATTGTACGGCAGTGCGGAATCTTTCGTCCGACTCGCACTTTGCCGGTTTGTTTTAGTTTATTATGATCATACAGATATTGGGCAGCATGTAGGGTGAAATCTTGAACTTAAACTGTGTTATGAAAAGTTAAAACGAAAACTAAACACTACTTCATCCTATTTCCAACTAGCCTACTAATATTATAAAGGTGAAAGTTTGTGAAGATATTTGGATGTTTGTTACTCTTTCACGCAAAAACTACTGAATGGATTTAAATGAAATTTGGCACTCAGATAGATTATAACCTAGATTAACACATAGAATACTTTTTATCCCGGTAGTAATTTCCTGTGGGATATTTTTCGACTTCTATGCGAAGCCGCTGCTGGTAAAAGCTAGTACTTTATATATTTTGATAATATTTTACTAGTTTAAGCATACCTATATGCATGCAACGAAGTAGTTTGACTGCCTCGTTGGTCTAGTCACAAGCGTTAGTGCTGAGCATGAGGTCCTGTTAATGGATTTTTCCATCTGGAATTTTTCAGTACCACCCCGGTGTCTGGATTTTTGCCCAGTTGACGGCAATTGGCTCACCCCTATTGCATGGGACTTAAACATTACCTACTGGCGAAATGTGGGTGTATTATAGATACACCTCTATTCAACCAAGAATCAAGTTCTTCTTACTTAACAGACAGCTGTGCTGCTGGGGAGTTTATTGCGCTACTTCTTCTTCCCAGCTAAAGCACTAGGAAGTGGTGGGCGGGCGTTTTGGGTGGACTGTCTTAAGTAATTTTATTTTGACGTTCAAAAAGAGCTGACTCTCAGCCTAGTTTGAATAAATGACTTTTGATTTTGATTTTGATTTTGACCCTTTGGGTAAACAAAGCATGTTGTTATGATGTAAATCAAGCATCAAGCATCAAGCATGTAAACCTTGGTGCGGGTTGTTCGAAAGAGATACCGTGGCGCCTGGCACATAGGTAACTAAAGGAACACGGGTGGGACTTAGTCAGTAAAAGTCTGACACGCAGTCCTGCTCCACCCAGAGCGGGAGAAGTTATTTGATGGCATCCCACCATAAAAAAAAGCATGTACACCTTCTGTATTTTTCTTCAATGGTATCATGTGGCTACGCTGAAAAGCATCACACGCTTTTGTTATGAGTCAGTTTTCGCTAGGAATTCAGAATTTCAGTGCATTTTAACGTAATTTATTATACAGGAAAATAAACTCTCTTGAAACTATTCAGTGGAATGGACGCAACTTAAACGTGTCCTGTTTGATTCAAACGAAATGTTCGTGTAGTTTTCATGTCATTGTTGTTTGACGAAAATTATTAAATAAAAACTTTCAGCGTCACCAAATTGTGGAAAACAGAAGTTTTATTATACTGGACATTGTTTTACCTGTAACGGGAAAAAAAAAACTAACCAGTGTGCAAACTGTAACCATGAATTCAAGATAATTATGATTCTAGACCCTAGTAGCAATTTTTCATCGGTAATAACAAAGAGCTGCTGTTTATTACAATACCTACGTCAGGGATGGCGAAACAATGGCACGCGTGCCGTTGGTGGCACGCAACAAAATTATTTGGGTACGACAATCTAAGTCACAGTATGGTAGGTTCAGTATGATAGGAGTATGGTAAGTTCATCTTCTTAAAGCCTGAGTCGTTACGCCAAGATTGTTTCTTGGCAAGTCAATACCATATTAAATATTATTTTGGAAAAAAAATGGCTCCTAGAGGTTAAGAGGTTCGCCATCCCTGACCTACGCGGTCGAATTGTATGAAGCAGATTTTTTTTTTCGGCTTAAAATATCTACGCTAGGTTTTCTAGAATCATAGCTGAATTCATGGTTACAGTTTAGTAAGGACTAGTTCCTTACTTAGAAACCTGAAAGTCTGACAACTAGTCTTACCAATAGGTCCTAACTTCCAGGGCTTATTTTTAATCTTATAATTATTTAGAATTGTATTTTTTTACATTGTTCTCACATACATAAGCAACAAGAATAATATTCTCAAGATTTTGTAATATCCAACTTAATTTAAAAGAATGTCCGTGGAGTTTCTTGCCCGTTATTCTCCATTGAGATTTACGTTTTGGAATTGGCAACTAGCTTCAACTTTCCAACTGATCGAGTTTTTGACAATTCAAAAGTGCCTATAAATGGTTTAATTGAAATAAATGCTTTGAGTTTGAGTACCTATTGTGTTACCCAGTAACTGGGTTGTGGAGGTCAGATAGGCAGTCGCTTCCTTCAAGTAAAATACAGGTGTTCAGCTGCATCCGACATGTTATACTGTGTACATTTGAGACTGAAAGGCGACCCCAACATAGTTGGGACAAGGCTACAGATGTTGAGTTTACGCACTGGTTAATTGTTTTTCGTGTAAAATGGGGGATAAATTAAAATAGCTTACACCAGTCAGTCAAAACGCTCTCTAGGGAAACTCACCATCAGCATGACACTTAAAAACGCCTAAACGTACTAGGTCTGAGTAAACCAAACGTCTTCAGTATTAACACACAACGTCACAAGTCTGCATCAGAGTCAGAGGTGTATAGTATGTACAGTGGGCTGCATCAATTGGGTACCCCAGTTGTATTCGAATTTTAATACAACTGGGGTACCCAATTGATGCAGCCCACCGTACACGTACATCGTCGCATCAATAAATAACACACTTATAAACTGTCATTGTTATCTGGTTCTCGTTCCTAACTGTAATTTTCTATATAAAGTCATCATTTATTTTCGTTCCTTATATATTTATGTGTCTATAATATAGGATGTGTATACCTATATCTATGTATCTATTTTAGTATATTGTGTATTCATTATTTGCGCCAACAACATCCCCATTTGATGTCCAGACTAATCACTCTCCATGCCAAGGTTGCCTGGAAGCGATCGCGAAAAGCGATAAGGCCACCCATGGTATATTTTGTAGTGTACCTTGGTTTTTGTTATGCATTTTTGTTTTGTACAATAAAGTCTATATAAATAAATAAACAATAGATTCCGCGACATCACATTATTAAAAATAGCTCTCGAGAACATAATGGCGCAGTAGTAACCCATCAGTGATAAAGGCCTCGACTTTTGAGTTGTAAGTCGCAGGTTCAAACCCAGACAGTTGATTAACTTTCTGTAAATTATTTCATCACTACTGTTCTCGAAACGGTGGAGGGAAACTTCGTGAGGAATACGGCATATCCTAGAACCAAAAAGTCGAAAACATGTGATATCTACCAACCCGTATCGGGCCCGCGTAGCGGATTACGGCCCACTCCCTCTCACCGAGAGTAGACCTTGGTTCAGCAGTGAGAACATTATAAGCTGATAATACTCTCGATAGCATCAATTCATCAATAACGTTACAGTGACGTGATTAACCGCAAAATTGCAGACGCTATGTGTCGGCCACCGCAGTCTTAAGAAAGCCTTGCTTAAGAGGAATTTCATACCACTAAAGTCTAAAACAGTATTTTCAATACACGAATTCCGGACACCAAATAAAACAGAAGAAGATCTTCGGGCAAATTTCAAAATACTCAGGCAAAGATCCTCCTCCCTGGCTCAACCACGAGTTTGACTGCTCTCAACGGTCCGTCATTACTCTCTGTCAGCTACGCGTTTCCTACACTTTGTCATTCCATATATTAACACGTACATAGACTCATTTGTTAACGTAGATATCAAAGCGTGAAATAAAGAGATGTTGGGAATATTTTGACTTTATTAGACAATGTTCTTTTTTTGTCAGGAATTTTTATGATGGGTTTTAAAAAAAAAATGTTTATAAGGTTGAGATTGTCTTCGGAAAAATGAACAAAATTCAAGATGGAAAATGCAGATTTTCTGATGTTAAGAAAAGTACCTACTGGTATTACATTCGGATAGGTCGATTTTCAAAGAGATACCTAACTTTGTGTTCTTTTTTGTCAGTTAAATATAAATTTCAAGGGTTGGATCGAGGTGGCCCTAGACAAGGATGCCTGGAAGGATTTAGGAGAGGCCTTTGCGTAGCAGTGAGACAATATAAGCTACTAAAAAAAAAATAGGTCCGTTTTTCAGAACAAAACACAATCGCCGAAATCAAACATCCAAAACTCTTCATCACTATAATAAATTGTCATAAAACCAATCCTCAAAGAACCTAAACAAATTACCGTAATCCAGCAATTTGTACTCCTTCATAATATATTAGGTGAATATTATATCCGGGAGAAATAAAAGGCGCAGATGTTAAATATTAATAACGTCGAATGTGGGGCTGTTCGTATTTCATCACGTACCGACACTCTATCCGTCATTTCTGACAAGTGCCCCGAGGCTAATAAGATCAAAGGTTTATTACGGAGCTAATATAGGAATTGCTGATTATTGTGGGTTTTTGGAAAACTCCAAAGCGAATTCTATTTTTGTCCAAAATATAAGAAAAGTGGGGTTTAAGGCCCTGGTAACTTTAAATATTGTCATTATGAGCGATAATAGTTCTTATTGCAATCCGATACGGGTTAAAATCTGTTGTAATAAATTCGAATAATAACTGAACAGGCATTGTCGTAAAAATGCAAATAAAATCGTATAAAATTAGATATTACCTATTTAATAATAAATAATCGATCACTGAATGCAGTTTGGCATTTGAAATTTTATGGTACATTTTTTATTATAATTATAATGGTTATTGAAGGGATAAACTGGTTATAAGATAATTAAGAGGTGACTTTGATGATTTTTTTGATGCATTAAAGTATGTTTAATTATGTTTTGAGTTCCATCACTCTATGCAAAAAAGACTTGAAAATATCATATATTTTTTTGCTTTCAAAATTGTTTACGGTTAAAGAGATACACTGGTTTAATAAAACCACCTTTTTGAGCGTTTTCAAGAAATCACCACCCTAAAAATAACTGGCTAAATGTGGGTGTACTAAAGGTACACTTTTGCCCGGCCCTTCGGGGAAACACGGCATGATGTTATGTGTTTGTTTTAAGAAGGGTGGGTTAATATTCAAAATTGAGAAGTTCCAAGACTGACGTTTGACTTACAAGTAGAATTTTACGAGTTACTATCGTAGTATTATCGTAGGTACTTATTATATATCTAACTTATTACATAATAATCATTGTTACGACAGCAGTAGCGGTTCAGTGGTATTAGCCCCGTCTTAGCTACAACAGTTTACTTTGTGTAGGTATTTCATTTCATCACCACTGATCTCAAAACGGTGAAGGAAAACATCGTGAGGAAACCGGCATGTCCTAGAACCAAACCGCACCGTAACATTCACCAACCCACCCGTGGATTATGGCCCACTCCTTCTTACAGGCAGCATGTCTGTGTCCCAGCAGTGGGAACATTATAGGCGAATTATGCATAATTGGCTACACAGTGACTATTAGCAAAACGGAATAGAATAAACGACCTTAGTGACTACGATAAATAGTCCCATTTCAGCCGACAGACGGACGTCTTTCGGCTGAAATTTCGGCCGAACTGCAGAGACTGCAGTACAGCCCATCATCATCATCATTTAAACCGAAAGACGTCCATTGCTGGACATAGGCCTCCCCCAGAAGGGGGTGTTTTGTCATAATTGCCACGCTTGACAGGCAAGTTTGCGATCGCAGTATGGTAGTAAAATGCATAGAGAACGCTGCTGCCCATTCTCTAGTAAGTCCCTTAGTCGCCTTCTATGAATCCCACGGGAAAAAATGGGATGGTGCTATTCTTTTACGTCCGGCACCACACGGAACCCCACAAGTCCCACTAGTCTGTTATTCCAAGTACTCGTAGCAATTGTTTCTACGCAGCGAAAATAGTTAATGTTATTTCCCTAGATGAACACATCACCAAGAAGGTTTAGTTTAGAACATCACAATTAATAAACGTAGGTACAATCAGGGAAGAAAATTAGTGACACCTTGCGTCAATTTTTCGTGTTGCAGCCATGTCGTTTTGCATACATTTTATACAACTGTCAAAACATGACAGGGCAATTTTAGTTGGTTAGGTTGCACTTTCCCTAGCCGTGTCTAAATAATAATAATCGACGCCTATAATTACTATTTATTATTTAATTCTTATGTAATGACAATAATTACCAAATCGTACCAATTTAAAAGCAGTTGCTATCGGATATTACTTAACCCACACTTAATAACTTACTCATCGGAACGGGTTGATGTAACCCGTTCCGATGAGTAAGTTATTACCAGTACAAGTAATTAAGTAGGTTTTCTCGAAACTTCCACAACATAACATAATATTATAACTTGTAAACTACTGGTATAACAAGTACCAATTACAAGTTGAAGTGAACGTACACAGATTTATACAGACAAGAAAAAAGGAACAGAAGAATACAAAGCTGCTGATGGAAGTGTGGTGGTGGTTATATTACTTCAGTAAGTTTTAAAGTTGTGGTCTATTATTTAACTTAATACAATTTGGTTGAAAACACGAGAAACCATTTTAAGGGCATTGATGACCTAAATTTCTAGTTAGCAGCTTAGCTATAACAGCAATCACAAATATATTGAAATGATCGTTTCATACATCTTTGCAGAAATGGGTTTTAACTCCCATGAATTAACTTTAAAACCATTCCCATGAATTCCAAAATATTGATTACACAAACATAAACATTTTTATAATCTAACATAATATCTACAAATTGATGAAGACACAATATCGGTTATTCTGTCTGATATTTATGGCAAAGATACATGTCAATGAGGCCAGAAACCTGTTCTCTTCGTGCAATTTCTCGTATGCAAGAAGCAAACTTATTTTCTTTTAACATTTTCGCCAAGCTAAAATAAACCGACTTTTGTCGCCATGGTATATACCGTTTTTATAGACATCGAACAACCTGTCTGCGACAGAGATCCTTCCATTTTTAACTTGCACTTCCTTCGCCTGCCAGCGTTCAAAAAAGTTCAAGCAGTTTCAGACTCTAAGCTAGAAAAAAAAAATCAGCATAGTTTTTGAGCAGTTAGCCAGGCAATCGATACAGCCTGTTTTTTCTTTTATGCGGTCCGTTTAGTTCTTGAACAAAATTTTAATTCCTGGAAAAATAGACAAGCTTCTTAGTCTTGAGGGATTCTTTAGAGGGTTGGAGGATAAAGGTCTGAAAATGGCAGCAAACCTAATTTTTGTAAGGTCAACCAACCACCAACTAAAACAAATAACTGCCATCACAAATCATAAAACTAGGAATAATTTTTACAATAATAGGAGGTTTGTCAGCTTCTCATTGCCAAATTGGATGCCCTTGGTCTTCCATGGGACACTTGTGCGAAATAACAGCCGCACAATCAATTGATTAGGTTAAACTACGTTTGCCACGGTTGGTCCGTGGATCAAAACCCGTCCATGCCTTGAAAAGCATGTTAAGCCGTTGGTCCCAGCTGTCATTTGTGGATCTTTGGCAGTCGTTACGGGTCGTTGCGGGTCGTCAGAAGCCCGAAAGTCTGACGATCAGTCTGTTTTTTTTTTGTTGGGCATCTCGCAGTTGGCCTTGAGAGGTCGTGACTGCTCAACCGGGCTTTCCTGGGGCTGCCGTTAAGAAGTTAATCTTAACGCCTCCAGCCAGGGCTTACAAACTAAAATTTATAAACTAAGCGACTGCACGCTGAGGACACCCCCTGTGGGGTACGGGCCTCGGCTCAGGGCGTCACTGATAGGGGGACAGCTATCGTTGGGGACAGGCTGGATCAAAATATTGGCATTATTATTATTGATCGGGGAATTTAAAGCTACTGGATCAGCTGCGGCGTGGGCTGGCGCTTCAACGAGCAAGGGTCGGTCGGGGACGATCAGTCTGAACAAGGAGTATCGTATTATACAGCAACTGGGTTGTGGAGGTCATACAGGCAGTCGCTCCATGTAAAATACAGGTATTTAGCTGCATCTGGCTTGACTGGAAGTTGACCCGAACATAGTTGGCAAAAAGCTGTGGTTATACACATTAGATACACATATTAAGAACTTTATTTTCGTCTTGTTTACCGCTGTAAAAGTAAAAAACAAGCAGTAAATTATACACTTTTAATTGGAAAAACCCAGGAAAATCCCCATTCAATTCACTACAAAGGCCGTCTAACAATACGCCTAGACCGCAACACATCTAAAAAATCCTCTAAAATGCTCGGATTTGTTATGAGAAATGCCAACAGTTTAGATTTCGTAAAACTAAAATTTTACTTAACAATAGCTTAATTTGAAGCATATTGGAATATTGTAGTGTGATCTGGCGGTCACACTACGCTACACACTCGTTGCGTCTAGAACGCGTTTAAATGCGATTTCTTTGGCACTTGGCGTTTTCTAGCGGCATTGCTAAGAGAATACGTTCGTACAGTAACAGACGGAGACACTTTAAAATGGTTTTGCTAGACAAATGTCATCGCCTTAACGACACAATGTTTGCGTGCAAAGTTCTGACTCATAAATTTGACTGCCCATAGATATTGTACAATTTCAGTTTCCGTGCACCCTCAAGAATTCCTCGTAATCCAAAAACACCACTCTGCCCATCGCTGAGGAGAACGGTACTAGGCGCAAATTTTCCATGCGAGATTATGTAAGGTCATAAACAGTTGCAGCGACCAAATCGATCTTCACTTTGATGGTTTGGGAAAGTCGAAAGCCACTTTTCATAAGTATTTGCCCGATTAGTTTTAGTCAGCAATATTATAATAAGTTGATCCTAAGTGATGTATGATGTTTTCCAAGTTTTAAGTATTAAGCATTTTAACTTAGTTAAGTTACTTTTTTTTTGAGGGTGGGAAATCACCAAATAACTTGTCCCGCTCTGGGTGGAGCAGGAGGGCGTGTCAGACTTTTATTGACTAAAACCCACCCGTGTTCCCTCAGTTGCCTGTGTGCCAGGGGCGACGGTATCTCTTTCGAACAACCCGCACCCCTGGCAGGCACCGGCCCTTGTGGACCCAACCAGCCCGGCGCACCAGGACACATGGCACGCCGTGACCACTCTAGAAACCAAGTAACAATAGGGCCCCAGACGACCCCGTGTCTGGCACCCTTGGTCCCCCTGCGACGGGTCAGCGCAGTGGCCCCGCCGCCTACCACTTTTCGGCCGCAGGGGATAGGGAGAGCGGCCAACGCTATACCGACATTCCTCTTCCCCTGCGGCTCCACCGCGTCCGCCATCAAACGGTGGCGGCCCCGTCCAGGCTATGGAAGGGAAGAGCGCCACTCAAAAGTACCAGCACTCCTCCTCCACCACAGCCTGTCACCCTCAGCCGCGATGCCTCTCATTCGACATCGCAGCCCGCCTCGATTACGGTGCACCTCACCGCAACCTACTTTTTTGCCGTTTCGTCGTCGGCTTGGAGGCAAAAGCCCTGACGAGCGGCCCTACCTTGGGGTTCCTCTTCGATGCACTGTGGGAGCGGACCACGGCTACTGAGCCCCCCCCCCGCAACGACAATGCGGGAACCCACTGGGGGGTAGTTTAGTTAGTTTTGTTTAGTTTATTTTGTACAAATTCCTTTTAATGCATGCGGAGTTTACTTAAATGTGATTGTTACACTACTATATTAATTTAACTTGCATGTTATCTTCAGCATAATACCAGTGTTAACAATTAATAATAAATAAATCTAAACCAGAGACTCCACATCATATTTTCAATCCAACCATAACCCTAAGCCAATGTCATTGTGTCATTCAGTGTCTCCGTCTGTCTGCATTTCGATGTTTGGTGACGTGAGGCCTGTCCGGCCTCAATTTGATTTACTGTGACATCGAGTGCTAGATTGTATCGCCAATGATGTATTGGAGTGAATTTGTAAGTGTAAAGGAGTGATTAATGTATGAGATTGGAGATAGTGTTCGAAATATTTTTTTGTTGAATGGTATAAAATACTTATGTGGAAATAAATATTCTATATATGGAAGTAGACGTAGCACAAAGGGAGGTCAAAAATGTCAACAACTTTGTGACACTTTGCCAGTTAATTAAAACAAATGACAAGTGGAACATTCAGTAAATACAAGCAAATCTTTGCAGAAAAGATGACTCCAACCTTAACAATGTAATTTTATATATGTATGTTGATGAAATAAATATTTTTATGTATTTACTTTCATGATTTAGTTTATCAAAATCTTGCTTCTAAGAAGCCACTTCTGACATTAATCATCCAGAATATTTACGGTTTTGAGCAATCAATGTGTTTTTTAAATGACTTCAAAAAGGAGGAGGTTATCAATTCGACATGTTTTTTTTACTGTAACTGCCCAGCTCAATATCAAGGGCAACATCCTTTGCTCTACATTGCCGTATCCTATAGTTGCCTGAAATGTGGCTGTTACTGGTGTATACGGCAATATAACCGTCTGAATCTTTTAATCTATTGCCAACAGTGTCGTCATCAAATTTTATAATTACAGCATCAGGTAGATTGCCACTCTCTATTTGCTCCCTTCGTAAAGTAGGCCATTTAAACAATTTAACGATGCCCATAACCCCATTTACGACCCCATCGGAAACAGAAATATTTCGCCTCAGCATTGCTCGTGACTCTATCCCTATTAGTACTGTTGATAAAAGGCCACCACAGTCTGTTATTCACATCCTTAGGAATTACATTACTAGGAGGCAAATTTCCGTATGTTGAAATCCCATCAAAAACATAAATGTGAAATGAGAGCCAAGTTCAATATTATGATAAAAGCCTTGGTTGTTGACTTCAACGACAAAATAAGTGAGATCTAAATGGGTGCCAAGTTCAATGGTCAGTCCTGAAATTTATTTATAACAACATAAAATATTTTATAAAAACTTAAAATATAATTTCTTCTTATATCTTAGGATAATATATCGAAGCCTTAGGGTCTGATTTGGCTAGTTTTTATTTCAATTAAAATAGTTTTTGATTTATGAGGGGGTCAAGAGTGGCTCCAAATGGTTCGTGTAATATTACACACGGTACTGCTCGCCAGTTCTGTTAGCTTGAACTTGGCTTATTACCCGCTGCCACGTGTCCAGATTTCATGAGATTCAACGGCAGCATTAATTGTGCAAATACGCTGTGTTTTTGCGTTTTCAGCTATCATGTGTGCATTATAAGCATCTACTTATCTGGCAGTGGGATAAATTCTAACTGCAACTCCATCGGCAAATTCTCTTAATAACGGTATTCCCCGACTCTCGTAAATCAATTCAAGTTGACCCGTTGTCAATTTGCCAACACGCAAATTATTAAGCAAATCAATGAACTCTCCATCATTTCGCTGGCGCATATTTATAGTTAGTTCACAAAATGAGAATTTTTCCCACAACTTGACTTCTGCCGCAAACCATGGGGGTTGCAAAAAGCACCAGTGGCCATTATTAGTCATCTCAAACCGTAAATAAGACACTTTGTATGCTGCGTGGACTCCCAAAATGTATGCTACTAACTTAAATCTATTCTAATATAATAAAATGAAGATGAAGAGTTGGTTTAAGTGCGCCAACGTGCGCCTTTATTTGTCTTGGTAATTTTTTTTTAAAGAAGCCCACCAACAATGAATACCGCGGGTATAGCTGGTTATCTAATAAATAGGTTCTATCTATTGTATTGTGTATCTAATTACCTACGTAAACTGTGTAACAAAGTTAAGAGTATGATTTTATGGTCAGATCAGAGATAATTGGCTTGGCAACGAATGGATCGACAAAAATTGTAAAATTTTGTCATAGTTTAGGTTATATTTTCGAGAATTGTTTTATTAGATTTAGTATTATTTTAAACTTGTTAATGCTAATATAGTTTTTTCAAGTCGTTTTCTTTGTTAAAAAAGTTTTTTTTATTTCTTTTTGTACTGCTCTATGGGCTTGCTTTTGACCTCGATCATGCCTGTTGGAAAGCGATGGATGAAATTTATCATTATTTTTATTACTCAAGTTTTCCCAAACAGGTGTTTTACTTTATGTAAAACATTTAATCACCACTGCTCTCAAAGCGGCGAAGGAAATTATCGTGAGGAAACCAGCATGTCCTAGAACCAAAAATTCGAAGACATGAGACATCTACTACCTCGCACTGGGCCCGTGATTACGGCCCACTCTCTCTCAAACAGGCCTGCGTCCCAGCAGTGGGAATAGTGTTGGCTGATTATGGTAAGTTTTAATAGTGCTTTACGAACAAACTATATTTTTTGCCTAAAATAGCAAGCAAAAGTGGGCTGCCTGTAAATTTTTTTTAACCGACTTCAAAAAGGAGGAAGTTCTCATTTTTTTTTTAATGTATTGTAGTGACCTACCTTTATTTAATATTAACATTATTATTTATTAACATTATTACCTTGTTTAAATTCCTACATTTGCTAAAATAATATAAATTATATTTAACATAAACATGTTTTCAAAACAACTAACATACTAGTATTGTGTAACATAATAATTATATCAATAAGTACATTTACAACAGACAAACCAATCTTTTATGTTAGTAGATATTTTGTTATCAACTAGCCGGCCGCTATGACGCGTCCTTTGTCTTAGCGCGAACCGGTAGGCTGCGTACGTCACACACACGCCGTGAGCGTGAGCGAGACGGCACTCTAATCTATTACCATCGCGCTCACGCACGCGACCCGCCTTCCGGCGATGACTTGCGATCTAGCCAGTACAATCATTGCGCTTGCTTGTGGCTACCGCCTTACCATTTTTGCATTACCTAAAACATAGCTTTACTGTCACTGTGCTTTCCTTCTGTTCTCTGCTATCCGTACATTTCTATCACTCCTTCTTCTAAGTGTAACTCTCGTGTGTTGTGAACTGTAACCTGTGTCTGTGTAATAAACTTTTATTCATATCTTCATCTATACTTCGGACTTATTTCTTCACACCGCCTATTCACCCTTCATACACACCTGCCATACCTACATTGGTGACCCCTATCAAGAGCACGAGGATGGCCGAGGACAATGCGCGCGAAAGCCAAGATTTCGGCAAGATGGCAGCGGAAAGTTTTCGTGTGGGCGTGCGGATACCGCCGTTCTACCCGGAGAAGCCGGGATTATGGTTCGCTCAAATGGAAGCGCAATTTATCCTGGCCAACATCAAGTCGGATGAGACCAAGTACTATTATGTGACAGGGAACTTGGATTCACAATACGCATCTGAGGTCGAAGACATCATCGAATACCCGCCACCCACCGGAAAATACGAGAAGCTTAAAGGTGAGCTTATAAAAAGGCTTTCGGCATCGCGTGACAAGAAAGTGAAGCAGCTCCTCATGCACGAAGAGCTGGGTGACCGAAAGCCTTCCCAGTTTTACCGCCACCTTCTCAACCTAGCTGGTCCAGGTGTACCAGAGGAGTTTTTACGGACTATTTGGACAAGCCGCCTACCTGCAAGTACACAGGCAATCGTTGCGTCACAGTCCAAGACCGATTTGGCTGAACTAGCTGAGCTGGCGGACCGGATCCACGACGTCGTCGGCACCCAGGTAGCATCAACATCTGCTATCACGAATGCAGCACCGTCGAGCAACCCGGGTAACGTGCATTCCGAGATCGCCGCTCTGACTAGACAGATGGAGAAGCTGGCAGATAAGGTCGAGCGATTGTCTCGCCCCAGAGGACGGTCCCGTAGTCGTACGCCCCATCGCTCAGGTTCGACCAGATCGGAATCCAGCTACAGAAGATTCCCGCAGTGCTGGTACCATCAAAAATTCGGGGATCGAGCAAAAAAGTGCGTGAAACCGTGCGACTACCCTACATCGGGAAATGTGCGGGGCAATCAGTGATGGCGACCGATGATTGTCCGAGTGCTGGTCGCTTATTCGTCACCGATCGAAGGTCCAAGGTGCAGTTTTTGGTCGACACCGGAAGCGACCTCTGTGTCTACCCCCGAACGGCATTATCAAGACGCGTAGAAAAGACCAGCTACCAGTTATGTGCGGCTAACGGAACACCTATAATAACATACGGTTTTATAAATGTAAATCTAAATCTAGGGTTGCGCCGCGACTTCACTTGGCGATTTATTGTCGCAGATGTAACAAAGGCGATAATAGGCGTGGATTTTTTGTCTTTTTATAATTTAGTTGTTGATTGCAGGAATCAACGCCTCATCGACAACCATACTACGCTTACCACCCCGGCTTTGCCTGTCCGTCGTTCTGATGATGTTTCTTCGGTGAAAGTAAGTCTTGGTGATTCCGCATACACTCACATACTACAGGAATTTCCTGACATTACCCGCCCACCTGGTATACACCGCACTCCCAAACACAATACAGTACATCACATCCGTACTACACCAGGGCCACCAGTATTCAGTTCACCGCGTAGATTGGCGCCTGACAAATTGAAAATCGCCAAAGACGAGTTTGACGCCATGTTGCAGTGTGGCACCTGTCGCTCGTCTGAGTCACCGTGGTCGTCGCCACTCCACCTAGCGCCCAAGAAAAACGACGGTTGGCGCCCTTGTGGTGATTACAGGATGCTGAACACGCGGACCATTCCTGACCAGTACCCCATCCGGCACATACAAGATTTTGCCCACAGCCTGTCAGCCGCGATGCCTCTCATTCGACATCGCAGCCCGCCTCGATTACGGTGCACCTCACCGCAACCTACTTTTTTGCCGTTTCGTCGTCGGCTTGGAGGCAAAAGCCCTGACGAGCGGCCCTACCTTGGGGTTCCTCTTCGATGCACTGTGGGAGCGGACCACGGCTACTGAGCCCCCCCCCCGCAACGACAATGCGGGAACCCACTGGGGGGTAGTTTAGTTAGTTTTGTTTAGTTTATTTTGTACAAATTCCTTTTAATGCATGCGGAGTTTACTTAAATGTGATTGTTACACTACTATATTAATTTAACTTGCATGTTATCTTCAGCATAATACCAGTGTTAACAATTAATAATAAATAAATCTAAACCAGAGACTCCACATCATATTTTCAATCCAACCATAACCCTAAGCCAATGTCATTGTGTCATTCAGTGTCTCCGTCTGTCTGCATTTCGATGTTTGGTGACGTGAGGCCTGTCCGGCCTCAATTTGATTTACTGTGACATCGAGTGCTAGATTGTATCGCCAATGATGTATTGGAGTGAATTTGTAAGTGTAAAGGAGTGATTAATGTATGAGATTGGAGATAGTGTTCGAAATATTTTTTTGTTGAATGGTATAAAATACTTATGTGGAAATAAATATTCTATATATGGAAGTAGACGTAGCACAAAGGGAGGTCAAAAATGTCAACAACTTTGTGACACTTTGCCAGTTAATTAAAACAAATGACAAGTGGAACTTTCAGTAAATACAAGCAAATCTTTGCAGAAAAGATGACTCCAACCTTAACAATGTAATTTTATATATGTATGTTGATGAAATAAATATTTTTATGTATTTACTTTCATGATTTAGTTTATCAAAATCTTGCTTCTAAGAAGCCACTTCTGACATTAATCATCCAGAATATTTACGGTTTTGAGCAATCAATGTGTTTTTTAAATGACTTCAAAAAGGAGGAGGTTATCAATTCGACATGTTTTTTTTACTGTAACTGCCCAGCTCAATATCAAGGGCAACATCCTTTGCTCTACATTGCCGTATCCTATAGTTGCCTGAAATGTGGCTGTTACTGGTGTATACGGCAATATAACCGTCTGAATCTTTTAATCTATTGCCAACAGTGTCGTCATCAAATTTTATAATTACAGCATCAGGTAGATTGCCACTCTCTATTTGCTCCCTTCGTAAAGTAGGCCATTTAAACAATTTAACGATGCCCATAACCCCATTTACGACCCCATCGGAAACAGAAATATTTCGCCTCAGCATTGCTCGTGACTCTATCCCTATTAGTACTGTTGATAAAAGGCCACCACAGTCTGTTATTCACATCCTTAGGAATTACATTACTAGGAGGCAAATTTCCGTATGTTGAAATCCCATCAAAAACATAAATGTGAAATGAGAGCCAAGTTCAATATTATGATAAAAGCCTTGGTTGTTGACTTCAACGACAAAATAAGTGAGATCTAAATGGGTGCCAAGTTCAATGGTCAGTCCTGAAATTTATTTATAACAACATAAAATATTTTATAAAAACTTAAAATATAATTTCTTCTTATATCTTAGGATAATATATCGAAGCCTTAGGGTCTGATTTGGCTAGTTTTTATTTCAATTAAAATAGTTTTTGATTTATGAGGGGGTCAAGAGTGGCTCCAAATGGTTCGTGTAATATTACACACGGTACTGCTCGCCAGTTCTGTTAGCTTGAACTTGGCTTATTACCCGCTGCCACGTGTCCAGATTTCATGAGATTCAACGGCAGCATTAATTGTGCAAATACGCTGTGTTTTTGCGTTTTCAGCTATCATGTGTGCATTATAAGCATCTACTTATCTGGCAGTGGGATAAATTCTAACTGCAACTCCATCGGCAAATTCTCTTAATAACGGTATTCCCCGACTCTCGTAAATCAATTCAAGTTGACCCGTTGTCAATTTGCCAACACGCAAATTATTAAGCAAATCAATGAACTCTCCATCATTTCGCTGGCGCATATTTATAGTTAGTTCACAAAATGAGAATTTTTCCCACAACTTGACTTCTGCCGCAAACCATGGGGGTTGCAAAAAGCACCAGTGGCCATTATTAGTCATCTCAAACCGTAAATAAGACACTTTGTATGCTGCGTGGACTCCCAAAATGTATGCTACTAACTTAAATCTATTCTAATATAATAAAATGAAGATGAAGAGTTGGTTTAAGTGCGCCAACGTGCGCCTTTATTTGTCTTGGTAATTTTTTTTTAAAGAAGCCCACCAACAATGAATACCGCGGGTATAGCTGGTTATCTAATAAATAGGTTCTATCTATTGTATTGTGTATCTAATTACCTACGTAAACTGTGTAACAAAGTTAAGAGTATGATTTTATGGTCAGATCAGAGATAATTGGCTTGGCAACGAATGGATCGACAAAAATTGTAAAATTTTGTCATAGTTTAGGTTATATTTTCGAGAATTGTTTTATTAGATTTAGTATTATTTTAAACTTGTTAATGCTAATATAGTTTTTTCAAGTCGTTTTCTTTGTTAAAAAAGTTTTTTTTATTTCTTTTTGTACTGCTCTATGGGCTTGCTTTTGACCTCGATCATGCCTGTTGGAAAGCGATGGATGAAATTTATCATTATTTTTATTACTCAAGTTTTCCCAAACAGGTGTTTTACTTTATGTAAAACATTTAATCACCACTGCTCTCAAAGCGGCGAAGGAAATTATCGTGAGGAAACCAGCATGTCCTAGAACCAAAAATTCGAAGACATGAGACATCTACTACCTCGCACTGGGCCCGTGATTACGGCCCACTCTCTCTCAAACAGGCCTGCGTCCCAGCAGTGGGAATAGTGTTGGCTGATTATGGTAAGTTTTAATAGTGCTTTACGAACAAACTATATTTTTTGCCTAAAATAGCAAGCAAAAGTGGGCTGCCTGTAAATTTTTTTTAACCGACTTCAAAAAGGAGGAAGTTCTCATTTTTTTTTTAATGTATTGTAGTGACCTACCTTTATTTAATATTAACATTATTATTTATTAACATTATTACCTTGTTTAAATTCCTACATTTGCTAAAATAATATAAATTATATTTAACATAAACATGTTTTCAAAACAACTAACATACTAGTATTGTGTAACATAATAATTATATCAATAAGTACATTTACAACAGACAAACCAATCTTTTATGTTAGTAGATATTTTGTTATCAACTAGCCGGCCGCTATGACGCGTCCTTTGTCTTAGCGCGAAACGGTAGGCTGCGTACGTCACACACACGCCGTGAGCGTGAGCGAGACGGCACTCTAATCTATTACCATCGCGCTCACGCACGCGACCCGCCTTCCGGCGATGACTTGCGATCTAGCCAGTACAATCATTGCGCTTGCTTGTGGCTACCGCCTTACCATTTTTGCATTACCTAAAACATAGCTTTACTGTCACTGTGCTTTCCTTCTGTTCTCTGCTATCCGTACATTTCTATCACTCCTTCTTCTAAGTGTAACTCTCGTGTGTTGTGAACTGTAACCTGTGTCTGTGTAATAAACTTTTATTCATATCTTCATCTATACTTCGGACTTATTTCTTCACACCGCCTATTCACCCTTCATACACACCTGCCATACCTACAGTATGTTCCCCGTTTACTCGAATGGCTGGACTGATTTGGATTTTGTTTTTTTTTTGTTTGAAAGGGTATACTTTCCAGGTGGTCCCATGATCATCAAGTCAGGATCTGATGATGGGATCCTGAAGAAATAGAGAGAACTCTTCAAATTTTATAGGCACACGAAGCGATTTGGGTATTTTTTGTAAGAATACTTTCTCGGAGTGGTCCCATTTCAATTCGGTGAAGATCTGATGTAGAACTTCGGAGATAGGCAACGGAACTCCTCAATAAATGATAGCAAATGGACTGGGATTGCTGATATATCATGTCTGTCTATTGCTTACACCAGTTCATAACATAACATCACGCCGGTATGCTGTGAAGGGGTAACCACATGTGAACCACTAAAAAGTGAAAAAAAAACTTTTTCCAAAAAAACAAAACAACCGACTTCCAAAAAACCACTAAAAAGTGAAAAATAACTTTAATTTCGGAAGGCGGTGACAAAAAATTAAAATACAGCTCCAAAGACACCGACTTCCGAAATAAAAGTTATTTTTCACTTTGTAGTGTTTTCTTGGAAGTCGGTTGTTTTTTTTTTGGAAAAAGTTTTAAGTACTTCCATTAAGGTAAAACCAAGACACTCCAGCCAAAAGATCTTCAAAGATGTCTTGTATCAAAATCTTCATATCCCCAAGACAAACTTCCCTAAATTTATCTCCCCATATTCACCCAAGCAGCCCACGACACAAACATCCCTCTCTCCTCGGCTATCCAATACGGTCCCATCATAACTCCTAAGTCCTTTAATTACATTAACATTCGACTTCTAAAGTAAACATAGCTTGTTAATTGCTAAGCGAATTTTCTTCAACTTGGATTCCTCTCACGTTGTCTATAAACTACCTCCAACGGTTAACAAAACGCGGTTCGTTTTATAAGCAGAATGTTCTAGAAACAAATTGTAAGACGATACTGTATTGTTGGCTATTGGGAATGCGGTTTAGAGTTCTGGTTTCTGGTAATTGGAACATAGAAATTGCTCAAGTACTTGGATTGGTTTTAAGATTCGTAAATTGACGTGTGAGGAAAGAAGATGACTTTTTTTGTTTATGAAAACTTTATGCAAAAGTAAAAAATACTGTCCATAGAATTTTGGATTTTTCTACCTGTCTGTCTAGAATGATGGAGAGACAAACCATGCCACGTACAATATATGCTAATAGAAATATTAAACGACATCAAAAAATCATATAAGCCAAAATACTTACGGTTTTATTCGTAAAAAAAAGCTTACAGAAGGTTTATGACATTCATTAGCTGCTCGATAAGCAAAATCTTTGATAAAATTTTGTATTCATAAATGTTCTATAAATAATATGTCGTTTATAAATCAAAATATTGGCATTTAATGAAGTCATCCAATAAATTGACCAACACATCGAATCGTCAAACGAGAATGTTTGCCTACACACCGAATATTTGTGACCATAGACATTATTACGTACTTACTGGCAGCTGTTTAATTGTATAAAGTTTTGACACTTCTAATGCGGTGACGTCATTGTTATTTAAATTTGACAAATAATTTGAAATTGTAACTGTCAACTGATTGCTTGAAAATTGACATTTGGTGACACACATTAATTGGCAAGGGTTCCGGCTTCTATAACTTTATAGAAGGGTTATTAGAACGTTTTTGTGTTAAAATGCGTTTATGAATAATAATTTTTAACCGACGAAAAAACGGAGGAGGTTCTCAAGTCGACGCTTATTTTTTTTATTTTTTTATGTATGACTTTTTACAGAGTAGTCTGATTTTAAAATTCTTTTTTTATTGGAACGTGTAAACCCCGAAGTTGGTCTCATATAAATTTGGAAAAAAAATCCAACTTCAAGGGTAGAAAAACAGGGGAGGATTGATTTTTCACTCACTGATTGTAATGTATGACCACGCATAACTTTTTACAGAGTAGTCCGATTTTAATAATATCCCCATATTAGTCCCATATAGAAACAAAAATCGTACCATACGGGTGGAAAAATAGAAGTGATATATTGTTCACTCACAGATTTTAATGCTGAGTTGTGTATTACAAAAAAAACCTTTCGATGAATGAGCTTTCACAAACCTGTCACAAAAAAATATAAAATAAAACGTTTTAACACAAAAAAAATAATCCGACGAGAAAACTGAAAAGCCAAAATAATAAACCTTTAACCTTAATAACTAAGTCTTTAAACTAATGAAAGTATGCCTAAGTATATATTTTTGGAACTATTTTGAGTTTTCAATTAACCTTAATAACTAAGTTCTTAAACTAATGTAAGTATATCTAAGTAATTTTGAGTCGGCGCCACACAATCAATGAACAAATTTAATTAAATTACCTTAAATTTAAAGAAATAACCAAATAAAATTAACAATGCAACGTGAAATCTCCAGTGATAAACATTAACATTCCAAAAAATGCGCTCTCCGCATGACCACTCGCAACGACGCACGGGTATTTGAGTGATTTGGCAGGCCAAAATTCAATTTCCTAAAATTCAAAGCAGGTAGATAAAAGAAGGGTACTCAGGTAGCTAATAGTTCTAAGAAACGTAAACAATACTTAATTGTTTCTTTTCCGGAACTACCATGCGGGACGGTCAGTCCAAACTTGATCGTTCATTTGAGTGCATGTATCAATGTTTGGTGTTCGCTGCGCAAACGAAAGTTTTGATTACATTTCTATATTTGTTACCAAATTAAATAAAGTGAAAGCTATAGATTGCGATAAAACAGGTAAATGTGTATACTTTTAATATTTTTCTCGTAATAATAGCTCAGAAATCTATTTAATACAATTTTTCTAGCAAGTGCTGTTTTAAAGGCATTATTTTTTATATTTATTTTATATTTTAGCAATTTTGTTATATTTCCCGGCATTTCCCGATATTGATTTTAGTCATTTCGAATACCCTGTGTTTTAGTCTTGACAATACGTGTAAAATGTTATCCGGTTATATCCGATATTTGAAAATATAGCTTAATGTAGCCGACTGGAAAATAAACACCAAAAATATCGATTTCTTATTTGTTGCTATAAATTGTCACTTTTTTGTTCTAGGGTCGTCAAACGTCCGAGTTATGACTCGAAAACACTTGTTTAGTATTATGATGGCAGAAAATTTAAATAATAATAATGAAAAGTTAGTTTTTGGAAAGATACGTTCTAAAATTTGGCCCATTTTCTGACGAGGATATGAAAAAAATTAAGCAAGATTTATCACGTTTCAAGTCGGAAATTAAAAGGAGATGGACTGATTCTCACTATAAAGAAGATTATTTTCTGAAAAACAATGACACATGGCTAGAAGGCACATTTGTTATACCAAAAGTCGTTATCCGAACAGGACGACCACATAAATGTTTTTCAGAGTTAAGTGAAAGAAGTAAACGAAGAAAAACGGAAGATTTACGCAAAAACACTGAGTTGCAAGTGCTCACATATGCTACACAATCAAAACTAGGTGAAACTGGAAAGAGAGATGCTTCATCAGTGCTAAAAGAAATACTGACATCGCCAAAACGAGCTACAAAATACAAAAAGGATTTTTTCGAATCAATTCTGCATCTCGCTTATAAGCTTACCTGTAAAAAAATGGCAACTAAGAACTGAGAATGACAAAACAACAGCTAAACAGAAAAAGCTTGATATACAAGAAGAATTCAGGGTCAAGATGGGTCTGATTGTAGACATTCCAAAACCAAATTTCGGAAACACGAACGATGGCAACACCAGCAGAAGATTTTTTGCAGATCATGAATTGTCTGCTGAAATCACGGGAATTGATGTAAATTTTCTATACCGCCTTAAAGTCATTTTAGAAGCATTGTCGAGTGGACACAAGATCGACACAGAAATTTTTTCTATTTATGCCAAGGAAACAGCAGAACAGTATGTTGCGCTTTACCCATGGCATCCCATGACGCCAACATGACACAAAATTCTGATGCATGGATCTGAAATTATAGATAAAGCATTGCTTCCGATTGGTCAATTATCAGAAGAAGCTGCAGAAGCACGTAATAAATATATACGTTTGTATCGCCAGAATTACGCAAGAAAATTATCTCGAGAAGCCTGTAACATGGATGTTATTAATAGGCTACTCCTTAGTTCTGATCCGCTATTAACAGGAATGCGACCCATTCCAAGAAAGAAAACCAAACCTTTTATGAAAGAAACGATAGGTTTGTTACTTTCGGCTGAGCCTGACATCGAACATGATGATGATGAGTCATCATCAGATACGATGTCGGGCTATGGTTCTTCAGATGAAGAACCGTGGTCTTCTTCTAGTTAAATAGTTTATGGTGATTTCTCTAAGACATTGTAATTATTATGTATTCATTAATTAATAAAATAAGTATTTTAACAGTAAAAATGTTTTTTTTTCATGTAAATGCATAAAAATTAACTGAAATGATAAAAATCTACCTATGAGCACTATTATCATTGATTAAAGTTAAGAAAAAGTTTTGGCCGGCCAAATCGCTCAAATACCCCACGTGTGCCCGCCCGTTCGGGTTGCTGTCTTGCTGACATTAACTTCGTGAACGCTCGGCATTTTCCGGCGAAGGGGCGTGTCGCGCTGCACCGCCGCCACGCATCACGCTTTACCCGATTAATTAATTTGCTTGTTTGGTGCCAACTCAAAATTACTTAGGTATACTTACATTAGTTTAAGAAGTTAGTTGATGTTCGATAACTTTTTATGTATAAGACCGATAGACCAATCTTTTGAAATGTTCTAAAATCTGGAAAGTTTCAACATTAGCCTTTTGATGGATAACGGAGGCCGTATAGAAGGACTGTATTTTTGTCTCACGAACCGACGCGCGCTTTACTTGTAGTAACCATGCGTACAAACACGCTGAGAATGTGTGCGTGAGGATGAGTAGCGGCAGCACACACACACACGCGCGGTGTTCCAACTTCGCCACTGTCTCGGACGGTACCGAGAGCTCCTGCGCTAACACGCACATTCACAGCTTTGTATACTTTGGTAACCACAAGTAAAGCGCGCGTCTCTTCGTAAGACAAAAATACTGTAAAAATCAAAGCCTAAGCGATGTCACAGTAATCAATTTACGGTTGGTAACACTTTAGAGATAGGCCAGATTTTTGTGATATATCCTGCCAACGAAGTCTGTTTTAGTTTGCATGCACAAATATTGAAGTGGCAGCATTAAAAACCACTCCTAAATTCAAATTTCCTGGTAAAGATACCCACTTATGTTCTGTTTACGACAATACTAATATAATATATAAAAAAAAAAACTTTTGTCATACACAGAATTTAGTAGATACCACTAATTGCCGGTTCCTATAATTTACGGACCGTTATTAGACCTAAGTGACCGCCATCCACCAGCCATTGACTTGCTTTACGTTGACAGGTCTTGTGGTCGTTCGGTAACTCGGCATTTGGTCGCAAGTTGCTAACTCTTGCGGTCAGTCCGAAACAGGCCTTAGATTTGGCCGTTCGGTTACGGTTACTCACAAATCGATTGCTGAGAGGGTAGTGTAGGCAATTTGATCGAAATTGGTGACGGTTTAATAGATTTATTGAAATGACCTCTTTATTAATGATTGCATCTGATTTTTGAACTGTTTTATTTTAATTTGAGGATAAGCTAACTTTTCAAAGATTTTTTTTTCAAAATTTGGCACTTCATCCATTTTATTGACATTATTAAGTATGGTATTTTACAACCGACACAACTTCCTGCATTTATTCATATACCAATTGGGAAGGCCAAAATGGCTGGAGGTGTCTTTGTCCTATGGGGTTAGCCACTTTAAAATAAATAATTATGTTGGATGGAAACCACCAAACTCATTCATTCTACACTCATTTCAAAGTTCTCAGCATAAATTTTCCTCTACAATAATAATTGTCTTGTCACTTTATTGGACGCTGTTTTGCACAAATAGAAAATAAGATTCTCCCGGTGCAAGACTTGCAATGCGAGTATGTTTTAATTTATTTCCCCGTCAGGTGTGGTGCGGTACGAAATTGTGTGATTCGGAGACAGATAAGTAACTCTATTAAAATGCGGGTAGCGAAATACGTGCAGAATAGTCTAGGTAAAATTGTTTTGTCGGGTAGTTCCATTTTGGGAGATAATATTTTTATTTATTTATTTTAAATAGAACGGCCGAAGCCAATTACACTATTTAAACATATCAATATACACACTACAATCTATTTAAAACAGTCATGCGTTCTTCTCACAAAAAATCTAACATTCTGACAGCATCGTCTTCCATTCATTCGCAAACATATCGAGATCTGTATTCGAGTTCAGGAGATCGTTAACAGCGGTTAATGTCCGAGGAATAGGTGACTCCAAGTATACCTAGGTATTATGATAACAGCATAAATTAAATGTTTGAATGTCATTCTAAGGTCCGTATTACAGAAGAAAACTCAAGCATTGATCTCTGTTTAAAACTAGTTTTGAGCCTGGTTTTAATTTTAGAACATTCCTCAAGCACAGATTCACTGATCATAGTTTAGCTGAGTTTGGCTTTATTTTAGATCGTTACTCAGTTCGTGAATCGAACCCAAGCATTGATTGGATCTGTAATCACCCAAGTGTGGTCGAGACCGCGCTTGAGCATAGATTTTTATATTGTTAGAATTTAGTTAATAATAAGGCAGGCTGTTGATTTGAGAAGAGTATTCATTGTTGTTGTTTGCTTATTTTGTTCTTTAAAATATTGTAGTTCGTATGATGACAGTCATTTTAACGGTAGCCATGACTGTCATCTTATAATACTAGATGGCGATACTTGTGGTGTGTTCAATATCCGTTTTACTAAATATTGTTTTTACATATAAAGTTGTATATCAAATTACTCCTTTAAATTACGTAATGTTAAATATAATATTGTAATGAATTGTAGAATTGTTTCCGATTGTGTTTAAAATGTAGGTAAATTAATAATATTGTTTGACCGAAAGGAGGTGGCGCGCTACATCCGGTCCCCACTTGCCGTTGTACCACGCTAGCTCTAAAAAGTCAGTCTGTTGCTAATCGTGTTAGAAGTAAGTTGATTAAAAGTGATAAGTGACTGTGTTTAAAAGTGATTTTATTTGAGTAGCCCCACATTTCAGAAGTGGGATGTTGTTGGTTGGTTATACCAGCTGATTATATTCAGGCCTACATAAGTAAGTTTGGTCGTTCTGCATTGATACCGTTAAAATATGAATGTGTTCGATAAACGATGCTTGCGGACGCCGTCTGCTGAACAAAGACGACATTCTGAAATTATAGAGCGGCAAACGCTTAACACACGACGCAATCATGAAGATAGCTGCAGCAACAGACCTGGTTCTCCATTGCTGCCAAGTGGGCTTGCATACAAACACGGTCGCAGCCGACACGGTAGCAGCCAACACGGTCGCAGCCGACATGGTCGCAGCCGACACGGTCGCAGCCGACAGAGTCGCAGCCGACACAGTCGCAGCCGACGCAGTCGCAGCCAACGCGGTCGCAGTCGCAGCCGATGCAGTCGCAGTCACAGCGGACGCAGTCGCCACCGACGCAGTCGCAGTCGCAGTTGCAGCCGACGCAGTCGCAGTCACAGCGGACGCAGTCGCAGCCGATGCAGTCGCAGTTGCAGCCGACGTAGTCGCAGTCGCAACCGACGCAGTCGCAACCAACGCAGTCGCAACCGACGCAGTCGCAATCAACGCAGTCGCAGCCGACGCAGTCGCAGTTGCAACCAACGCAGTTGCAGTCGCAGCCGACGCAATCGCAGCCAATGCAGTCGCAGCCGATGCAGTCGCAACAAATGCAAGAGCAGTGAACGCGGCCAACGCCGATGCGAACGCAGTCAACGCCGTAGCAGCCGACGCAATCGCAACCAGCGCAGTCGCAGACACAGCCGCCTATCGCCGAACCGGAATCCTGGAGAGCTTGGTGAGTCAAAACCAACTTATTCCGTCTCTGCCCCGAATGATGTGGTTTCGGTCTCACAGTTAGTCCAGGCATTGCAAGCCATAAACAAAAGAAATACTGGTTTAGAAAAACTGTCTAATCATAACACCATTCCTGAATTCGACCCGGAATGCAAACAACAGACGATTGATATATGGATTCATAAAGTCAACGAATGTGCTTTGATATATAATTGGTCAGATCAACAAACTGCTCATTTTGCTCTCCAAAAACTAAAGGGAATGGCACAGAAATGGTATGAGGGTTTGCCTACTGTTTTATTTAGTTGGGACGAATGGCAAGAGAAATTGAAATTAGCGTTCCCTAGTAATGATAATTATGGTTGTTTACTTCAAACAATGTTATTCAAACGCGCTAAATTTAACGATTCTCTAGAAGAATATTTTTATGAAAAAGTTGTGTTACTAAACCGATGTAGTATCGAAGGCAAACGCGCGGTGGATTGCATTGTTCACGGGATTGACGACCGTAGTGTCAGACTAGGAGCTGAAGCCGCTCGTTTCGACGCTCCGGATCAGGTTTTACCATATTTAAAATCTGTTAAAACTAACTTTCATCCAAGTGATAAAAAGAAAACTAGGGTTTTTAACAATAAAACGGACAGCACAGACAAAGAGAACAATAAAAGTCGTGTAGTTAAATGCTATAATTGTTTACAAGAAGGACACTATAAGTCACAGTGCACTAAGCCCGCGGTAAAGTGCACACGTTGTCTCAAGTTTGGTCATACCGTAGAAAGATGCACTCTATCCACAACGTCCGCTTCAACAGACGGTAAAACAGTAAAAACCGTAATGTGTGTAGTCAGTTCAGACAGTGACTCCAATAAGTATTATAAACAAGGTTTCGTCAACAAGCATCCTATTAATTGTTTTATCGATTTTGGCAGTTCTGCTACTATGATGAGTTTAGCTTGCGCCAAAGACATATCTGTTGATTGGGTTCCTAGTCAGGATTTGCCCGTGCTTAAGGGCTTTGGGGAGGCCATAGTTAGACCCTTAGGGAAATGTATGGCATCTGTTGCCCTTGATGGGGTAGTAGCAACCGTTGAAATTCTTGTTGTCCCAAACGAGGTAATGCGGTTACCCCTCATTGTAGGACAGACGTATACCGAACAACCTCATATATTTGTAGAGAAAGATAGTGCCAACCTACGCTTTTCTACTAGCGGTAGTGAATCGGTTTTCAATAAAATTAAACTTTTTTGTACAATAGATACTATTATAGATGGATTGACTCCTGTACACATTCACACTGAACCGATTTATAATGGGGATGTGTACATTCCTGGAAATAATCGTTATCAGCTAGGGCGTGAGCATTATCTGGTGCAAGGGCTGTTCTCTGTTGTAGATGGAATAGGAGTTGGGTTAATTAAAGGTAAATCCGGCCAACCCTTTCTAATAAAAAAAGATGTCGTAATGGCTAGGGGTTTCAAAGCAGAAGAGGAAAATTTAACGAATAATCTAGCTGTGTCTAGAGTAGAGTTTAGTGAATATTTACGGCTGATAAATGAAGACGATATCATTAACTATACGGATCTTGACAAAGATAAACTGAAACAACTTGTAGAATTATTAAATAAATATAGAGAATGTTTTGCGTTTAGTTTGAAAGAGTTAGGAAAAACCGAGCTTACAGAAATGTCAATAAACTTGAAAGATGATGAACCTGTAGTGTATAGACCATATAGGCTTCCGATAACTGAACGGACTAAAGTACGAGAAATGATACAAGAGTTGCTGGAGTGCGGTATTATTCGTCCATCAACTTCTTGCTATGCGAGCCCTATAGTATTAGTAAAAAAAAAGACAGGTGATATTCGATTATGCATTGACTTTAGAGCTTTAAACCGTAAAACAATTAAAGAGAATTACCCGTTGCCTAGAATAGATGACCAACTCGATGATCTTGCGGGATATAACTTTTATACTACTCTGGACCTCGCGTCCGGGTATTATCAAATTTCGATTGCTGAAACTGATCGTCATAAAACTTCGTTTGTTACGCCGGAAGGGCAATATGAGTTTAATAGAATGCCTTTTGGTTTAGCAAATGCACCATCTACCTTTATGCGCACAATGCACTTAGTTCTAAATAATAACCGAGGGTTCCCATCGCGAGAAGAACAAAACGTCAATGCTAAGAGAATTGCATCTGCTTATATGGATGATATAATTGTGCCTTCAGTAACGCTTGACGAGGGCTTTGACCGTTTAGAAAAAGTATTGGGGTTGATCAAACAAGCTAACTTAACTCTTAAACTGTCGAAATGTTGTTTCTTTAAGAAAACAGTAGATTATTTAGGTTTCGAATTAAGTGCAGAGGGTATTCGACCGGGAACACGAAAAATTGAATCACTTAGAGATTTTCCGCAACCTATTAACCAGCACACTGTTAGGCAATTTATAGGGTTATGTAGTTTCTTTCGTCGTTTTGTTAAAAATTTCGCAATGATAGCTAAACCGCTTACAATTCTTTTAAAGAAAGCAGCCGTGTGGGTTTGGGGCCCAGAACAAAGCAAAGCCTTCCATGACTTAAAATCGGAATTAATGAATAAACCCGTTTTAGCGTTATATGACACTAATGCGTTAACGGAATTGCATACAGACGCGTGTAAAGTAGGAATAGCCGGTATTCTTATGCAGCGTGACGATAAAAATATATTGAAACCTGTTGCTTATTTTAGCCGCCAAACAACGTCTGAAGAACAGCATATGACGGCATATGAACTCGAAACTCTCGCTGTTGTTGCATCGCTTCAACGGTTCCGCGTATATCTTATTGGCATAGAGTTTAAAGTAATAACCGACTGCAATTCATTAAGAGCAACCTTCCTCAAACGCGATTTAATACCGCGCGTCGCTAGGTGGTGGATTGCAATGCAAGAGTTTAATTTTACTGTCGACTATAAGCCTGGGACCTCAATGGCCCACGTAGACGCGTTAAGTCGGAATCCACCGCCTAGCGACATTCAAGCTGATAGCGACTCTGGTAACCGTTTTGTGATGGCAATCGGTGAATCAGACTGGTTGAGTACCGTTCAATTGGCAGACTCGGAGGTTCAAAGAAAAGTTTCGATTCTAAATGACCCCCAAGCAGATGATGTCGTTGAGGTTAAAAATAATTATATTATACGTAATAGTAAATTATATAGGAAAACTTCTGAGGGTGAAAGATGGGTAGTGCCTAAGGGGGTACGCTGGCAAATACTCAAACAATGCCATGATGACTTGGGCCATTTTGCGTTCGATAAGACTTTGAGTAAAGTCAGGGAAATGTATTGGTTTGCTAAAATGAGGCGTTTTGTCAAAAAGTATGTAGAATCATGCCTTGAATGTTCTTACTCAAAGTCTTCATCAAGGAAAAGGCCACCATTACATCCTATACCGAAAGATGAGAAACCTTTTGTTACTGTTCACATCGATCACGTTGGCCCTTTTGTCAAAAGTTCAAAGGGGAACACACATTTGCTAGTCATTATAGATGCATACACAAAATTCATAGTTTTAAAACCGGTTCGCAGTACTAAGTCTTCTATAGTTGTCGAGAAAATGCAAGATTATTTTAGTATATTTGGACTACCAAAAAGAATTATATCTGACCGTGGCTCTTGTTTCACAAGTAGTAAATTTACCGTTTTTCTGGAAAACCTAGGTGTAAAGCACGTTTTAAACGCGGTAGCAACCCCACGCGCCAACGGTCAGGTCGAACGGTACAATCGTACCTTACTAGAGGCGCTGACTGCGAAGTGTGTGGGTTTGGACGAAAGAAAATGGGATGTTAAAGTGCCCGAGATTCAGTTGGGCCTAAATAACACAGTTAACAAAGGCATAGGCAAGACGCCAGCCCAAGTTCTTTTTGGTACTAGCTTAACCGGAATGACGGAAGGTAGGGTTAAAGCTTCAATTGATAACGATGAACCATATTCAGAAGATAAATTTAAAGAAATACGAGATGAGGCTAATGAATATATTACCGCTTATCAAGAGAAGCAGAAAACATACTATGACAAAAAGTCTGCTAAGCCTATCGAGTTCCGTGTAGGTGACTTAGTCAGCGTTGAGCGTGAAATTGGTGCTACGGGGCAAAGTAAAAAACTAATTCCAAAATATCGAGGTCCCTACAAAGTAGTTGAGGTTTTAGGTAATGACAGGTATCAAATTGAGGACACCCCGATCACCAGAAAGGGTAATCGGAAATATTCCGCCGTCATTGCCGTAGATAAAATGAAAGCTTGGGCCCACTATAACAGAACTGATTCTAGCTCCTCCTCGGCCAATGAAGAGGATGATTTGATTAATTAAATAAAGCCCCAATGTTAGTGGCAAAACTGTGAGATTGTACTTAATGTGATTTGGTGAATTATTTTAAAATGGATCGTTCGGGGTAGAGAGGTACGTTGGCAACCTCAACCTTTGAATAAATTTGTCGTGGCGGTTTCAAGGTAGTAGCGACTTGTACCGCCCTAGTGGTTTCAAGGTAGTAGCGACTTGTACCACTAGTAAACCAAACATGAAGGTGGTTTGAAGGTAGTAGCGACTTGTACCGCCCTAGTGGTTTCAAGGTAGTAGCGACTTGTACCACTAGTAAACCAAACATGAAGGTGGTTTGAAGGTAGTAGCGACTTGTACCACCCTAGTGGTTTCAAGGTAGTAGCGACTTGTACCACTAGTAAACTAAACATGTTGGTGGCTTCAAGGTAGTAGCGACTTGTGCCACTTGTAAATATATTTCGTTTAATTTCAGTTGTAATTGTTATAGTTGATTTGGGAGTTCGAATATTACCATTACCTGTATGATTGTAATTTTTGTTTTGTAAATAAAACCATCCTTTATATAGTTACGCGAGGACGCGTAAATTATGCGGATGGCCGAATGTTAGAATTTAGTTAATAATAAGGCAGGCTGTTGATTTGAGAAGAGTATTCATTGTTGTTGTTTGCTTATTTTGTTCTTTAAAATATTGTAGTTCGTATGATGACAGTCATTTTAACGGTAGCCATGACTGTCATCTTATAATACTAGATGGCGATACTTGTGGTGTGTTCAATATCCGTTTTACTAAATATTGTTTTTACATATAAAGTTGTATATCAAATTACTCCTTTAAATTACGTAATGTTAAATATAATATTGTAATGAATTGTAGAATTGTTTCCGATTGTGTTTAAAATGTAGGTAAATTAATAATATTGTTTGACCGAAAGGAGGTGGCGCGCTACATCCGGTCCCCACTTGCCGTTGTACCACGCTAGCTCTAAAAAGTCAGTCTGTTGCTAATCGTGTTAGAAGTAAGTTGATTAAAAGTGATAAGTGACTGTGTTTAAAAGTGATTTTATTTGAGTAGCCCCACAATATATTATGTCAGTTTCTGTTTCGTTATCGAGTTTTTAAATATTGTGATGACCTACCATTGCAGTCAGAGTCTATGCTGTTACGAACTTCTACAAAGAGAGCTGGAGATATCTCGGCTATGTTAGGATTTAAGTCAGCGAGACAGATCTAGTTCCTACTCCTACATTGCGTAGGTCTGTGACTTCACAGGCCACCGGTACTTAGGACCGAATACCTATCTCGTTTTCTCGTTTTGGCGGCGGTTTCAAATTTTGGATAAGTTGAAAAGGTACGTAAAATGGACCCCATTACACATGGGAGGCTTAAAAGGTACGTCAAATGTGTAAAATGTACGCTAACGGCAACGCTGCTGATCAGTGATCATGTATTTTAGTAGCGGTGCATTATTGACATTGACATACTAACCTTTTAAATAGCATACCTATTTACGGACTTAGATAAAAGTCTTTTAAGCTAAACATTTTTGCATACAAAATGACCATAAGATACTTCAATAAATGGGGCATTTCATTGTACTGATTCTACTATTCGAGACCGGAAAAAATAACGCTAATTTCCTAAATAATTGGGTACTTAAAGTATATTTTATTATTTCTGATCCAGTGAAGAGACAGACAAACTTGGTAATTTTTTTAAATCGTAAACGAAAACAGGCTGATGCATAGACAGTAGACATCTCTGCTTGAGGCTCGATTTGAGTCTCGATTTAACTGAGTATAGATTAATTACCGTTCTGGAATTAGAACGATGCTCAAGTATTGATTCTATACTTAAACTGTGATCGACTGATTGCAGATCAAACTGTACTTGAGGAACGTTCTGTAATACGGACCTAAGTGACCTATTCTAATTTTTTTTTTTTGCTATTGAGCTGGCGTCAACTAATCTGCCGGCGTCAGTTTAAGACAGCAGCGCAGGGTGGCGAGCCTTCGAACTTCGTATTTTGTGGTAAATAAATGTAATAATAGATAGCTAGAAGAACGAACACAAGAATAAGTTAAAAACATGTATTCTAATTTACTAGCATTAGTGTGCTTAAAATTATTATGATTTTGGGAGAGAAGATTTTTTATTGTGCCAGGATAAACAGTATCCGTAGTCCTTGTAATGTAACCTTACACACTCAGTTCTCTTTATTCTTCTCTTTATTAAAATAGGCACCTTACTTTTTCTTCTTCAATTCGTAATGTCATATTATATTAGTAGCTTTCGCCCGCGTGGAGATTGATCAGTAGTCGTGTAGTTCGTGAATGATGAATGAATAGGTACCGTTTCTTTGCACTGTACTAAAAGAAACGTTTCCGAATGCCGACTTGAATCGGTCTATTAGTTCTAATAGCTCCTCGTACATTTACAAAGAGCCATACCGTACAGTCCGAAAGAGAACGAGAATGACAGCGACTGCGACTGATTTGACTGATACGATTTCAATGAGACTTTTTGCTCTATGATCTATGGAAGTACTGACTGAGAGCGAAGACCGAATAGAGCCAATAGAACAAATAGAATGAACTAGTTCACTGACCGAAATGAACTAGTATGGAGCGATCTTAAAAATGACCGAGCAGGCACAAGACTATTGATAAGTATCCCATGGGATCGTACTAACAGAATAAAAAGTATTCTATATTTTAATCCAAGTTATAAACTATTTCTGCCCCAAATTTTATCAAAATCTGTTTAGTAGTTTTGGCGTGATTGAGTAACAAACATCTATCCATCTATCTTCACAAACTTTCACATTTATTATATAAGGAGGTTTGATCAATACCTTTTACTGCCCACAAAAAGATCCCAAAACACACACATTCCCATATTAACTACGTATAGTAAATATATATATAACTATCCGCGGCCAAACTAGGTTTCGCCGGACCACCAGCAAACAGTAAGAGTTGGCAATTCCAACAGTCAGCCGGACAAATGCTTCGCAAGAATGGTCTGCAAATTTATGGCAACAATTCGTTAACTCTGCAAGGGCGACGTGAAGAATGCGTCTTTATGCGTCTTCGAGCTGAGCCATTACGAGACCTCGTCTTATTTTAATGTACGGGTTTGTGAGGAAATTGAAAAAGTTTTGTTGTATGGGTATCTTGTTGGTCAAATTATATGTTTATGCCGTATCCCCTGTAATGTCGGACAGCGATGATTCAGCCCCGTTCGATTTGTCCTTAACTGTCAGGCGAGCTGAATAAGCCCCGTTGCGACTGTGGTTCGCTTTCGGCTTTTTTTTGTAATATAATCCGTGTTTCAAGATGTTTACACACGGACGAGTGTATCTATACACTATAGCCTGGCTATAGTGTATAGATACACTCGTCGTGTATAGATACACTAGTGTGTAGATCAGGCTATAGCCTGTGGACCAAAGTTGAAATAAAAAATCGACTACCTGCTTCCCTACGACGAATTGAACGTCTAAAGACCCTTTGTTATCTTTCGCCTCACGGTCGACGATGAGTCATCGATAATGTAAACACATGTTGTATGAAAAAAATGTTTGGGAGGTGTGTTAGTTGGAGTCGTTATTTGAGTGCGTGTGGTAAGAAAACGAACCCGCACTTGGCCCGTGTAATGAATAACGGCCTAATCTATTTGCCTAGCATTTTCCCAACTATGTTGGTTTCGGCGGAGTCAAATCGGATACAGCCATCATACCATCATATTTTACACTAGCTTCCGCCAGCGGCTTCGCCCGCATGGAAGTCGGAAATTAACCCGCGGGAACGTACTACCGGGATAAAAAGTATCCTATGTGTTAATCTAGGTTATAATCTATCTGTGTGCCAAATTTCATCCAAATCCGTTCAGCCGTTTTTGCGTGAAAGAGTAACAAACATCCATCCATCCATCCATCCATACTTACAAACTTTCGCGTTTATAATATTAGTAGGATAGAGCGACTGCCTATCTGACCTCCACAACCCAGTTACTGGGTAATACATTACCACTTGGTAAGACTGGTTATGTGTATGTACCGACTGTCAAAGATCTACGAATGACCGCCGCGCCGAGACCAATGCCTTAACGTGCCTGCCGAGCCACGGAGGGGGTCACCCATTAACGGACAAGCGCGGCAAGCTTAGCTGTCATTACTTAGATTAAGGCCCACGCCCTTTTAAAGATAGGAGGCCGGTGTCCCAGCAGTGGGAACATAGAAATAATATAAATTTATATTATATACGTAGTAATTAGTACGTAGAGTAGGTACGTTAGGATTGTACCGGACGGGATTTTGGCTAGTTTAAGGAATATTGTTATAACTAAAAAAATTTCTTCATCAGCATACCTACTAAAACCATTTGAAATACAGTGCGAATGGTTCATTTTTAAACTTAGTTTAGTTTTGAATATAGTTTATTATATACACTAAACAGTTTCTGATTTGTAGTAGGTACGTGTGTTAATACTATTATAAGATCCATTGAAAGAATAAATTAAATTATAAAAACGATAAGTACAGTTACATTTATGAAAAGACTTCAAATAAACCTGAAACGGTGATTTTTCGTCTACAACAAGGCCGAAATACTTTAAATCAATAAACCCATATGAAACTAAGGTAGGGCTCCAAAGCACGGTCACAAATAAAACTAAATTATGGACCGTCAGATTGCCTGTCCAACGCCTAGGCAAGTACTATAGCAATCCTTACTTCCCTCCAACTTTTACGACCAACCAGGCATGATAAACAGACTATAAATTATATGTATTTCTTTTACTGCCAGACCTGCCGAAAAAACTGAAATAACATGCCTGGGAAACGAAAAGGTATGCAATAAGACAAAGACATAAATGTACGGTCACCAAAAGAGATAAGTTACCAGGGTTATCGGATAGGTATAGTTGAAGTTTCGTAGAAAACCGATTTGTGTTTATTTTATTTTATTTTATAGAAAACGTTCCGTGTGTGCCGGACGTAAAGAACAGCACCATACCATTTCTTCCCGTGGGTGTCGTAGAAGGCGACTTAGGGACGTACTAGAGAATGGGCAGCAGTATTCTCTATACATTTTACCACCATATGTGGCGATTATGGCAAAACCCCCTTTTGGGGGAGGTCTATGTCCAGCAGTGGGCGTCTTTCGGCTGAAATGATGATGATGATGATGAATAGAAAAAAACACAGTTCATTTATTAAATGAAATTTCATTCGTAAACATCCATCGGTTTTTTACTAAACTTCAACTATATTCGACGACCCCGGTTACTTCTCTCTTTTGGTAACTGTACCAAGGCTTAGTCCTACAAAAAAAAACTAGGAAAGACAATTCTATTTTTAGTCAGGAACCCCTCGAAGGGAATCCTAAAATGCCACTTTGGCTACTTATATCGACACTGAGGCGAAATAGACTCATGGAGGGAACTAGAGGGGTGACTGCGTAAAATACTACCAATAGGAATTACTTACATTTTGACAGTTCAAAAATATTCATTTCGTTTTTACACGCTTTATATTAGCTTCACTTGTATGTTTGTATGTAACCGACTCCTTAGAGCGCGATTTTGACCCAATATAAATGGTCAGATTTCATTGAAACTTTGTAAACTTATCGAGGACCGATGACAATTCAATAATTAAAAAAAAAAAATTGAGAAAAATGAAAAATAAGGGAAAAAAATCACGTTTTTGTAGTTAGCAGAACTAAAAAATAGAAAATAAATAATAGTTTAAAAAACTGAAAAACACGTCTTAAAAACCAAACTAAAAAGGAGAAAATAATTTAATTCAATTAAAAAGCGTGGTGTCCTTTTTAAGGTATTTTTATAATCAATTAATGTGAAGCACCCCACGCTTTTTAATTGAATTAAATTATTTTCTCCTTTTTTTAAACTATATTATTTTTATATTGTTCAGCACACAATTTCTTCGAACATATCTGGAACAATACAAAATAACAACAAAATCAGCCTATGGTCTCCCCACTGCGGGGACACAGGCCTTCTCTCTGTCGGAGTGGGCCATAATCCACCACGCTGACCCAGTGCGGGTTAATGTAGTCACATGTGTTCTAAGGTTTGGTTCTAAGACTTGCTGGTTTCCTCATGATAGTTTTATTGACTTTTTGAGAGCAGTCGTGACAGGGGGCCGTTCTTTTATTACAATTTCTTAACAAAATATTAAAATTTCCTGATAAAACTTTTTTTGTTTTTAAGCAACCGCCTTCCAAAAAAACACTACTAAGTGAAAAATAACTTTAATTTCGGAAGTAGGTGACTTTGAATACTTATGTATTTAATTTTTTTGTCACCGCCTTCCAAAATTAAAGTTATTCTTCACTTTTTGGTTTTAGTACCTACCCCACACCAATTCAAAACTTCATCATCCTTGGGGTCAAAACAATGCATATTTATGCGATAGCAGCATTCGCGGTTATTTGCTGTAATTTTTTGAAGAGTTCCGTTGTCTGTCTCCGAAACTCATCATCAGATCTATATGAAATTTAAATAGAACCATTTGGGAATAAACTCCTTTGGAACAAAAAAAGAATTTTGTAAATCCTTCTGTAAATGAAGGAGTTATGCGCAAACATACATATTTTTTTTAATAAACATGTCGAATTGATAACATCCTTCTTTTTGAAGTCGGTTAAAAATACTAAAACTCAGTGTTCCTGCCGGTCTTGAAAACTTAACTGAAGTGAGTTGTCATTTCACTTGATGCAAGAGATTGACACTTTGGACAGCTCACTTCACCAACAGTTTCAATAGTCTACAATTGGCTCAATTGCAGAAAGGAAAAAAAAAAACATTTTCACGATGATTTTTACAGAATAAATCGAATGAAGTCGTGGTTGGTATTTTCTTTGGCTTTTTGTTGGTTGTCAGTTTTATGACGAAACGATATGAAAGGAACGGTTCATTAGTGAGATATTTTTTCTTTGTAGGAATAAGGATAAGTACCTTACACATTTATAAACAAATCGTACAAGCCATTCGGAGTCGAGTATCGAAACACAGGCACATTACAGAAACTTAAAAAAAACTTTATAGGGCTTCGAAAAATTTGTGTTATGAGCTTACTTGCTTTGAATTCCAGAACGAAACGTGTCGTATTAATTAAGGTTTAATTAAGTCTGTAAAGCTTATTTGAATGTTTTTTTCTGGTAAAAGCTATCAAAGTAATTAAGTCTAGACCCAACATGGATCGATACCTAATTATTCTGTCTAGTTCATCCCACGATTCTGCGGTAAAACAAAAAACCTGAAAAACTGTTTGAGCACACCGTTTCTTAGAGGAAAAAGATTCTAATCTACCTTCTATCAGAAAGGCCTATCTTCGTCTTATTGAAACTTTTCTTACATACGAGCCTAATTAATTCCCGAAATGGTCCACATAAACATCGAAGAAAAAAAAAAGTTTTCAAGGGAATCTGATAAAGTTCAGCAGTAAAATCTTCGCACAAAGCAAGAAGCGTTCGGAATTCCGAAGTATTAAAGCATGAAAGGAAACTGTCCGGAACTTATTGAAGCAATCAGATTGTGCAGATTCCGTTTAACATTAGCGAAATTCTTGCTGGAACCCAATCGCATTAAGAGCCCATTTAAACTTTTTGCCACGAAAGGATTCTGTAATTCTTTCGTTTCTGAAAAATAAATAGGCTTAGCAATTTAGAATTCGAATCTTCTTGGATTGTATTCTTTTTATACACCTATTTTGGAAGTAAGTGTAATGAAAAAAGTTTTTTTCTTTGCCTTAATGTTAATGTTGTAGTTTCTGAAGGCCGGAGTTTAGTTCTACCTACTGATTATCTATTGCACGTTAACGCGTGGGCCTTCAATTTGTTCTTTTCTCTCTTATTGGTATTTAGTTGTTTATGCGTGATACTATACGTTGTCTATGCCCATCTCTTCCCGTGGGTGTCGTAAGAGGCGACTAAGGGACTTACTAGAGAATGGGCAGCAGCGTTATCTATGCATTTTACCACCACACTGCGATCGCCAACCCGCCTGCCAAGCGTGGCGATTATGGCAAGCCCCCCCCCAAATTGGGGGCGGCCTATGTCCAGCATTGGACGTCTTCCGGCTGAAATGATGATGATGAATGATGCGTGATACAATTGAATCGGTAAATCAGCTTTGGTTTGTATCTCTTTAGATATTAGCCGTTGTTTCTTTTCATTCCTCATCAATCAATCAACTCAGCCTATCGCAGTCCACTGCTAAACAAAGGTTTCTCCCAGGCTGCGCCACGACACCCTATTCTCCACTTTCCACTTCCAATGTGTCTCAGCCACTTTTTTGAGGTTGTCGATCCATCTAGCTAGGGCAGTCCCACACTACACTTGCCGATACGTGGTATCCACTCCAGGACTCGTCTGCTCCACTGGTCAATCCTCATAATAATATCTCTAAACATGAAAGGAACACGTGATTAATGATAATTTTACTGAAAAAATTTGCATTTGAATTGGTTTTCTTAAAATTATAAAACTAATGTACTCTTATTCATTATTGTTACAGACTGTGACTCTTATTATAATCTCACACGCATTATTATTACTCTAACATCTTATTTTAGATGTTATTCGTAGAAACACTCTAAAATTATTTATTTTTATTTTAAGAAAAATGTGGACAGATAAATCTTGACAAATCTCAACGTAAAGTGACGGGACTTACAAAACGTGTTTTCCTTTTAAGTAAATTGTCGCCATATCAGTCATGTCCGCTCATATAAACGCCTCACGCTATTTATTTTCTTGGTTCGCGAAAAATTATTCTTTTTAATTTTTTCGCTCGGCGCTGAGGGAGGGGCTAAGTTTATAACACATTCACGTCACGTCGACCCTTTTCATAAACTCCTTTCTTAAAACATTGTGGTGCGTCAACATCGCAGAATGAATAAAAACGACACCGGTTGCGATTTCCTCATGAATCGTATAATTTTGTTATTCTAGAACATTCCCGACGGATCCAAGCGGGCTGTAGCAACTAGAATGTTTTTACAGCCTCATTAAAGACGTTAACTGGCGTTTTATGTTTGAAAGGATTCTTTGCTTCAGGCTTACAACAGAATACTCGTTAACAGCCACTTTAGGCAGGTTATCAAATTTTTAATGCCAAGTCTGCTGTGCTTTCACTTGCGTTGGCCTACAAAGTTTTTTTATGGTGTACTTTTGCTTACTCTTCATTACCTCTATAAACGGAGTCCTAATTTAACTATTTCATTCTGCTAAGGTTTCGAGTTTCTTTTACTTCAGCGCTTAGTATAATTACTTATACTCCATTTGAAATAAGATTAGACATTTAAACAAATCTTTTTTACAGTCATATCAACCGATTCTGACTTCTATACCGTAGGCATAAGGATAGCAATAAAAGCAAAAAGTTGTTACAATACCAATTGTTTACTGCAGCTGCCATTTGTTATACCACTAACGCAATAGAAGTCAAAATCGGTTGATCAGACTGTAAAAAAGGTTTAGTTAAATGTCTAATCTTATTTCAAATGGAGTATAACTATTAAAAGGCCTGAATAAAAATAATTAATTACTAATAGGTAAAGTAAAAACCCTCGGCACAAAACCTAAATAAAACCAAATCGCCAGCAATTCAAAACCAGAATTTAAAAAAAAAAGTCAACAAAGATCAACGTTATCAAATCAGAAACATTCGATTCAAGTTTAAATTGAAATTGCCGCGTCCACAATTCGAAAATCGAAACGAATACAAGCCGTGAGTAAACGTGAAACAGTTGTAACGCGTAACTGAATAAATTGAATACAGATCGTAACTTGAGGAATTTTAATGGAAATAAGCGAAAAACTGCAAAGCAAATTCGAATTCCTAAAGGTATTGGAAGAACATTTTGAGCCATTTTTCCCGAGGCCCATTGGGTAAGTCCAACATTCATAAAGTAGGACGAAATGTAGGAATTCTTGAAACGTAACTTAGGTCCAGCCATAAAAGTTTTGTCAAATTCTTTTGGGAATTCGGGTTTTGAGGGAAAGAATTTTTTTTTTTTTTTTTGAATTTTCATAAAAAAAGGTGGAAGCTATTGAGTCAAGTCAGTATTTATACGGCAAGGTGTCAAGAACGATTCCTTAATTTAAAAAATGCCAACCGGTGTTAACCAAGCCCCCGTTTTCCATTCTTCCGTGTGTCTAACAGTGGGCTGTATTTAATTAACAGTAATTAGTTGCATTTTACAGAATGTGTATTTCTATTGCCGCTATAACAACAACAAATAAAATAAAGTTGAATATTTAAGGCGGGTCTCTGTACAAGAAACGTGTATTTTTCGGCGTTTTCTGTAGTGGGCTGTATCCCATGAACATTAATATGAGTAATAAGTAGACAATTGAAGTTTAACAGAATGTTTATTTCTATTACCGGTTTAACAAAAACTATAATAAAAACATATCTAATTAAATTTTAGTAACTGATAATGAGACATACAGAACAAAATTTCAAAGATAGTTTTTTTTTTAGTACCGTAAATACCTTTTTATGCATAAGTAGAATTTTGACATTACAAACAAACAGTTTAATTTTATTATTTTATTCGTAAAGATACCTACTTATATATTTTATTCCGACCTTCACGCGAGCGAAACCGCGCACAAAAGGTAGTGGTTTATAAAATTATTTGAAGACGTACCTATTTCAACTGGAAAAGGAAAATTTCTTTCTAATTCAGTTAGGTTTAACATGGTTTAACAATAATTATTTTAGAACAGACGAAAATAACTAAAAACGAATGCTCAATTTCAATAAAACCATTCCAATTTTCTATAAGACTTATTACCGCTCTTTAGGTTTATTTACAAAACCCTTAAAGCCATTTTAAAAACATTGGAATGCTTTTAAAATACTTGGCGGCTACTATTTTTAAGTGCAATTGAAATATATTTCCAATATAAATAGGGACATTTTTTCCTAGAAAGGAGTTGAAAAGAAATCGTCGTGAATAACTTTAGAAGAGGTAAAGACTGTTCCTAAAGCTGAAAATAGATATCCCTGCATTTTGCAATTTTTTATAATTTTTTCATTTATTTATTTATTTAAAACCAACTATATATTTACAATCTGCACCACACATAAAAGTTACCGATTAAAACTACATAGTAATTAGATATACTTACATACTATCACAAAATTTAGGTTATATTACATAAAAGTTGACAAAATTAGATGAAATTAAACAAAATGACATAAAATTATGTAAGTACAAGTACAAGCTATTTCCATGATATTACAAATTATTATTGCTTCATATTACAATGACATGTAAGCTACTTATATAGGTTATATTATATTTTTGGTGTAAACCAACGTAAAATAAAAACCACGAAATGTAAACCATAAAATCGACGTGCATTACTGAATTTGTAGGTGAAAGTCTTCTAATTCATATCATTTTATACACCCAGTAGGTGCGTACCATTTTTCGTGATATATAGAGTTTTTTTTTTACATTTCACAACATTGCACGATATTTATTATCAAAGCATCAAAATCTTAGCACTCATGCGAATCAGAAAACAGCGTCTTAAAGAAACGTTAGTACGCATTTCACATGATCCATACAAGTCTCACATCTTTTCCAACGCCTGTAGCATACTTCAAAGTGCCTTCAAGTGCTAGACGCCTCTTGAAAGGTCGACAGTCAGTGACGCGGCATTTTTCTTTTTTTTTCATCTTTCTTTCGTTCTGCACCTTTTGTTTCAGATTTAACGTTCACAAAACTGTTTTTCTATGCAAATAGTGAAAGAGTTTTTTAAAATGTATGGGATTAGAATTTTAAATGGGTTTGGAAATGGAATATTTGATTTTTTTCATCGTGTTTGCTTAATGTAGATCAGATTTTACTGGTATATTTTTTCTATCAATAAATCACTGAAACGCATTTTTGTAGTTATTAAAATTATTAAGCTACTAGGCTTAGTGGTTTTATAACGTTAACTAATAGTAGGTACCACCAAAAGCGATAAGTAACCAAAGTCGTCGGTTGTAGATGAAATTTAGTAAGAAGCCGGTTCATGCTTTCGAATAAAATTAAATTTAATGAATAGAAAATTATCAAATAAAATTTCATTCGAAAACATCCATCAGATTATTACTAAAAACTCTTTTCGTGACTGTATATTTTGTTTTCAGACCAATCTATACTTTTTAATAAAATATATTAGAAAGGTTCATAAGAGTGAAACCATATTTCAGATAAGCTAATACATGGGTACATCGTAAATGAGGTAATGTGTTAAATCTTTCAACAAATTCCTTGTAATATAATGCAATTAAATGATCGATAATTTAAAACTCATACTTTGTAAACAAGCATAAAACAAATTAGAGGATTGTATCCAAGGTAGGAATGCTTGGAACATGCTGGTTCTGCTCCGTAGGACAATCTAGGATATAGACAAAATCAAACTGTTTGCTAATTTAATTTGAACCTTTATTTTATTATTTTTATGACATTGATTTACATTCTGTGATTACTGTAACTCACACACTGACTTGTTAAAATCGAATACTCTTACAATATTTGTAAATATGTATCTCTTACATAATTAATTTATCTGACATTGCTTCATCTTTAATTATTTTGTAGTATAGTAATTTTATTCTAGGTGAAACGTCTTCACATATATTTATACTATTGAAATTGCTTCATCTTTAATTATTTTGTAGTATAGTAATTTTATTCTAGGTGAAACGTCTTCACATATATTTATACTAGCTTTTGCCCATGGTTCCACCCGTGTGGATGTCGGTTATCGCGTAAAAAAGTAGCCTATGTCCTTTTTCATAACCCAGGCTATATCTCTGCCAAATTTCACGACAATCGATGTAGCGGTTTAGGCGTGAAAGCGCAACAGACAGACAGAAAGACAGAGTTACTTTCGCATTTAAAATATTTATATATTGTATATTAAGGATATAGTAAGGATTAAGTAGGGATAATTCATGTAATCAAAATATTTTAAAAGAGTAACGATGGAGTTTCTTGCCTATTCTTCTCCAGGCAAAACTATCTTTTTGAAGGGGCGACTAGAATCAGTTCTATTTTAATGTAAATGTTGACATACAAAAGTGCCTACATGAAATAAATGCTTTGACTTGACTTAAAATATGTGATGATGCAGATGTTTCATACTTCTTATAATTTAGACCAGAGAACCGTCATTCAGAACGACAGCTCAGTCAAATCGACAAAAAAAATATCTTCATAACTAAAAATCTATCTATATCTATACATATAATAAAATTGTAGAAAAGTGGTGTCTGTACAATCGAAATATATAAAAAAAAAGTATCAGGGGTTGTTATTATATCGATGCCGAACCCGAGATTGTAATTAATTTTTTTTTTGTCTGTTTGTCTGTTTGTCTGTGTGTTTGTGCACGCTAATATCAGAAACGGCTTATTCGATTTAGATGCGGTTTTCACTAATACATTGTAGTAAGCTTCACTTAACATTTAGTGTTTATTTCATGTCAATCGGTTCATAAATAAAAAAGTAATGTCAATTTAAAGAATCACGGCGAACATTTGTTAAGGTATTCTATCAGAGTACGTACACGCCTCGCGCCTGCGCGTCCGTGGCTATATAAAGCGCGCTGAGAGCCACGCCGCTGCCCCAATTCGATCCAGCCTGTCCCCAATAGTGATAGCTGTCCCCCTATCAGTGACGCCCTGAGCCGAGGTCCGTACCCCACAAGGGGTGCCCTCAGCGTGCAGTCGCTTAGTTTATAAATTCAGTTTGTAAGCCCTGGCTGGAGGCGTTAAGATTAACTTCTTAATGGCAGCCCCAGGAAAGCCCGGTTGAGCAGTCACGGCCTCTCAAGGCCAACTGCGAGATGCCCTACAAAAAAAAAAAACGCGCCGCTGCCATAAGGATTCAGTTATTCGTAGCGAACGCACGTATCCTGGAGAGTATAAGCGAATAGTTTCATTCGATTATTGCGATTCACTTGAATACTGACTGTTTGCATATTTCATTTATAAAGTAAATTTTTTGCTACCCAAACGACGGTATATTATTATGTAATTCAAAATATGCTGCCCAAAAAGTCACTATTCCACGCGGACGAAGTCGCGGGCACAGCTAGTCTATACATATAATAAAATTGTAGAAAAGTGGTGTCTGTACAATCGAAATATATAAAAAAAAAGTATCAGGGGTTGTTATTATATCGATGCCGAACCCGAGATTGTAATTAATTTTTTTTTTGTCTGTTTGTCTGTTTGTCTGTGTGTTTGTGCACGCTAATATCAGAAACGGCTTATTCGATTTAGATGCGGTTTTCACTAATACATTGTAGTAAGCTTCACTTAACATTTAGTGTTTATTTCATGTCAATCGGTTCATAAATAAAAAAGTAATGTCAATTTAAAGAATCACGGCGAACATTTGTTAAGGTATTCTATCAGAGTACGTACACGCCTCGCGCCTGCGCGTCCGTGGCTATATAAAGCGCGCTGAGAGCCACGCCGCTGCCCCAATTCGATCCAGCCTGTCCCCAATAGTGATAGCTGTCCCCCTATCAGTGACGCCCTGAGCCGAGGTCCGTACCCCACAAGGGGTGCCCTCAGCGTGCAGTCGCTTAGTTTATAAATTCAGTTTGTAAGCCCTGGCTGGAGGCGTTAAGATTAACTTCTTAATGGCAGCCCCAGGAAAGCCCGGTTGAGCAGTCACGGCCTCTCAAGGCCAACTGCGAGATGCCCTACAAAAAAAAAAAACGCGCCGCTGCCATAAGGATTCAGTTATTCGTAGCGAACGCACGTATCCTGGAGAGTATAAGCGAATAGTTTCATTCGATTATTGCGATTCACTTGAATACTGACTGTTTGCATATTTCATTTATAAAGTAAATTTTTTGCTACCCAAACGACGGTATATTATTATGTAATTCAAAATATGCTGCCCAAAAAGTCACTATTCCACGCGGACGAAGTCGCGGGCACAGCTAGTAATAAATAAATTTTCGTTTTTCGCAAAGAAACGTTAATGATGTACCGTGTTTTTAAGAGCAAAATAACTAAGGAACACCCACTCCTAAACAAGTTTACGATTTTTATGTCAGGTCGAATAAAAAAGGAATTATGCTAAACCCTGATTTACTACGTTTCCCTTAACGGCCGCCTGTGACACCGTAATGTAATAAAGTGACAGTTTAACCGAAGTAAAACTTTTTACTGGGAACATTAAACTTTTTAGGACCGTTTCTATTAATTTTGAATGGGTCAACTTTATATGGAACAAAAATATAAGTAACACAATGTACTGAACTTTTAAAATGTACCTACATCTTGGATTTAAATCAGAAGAATAAACGTCATTCTAGGGTTAAATGAGTTCAAATTTATGAGCTACAAATGCTAAAGTTCTGGTTTCAAATTTAATTAATATTTGAGCATTGATAACCTAAAATTTTTACTAATTAGAATCAGAATACTTTATTTGTAAACATAGGTCAAATTACAATAGTTTGCGAGATGTTTCTAATAGGTAGATCCTCTATGTTTTGCTTAAAGGCGTACAAATATATTTAATTAACATTGTCGAATTTATATAAAATCAATATCAATAGGTACATGCATATCAATACAAATTGCAGAAAATAGAATCAATTTCATTACATGTCAAATAGATTAAAGTTACATGCCATAATAATGCTTATTAATGTCAAATAAAATTCTAAATCGTCAAAATAGGTGAGATTATGTACAATTTTCTGAAGTAGTATTCATAGAATTATCGTCCAAATATTCCTGTAGTGAGTAATATTTATCAATATTCTTAATAGTTCTGTTTTAAAATTACGTATGTATATTGAATTTGTAACGATATTCCTTTCTTGGTTGAACTACTTTCCGGAATCTCTCGGTCTTAGAAAGCTACATAAGCAATTCAAAGTCTCGGTGAAATTTCTCAGTTACAGTAAACTAAAATTACTACCTATGTTCTTTCATAGGACGACACTTTCATTATTAAAACTAACTATGTTACCAAGTAAATATAAACCGGTCGAAGTGGCGGATCTTGGTGAAGGCCTATTTTCAGCAGTGGACGTCTTTCGGTTGAGTGATAAATCACGAATTTACGAGTAATCATTACACTACGGTGTAATACGTAGTATCTTCATAACACCTCCCTCGACCAGTCATCACATTGCTCCATCATCATGTTAATGGCAAAAGAAGACCAATTTGCGTCGAGCGCAATCTCATTGTTTTTGATTAAAATTATTATTGTTCTCTCTTATTCGCTATCCCACTCTTCACTGGCGTTGAGACATGAATCTAGAACGTTTTTCAGGCGACTAATATACGTAAATTTTATTAAATGGCGCGCACCCGGTAATGAAATGAAAATTAAATTAATTTTATTGTTTGGAAACTGGAGTCTTTTTTTTTGGATTTTATAGCTGTCCGTTCGTTTTAGGAACTGGTTAATAGGGAAGGATTAATGAAGGCAGATATTTTTTTTTTGTGCTCAGCTACTTTTTAGGGTTCCGTACCTCAAACGGTAAAAAAGGAACCCTTATAAGATCACTCTCTTGTCCGTCTGTCTGTTCGTGTGTCACCACCGATTTTCTCAGGAACAGGTGGACCTAGCAAGTTGAGATTTATACCAGATACTGGGGTATATAGTTCCTATTACATGTATAAAAATCAAGGCCCTGAGTCAACACGATAAAAAGCTATAGGCAAATTTTGATTTTCGCGAAAACTTATTAATACCAAAATTTACCTTAATTTTCAACTTTTTTTATTTTTCGGAATTTTTCCTTTACTTGTGCTATAAGACGTTGCTTTTAACCAAAATTGACAATTCTAGGTCAACCGGAAGTACCCTTTTAAGGTCGAAAACCTCTATGGTAGTTCCCGTTGACCAGAATCACGAAATTTGGCAAAAAGCAAGGTCTTACAGGACAAATAAAGGAAAAATTCCAAAAAATAAAAAAGTTGAAAATAAAGGTAAATTTTGGTACTTCCAAGTTTTTTCGAAAATCTTTACCCACCAAAAACATTCTGTAAAAAACTAGCCAAGTCTCGATGGAGCTGCTTGTTTATCTCTAAAAAGTAATGAAATCTAGACAAAGTCGTGTATAAAATATTAATATTATACACATAAAGCTTCTGAATAAATTATCTAAATGATGGGGCTTCATCAAAATCCGTCACGGATTTTAGAATAACAACGCGGTCAAACAGACAGATACGTTACAAAGTGACTTTAATTTAAAACTTGTATAGGTAGTCTCATCATCATCTACCTAGCCTTTGCCCAAATATTTATGGGTCGGCTTCCAGTCTAACCAGATGCAGCTGAATAACAGTATTTTACACGGAGTGAGCCTATCTTACCTCCACAACCCATTTACTGGGTAATACGATAACCCTTGGTAAGACTGGTTACGACCGTAACAACTGTCAAAGATCCAAAACCGACAGCCGGGACGATGGGCTTAACCTGCTTTCTGAGTAACGGAGGGGTCTCGGTATGTTACGATGATCAGTCATCCACGTACCAACCGCAGCAAGCGTAACTTAACGTGATCGATAGGCACCTTAGCCATGCACTCACATTTCCATTAATTATACTATCACTAGCTGTTCCAAACGATCCAATTAACATCCATAATTAAATATGAAGCTGGCAGATTCCATACCAATTCATATTGCTATACATCTACACAGATATTACAATCTCTAGAGCGATGCAGTCCAATATTTGTGGAAATGGAGTCCCCCGGGGCATTCTCTCTCACTACGTGGTCTAAATTCTAAACGCAAACGCATCTTGGGTTTTGTGGAAGCTGCTTTTGAATATCAAATACTTGGTCACGTCCCAATTCTAATTTCTTCATAAATCTATGTGAACAGCGAGGGGAATCGGATCGTATTAGGATTCACTAGATTCAATGTTCGGTAGTTTTTATTTGAGATTTATTTTGTATATTTCGGGATGACTTTCGTTTTCCGTTGCTTGGTTTATTTTTATTGTTTGTTTTTAGAATTCGGCTTTTTGAAACAAAGTTCCATGAAGCGCATTGACTTAGGTACCTACTACTTAGCAAAATGTTATTTTTTTTTAGTTTTGCTGTCATTCGTCAAGTGCTCAATAGCGAAAGGAACCTCGGTGCCAACCGGGGTTCTCGACACGTCTTGAGCTTCGCGATACGAGGAACGGATGGTACATGTCATCTCCAACGACTACGTTTCTGAAATAAATAACAAATATATTACATCAGCACCCTAATTGCGTAACACGCGATTAATCATAATCGGTTTTATTTTGACAGTTCGACAATATTCATTGCGTTATTAACGTTGTTGAGCAGACACATTTTTCGAACATATGAAGCAATGGTTTAGCACTCTGTTTCAAAACGAAACAGATTGTGATTAATCGTGAGTTACGAAATTATGGTGCTGGTGTCTCTAGAAAAATATGGTACTTACCTCACTTCGGAGTCGATAACCCCAACAAGAAAAAGCTAAGATTGGTGTTTGACCTTGACTGTTTTAATTATTAATTTATTAATACTAGTGGTCGCTCAGTGGTCAAAATTAGACCTTAATTCGTTTAAAACTTAATGTTTTCTTCTAATGCAATATTATATTAAAATATTATCTGACTGCACTTCTTCCACACATAAATTTTAACTGTGTCAAATTTCAAACTTCTGCGTAATTTTCGTAAAAGGGGTACAAAATTAGTGCTTCACGTATCAATATACATATTCGACATCGTCATGACGACAGGAGAACTAAGCGACATAGCCCGAAGAATTGCCAAACTTAAGAGTGTTCATCCAACGTGGGCTGGCAACAACGCATTTATAGTAGTTTTCCGTGATTATTTCATTAGATACAAACAAAAGTAGGCACAATTTTTTTTCAGCCAAACAATAGATCGTTGGTATTTATAATTATTTTTAACATTTTCTCTATACTAAAAACTTTAAGTAATGCAAATACTAAGTAATGCAAATAGAAAAGAATTGACGGTATGTCGATTTTTATTTGTAAATACCAAAATAACTGTAAAAAAAATAGCATACCAACTTGTAAAATCCAACGATATAGTGCTTGGCTGAAAAATCACGAAAATCCGCTACAAATGCGCCGTTGCCAGCCTGCGTGGGATGAATGCTCTTAAGTGCCAGTTAATAGGGCACATTACTCGCCGAACAGATAAACAAATGTTATTCCGGCTGATTTTGTAAAATCTCACCGCGAAAACTTAGGTGAAGTGAGAGTCTAGAATTGTGCCTGGTTGATGGAATAGACTCGCCTTTTATTACATAACAATTTAACTATAACTGGCGAAATGTATGTAAACAATAGGTGCACCTTTGCCCAGAATATCTTCTCCAAATGATCGTGAAAACCGCATTAAAATTCGTTGCGTGGTTTAAAACAACAACGTGGTCACACAGACAAACACGAAAATCGACTTTAATTTAATGCTCACAGCTCAAATAAAAGTATAAAATCCTGTAAATTGTACAGAAAACTTTGTGTCTAGTACCGGCAATTTCACTCGACATAAGTACCGGTCCACAGAGGTCGCGACTTTGTCACTAAGAATGAAAAACGCGTCAGCAGCGCACGTCGACAAAAAGACTCAAAGAACTTCACTAACCCTTTCAGATTTCTTTCAGTTTGACTTAGGGTGTCGACACGTTTAGCGGTTTAACCCTATTTTTAACCGACTTCAAAAAGGAGTCGTTCTCAATTCGTCGAAATCTTTTTTCTTTTATGTATGTTCCCCGAATAGTCGAAGATGGCTGGACCGATTTGGATTATTTTTTTTGTTTGAAAGGGTATACTTCCCAGGTAGTCCCATGATCATCAAGTCAGGATCTGATGATGGGATCTTGGAGAAATAGAGAGAACTCTTCAAATTTTATAGGCACACGAAGAGATTTAGGTATTTTTGGAAGAGTACTTTCTCGGAGTGGTCTCATTTCAATTTGGTGAAGATTTGATGAAGAACTTCGGAGATATGCAACGGAACTCCTCAATAAATCATAGCAAATGGACTGAGATTGCTGAAATCTCATGTCTGTCTATTGCTTACACCAGTTCATAACATAACATCACGCCGGTATGCTGCGAAGGGGTAAGCATATGTGAACCACTAAAAAGTGAAAAAAAAAATTTCCAAAAAAAAAAACAACCGACTTCCAAAAACACACTACAAAGTGAAAAATAACTTTAATTTTGGCAGGCGGTGACAAAAAATTCAAATACAGCTCCAAAGGCACCGACTTCCGAAATTAAAGTTATTTTTCACTTTGTAGTGTTTTTTTGGAAGTCGGTTGTTTTTTTTTACATTTTGTAAAATATTTATGTGAGTGTGATGTGACTGCTGAGTATGGGTCCCGGGTTCAATTCACTGGTAAAAGCAGCAAAGCGTTATTGGGGTTTCCATCATGTTATAACAAAATACCTTAATTGCAATTAAATGAAAAGAAATTTAAAACTCATATTAAAAGTAAACTTTGTAAATAAGCGTACTACAAATTAGAGGATTATATCCAAGATAAGAATGCTTGGAAACATGCTGGTCCTGCTCCATAGGACAATCTAGAGTCTAGACAAAATCAAACTGGTTGCTAAATTGAATTGTATAATTTATTATATTTATGACATTGATTTACACTCAGTCATTACTTTAACTCACACACTGACTCATTACTTGTTAATATTCTAGGAAAATCGTATACTTACTTTTACAATGTTTGTAAATGTGTGACTATCATAGAATTAATTTATCTGTATTGCTTCAATTTGATTCTTTTTACCTATTTTGGTATGGTAATTTTATTCTGGGTGCATCGTTTTCACACATAATCATTTAATGAATGTACTATGTTAAATTTTGTACTGGAAAAATTTTCAAAGAGTAACGGTGGAGCTTCTTGCCCATTCTTCTCCATACGAAACTACATTTTGGAAGGGGCGACTAGAATCAATTCTATTTTAATGTAAATGTTGACGGTCAAAAGTGCCTTTTAAGTGCCTGTTTAAAATAAATGCTTTGAATTTGAGTTTCACTTTGACATCTAGATTGGTCAGTAGCAGTCCAGAGTCTAGATTTGTTTCTGATTGATAGCAATGGACTCGAGTCGTATTACATTGGGATTTATATACAACTGGCAGAATGTGGGTGTAGTTTAAGTGCACCTCTGCCTAACTCCGAGAAATACAGGCGTGATGTTATGCTATGTCATGTCGTAACCATTTATTGTGATTGGGTAGAATGTTGTTGAGTTCGGTGTTGGTCGCAAATAGTTTTTTTTATAAAAGAAGCGATAAAAATGCTGAAGAAATTATTGAGGCATGGTTGAAACGAAAAATGTAAAGTTTTTAGTCTGAAAGAACCGAGGTCTTTCTGGAGTTTCATTGGAAGTAAGCGCTCGAAACGTAGCAAAGTGAAGATAGCTAAGAATGGTGAGCCGATGCCAGAGCATGAGTGTGCCCAGGCGTTCGCGGACTACCCTATTAAAGTTTGCACCCGTGTGTCGGGCGGTTAAGATATTAATACCACTCTCAGCGGTTGGACATTTTTTTCTGCTCATTGGCGGGATTCCAGAGAGTGACAGTTAGTGTGTTGTCGTCTATGTAACTTGGGCCGGCACACGGTGCCGTTACTTGGGACTTTTCAGTCATGGACCCGTTTAGGTGTGTGATCAGTTCTTGAGTGGCGTCTCTGGGTGTCGTATTGTATATGACTACTTTTATTACCTTGGGTCCTGCATGTCAAAATAATTGTATGTGTAACTGAATAAATAAATAAATAAACATGTATTTTTGTTCCATACTTCTTTCTGTATTAGTCGTCATATTTGTAAGTCACCGCCTTTCTAGAGATATTGATAAATGATACCTAAATGATTTTATTTCTGTAAGTAGGTTTGTACAAACACTTTTACACGTCAAACATATTTTTTAAACTAGATGACGTCGGCGTTTCCTATCTGACTACTCTGAGAAGAAAGGCCGAAACAAACTCAGAGGTCACAGTCTCTTTTAAAGTCCAGACATAATCTTGGTCAGATCATGTGAAGACCATGTGGATTGGTGTCTGAAATGGTCTTTTGAGGACCACACAGATTGAGTGGACCTGTCCAATCAATGCACGCATTTATCAGTAATCATGCAGCTCAACTCAGAACTTGGGGAGCTCAAAGATTTGACGAACAATACCAAAGAAAGGACATTTGGGTAGGCCACATAAATTACTCAAACTGCCAGATTAACATTAAAACTAACTGAGAAAGAGATGAAACACAAAACAAAAAAAAAACAAAACATGACCCACACAGTCCTCACATTCACAATAATTAAAACAATAATAATATTATTATCCTTCACATAGTGCATCCATCGTTTCTTTGGGCATCCCCTAGTCGTACAGCCTTCCACATTCACGCTCAGAATTTTTCTCATGACATTTTCCTCACTCCTACATATCATATGCCGATATAATGAATGACTCCCAAATTCCACATCGTTAATTACATGTGTGATTGAAATAATGTAAATTTTACTTAAAACTTAAAGTTAAAATGATAATTACACGAAAGCTCATTTATTATTAACACATCTCTTATTATCATAATTAAAAACTTTGTATAATTGGCCAAATTATAATAAAATTAGTTTTCCTTAATATTTTAAAGCTTTTTATTCTTTATTAAAAAAACACTCATTAGTAAATAAAATAGTTTTAGTACTTAAGTAATTGCAGTGTTTCATCAAAAATTTATACCAACATAGTTTTATTCGAAATTGACATTGCATGACCGCAATTATAATATAATTTCTTAATTTATTGTTTAAAGGAATATGAGTATCGTGCCAATTAGTAGCTTGTTTTGACATAAAACTCATTTAAATAGAAATGTATTGAGGCAAATTAATGTAGTTTTTAAATGGGTTATAATTTTAATTAAGTTTTCCTCTGTTTTTCCAGGTAAAGTTACAAGAATACCGCATTTATTTCAGAACTTATGACGTGTTAAAATTAACATTTGGTCAGTCACATGAAAAATATAAAAAAAGTATAGAAAATTGACCATGTGACCCAGTCACAGTTTTACTCACGAATATAAGTATAAGCGCCCTCACGGACCTAGTCGCCGCAGGAGACGCCCCGGGCGTCGGGAATCCCAGGATGATTGCGGCTACCGTAGGCGCGGACTTGCAATGGCGAGTAATGGGTAGCTCGCTGTCCGGTAAGGATTAGTCCTTACCGGACAGCGAGCTCGTGTCGACAGCGCGTTGTGTTCCACGCGCGCCTCAAAGAGATGTCAGCACCAACTGGTGGGGTCCACAAGGCAACTGAAGAAACACGGGTGGGTTTTAGTCAGTAAAAGTCTGACATAAAGAGCGGGAGAAGTTATGTAATGATTTGCCACTCAAAAAAATATCTAATGGAGTCTGAAATAAAAAAATCTATATTCTACTGTAAAAAGATTAATCTGTAGGTGCCTTTCGTGTCTTCTCTGTGTAACCACATTGTTCTTATTAACAACGCAACGGATTTTGTTGCGGTTTTTACCATTGTTTGGGGAATTTATTTCGGAAGGCTAAGGTTTTTCAGATAGGCGGGACGCGACTCTTGTAGAAAAATTTCCATGAAGATTTCATAGAAATTGTTTTACGAGAGTCACGTCGCACCTTTTTGTGGGAGTGTTTATGTGTATAAAACTTCGTTGGTATTAAAGTTACATGTCATAAAGATATCTCGAAGTTGTTTCTAGTCGTAAAAACGTTGCGAAACAGGGGCGGATCGCAGGCTATGGTATAAAATTGTCTTTAAATCCAAAAAAATCGAATTAAGACTGCAAAATAATAGTGTACTATAAAAACAAGCCACTCATATAATAAAAAGCTCTAGGATTTAACGATACAAAAGCATTATTCATTGAAATAAAAATGTAATTACATACGGTTATTGTTTCAATATTATTTTCCGTTCCAGCGTACATAATCGTTAACTTAGTTTTAATCCTTGCATAATATCCATTGTATGCATGAATTTCAAGTCCAAATGAAAAACGCACGCTCCATTTTAATGTAACTTTCCATCAATTTAAGATTTTATTGCTCACTAAATTATCAAAGTTTCCACCCATTCGAACGTAAAAATATCGTCCAGGTTTTTTTTTTCAAGTTTTCTTTCTCCCTTTATATTTTTATTCCCTTCGCTCATGAGACTGTATTTTTTGTAATTAGAAAAGTACGAGCAATTAAAACTTTTATAATTGTCGGGATGGGGGGAATTGTAAAATTTACTTCGTCGTGAACAATGGCCAGCCGGCATAGACAATAAAAAAGGCGGGGATATTAAAAACTTTCCTAATTAGAAGTGGGAATAGAGTGACGTGAGTTCAATGCATCGTTTAGGACTTGCCCTTGATGTATGGGTCAATTTGGGGGAGTTATTGCGGAGTTCTTTTCAAGTAAATTAGTTGATAAGTTTGCGTGATTATTCTTTAGGTAGGAATAAGAGAACTCGATTTAAAGTCGGACAAGAGTAAATCTTAGTTACGCAGCTGCTGTGGTTGCGGGTACAAATTTGTAGTAAGTATATTAGATAAAACGATTTCTGAAAACTTCGTCGTTTCTAGAGGAAAAATATGCTTTCAAAGTACAAAATTTTTACCAGTGCATAAACTGTAACCATGAATCAGCATATCATACTAGAACCTCAGCGTAAAAAAAAAACATCGCTTATACAAAAAAATAATCAGCAGTTTCATAAAAAAGTGCAATACCTACGCGGTCAAAATGTATGGAACAGATGATTTTTTTTTTGTATAACCGACGAAAAATTTCTACGCTAGGGGTCTAGAATGATATGCTGAATTCATGGTTACAGTTTGCGCACTGGTTATAATTTTATCTAATCATACTAGGTAATAGCCATATGGGGTGACAGGGATATCGAAGCGCAAACTATTACTATACAATCATTCAACACATGATTCTAGGCTGCCTAGCATAGAAAAATTCCGTGGATTATCAAAAAAAAATCTACTATTTCATAGATAAGTGCAATACCTACCCTAACAAAATGTACTGATGTTAGCTAAACGTGCGTACTATGCGTGTTTCCTCGACCTGTCCAAGGCCTTTGACCTGGTATCGTATGTTTAGTTGTGGCAAAAGCTTGAGGGCATTAACATGCCACATGAACTTGTTAACATCTTTAAGTATTAACTAGTATGAACATCAGGTTAACAATGTCAGATGAGCGGGTACATTATCGGAGCCTTACCGGCTTGAATGTGGGGTGAGACAAGGTGGCTTAAATACACCCAAACTTTTAATCTCTACATGAATGCACTCATCGTCGCGCTCAGTAGTCAGCATGTTATTTGCCATGTTGATGATGTATGTGTAAACAATCTGAGCTATGCTGATGACATGGTGGTGCTGAGTGCGTCGGTTTGTGGATTACGCAGGCTATTGAATATCTGTGAGGAGTCCGCGGGCAGCCATTGTCTTATGTATAATGTCATGAAAAGCCAATACATGGTATTTTAGGGAGGCGCCAAATGCCCACAACAAGTACCTATTCGCTTGAATGGTGTACTGTTAGAGACAGTAAACGAATTTAAATACATGGGGCACTGGGTAACAGCTGATCTGAAAAACCATGTCGAATTAAGCGGTAGCGGAGGGCACTGTCTAAGAGAGCAAATATGATAGGTTGTACATTTGCACGTTGTTCAAATCAGGTAAAAATCACACTTTTCAAAGCTTTTTGCACCTCCCTATACACGTGCAGCTTATGGGCATCTTACTCGTAAGCTGCTAACAGTGCCCTTCGTGTTCAATACAACAACGCGTTCAGGGCAGTGTTGGGGCTGCCCCGCTTCTGCAGTTCCTCGTCCATGTTTCCGAAAGCGCGCATCGACTGTGTTCACGACACCATGCGCAAGCGATGCCCATCTTAACTTAAATTAACTTAACGCCTCCAGCCAGGGCTTACAAACTAAAATAAATTACAAACTAAGCGACTGCACGCTGAGGGCACCCCCTGTGGGGTACGGGCCTCGGCTCAGGGCGTCACTGATAGGGGGACAGCTATCATTGGGGACAGGCTGGATCAAAATATTGGCATTATTATTGATCGGGAAATTTAAAAGCTACTGGCTCAGCTGTGGCGCGGGCTGGCGCTTCAACGAGCAAGGGTCGGTCGGGTAACGATAATACCGAATATACGGTCCTTATATTACTGTTCTTTCATAGTGCAAGTAGTTTTTTTGTTGGGCATCTCGCAGTTGGCCTTGAGAGGCCGTGACTGCTCAACCGGGCTTTCCTGGGGCTGCCATTAAGAAATTAATCTTAACGCCTCCAGCCAGTGCTTACAAACTAAAATTTTAAAAACTAAGCGACTGCACGCTGAGGGCACCCCCTGTGGGGTACGGACCTCGGCTCAGGGCGTCACTGATAGGGGGACAGCTATCACTATTGGGGACAGGCTGGATCGAAATATTAGCATTATTACTATTAGGGGAATTTAAAGCTACTGGCTCAGCTGCGGCGCGGGCTGGCGCTTCAACGAGCAAGGGTCGGTCGGGTCATAATGCAAGTAGCATGTGCACTTATCTGTTACCGGCTAATCCCCCATTCAGAAACGCGAAAACATGGCCTTCCCGGGGAGCAGGTTTCGACTTGTCGAGATCCGGTCGGCACGTGTAAGGAAGCTCAAGGTTTTTATTTCCTTACTGGATTAACTAAATTAGTTAACTAGACGGAATGTATGCTACCTGTACCGTGGTGTCTGAACTACTTAATATAATTTTAAGTAAATTCAAACTACATTACAACTGATTAGAATAAGTAAGTACAGTAAATAGATAATGATATGGGTAATGACACAGGTACCTACTAAAATAAAAAGGATCATTATTTATTTAAAATAGCTTGTTTTATTGGGCTTTGCCTACAACTGAACAGCAATTTTTTTTGTAACCATGTACTGAATCAATGGGTGGATATAGGTTGTGCGTTAATGTTCCTGCCGCCCTGTATGTAAGTAAGTTACTCTTTTTGTGTTATTTTATAGGGGCATAAATGGTTATTAATCTCAGTAGAGTATTTTATATTTTTCACAGAAAAATACTAAAAATGTATTTCTAAAATAAGAAACCAATCTCCTTTCCACGGAACGGCCTAAAAGTTCCCAAAAATATATTATTTTATTTAAAGTAATTTCGAACAAAGACCGTTAAAAACATGGCGTCATTATTTCTACCCTCTATACGTATCAGATGGCTTCATTAACTTTCCTTTAACATTTGCGTTCCTACCCACATTTTTCCACCTTAATCTCAATGAGAAAACGTTCCTCGGAAATCGTAAAATTGAGTGATATCACGTATAAATCAAACAAGCAAATGAGAAGGAAGGTAAAAAATCAGCTATTAAGCCAGTCAGTTGGAAGATCAAGACACTGTGTTGATTCATAGCGCTCATTTGTTTTTTTCTTTCGTATACCTACCTACTTAGTTTTAGATTAGGGTAGTTGCTATGTGAAATTTTACCCGACAATGGCGAAGCAAAAAGGAGGGTTATGATTTTGACCGGTATGTGTGTTTGTTCATCTGTTTCCTCAAAACTACTTAACATAATTTAACTAGTTGATTTTGAGGTATCGTCGGAAGCATCTTTATCGTCCAGTAGTTAAAGGCTACGTGACGTCTCATTATCAATTTTATTATTTACATTTTAATTTTTATCCGAATCTGAATTTTTATAAGTTTTTGACAATTTTTACTATTATTTTTAAAGAGTTGTTCAATGTATTAAATTTAGTTAATCACATTTTTATACTAACTGTTTTATATTTTAAATTAGTTTTTAATTTAATTGTATGAGTGCGAAACACGGTAAATCAGCCTAGACATTTTTCTATTGTTTTGCTAGAACATAAACCGTCCTTATAACATTATACTATTCTATCAACACCTCGTATATTTTTCTACGACAAATGGTTTTGAGTTGCTAATATAAAATGGTTCCCCACACCCCATGACTTTTCTTCCCACTAAAATTCAAATACGTGTAGGTACGTGCTATAATTATCAATTCATATGAATACTTTTTCTTTTTGTTCCCGACCACATTAGCAGGCACGGACCAAATGGACCCATTTACTTTGGTCATTCCACGACCAACTTTTCCGTTTTTCATTAAACATTTTTATGGTACTAAAATAAATATTTCTCTCAATACTCTGCCAAAGAGAATACATAAAAATGATAATTAGTGTTTTTCTCTCAAAGAGCTGTGTCGGAAGTATTTAAAAAGTAATTATATCAAACATTACTCTCTGTAGTTTTGCAAAACAAACATTGGAAACTTGTTGAAAGTATCAAAGTGAGAAATGTTATATTTGTTTTAAGCCGGACTTCAAAGTATTATTGTTTTTTATTATTTAAATTCTTCCCTGATGTTAAAGAGCTATTAAAAGAAACTGTTTATAATTCTTTGAATTTCGCTAATACGATTCGTCACTTGGAATTAAGCTTAATCTGAATTAAGCTGCATCCGGTTAGACTGAAAGCCGACCCCAATATAGTTGGATAAAACCTAGGTAGATGATGATGATGATGAACTTGAGGTTAGGGAAAAGGATAGACTTGGGGAGGCCTTTCAGAGTTAAAAAAAATTGTGTCATTTAGATCACGAATGGCCATTGCTTGATCCTCCTCTTCTGACAGGATTTTGCCTTCTCATGATCGCAGTTTGCACTGCGGGGACGCAGGCGGTCTCTATTAGAGAGGTCTCTATGAGAGGGACTGGGCCATAGACCACCACGCAGGCCCAGTGCGGGTTGTGATGTCACATGCCTTCGAATATTTGGTTCTTAGTTCCGATTAGACATCACGATTCCTTACCCTTCATCGTTTTGAGAGCAGTGTTAATGAAATTAATTACACAAAATACCACTGACACGGAAGACATCGTGAAGTACGAGTACGTGCGCCAAAGGCTGAATTACGCGCCGAGAGTGCAGCTGCTGGAATCGCATCGCATCGTGAACTTTAAGGCATTTGTGGTGCGCGTACCAACATGCTACCTGCATCTGGTGATGGAAGAAAGCTTTTGGCCACAGGATGTGGTATTCCGCCGCTTTCGCGGACAAGTGCCACCGGAACGCACAAAGACTTAGTGCAAATAAGTGATAATAACATAATTTTAAGTTTTATTTATTTATTTAAACTTCTCGCACACAAAAAGGTACAAAGGCGGACTTAATGCCTTAGGCATTCTCTACCAGTCAACCAAGGGTGGTGAAGAGATTAGATGGCAGGTGCTTAAGTTGAAAGGAACAATGATTGAAAAAAAACTATACAAATTGTATCATAATGAATAATAAATAAGACTGGTACCTAAATAGTTTATATACTTATAATACACATACGTTATCTACTATAATATATATTTACCTATTATATATACATATATATATATATAAATACATTCTCAAGGGAAAGAGGAATTTAGATGACTGTACGCTATTCGTTATGAAAATAACTCTGCTAATACAAGTTGTTATAATAATATGTTTATTCAGGCTAAGGTATTTATCTATGGGTCATTGTAACCTGACAATAAATGGTTTATTATTAAAGTGCCTGCCTAGGTTCGATATCACGACCTACACACCATTGTGCCACCACTTCCCAATGATGGTGTAAATGAACGTAATTACAACAATACAATACAGTACAATCAGGAACAATGTTATGTGACAGGAAAGCCAGTTAGGATGGAATTTCTTATTAAAATCCAAAAATAAACCCTCCAGGATCCCACCATCTTTTAACGTTTCGTATCCGGCACTTAGGATACTCCTTAGATAATACAACCTTAGGGAACATTTCCCTTCGCTTGAATTTACATAATTGTTTAAATAACACATTTAATTACATTACACTGAGGACGACAAATCCTTGAGTTTACCTGTTTTAAACGTAAATACTAAATTAAATGGGTTGTTGGCGGAATATTCATCGTTTCGAAGAGATTTGTAAAATGTATTTGAATGGAGAGGAATTTATTGTTTGTTCCGGTCGAGTTTGTTGGTCGCGTGTCAAGTCAATATATTTTTGGTTAGACCTTTTACAAAGTTGAGGGCGCGGTTTTTCTTATTTTAGATTGGTTTATGTGGTTTTGAACCGATATAGATGAAGTAGTACTTGATTGTTGGATTAAAATAGGACAATAGGACTAATAACTACAGCATTTATCTCTATCCAATCAGTTATTATAATATATTTTTTTTGCATCAGATTTATCATGTATCAGGATTTGAGCTTGAAAACAAAAACAATATAATTTAGCAGTATCCTTCTATGATTACTTAAATCTAGGCTTTTACCGCATCGGTTTTCAATATTTCTATATACAGGTTTGTAACAAACTTTTGGAGCACTAAGGAGTTAGTCGTTGAGCTCCTCAAGCTCTGAGCTCTACACGATTACTGACAAATGCTTGCACTGCCAACTGGTCTATTGAAATCTATGTGGTTGTTTTCAAATTACCATTTCAGGCACTAATCTGCATCATCTTCACATGATCTGACCAAGATTATCTGTGTCTGGAGTTTAAAAAAGACTTTTGGCTATTTTTTCTCAAGCTTATTTTTATTTATAATACAAGTGTCGTGTAAAAGTGATTCCGATAAACTATTTACAGAATAAATAATTTCATTTGTAGGTACTTTATTAAATTGTTGAAATGGTAATTAGTAACTTATGTACCAATACATATTGGCAAAAAAATAGAAAATAAATATTTTAGTTTGGTTTTTAAAGCGTGTTTTTTAGTTCTTTAAACTAATATTTATTTTCTATTTTTTAGTTCTGCTAACTACAAAAACGTGTTTTTTTTTCTCATTTTTTTTTTAAATTATTGAATTGTCATCGGTCCTCGACAAGTTTACAAATTTTCAATGAAATCTGACCGTTTAAAGTGGGTCAAAATCGCGCTCAAAGGAGTCGGTTACATACAAACAAACAAACATACAAGTGAAGCTAATATAAAGCGTGTAAAAAGTCGAGCACTGTCGTAGGATACCTGGTTAGAACGGAGTTCTTATCGCTGTATGTTATTTACTTATCTAGATATAAGGGAAACTGATATAAATTACTAAGGTTTGAGAGTGACTAATTTTTTTTAAAAATACAACCAAACATGCATCCCAGCTATGTTGGTGTCGGCTTCCAATAAAACCGGATGCAGCTGAATACTAGTATTTTACATGGAGCCATTGCCTAGCTGACCTCCAGTTACTGTGTTAATACGACACCCTTTGGCAAGACTAGTTTATCAGAGTTTTGAGCTTCCCCTTGATAAGACTAGTTACCAGGATTTCAGGCTTCTGACGACCCGTAACGATTGTCAATGATCCACGAATGACAGCCGGGTTCAACGGCTTCAAACTATTTGTGCAGAGTATAGTGTCCTCTAAAAAACTTCGTTCTAAAAATTAACAACTTTGCACTGCAATAACAACCAGCAATAAAGCCTACTAGGTCAGCAGAAACATCGTTCATCTTGTTTCTTTTCAACTGAAAAAACCTAGAAAAAAAACGACTTCTTTCGGACGACCTCGAAACAAAAGAGTTTCTTTCATTTGCAGCCCACTTCTTACACGGTGGGACAATGCCTCTTTGTTCTGCCCGTGATTATTAACATGAAAATACTATGATTTTGTACTTGGTTCCGCTTGTGTGGTTTATTAATGTTGTTCATTTGTTTTTCGACTGTATTTTTCTCTCCGTTTGGAGGACCTGGGCTAAGGAGTGCTTAACTTTTATGCGTTGATATTCCCAGTTTGATAAATGGGACTGCATATTGCTCTTTCTTCATAGGTCCTTCCAGACATGTCTTGCATTGTTGGACTTACATAATGTTTTGATAATACAAAGTTTGGACTTTAAGAGACCATGACCTATCAGTTTGTTTCGGCATTTCTTCTCAGGGACCAGTTAGCTAGAACGTGCCGGCGCCATCTCATCATCATCATTTCAGCCCAAAGACGTCCACTGCTGGATATAGGTCTCCCCTAAAAGAGGGGTTTTGCCATAATCGCCACGCTTGGCAGGCGGCTTGGCGATCGCAGTATGGTGGTAAAATGCATAGAGAATGCTGCTGCCCATTCTCTAGTAAGTCCCTTAGTCACCTTTTACGACACCCACGAGAAGAAATGGGATGGTGCTATTCTTTTACGTCCGGCACCACACGGAGCGGACGGCGCCATCTATTTATTATAAAAAAAAAATACTTTACTTTAAATACTTTCATTTCATTAGGTTTACAATCAGTGCTTATTAGATCTATGAAATGTTAAATGCGGGCAATAAAAACCAAACATCCATGCTCATGGCAGGTGATTGTGATAAAACCTATTTATGCACAACCTCGTGATGATACAGCTTAAATAATGACCGCTATGCAGAATACGCGCTGTTTCTAGAATTGCAGCAAATCAAAATCACAAAGCATCTGCACCAGTCTTTGTTCAAGCCTACTTATGTTTTTCAGCACTTAGGTATATACTTTTAAACTCATCAGTTTCCTTGCTAAAATTTACAACGTAAAATTAACTTCATTTTCTGTTAAGATCACCACATGGGGCGAATTTCGCTAATGAAACTGAATGCGACCATCACACATCATCCACAGCCCAACTAAACGTTCTGCTGGCCTCTTTTCTTGCGCTAATCCCCCTGATAGGAGCGTGCTAGTTTCGAGCGGTTTTGCCCGCGATGGCTACAATGTCATCTGCTCATCTCGCCGCAGGTCAATGTCCATTACAATGATGATACTGACAGCTCTTGAACGCGGTTTAGATGTGCTAATCGCGTTCACTTTCATTGGTATAATCCACCCTAAGTTACCAGCCCTAAACACCTCTTCCAAAAGTGTGCAAATAAATAGAACGATAACGCAATATCATCCGAGATTCTCTCCTATGTTTTGATAATAATTATTTCAGCAGGAGTTTTATCAAGAGGGTTGGAAAGACGAACAAACAGACCCTTTACTTATTATTTAGATAAGCAGGCTTGTAATTTACACGTTAGACTTATTATTGTTTGAAACAATGTATTGCGCTTGGCGACACTCCATTCAGCTGTTACGCGGATAGGAGTGCTTTATTTAGCTTTTAAGAAATGTATATTGTTGTTTCTATGTTTACTTAGTTGTAATAAATGAGAGTAAACAGTTTTAATACTCGCTCATTTCTTTTAAAACTAGACAGCTTTTGGTGGTGGATGGATTCTAGACACATAGATCAGAGCTTTTTTTTTGCGGTTGGGAAATCATCGAATAACTTCTCCCGCGCTGGGTGGAGCAGGAGGGCGTGTCAGACTTTTACTGACTAAAACCCACCTGTGCTCCTTCAGTTCCCTGTATGCCAGGGGCCACGGTATCTCTTTCGAACAACCCGCACCGGCATACGTCGGCCCTTGCCATCCCATCTCTTTGTGGTGCGCGTGGAACACAACACGCCGTCGACCCGGGCTTAGTCCTTACCGGGCAGCAAGCTACCCATTACTCGCCATCCGCAAGCCCGCGCCTACGGTGGCTGCAATCAGCCTGGGATTCCCGACGCCTAGGGCGTCTCCTGCGGTGACCTATGCCGTGAGGGTGCCTCCCTCACGTGCGTCGCCTCCCTCTTCACGAGCATTACTAAACCGCAGAAGAAGGTGACGGCTACCCATGCACTCTCGCTCCGAACCATGGCCTGGACCAGGGCTGGACGCGAGAGATGGCCGCCGCGGATCGCCTCCATAAGGACACGGCGGTGCTCCGCCCAAGCCGGGCAGACCTCCAACGTATACATAGACCAGGGTAAGAGTAATATTCATAATCATCATAATTAATCAGCCTATAATGTTCCCATTGCTGGGATACAGGCTTCCTCTCGGTGAGAAGGAAAAGGCCGTAATCCACCACTTGGCGTGGGCCCAGTGCAGGTTGGTAGATGTCACCATGTCTTAGACGTTTTGGTTATCGCACTTGCCGGTTTCCTAACGATGTTTTCTTCCCCCGTTTTGAAAGCAGTGGTGATGAAATAATTTGCGGAAAGTAAAGAGCCTGCCTGGGTTTGAACGAATACGACTCATAAGTTACGGCTGTTACCACTGGGCCGCCATTGCTCTAAGCATGATATTACTGTAAAGATTTTCTGGCTGATCCTACTATGAAATTGTCCAGATGGCTTATTATCCCGGGATCAATGAACTAGGTTCCGTGTGGTGCCGGACGTAAAAGAATAGCACCATCCCATTTCTTCCCGTGGGTGTCGTAGAAGGCGACTAAGGGACTTACTAGAGAATGGGCAGCAGCGTTCTCTATGAATATTAACACCATACTGCAATCGCCAACCCGCCTGCCAAGCGTGGCGATTATGGCAAAACCCCCTTTAGTCTATGCCTAGCAGTGGACGTCTTTCGGCTGAAAAGATGGTGATGAATGAACTAGAATACGATATTCTTTAAAATCATGTATGTTTCCACTGGAAAATACTTTCAAACGGTTTGGGATTTCTGAACTGAAAATAATGTTTTTTTTTTCATTAAAAAAAACATTACCATTAATTATTAAAAGGCTACTTCCAAGTATAAACACAATGGCCAACATTTTAAACAATACTGTTTACGTAAAACAACATGAACAGTGAACAGAAAACATGATATCGATTCATTACCAACGACAAACAGCTCGGTAAAACCACGGGTCGCTTCCTTCCCACCATCAATATTAAAACAGATCGGTTTGGTATACGGAAATCAGTTCATTTTACACCGATTGGTCTACGAATGGAGTGATAAGTGGACGACTAGCTCGAGAAAACGACCGCGGTGTGAGAATTATGGAAACGGTGGATAACTAGAAATTGATAGACGTGTCTATAAGATTATACTATGTGAAAATTCTACCACCATGGCTTGATACTGCCACCATACCAGTTTAATTTAACGGTGCCCAAGAAATTGTAAGAAAACATTTTGGTTTAACGTCTAAGTATAAGAAAAAGAAAAAGACACAGAAATGTAGGTTTAAAGGCAGCAGTTAGATTCTTGGCCTATTTACCAACTTTTAATAAAATGACAAACGTTAAAAACCTCATTCGGCACCGCGGCTTCAGAAAAGGCTTGTTAAAACCATAAGTCCACGTTAGCACGAAAGTAAAAATATCGCAGCGGGATTTTTTGCGCACTGGATTTTCAATTCACTTCTTAGCGCCGAGAGTTGAAAATCGAACAGTGTGTTTTTTCAAAGCACTGCATGGCATGTACTTTGTTAGATTTTCAATGCTCGGTTCATCACCGAGAGTTAAAATTCAGTGCGCGATAATCTCCCGCTGCGAACGTGGCCTAAGTAGGAATTGGTGTCAAACTGCATAGGGTTCCGACTAGAGCCAAGATTTCTAAGTACCAAGATTTTTATGTTTTTGTTTAGTATTAAGTTACCGAATTAAGCCCTAACACTTCATTTGTTATTTACTCCGTGTCAAAATCAAACTTGAAAACTACTTACACACCGATCATACGTCGTTTATTCATACTTTGAATGTTACTTAGAATTATTACGAAGCCACCGTATTGGTTCGACTAGTTCTCTGTACCGGAATATAGATGAAAGGAGTATTTATTACGGATTCCGTGTAGGTGTTCCAATATTAAGTGTTTATTACTGTTCCTCGGCGCAATTGGCAAAACGGAACTTTTATGGAATCGTTTTCGTGTTAGTCCGTGCGTCACATGCAATTTTCTGTGAAACTGTTCGATGTTATAATTTGCTCAGCTTTGTAGCTAGTGCACTAAAAACGCGTATACTTCGACCACTAATAATCACTGAAAGGCAATTTTTTATGAAAAATGGTTGGAACAATAGTGGAAGTTAGAATTTTCTTAAAATCAAATTTAAAGCATTTCTTTCATTAAAATAATTTTCTTTTTATACGCTTTATATTAGCTTCACTTGTATGTCAGTATGTCAGTATTTCAGTATGTAACCGACTCCTTTGAGCGCGATTTTGACCCACTTTAAACGGTCAGATTTCATTGAAACTTGTAAACTTGTCGAGGACCGATGACAATTTAATAATTAAAAAAAAAATTGAGAGAAAAGAAAAAAAACACGTTTTGTAGTTAGCAGAACCAAAAAATAGAAAATAAATAATAGTTTAAAAAAACTAAAAAATACGCTTTAAAAACCAAACTAAAAAGGAGAAAATAATTTAATTCAATTAAAAAGCGTGGGGTGCTTGACATTAATTGATTATAAAAATACCTCAAAAAGCACCCCACGCTTTTTAATTGAATTAAATTATTTTCTCCTTTTTAGTTTGGTTTTTAAAGCGTATTTTTTAGTTTTTTAAACTATTTTTTTTTAAACTGGTTAAGAATGTCGGTCAGTTTGTCCGAAAGTTGAAGCTAGTTGCCCATTCCAAAACGTTGATCTATATGGACAAGAACGGGCAAGGATTTTTATGGACGCTCTTTTAATTCAAGATATTACAAAAATTTGGGTCAAACTAACGCCTTCTTCCCATGGGGTTCAGAAACGATAGAAAGCCATCTAAGTACTCCTAATTACTATGATTCTTACATCCACTGCACCACCGCATAACCTCCACTGGCACCTCGTTGCACTTTTCCTATAGAATAAGCTAAGATTCATGCTGTTGATTTCCCGATCCTTTATTTCAACTGAACCACAACGTAGGTTATAATAAAGGATCGGGAAATCAACGGCCTGAATCTTAGCTCGCGAAGAGGTATGCGGCGCACGTGAGGGAGAAGCAGTATATATGCGCCCTTACGGCCCTAGTCGCCGCAGGAGACGCCCTGGGCGTTGGGAATCCGCGGCTGATTCCCGGCCACCGTAGGCGCGAGTTGCGGACGGCGAGTAATGGGTGGCTCGCTGTCCGATAAGGGCCAAGCCTGGGTTGACGGCGCGTTGTGATCCACGCACACCTCAAAGAGATGTCAGCACCAACTGGTGGGATCCGCAAGGGCCGATGTCTGCCAGGGGTGCGGGTTGTTCGAAAGAGATACCGCGGCCCCTAGCACACAGGCAACTGAGGGAACACGGGTGGGTTTTAGTTACTAAAAGTCTGACACGCCCTCTTGCTCCACCCAGAGCGGGAAAAGTTATTTGATGATTTCCCACCCAAAAAAAAAAACCACAGCGTATGTTCAGACTTTACAAGATAAATCTGCGCACAACCATAATCCAGCAACACACCACCGAAATGAGCAATCCAAAAGGATTTACAAATTGCCGAACATCGAATTTTTAATCGGCCAGCCCACTTCAAAAGGGGACTGTGTAATCATGAAAAAATGATTTTGTAAAAGAGCGTCGGGATCACCCACACAATAAGTGCTTAAGAGGATTATAGGCTTTCATCACGTTATTTCGCAAAAACGTCACTTGAATAATATACGGGCGTGCCCGAATACGTCCATTTAGATTGTGGTTTGATAAAATGGACTGAAACGTCCTGCATGCGACTGATGCAATGGGATTATTACTGATTGGAGTTTCTTTTTTTGTGGTAATGTTGGTTTTGGGTGAATTAAGTGTGATTTATTGCTGTTTTTAGGCAGTTACTCTTACCTACTGTACTATAAATTGATCAACAATTTCATTTTATGTATGACTAAATAAGAATTTTACATTCCGGTTAAACTGCGGTTTTGCTTAGACTACTTTTTTATGCAATGTGGGGACGAGGAGACGACAGTTATTAAACTTCGTATACCTATTGACCTTCCCAGTCTGCATACATAAATTAAATTACTTTTATCCTGTAGTTTAGTTACTATAGCTAGGCAAAGTTCGGAAAACCCACAGTTGACTGATGGGCCAACTATGGGTATTGTTGAGTTTGTAAAAAGTTTTTATGCATAAGTATTGTCAGTATTTTATCGTTTTGTAATTTTGTTATCTCCAGGATCTTTAAGGTGGCTTTCCATAGTTTGCGTACCCCCATTGGACGAAGGCGTGAGCTTATGCATGTATGTTATCTCCACATTGTATATTTCAATCAGTTTTAGAGGAAGTGTTTTAAAATTTAACCAAAAATACAGGCATAGATAAACTAAAAAGACAACACATAACTGCAAATTCGAATTGTCCAATCTTAACTTCGTGCAAATTATTATCAACTAGCCTTTGCCAGCTTTCATCCCCTATTTAACTCCCTTAGGGGTTGAATTTCGAAAAATCCTTCCTTACTCCTTGTCTACATTAAAAAGGGAACCTCTGTGCAAAATTTCAGCTTTCTAGGTCTAAAGGTTTGGGCTGGGCGTTGATGAGTCAATCAGTCAGTCAGGACTTTTGTTTTTATTTATACAAGGTGTAACTTATATAACGCACAACCTCTTAAGGGGTTACTGTACTCGTCATTATCAACAACTTTTACTATCGGAACAAGCCTGAAATCGCGAAAAAAAAATCAGCTGTTCCCTACACTTGTATTCGCATAACTCGTCAAAATGTAGGGAACAGCTGATTTTTTTTCCCGATTTCAGGCTTGGTCCCATAGTAAAAGTTGTTGATAATGACGAGTACAATAACCCCTTAAGAGGTTGTGCGTTATTTAAGTTACACCTTGTATAGATAGATTGATAGATAGATAGGCAAATTAAATCAAAATCAAAAGTCATTTATTTAAACAGTGCAGTGGAGGCCCAGTGATAACGACCGCGACATACGTGTTGTAGGCCGTAGGTTCAAACCCAGTCAGGCGCTTTAATTTGTGCATATTACTTCATCACCCGTGCTCTCGAAACGGTGAAGGAAAACATTGCGAGGAAACTGGCATGTCTTAGAACCACAAAAGACATATGACATCTACCAACCCACATTGGACTCGCGTGGTGGATTAAAGCCCACTCCCTCCTCAACGTAGGCCGATTACAACATGGCTGAGAATAAACACACTTTGAACATCAGAACTACATAAAACAGTCCCAAAAAACGCCCTTCACTTTTTTTTAGTGCTTTAGCTGGGAAGAAGAAGTGGCGCAACAACCTCTTAATAAAATGGAGAGCATGAGAAAATATCTAGTCTAACAGTCTTCATCAATCAATACTTAAATCGTATTACAAATTAGTAGCTCCAGCTCAGTATCCTGAACAAGGGAACTGGCTACTTTATACTTTTCGCTGACAGATCTAATTTGCAATTCAATAGGATAAAGGCTGTTTCTCGTATTTATTGGATCCGTTAGATATTTTTGTTCTATTGACCCATTTCTGTGCACGTTCAGGCAAAATAGTCTTTTTCTAAGAAATGTCGTTAGTAGCCTCGGAGTTACTAATTCTGAAAGACAGAATAAGTGGGCAGTTCTTTTGTTTTTGTACTGAAATAAGTGTTATTTTCTAAAGTAGAATAGCTTGTAACATTCTATTTATACTCGTAGTTCGGATCTAAGGTATAAATTAGGCTGTAGGTTCTTTGAACGTTTTCCTATAGTAGGTAATCACTCTTTCTTTTGTTTTTATTCGTCCGCATCGCTGTCATCAGGAATTATGCCCAGAAGACTGGCAGCATTACCACGTTGAATGTCAATGATAATTCTTTGGCCAAATAAAAAAAAAAAAAAATACAGTGTACGGAGTGATTAGAATTGTGCAACATTGCTTCAACAACATGCTTTATATGCTTGCAAGGTTGCTAGAAAGTACTTTTGTTCCGCAATTATGGCGAAAATTTACTATTGACAACAACAAACTACTTTTTTTTGTAACAGCTAAATTAAATTTATGCATAATAGGTACTGCATAAAATCCAGAACCGATCCGAAATCTGAACAGTTTAGGGGAAGAAACTGGCTCCTGCAACACAGGTGAATTTACTTAGCGCAGGAGTCAGGGCTTCACTTTGTTCACATTTTCATGCCAATAAAGAACTATTGTATTATTGTGGCTAAGTAAGAACAGTCGCATCGATTAGGTTAAGCTACGCTTGTAGCAGTCGGTCCATGGATGGGTGATCACCTTTACAAACCTTGACCCCTCCGTGCCTCGGAAAGAACGTTGAACTGCTGGTTTTGGCTGTAATTCCACCAAGTTCTTTAGGGGGCGTCTATTAATTACGTGAGGCGTTTAGGGGAGGGAGGGGGTCGAGTCGAAACTCACCCAATCTCACGTGGGGGAGAGGGGGGTCTTGGTAAATATCACGTAATTTATATGTTTTCCCGTAAAGAAACAATGTAATGTTACGAGATAACAGGGTTAAATTATGTGAAACATGTTTTTCCACCTAAATGGCAAAATCTTACAATTTAATATTTTTCGCAGTTATGTGAACGCCACAAAGTAGCACAGTACTTCCTCGATGGTTAAACCGCCACCGCCCAGCCAAGTCAACCAAATGCAACGCATAAATCCAACTCAAATAAGCACAGATTAACGTTTTTACACTAAAACAACGTATTTGAAATATCTCACGTGAGATTATATTCGAGACAAATCTCACGACATCTCATAAGAGCGGGGGTGGGGGTCGAAAAATCGCCAAAATTTACTCACGTAATTAATGGACGCCCCCTTAACAATTGTTACGGTTCAAAAGCGTAAAAGTCTGACAACCAGTCTTACCAAAGGGCATTGTACTACCCAGCAACTGGGTTGTGAAGGTCGGCTAGGCAGTCGCTTCATGAAAAATACTGGTATTCAGCTGCATCCGGTTAGACTGATAAATGATAAATGATTTTATTTCTGTAAGTAGGTTTGTACAAACACTTTTACACGTCAAACATATTTTTTTTAACTAGATGAGGCCGGCGTTTCCTATCTGACTACTCTGAGAAGAGAGGCCGAAACAAACTCAGAGGTCACAGTCTCTTTTAAAGTCCAGACATAATGTTGGTCAGATCATGTGAAGACCATGTGGATTGGTGTCTGAAATGGTCTTTTGAGGAAAGAACCACACAGATTGAGTGGACCTGTCCAATCAGTGCACGCATTTATCAGTAATCATGCAGCTCAACTCAGAACTTGATAAGCTCAATAATCCGACGAACAATACCTAAGAAAGGACATTTGGGTAGGCCGCATAAATTACTCAAACTGCCAGACCATGATTAAAACTAAACGAGAAAAAAAAAAAAAACCAAACTAAAATAAAAACACCCACACAGTCATCACATTCACAATAATTAAAGCAATATAATGCTTTACAAAGTAAATATTCAGTCCTAATTTAATTAAAATTCATCAATGTCGATGTGTATATACAAAAAAAAAACAGAAATAATCGTAGTCAGATCATTTGAGGATCATGTAGATTCGTGTATAATATGGTCTTTTGAGGAAAGAACGACACAGGTTGAGTTTTGAGGAAAGAACCACTGGAAGCCGAACCCAACATAGAGAAAAGGTTAGATAGTTGATTATGACGGTGTATTGTATTATCGTCAAATGTATGGAATCGATGAATCGGGACACAAAGTTGCAAAATTGTTGCTTAAAATGTTTCCAGTGTCAAAATATCACTAATAAGTGTTACTTTCTTACGCTAGAAAACAGGCTGTCTCAAATTCACTCTTCACTGAGCCAAGAAACTAGGTATTATAAACCTTAGCTTACCGAGAACCACGTTTCAATGATACCCTGAACTACAAAGGATGCACTATGGATTATAACTTGCAATATTGTAAAGTTATGAGTCTTGAAAATAACTACAACAACGTTGCATGCCCTATAGGTTTTTATTACTGGCCTACAACTTACAAAGTAAGTAATAAGTACCGGAGCCTCAATTGCGAAACACATTTCCAATCACAATCCAAAAGATTATAAAGGGAAGTTGCTGATCGTTTGCTTCATAATGTCCGAAAAATTCGCCTGCATGACAACGTAAACGACGCAAAGAAAGTTGTTCAATTGTCAAAATGTAAGGCATTGCCATTACAAACTTCACTTAACAACCTTTGAAGCTCTCGCCACTACTGTAAATGGGCTGACCCAAAAACCGCACATTGAAAAAACAACCTACCGTCTTAAGCAGTCGGGTAAGAACGGATTGCTACACCAATGAAGCGGTTATAAGTACCGATCCTTTTCTCGAATTCTCTGTGACTACAGGTAATAAAAGAAAACACCAAGACGCCAGTTTCCTCAATTCAAATGAAAAAAAAAAATTACTAAGGTAAAGTGCCCAAGCGTAATCGTAAAAGTGTTCCAGCCATAAAATTCGCGTCAGTTAATTTGTACCATCGAAGTAACAACTTGAGATACCTTCGTTTTGTCGGTAACAGTGTGGTCCAAGTTAAGCGCCGAAAGAGGTTTAACTTTTTGTTATACACTGCGACATTTTAGTCGTCTTACAAAGATGGTCCACTCAATGTATCCATCATAAAACACCTCTAGGCGCGATTAAAACATTCTTACCATTAATTAAGTTAACAGGTACAAAGAAAAATAAATAATGATTTAGAATTATGAAACACCCTCCCTGTTAACAATGTTTACGTATCAAATGGTAGAAGATGTTTTATAAGTAATGCTTTTTTATTTTTTATTAATTATGCATATTATGTTTTTTTTTCATAAATCATTGATAGTCATTGGATACATGAAGTGGGCTGCCGTTGTAAGACGACTAAAATGTCACGGTGTATAAGTCAATAGCGTGATGTGTATTTTGTGATTGATTTTATAACCGCCGGAAACAAAATCATCATCATCATCATTTCAGCCCAAAGACGTCCACTGCTGGACATAAGCCTTCCCCAAAAGGGGGGTTTTGATCGGGGTGCTAAATTCCTTATTTCCCAAAGAAACGGGCGGATCCTCCAACCAGACGAGTGCGGTGTCTGGTGGATTACTGACAAACGGTTGATCTCGGGACGCTGTATCGGTGCAGTATTTTTCGTGACGACAGTGTGATGCGTAGTTCGCATGTAGCGTTATAGCCGATTACCACCATAATGCAAGCATATTGTAGACCTTACAAAATAATAGGACTAGACTAATACAGATTGGAGCTTATCCTATTATCTGATTGTATTTAAATATTATTTTCCTGTAGGTTACTTTTATTAACTTTAACGAAGGGTCAAGCAGTATTAGTACACCAATATTCCGCCAGTTTTGTCTAAGTCCCAAGTAATATTAATTTTACAGTAGGTCATATTTTTATCTTCAACATGTTTTAGAGATACAACATAACATCAGAATAGAATAAAACATTCGATTAATTTCATCGACAAAAAACTAATTAAAACAACAATCTCGCGTTTTGCTCCTAACTTGCACCATTCCCCACAAGGAGGAGGAAAACAAGCGTCACTCCAGTTTCCTTGCCCGAAACGAGATGACACCTTGAGTAATAGCCCCAGTATTCGTGTCACATCAGACCTTCATATAATTTTTCTTTAAAAAATATCGTTTGTGCGAACTAGGTGAGGTCTTCTCTATTTCGTTCGAATCGGTTTGTGTTTGCTATTTTTTTTGTTTGAATTTTTATTGGGCTTTTGATTAAATTTGTAAAACATTTTTTAAGTAGTTTTTTAAGACGCATACCTAAAATATTGAATGTGGATATGATTTTTTTGTAGATAATATTTGTAAAAAATGTTTGTAACGTATTAATTACATGAGTATACAGGTTTAACAATGCCTAAACCTGAATAAGTATAATACCAACTAACCATTAAGATTAGCACAAAACTTATTTGAGAATCCGCAATGCGTATTTTGAGAAAGTGAATTGGGTTAGTAGGTATCACTAACTTAATGTTTTATAAAATAGGCGAATTTAGTATCGTCTTAATGAAACAGAATAATGTTAAGTTAAAATTCAATTAAATTAAAAAAATGCAATCTTTAATAGAAGAACTTTAATAAAATTATCTGTCGTCCCCCAGTTTTTATGAAATGAAGAAAGCAATGTTCTAATAAATGGATAAAGTTTAAAACCAAAGAACAAAAACGTTAACCAACTGCCTCACAGGTCACTAGACTTTAAATTCCGGACAAAATTTAAAATGATTGGATATTCAAAAAGCCAACGAAGTTTACATTTCATAGTGTTCGAGTAAGTGTGCATACACACGAGCGGCACGCGTCAACGGCAAAGGTAAGACGGCAGCAGGCGACAACGTGCCGCTCGTGTATGAATCATCATTTCAGCTGAAAGACGTCCACTGCTGGACATAGGCCTCCCCCAAGCGCCGCCACTTCGATCAGTTCTGTGCTTCCCGCATCCAGTGGATGCCACGGTCTTCCCAAGATCATTGGTCTATCTTGTGGAAGACCTTCCTACCAACGTCTTCCGATACGCGGTCTCCATTCCAGAACCTTTCGGCTCCATCGGCCATCTGTTATGCGAGCAGTGTTCCCTGCCCACTACTACTTATGTTTGGCAATTCTTCGCGCTATGTCGGTTACCTTGGTTCCGTATAGCGTGTATTTGAGTACGGTGCTCAAATATTTATTTTATTTATTTATTTAAATATACAAACGGCATTTAATTCCGATCCAAACCGTCCTTTGCTGCTCCCAGCGACGCCCTGAGCCAAGGTCCGTACCTCACAGGGGGTGCCCCTAGCATGTAGTAGCTTTACATTTTTAAGCCCTTGCTGAAGGCCTTAATTTAGTGAGGCAGCCAGAGGCAAGTCTGGTTAAGCAGACCACAGGTTGATCTGTGATATGCCATGCCCAAAAAACATTGATACTCAAGTGGATTGCAGTCGAAGGCAGCCAAGGAAGCGACGGCTGCAGTTTCCTCTACCGTTGTCGATCGTGTGTATGAGCACTAAAGTAGCATTTACACTGGGGACGCTTAACACACGTTCGTTCTGACTGAATGTTTGACTGCTCAACTATATCCGTTCAAAACAGAAATGATATTTCCTCTGCAGCTATACTACAATTTGCAGCATTTTGTAATATCTTGATTAGAAAAAGTGTGCTTGGAGTTCCTTGCCCGTTCTTCTCCATAGAGATCTGTGTTGGAATGGACAAACTAGCATTGACTTTCTGACTAAATTATCGAATTTTTGACTGTTCGAAAGTGCCTGTAAATGTTTTAATTCAAATAAATTCTTTCAGTATGAGTTGATTTCTGTATAATAAAAAGCAAGGATTCATATGTACTACAAAATAACGTTCATATTGTATTGTACTTTTGCCATGGATACGAATGTTCGCGCGTAGAAAACTAAGTGAAAACGCGCCTTAAGAAAACTCTGAACTAATTTTACGGTTCACTGGTGCTATTTGCGCGCATCTAACTTCATTGCAAAGTGATTTTCTCTTTTCCTACACACGATGGCACAGGTTGCGAATACGTGACGACACGGTGTTCGGAAATTAAAAACTTATTGTTTCATCGTTATACAATTGGTACGTGTGCGCACTGTGTGAAGTAGTTGGAAAATGCAATTGTGTTCAGAAAGCGCTGTATTTGATGTTGAGATTGAAAATTACAGAGGGTGCACGTGTGTTGTTTTGTCGAGTGATATTTTGAACTGTATCTTCTTACTGGCAACGGAGTAAGAAGACTGAACAACTTACTCGTATTTGTCAATGACAAAAATTATATAGACTAGTGTAGCACACTTACAACGGCAGTGCCTTTCTTATTTACAGTTGCATTATTTACGTTACTGAGCAGAATAATTTTCCCCCCCCAGTGGGTTTCCGCATTGTCGTTGCGGGGGGGCTCAGCAGCCGTGATCCGCTCCCACAGTGAAGCGAAGAGGAACCTCAAGGTGGGGCCGCTCGTTAGGGCTTTTGCCTCCAATCCGATGACGTAGCGGCCAAAAAGTAGGTTGCGGTGAGGTGCATCGCAACTGAGGTGGGTCGAAATGTCGAATGGGAGGCATCACGGCTGAGGGTTACAGGTTGCGGCGGAGGAGGAGTGCCGTTACTTCTGAGTAGCGCTCTTTCCTTCCATGGCCTGGACGGGGCCGCCACCGTTTGATGGCGGACGCGGTGGGGCCGCAGGGGAAGAGGAGTGTCGGTATAGCGTTGGCCGCTCTCCCTATCCCCTGCGGCCGAAAAGTGGCAGGTGGCGGGGCCACTGCGCTGACCCGTCGCAGGGGGACCAAGGGTGCCAGACACGGGGTCGTCTGGGGCCCTTATGCTACTTGGTTCCTGGGGTGGTCACGGCGTACCATGTGTCCTGGTGCGCCGAACTGGTGGAGTCTGCAAGGGCCGATGCCTGCCAGGGGTGCGAGTTGTTCGAAAGAGACACCGTCGCCCTGGCCCACAGACAACTGAAGGAACACGGGTGGGTTTTAGTCAGTAAAAGTCTGACATGCCCTCCTGCTCCACCCAGAGCAGGAAAAGTTATTTGATGATTTACCACCCTCAAAAAAAAAAGCAGAATAATTTTCTAAATGTTGCAGATTGTAAAGGAAAGCGTGTAACGCAATTAGGATGCTGGAATATACCATATCTTTGGGTCGCTTGCAATGATTCTCCAAAAATATGATTTTCCTAAAGATAGGTATTCATCATCATTCATCTGCTTAGCCTTTTTTAAACGAACTGGAGGGGCTTCCAGAATAACCGGGTGCAGCTGAATACCAGGATTTAACATGGAGTGACGGCGTATCTGAACTGCACAACCCAGTTACTGCGTAATATGATAGATATTATCATCAAATGATATCAAACCGTTACAGTTGAGTATAAAAATTTTGGTACCATAGACAATTTGATGAATCCTGCCATCTGTCGGTGGATATGCGAACTACAAATCTAGGTTCAAAACCTAAAACTAATCTTCTCACAAAAGTAAAGTGTGCGAGTGAGACCAGAAATCAAGATACACAGTGACAAGCAAATTATTAAAGAAAATCACCGAGGAAAAAGAGAAAAAGCATAAATTGGCTTTATCTCGCAGTGCAGTCGTAAGCTCCGACTAGAAGAAATAATCTACATACATTATGGGACCGGCACCTGTCACGTTGCAGAACGGAGATTGCAACATTGCGATTTTATTTATTCTAAGTTTCGGTGTCCAGAGGGACGTAATAGCAAAAATGTTGTTTTGTTACAGCCGTTCTAGCCAGGAGCAGTGGTGGTAACGGCCGTAACTTACGAGTTGTAGGTCAGAGAAGTTCGACCCAGACAGACGCTTACTTTGTGTAAAGTATTTCATCACCACTGCTCTCAAAACGGTGAATGAAAACATCGTGAGGCAACCGGCATGTGCTAGAACCTGTGTGACATCTACCAACCCGCTTTGGGCCCGCGTGGTGGATTACGGCCGACTCCCTATTATTCCTGATTATGCTACCTCTAGCAGATCTATGAACTTCATATACAAAGATCAATCTTCAAGCTTATAGGTCTGTGCATACGATAATTAATATTCTTTTCGCTTTCACCACAGTATATCAAAGCTGCCCCAACATTTTTCCACTACCACGACCACTGACGCCACTGACTGTATGTTTCTTGACACAGAAGGCAGGGGCTACCCTGATTTCTGTATATGCTAAGCTATAGCACAGTTTGCGATATAGCTCCATATGTGGATTTGGAGCCGTAGCAATGTGAGAACACTGCTGCTATTCCCTCAAAATTATAAAAGCAGAAAACGCGTGTGTACCATCGTTTCCAGCGTGCAGTGCCAAAGATTTCCTATATATACTAGCCAAGTGGGAGTCGGAGTCGCGATCAGGTTCCACTGTGCCACCATACTATGTATGAAGTAAGGTTTTTTTAAATAATATTTGCCATGATGAACAGCCCATAAGTTTTTGCATACATACCTATGTAAAAACTTAAAACCGAATACAGGTTGTTTCAGAAATGTGTGGTTATATTTAAAGATGTGGTACAGATAATCAAATAGAACAACTTTATATATGGGACCAACAAAGTAATAAAAAAAAACAACTGTCCTATACCAATATTTATTACCTAGTCTATTACGCTAGACAAAAAAAAAATCCCATTCAAAACTTCAATACTTACTACGAACCAAATGAATGGGATGGTTGATATTTTTTTTTGATATTGGTCTCATGAAGAGAGTTTTTCAGATTAGTTGGTATGTACCACCACACCCTTAAATATGATCACAACTTTCTGATACAAGCTATATAAAGGTTACCTCTGTAGATAATTGCAACAAAGAAGTAATTTTTGTTTCATTTCCTGACAAAACTAGATTTTGCAGTAATTTACGAAATCATAAAATAAACAGTTCGCGGCTAACGAGAAATTATAGAGGGGTCGAAGTTTAAACTATAATTATGAGCGCTTATTCGGAATTTTGAAATGGCCAATTTACCGCTGTTTGGAACATCATAATGGCAGAAAATGTTTCCATAAAACGCCATAGTTGGACTTTGTTTGCGTTTACTAACTAGTGTTTTGTTGATGAGGGACTTGTTTTCAGCCTCAAAAGTTTTGTTGAATCAAAGTTACTGTGGTAAAGCAACAATTACTACTAACCAGTGTACCTATTTTCATGTTCGTTTCTTCCAGATGCGGATTTTATAGGTTCCCTTTCAGCTTGTATGAAGAAGATGTTGGCATGACACTCCTTAAAATCAATTCTGAAAGTGTTAAATTAAAAGATTGGTCTGCTTGTTATTACCAGCAACAAACTCATCGTGAAACATCATCAAACTCAAATTCAAACTCAAACTCAAAGCATTTATTTCAAATAAACCAATTACAGGCACTTTTGAATTGTCAAGGTCGGTGAGGTAAAAAGATGAAGCTAGTTGCCCATTCCAAAGCGTAGGTACCTATGGAGAAGAACGGGCAAGAAACTCCATGGACACTCTTTTAAAATCATGATATTATTACAAACAGTTGGTTACATCATTATGTTGAAATTATCAATGTGAGAACGATGTAAAAAGACGTGTACATTAAAAGCGTCCGTAATTAAAACAAAAATAAAATAACAATTTAGAAATTAAAGTAAGCCGTGGGAGCTAAGAGATGACCAGTAGATCAATCGTATAGCAAAAAAATTGAGACAAAAATAAACATAGCGCTGTTTTTTTCTGTAGCCAGACACCACAATATTAATAATTACGTATAAAAATGGCCAGGAAAATAATTAAAAACGGCCTGCTTTATATGCGAGTCGCGTAGAGCGCTTTTTGTCCGCAAATTGCAAAGATCTCTTGGTTTATTCAGAATGTGCCATGCGCTCACTGGCCCCATTCGCTAGTCTAATTTATAATTGCCGCGATTAGACCAAAGTTTTTTATTAATTTTTCGGTCTTAGGGGTGCTGCGGACGGCGAGTAATGGGTAGCTCGCTGTCCGGTAAGGACCAAGCCCGGGTCGACGTTGTGTTCCACGCGCGCCTCAAAGAGATGTCAGCACCAAATGGGGGGGGGTCCGCAAGGGCCGATGCCATGCCTGCCAGGGGTGCGGGTTGTTCGAAAGAGATACCGCGGCTGCTGGCACACAGGCAACTGAGGGAACACGGGTGGGTTTTAGTCAGTAAAAGTCTGATACGCCCTCCCGCTCCACCCAGAGCGGGAGAAGTTATTTGATGATTTCCCAACCAAAAAAAAAAAAAAAAAAGGGTTGCTACACACATGTTTGGTTCACCATAATTCGGCACAGCCGGGCAGCAAAATTACTACGCAAAAATTATTAAGCGATGCCGAACAAAGTTATCCGATCAGCACGAGCCGAATGAAATCCGATAAATGAGCTTGCGTAATGAAGCTTTTTATTAAGAACTAGCTTCTGCCTGCGATTTCGTCTGCTTGTGATTTCTTGTTCCTTCAAGCCAACCCGTTCTACCACCACATCTTCCTTAAGAATTGGAGTAACAAATGCAATATTTTTTTTATCGGTATGTGTAGTAATTGTGTCGGGTCTGGATACTGCCAAAATGAATGTACCGACACGACACCATTTTTAATACGGTGAGAGCAACAAAAGAATACGTTTTTATTAAATCTCGATGTTTCTCATTATTCCGAGTAACTAATAATGCTTTTTATTTCTTAATTGCTCCGGTTCTATTTTTATAAAATTACGTTGAATTTTGTATTTGTGCGAGCTTTATTTGATTTTCATGATGGAAAACAAATTAGTAGGTACCTAATACATTTTGTGAAGTTCTTTATTGCGATTAATACCTACGAGTAATTTGTTGTAGTAGAACGAACATGAACGACTCTTTTAATATCTATGAATAAGATTTAATTTCAGATTCGATAAACATGTCTATCCTCTCTTGAAAAAATTGAAACACATATGTACCACCTAGGTGACCTACAGGCTTAGAATGACATTTTCTATTTCTACGAAGAGAAGACAGTGCTTTTTCAATACAAAGTGACATTTGTTTTCTCCATTTTTGACATCGCACCGTAGATATCCTTCTACAATTTGTAATTTTGTATTTCGTTTCTAACGATCTTTGTCTAGGTCCTTATAAATGTAGACTATTTCAGAAGAATATTTCTTCCCAAACTCTCAAAATCACACTGGCAACAAACTATCTACTCGACGGCCTCAAAGTATATATTACGATTATGTACAAAATCATGATTCGTTGAGAACGCATAACTGTGGTAATTAATAGAAAAACATAGCTATCTTCTCCTATTGTACATCATTTAGTTAATAGTCATGTCTATTCTTCCGTCGACAAATCGGTGGTCCTGCTAAGTCTGCTGGATGAAGCATATGTGATACAGTGTTTCGAAGATAAATAAATAGGTTAGGCAGTAAAAATCTATACATTGTACCTATTATGAATTTAATTCGCTTTTCGTGTCTGTCTGTTCTTGACCACGTTGTTCTTAAACTATATGCATCGAATTTTGACGTGGTTTTTATCATCATTTAACTAATTTATTCCGGAAAATAATGTGTATCTAATATTAATTAATCTCAGAGCTGATTTTTTATTAGCCACAAAACATTTAACTGGAGAATAAATATTTATGATAGTTTGAAATATTTTCTATACAAAAGCTATCAATCCGCAATATTTATTCCTCGGCTGATCTGACTATTGAAAAATCAGGCCTTAGTCGTTAAAACCGTTTGTTAGTAAATAAATACAAAGAAAATAGACCTAAAATGAATGAGGACTGTCAATATTACATACAGTACAACTATTTTCTTCATCACTTTAGCACCATTTTTTAAACAAATTACATTATGTTAAAAGAGTATTAACAACTCTCTATACTTCCAAGTCGATTGAGAGCGTCTGTTCTGCACCAAGTGCAAACGGCAACTGATAGAAATCCGACGACTGACGAAACACGAAGTTTACCGAGGGACATTAAGAAAATAGTTGTACTGTACATAAGTATAGCTAAAAGAACATAAGCGACATTAACACGAACAATCTTAAACACGTCACACACAACATTTATCCATTTCATCCCGGAAAACCCAAAACTCGGAAACCTCAAGGAACTTTGATGTTCCTCAAATCAAAAGGCTGAAACTAAATTGGTTTGCTGATGAGTCCTTTGGCTCACGTCTTTGTTAAAGCTTTTCCGACTGTTGACACACATTCCCTTCACAGTAATCGCCTGCCTGTCTCAACTTTCGGTTTCTAAAGCTGAGGTCACACTTGTGAACCGTCGTACAACGAGAGGAAGGTGGAGTGGAAGAATGCGTCGCTCTGTACTCAGCCGTTATAATGCAGTATTTTGACGTTAGGATTTTACTTTCAACCTCAACATTTTGAGAATTCAAGTCGGGTCTGAAAGCGAAATCTTCTGCGGTGTTAATGAGCTGCGTGTGGAGCAGCTTCCTTCGCAAGTTGCCTGGTAGCAGATAGATAAGAATAATCGAGGCTTAATTTAAATGACGTGTGATTGAGTGTGTAGTATTTTTTTTAAGGAATTCCTCCACCTTTTTTTTCCTTGGGCCGCCATATAGAATAAAAATTAATTGACAAAGATGTCAATTTAACAATGCTTACTCTATTTGAAATAAGATTAGACATTTAAACAAACCTTTTTTACAGTCCGTTCAACTGATTGTGACTTCTATACCGTAGGCATAAAAGGATGGCATTAAAAGCAAAAAAGTAGTTACAATACCAACTGTTTACTGCAGCTGCCATTTGTCATGCCACCAACGCAATAGAAGTCAAAATCGGTTGATCGGACTGTAAAAAAGGTTTCGTTAAATGTCTAATCTTATTTCAAACTAGCTTTTGCCCGCGACTTCATACGCGTGGACTTTAGAATCATGTAAATAATATATTTTTTTGATAATATATAGCCTATTTTTTAAGTTAGACCTCTCGGAATACATCATTGAAAACTGCATTCAATTCCATGCAGTGGTTTTTGCGTGATGCGGTAACAAACATACAGACAGACAAAAATTCTAAAAACCGTTGTTTTGGCTTCTGTTGCTCTAATAAAGACTCCCCATACTATTTTTTCTTCAATATCTTTAATGTACAGACATCGGCCTGTTACAATTTTATTATATGTATAGATGGAGTATAGATCTTATTTCAAATGGAGTATAGATGGCAATAATAATGGAAAATAAAGTCATTTATCATGTTTTATTTGGAGATCCATAAAGAGAAAGGCTTGCGGTTAAGTAATAATAGCCGCACGAGTGGATCGATCAGGTTAAGCTACGCTTGCCGCGTTTGGTCCATGAATGACTGACCATCTTTACATACCCCAAGACCCCTCCATGTCTCGGAAAGCAGGTTAAGCCCATTCCGGCTATAATCGTGGATCTTTGACAGTCGTTAAGAGTCCTCAGAAGCCCGCACATCTGATAACCAGGCTTACCAAGGAGCATTGTATTATCCAGTAACTGGGTTGTGGTGGTCAAATAGGCATTCGCTCCATGTAAAATACTAGTACTCAGCTGCGTGTGGTTTGACTTGAGGTCGACTCCAACATGATTGGGAAACGGCTAGGCAGATGATGATTTGGAGACCCATGAAGGTATATCCACAAATACGTAACCGGTTTTTGTAAATCTATTGATACACATCAATAGATTTACAAAAACCGGTTACTCTAGACACCCCGGTTTCAATCTTCAAAGCTCCTTGTGTTCCTGCATACTTCAAAATAGTCACCTTAAAAAACGACTTCAATCTCCTTCTATGTCATTCATGTGAACGTAGCTTTAAAGGAAATTGACCCGACTCCTCGTCGCTGCTCCGTGACACTACGTGCTCGCCATTTTGATATTACAAGAATAGATTCACGAATATAATGGCCGAGTCGAATAATTTGCGCTGTGATTGACTTCGTAGATGAGAACTCAAGTATTCTGGGGTCTATCGTTCTAGCAATTTTATGATGGTTTTGGTGGAAATATTAGAGGATAATTTTGGGATTTAATGTTTTGGGTTTTCTGATCATCATATAAATTTCTAGAGTAGTTTCAGTATCGAGAATTATTATACAAAGTGGCAGTACGTACATGATTCTGAAACCCAGGGGCGTTTAAATTTTTCGTCGGTGATTAAAATAAAAAACTACCTCTGACATACATTCTGACCGCGTACGTATTGCACTTTTTATTGTTTGTTAACCGGTGAATTTTTATGCTGACTCTAGAATCTTGTGCTGAATTCATAGTTTAAGATCATCGATATCCCTGCTGCTCTATATTATAGTACTTTTTCTATTCAAACCAAAATAAAGGCGTCATAAGGATACTGAATAGTTAGCCAGACTAAGCTAAGAAAACATTGGCAGGAAGGCAATCTGAATAGAATAGAATAGAATTTATTTGCAAATATGGGTAATACTTAAGTAGTTGTAGGTATCACAATAAAGAGTTCTGCCATATTTCACCATTAGGCATGCAAACATTTTCATTATATAAAATTGTTAAAATTTCAATTCTTATTTATACACAACTTAATTATTACACTCTCATTAAACAAATTATTAAAATTCAAATTTTCATTAAAACATTAACTTAGTTATTAAGTGAACCTTTAGCTCTTGCCATTTACTTACCGGAGATGAAAAATACACGTGTAGCTCCTAGACACGTATCACTAGAATTACAGTACACTTATGTAACTCTGGCGGCATCGCACGCGTAATCAAGGTCCTTAGCTCGTGTGACATACATGACGGGACACGTGTAACCCTTCGTACCCACAGGCGATTTTATATGGCGCACTGCATTTTCAACGCACTGCCTAGCGCCGAAAGCTGAAAATCCAACAGCGTATTTTTTATCGCGCGGGGATGCACTCTGTTGGATTTCCAATACTCAGCTCAACACCGAGTGTTCAAAACTCAGGGCACGTTTCTTGTATGAGGACCTCCTTTATTTTGATTTGTATTTGATTTCCATTTCTTGTTATTAAAACGGCCATAGAAAAAAAAATAAGTATCTACATATTACCTTTAAAAAAATACAGTCCTGGGTCAGACGGACGGCAGAACGGACGGCGAAGCCTTAGTAAAAGGGTAATTTGGATACAGAAGCCTAAAATATAACAACCAAAAATACCATCAGAAACCAACACTAAAAAACGACTATGCCATAAAAAAATCAACATAAAAAGAAAAAAAAAAGCATACGGAGTCGAAAAATATACTCTCCTTACTAAGTTATATTGGAAGAAACTCGAAAACTTATAAAATATGGGTGAAGTTGGTGATACGACGGGTGAAGGTGTAATGTATTGCGGAAACCAGAAATGGCAAAGAAAGGGGAATATATTATAAACTGTTGGGATGTGTATCCATGTTGGGTTCTTATAGAAAGTTGATAAGATTTTCTGTAAGAAATACGTCAGGTATAAATAACAGAAAGTAGTCGGAACGTAATAATCCTCCAAGGTTTTCCAAGTCTTTTTAAGTAATTTGTAAAACAGTTTTACGAATATTTCGAACCATTTTCACGATTGGTTTTTGTTTTAGCAATAGGTACATTATCGGCCTAGCTTTTTCTCAACCATGTCGGGGTCAGCTTCCAGTCAAACCGGATTCAGCTGAGTATTTAGTTCCAGTATTTTACTTGTACTTCCGATCCACAACCCAATTACTGGGTAATACGATAGATACCCCTTGGTAAGACTGGTTGTCAGACTTTCTGACGACTAGAGGTGGATCATTGATGGTATTTTGGTTAATATCATTTAACTGTTAGTCATCAATGGTCAACAGGTTAAAAAAGCTGTTAAATTATTAACAGATTTTGAATGTTTAATCGATAGCGTTTAGCGTCAACTTATGTCAACGTTCTCAATCATTAACAATTTTGTTGCAAATAATTAATTTGATATACGATGCTCGGTATCATTCAGAAGTATTGGTTTTGAATACTAGTTGACTCTCAGAAATTAATAAAATTATAGTGAAATAATCCGTTGAGCCGTTGACGTAAATTAACAGCATTAGCAGCATTTTATTTTCAACTAGTTTTATTTGGAACTGAATAAAATAATGACTTTTGAATGCATCTTGTGCGTAAATTAACAGCTAATATTTTCAACCTGTTCTTTCATTGTTGATTAACAGTTATCTCGTTGACGAATGAAAAGTCCTTAAAAAAACAGTTTATTGATTCAACGACCATCTCTACTGACGACCCGACTGTGAAAAATACACATATGACAGCCGGGACCAACGGCATAACATGCTTTCCGAGGCACAGAAGGGTCTTGGTATGTAAAGATGGTCACCCATCCACAGACCGACCGCGGTAAGCGTAGCTTAACGTGATCGATTGACCCGTGCGGTAATTAGCCACGAGCCCCTCATCAATAGCAAACTATTAATTTAATTCTAGGATTTTACATTAATCGTCAGTTTGTGCTCTTAGTTTTAGATAGAAGAATAAGTACCGATGCCGCTACCGTACGGATTCCAAATGGCTCACTTCCGAAGTCATGACACTTTTCAACTAAACAATAACAAAAACAATTGAAATCTCATTACGTCAGCAAACTATATCGCTCAATATCCCCCAAGATTTACTGTCCATTTAATCATAATAGACCTTATTTCTTCCCAATAATTGTTGCATCAGCATTTCTGCTCTTATTAACCAGTTTCGCTAAATAAACATTTTCCGTACCTACCTTAAAAGAACAAAGGAAATGCCATGTGATATGGTCCATTTGTGTTTCGGCTATCTTCGTCACAGATCGGCAATTGTCCCGAAAGGCTCTGGGGACTGGTTGGCTGAATCGTGGCAAATGCAAGAATTGCTCCGATAATGGGCCCTATAAATTGTGACCTCTATCAGCGGTGTTTTGTTCAATGTCATTTTTAGATGTTTAACATTATGGTGGTAAACGGGTTTAGGGGTAATTGAAAGGAAAAAAGGTGGTGACAAAAAGGGTAGATTTATTTATTTTAACACTGTTTTTTTTATTGCAGACGGCAAAAATATTTAGCGTGGAATGGCCTGTAGCATAAAATATCAAAATTGTTTTAACTACTAGCTGTGATAATGGTCAGTGTGAGGGTGGACCTCAGCCACAGAGCTAAATGCATCAAAGAAAAAGTTAAGCGGTAACAGCCAATTGCAGAAACGAGCTTTAACTTTTAATGCCGTGCTTACATACTAATCTTCCATTGTCTTATTACAGAAAAACACATTCGAATCGATTTAAATCGTTCTATAATTTTAAATAAGGAAGTGTGAAACGAGGCAATCTGTCACAGTTTTTATTGCATAAAACAAGCACCATTAGCGCCTTTATTTTTTGTGCAACATCATTAAATTAATAAAATCATTAGCGTTAATGATCCATTATGTAATGTAACATTAATGTTTAACCTAGTACCTAGAAAACCGATATTTTCGACCAACAGCAAGGTCGATATGTTCAATGTACATAAGTAGGTGTTCTATAGATTATCAGATTCGAGAATTATCTACAACACTCTCAAAGCAAAAGGTCAAGGCTATTTATATCGTAGCCTGAATTGCGAAAATCTGACCTTTAAACAATCCCAGCCTGACTACAAACCTTCTCTATGTAATCCTCAAAGCCCGCGAATAACACGACAGGATAAGCACAGTACGTAGCGTCGAAATACGTATAATTACTTGCGAAGAAGCCTGGCAGATGGTGCCATAAGTTTCTCATGCAGCCCGCGGCTTCCAAACGAAAAAGTTTGGTGTTCAGATGAGACTCATAGCATAATGAGTTCAACTATTTTTGAACTGAGAACTTTTTGACTAGAAATGTTATTGTTAGTTCGATTTTTGAATTGATTTCCGTGATTCATTTGTTTTTTTTTGCTTATAATTTGACAAGAAAATTAAATTTAATTGTAAGTTCGATTTTTAAATTGATTTACGTGATTTATTTTTTGTTTTCTTGCTTTTGTTTTTATTCGATCGAAACTTTTTCAGTTTTGTAGAGAGATCCCCGATGACGACTGGAGTTGAAGATCTCAATATCCATTTCGTCACCAAACCTGTAGCCCAATCGTTCAGAAAGTTAAAAAAAACACCTTGAGTGTGGCTAAATTGTAGCTTTGTATAAGTCTGCAGCGTAATAATCGGCATATAATGTTCCCACTCCTGGAATATATGCCTCCTCTCTATGAGAGGGAGTGGGCACTATTCTACCACGCGGGCCCAGTGCGGATTGGTGGATATCACATGTCTTCGAATTTTTGGTTCTAAAACATGCTGGTTTCCTCACGATGTTTTCCTTCACCAGTTTAAGAGCAGTGGTGATGAAATAATTCACACAAAGTAAAGTGCCTTGCTTGGTTTCGAATCCAAGACTATCGACTAGTAGGTCTGATCTTTTACCACTGGGCCGCCAGTGCTCTGCTCAATATCCATTTCGTCCTGTGTGTTAACCCACCGTTCATAAATAACTGTAATTAATAACCTGCGCTATGGCTAAATTGTAGCTTTGTATGAGTCTGAAAGCTGTCTGTTCGTATTTTATAATGGGCATGTCAGGTAACTTACTGTGTTCATAGCCAGCTTTTGTTTTTAAACGAAGCGGTGACAAGTCAGGAAGTCGCACGGATGCAACACGCGGTGTCGGTCGGTCTAAACAGTTTTTTTTAATGGATTTAACCGTGTCTTTGTTACGCGGCTTTTCAGACTGTCGTGTACAATACTGGTTACTGTTTACTGTCAAACTTTGACCTAGAAATGAGATAAATGTAGAAGAATATACGATACTTACTTAGGCTTCTACTCCTGGTCTCTTCGTTTTGAGTTAACCTCTTGTCAAAGACAACTATGTAAAATTCTATCTAATAAAAGAACTAAAAAAGGAAGAAAATGATATCCTTACTTAAACTGTTCACAAATTAAAATATAACGTCGAAACATTCATTCGCATCGCTGTCGACTGCTAATGTTCCCAAGGGACTGGATACATTACCGCGATGCTTGCAATGCTTAGCCTCTGGGCAAGGTATAAACCAGCCCTTGGGCCATAAGAAGTGTCAATCAGCCGTTTCGGGATTTGCTTAAATAGACCATGAGCACTCGGACCCCACGACCCGAAGGTTTCAATCCCAAACGGCTCAGAAATATAATGGCCAATAAGGTTTGTTATACTTAGCCGCTTGAGGTTTTCCGCAACCGCAGCAGCAGCGCCAATGTATTGTAATTAGTTACTATGTTGACCAGCTGGAAGTGCTATTATATTTAAATTGACTGCTTCTACGGCTCTAGCAAACTTTGAAAAATCCGAGGAATATGTTCAATTATTTATTCAATGAAAATAAAGATAAAAGTATTTGTTGTTTTTTTTTTTGGTTGGGAAATCATCACATAACTTCTCCCGCTCTGGGTGGAGCAGGAGGGCGTGTCTGGCTTTTACTGAATATAACCCACCCGTGTTCCCTCAGTTGCCTGTGTGCCAGGGGCAGCGGTATCTCTTTCGAACAACCCGCACCCCTGGCAGCCATCGGCCCTTGCGGGCCCCATCAGTTGATGCTGACATCTCTTTGAGGCGCGCGTGGAACACAACGCGCCGTCGACCCGGGCTTGGTCCTTACCGGACAGCGAGCTACCCATTACTCGCCGTCTGCAAGCCCGCGCAGATTAAACTGGTATTAGTTCTTTTAATAACGGTATTAAAAGGAAAATACAAAATATTTATAAATTATTGTATTTTCTAAAAAAAAAAATTACTTTAACTTTACTTTCAGAAAAATACTGGTACGCTGATTATTCGTGTCTACTTGAAGGCTTAGATTGCAACTACACGATTTTTCCACGAATTTCGATTTGGGAAATGAACATTTATAATGATTACGCAACAGTTACATATCTTTCTATTTCGAGTTGGTGTAAGTTTTCAATTTCATCCTATACAGGACTATACTGTATAAAGTTATATTCACAAACCTCCACAACAGCTTATAAAGGTTCGTGAAATACATTATAATACATTGCGGTATATAATAGTCGGAAATACTAGAACATTACCAGGTTACATGAAACACGGATTTATTCAAAATGGCTTCATTACCACGCCACGGGGATTATAAGCTTCCAAAACTAAGCATTAAGACCACAATCGGTATGCGAACAAAGTGATCCACTACCAAAATGAAAACAGCACAACAAAACTCTTTACACCATCCATTGCGGTATTTTCCAACAGTTAACAAAGACGTGTCATTAAAAAAAGGCAATGGAACGTAGAATTCAATTTTAAATTTCGATCGTCCGTCTCGAGGTAGGAGCGCAGGCGTTTGTTTCTCGACTGTTTATTTTTAAGCTATTACATAAGATTTATAACCAGTAGTACCATTATCTTTGCCGAAACAATGAACTTCGGTCTTGTAAAAGAATGTTACAAAAGCACTGGCCATTTGTTCGTTGAGATCCTTCCCACTAATACCTACTGCGTGAATGTTGACTGGATTTTTCGCTTCAAAATAAATAAAGTTTTAAGTTTAAAGTTTAGCTTGCAGTTGGATGTTGGCTTTTAAAAATAATTTTTATTTTCTTGGAGTTTTCTTCCCCTAGTTTCATTTGACAGATTTTTCTTTAAATTTTCTCGTAAACTGTGACGTTTTTGTTTAATGTCTTGAACGTAACTTCAAGATGTTTTGTGTCTCTGGATTTTTTTACAGAATTTTACAAATCATTTTACCCTGATTAGAGAATGTGTTCTTTTAAATTATCGATTTCCTTAAGAGGGGAAATCGAAAAGTTATTAAAAAAAACTAAAGAGGCAAAACTCGAACGACCAAAATTATACTCTATAGATGTAGGTAGTTAAATAAAGATAAACAAATCGTAAAAAGGGTTTTTTTATAGTTGACACTTTCTTGTTTAAAAATACGGTGCAACCAAATTAAATTTATTTTCGATTTATACGATAGTTTCCTCTTTTATTAATGTATATTAAACTTTATCATTTATTCTTAAACGACTGTTCTTAGATGTATCTATTTAAGCACAAATTTTTAGTTAGATTTATTATTTTTATAATAATATTGTTAGCATCTCCAACCTACACCCCTCCAGCCAGCCCGGAACATGTGATCGAGTCCATATAAGACCGCGCGCAGCGTGACCACGGAGGCATTCCTAAACCCGGCGGCGCGCACTTTACTATTCCCTATCGGTTCACTTAATGAATACTTCTTAAATGTTGTAACTTAATTGTTTTGATTAAAACGACTTTCTTTGTTGACTTTTGATTATTCATTCATTCAATTCCTAAAATCAGAAGCGGGATACGTCTCTCGTTTTCCCACTAAATTAATTAAAAAAAAAAAAAAAATGTCGAATTATACCGGCCCCAGAAAAAGACGTAAACGTGAGTGCACGCCACCGCCGCCTGACCTAACTCATCTTAGTATTACCTTAGACGCAATACTTAATAGGGTCTCTGCCTTGGAGCGGTGTTCAATTTCAGAACCACGATCGAGCGTGGAGCAGCAGCCGCGCCCTGCCATCACCGGCACGGCCAGCCCTCCCGCGGTCGCGCGACCTGTCCCGACGCCACTGGCGCCGGCGCTGTCGCTGCCGCCTTCGCCTTCAACGTCGGCTGCAGGGGACGTTGCAGAGCGTCTTATCGATGCGCTAAGAAGCTTAAACCCGGTGAGATCAAACCATTATTACGTCTCTGATTTTGACCCTAATGTTCATGACGTCATTGCATGGTGTGAAGAAGTTGACCGCGCTAAATTAATAAATAGATGGGACGACAAAGAATGTCTGGCCCGTATCGGTTTGTGTCTGAAGGGTGAATCTCACTCGTGGTTACGCGGTTGGACCGAAACGGATCGTACTTGGTCTACCTTTAAGTTACAATTAAAATCACTCTGTCCACGACGTGTCGATGTAGCTAATGTCCTGTATGACGTAATGTGCACAGAGTCAGATAAATATTCCACATACGCGGAATACGCGCGCAAATCCTTGTTGCGATTGCGTATTATTAAAGGACTAAGTAATGACCTTTTGTGTGCAATCATTGTGCGCGGTATTAAGGATCCGCAGATTCGTGCTGCAGCTATGAATGCAAAATTAACTACCGAAACTATTGTGGAATTTTTATCAATTTACGTCATGCCAAGTAAAACCAATTCAAATATTAACAAAAACAATGTTGATGCTCATTCTAATCGAACTGCTAGCGGGCGCGATAACGGCGGTAATAGAAGCCGTAGTTATAATGAGATTGATAAAAAAAAAATCAAGTGTTTTTCGTGCGGCGCTTACGGTCATACCAGTAAGAGTAACTCATGTTCTAAACGATATAAAGTTAGTAATAGTTCGAGCTATAAAGTTGAAAACGATAGTCAGGGTACTAATGCCAATTCCCCGAACGTGAAAAAGTGCAACTTTTGTAAAAAAATGGGTCATACGGAAGAAAAGTGTTTTATTAAACAGCGATCAGAATCACGCAATAAATCCAATATAAATTTTTGTCGTGAAATTAAGAGTGATACGGCAAGCCGTGACGTGACACCCGCAGTGCTGTGTGGTATACCGACGGACGTCTTAATTGACAGCGGCTCGTCTATATCCCTCATATCTAATGAACTTCTCAAACATTTTTCTTGCCGCCTAAACCCTAATGCTCAGATGTTGCGCGGAATAGGTGGTCATGAGTTAAGATCAGATAGCTACGTCACTTTGCCTATCGAGTTCGACAATTTAACCTTGGAGGTAGACTTCCATGTAGTGCCCAACGGTTGTTTGAATATACCTGTGATAATAGGTACCGATGTTTTGAATCGCAGTGGTATCGCGTACATTCGTACCGGCGATTGCCAGCGTATTTGCGCCGACCGTGCGTGTGTAAACAATATTACGGTGTCAAGTTTACAGCCGAGTTTTGAATCTATGAATACGCCCTTACAGGGTCATGATAAACAGCGTCTCGGAAGTGTTTTAAAAAAATATTCTGATTATTTTCTTTGCGGTACTGCCGCAAGTACTGTAAGTACAGGCGAAATGAAAATTCGTGTAACAACCGAGACCCCTGTTAATTATCGCCCTTACAAGTTATCTCACGACGAAAAGTTGTGTGTGCGCGCAATCATTAATGATCTCAAGGACAAAGGCGTAATACGCAATTCGGAATCTTCATACGCAAGCCCAATTCTTTTGGTGAAGAAGAAGGACGGCACTAATAGGATGGTTGTTGATTACCGCGGGTTAAACAGTATTACGGTAAAGGAACGGTACCCATTGCCCCTTATAGAGGACCATATAGATAGGTTGGGTAAATGTAAATATTTTACAGCTCTTGATATGTTAACTGGGTTCCACCAGATTAAAATCAGTGACGATTCTATTGAAAAAACTGCCTTCGTGACTCCGGAGGGTCACTTTGAGTATCTCAAGATGCCCTTTGGACTTGCGAATGCACCTGTAGTATATCAACGCATTATTTCCGAAACCCTCAAATCCTTCATCGAGTCAGAAAACGTGCTTGTTTACATAGATGACGTTTTATTGTTAAGTGATACTGTTGAAGAGGGACTAACTTTGCTTGATTCGGTATTAAAAACGTTAACAAAATCCGGTTTTTCAATAAATTTACGGAAATGCTTTTTCCTGACAACAGTGGTGGAATACCTTGGGAGAACCATTAGCAATGGTCAGGTTAGGCCGAGCACTCAAAAAATAGAAGCCTTAACCAAATCACCGACGCCAAAGACAATTAAACAAGTGCGTCAATTACTAGGCCTTGCCGGGTATTTTAGGCGGTACATCCCGCAGTATGCCACTTTGATAGCACCTATCGCAGCCCTAACGCGTAAAGACGTTAAGTTTATTTGGGGTATTGACCAAGAAAAAGCAAGACAGGACGTTATGAAATGCCTAACGAACGAACCCGTCCTGGCTATATTCAATCACGAGTTAGAAACCGAAGTCCATACCGATGCAAGTTCACGAGGTTATGGCGCAGTCCTTTTACAAACACATCGCGACAAACGTAAACGTGTGGTCGCGTACTTCAGTAGAGTAACTGTAGGTGCTGAATCAAGGTATCACTCTTACGAATTAGAGACTCTCGCGGTCGTCAAGGCCTTACAACACTTTCGCCAGTATTTAATTGGCAAAAGCTTTAAAATTGTGACAGATTGTAACGCTTTGAAAATGACACAGCGTAAAAAGGATCTCCTTCCTAGAGTAGCGCGCTGGTGGATGTACCTCCAAGATTACGATTTTACGGTTGAATATCGCAAGGGTGTGCTCCTACCTCATGCTGACTATCTTAGTCGCAATCCTGTTAATATATGTACAGTTTCTAAGCCTCAAAATTAGGCTAAGGTCGCGCAGTCAGCCGATGAGGAGACCCTTGACTTGCTTGATAAGTTACAAAACGGACAGTTAGATACCTCTAAGTACGTAAAAAGGAATGACCTACTTTATTATAAGTACGATCCGGTTGGTGAGCAAACGCGACACTTATGCTATGTACCTAAGGCCTACCGCCTTAGCTTATTGCGAGCATTTCATGACGAACATGAACATATAGGAGTCGAAAAGACGTGTGATTTGATACTCAAACACTTTTGGTTCCCGGGTATAAGTAAATTTGTAAAAAAATACATATCTCATTGCGTTGTCTGCATAACGCACAAAAAGATACCCCGTGCTCCTTTGCAACCGATTGTTTCATGGCAAAAGCCCTCTACCCCATTTGATACTATTCATACCGATGTACTCGGCCCTTTACCAGAATCTCATGGCTATAAGTACGTACTTATCATAATTGATGCATTCACAAAGTATTGCCTACTCTACCCGCTCTATAAACAAGAAAGCGCTGAGTTAAAACGTGTGTTTATTAATGCTATCTCTCTATTCGGCTCTCCCCGTTTATTAGTATGCGACAAAGGACGGATGTTTACGAGCACTGATTTCGTGAGTTGGGCCGCCGGGTTGGGTATCGGGTTGCATTTTATTACCCCAGAAATGCACCAGTCAAACGGCCAAGTAGAGCGGTACTGCCGTACCGTTCTTAACATGATACGCGTCGAAACAAATCACAAATGTGAATCTTGGTCAGAGGTACTTTGGAAGTTACAATTAGTAATAAACGTAACAAAACAAAAAACCACTCGATGTTCGGCACTCAATCTTCTAATTGGTACAGAGTCCACCACTCCAGTTATACAAGCTCTTGTTAAGGATATAACTATACAAGGCGATAATCCGAATCGCGAAGCATGGCGTGAGTTACATAGACAGCGTACTAAAACCTTTCTAGTGGAAAATCAGTCCACTCAAGATGCGCGTGTAAATAAAAATCGTTCAGCGCCAAAAAGATTCGCAGTGGATGACTTGGCCTATGTAATTAAAAGATCACAATCGATTGGCAAGCTAGACAGCGGTATGCGCGGACCGTATCGAATCACTAAAGTTCTACCAAATGGTCGGTACGAGCTTCAGTTGGTGGCGGGCTCATATGGCAAAACCACACAGGCTGCCGCCGAATATATGCTGCTATTGTAAAGAGCCCAAAAAGACAGGTTCCCTAAACCTTTTTAGAAAATACAACGAATTAGATGATGTTGCAAAATTTTTGTTTGTGTATTGTCTTAGCGAATGAGACGTTGAAGTAAATAAAATTTAAAAGTACAACTGTGATGTAGTCTGGCAACTGTAGTGGCAAGTTTAGTATAACGTTTAGTCGGTTAACCAGACGCCTTTGACAGCGCTCTCGACATTAGCGATTTTGCGAGGGCGTTTCGATTTTGTTAAATTGTGTTATTATAGCTAGCAAAATAATTGATGATACAACGGAAAAATTTATTAATAATGTGACAGATAGTCCATCTGATTCTGATTCAGATATAAAATAGAGCCCATTATTATATTACTATAAATAATATGATTTTAACATTTGAAACAAAAGGTTTCGCATCTATAAGTCACGTGTTTTTTTTTTGTTTACTTTTATTTAACTACCTAAACCTATGGAGTATATCTAGTAATAGCAATAATTACTTATTTCACTCTTACCAAAAGACATTAAATATCCTTAATGGTTTCCTTACTGCTTAAGTTTGATTAATAAATGTAAGTCGAATAAGAAGAAAACTTACCTTGTTTGTAGGAATTTTGACAATGCGACTTCGATGTTGAGTCGTACTGCATCTACAACCAACTTAAAATGTAGTTAAGCACGATTCGATTTTCAAACCCGACCCGAAATACGAACAAAGGGCGCTGTAAAAATACCATCACAAAGTACCATCAACAGAAAAAGAATACATCGCTTCGGCCCCAGCATACATTCAATTGAACCTTTCTGAACCAGGCATTAACGAAACAGAGTGTCCTGATGTACAGGTTAACAAAGGATTTAATTCTCGACCCTCTTTCCTAGGTACACTGTCTAATTAGGAGACTGTCACCCGCACACGGCTTTTACCCTAAACTTTTGCTTTTGCACTAACACCCAGAACAGCTGTGGTGCTGTGCCAAGTAAATTTACTTGCATTTCAACCCAAAAGCATATACCTCTCCCTCTCTTTTGTATACAGGTGGAAAGGGATAGATGGTGCGGTAAGAATCGGTACAGTGTGCAGGGAAACAGTTTAAATTGAAAATGCTACCCGGTGCAGCAGTGGACATGATTGGTTTGTTACGCAAATTGTTTTTGTTTAATACGTTTCTAAATAATTGTGTGAAATAGCAGGTGCTTCTGTTTTCTTATCGTGTTTTCTGAAAGTGCTTTTGTGGATATATTTGATAATTGGAAACTTTTTAAAGGAAGTTCTTTTTTCCACGTTAGTTAAGTCCGTAAAGTATGAGGCAACAAGTCAAAAGAGTGGTTCTGGGAGGAATCGTTTTTCAAACATCGACCAGCACGCTAATTGCGTAACAGTTTCAATAACAATCTGAATAATTTTGATAGATTTCCTAATCTATTGCTTCATTGTTGTTCATATTTTAGAAAAAAGAGTCTGCTCCACAGGTTAAATAACGTAATTAATGTTATAGAATTGTCAAAATGAAAGCCATTGCTAGTGTTAGTGTGTTAGGCAATGACTACGTGGATTTAGACACATATTAAGCCCGCAAACAGGCGTGATGCCACTCTTGTAGAACAATAATTTCTATGAAAACTTCATGGAAATTGTTCTACACAAGTCGCGTAGTGCTGTCGCGCCGCGCCTGTCTGCGGGAGGGTTTAGGCTTGTCCCATTAAAAACACCTTAAATGTTAATGAAAAACAAATTATAATCACATTACTTCTTCCTTTATAATTTATCACCTTTAAAACATGAAACTAAAAATAATCCGCTCATAATTCATATTTCAAGTTGGAGGGATGAAAAAAGCACTGTACACTAATTTTAACTTTACATAAGTAAAAAGAGGCAACTTGTTAAAACTGAAGAAGCTGAATTTCCATACATGTTGGCTACCAGTACTAATTAGCAAACTTACTATCTAGGTCGTAGTGGACAAAGCAAATGAGTTTGGAGTAACTTTTTAATGTATTTTTTTGCGCCTCACTAGTGACTGAACTTTGCAACAGAATGGTATATTCGCATTATGAATTAGCGTGACGTCGCATGGAACGTCACTATAATTATGTATACAAAGAACTTTATTCAGATGTTTTTTTTTAAATGAGTCTTTTAAGCTGTGATTCGTTGATTAGACGACAATTTTATTGATAATGCAATTTCAAGGATGCGTCATGTTTAGGTTAGGCACATTTCGTTACAGGAGTGAGAAGAAAGACACAACTCTCTGTCTCTCACAGTAAACCTTTCATAATCTTTTAATTTTTTAGAATTTTCACTTCCATCACGTGTATGGTGCTGCACTCAAAATCTTAAGAGGGCTATTACAAATTGAAGTATTTAGTTTTAGGTAAATTTAACGGCGCGTGGTAGCTGATCGTTGCGTGCGTGTATAGTGAAGTATACTACTCAGATATGCTAACCATTAGGATTCGGACGCCCAGGAACAAACTGGCGCGGACTTATAGCTAAAGCCCGCGCGTCCCGAGATATATTACTGATTCATAGCGTTGCATTCAAATATTGTTTTAAAATATTATTTTACTTTTAAATAGACTGTTTCTTTTTTTCAAACAAGTTGACTTAGTAACCTTAGTTATTAAATACTTTTTGTTTGAATTTCGATTAAACATACATCGTTAGAAAATATGATTTCAGACGAAAAATTATCATTAATTCTCTGTTTTACGGAATTATTTTTGGGTTATTATTGTATGAAACATAAAAAATTGTTTTAAGCATTTCAAATAACAAGCTACAGTCCTACCACAGACATTTGTATAAATTACTAAACTATTATATGTTCCATATAACAGAGCATCAAAAGATGCCCGAAAGTAAAATTTTACGAAACATCCTTTGCCGAGACAAGGTTTTTACTGACTTATGTAAACAAATTGTAAAATTTGTTTAGAGCGCTCGCTAGACAAATAATGAAATTTTCCCGGACATATATATCTATGACACAAACAGCTGATGAGGTGAACGACCGCACAAAACCGGCAAGTCATTCTCCGATAGCAATAATTGGCGAGGAGCGTCCTATCTCTTTCTCGCAGAAACTAAAAGAAGCGACAGGTAAACGTGGACACGTGGAGGCGCAGGCGGCGATGCGGGTTTCGGACAGTGCGAGCGAGAACGATATTGCGCCGGCTGAAGGACATCGCGGATGTATGGTAATGAGCGAGAGGCAATATGGCAGGCGCGTGGAGGACGAGGCGGCCACCTCGGTTTCGAACCAGCGAGGCGACGACGTACGGGCGGCGCTGGCGTTAGAAGAATCCCCACCCTTCGTCGACAGTCAGTTCGCCAGTAACCACAGCAGCGATACATCGTGCTACGTTTAACTCGAACGTGCCAGCATGTCCGCAATTGGTTGCGAAGGGTATGACTATGCCGGAGTCCGAGTTAAGAAGTGAGACAGCGGGAAGGGAGAATAATACAGAGTGGACGCTAGTGCAACGAAAAGCGTCAAAACAATATAAATTGATTGGTCAAAGAGGTCGTGCAATTACGTCCCCGGAGGGCAAGTTTAAGGCGGCGGATGTAAAAATACCTCTATTTATATCAAATGTTAGTGTTGAAACTAGTGAGCTCGATATCATAAGTTATATTAAGGAAAAAACGAATGAGATTGTGTCGTTAAAAATGATAAATATGAAAACGTCTAGAAAATACAATGCCTTTAAGTTATTTGTTTCTAAGAACAAATTAGAATTGTTTTTAAATGACGGGTTGTGGCCAGACGGCATTACATTTAGGCGTTTTGTGCGGTTTACGTACCGAAATAAACAGGAACAAGTTATAGCTCGATAAAGCCTTTCTTATGAACCAAAATAATAACAAACATTGTAAGATCATTACTTTTAACTGTAAGTCTGTTAAACGGTCGATGGATAGTGTTAGAAGGTTATGTAATATGTGCGATATTGTGTGCCTCCAAGAAACATGGCTTCTACCTCATGATATTCCTGTTTTAAGTACCATATCAGATGAATTTGAATATACGGGTAAGTCAGCCGTTGATACTACTGCCGGATTACTGACTGGAAGGCCTTATGGGGGAGTAGCCATTCTGTGGAGGAAGGGTGTTTTTGATACAGTCACTGTGTTGCAATGTAACAGCAGTCGCTTGACGGCCGTCAAAGCTAGCATTGGCGGGCGCTCGATTATTGTAGCTTGTGTGTATATGCCGACTAATTCGCCCGATAACTTGCCTATGTTTGCGGAAGTGTTAGGTGAAGTCAGTGCAGTAGTTGCGAGCGGTGGGGTCGAGAGTTTGTTTATACTGGGTGATTTTAATGCACATCCGAACGAATTATTTTTTAGGGAACTTGTTAGTTTTTGTGCAGATCAATCGTATATTTGTGCTGATGTTGAAAAGCTGGGACTAAATTCCAATAGCTATACTTTTATAAGTGAGGCACATGGATGTAGGAGGTGGCTTGATCACTGCATAGTCTCTCTGTCGGCCTGGGCTGCAGTGAACAAGGTTACTATAAAAGAGGACGTTTATACGTCAGACCATCTACCACTTTGCATTGAGTGCGACTTAAATATAGTAAGACCTAAGCGGGTAACAATTCCGACTCCTTGTAATAAAGTTATTTGGGGGGAACGAAATAACTCGCAAATTGACAGATACCGTGAGCTATGTCACAATAAGCTGCGTGAAATTGATTTCCCTCCTGAGTTTCAAGAGTGTGGTCGTAGTTTTTGTAATCTAAGCGAGCACAAAGCTATTTTAGATGAGTTATTTAATAAAATATCATATGCATTATGTAATGCTGCCGAGCAAACATATGAAAAGGTAGGGACTGTGGTAAGTAGTAGGAACCACAAGACATTGTGCGGGTGGAATTACCATGTAAGAGATGCACACCGGGAGGCCAGGCTTAAATTCGAAATGTGGATTTTACACAATCGGCCAGTCTCTGGAGTTATTTTCGATCAAATGCGAGTGGCCCGTAACATCTTCAAAGCTCGGCTAAAATGGTGCCAAAAAAACCAGGAGCAAATAAAGATGGATATGATAGCAAAAGCAAGAGCAACAAATAATTTCGCTAAGTTCTGGAAGTCCACGAGTAAGCTTGATATTAAGCCTGGCCTATCTGTGAATGTTGGCGGGAGGGCTGACCCGGGGGAGATTGCTAATATGTTCAGGGAACATTTTACAGTGCAATCTCCTTTAGGTCCCTCAGTTGATGTGATCAATGCTGGGCCTGAAATTCAGGGAGTGAAGCCATTAGTGTACTTTTCAGCCAGACAAGTTGCAGCTGTAATTTCTAATATGAGCAGAGGCAAATCTCCCGGACATGACGGGCTCAGTATTGAGCATTTTAAATTTGCTGGGGTTCATCTGCCAAGGGTTCTGTCGGTGTTTTATACCATGTGCCTGAGTCACTCTTACTTGCCGGCAGAACTAATGAAAACACTGGTGGTTCCCATAATTAAGAACAGGACTGGTGACATATCAGATAAGGCAAACTATCGACCTATATCTCTCGCAACCACAATGGCAAAATTACTGGACGGTATGATTGATTCTAGCTTAAAGGAATGTCTATCCGTGCATGACTCACAGTTCGGGTTTCAACCTGGGCTGTCAACGGAAAGCGCCATAGTAAGTCTCAAGCATACCGTCCAGTATTACAATGATCGTAAAACGCCGGTATACGCCTGTTTTCTGGATCTCTCCAGAGCGTTCGATCTGGTTAATTATGATGTACTCTGGAGAGAGCTCGAGGATAGGGGTGTGCCAACAGGAGTCCTCAGGATCCTACAGTATTGGTATGGGAACCAGGAAAACGTTGTAAGATGGTCCAATACACTCTCTGAGACTTATAGATTAGAATGCGGTGTGAGGCAGGGTGGTCTGACATCTCCTAGGCTATTCAGTACGTATATAGATGGTCTAATCGTGGACCTCAGCAATATGCGGGTTGGATGTAGCGTCCATGGTGTGAAAATAAATAGTATCAGCTACGCTGATGACATGGCGTTGCTGGCGCCGACTGCCGGTGCCGTAAACGAAATGCTGAGGGTCTGTCAGGCGTATGCTGCGTCACACGGACTTCTTTATAATATTAAAAAGTGCGAATACATTGTCTTTGGGGCCGGCGGTCAATGCTTGGATACTAAACCTGAAATTACCCTAAATGGCTTGAACATCAAAAGAGTGACTAAATTCAAATATCTAGGGCATTTTCTCACTGACGACCTTAAGGACAATGTTGATATTGAGAGGGAGCGTAGGGCTCTGGCGGTCCGAGGTAACATGTTGGCCCGAAGATTCGCTCGGTGTAGCAATCAAGTAAAGATAACACTTTTTAAAGCATATTGCTAATGTTTTTACACGGGGAATCTTTGGGTTAACTATACCATAAGAACGCTGGATGACCTACGCATACAGTATAATAATATTTTTAGGATGCTGTTGGGACTGCCACGGTGGTGCAGCGCGTCTGCGATGTTTGCGCAAAATCGAACTGACGGCTTTCACGCCGTCATTCGCAAGAAAACCGCGTCGCTGTTGTCAAAGTTGCGGGCGAGTGGCAACAGCATTTTAAAAACTATGGCTGAGAGTATTGACTCTCCATTCATTAAAACTTTTGTGAGAAGGACAATCACTAAACATTAATTTGGGGGTTGTCCTTTTCACACTACTATGTAATTCATTTATAAACTAACACTAGTAATAAGTTATAATATTGTTTACTAACACGCTGGATCATTGTTGTCCGATAATAAAGAAATAATAATAATAATAATATATTAATTTTTATTTTTTGCCTATATCCAACCCATAATCACTCATCAAATCTCGAGTCAAACGCTCAAATTCAAGAAAAAATGTGAAAGCGCCCTTAATGTAAAATATTTTTCCCTTCAGTAGTGACGGAACTTTGTAACAGAATGGCATAATTGTATTATGAAAATTAATATCGTGAAGTCGCATGGATGTCACTATAGAAAAAACATTTTTAATTGTTTTTTTTTTAGTTAAGCATCTTCGGCTGCGATCCGAAAATTGATAGGAAGTTTTCAAGCACGCGTCACGTTTAGTAACATTTCGTTTCATGAGGTAGAACAAAGTTTAACTCTCTCTTTCACTTACACTAAATCTTTCTTAATCTTATTTTTTTTAAGTATCTTCACCTATATTACGTGTGCGGTGCTGTACGTACAGTTTTAATGTATTTTTTGTTATTCGCTTTACTAGTGACGGAACTTTGTAACAGAATGGCATATTCGCATAGGGAATAATTACTATCGTGAAATAGCAAGGAATATACGATACAAGGAACTTTTTTCAGTTATTTTTTTAAGTGAAACTTCTTAAGCTGTGATTTAATAATTTTTGATAATTGAACGAAAATTGAAAGTAAAATATCAAGGACACGTCACATTTAAGATTTTACTCTCTCCGTCTCTGTCTCACAATCTTTTACTTTTTAACTAGTGTCACTTTTATCACGTGCAGGTTTTCGCACGCGTCATTTTTATTTAAACGTGGTTTTTGGTTCGGATAAAAGTGCTGTTAAAAGCAGTAAAAGTATTACTGATACTTTCCATGGAACATAATATGAAATGTGACCTTTTGAAAACCTTAGGGAAATCAACCTTGCGCAGTATAATGTTACGTTGGCGTTGACATCTGACATTCTTGATGAAGATACAGTAAGTTCACTGCTAGACGGACATTAGTATCTAGTGTCTTTGTGGAAGTAAGAGTATTACAAAAAACTAATCATTCAGGATTAAATGATTAGACAAGCATCCAGCTTGTGAAATAACAACAGATTTAATTAATGTATTTTTTCGCCAACTGTCTTCTGGGCATGACATTCCGGATGACAGCGATGCGAACGAGTACTTCAACGCAAGTGTCCTTTTGTTTATGTATTCAATAGTTTTTGTTTTTGGCTGACGAATTTTTGACGCCTTTTTAAAATTATTATTATTGTTTTGAAACTGTTACCTGTTTATTAGTTTGAATAATTAATTGGAAAAGTTTAAAATAGTAAAAATGGGACTCTTAATTTGTGTACCTATTGTATAAATAGTAAATTGTGTGGATATGAAATCGAGCCATAAATAATACAAACTTCAATCACAGGTTCTGATAAAACAACAATCAATCAGAGGGACAATTTTCGTATTTTTAAGTACGTTCGCATTCATTCTCAATCAGCCAAAAACTCTGTCATAAAAGTCTAATTTACCTACATGTATGAATGTATGACCAGTTTTAGACATTGATTGTCGCTGCGATGAGATTGCAAATCCAATTTCAGTGTTTTTTAAGCGCGAGAGTTTACAACAACAAACGAGTGAGATGTTGCCTCATAATAAAATTAGTATTTTATCTAAGTAGCATATCTAGTTAATAGTAAACAGATGATGATAAGTTACTCCTGCGAATAGATAAAATCAAACACTTCCCGAATTATCATACTAGTCTTACTATAATATTATAAATGTGAAAGTTTGTATGTTTGGATGTTTCTTACTAAAACACGCAAAAATGGCTGAATGGATTCGGCCTAAATTTGGCACACGGATAGTTTATAACCTGGATTAACATCTTTATCGTGGTAGTAAGATCCCACGGGTTTATTTCCGACCTTCACGCGGGCGAAGCCTCCAAAAGCTAGTTAGAAATAAAACAGCGGACGGATCATTAAAACTGGACTACATTTTTTTTAAGGGATACCTACATCATTTCTCGTTCTCATATCGGCTATGTTAAACAAAATAACCTTCCCTATTCCTCGCTTTGAAAGGTCCACTTCAACGCTATTTGCACTAATTGTTGTATTTGCGTTTGTCTCAGATTTGTTCTAGAAGTGGAACAAATAGTAACTGTTACTGAAACAACTCTCTGTAGTGCGGAAGTTCGTCAAGTTAATGAAAAAGTAGGACTGGGATTTTGAAAGCTGTATCTTGTTTGATGTTCTAGTTCTGTTGTGTTTTGTTGACGTTATGTCTTTGAAATTATTAATGAATTATTCGCCTACCAAGTGCGAGTCGTGCGAGCAGAGCTAGCCTAGTGGTAAATGGCCGTGACCTAGGAGTTGTAGATCGTAGGATCGAACCCAGACAGGCGCATTACTTTGTGTAAATTATGTATTTCATAACCACTGCTCTCAAAACGGTGAAGGAAAACATCGTGAGAAATCCGACATGTCCTTGAACCAAAATTTCAAAGACATGTTCCATCTACCAACCTGCACCGTACCACCGTACCCATCCGCGTGGTATTTTTTTTGATGGTGGGAATAACTTCTCCCGCTCTGGGTGGAGCAGAATCGCGTGTCAGACTTTTACTGACTAAAACCCACCCATTTTCCCTCAGTTGCCTGTGTGCCAGGGGCCACGGTATGTCTTTCGATCAACCTGCACCCATGGCAAGCATCGGCCCTTGCGGGCCCCTTCAGTTGGTGCTGTCATCTCTTTGAGGCGCGCATGGGACACAACGCACCGTCGACCGGGCTTGGTCCTTACCGGACAGCGAGCTACCCATTACTCGCCGTCCGCAAGCCCGCGCCTACGGTGGCCGGGAATACGTCTGGGATTGCCGAAGCGCATGGCGTTTTCTGTGGAGCTACTGCCGTCAGGGCGCATATACTGCCTCTCCCTCACGTGCGCTGCCTCCCTCTTCGCGAGCATCACTGCTTCGCAGGTGGTGACGGCTACCCATGCACTCTCGCTCCGTACCATGACCTGGACGCGAGAGATCGCCTTCGCCGATCGCCCGTGGTGGAGTATAGTACACTCTCTCTCATAGAGAGGAGCCTTGTGTCCCAGCAGTGGGAATGCTATATGCTGATTATGCTATACTAGCTCCACCTCTTCGACCGGCTCTGCGGTGGCGGAGAGGCCTATGTCCAGCAGTGGATGCTATACAAGTGCTTATTTTTTAAACAGTACAAAATGAGAAGTTAAGCCCGAAAATGAGACGGGACTTATGCACGTAAAACAAATTCGTAAACCAATGAAGGAGTATTTTAAATTCGTCTTGTCTGTGTTATAAAAGTAAATCATGGCCGACTTTAAGTGCTGGTCCTAAAACTGTGTATTTTATATTTCACTTTAATTTATGGGCACAACGGGATTTTTCTGTCTGCGCAAAACATAAAAACGGGAAGTTAAATTTTGAGGTGAACGACGTTGAAGGAAGGTTTTGTGGTTGGAAACCATTCTTAATTTTTCTTCGATATTTGACTGAAATAAGGTAATTACACAAATAATTAAAAACCTATAGGTAAATTTATAGTAAACTTAACTACACCAGAAAATTGCAAATAGGTTAAGAGCCCTCTTTGTGAACTTACAGCTGCAAATGGTAAAATTATAAAACCCGCAAAAACTAAAAGCAACATACAAAACTCATTAGGTATTTAGAAAAAATAAAAAAGAAAGGAATAAAAAATACCTCTGCTTAAAATTTCGGGATAAGCAGGCGTGATACTATGTTACGTTATGTGTTTTAATCTTTATTTTCCGCAGTCACACTAAAAGTGTATTTAAGTAATTGACACTAATTTAAATCCTACTAATGTTATAAATGGGAAAGTTTGTGAACATGTTTTTTTTATTACTAAATGAGCCAGTTCTTGACCTCGATCACGCCTGATAGAAAGCGATTGATGAGGTCTATGATGGATCGAGCGTGCCCAGAAAATGCCTGTTCACTCTTGTTTTGAAGGTGTATGGTATGGGTTAAATGTAGAAGAGAACAAAGACGCAGGCAGAGAGTTCCACTCTTTGGCTGTGCGCATAATAAATGTGGAGGAGAAGCGCTGAGTACGACTAGTCGGGATATCAACTAAGTGCGGATGGTACCCTGCAGTGCGTCTGGTAGTCCGGTAGTAAAAGGGTAATGGTGGATTTGGATGTTTGTTACTAAATTACACAGAAACGGCTGAACAGATTTGGATGAAATTTGGTACACAGATAGTTTGTAACCTGTATTAACACATAAAATAGTGTTCATCTCGACAGTACGTTCCCGTGGGATAATTTTCAAACTCCACGCGGGCGAAGCCGCGGGCATCAGCTAGTTCTTACTAATTTAAATTCTGAGTATAATAATAATAGACACATTATTATACTCAGTATGTATTTTTTTTATTTTTATAACTAATCAGATTGTACTAGAACAGATTGGTCAGCGACCCCCAAACTAGGCATTTGCCAGTATCTTGGGGTCAAAATTGCGACATTTTCAGTTATTTCGTTTCAGTTTTATTTCGAGTTAGGTACATAGTGATTATTATCTGATATTTAAATGGAAGCAAAGCTTAAAAATAATGTTTATGTAGTACATATTCTGTCATCCAGCGAAATACTACGGTCTTCACCTGGTCAGTCGCAGTGCTTTGTTCCGAGGCCTATGTCCAGGAGTAGACGTCTTGCTTGAAATGATGATGATGAATACAGTTCTAGTTCCATGCAACAGTACAGTCACGTGTACAGTCCAACTTCACAACCTCGTGGTATGACAGTTGACCTAAGGAGTCTTTGAATTACTAAAACTTTTGGGTAATCTCTAAACAAACACATCTGAAACAATAATTGCAAACCCCATAAAATCAAAAATACAAAACAATATTTGAAAAAGTTTAAAGGTGTCGAGGGATACCCTATTGGAATGAAGTTCCTTTCGCGGTGTATTATGTACTAAATAACAGACACAATTAAATAAATATACAACGTTTGAGAGTAACTAAATAAAAAAAGCGTCGTGACGAGACCAAGAAAAGAGTATTTTTTTACAAATGTTACTCTCTGAACGATCTGAGTGTCATTCGCCAAGTGTGCAGACGATAGCGTGCGTTAAGGAACTTCCAAAAATTAAGGAATGGTAATAAATAATACTAATTCGTTATTTTCATTTGTTTTTTTTTACATAAAACACACACCATACCAAAAGTTTCGGTGCCAGGTTTTTTCAGTCAGTGTGCGAACTTTGAGAAACTTCGTTCCAGAACTTAAAAAAAACGAATCAAATCTGAACAACAATAATCATCTCAGTCCCAAAAATCACTCAAATTAATACAATTAATACATTAAAATCTAACACCAATCACACGTACCTAGCCACATCTCCATTCGATACTAAATGTATTAGAATATTCAATAGACCGCACTATGGCAACGTTCCAATGCTACTGATAACTCAGTTGTTCCTAATCTGTAAACCAGAACACGATTTTCTCATCACAACCTATAGATAAACCTTGGGATAGAATAATCTGGTTGTGGTGGAAGCTTATAGTTAGTTCCTGTTTGAATGGTGTGCTCCGATTTGCTCTGCGATAGTTTAATAAATTGATTTAATTATCTCTGTTTTTGCCGATGAAAAAATGCTTTAAAAATGCTGTAGATACTGTTGAATACAGATAAAATGCCATTGAACACGCATGGTGCGTGAAGTTTTTATGTTATTAAATCAGACTTTAAGAAAGTGGAACGGACTTGTCGAAAGTACAATTAACACTATTCTGTTTTAAAATAATTATCACGTAAAAGCATAAGTTAGATTAAAATTGCTTATTAGTCTTATATGCTAGATTGCAATCAATTATTAAGAACCAATCCGGTTCTTTGTTTCATTTAAAAACTTTTTCCAAAAAAAAACAACCGACTTCCAAAAAAACACTACAAAGTGAAAAATAACTTTAATTTCGGAAGTCGGTGTCTTTGGAGCTGTATTTGAATTTTTTGTCACCGCCTTCCGAAATTAAAGTTATTTTTCACTTTGTAGTGTTTTTTTGGAAGTCGGTTGTTTTTTTTTTGGAAAAAGTTTTTATTTTTCACTTTTTAGTGGTTCACATGTGCTTACCCCTTCACAACATACCGGCGTGATGTTATGTTATGAACTGGTGTAAGCAATAGACAGACATGAGATTTCAGCAATCCCAGTCCATTTGCTATCATTTATTGAGGAGTTCCGTTGCCTATCTCCAAAGTTCTTCATCAGATCTTCACCAAATTGAAATGAGACCACTACAAGAAAGTACTCTTCCAAAAAATACCTAAATCGCTTCGTGTGCCTATAAAATTTGAAGAGTTCTCTCTATTTCTCCAGGATCCCATCATGAGATCCTGACTTGATGATCATGGGACCATCTGGAAAGTATACCCTTTCAAACAAAAAAAACAAAATCCAAATCGGTCCAGCCATCTTCGAGTAATCGGGGAACATACATAAAAAAAAAAAAAAAAAAAAAAAAAAAAAAAAAAAAAAAAAAAAAAAAAAAAAAAAAAAATCCCGACGAATTGATAACCTCCTCCTTTTTGAAGTCGGTTAAAAAAAGAAAGCCTGGTTACGTTCACTTCATTGAACTGTGTTAAAAATTGTGTCAATGAAAGATCGTATATCGACTGTGAACTGGCAACTGGTCCTATCTCAATTTTTGGAAGATTTCACTTTTTAGTACCATTTTTTACTATTTAATATTCCGCAGCGTTGCAAGAAATCCCATCTCAGATACATTTAAATTTGGCGCCAGAATCGACTTCATTCAACTTGTACTAACTTCGACGCGCAGTGAATGCAAGCATTTAATTTTCCTCCTCCTGTAAAGTTGTCAAAATTGAGCCGGTTGCCAGTTCACAGTCGATATTATCATTTGTTTATTTATTTCATAAGCTTTAGTGTACACCAGGAAAAAAAAGAACAAAAATTAAATATAGAAACAACACACATATACATAATTACATGGGCTGATTATTAAACAAATCGCCAGTAAATTCTCAAGAAATGTGCCCACAAATAACGCCTAAAATACAATCAATATAAAAGAATAAAATCTTGTAATAAAATCACACAAAAAAAGATGATTAATGTAACATCGTCTAGAGTTGAACACGCTCTAAAAAAGTTAGAAAACGTAGGTATACGAAAGTGTTAGGACCCTTTGGGATTCTTAGTTCAAAAAGGAAAAAAAACAGTACCTCTTGGAGCTATTATTCTTTCAGTCTGTCAGTCGCCTTTCTCTTTATATCCCCGAAGGTAAAAAGCTAAAGTTATCGAATAAAAAAACGTTGTACAACGTAAGGAACGTGTACACTGCATGTGTTCTAGAAAACTTAATTTTTCTACTTAGGAAAAAATTACTTATAAGTATGAACTTCATTTGAAAGTTTCGCGCGTTTTGTTAAAACTGTGTAATACTCATTGTTTATTTTGTGATGGTATTCAAATTTTTTTGGATGTTGTTTTGTGATTTTGAATGTTTGGTTTTCTGGTTTTAAGTTTTACACACTAACACAATAATTCTACTGTAATAATTGAATATGATACCAACTTTAAAAAAAAATACTCACTAGAATACAGATTTGGTTTCAGAAGCTTTTCAACTTTTGAAATTCAAAATTATTCCCTTTTCAAGTGACGAAATTTATTAAAAAGTATCCATAGGAGTAACAAATAATGAAACAACCTGAAGTTTAGTAACTAGCAAAAACGTGCTTGATCCCTAGACACTTTTGAGTTCTGTAAATTTATAGTTACGGCCAGCTAGTCAATGTTAAAATAGATATTATAAACAACATAGGAAGTATCTACGGGCCCAGAAGGGAATAAACTACCTGAATTCGTATCGCAAGTAAGCAGTTTGACAGTTGAACATAAATGTTGAACAGTTTGTAACTGTTCAGTTCTAAACAAAAACCTAACGCCTTAGTTAAGGAAACTGTTAACTGACTGTAACTGAATTCAATTAATAGACACGTTAAATAATAGTGTTCTATGGTAATAGTAACAGATTTTTGTTTAACTATGGTTTCTGCACCAGGTCAAAAAGTAAGTTAAGCAAAATCTAAAACCCGACTACTGAATAATCAAACGCTAACAAGTATGAAACAAGCAAATATTCTCATTTGAGTCGTGGTCGTCACTTCGCCCTCATGTTTATGATCGCTTGTACACACGGCTACACATCAAGCTAAGCATTCCAGTTTACGCTGATCTCGCACTGTACGGAAATCCTATACAATGCGAGATCAGCTTATACTGGAAATACATAGCTTGATGTGTAGCCGTGTGTTCGTATTGTTTCCTAGGGTAGGGTGGCATCTGACCACGGCTAAATTATTTAATTCATGCCTTTATGTCGTCTAAAGGGTGCCATATTAATTTTAATGTATCGTCATAGATACCTCTTTAGTCAACTTATGATAAGATAAGTATTTAAGAAGAAAACAAAAAAAAATAAAAAACAAAAAAAAAAACAATAAAAATACATTTGTAAAAAAATATTTTGTATTTTTTGGTATTATTTATCACCAAACGTTGTATCACTAATAAGCTGGACTTAAATGTATAATGACATAAGGTTCTGTATCATATTAGGTAGACATGGGTGTGTATCGTATGAGGGGCTTGGGTCAAAGTAATATTAGCCACACGGGTCAATCGATCAGGTTAAGCTATGCTTGCCGCGGTGGGTCCGTAGATTGGTGACCATCGTTACATACCAAGACCCCTCCGTGCCTCGGAAAGCACGATAATTCCAAAGAATTATCGTGCTTTCCGAGGCACGGAGGGGTCTGGGGGGGGGGTTGGAACCAAAGTTCCAACTGTCATTTGTGGATCTTTGACAGTCGTTACGGATCGTCAAAAGCCCCAGTTACTGGGTTGTGGAGGTCAGATAGTCAGTCACTCCATGTAAAATATTGGTATTCAGCTGCATCCGGTTAGACTGGAATCCGACCCCAACGTAGTTGAGAAAAGGCTAGTCGTGTGTTTATTTAATACAGAACGGCAGGTGTATCCACGCGCAATCCAAAACTATACATTTTCAGCACATGGCTCTCGACTAGACTAAAGGGGGGTTCAGAATCATGTTTTATATGGTTCTTGGTTATTATACATTAAACTAGTAGTGGACTATATAAATTAGGTACATTACAAAATGCAAAATAATTCGTTGCTAACACAAGAAAACGATGACCGTTCGCACAAGATTTTGACGTGAAGTGACGCGCGGTCCGCGTTGGTCGTCGTTGATTGGCTCGCGCCACGTCGTCGTCCCGCGCGTCTTCCGCGCCACCGTGTCCGCGCGTGGACAATCCTATTACTGAATCTATGATTGTGCGTAGATGTCGCTGCAATCTTGTATACACGGTGAGTGTGGTGGAGCTAGTCGTCACGGTAAAGACTATTTCCAGAGCCGAATAAATATGCTCTAAGCAATAAATCTACTAAGTATGAGTGAGTCATGAAAATTCTCTTTTATACAGAGTTCCTGTACTGTTGTTAACGGTCTAATGCAATTCAAACTACCTCTTTTAAATTCTTATTACCTGCTCTAGTTACTGTTTTACACTGAGCAATAAAGCTGTTCACGATGCTATGTTAGTCCTTAGATAAACATAAAACAATGCTAGCCAGACATTGCGATGTCCCGTCGCGTGACGCTGCAGTTGACTGTTAAGAGGCACTTTTGTACAGCTATGGATTTCTACAAAGGCATATTGTGGAGCTAATTAGAAAAGAGTTATTTCTAGGAAACTATTTTTTTTTTCTTCCACTAATACTTAGACAGGGTAGCAGGGACATTAACGGGAAAATTATAACCATGAATTCGATACACATGCTTCTAGACCTATCAGTACCTAGCGCAGTTTATCGTCGGTTATCAACAAAAAAAATCTGCTGTTTCATTTCTATGTATTTTTTGTTTGTTTTATTTGTTGCACTTTTCTAAGTGCAATATTACCTGCATGAAATTATCCCACGGGAACGTACCTACTACCGGAATAAATGTTAATCCAGGTTATAATCTATCTGTGTGCCAAGTTTCATTCAAATCCGTTTAGCCGTTTTTGCATGATTGAGTAACAAATATCCAAACATACAAACTTTCACATTTATAATATTAGTAGAATATACTAGCTTTTGCCAGCAACTTCGCCCGCATAGACGTCGAAAATCGTCCTACGGGAACGTACAACCGGAATAAAAGGTACCCTATGTGTTAATCCAAGCTATAATCTATCTGTGTGCCAAATTTCACCCAAATCCGTTCAGCCGCTTTTACGTAATTGAACAACAAACATTCAAACTTTCACATTTATAATTTTAGTAGGATAATCGAAAAAATATTCTGAGCATTCATGTACTGAACCCATGTTGAAGGGTTTTGCGTCCATGTTCATGCCACCCTGTATATCAAACGCAAAGATCTGTGTCCTTTGTAAGTTGGATATTTATCAAAAAATAACCGATTTTATTTCATTTACATAATAAGTTCCGTGTGGTGACGGACGTAAAATAATAGCACCATCCCATTTCTTCCCGTGGGTGTCGTAGAAGGCGACTAAGGTACTTACTAGAGAATGGGCAGCAGCGTTCTCTATGCATTTTACCACTATACTGCGATCGCCAACGCTAACCCGCCTGCAAAGCGTGGCGATGATGGCAATCCCCTCTCCGTTTTAGACGAGGCTTATGTCCAGCAGTGGACGTCTTCGGCTGAAATGATGATGATGATGATGAATAAGTCCCTGAAGAGAGAAAATAATTACTGCACGTGTAGCATGACCACCATTGAAACAAGTTTTGTCGACGGAAGAATAGACAAAACGACAGCAGGCTTTCCACGAGAACCGTAGAGAATCGTTTTGTCGACGGTAGAGTAGACAAAAATGACGTTTCCGTCTAGATAGTAGAAAGTCTTCTACCGTCTTTAGCATGGCGATTACAAAATCAATTGCTAAGAGAAGTTTTTCTCTACCCTAGACAACTGTCTACGGTAGTAGACGTAGTAAGCGTCATGCTAAGCCTGCTGCCAACTTAGCACGAGAACCGTAGAGAAGCGTTTTGTCAACGGAAGAGTAGACAAAACTGACGTTTCCGTGTTGTTCGGGACCGTTTCCGTCTAGTGTTGACAGCTTTGTACCGAGAAATGTAGACAAGCGATTTTTATTCTACGGTAGAGTAGAAATAAAAAGCACAGCACAACCAACACCACTGTGTGGTGAGGAAAGTACTAGGTATAAACACAAACAACCTACTTAAGCACTATTTATTTAAAGCCACGTAACTCAAACAACATTGTATATTGAACTCACATACTTAACAACAGTAGTTAGTGAGGCTTAAACCGAGATTAACAGTTGCTCGAATTGCAAACTAACTGCGTTGCAGTTCTCAAGTTTAATTTACAACTTCATACATGTGTTGCTTCGTATGGAGTTGCTTATTTGTATGATAAATTAATAGGGCCATGTATGTGTTTACTTGCAATAATTACGGCACTGAAGTCAATCATTTTCATTGTTTACTTTTCTGGTAATTTGGTTATGGCACGGATGTAGTTTGTTTACGAATTTCATGTGTTTATTTGCATCTACTACAATGGATATCGTTTCTGTGCTTTTGTGGTTTTTACCAACTAATGTAGGTACATAAATATCATCACAATATTAAGTTTAAGTAAGTTTAAGTTTATTAGTACATAAAAACAAAAACACAGTACATAGCATATGGAAACAGTGGGTTGTACTATCAAGTATAAAATTATAGTCTAATTTCCGGGTTCTTAAACTAGGTACGCAGACCTGTATCTTAGGAGTCGGAGAGTATGCGGCTTTAATTTACATAAAATAATAGTTTAAAAAACTAAAAAACACGCTTTAAAAACCAAACTAAAAAAGGAGAAAATAATTTAATTCAAATAAAAAGCGTGGGGTGCTTTTTGAGGTATTTTTATAATCAATTAATGTCAAGCACCCCACGCTTTTTATTTGAATTAAATTATTTTCTCCTTTTTTAGTTTGGTTTTTAAAGCGTGTTTTTTAGTTTTTTAAACTATTATTTATTTTCAATTTTTTAGTTCTGCTAACTACAAAAATGTGATTTTTTTTTCTCAATTTTTTTTTAAATTATTGAATTGTCATCGATCCTCGACAAGTTTACAAAGTTTCAATGAAATCTGACCGTTTAAAGTGGGTCAAAATCGCGCTCAAAGGAGTCGGTTACATACAAACATACAAACAAACAAACATACAAGTGAAGCTAATATAAAGCGTGTAAAAACAATACAACCGTGACTTTTCAGTTGGTTTACAGTTTTTGTTATCAGTAAATGGAGTGAATTATTTTGATTGGGTATGTATCTAGGAGTGTGTATATGAGTGTAGTTTGTGTGTACTGAGGTGTGTATGTGAAGTGTGAGTGTTTGATAAGCTTTCTTTTAAGGTAGGTTTGATAAAGTTAAGATTCAATAGACAATATATTTTCTGTTTCATCTTAATTTACTTTTAATTTCATGTAAGTTATATCGGCAATATCTGGCATGCATGTGTGATACACACTACAAAATGCGCGAAAAATAAGTAAACCTTATTTTTTGTAATAACACACAGTATCTTTATTTCAGAAATATTTATTCCTAGTGTATATTTGCAAATACCATATCGCCACTTTATACGAAATAGCACCAACTAAACGGAAATCTAGAATGTGTCGAGCGTATATTTGTCAATACCAGTCTTATGTGCTCTCAGGGCTTGTTTGCTAACAAAACATCGTTGAATCCATCCGTCAACACAACCACCACTTACATAAAATATTTCCAGAAGTGAAAATACAGTGCAAGCGAGAGTGAGATAAAACATAACTAATAAAAACAACTTCTTAAGAAAGACAGGGACGGCCATAATATAATGACTACCGTGATTGATGCTATCATTTTTACGCAGCACATAAAATGTATCAGGTGCTTCCATAGGGCTCGTATTGGGCTGTTCAAAGATACGTGAGGTCGGAAACGCATCAAAAAATGCTTACCGGGCCGGTATTATACGTATTCTGCCCTTTTTATAAACTAGTGAGGGTTTCTATTTACCTGGAAACTTGAGGTTTTCAAATAAAAACAAACTGCTGCAAGGAAAATTTCTTTCTTTTTCTTGAACAATCGGAAAATTATACAGCCGTAGGTATTGTTATATGCTTCTCATTGCTTTAAATGATTAACGAGTGCCGTCATCACATTTAACACCAGTGATGTAGCTATGTAGCTTGATAGTCCATGTTTTATAATCCAGAAGTGAACCTCATCCTATCTAACAACGGGTGAAACTTACTAAATTACTAAGAAGCACAACACACCAAAAAAGGTTAGAAGACCAAGTAGGTAAGGTAAAGTATGAAGAATTTTCATCAATAAGGCATCTGTCCCACTGCCCCGACGAGAGAGCGACCAGCGGCGATCTACGATTTTCTCGCTCAAGAAAGGTACAAAATATTGTAGGTTATGTGTATGTAAAAGAGATCCACATATTACACAGGGACTCATAAGGTACGGATGTACCTAACCCGTCAGGGAGGTAAATTGGTAATGTGATGTGTGTGTGTCAGCATGCATGGAAATAATTCAAAATGGAACAAGTAACTGTTTCTCGCCGAAATCGCCAGTTTCGTTCATTGTTTATCGCTGACTATTTACACTAACGGTGAGTACTCGCTTATCGCAGTGAAGAAAGTTATCAAAAAAAATCTCAGCCCAGTGACGGTTGCTTTGCACGCAGAACACTCGCTGAGAGACTCATGCTTGTTACTTAAGCTTACCAGTGGGTAATCGCTCGTCACACACGCGCTGTTCGTTCATCATCATAATCATCATCATTTCAGCCGAAAGATGTCCAGTGCTGGACATCAGCCTCCCCAAGTTCCGCCAATTTGACTGGTTCTGTACCTACTTCCCACATCTTGCGGATGCCTGCGGTACACCTTGTGGTCCGCTGATAGGTGCATAAAGACTAGTTAAAATCAAGATAATTACATGATAAAACAAAAGAAAATTTGCAAATACAAAATAATTCCCTGATTCTTTTTCATTCGGTAGTCTTTTGTCTTTACTGCCGATTCCCAGATTTTATTTTACTATAATCATAACCATGTATCTGATATGTTTTTGTTACTTTACGTTCGCAACGAGTGTTATAGCCAATCGTGGATGTTAGGTGCCGTGTTATGCGTCTGTTTAAAGCGACGTTTTTTGGTAATGCTCGTGTTTTGAGGTAACTGGGTGTAAGAAAAGAGTTATTTTATTGGTAATAGAATTCTTTCGCGATTATTCAGCCGCGGGTTGAAAATAAAACAGTGTTTTATCAACGCGCTGGGATGAACTCTGTTGGAATCTCAACACCATCGGTCTTATTGGTTCCTGTGTGACTTGTCTTCTTCTATCGTGTCACCATAAGCTATCTATATTAAACTTTTAACTTATTCCGTGAGAGAATCAATAGTTTCTTAGTGCGAATTGCACAAAACGCTTTATATAACAGTCATTTTTAGAGGCTTTTTATAGACTCCTTATGGGGTCGTTTCATAAGTTCAGTCGACCGCACAATGGTGGTAACAGTTTGAGTTTTAGCTGGGTGGCTACTATAGAGTTCCACTGAAATAACACGCCATCTTAGACTGCTTTTTTAGAGACAACCAGTAAAAATTTAATAACAACATGTTATAAAAAAACCTCGAAATAAAAGTTGCAGACAAATGCAAAACAGACTTCATTGGCTTCATGTGTCTTCAATTTATATAACTTAAAGAGACTACATTATGAACATAAACCTTTGTCATAGAGTAGGACCTCTATTATTTTGTACTGCTTGAAGTGAGCTCTATTAAGGAGAACTATTTTATTTATGATCGTTTGCATTTTATTGAGTTTAGATGACTCGACCTTTGCAAATGCGTAGTTTTCGTGTACTTTGGATTTGTGTATGTATATTATTCTTTTTACACGCTTTATACAGGTTGAAATTGAAAACATGCGACAAACTGAAATGGGAGATTGTACTCATCATTATGAACAACTTTTACTAAGGGACCAAAGATGCAATCGCGAAAAAAAAGCATCTGTTCCCTACATTTATGTTCGCATGACTCGTCAAAATGTAGGGAACAGATGTTTTTTTTTTGCGATTGTATCTTTGGTCCCTTAGTAAAAGTTGTTCATAATGATGAGTACAATCTCCCATTACGGTTTGTCGCATGTTTTCAATTTCAACCTGTATTAGCTTCACTTGTATGTTTGTTTGTATGTTAGTATGTAACCGACTCCTTAGAGCGCGATTTTGACCCACTTTAAACGGTCAGATTTCATTGAAACTTTGTAGGTAAACTTATAGAGGACTGATGACAATTCAAACATTTAAAAAAAAATTGAGAAAAATTAAAAAAAAAGGAAAAAAAGACACGTTTTTGTGACAGTTAGCAGAACTAAAAAATAGAAAATGTTTTTTTGGAAGTCGGTTGTTTTTTTTTGGAAAAAGTTTTTATTTTTCACTTTTTAGTGGTTCACCATGTGCTTACCCCTTCACAGCATACCGGCGTGATGTTACGTTATGAAGTGGTGTAAGCAATAGACAGACATGAGATTTCAGCAATCCCAGTCCATTTGCTATCATTTATTGAGGAGTTCCGTTGCCTATCTCCAAAGTTCTTCATCAGATCTTCACCAAATTGAAATGAGACCACTACGAGAAAGTACTCTTCCAAAAAATAGCTAAATCGCTTCGTGTGCCTATAAAATTTTAAGAGTTCTCTCTATTTCTCCAGGATCCCATCATCAGATCCTGACTTGATGATCATGGGACCACCTGGGAAGTATACCCTTTCAAACAAAAAAAAATCCAAATCGGTCCAGCCATCTTCGAGTAATTGGGGAACATACATAAAAAAATTTAAAAAAGGTTCCAACGAATTGAGAACCTCCTCCTTTTTGAAGTCGGTTAATAAAATAAAAATCACAATATCTATTAGGTATGTCTTTTGCTCTTTGCTTGACGTCAAACTCTTCACCAAGGAACATAATATATAGGAACATAATATTTGTCACTGGACATTCTTCATAAATTTATTTAAAGCCGAACAAATTTACACTCGACAAAAATTCTGAAATTTTCGCGGTCTTTTTTTTCTTCTAAACCAGTAGCAGATTAACAATTTAAAACACATGGCGCCACCTTGGCAAAAACCATGGAACTAAACCTCTCAACATTTTCGCAATGAAGATAGTCCAGACTCCACAGATAATAGTATATTTACTGGCTGTTTGAGTTTGTCTATGTCACATGAAGGAAATTAAAAAACGAATTACTTTTTACTCCCTAGGGACTAAAGTGGTCACTTTAGTCCCGCTTCGTAGGGCTATAATGATGTCTTTTTAGAGCATGAGAAGTGAAAAATATATTACATAGTTACTCGATTCAACAATAATTAAAGTGTAGACGCAGTACCAAAAGATAATCACCACATATTATTTAAAAAAAAAACTCCCCTGATGCATCTTTCTGTATGTTTGCGATAAACTCAAAAGTATTGGCCAAACTTTCCGTACGGTTTTCACCAATGGACAGTGACAATTCATAAGGAAGGTTTAAGTATATTATGTTTTATTTATCAAAGTTTTGTTTAAATTGGTTAAAGCGGGCGAAGCCGGTGGCAAAAGCTAGTACATTATATAGAAACAAACAGCAATTAACCCATTCTTGATAAGGCTGCGAAACCAACCCTCAAAGGGGAATCGGAACACAACTCCCACAAGATAATATTTAGCTACGCAATCAAATAAGCTGCGACGTCGTTAGGCGGGTTGATCTCTAATTACTTAGAATATAGCTGTCATACACGTATATACCAATGTCAGAAATTACACTGTCATCCTTACTAATATTATAAACGCGAAAGTTTGTAAGTATGGATGGATGTTTGTTACTCTTTCACGCAAAAACAGCTGAACGGATTTGGATGAAATTTGGCACACAGATAGATTATAACCTAGATTAAAACTTTTTATCCCAGTAGTACGTTCCCGCGGGATAATTTCCGACTTCCACGCGGGCGAAGCCGCGGGCGGAATTTAGTTCATCATATATGACAATGCGTTGTTCGTTAAACGTTAATGGTAGGAGTAATTTAAGATAAGTGAAAACCTCAAAAGGTCATTGTACTCGTCATTAGTCCACGTTTTTCCGGACGTAAAATTATCGCAGTGGGATCTTCAACACACGGCCCAGCGCCGAAAGTTGATAATCCAATGGTGAGTTTTTTCGACGGGCTAAGAATTGGGATGCACTCTGTTAGATTCTCAATGCTCGGTTCGACACAGAAAGTTGAAAATGCAATGTGTGATAAAATCTCAGCCCGATCCGTCCGTGCGAACTTGGAATTCTGAATATTGCAATGATTTCTCTCTTCTCTTCTTCAACCCTTGGCCACCCAATGCTGAGTGTAGGTCTCTTCCAAATCTCTCCGCTTTTGGCGGTTTTGTGTCATGGCTATCCAGTTTCTTTCGGCCACTTTATGTGTTTTGTTGTTGTTCCGGCAATGTTTACTATGAGACTCTAAAATCGCGATAAAAATCTGCTGTTCCACCACATTTTGTCTAGTTATAAATTACTTTGTTTTTTTTCATATTTTGCAGTTATTGCAATTGTACCTAGTTTATAGATTTAAATTGAAGTGAATTTTGGGTCTCTAGGTCAATATTTACTCAACTGACTGGTACTTAATTAGATATTATAGCTAGAAAGGGCGTTAATACCGAGATGGGTAATCCTACTCATATTATAAATGTTAAACTTTGGTTTGTACTTTGTGTTAATCCAGATTACAAACTATCTGTGTGCTACATTTCATGCAAATCCACTCAGCCGTATATGCGTGATTGAGTTACATACATCCAAACTTCCTCATTTAAAATAACCTGTTCTTACCCCAAATTATCCCTCAACAATTTTAACCTCCTTCAAAATTTTGGTCGGGCAGTCTAAGTATTAACTGTAAACTATAAAGAATCATCAAGAAATAATACCTCCACATGCCATCTGAAATATTAAAGTCCTCCTACCTACATATGCTATAGAAATTAATAATTTAGGTCCCCAACATCCGAAGTGACATAATCATCCCAGCGTGTCTCAGAGGGGACGAATTGCTTCACAGACAGACAATGTCGTAGCGACCTGTCAATTCTCCATTGTGCTCTGACAGGTGTTAATTATTGCCATATGCCGAACGTCAGGTACCCCGGTTCTGTTATAATTTTATGAAAGTAACGTGATCATTTTGCGAAATATATCATAAAATACCAAAATAAATTCTGTAGTTTATAGTTTTAGAATGGTGGAGGTTTACCGAAGAAAAAATGGCAGTTTATTCAGCTTTTGAGTGCTGAAGCTATTAAATACCCAAATAATATTAATAATAATACAGGGTAAGCCGGTAGCTTGGACCTTGTTCCCGATACCGGTGGGCTACTATTTTTTATATTTTTATTTTTTTTAATATTTTTATACTAATATTTAAAAATGTAATTTATATGTGTTTTAAATGGAATAAAGGAAACACCGGGTAATACTTGGGTACCTAATGCTGCGACTGTATAACCAAATTTTAGTATATTTAATTGACAGAAGGTAAATATAGATTTGTTTATTTCCAACTGTTTTGGGATCACTAAGTGCTTGAACAATTTTTAACCGACTTCGAAAAGGAGGAGGTTATCAATTCGTCGGAACCTTTTTTTTTTTTTTTTTTTATTATGTATGTTCCCCGATTACTCGAAGATGGCTGATTTGGATTTTGTTTTTTTTGTTTGAAAGGGTATACTTCCCAGGTGGTCCCATGATCATCAAATCAGGATCTGATGATGGGATCCTGGAGAAATAGAGAGAACTCTTCAAACTTTATAGGCACACGAAGCGATTTAGGTATTTTTTGGAAGAGTACTTTCTCGTAGTGGTCTCATTTCAATTTGGTGAAGATCTGATGAAGAACTTTGGAGATAGGCAACGGAACTCCTCAATAAATGATAGCAAATGGACTGGGATTGCTGAAATCTCATGTCTGTCTATTGCTTACACCAGTTCATAACATAACATCACGCCGGTATGCTGAGAAGGGGTAAGCACATGTGAACCACTAAAAAGGGAAAAATAAAAACTTTTTCCAAAAAAAAAAACAACCGACTTCCAAAAAAACACTACAAAGTGAAAAATAACTTTAATTTCGGAAGGCGGTGACAAAAAATTCAAATACAGCTCCAAAGACACCGACTTCCGAAATTAAAGTTATTTTTCACTTTGTAGTGTTTTTTTGGAAGTCGGTTGTTTTTTTTTTGGAAAAAGTTTTTTACTAGATTTGATTTTCGCCTTGTGTGTCAGGAGTGTACTCTAGTCTTCACAAGTAGCATTACTTACCTATATGTTACGTCGAGTCACGAAATTGAAGTGTAAGTTAAGCACCTGAAGGTTAATTTTCACTTGCACCTTGTTATTTCTCCGTACGTATTTTTATGGTGTACATAATAAAGATTATTCTATCTATCTATCAGTGCATTGCCAACCTTTTGAATGAATAGCATAGTATAATCAGCCTATAATGTTGTCACTGCTGTGTGACACAGGAATTTTCTCTGTGAGAAGGTGTGGGCCATAATCCACCACGCAGGCCCAGTTTGAATGGGCGGATGCTATACGTTTTCAGAACAGTGGTGATGAAATAATTTACTCAAAATAAATTGCCTGCTCGAAAAACCTGCAACTCGTAAGTTTCGACCATTACCACTAGGCTACCACTGATTGTCATCCTTTTTCCTATTTATTTAGCGAATCATCTTTATCCTTCAAACAGGCAGAAGACATTACACATTCATCACAAGTTCGGGTACCCCGCCGCTCCTACACGTGGTGGAGTTGTAATACACGTCGCATAGAGAAGACCCCGAATAGAAATCAAGGGATACCAGCACGTAATTACGCCAACCCTCATTTAACACAAATAAACGACCTAATCACGGACTTTGATAAATTACCAAAAAATAATTTAGACGTTAATTTCACACCTATGTCAGGCATCCATCTCAATTTCGGATCCCTCGTAACGCGACATGAATACAACATAATTATATGAACAAAACAGGGTGTTCTTTACTAGCGTGTGGCCCAGGATATGGCTGGGTGAGCAATTTTATTTTGGGTTCAGCCGACCAAAATGTGAATATGCTTAAAAAGGGTACTGTTATGGTGGGTATATATGCGTATCATGCTTTTCTACTGTATCATTTTCTTTAGCTCAAAATCAAATTTATACGCTTATAACTTATTAAGCAAAAACATGTATGCTCTTGTTATTTACCATAAATATAATTCTTATTCTGATTCTCAAACAAAAAAAAACTTCAGAGTTTTTTGGGGACTTATGATTTTATTAGTACACAACTTGACTAGTAACAATAATTTGGTTCAATAAAACATGCTAATGTGTTTAAATATGTCAAAAATATTTTTTATTATATTTTATTATTTGTTATTAGTATCTTAAAATATTTACCTAATTTAAAAGGCCATTCTTAAACAAAATTATGCAGGAGAAGTACATAAAAAAGGATAGAATCATAGGGCATCAAAACATTTATTCGCATCGTTGTCAACAATTAAAATTATAATGCAATTACAAAAATGTTGTCTTTATAAATTGGTCAAATCGTCCTTAAACTCATGATGATAAAATGAAAACTATTGTTTTATATCCCTGTTTATTATGATTTTATCCCGAGCAGATTCATGGAAGTGGCTACAGCAAAGCATTGACTGTTCCATGAAACTATGGTGCCCCGTTAACCTTGTTACTGTTTCAATATTTTATATTAATTTCTTATAATTTTATAACGAGTTCCAACAACAACCTTGTTGTTATCAAACATCACTTGCGTAGAAATATCTTTGATTGTATCTCCTTGAATTACTAGAGTGATGTTTTTGTTTAAGTCAATGTAGTTAGCCTGTAGCGGCACTACAGAAAAATACTTCACAACAAATATCCAAAAACACAAAAAGAGAAGTGGCGTCATCTACAATGCCACAGGCGATCTACTCCAAAACTCACGTCAAACAAATCCTGCATCGCGCAATCAGAGTTTACCGCGCCACTCACTTAGGTACAACATCCCGACATCAACAGTCGGGCAGTTGCCCACCAGACACAACACCCGTCTGGTTGGAGGATCCTCCCTTTACCATAGAGTATGAGTGAACTTTACACCCTGTTCCCTATTCTGGTAACTCCGACGTGATAATAAGCCTTTTAAAGTCCTACATCATAATTATCAACTGGAAGATATTCACTAAATGGCACTTTTCTTAGGAATCTATTATGACTTTATGAGCCGCTTCATCATCATCATCATCATTTTAGCCGAAAGAGGTCCACTGCTGTACATAGGCAACCCCCAAGCTCCTCCACTTCAACCGGTTCTGTGCTTCCCGCATCCAGCGGATTCCTTCGGCCTTCACAAGGTCGAGGAGGAGGTCTTCATAAGCCGCTTGTGTACTAATATTCTTTACCTACATACAAACTAGAACATGCATAAACTCACGCCATTTTCTAGCAAAGATCTTTGAACAGGCTTCGGGATGCTATTCCCAATCCTTTCCTTTTCCTCCCTGTTTAAATTCACCGCCACTCGCACTCGCCTATCGCTGTGAGTGCGAGAAGGACAACGCATCGCTCCCGCCATCTGCCGGCGTGGAGAGAAAATACGAGTTCGAAAAACGAAACGAAGATTGCCGGCCGGCGACAACGCGTGCGTTGAAAAAACACCAAAATATCGCGAAATACGACTGCTAGTGATACAGTGTGGTGATCTCCTGGCTCCCAGCATCCCGTGAGTACCTGACCTCTTCAATTTACCATCTTTTAGCCTGTTTACCTGAGTAGGAAACTTCAAAAGCGTCCTTGGCAATACGCGATACTCATTCATATTTGTGGTCCTTCGAGCCGGATACCTGTAGATTACAGTTTTTTCAGGCATTCTCAGGTTCAATCTCAATAAAAAACTCTGAGAATTGCTAGATTTTCGCATTTTAAAAGTATTATCCTACAAAATTGTGTTGTCATACTCGCAGTATGCGACTATGCGGATTCAGAGGTCGTCTTAATTTTAGTCGGGTTATATCACAATAATTCACGTAATTTACGTGACTAATTGTTGGTAATCTTATTATCTATAACTATTCACGATATTTATACACTAACAAACATTATTACAATTTAACCTAACCTAATAAATCTCAACTTAGGTTCGTATTTTCATAATCATTATTTTACATACGAAACATAATGGAGGAGGGTAAACTTAGACTTCTTCAATCTCAACGCGAATATGTTTATCGTGATATCCAAATCCTTTACGACTTATCAAAATCTATGATTCAAGATCGTTCAAAGGTATCGTCGTTCAAGGCGAGATATACTCGAATACATTCAATTCGCGAAGAATTTGTTGCGTTATGTAGTAAAATACAAACTGTGGAGTTAGCCATGAAACCTGATGCACAAGTGTGTCAAAAGTCTTTGAGTTCGTTTGATGATTTGTACTATGCCGTAATCAGTGCAGCGGCTGACTTGCAGATCGCTGATAAGAGCGGAAACGTCGACGGGACGTCACAGGCGACGGCGCCGCCCGCGTGTGCGGAGGCGTCCGACTCCATGCAAACGGGACGTAACGCGCGGCTACCGAAACTTGAGTTACCTAAATTCGATAGTAACATAGAAAACTGGCAAACATTTTATGATATTTACAAAACTTTAATTCACGATAATAATTCGATTTCGCAAATAGAAAAATTTCATTATTTAGCGTCTTGTTTACAAGGCCCGGCTTTGTCCATTATCAAAGGAGTTCCGATGACCGCCGATAATTACGAAGTAGTTTTTAATAGTTTGATCGAGCGTTATCAAAACAAGCGTATTATAGCTTTAACATATCTAGACAAATTCTTTAACCAGCCAGTTTTAAAATCGGGTAACTTCCAAGATCTACAAACTTTAACAAACGTAATTTATGAGGCATACCATGCACTCCAAGCTTTAAAAATTGAAAATTTGGGTGATTTTATCTTATTTTGTTTAACTTCGCGCGCGTTGGACTCGGACTCGCGTAATCGTTTCGAATCTCAGAGAAACATTTCACAATTACCTACTTTTTGTGAATTGTTAAAGTTTCTTCAAGATTATGTTAAAATCTTAGAAACTAGTCATTTATCTTCTAAATCTCATCTCAATAACAATCCTAACTCTCGTAACCTTGAAGGGAAAAAACCTTCGCCCGCTACTAGTAGGCAAAATAGCAGCGGATCCAAACGCTCATCTTATCTCGCAAAATCTATCTCACCTGCAAATGTGACTTGTGCTCATTGCAGTGATGCGCACTTGATTTATCGGTGCCCTACCTTTCAATCCTTAGATTCTCGTGCTAGGCTCGCGTTAGTACAAGGTAAAAACAATATGTGTACAAATTGTTTACGTACAAATCACGTCATAGAAAAATGCATATCTAAAATGTCTTGTACGGTGTGTGGATTACGTCATCATACCTTATTGCATATTGACCCAGCGCCATCCAGCGCCGGCGCAACTACTGGAGCGAACGTTACAGCTCATTCTCACGCCGCCGTTCCCAACCGCGATATGGTTTTACTAGGGACATGTCAGGCGCGCGTGTTCAACACCGCCGCCGGCACTCAATGTACCGTGCGTGCACTCGTGGACAGTGGGGCGCAGGATTGTTTTATCACCGCTGCGTGCGCGCGAACACTCGGGTTAAAACTCCGCCGCTGTAATCTTAGCATAGCCGGACTAGGACAAAACTCAGTCACACAAGTAAAGGGGGTGACGGAATGTACTATACGACCTGTACATGGTGATGCTCCACACTTTAATATCAAGCCAGTCGTATTAGATAACATTACTGCTCTAATACCTAGCGTTAAAGTACCATCAGTCGTTCGAGAACGTTGCAAACATCTAGTGTTAGCCGATCGCGACTATGATGTTCCCGCCAAAATCGATTTATTAATTGGGGCGGAGCTATTCCACGAAATCTATGACGGTCAACGAATCAATCTGGGGTCCGGTTTACCTACCGCTCTGCATAGCGTTTTCGGGTGGATTCTGTCAGGGGCAGTAAACTCTAATTCTGCACCTTTAAACACCGCGTGCTCTTTAGTGGCCACCACATTTAAATTAGATGAGCAAATTCAAAAATTTTGGGAAGTGGAGGAACCACCGCGCGCTGTTATCACCGTACCCGAGAATAATACCTGCGAACGCATGTACACTGATTTAACCTATCGCGAACCTAACGGACGATACGTCGTACCTATCCTCTTAAAGGATGGCGATCGTTCTTTGGGTGAATCTTACAATAGTACCTTGTCGCGTTTAACTCATCTTGAAAAGAAACTTAATCGTCAGACTGAACTTAAATCCGATTATGTTAATTTTATGCGCGAGTACGAGAATCTAAATCATATGTATCCCGTACCTAACCCTGAGGTACCTACTCTCAATCGTTATCTTATCCCTCATAGTTGCGTCGTTCGCCCAGAGAGCACGACCACTAAATTGAGAGTAGTTTTCGATGCTAGTTCTAGAACTACTAACGGTCTATCTTTAAATGATATTGTATTCACTGGCCCTAAGCTTCAAGTGGATATTGTAGACATCATAACCGGTTTCAGATTACACACAGTAGTTTTAACTTGTGACATCTCAAAGATGTATAGAGGAATCTTGCTTAGACCGGAGGATCGGAACTTTCAACACATACTATGGCGAGAATCTCCTAGTGATCCAGTTAAAGAGTACGAACTTGCGACTGTCACCTACGGAGTTAGAAGTTCACCTTATCTGGCCATCCGCACCCTCCATCAATTAGCAGCCGATCATGGCGCCGCGTATCCCCGTGCAGCTGAAGCTCTTCTTCACGAGACATATGTCGATGATATTACGACCGGCGCGCCATCTGTACGCGAAGCCATAGAACTAAAAGATCAACTTATCAATTTATTAGGTTGTGCTCAACTTGAGCTCCGAAAATGGAGTAGCAATTCACAATCCTTTCTTAAAACTTTGCCTGTAGATCATTGTCAATCACCTAAACTTTTCTCTGAAGAAAGTGATAAATCAACGTTAAAAATCTTAGGAGTCCAATATGATCCTGTGAGTGACAATTTCAGTTACTCACAGTCCCCAATCGAGGACAATAAATGTACCAAGCGTTCCATCTTATCTAGCATCGCGCGTATTTACGATCCTCTTGGGTGGCTCACACCTTTTATTTTAAAAGCCAAATTGCTCCTTCAAGATTTGTGGCGTCTTAATCTTTCATGGGACGAACCTGTGCCCAGAGACATAGCTCTAGAATGGCAGGGTTTTATAGCGGATCTTCATAATTTAAAATTAATAGAAATCCCTCGTAGGATTATACCTTCTCAGTCTAAGGAATCTCAACTCATCGGATTTTGTGATGGATCTACTAAAGCATATGGATGTTGTGTTTATCTTCGTGTCGTTACCTCTCACGATGTACAAGTTTATCTGTTAATTGCCAAGTCCAAAGTAGCACCTCTAAAAGTGTTGACTGTCAACCGCTTAGAGCTTTGCAGTGCTGTATTACTGTCCAAAGTAATAAATCGCATTCATTCCTTGCTTAGTTCAGAAATCATATTGAATCAATCTATCTTGTTCACAGACAGCTCGACTGTATTGTCATGGTTGAATACTGAGCCACACAAGCTTAAGACATTCGTTGCCCACAGAGTGGTCCTAATTAACGACAGTCCTGTGCCAACTGAGTGGCGACATGTGTCCACTCATGACAACCCAGCCGACATCTGTAGTCGTGGCTTATCATGCTTATCTTTATCTTCTTCTCAAATCTGGTGGTCTGGTCCTCAGTGGCTGTCCAACGAACCATTCAACTGGCCTGTTTCAGCAGTTGAAGTGTCCGATAACGTGCCAGAACTTAAGCCCGCATCACGCGCGGGTCATACGGGTGTGACACGTGACGCTGACTTGCTTGATTCCATCCTGGAACGCCACTCCTCTCTTTCCCGAGTGGAAAGAGTAGTTGCATGGATCTACCGTTTCATCAACAACGCGAAAACTAAACGTTCTGACCGTAACTTATTATCTTATCTGACAGCCACTGAATTAATCCAATCTTTAGATCATTTAACAAAACATGTTCAACATCAAAGTTTTAATGATGTCATATCTTTAATAGCATCCAAGAAACCTTTACCCAAACATTTATCTAAACTCTCTCCTTTTCTTGACACTCGCGGAATCTTGCGAGTGGGGGGACGTCTCAAGCACGCGTCATTACCAGGTCGCGTCAAACATCCATACCTCTTCCAATTGAACAAACTAATTAATCTATCTACATATATTTCCATACTTATAATTTAACGCACTTATAACACTTAAACATTTTCAAGTATCTATTATATAGCAAAATTGTATATTACATTTAAACTTATTTTAATCTTATCAGCTTGATGACAAATGAATCCGCATAGGCCTTAAGTCTCGAACTTCATCTATCTTATCTTGTGAAATCCCTGGTTGATTTCAAGTGGGGGGATATGAACAGGCTTCGGGATGCTATTCCCAATCCTTTCCTTTTCCTCCCTGTTTAAATTCACCGCCACTCGCACTCGCCTATCGCTGTGAGTGCGAGAAGGACAACGCATCGCTCCCGCCATCTGCCGGCGTGGAGAGAAAATACGAGTTCGAAAAACGAAACGAAGATTGCCGGCCGGCGACAACGCGTGCGTTGAAAAAACACCAAAATATCGCGAAATACGACTGCTAGTGATACAGTGTGGTGATCTCCTGGCTCCCAGCATCCCGTGAGTACCTGACCTCTTCAATTTACCATCTTTTAGCCTGTTTACCTGAGTAGGAAACTTCAAAAGCGTCCTTGGCAATACGCGATACTCATTCAATCTTTATATACTCTTTTTGCTTCGTCCACGTTCTCACATGAGGCTAAACACGTGCATTGTTCTCTATATTAGCCAAAATTGTTAGTCGAAATAAGGAAACATACAGACAGTCCCACATATCAACAATATGCAAAGGTTAATTTATCCCGGGCATCCCTTCATCGTGGCCCGGACGTTAATTTTAATATATACGTCTTGTACGACGCTACCATTTCCGTCATTATATCGTTATTGCGCGATAAATTTTGAATGTAGTAATTGCGCATGTGAAATATGCTTGGGGTATAACATGTTTCCGTTAGGATGTAGCTGAAATTATTGGGTAGGAACATGTTACACGAACATGGAACGTGTTTGAATGTGACTTGGGGTGTTCAGCTGTGTTGCTTACGACGATACATGGTGGGTAAACTGTAGCCAGAACTCCTTTATTGTTTAATGAAAGTTTCCCGCTGAGCCCGACTCGCTCCTGGCCGGTTATTTTTTGATGATGAATTCAGATCAAATAAAAAAAAATAGTATTACACATAAACCTACATGGGCACTTATGAAACGTCAAAAGCTAGATGCGCGGTTCCAATTGATTGTTTCCGATGGATGAGAGCTGGCAAAAAATTCTACTGTTACTATTTAAAAAAAGGATTTTACCATGTTTAAAAAAACAGTGTTAATAGGTATGGGAGGACAGTGGATTTCAACAAGTACCAGATAATTCATAACATAAAAATTTTTCTACAAATCTACAGTCTAGAAGGCCTACAACGTTCTCACGTTCAGAAAATATATATGAATCGAATTGGCCATATTCAACATGACCAATTTAATTATTTATGTATACAGTATAGATCAATGATATTAAAAAAAAAATTGTAGAGTATATTATTTTCAATATTTAAGCTTTATACCTATGTTACCGGCCAAACCCGATTTCAGGCCAAACTAGTTTGTCCAAGGCCAAACTGGTTTATTAAGCCGGGGCACGCCGATTAAATGGGTTAGGTTAGGTTAGAACTGTGACCAAAAGCGCGCGAGCCGAGCGAGCGAAGCGATCAGCGCCGCGGTAGCGGCCGGCGAGCGTTACTTCCAAAGGCTGTTAACGAAATGGCTAATTAAGCCAATTGGCTGCGACATATCACGCGTAGGATAAGTCTGTTTGGCCTAGGACAAACTAGTTTGGCCTGAAATTGGGTTTGGCCGGTAACACCTATATTTTTAGCAGCTTTTCTAATACTTCTTAAAAAAGCTCGGCTTAGTATTAAAATGCAAAAACTCACTAAGCAGCTTAAAAATAGTGCAAACAAAAGCATCCTCTAAAACAGCAAATGTGAAATAATCCGGATGGATAACATTTACACAAACGAAATATAAGTTACATGCACTCAAAAATAGATTTGCGAGTTCTCGCCCAATAAAACATTCATAGTCTGCTCGAGTCGGCTTTACGGACCTTAATATATTTTTTATTTTATCTTCCTTTTATTCATCGTTTTCGAGTCAAGTTTGCTATAACAACGGGCCTCAGTTTTAGCTTGAAAATTTGTGTTATCTACCCTTATTTATACTTAATTGCCCATTTAGGAAAAGCAGTTTCTTTTTTATGAGATGCTGGGTAGGTGTTTGTTTTATATTTAATAGGTAATATTAGGTCTTAGGCTTCCTGTGTGCTGATAACATCAAAACGAGATAGTCAATTCGTCGACAATTCAGAAAATCTGGATCATAATAGGGTCATTGTAAAGATCTTCAATATATTTGCCAACCTTCAGGTTATTTAATATTAAGGTTACTATAGTTATGGTCAATATGGTCTGGGCACGGTTGGCGCAGTGGTTAAGCAATTGACTGCTGCGCTGCGTGTCGCGGGTTCGATTCCCGCACGGAACAAATATTTGTATGACCTACAAGTAGTTGTTCCGGGTCTGGCTGTTTGTGTATGTGAGTTTAAATGTTTGTAAGCGCACCCACAATACAGGAGAAATTCCTAGTGTGGGGCAACGTTTTTAAGAAAAAGAAAGAAAGAAAGAAGAATATAGGTTATAGGTAGGTAAATGATTGAAAAAAAAAAACAATTACATATTCGTAATCAATCATAATTTATTTTATTTTATTTCATTTAAATATAAATCCATACTTATAATACACTAGACAAAATCAAACCGGTTGCTAATTGAATTGTATGATTCATTATATTTATGACATTGATTTACACTCAGTGATTACTTCAACGCATACACTGACTTATTACTTTTTAAAATTCTAGGAAAATCGTATACTTACACATGTTTATAAATATGTGAGCACCATGCATCTATCATAAAATTAATTTATCTGTCATTGCTTCATTTTAATTCTTTTTACCTATATTGGTATGGTAATTTTATTCTGGGTGCATCGTTTTCACACATAATTATATAGTAAATGTTTGTTAAATATTGTACTTAAAACATTTTAAAAGGGCAACGGTGGAGTTTGTTGCCCATTCTTCTCCATACGAAACTACATTTTTAAAGAGGGTACTAGAATCAATTCCATTTTAATGTAAATGTTGACGGTCAAAAGTGCCTTTTAAGTGCCTATTTGAAATAAATGCTTTGACTTTCACTTTGACTTTAATAAATGAGCGTCTTTTTGTGATCCCCTTTCTATAGGGATTACAAGTTGTCTTCTCCATTTATAATATCATCGCAGTCAAAACGTATGGAAAAGCTAATTTGTATTTTAATAGCCGACGAAAAATTGTAACGACACTGGTTTCGGAATCGTGAAGTGAATCCATGGTTACAGGTTGCCCGTCGATGTCCGATTGTCTTTTTAGTGTAAGAAGTTTTTAGAGCAGCAATAAATATTTCCTCAAAAAAATATCGAGACAAGTGATTATAGAACCCACTGTCAGCACGTACTTATGCAAAATATTTCAATAAAGAAACCCTTACTTTGACATTCCCTCATTCATCTCGTAAACAATCTCCCGCCTTAACTCTCCCAATACAAGTGACGTTTTCACTTTGTTCCACCACAATCGACGCATTAATCATTGTCTTCGATGACAAGTCTTTTAAAAAGTTCCACGGAACACGTTTACCTATCTGTCAACGATTTTCCCTTCAATCCTTCAATCAATCCTCAAGCCTATGATTGATACACTTCGGGAATACTGAGAGAATAAATTGATAGAATATTCAGTTGTTGTTTGTACTCGATATAAAAGTAAGACTTGAGAAAGTGGTGATTGATATTGGACGTAGATGACGCTTTGATTGATCAATTTGATACTTATAAGTGAAGATTGCTAGTATGACATTCAAGGTTTTTTTTTTAAATCACACATTTTTAGTTTCTGAAAAGTAAAATTTTAAAGTAGAGTAAAGTAAAAAAAGCTTGTATAAATGCCTACTTTATTTAAATTTTAGCTTAAAAAAAAGAACAATTCACTAAATTTTGATATTTTCAATAAAATTCTATGACTTATTTAAAATCTTAATAATAATATATTTAAAAAGAAACTGTAACAATTTCGGCGCGTTGTGTTCCACGCGCGACTCAAAGAGATATCAGCATCAACTGATGGGGCCTGCAAGGGCCGATGGCTGCCAGGGGTACGGGTTGTTCGAAAGAGTTACTGTGGCCCCTGGCACACAGGAAACTGAAGGAAAACGGGTGGCTTTTAATCAGTAAAAGTCTGACACGTTCTCCTGCTCCACCCAGAGCAGGAGAACTTTTTTGATAATTGCCCACCCAAAAAAAAACCACTGACATTTAGATTATCACAATATGAGTTAAAAGTTAATGACTTTATTCCCCTCATTGGTTTAGATGTTGTTAAAATGGCTGTTTCTGTAGGTTAATGTTAGGTTTGCACACGCGCTAGGTACTTGTAACGGGAAGGGATACATCAAAATCAAACGCCGCGTCGGTTAGAGACACACTGTTTATTCAATATGGCGGATGGCGCAACAGGCGCGTTGCTTGGCCAAGGTATTATTGACATACAGCCTATGCCCAACTCAACATCTCCCCACCCTAGTGAACAAACCCCGTAAGAACAATATGTCAACAGTTTGTACATTTAAGCATGTTCTAAGTTGCACTGTCTTATGTTCTTGTTCTTACTTTTAGATTATTATATGTTGACATTGGCAATTGTGTGTTAGTACATAAGGATTTTGTATTTTAGTATGTAAGTAATTGATTTATTTTATTTTAAATTTGTTTGTGGTTTTGACACAACTTACATTCTTATTATTTGTACTCGTATGCTCTCGAGTAAAATGTAGCGAACTGATCATCTTATTGTAACACCATATTGTAATGAAACCTACATTTACGAATAAATTTGGTTTGATTTGATTTTAATATAAAAATTGTATTTGAAATGAGGATTTAAAGAAGAAAATAAATCAAACAACTCGACTGCGTAAAAAAATTAATTCAAAAAGTTTGAAAGAAGAGTATTTTATTTTAAGAGGTTATTAACTATTAAACTTAACTAACTATAAAAAATATCATACAGTCGGAGGTATATTCTAAAATTTAAGAATAAAAACCTATATTGCCTCTATCTGCATGATGTATTGATGAGTGACTCTCGTAACATTAAGACAAATCGATTGACGTGAGTGACGCGTTTGGTCTCTTGAATAATACCTACAATGCGAACAAAAAGTCTAAAAATAACCGAAAGAAAAAACCGAACAAAGTATTCCAAAAAATCGGACTGATGGATATAAAAATAATTCACGAAATGCAGTTACTTACACTACTTAAAATTCATTTGTACCCAAAAAAAGTTGGGTTGAATTTAGTACGGAGCTCGGAGTTCTGGACAGAGGAAAAGAAATACAAGTTCAAGAGAAACGGGAACTCGAAACGAAACGCTTATAACAAATTTAATAAGAAGGCTCTTAAAGAGGATTTCTTTAAATATTTCAGTCAAATATGCAAATGACTAAAAGGAAGTTATAATCTTTTCTTGAATAATGAAAATTTAATTAATTCTCCGTTCAATAAGGGTGGAAAAAAATGTGGTTTGTGGCAACATTATAGTACCTTAACAAATTGGTTTCTGGTCTGCGTCTCGAGATGCTTTTTGTAAATAAATTGATTTACTGTTTTCCATCTGCTTTTATCGGCTTATTTTTACCCACGCCTGAAGTGTTTAACGATATTTTTATTGCATTTTGATTGGGACATTTTCTTAAACTGGGTTATAAAAAGTCTCCTCTGATATTTTTTGATATTTAGTTTAGTGTCCGGCATAGAATAGGCCATGACTTACTCACTTATCCACCCCTTGGTAAAAAATTCTACTTAGGTCAAGGGGAACTACCATATAGGTTTTCGACCCAAAACCTATAGGATACTTCCGGTTGAACTAGAATTGTCAATTTTGGTTAAAAGCAAGGTCTTATAGCACAAATAAAGGGAAAATTCGGAAAAATAAAAAAGGTGAAAATTAAGGTGATTTTGGTACGTAAGTTTACGCGAAAATCTAAATTTGGCCATTTTTTTTTATCGTGTTGACTCAGGACCTTGATTTTTATACACCGAATAGGGAATATAGACCTCAGTATCTGGCATAAATTTCGACTTGCTAGGTCCACTCGTTCCTGAGAAAATTGGTGGTGACACATGGACCGACAGACGTGATCATATAAGGGTTCCTTTTTTACCTTTTGAGGTACGGAACCCTAAAAATGGTGGGGTTTTCTTGGCTGAGGAACGTCAAGAGTCTCAATACACGGTGGCTACATCATCAACGTCAATAAATAGCATAATCAGCCTATAAAGTTCCCACTGCTGGGACACAGGCCTCCTCTTTGCGAGAGGGAGTGGACTGTAATCCACCACGCAGACCCAGTGCGGGTTGTTAGATGTCACGTGTCTTTTGAATTTTTCGTTCTAAGACATGTCGGTTTCCTCACGATGTTTTCCTTCACTGTTTTGGGATCAGTGGGGATGATATTATTTACAAAAAGTAAAGCGTCTGCCTAGGCTTAAAACCATGACCTACAACTCTTAAGTCGGGCCAATACCACTCGGCCACCACTGCTCCAGCGTCAATAAATAATGTTGATAATTCAGTAACCTATGTATGAAAACGAAAGTATTATAACTATACTTGTGAAGCTTGCAAAACTCCTAATTAACTTCCATTCCTTGTTTGTCAGAATCTTTTTTTTTTAATGTTTAAGTATTTTTTGTATTCCAATTTCAGTTGTGAACATAGCTCATGTCTTTTTTAACTATATTATTTTATTGCTTTCATGTAAGTAATCTAACTAACGATATCTTGTGTGTTATTTTAATAACTCTGCTAGTGCTGTCCACTTCTGTAAGTGACTAATTTCACATATCCTTAAACTGTTTGTGATTCCTGTTTGTGTTTGTCGTAGTGAATAAGTCGTTGAAGTGTCTTCTCAATAAATAAATAATAAATAAATAAAACATGAAACAGATAAGAAAATCTTAGCACAATAGAGTTTACAATCCCAATAAAAATGACCACAGAGAAAAATCTATGTTGACATGCTTAGAAGAACTTAATTCAATCCAGACATGCAATATGCCTTGGAAGTTGGGTAGACCTTTGGTGTAAGATGCTACCTGTGTCGACACCCTCGCGCCATCCCATCTTCTGAGCACGGCGGGCTGTGCTGGTGTGGCTGCTGCAGGTGCAGAAAGCCTCAAACGGCGCAAATATAACAACATTATTGGGAGCTGTATGTTTGAGCCATTTGGGGTTGATTGAAACACTAGGGCCGTGGGCTCCGAGTGCTCATCGAGTATTTCGAGACATCGCCAAGCGGTTGATCGAATCTTCACGTGACCAAAGGGCTGACCAATTCTTAGCTCAAAGAATCAGCATTGCCATCCAACGTGGCAACGCTGCCAGCCTTTTGGGCACTTTTTCCACTGACAGCGATGCGGACGAATTCTTTGATGCCCAGTGAGTTTTTCCCTTTTTACTTTATATACTTGTAAATAATTCTAATATTATATTAAAATACTTTCAAGTTACTGTATCCAGACATTATAAGAAGCTCCTTTTCATTTAAGCACTTTAAACACTTCAGCCTCACGCCCTCTCTATTACATTTGCTTAGGGATTAATAAAATTCTTTGATTAAGTAGCCTAGTCTACCACGTTGGCTCATATCGCAGAGTTAGTGTGTATTAAAATAATGAAAACATCATAAAATGGTATACATAAGTATATTGTAGGATATAATTTAGAATGCGATGAAAATGAAATGGAGTAAGTCATAACTGTATTGCAGGTTTATAAAATACAGCACATGCTTAGATAAAATTTAATTAGTCCATGCATAGCAAGTTGACAAGTCAAAGTGACGATCAATATCATTCCGATCCGTCCCTTGCTGCTCATTTCCAGCGATACCCTAAGCCGAGGTTCGTACCCCACAGAAGTGCCCTTAGCAAGGAGTTGTTCTAGTTTTAAGTTTTCTAAGCCCTGGCTTGGCTGGGGTTTTAATGTAGCAAGTCCAGTTAAGCAGCTGACAACCTCAAAGGTAGACCTGCGAGATGTCACTGTCAAAAAAAACCGATCAAGTGCGAGTTGAACTCGTGTGCCGAGGTTTCCGTACCTACCCATTATACCGCCATAATAAAAAGATATGGGGAAATTTAGATTTTCTCGAAAACTTGTAAGTATCAAATTACAATTCTAGAATTGTCAATGTTGGTTAAAAGCAAGGTCTTACAGTACAAGTTAAGGGAAAATTCGGAAAATTAAAAAAAGTTGAAATGTTATGTAAATTTTTGTATTTACAAGTTTTCACGAAAATCTAAATTTGTACGTATCTTTTTATTGTGTTGACTCAGGACCTTGATTTTTATACACCAAATAGGAACTATAGACGTCAGTATTAAGTATAAATTTCAACTTGCTAGATCCTCCCGTTCCTGAGAAAATCGATGGTGACACACGGACAGACAGACGGACAAGAGAGTGATATTATAACTTATAAGGGTTCCTTTTTTACCTTTTGAGGTACGGAACCCTAAAAAGACGATCAATAAAGCAGATCACTTAGATGATAATTGGAATCCATAGAGAGATCTTGTACGATTATCATGACATATTACGATTGTATAAAATACTAGCATTTTGCCCGCAATTTCTTCCGCTTGAAATTTATAGCTCATGTTACTCTGGAAAAAACGACTTAACCATTTCTACCCTTGGTGCGGGTTGTTCGAAAGAGATACCGCGGCCCCTGGCACACATGCAACTGAGGGAACACGGGTGGGTTTTAGTCAGTAAAAGTCTGACACGCCCTCTCGCTCCACCCAGAGCGGGAGAAGTTATTTGATGATTTCCCACCCAAAAAAAAAAAAAAAAAAAAAAAAAAAAAAAAAAAAAAAAAAAAAAAAAAAAAAAAAAAAAAAAAAAAAAAAAACCATTTCTACCCTTTACAAACAATCAAATGTTTCCTCTATATATTTACAAAAACAACCTAACTAATTTACGAATCTACCATTTCACATTCTCCAACCTGACCTGCCTAAATTTTACTGTCAAAATTACTTTAAACGAGTTTTGTCTATCTTGTGATTATTATTAAGTTACTCTGTATCATAAATAAAGAGTTTTATTATTATATTATTAGTGTAGAAAAGAATAAAGTAACTCCTTCCAAGTGTAAGAAAACTCAATCTCAGCTCACAACTTACACTTAACAACTGCTACTTACCCGAATCAATATTCCTCACTCTAAAACCCGTTTCCTCACTCGTAATCTCCATACGAACATCTAAACTATTCAGTAGCCTTCTTATTTGTCGTTAATTATAAAAGGGACTACCGCTAGATAATCCAAAGAAGCGGCACCAAGGCGGAGATAAGTGGAATTATTAAAATTAACAGCTGTTTCGTCGCCGCTTATTAGAGCTTCGAATATTGTTTTGAGACTCTGCTTTGAAATTGTAATTTTGTTAAGAAAAATGTTTCAGATAAAGTTTGTAATTTGTGATAATGCTTTGTTAAGATCTTGTGTTGTTATTTGCCTGGTTACAGAATGATAGCAAGATTTATCAAAGAAATGTCAATGTAACGGTAATTGGCTACAAAACACACACGTGATATTCACAACGACGCCTAACCAAATAGAGGAGTAAGGTGGTAACCACACCATAATCATATTTATCTAGAAAAATTGAGCACGAAAAGCAATACAAACACATACAATCATCGACTTCTCTACAATTTCTGTTTTGTTTTATTGACATTATTTAATTTGTATTAATGCTGTATGTACGGTATATAAACAAGACAATAATCATAAGACATCAAATAATACGTCCGCATCGTTGTCAATGGGAAAAGTGCCGAAAAGGCTGGCAGCATTGCCACGTTGTATGGCAATGCTGATTCTTTGGCCGAAAATAGGCCAGCCCTTTGGTCACGTGAAGAGTCGACCAACCGCTTGGATATCTCTCGGAAAACTAAGTGGGCACTCGGACCCCATGGCCCTAGAGTTTCAACCTCAAACGGCTCGAACATATAGGTTCCAATTAGGTACATAAGTCAAATTTGTAATTAATTATAACAAAATGTGTCGATACTCTTGCGCCATCCCATCTTCCTGGGTCGGTGTGCTGTGCTGGCGTTGCCGCTGCAGCTGCGGAAAACCTCAAGCGGCGAAAGTATAATAACATTATTGGTAATTATATTTTCGAGCCGTTTGGGGTTGAAACCCTCGGGCCGTGGGGTCCGAGTGCTCATGCTCTCTACAAGGAAATCTCCAAACGGCTGGTTGTCACTTCCCGTGACCCAAGGGTTGGTTTTTACTTTGGCCAGAGGCTGAGCATTGCTATACAACGTGGTAATGCCGCCAGTCTCTTGGGTACATTACCAGTCGACAGCGGTGCGGATGAGTTTTTTGACGCTTTGTTTTAGTTTATTCGCTGTAGTTATATAGTTTAATTGAAATAAATCAAAAGTGTTTTTTAATTTAAAAAAAAAGAAAAAACAAAAAAAAAAACAATCATAATCAGGATACAAGTATCGTCATCATTTGCCTAGCCATTTCTCAACTATATTGGGGTCGACTTTCCAGTAAAATTGGATGCAGCTGAATAGCAGTATTTTACAAGAAGCGACTATCTATCTGACCTTCACAACCCTGTTACTGAGTAACACGATAACCTTCAGTAAGACGGTGTAAGACTACTCGTAACGACTGTAAAAGAACCTACGAATGAGAGCTGGACCAACTAATTATTAACGTTCTTTCTCGGTATTTAAAAGGTGGTCACCCATCTACGGACTGACCTCAGCAACCGTTACTTAACCTTGAAAATCAATCCGTGTGGCTGTAGTTAGCCACGAGCCCCTTGGAGCCTATAAAAGTATTAAGTATACTTTAATAATTGGAGTTGATTGATTTGACTGCCTCGTTGTTCTAGTGATCACAAGCGCTATTGCAAAGTCCGAGGTCCTGGGTTCGCTTTCAGGTCGGGCCAAACGTTATTGGATTTTTCTATCTAGAATTTCTCAGTAGCAGCCCGGAGTCTGGATTTATGCCCGGTTGATGGCCAATGTAAACGGCACTCCCTCTGTTACATGGAACTTAAATATATCTGGCAAAATGTGGGTCTGGCCTAACCCTTCGCGGAAACAAGGCGTGATGTGTATCATTTAATCATCATTTCAGACGTCCAATGTTGGACATAGACCTGCCCCAATTTGGGGGGTTTTGCCATAATCGCCACGCCTGGCAGGCGGGTTGGCGATCGCAGTATGGGGGTAAAATGCATAGAAAACGCTGCTGCCCATTCTCTAGTAAGTCCCTTTGTCGCCTCCTACGACACCCACGGGAAGAGATGGGATGGTGCTTTTCTTTACGTCCGGCAACACACGGACGCATCGTATCATTTAATGCAAACAGTTATATAAATGAAGAAACTTTTATTCTATAGCTACAAACAATAAAGTGACAGAATAATCCTTGAAACCAGTTCAAACAATCTAGCTTCAAGTACAGCCAAGAACCTACTTAGCACCCCTACATTCCCGAGAAGCGAGATGAAAGTGAAGTAAATAAACCGCAATTACTTACTAGTACCTACTGTGTTATGTAATTAGTTAACATTGCAGGGGTTGGAAATGCACCTGTTTATTAGTAACATAGACTGTTTTATGCAAGTTAGGTGCAATTAATCTGTATCGTATTCTTTCAAAGCGAAAAAATCGATTAAAATGACATTTGTCGTTCTAATTTTGCTAATAAAGATACAGGCCCAAAATTAGGCGCAGCATGCAGTGTTTTAACCGCAGAAAATAATACATATTTTGTATTTAAACCGCAATTTTATGAATGGTCGTTCATCTTGTTTAGTGAGTCGTGACGGCTATGGGTACCTTGATGTCGTTTGTGATGTAACCTAACAGTGCTTCAATGCTGTTTTTTTCCACAAAAAAAAAAAAACTATTCGCAAAATTCTCAACATAAATACAAAACGTAGCATAACATCACCCCGGGTTTTCCTCCAGGATTAGGCAGAGATGTACCTTTAATAGACACCCACATTTCGCCGGTAATGTTTTAAGTCTCATGGGCCATAAACCAGGCAAAAATCCAGACTTCGGGTTGGTTCTGAGAAATTATTGTTAGAAAAACTCAAAATGACTGTCCGAGCTGGTAATCGAACACAGATCCTCATGTTTAGCAGGAGCGCTTGCGATTACTTAACCAACAAGACAAGAAACCACAAAAACATATTGCTGTAAACTCCTATATTACACTCGCTTGGGGTCGAGATCGAAACCCCTGAACCAATCTCTCACAAGTTTTGATACTGTTGATAAGTGTCCTTGAGGGCATCAATAGTAACATAATTATGCATCACAGTCCTACATCTATTTACAACCCCCTAACAAAGACCACATCGCCATTATTTCCACCGTCAGTATGCAAATACTAAGCTCAAAAAATATCCCTCGACCGGCTGTCGGGAGCAAGCGCGTAGAATTCCAGCTGCACGTCGAACCGATTCAATTATGCAGAAGATCAAAGCTGGAACTTAATTGGTGGCGGTCTGTGGTCTCGTTAAATCTTCATTAATAGCTAGAATCCGCCGGTTGTCACCGTTAAAGATACGGGCGACGGCGGCGGTTCTGTTCGTGAAGTTCAGTTGGTTTGTGGAGTTAGTTTTTTTTTTAAATAGCTGTAGAATCTTAGATCACCTAAATCTTAGTGCTTACTTGTCTTCTTCATCTGTTTATCTTGTAGTACCGCGGCATCGCCCACGTGTATGATCCCACAGAATCTTACTATCGGGACATAAATATTCCATGTGTTAAATCAGGTTATAACCTATCTGTATGACCATTTCATCCAAATTCGTCCGACCAATAATCAAAGAATCTGAATATACAAACTTTTATATTTATAATATTAGTTATTAGTGGGATAGTAAGATTTAAACAACCGTAGCAGGCCCGAAAGCCCAGGGTGTGTCGGAACATACCTGAAAAAAAAAAATATTTGGGTGAGAATTAACAAACAGCTTTTTGGTTTTAACAATTTATTGTTAAGTACCTACTTTTGAATCCAATCCAATCGCATTTACATTATATAACTTTTTTAAATTTTGTGGGCCAAGCTCGCAGTATTCCGATTTAAAGTGAGAACGAAGATCATCAACACTAGTTGGTTAGATACATATCTAAACACGGAAATCGTTTGTTTAACTGATTTCCTAGTATCAGATGGATTTTGATTGATAAATGGTCAAAATAATAAACAAATATTTAATACTAAAGTAAGCTAAATATTTATATACTTACTTATTAATGAACTTGATTGAAATAGGCGTGCGAGAAATAACTATAACACGTCAGATTCAGATCACAACATGTTTGACCATTAAGTTGTATTGTCACTAACATTACTCGAAAACGTTGTAAGTCTTATATAAATTTTCTCAGATATAAGATTTTTATAACCTAACTACGCTTTGATGTAGAAAATGTTAGTCTAGGAAGACTACAACCCGTTTTCTCTTTAAATATTGCCTACAGAAAGACCTGCTCAAAATAATTCTAAAGTTGTAAGTTTGATATGAAAACACGAAGCCAACATTTTCAAACGCAAATGTAAGTAAAGTAACCGAGGCAGAAGACATATTATTGTTTTTATTCAACACAGTATTCCCTTCTACAAGTTATTAAAGCACAAATATATTATTTGTTGAAGCAAGATTTTCTGTTATTTTGGAATAATGTTTATGATATTAAATTCTGTCCCCGGGGAGAGAAGGCAATTCGCCGCAACACGGCCTAACCCTTCCCTCTTCTGACATATAGATTTTTGTATAGGTTTGTCCTTTTCCCTCGTGTTTGTCGGAAGTGATTTCATGGACCACGAAGAACAATTTATTGAAGACGTACCTACTATTGAAGTAAAAATAGATTTTCTAGGGTATACTCAACTGTTTTATGAGTAAACTTTATTTTGTAATATACTATACCCCATTTGTTATAGCTTTAGAAAAAAGAAGCTCGTAGAAGCAGGAGTGCAAAACCTTTTATTTCAAAGTTAAGTTCTAACTTTTTTAGGTAGATTTAAGACAGTAGTAAATACTGAGATAAACGAAGTAAAAGTAATGTTTATTTTAGATAATGTTCTATTTACAATAACATCTTCATCACACATTACAAACCTACAACAAAACGAATGAATGAAACAAACAATCACATGATGATTTAAATCTAATTATGGTTACAAGAAAATAAAATATATATTTTTTACAATACTTTATTTTAAATAACAACTTACGACCCACAATACGTTTGGTAAAACTTCGTCGTCATAAACTAATTTAGTTACTCGGTGTTTTTCACTCCTGCTTCTTTTAGGTTTTTAGCATTGACACTTTAATTTTTTTGACATAAATCGTAACTGCAACACCTTTAATATAATTTTGTTACGAAGTGTACATTATTAGTACCTTTTTTAACTTCTGTCTAATGCTATTGTAAATGGAGTATAACTGGCATTAAAGTAGTTTCCAACATACTTATATTTATTTTTGGGAATCAAACAATAATCATGAGTTACTGGAACCAAATTGCAGATTATTGCTGGTAATAAAAATTCTTGCTAGTAATTGCTGGATTTACGGGTTGTAGGTTCGAACCCAGTCAGGAATTTTGTATAAATAATTTCATCACCATTGCTCTCAAAATAGTGAAGGAAAACATCGTGAGGAAACAGACATGTCCCAGAACAAAAGAAATTTAGACATGTGGCATCGACCAACCCGCTGTGTTCCGATTGCGCCCACACCCTCTCACTGACAGGAGGCATGTATCCAAGCAATGGCAACAGAGCAGTGGGAGCAGTGGCTGATCATGCATCCACCTTTTAATTTTACCCTTTGTATATATAGTAAAAGGCAAAACGTGACAAAAAATAACGCAATTTCTCTTCTTTCTTCCATAAACTAACTACGATTGACCCGTTTGCCAAGCATGGCTATGATCCTTGCAACTTCCCGTTCAACCACTTTTTGACATAGATAAGCTCATAACCAGAAGTTTGAAGGACCTATGGTTAAGTGATAACAACCGCATGGGTCGATCGATCAGGTCAAGCTATGATTGCCGCAGTTGGTCCGTTGGACGGATGACCATTTTTACATAGGAAAACCCCTGCGTGCCTCAAAAAACACGTTAATCCGTTAGTCCCTGCTGTTATTTATGGATCTTTGACAGTCGTACTGGGTCGTCAAAAGCCCTGACAACCAGTCTTATTCAGAGGTGTCGTATTATCCAGTTAATGGGTTGACGAGACCAGATAGGCAGTCGTTCCATATAAAATGCTGGTATTCAGCTTCATCTGGTTAGACTAGACAAATGATGATGAAGCTAATAATCAGCAGTAGTCATGGCCGCTGGTGTGATGACAAAAAGTCATACTATTTCCACCCTTATGGTCAGCAGACCATAAGAATTGAAATCGGTTGAGCTTCACAACAGTTTTCGGTCAATCTGATTTAGCCAAACACCTATCTTCACTTTCGTATTGACATGTCCACGACTAAGTAACAGCCACATCACATTAGCAGAGCAATCATTATCATTAATTTACCTACGCACTCAGTTTGGATATGTTTGCACTGTCCTGCCTCGTCGTTGCATCAATATGCTAGTGAAACTGGTCTCTGTCAACATGGTACTTGAATTTGTAATTGAATGAGATTCGATTTGATTGAATATAGGAACAATTTGAAGGATCTTCTAGGATAGATATATTTTTAATGCCCTGTGATTCTTTTCTCTCTGTTTTTGTTATCTATACGAGTATGTACAAACTATTAATATTTCTTCTAGGTGTGTTGTTTTTGGCAATGAAAAAAAGGTACTGTACTTTCTTTTTTCTCTTGGGTTTAATTGAAGGTTTTTACGTGAAAGCTCATAAAGGTCCCGTCGTTAATAGACTGATTAAAGATAATATTGTTGCACCAGTATAGTGACATTGGCTACGTATACTGCAACTCATCATTATCATGTCTAAGGTTGTTAGCCCTTCCAGACTTTGTTAAACTCACGTAAAATACTAATAATGTAACGTTTGGACTTTAAAACAGACCACGACCTCTGAGTTTGTTTCAGCATTTCTGTTCAGAGATCGAGCAGCTAGGAAATGCCGGCGCCATCGAGTTTTAAAATATTTAAAAATAAAATATTGACATGTAAAAGTGTTTTAAAACATCATAATATTACATAAAAAATAAACATTTAATTTAATTTCATAAAATGTATTAGGTATCTTAAGAAATTAAATTAAATGTATTAAATTAAATGTATGGCACCAGAACAAAGTCCTTTCTTTTTATCCCTAAGCGTACTGACTACACAAATGGAAATCTGTTTCAAGCGCCACAGTTTACCTTCTCACAACCCACTGTAAAACAAATTATATTTCCCCCATCCAAACTTTTAAAAGCTAGCAGTTTAGATGAAACGTTTCCTCGTGGAATCCTGTCTAAAGTCGCGTCTTAACATTTAAATTACCGGACCCAACACTTTAAGACGTACCATCACGAATCCCTTCTTTCTGAATCCGCCATCTTGTATTCAGCAATAATGATTACCAAAGCGGTAACGTTTATTAAAGTTTCCATTTTGTTTGGAAAATTTGAAGAGCATGTTTTCTTATGTAATAGGTTTCCTTTTCTTTCCTTTGGAGCGCTTGCCTTTAGGAAGTATTATTGTCGGCGACTGACTCCGCTTTCTACATTCTCGAGTTTCTAAAACGATTTTGAAGATGAAAATATCGTGGATTTTTTTGCTTTTTATAAGTAAAGTTTGTTCGAACGAACTGGTGGATTCTGGCTTTAAAAAGTAGGTTTTAAGAACATTTTAGCCAGATTGTAGCGGGTTTTTAATTTATTGTTGGATGAATGGACCTCTTTCTTAGCTTTACTCTTTAAAAGTAAGTATGACGAGATTACATAGTTTCATTTTTGATACCTGGGATACTCTGAAACCTAGGAGCGGCTTATATTGGATTTCGAACTTCCGTTTTAAGCTTAGATAAACTTAAAAGTGGAAGTTACGGTAAGCTCTAACATCGCAATCACTAAACCTGCGCTCGGTGCACAATTAGGTTCATGCAACGAAACTCACATATCTGTGATTATAGTTGCATACTTACTGTTATCGATAGACAAGGATAGAGATAGGACCTGACACAGTCGTGTGAGTGCAACCGGCTAACCAGCCGCCAAATGATTACGATTATAAATGACATTGAGGTAGCATTCGCGAGAGTCACCAAATACGTCGAAAAGTGTTTCTCATGCTTGTTTTTGTATTATAATTATGTCACTCTTACTATAATGGCAAAGCAATTTCAATCAACAGTTTTCGCTGTAACTAAGTAGGTACTTTAGGTAGGTTTAATTTTTACGCGCCTGAGTAAGCGCGTAAAAAGTAATCCCATGTATCTTGTTGTTCTTTCTTGAGTGATAACAGTAACACGTATTAAATACACAAAAAGGTATTTTGATGCAAAAAAAAAAAACATAAACAATAAAAACTTTTTCCAAAAAAAAAATACAACCTACCTACTTCCAAAAAACACTACAAAGTGAAAAATAACTTTAATTTCGGAAGTCGTGTCTTTGGAGCTGTATTTTAATTTTTTGTCACCGCTTTCCGAAATTAAAGTTATTTTTCACTTTGTAGTGTTCTTTTGGAAGTCGGTTGTTTTTTTTTCACTTTTTAGTGGTTCACATGTGCTTACCCCTTCACAGCGTACCGGCGTAATTTTATGTTATGAACTGGTGTAAACAATAGACAGACATGAGATTTCAGCATTCCCAGTCCATTTGCTATCATTTATTGAGGAGTTCGGTTGCCTATCTCCGAAGTTCTTCATCAGATCTTCACCGAATTGAAATGGGACTACGCCGAGAAATTACTCTTCCAAAAAATACCCAAATCGCTTCAAGTGTGCCTATAAAATTTTAAGAGTTCTCTCTATTTCTCCAGGATCCCAGCATCAGATCCTGACTTGAAGATCATGGGACCACCTGGGAAGCATACCCTTTCAAACAAAAAAAAAAAACGGTCCAGCTATCATCGAGTAATAGGAGAGAGGAGGCAGAGCATTGCGTGTTTAATATGATAAATATTATTAGTCTAGTTATTAATTAAAATACTATCGTTACATACAAAAATATTGTGCATTTCACCAAACAGTTAGGCAGTGCGTTGACTGTCAATGAACTTTAGATTTTTATTAGTAGATTCTTGTCACGGAAGGCAAAAAAAATTCAAAAGACCACCTTAAGACTTTCAGCCCAGATCATCATCTGTCTAGCCTTTTTCCAACTATGTTGGGTTCAGCTTCCAGTCACTGGCTCACAACCCAGTAACTGGGTAACACGATACCCTTTGGTAAGACTGGTTGTCAGACTTTCGGGCTTCTGACAACCCGTAATGACTGTCAAAGATCCATGAATGCCAGCCGTGACCAACGGCTTAACGTGCTTTCCAAGGTACGGAGGGGTCTTGGCATGTAAAGATGGTCACCCATCCACAGACCAACCGCGGCAAGCGTAGCTTAACCTGATCGATCGACCCGTGCGACTTTCTGCCTAGAAAAAAAACACGCTTTAATAACCAATTTTTAAAGCGTGTTTTTTAGTTTTTTAAACTATTATTTATTTTCTATTTTTTAGTTCTGCTTACTACAAAAACGTGTTCTTTTCCTTTTTTTTTTTTCATATTTCTATTTTTTTTTAATTATTGAATTGTCATCGGTCCTCGATAAGTTTACAAAGTTTCAATGAAATCTGACCGTTCAAAGTGGGCCAAAATCGCGCTCTAAGGAGTCGGTTACATACAAACATACAAGTGAAGCTAATATAAAGCGTGTAATAAATTGTATTGTTCTTTGAAACATTAAAGTAAGATTAGGCAGTTTGATACGTTGATTGGCGAGAGGTCGTGAGTTTGATAATTTTTCTTTTACACAGATCCTAGTACCCACAACCAAATAAAGCTGGTTACTAATAATAATATGCAGACTATTTTTTAAATGATCAGTCTAAGTACCTAACTACATAGACATCGACGCGCAATCTGTAGATGCAGAATATGATTCTACCGAACTGACGAAAAAGCATTAAAAAGTCCCGTTCCATACATTTTAACCGCGTAGGTATTGCACTTTATTATAAAATCTTATTAGAGAATGGGCAGCAGCGTTATCTATGCATTTTACCACCATACTGTGATCGCCAACCCGCCTGCCAAGCGTGGCGATTATGGCAAATACCCCCAGTTTTTAGGGGGAGGCCTGTGTCCAGCAGTGGACGTCTATCGGCTGAAATGATGATGATAAAACCAAAGAATTTATCCCAACATACCTAACCTATCCAGATCTTTAATTTATGCTTTCAAAATAAAATAATATAGCTTTATTATATCAGCGATTCGTTTTTAGATAGGTACTGAGTAGGTGGTTAAATAAAACACCCACGACAAAAGATATGAAGACAGACCAAACAGTTCAATTCTAATTCCCACTTTGATTTCCTTCATTCAAGTATGATGTTTTCGGAAGCCTCCAACTTTCTAAAGGTTACGCTTGAAATAAATAAGAACCATTTATTATGCTTGAAAGAAGCTATAGTCTGTTCCGAAAGTATTCAATGAAAATGTAAACATAACCTTTTCTGGTTCACTTGCACTGCGTTTTGTTTGTGCAGAATATTTTTTTTTTCTTTCTTTCTTTCTTTTCACTTCTTACGCAGTCACTCATTAAAGGCAATTATTAACACATTCAACTGTATTTAGACGGCTTCAACTTTAAAACTCACCACTTTTTCCAATTATTAGGTGTAGAATATTGTTTGAATAACTTTGTCGAATTTTAATTGAAAAATCATAGATGAAAGTTATAAAATTAACCTCAATTGTAAAATGAAAAATACCTGCAAGCCGACGTAAAATTAGAATTTAAAGTTTAAGTATTCCAATAATCATATCACTTAATTTGTAACTGGCAACACAAATGGGCACCCACAGGTAAGTTTTCTCATATATTTGTTTACATTTTCGGTACATACTTTTGGAAAAGATAGTCTTTTCTAAAATTTCTCATGAAACCATGATTCCTTGGAATCATGAGAATTTATTTTATACGAACTGATGTGACACCCACTTTGTTTCGTGGGTGTGTGAGGTGACTTCGGTGACAACGTCCTTGTTACGTGTGTATTACAAATCTCCCAATAGTTGTTCGGTTCTAAGAAATGAGCAGCTATTTATTCTAGTATTGTATTGAAAATTTGATTTGTTCTGTTATAGTAGTTCTAGGAAGGCAAACCATATTTTTACACGCTTTATATTAGCTTCACTTGTATGTTTGTTTGTTTGTAACCGACTCCTTTGGACGCTATTTTGACCCACTTTAAATGGTCATATTTCATTGAAACTTTGTAAACTTATCGAGGACCGATGACTATTCAATAATTAAAAAAAAAATTGAGAAAAATGAAAAAACAAGGAAAAAAATACACGTTTTTGTAGTTAGCAGAACTAAAAAGTAGAAAATAAATAATAGTTTAAAAAACTAAAAAACACGCTTTAAAAACCAAACTAAAAAAGGAGAAAATAATTTAATTCAATTAAAAAGCGTGGGGTGCTTGACATTAAGTGATTATAAAAATACCTCAAAAAGCACCCTACGCTTTTTAATTAAATTAAATTATTTTCTCCTTTTTTAGTATTTAAAACTATTTTTTATTAGAATCGAAAACTGTTTGCATGGGAAAAATAAATAGTGGATTAAAGTTACTACTTCACGAGGTGAATTCTTCTTTTTTCGTATCGACGGTAGATCTATCAACCTAGAGAAGAGGCCTGTGTCCCAGCATTGGGAACAGTATAGGCTGATTCCGCAAATAATATACAAAATAAGTAAAACAACTTATTATTCAACTCGTTAAAACTTACGTTTAAAATCTTACCATTAAACAATGAATATAATTCTTAAGCGTTGCAAAACTTTCGAGAAATGGATTTCACTTAAATAGCCACCAAAACCTATTTTGAATCGTCCGTTGGTACCGAAACTTGGGACCGTTTTAAAGTTTGATGCAGTCGCTTCGCATTTAGCGGCAAAGCTCTAATTGTTTTTGGGAGCCGATTTTACTGTACAACTTCCATCTAGAAGTTTATCCTGGTATTGTTATATTATAGGTAGTTGTTGTGGGTACAATTCGAACTGTATCTCGACCCTTGCTTCGGCTTAATTAGGGACATAGTATGCCTGATCACTAGGGATCAGATAATCGGATGCATATTTACCTAAAGTTATTTATATTATTTCATGAAGCAGTGACCATTCAAACTTATTCTTTAAAATGGAAATATCCTCTTGTTAATTACCAAATTATAAAAAGTTTTACACGAAACAGTGAATGTAAATAAGTAACTCAATAAGTACCAATTTCATTTTACTTCATAAAAATAATTGTAAGCTCTCAAACCCGTCAATAGCCAATTAACACTCATTCAATTACAAGAAAAAATAACACCTATTTGAATAACATCAAGCATTCATTCCAATTTTATATTTTAAAAGAAATGCTACCGTACGAAGCCTTTGTAACAATAAATACATTTATTTAAACGAGAATTCAAAAGAATTTTGTTAAAATTAATACACTATTTTATCTAAAGCTATTGATTGTAGAATCTGTGCTACGAGCAATAATCCGAACTGTAACTCGAGGATTGTAGCGCGCCCGCGTAGCCGCGTAGCCAGTGCCGCCGCGAACTCGTAGAGCGTCGGACGTGAAGCGCTACGCCGCTACGACAACCAGACCTAGCCGTATTTAGTCGGGCCAAGTCGGGACCGAGCGACTCGATCAGACTTAGTGTAGTGACTAAACTGTGACCGTGTTTGTGTTTTATTCTCGTGTTCCATTAATGGTTTCTCGATAATTAATACGTATTACAGGTAAAGCCCTTTTACTTGGTAATAAAATAGGTTTAAGTTGCACCACTTTTGGTACTAGGTTTTATTTCAGACGGCGAACGTTAAACGTTAAGCGCCGGTAACTAATGGACCGTTGAGATAAGAAAGCTTTGTGGAAGTACAGTTATTAGCCGTTTTAAAGAGCCGGTCATTGATAACAGTTGAAGGGGAAAGCCTTTAACCGTTACTTATTATCTCAAAAATGGTTACCTCGATTATTAAAGTGGTGTTCTGCTTCACTGAAAATGTATATTAGTCAAAGCCGTTTTGTATTTTGTTGTAAAAAATATGGCGAATTCAAATAGAAGGCCAGTTGGTTTTATAGCTAATGTAAATACTCTAACATTTTTTGGCAAACAAATGAAAACGATTAAAAGATAAATTAATTTAGGGAATAGATTTGTATTTGTTTTATTAAAGTTATATTTAAATGTGTGTAAAGTGTTAGTAAATTTTTATTTTTAGGAAAGCTGTTTGTGGTCCGTACAAAATACGTATATTGAAATTGATTCTAGCCAGGAATTGATGTGAAAACGTTATCTAATATTTTTACATACTTTAATATCAGTCAGTTACTTACCACTCTTGGTTTTGACATTATACTTCATGATTGGAAATCATAACACACCTATTTAAATCAAATTGCACAATAGACCACTCTGATCCACCTAGGTCTCACAAAAGACCACTCAGTCTAACGATCAGGACAAAAAAATAAATTTTAATGGTCAAACAAATACCATCTCCTTTTTTGTAAGTCAGTTTAAATAAGACTACGTCTTGAATCCTATTGACACGCAAATTCTGTTACTTATCCGGGAAGTAACATTCTCTAGTCTGCTCGTTACAATGACATGCGATCGGTAATCCTTTGAAGGAGGAGGTTGTTCACCATCCTTCTGTAAAGTATGGACATATATACTCTTGCGCTTTCATTTTCATATTTTTGTGAGGCAAACGTGTAATGCTGCAGTGTTTGCAATAACGTATCTCAATACTGGTAGTACTGCCAAGACGGCTTATAAATGCTGACGTTTCGAGTAAGGCATACGTTCATAGTGGCAAGAATGGAAAGTGGATACGAAAAGTCTCTAAGTTTGTTTCGGTATTTTTCTTAGAGTAGTCAGGAAACATTTAGCTCATCTAGTTTAAAAACGTAAGTTATTTTTGACATGTAAAAGTTTTTTTCAAAAGATTATTTATCTTCATTATTTATTTTTGTACTAGTAGTTTCTATCTGTAGGTCATATAAGCAGACGCTCCATGTAAAATACTGGTATTCAGCTGCATCTGGTTGGAATCAAAGCCAACACAAACATAACTAAGAAAAAGCATGATTAGTTTCTGTAAATTGGTTACAAAAATATATATCACTAGCAGCGCACCGCGGTTTCACCCGCGTAGTTCCCGTTTCCGTCCGAATACTGGGATAAAATATAGCCTATGTCACCCGACGATAGTGTAGCTTCCCAACAGTGAAAGAATTTTTCAAATCGGTTAAGTAGTTTCGGAGCCTATTCAATGCAAACACACAATCAAATCTTTCCTCTTTAAAATATTAGTATAGATAACATTAAATAAAAACATAACATCACGCCGTATTTTTCCGAAGGGTGGGCAGTGGTTTATCAATAGTATACACACATTTTTCTATACCCCATTTATTATAGCTTTAGAAAAAAGAGGCTCGTAGACGCAGGAGTGCAAAATATTTTATTTCAGAGTTAAGTTTTAACTTTTATAGGTAAATTTAAGACTACTAAATACTGAGATAAATGAAGTAAAAGTACTGTTTATTTTAAATAATGTTCTATTTACAATAACATCTTCATCACACATTACAAACCTACAACAAAACGAATGAAGGACACAAACAATCACATGATGATTTAAATCTAAAGGAAACAAAATACATATTTTTTACAATACTTTATTTTAAATAGCAACTTACGACCCACAATACGTTGGTAAAACTTCGTCGTCATCAGCTAATTTAGTTACTCGGTGTTTTTCACTCCTGCTTCTTTTAGGTTTTTAGCATTGACACTTTAATTTTTTTGGCATAAATCGTAACTGCAACACGTTTAATGTACTCGTAATTTTGTTACGAAGTGTACATTAAAAAGAACCTTTTTTATCTTCTGTCTAATGCTATTGCAAATGGAGTATAGTTATGTTTAAGTCGCATAATAGGAGGCGAGCCCATTGCCATTAACCGGACACAATCCCAAACTATATATCACTTATCATTAAAGATGAAAGTGCCCGACAGAAGACACATTTATAAAATAAGAGATTGTGTGATCTAATCTTTGCCACGGTAAGACGAGATTTAATTAACCTCGAGTTTTTTTTGGGTAATCCTCATTGGTATCTTCCGCTAGAGAAAAGTTATGTCAGAGACTTATTGGCTTAAATTGCCACTGTGGCCGTCATTAGCACATCTTGTTTGGTTAGGATCTACCTTTATTATTCGCAAACGATTCATAATTAGCTACTCTTTTCTTTTTCAAACTTGCTCTGTATGTTTTGTCGTGAGTGCAGTCCCTAAACGTTTGCTGAACCAATTTATATGCAGTCGGTTTTGAATCTGGCATGTAGTGTATTCGTATTTGAAGTAATGGAGGCGATGGTAGTAACGTAACCTATTGTTATTTGAAATATACGCATTGTGCAAGTGTGGTGATCAGTGATCCAACTTTTCCTTTGAAGAAGAGGCATTGGCGAGAGTTTTATAGACAGGGTTTTTATCTGTAAAAAACATTCGAGCTAATAATATCATTAGAAGAATGAATAAAAAGTGAAGAAATCCTACTAAAATTGGACGTAGTTAAGCAGAAAGGACTCAATACATATTATTATAAAGTCGCTTTTGAGTTATGGGCGTTTGAAGTTTGACATTTTATGTGCTCTTCATAGTGTAGGTTGAGTCGGGGTAGCGAGAAAAACTAGTTTCCGTATGCATTTTAAAAATAGGGTTTTCACTACATGATAGATTCGACCCTCAGGAGTACGATGGCATATCAACTCAATTTTAGCCAAAGTGTGGATTGAGTCCTTTCTGCTTAACTAACTCCAATTATGAATGTGAAAGTCTTTATGGTTGGATATTTGGATGTTTGTTACTTAGTCACGCAACAACACCGAACGGGCTTGGATGAAATTCCCACATAGATAGTTTATTACCTGGATTCACAAACAGGATACTTTTTCTTCTGGTAATACGTTCTGGTGGGATAATTTCTGACCTCCACGAGGACGAAACGCTGGGAAAAGATACTATAAAAATTAAAAAAAAAAAACAATAAAACAACTCTGCCCATCGCTGTCATAGTCGCAGACATAGACTTCTCCGAAGCTTTCAAATATTTGAAAGAAAACCTTAAACCTCTCTATTTCACGTTAAATCAATTAGTTAAGAAATTAAAATAGCCTTTATTTCATAGCTTTAAGAGCTAAAAGGTTCAAATCAATTCGAGAGAGGCAGAGAGAAATTTCAATTTTTCGAAATTGAAATATTGTTCTGCAAGCGTTCTGCAGGTGAGGAAAACGTTCATTTTCGAGAGAAAAATAAATCGAACTGGCCTATTTTACTATGTGTGAAATTCAGGTTTGTAGAATACGTAGTTGGAGGTACGCAGATAAATCGTAAGCCAGACCTCAAAAATCCGAATGCATTTAATTTTTTTTTTTGTTATCAATTATTCCATGTGGTGCCAGACAGAGAGAATAGCACCATTCTATCTCTTCCCGTGGGTGTCATAGGAGGCGACTAAGGGACTTACTACAGAATAGGCAGCGGCGTTCTCTATGCATTTTACCACCATACTGCGAACGCCAACCCGTCTGCCAAGCGTGGCGATTATGGCAAACCCCCCCAAATTGTGGAAGGCATATGTCCAGCAGTGGGCGTCTTTCGGTTGAAATGATGATGATGATTCCACGTAATCGTAGACGAGCTTATTACATTAACCCACAACCTGGGTTGACCACTGAGGTTTTCCCAATGCGTAGTCCCACTGTAACCACTAGACCAACCACGCATTTACTTATTATATACACTAGCTTTTGTCCACGGCTCCGCCCCGATACCATCCCTCATTGAAGCGGCAGCCCGCACCGCAGCTGAGCCAGTAGAGTTAAATTTCCCGTTTAATAATAATAATGAAAATATTTTGATCCAGCCTGTCCCCACTTGCTGAGCCAAGGCCCGTACCCCGCAGGGGGTGCCCTCAGCGTGCAGTTGCTTAGTTTAAGTAGTTTTAAGCCCCTGGCTGGAGGCATTAAGTTTTCTTAAGGCAGCCCAGGAAAATCCGGTTAAGCAATGACGGCCTCTCAAGTGGATTCGCTTATCGCGTAAAAAAATAGCCTATGTCCTGTTCCCCAGGCTATATTTCTGCCAAATTTCATGACGATCGGCTTAGCGGTTTAGGCGTGAAAGCGTAACAGACAGACAGAGTTACTTTTGCATTTTATTTTATTTATTTATTTATTGGCTTATAAAAAATAAAGTGTTACAATATTGAGGTGTGACACTGGATCCCGCACATCGGATCCAGTCGCTTATATTATTAGGGATTTTTTTTATAAGCCCAGCAATGAGACACTCATGTGTATCATTGCTGGGCAAAGGCTTCTTAATCTCTTTCACCTCTCTCTGTCCAGAGCAGCCAAGAATAAATATTTACTAAAGCAGTCCATTTCACCCCACCATTTCTATCTGACCCTGCCGCAATGGTTGAAACTGGACTTTATAAAATTCATTTTACAAATTAAAGTCGCTTGTCGTGTCGTGTTCGTTGTTATACTAAATTACTAAACGGAATTTAATGCAGTTTTCAGCATCATTTAGAAAATGTAATCCGGAAGGTTTTTGTATAAAATATATTAATATTAAACGGACATAAAAATACAAAAATCTCGATGTTTGCCGAGTCGTAAAAACCATGCAAAGCAGAGCCGAGTCGCTAGTAATATAATAGAAGAAAACAATGCAAAATATTTTCTACCATACCATGCACAGCAAAATATTCATAGGCCTAGTAATATAAATAACAATTCCTAGTTTTAACGCGACCGCACCGTAAAACAAAACACAAATACGGTAAACAACTTCATAATAGTGTTTACTACTTTCGTGACGTCACCAGTCTAAGTGGGTTAATAGAATTATATTGTCAGGCCATTTTAATAATAATTTATTCCTGGTAAAGTGACGAAAGCTGTTATGACTCATATTAACTGGATTCATAATTATTTAGATTATTTTTACGACAATTTTATGTTTAGTTCACTTGAGGTCGCGCGTCGTAAAATCTACTAGGGTAACCTTTTCTCTCGGTAGGGTTAACCTTAGCATCGGCTAGGTTATAGGTTGTCAAACTGTGACATCATGTTGCATTTTTATATCTACTCGTAGCTTATATATAGCTCATAGGGTTTTTTTTTCAATCCCTACTAAAATAACTCTGTCTGTCTGTTACGCTTTCACGCCTTAACCGCTGGACCGATCGCGGGCTTGCGGATGGCGAGTAATGGGTAGCTTGCTGTCCGGTAAGGACCAAGCCGGGGTCGATGGCTCGTTGTATTCCACGCGCGCCTCAAAGATATGTCAGCACCAACTGGTGGGGTCCGCATGGGCCGATGACTGCCAGGGGTGCGGGTTGTTCGAAACAGATACTGCGGCCACAGGCAACTGAGGAGGGAACACGGGTGGGTTTTAGTCAGTAAAAGTCTGACACGCCCTCCTGCTCCACCCAGAGCGGGAGCAGTTATTTGGTGATTTCCCACCCAAAAAAAAATATACTGCTGGACCGATCGTCATGAAAATTGGCAGAGATATAGCCTGGAATATGGAGAAGGACATATGCTACTTTTTTACGCGACAACCAACATCCATGCGGGCAGAGCCGCTGGCTAAATCTAGTATTAAATAACATAACATTACATCACGCCGGTTTTCCCCGAAGGGTTAAGCAGAGGTGAACCTTTAGAACACTTACATTTCGTCAGTTAAATAACTGACAGTTATTGGTAGCACCTTTTTTGGTATCCTAAAAATGATAGGTTAATTCATTGACCCCGCCTCAGCAGTAATTAACCATTTAATAACGTTTCAAGTAATTCTTTTCTTAACTTCTTCTTGAAAACTTAAGGAAATTATATATTTTGGATAAAAATAACTCTGTAAAATAACACACAAAAATACTTCACATTGATTTATTTAAGTATACATGCTGTGGCGTAAATAGTGGTCCACCGTTAAGGATTATACGCCGATATACTGGATAAATAAAAAATAAAAAAAATATGGTTTCTGTTGAAACTACAACCAAGTTTCAACAAAAACCATATTTTTTTCATTTTTCACTGGTTACAAAAGGTAGAAAATTCGTAAATAAAAAACAAAAAAATAATATTTTCGGAATCCTTGGGTGAAAATGGTTAAAATTGTAATATGTTATAGTAAATTATCTGGTATATCGAATCACTTTTGGACCACTATTTACGTCACACTCTGTATACTTCAGGCACAGATATGTATAGATAATTTCTACTGGTCACCTTTCGGTGATGCAAAGATCAACAGTGGTCGGTACAATAAGAAACATTAAGTAATAAATATAAAGATACATATATATTATACCTAATTAAATATAAATGTACATAAAAACACGAATATACTAAAACAAGTAACAAAAAAAAAATTGGGAAAACATTTACGTTGTGATGATACCGTCAGCTTCTTACGAATGTGCTCACGAAATTTTTACTTTTTGATCATGGAAATATAAATAACAGATCTCGAATTTTCACCAAAAATGTGAAAATAAATCCAAAAGGAAGAGATTACGAATACCTTTACATTTTCAGAATGATCTTCTCTCTTAATTTTAGATATAAAAGAAAATATTTTTCCTTTATCAAATGCGTATCATTCATAATATTTTTACAGACGTAAAAAATAGAGAAATGCGATTAAAAGTTTTACGATTGCTCCGTGATTTACGCACTGATCCCAAAAAGTTATTTTTATCGCTGAAAAATTCACTGGCTGAAGCTTATTTTAATTTGCTCAACAGCCACCTAGGGGATAATTCTGGCCTACAGAGCGTACATTTAAAACTCATGTTTCCGGCCCATGAATAAATGATTACGTCATTCCTTCTATAATATTTTTCATAAACAGGAAGTATTTATTAGATATATTTTTATAAATTTCATTCCTACTTATATTTTTTTGCACATCGTCATTCTTGGGCGGCTTAATATACGACTGGAATTATTACACCCTTGGAAGTTTTTATTTATATAAAAAAGTAAGGTCGGCAAAACAAATAGGACCAAACCATATATCTTCTCGAAAACTTTGAAAGGAGCAACTTGTGGAAAAGGGCAACCCCTACCCATTGTGCTAATATTTATGTTTTATGTAATCTTTCTGCAAAAAGTTTTTGTGTCCTCAACCTAGGAGTAAATAAAAGAGTTTTTATTTAAGATAAATGCCACACGTGATGTGTCTAATGCAGTCTGTAGACAATCATCCTTGTTTGGTCAATATTTTCACCACGATCATCACAGTCACGATCTATTTTTGTATACCGACACGGAACCCTAACTTTGTTATAATTTTACCAGCCCGTATACCGTTGAACATGGCTCCCAAGTGACTACTTCGATGAATGGTCAAAAGGAAAAGTATCATTACCTTGCTTGTTTGATGCTTTGATGGGTGTAGTCTGTTGTTGTTAACAGAATGAATATTAATGCAACCCGCTTGATGGAATATTTCAAGTGTTCACACATCTTCATCTGAACACCACTGACACTACTATTAACGTAGCCACCTACTGGGACCAACTAATCTAAAAATAATCATTGACTCGAAAATAAGAAAGAGAAGTAGAAAGCAGGACGTACTTCTTCAGGACTATTCATTGCCCAAATAATGATGATGATCAAATTCTTCTTCTAAATTATCGTCACAAACAAAAATGAAAACAGCTCATATCATGATAAACATGATTGTCCAATCAGAATTGTGGAAGCAGAACTGACTGCACACTCACAAGATATGTTGGACTTAGGTGTGGTCAAGGAATGAAAACTTAACGTAATTTTCAAACACACAGCGGGCATAATTATGTCACGTTTAGAACTGTCATTATCATTCAAAATTTAAACAATACGTAGTTCGAAAGATAAAAAGGTGCATGTAAAAATTAACCATAAGGTGCGAACCACTTTAACTCCTCGTCCTGTACATTTAGGTAGGTACGCTACTTACTCGTGGTGACTAGAATACGCCCCTGACATACAAGACCAAAATTAAATCACAGTAAAATTGTTCAAGCACTTAGTGATCCCAAAACAGTAGCAAATAAACAAACCCATATTTACCATCTGTCAATTAAATATACTGAGATTTGGTTATACAGAGCAAACATCACGATGTTTCTTCAAGTTAACAACGTATGTTTGATATGTCAAACACATTGTTATTACATTATGCCTTCCCTTTCCGTGAAGGGAATTCGATTGTGTAGGTAAAGTTCATATTTATTGGGAAGGGTGTTTCCACGGACATGTTGGTGTAATTGTAATTGAAAGGGAACATAAATGTATGTTGTGTAATGCATTATGTACAACACGATAATAATGATACCAGCGTTTGTGTAAATGTGAATTTGCACGTGTCAATTTAGACAAATATTGTGATTTCATTAATGATTTTTTTTTAATCTTCACACTATAAGAGCAGTTTTTATAATTACCTGCTATTATAGAAAACCGTTCGCAAAATCTTATACCAGATGTTTTTTTTTTGTGCACCTAAAATATAGTATTTTATGTTAATTCAGCACCCTAACTGCTAACACACTTCCAATAATAATCTGAATCATTTTGAAGGCTATTTATTGCTTACTCATTGCTTCATAATGAAGTTCTTCTAATGTTTTGAAAAAATGTCAGCTCAACAACGAAAATAACGCAATGAATGTTGTTGAACTGTCAAAATTAAAGCCATTGCTACTGTTAGTGAGTTACGCAATTACACCGCAAGGTACGGTCAACCCTATATCCAAATCTATACTAATACATGAAAAGTTTTTATTCAGTGCGCAAACTGTAACCATGAATTCAGCATAATCATTCTAGACCCCACTGAATAAAAACTTTTCCTGTGTAATACAAACAAAGAGATGTTTTGTTTGTTTATACGCGCTTATCTCTGTCTAGTCGGATTTGAAAAAATATTTTCTCTATTGATAGCCAAATTCTATTATTATTACGGTAATACCCTTAGGAACGAACCAAAAAGAAAATAATTATGTCAGAAAGAAAGCTGAGCAAAAACTAAGAAACGCGTGGGCATGTGATGCGATGCGATGGGTCAGGGGACAAAATATCACGCGGAAAATGTCACGAACAGAAGCAGAAACCGACGTGACACAACATTTAGTCTCCAAAAACGCTCTTATAGATAAAAATTTAAAACTACTCGTATTTTACAACAGGCAGTTTCTAGCAAACGAGCTAGGTATAAAAGTAACAATAAAGGAAACAAATGCAGGATCCCATAAAACGTGCAACTTCAAACCTCACGTAAAAACCATTACGTATCTAATGCATATAATTCCAGCCATAAAGTCTTCTTACAAAAAGAAAAGAAAAATATGTATTTTCTGTAAAGAAAACTCATGAATTATTTACATTTCTTCCAAAACTCTAATGTTAGTTTTAGTTCTAAATCTAGGTGGAGAGGTCAACGACCTAGGCGACATGTATGAATGACGGGGCATGCATATGTTTGGGTTTCAGTCGGCCATCTGTTTGGCCTGGCACTAAAAATACAGATTTCAGTTCCCTGCAGTTAAAAGCTTTATGCGATAACTTAAAATAGTTTCGCCAATAATTGGCATACGTTTATTTGTTTCGATCCAAGTTTGGTTCAATATTTTTCGTATAAAAACACTGATTTCTTCTATCTACAAAGTAATAATCGAATTACCCATGTAAGCACTAATGGAGGTAATTCTATCAGATATTACCCGCATCAATTGGATCGAACCATTTAATAGAAAACGTTGGGACCAATAGCTATTAGTGAAAGATAATGAAATTGAATCCATCTTGATAGAGAAAACAAAAGAAAAATCAAGGCAAAAAGGTCTGTCTGAGACCGTAAAGAGGCTGAATTTGAAAAACAATTAAGTTGAGCAGTCTACAGAATTAAGAAAAAGGTTTTATTGTTAAGTTCTTGTCTAGACTTAGAAAGGACGAAAAGTAAAATGTAACAAATTATACGCGTGTATATTTAATTCTAAGCAAGTTTAAACGTGGTCCTATCTGATTCTGAAACATTAACCTCACAAAAGGCTATCTTAATCAAATATCTTAACTTGACGGATAGACTTGTCATCTCTACTTAGTTTAAGACGCCTTTTCAAGAGACATGGTCTTATGCGTAACATTTTGGGAGATTGTGAAGATATGTGAAAGAAAATTTGCGTAAGTTGGATCAAAGACTTGAAGTTTGGGCAAACTGGAAATTAAGTAACAGAGTTAACTCGACCAATGTATAGAAAATAAATTACAGGGTAGCATAGACATCGACGCGAAAATAGTGATGACATAGACAGTGACCCCTAGCGTAGACATTTTTCGCCAGTTATCTAAAACAAAAATTGGCTGTTTCATAGAAATGTGCAATATTTACACGGAAAAATATATAGAAAAGATTTTTTTTTATAACTGATAAAAAATTTCAAGACAGTATCAATCCAAGGTAACAATACGATACACTTCATAAAGATACTTTTTAACGTGTGATAATCCTTACACATATTAATTACCCACAGATAAAGAGTGAGATTTCCACTTAAACTACGTTCCCTACTTAAAATCAAGGCTAATACGCCTTGATTTTAAGAACTCAAAAAACATTATATTATTAAAAAGCAGTTAAAAATATATGTAGGTAACATTTGCACCATTCAACTTCTCACGTAAGTTTTACTTCCTTCTACTACGTAGCAAGTCCATCCAGTATCCACACAGTATAAGTACTTGCAATCAATTCCGAAGAAAAGTAGGTACAAGCACTAGCTGGAAACGAAATAGTGCTGACATTTTAGGACAGAATTTTATTGGTCTGCCTGGTTGCGAGGCCTTAGCATTTGAAATACGGGTCTGGCCTAACAATGCTTGTTTAGCTGGAACGACCATGCGGGACTTTCTGGCTAAGTAGAATTAAAGCGCTGATGTGCTGGATCTTATTTGTTTAATTAAGTAGAAATTACGTTATGTTGGTTTGGTATGTAAACTTTTGAAGATATTTTTTTGGGTTGAAAAGAAAATCATTAAACATAAATGTTGAAGTATTTTTTTTATCTTTAAATAACACTAGCACTTTGCCAACGACTTCGTTCGTGTAAAATTTATAGCTATTGTTACTCCGGCTTATGTTGCTCGGAATAATATATCGTACCATTAGGTGAAAGATTTTTTTAAATCGGTTATGTAGTTTTTGAGTTTATCAATTACAAACAATTTTACAAACAATCAAATATTTCCTCTTTGTAATATTATTGTAGATGACCCCTTATTTACACACACCACCAAATATCCTAGATAGAATATTACGTTATAATAATTTTACATATTTTTTTTTTTAACTATTATAATGTATAAAGCAACAATTAAATTGGTTATAGTGATAGTAGGAGAAAAGGGTCTAGCGTAGCAGGTACTTCGTCCATTTTGGTTTGTTTTTATTTTACAGCGAAAGTATTACTGTAATTTAGCTACGTTGTTATAACTATTTTTATAATAAAAAAAAACCTGTATTAAAGATGTCAGAAATCGATTTTGTAAGATGATTCTGAACTAGCCACTTTCACAATGTGCATTAATTATTCAGTTACAACGTGGTATAATTATTGTCACTCTTTGTATCTGTCTATGTGACCGATAAGTTCTTCCAAACTACACAATGGTTTTATTGCGGTTTTCACCATTTTATTGCTTCAATTTGATTCTGTTTACCTATTATTTTGGTATGGAAATTTTATTCTGGGTGCATCGTTTTCACACATAATCATATAATGAGTGTACTATGTTAAATATTGTACTGGAAACATTTTAAAAGAGTAACGGGGGAGTTTCTTGCCCATTCTTCTCCATACGAAACTACATTTTGGAAGAGGCGACTAGAATCAGTTCTATTTTAATGTAAATATTGACGTTCAAAAGTGCCTACTTGAAATAAATGCTTTGACTTTGACTTTGACACCACAATTTATAGGTACTAACATTCTTAATATGTAAAGTTAATAAAGAACTTTCGATATTTTGTCAAGCCGTATATAAACTGCAAGGCAGAAGCTATTTTGATATAATCATACTTATTATGATGTTGTGAAGAATACTTTATACTAATACCGGGACATTTTTCTCCGGTCATAATGTAGGTTCCTAGTAACTTTAACCTCAAGACCACAATCAAACTAGAAGGCAAACAAAACCGTAAAATTTAATATTTTATTGATACAACTGTAACAGTCTGCCTCATAAATATGTAAGGCGCTTAAAATGTCTCCGGCGCACACATCGTTTATATTCCTATTAGCCCCAATCAGTTCACTCTAACTACTTTCAAACTTTTGATAGAAATAAACTATAGACGGACAGCTATGGAAGTTTCGATCAGCATAAAATGCTTTTTTAGCTACTAAGCGGTTCCTTCTTGTGTCTTTTAATACTAATCCTGTCTTGACGTCTTCATAATCCAATCCATTTTAACCTGACCACGGCGAAGCAAAACGGAAGTGTTATGATTTTGACTGATATGTATGTTCATCTGTTCCCTCATGACATCTAAACTTCTCATCATTCATGCTTTATAAAGCGAAAATTAGTTGATTTCTTGAAAACGCTCAAAAAGGTGGTATTTTAAACCAGTGTATCTCTTTAACCGTAAATAATTTTGAGAGCAAAAAAAAATATATGATATTTTAAAGTCTTTTTTCCATAGAGTGATGGAATTCAAAACATATTAAACATACTATAATCCATCAAAAAAATCATCAAAGTCAACTCTAAATTATCTTTAAAACCAGTTTAACCCTTCAATAACAATTATAATTATAATTAAAAATATACCAAAAATGCCAAACTGCATCCAGTGATGGATTATTTATTATTAAATATCTAATTTTATACGATTTTATTTGCATTTTTACGACAATGCTTGCTCATTTATTATTCAAATTTATTACAACAGATTTTAACCCGTAACGGATTGCAATAAGAACTATTATCGCTCATAACGAAAATATTTAAAGTTACCAGGGCCTAATACTTGCTTAATTGTCAGCGGTTTGGCCCGCGTGGAGGTCGGAAAGCACCCCACTGGAACTTACTGTAAAAATAGTATAAAAGTAATCAATATTCTAATCCAGATTACAAACTTTCGGTGTACCAAATTTCATCCAAATCCGTGCAGCAGTTTTTGCGTAAGTGGCAAATATCGAAACAAACAAACTGTCACATATTTTATAATATTAGTAGGATTGTATGGAAGTATACATAGATATAGATGGAATGTAGCGTCCGATTTTTAATTTCAATATTATTATTCCACTTACAGAATATGCACAATTCTGGACAAGACAACACGTTCACGCCACGATCACGGTAGGAATAAATTATGCCATCTCCAAAATTAGGACTACCGGTATAGTGTACATAGTTTAGTTGCCAAGAACTTAGCATGTCCACCAACACTTGATTTAGGGTGCATGTTACTGCGTATCGGATGTATATTACATACAAATTGTTTGAGGAAACTAAGGGAAACAGTTGCTACGAAGCTTGTTAGCGATTTCTTGGCAATTTGTGAACTTGATTCTGTTAGAAGTTATGAACTCTGTGTTGTTACCTCTTGAGTCGTGAGTAGGAATACTTTTCATAACATAACATCAAATTAAATCAAATCTCTTTATTGCATTCATGTGTACATTTAGTCGTTTTACAATACATTTATGTAAGTTCCAACATAACGCCATGTTCATACGTCACCAGAGATCGGATATTCGGATGCATATTTACCTAAAGATAATTTTTAGCTATGAAAGTATGGAAGCGGCTTTATAAATTACTTATTGTAATATTTATTAAAAACCCCGGGATTCTTGGAGTGCTTTGTATTAGTTAAAACAAAAAATAAACAAATTACTTACATAAATTAAGACTTTTTCGATACAAAAGCGCATTCCATGTTAGCCAACATTGAGATGTTGGCTAACATGGAATGCGCTTTTGTATCGAAAGTTGAGACTTTACGTGAATATGCATCCGAATATCCGATCTCTGTACATCACGCCATGTGTTCCCGAAGGTTTGAGCTGTGATGTACCTATAAGGGGCGAGTCAATTGCCAATAATTGGGCACCAACTCAGACTCCAGGCTGCTACTGAGAAACTCCAGCAGGCTTAGCATGACGTTTTCTATTTCTACGAAGACTAGACAGTGCTTTTTCAATACATACATTTCGTTTCTCCATTTTTGACATCGCACCTTAAATTTCCTTCTACAATCTGTCATTTTGTCTTTCGTTTCTAACGATCTTTGTCTAGGTCCTTATCATTTTGTACTTTTTGAGTAACAGACAGACAGACAGACGTGCGAGGGACTTTGTTTTATAATATGTAGTGATTAATATGGATAAGTATTAAACCTAATAGCTCCGGTGGCAGTGTTAAAATATATTAAAAATGCATTCACAATGCAAGAGAGATCCTTATGAGAATTCTAAAGCTGTAGGTACATATAGTGCTTAAAATACCTTTATGTACACAGGAACATTACATAAACGTTTATGGCAATGAACTCTAAGTGTTGGTCAGTTATAACTTCTCTAATGGGCATGGTAGTTCGTACAATTACGTCGTTTTAACAGGTTAGCACTTATGTTTTACGAAACGGAACGTGAAATTAGGTTGTTCTTACATTTTATTGTTAGTACAATTTTGGGCTTTGTGTAATTTTAGGCCTAGATTTATAAAAAGAAGCTTGTTTTAAGAATTTTACATTTTCATTTTCTTTGTCACTATAGAAGCCTTTGCAAGTCAAATTATTTTGTAATCATTGGCCAAAAGGTCATCTTTACTTTTCAAAATAAATAAACCCATAATGTGGTCTTATTAGTTGTAGGTTTTCACCACAAAACATATATATTGATAGTCTCAATGGTCTTCTAACAGTAGGAATTCGACTATAATTCATTAAAATTTTAAGTTTGAACCAATGCATTATTATGTAAAATATTTACTTTCCACACTCTTTTTCGATGTAAATTTTAACTGTGCCAAATTTCATACTACTCCGTCGCGTAATTTTCGTATAAAGGGTACAAAGTTTTCGCTTTACGTATTAACATACAGGCATCATAATGTTGCCTACAACAGTTTCTTTTTCACAAAATCTCTTAGATATTCTTAACCTAAAAAGTATACAACCTTTTAGATACGAAACTACTTTCATACCATTCTTATCTAAACACACGACCAAAATATTTGCATTAGCCAATCCCTTTTCAAATCTTTATATCTAGAAATAGCGTAGTATCCTTTCTGTAGGATAGTCGAATTCGATCGGATTTGACTCAGCGGATCGGGTTTTCGATAAGAAACTAAATTATTGCCCGATGTTGACCGAAACGATGGTCGGTGACAATCGATTCGTGCCCGTATGGTGTAAATTCGGCTTTACGATTGCGAGATGCGTTATACGGCAGGCAGTTTTGTTTGTGGCGGATGGCTTTAGATTCTAGAGTCTAGAATTTTCATCGTCATCATCATTTTTGGCGAAAAACGTCTACTGCAGGACATAAGCCTGGACCAAGCTCCGCCACTTCGACTGGTATTGTGCTTACCGCATCCAGCGGATTCCTGTGGCCTTCACAAGGTCATCTGTCCACCTTGCGTGAAGCCTTCCAACTTTACGTCTTCCGGCACGCGGTCACAAATCTTGAACCTTTCAGAAGGCTGTGGAAAGTTAGTCGTTGATAGATTTTACCTACTCCAAAAGAGCAGGGGTTTTTTTATTTTACTTCTGTACCTCGGTTTTGGATGAAAGACCAAAGAAATGATGGATGTGAAAAAAATTATTGGCTAGAAAAGAGATTATTGCTAAGGACTCCCAACATTACGGCTAAAACCCTTTCTTTTTCTTCCTTTCTTCCAAACATCTTTTGGTTAAGCTGACTTCAAATAAAATTTCAATAAAAGCAAGAGAATGATGAATGTTGAGACGGTCCTATTAATGTTCTAAAAATGTTTGACTAATAGGGAAGGTACTTTTCAATGAATCATTTGATAATCATCGTATTGTATCGTATTGTTTAAGTAGCTTCAAATAATCTGAAGCAATAAAATATGTCCCGTGTGGTGCCGGGCGTAAAAGAATAGCATCATCCCATTTCTTCCAGTGGGTGTCGTAGAAGGCGACTAAGGGACTTACTAGAGAATGGGCAGCAGCATTCTCTATGCATTTTACCACCATACTGCGATCGCCAACCCGCCTGCCAAGCGTGGCGATTATGGCAAACCCCCCCCAACATGACAAGCACAAAAAGTAAATTGGCGGAGCTTGGGGGAGGCCTATGTCCAGCAGTGGACGTCTTTCGGCTGAAATGATGATGATGATGAATAAAATATGAGAAATTTGGCTTTTTATAAAGCTTCATGGTAATTACAATTTCTGAAGTCTGAATCATAATTTCTTCGAAAGAGAAACCAAATCGTAGGCAAAGTTTAAGTGTCCATCGGCCCCATAATTGCTAGACAGGTATGCTGTATAGTCTCTATTGCTAGGGTCGGTTTGCTGTCTTACCGGATGCAGAGCTGAATACCAGTATTTTACATGGACCTACAACCGACTTACTGGGTAACAATTATGACATCCTCTAGCAAGACTGTTTGTCAGACTTCTGGATTTCTAAATACCCGTAACGACTGTCTACTGTCGAAGATCGAATGGCAGATGGGACCAACGGCTTTACGTACTTTCAGAGGCACGGAGGGGTTTCAGTATGTAGAGGTTACCCATCTACTGACGAACCTCTGCAAGCGTAGCTTAACTTAATCGATCGATCCGTTCGGCTGTTACTTAAGCCTCGAGCCCCGTAGATATGCGGTATAGTGAGGCTGGTGCTTTATTTGGGAAGATTCCAGAATGTATGTCGGTAGAATTGCGGTGTCGTGTCCATTGTTAGCTTGACTTTGAAGAGCATCGCTTACAAGCGCTTGTTGCTGATTTTTCAACACACCTCTCATGGAACGATCTTTTATTTTTATTTATTTGTGAAGCGACTGTATTAAACGCGGCGGCGGTTGTGATAAAAACAATTTTGACTTTAAGCCGGGAGAGAACATCTAAATAAATGCACTGTAAATATTGCCGTTTTTATGTTAAACGTTTTTTGCATGAAAAACAAGTAAATTAATCAATTATAGTGCGACTGTTTTTAGCCTCGAAACCTATCGTTTTGACCATATCTTTGTTCAACGATGAAACCGGACTTTAAGACATCAGATTTGCGAACTGCCTTGCTTCTCATGAGGATAGTCTTAGATAGTATGACGGTTGGGCCCGACGGATTACCGTGTGTTCCGAAGCCCGAAAGGACTGCCAAGGTATAAAATGATCACCGATTTACAGAAAACCCGTTAATGGTGCCGCAGAACCTCGCAGTTAATCGTAATTTGTTTTATATAATTAGTTGATTCAAAATTTTAGTATAAATATATTCAGTAGGAGGACATTTGAAATAGTTACTAGTTTAAATACGCATCATTATTTATGTACGATATGTAAATGGCAACGTCGCATTAGTTAATAGTAAAACCAGCAACGTCAAATTAGGTCAACAATTGCAAGCGATGTTGCCGTTTTGTTACTTGTTGAGTATGAATATTAAACCAATTTATTGAAATATGTCATGTATTATCTCTTTACATTAAAATTAGGGTTGATTCGTTTAATTTTGAATGTATTTTCGATTTAATGATTAAATGTATTTACGATGAAGTACCATGATAACTACCTACCTGCTCTATGTTATAAAAATAATACCTATCTATTACTATCCTACTGCACGGTAAAGGCCTCTTCTTGTACTGAGAACGGACGCGGATTGATCACCAGGCTTCACAAAGACTGGGTGGCAATTTCAGCCTTACCTCTATAAATAAAAAGAAAAGTCCTGACTGACTGACTGACTCATCAACGCCCAGCTCAAACCCTTGGACCTAGAAAGCTGAAATTTTGCACAGAGGTTTCCTTTGTAATGTAGACGAGGAGTAAGGAAGGATTTTTCGAAATTCAACACCTAAGGGAGTTAAATAGGGGATGAAAGTTCCGCGCGCGCGAAGCCGCTGGCATAAACTAGTATAAACTAAAAGTCCAGGTTTCTTCAAGATGTTCTTCCTTCACCGATGTCGGTACCTAATGAATTTGAATAAGTCACATTGGTACTTGTCCAGATTTGTACCCACAACCTCCAACCATCAGGCCATCATGAAACTTCAGTAACACACTCTTTATTGGCAGTACAAAGTCACGGAAAAGCCTTCTTCTTTTCCAGAGAAAAAACAAGAGACGATCACCATGGTACTTGCTCACAGCGCCTTAGCGTTTCAAATCATAAAGTAGGTACGCGTTAGGTACTAAGAATTCTCAGTAGAAGCCGCGCCGGAATTATTCTTAGTTCATAGCACTTGGAACCGCTCCCTATTACATAATTTTACTAACATAACTGGTAAAATGTGAGTGTACTATTGGCATCAAGCCTACGCCTTCGATTAATATAGGCTTCATGTTATTATTCATGAATTTCTCAATTCACGAAGTTCTAGAATGTCATATTTGGGCAGATTGCACCTGAATACTAATCTGATACCTTTAAACGAGCAATTCTTGCATATACGTATTTATATAATCTGAACCTCGGAAACGGCTCCAACGATTTTCATGAAATTTAGTATGCTGGGGTTTCGGGGGCGATAAATCGATAAAGTTGGGTTTCATTTTTATAAAACATGAAATGAATTAAATTACGTGCAATTCACCCGTCGAGGTAATTTTACTGGGTAATTTTTTAGTCACCATTTAAAATTTTCAGGGTGATAGTACCCGTGAAATTAAACAACTTTCTCCAAGGAACATGGGTCGAAATATGAAAAAAATCGGACCTCCCATACAAAATCGATCAGCTGATTATTGATTTTGAATAGGAGGTCCGATTTTTTTCATATTTCGATCCATAATCCTTGGAGAAAGTTGTTCAATTTCACGGGTACTATCACCCTGAAAATTTAAACGGTGACTAAAAAATCACTCTGTATAGATTTTCTGTATCTATAATTACTACCTAATGTTGGCAAACCCGTAACAAGATGATGTCGCCACCATCATTACTATCTCTGTTTCAGCCAAAACACGTCTATTGGCCCAAAAGTGTCCCAAAAGAAACCTCTGAATGATAATTAAACTTAAAACAAATTGCAATCAACGTTTTCTTCTTAAAGAATTTCCAACAAAATTACAACATCACATTTCGGGGCAATTAACTGTTTCCTCGAACAGACAATTCAGGAGAAACGCATCGCAATTAGGTTTTTCAAGCTGCCTCACTGAAAGAAAGCCTATTAGAGTTGTCATTCTGTCTGTCACTGTGTACATTTTGAGAAAATGGAAACGGAGAGCGTTTTCCCTGAGCAACGTTTTTGTTAAAAGGAATCGTAATTAAAAATGTAAAGAGGATTACGTTTGAGAGTTGAGACGGTGTGAGTGTACACTTCTGCTGTGATATGCTTTTCTGGTACTATTTTTGTGAAATATAACCTATGCTATCGTTTAATTAAGTTTGAAATTTCGTCGTTTAGGTTGTAAGATTCAAAGTTCTTTGCCTCTGATCTCAGCCCCTATTCCCAAATCTTAGAATACTTAAAACATATATGCTTTTATGTATACGTTTTTCTGGTAATACTTTTGTGAAATGCAACCCATGCTTTGTTTAATTAAGTTAAGTTATTTGCCTCTGACCTCAGCCGCTATTCACAATCATAGAAAAATGCCTTATTCATTTAACAGACAACGATTCAAAAGATTAATTTTCGTAGACAAAAACATCTGAATTTCTATGACGTCATTGTTCGCCAGTTACAGTGTCCTAAGCAACACGTTTGTATCAGTTCTTAGCTTATTCCATGTCACACCAACTCAAAGATCTACTTCCTGCAAAAAATATTTACAAACGGTCACCTATGTTAAACCAATACAGAATCCGAAAAAAGACACTCAAACCGCTAGCATAAAAGGAAAAAGGTTATTTCGAAGCTCAAACCCGACCTTATTGAGAGCACGTCGAGCCGTCGCAAAAAAAGAAACGCTATACTAGCACGTTTAAAAAAACGCCGTACTTTTATGTATGCAGTCTGTGTGTACGTCTTTTCTTTTTTTTTTTTGGGTGGGAAATCTTCAAATAACTTCTCCCACTCTGGGTGGAGCAGGAGGGCGTGTCAGACTTTTACTGACTAAAACCCCAGTTCCCTCAGTTGTCTGTCATGTGTGCCGCAGTATCTCATTCGAACAACCCGCACCCCTGGCAGGCATCGGCACTTGCGGGCTCCATCAGTTGATGCTGACATCTCTTTGAGGCGCGCGTGGAACACAACGCGCCGTCGACCCGGGCTTGGTCCTTACTGGACAGCGAGCTACCCATTACTCGCCGTCCGCAAGCCCACGCCTACAGTGGCCGGGAATCAGCCTTAGATTCGCGACGCCCAGGGCATCTCCTGCGGCGAACAAGGCCGTGAGAGCACATATACTGCCTCTCCCTCACGTGCGCCGCCTCCCTCTTCACGAGCATTACTGCTTCGCAGAAGGAGGTGACTGCTAACCATGCACTCTCGTTCGGTACCATGCCCTAGACCAGGTCCGAACGCGAGAGATCGCCGCCACCGATCGCCTCCACAAGGACATGGCGGTGAGCCGGGCAGACCTCCACCGTATGGTCCACCGTGTCCTCAGGGCGATCTTCGCAATGGAGTCTGTGTGTACGTCTAAACTTTGATCGTAAATTGAACACAAAAACAAATGAAGGTTATGTATTCTTTGCTCCAGCGAGAATAAAAGTCTATGCCACCGAACTCTGTTAGTAATTAAGTCTTTTACTTATTGATTACTTAACAAACGTTTAAACGTCAAAATGTATGGTTACCTTTTGACGTTAAGCTAGTTACTTAACTTTAAGCAACGTTTATAAATAAGGGATTATTGTCCCGCTAAGCAAGTTACAAAGACACTGTTCTAATTATGACCAGCTTTGTATATATAAACTACATATAGCAGCATTAAATTATATTCTATACTAAAGCATTTTGACGGGTTGTTTCCATACTGACACAGTACGACGAAATACTTATCGAGACATTTACTAACAAACAGATTATGGTGAGTCTGAGCCTAAGTTGTATAAGTACCGCTTCAATCTGAAGCCATATAATTAACACTTAGAGAAATAGCTTAGTAATCACGCAAGTCGATCGATTCGACCTTGGACTGGTGAAATCGATCATGGGTGTTAAAATTTAATATTAAAATTGAAAATAATTATTTATTGAAACTTTAATAATTTGGCGGTATTTTAGTTAATTTCAAGTTCCTTTCTTCTTTTGTTTGTAAAAAAACAAACAGTCCAAAGCTCGAATGGTCTTCCAAACAGTTTTTTTTTTTTTTTAGCTTATAACGTCCCACTGCTGGGCAAAGGCCTCCCTACTCTCTTTCCACCTCTCTCTATCCAAAGCTGACAAGGACCAATCTTTATTAAAAGAGTCCAGCTCATCCCGCCATCTCCGTCTGGGCCTGCCGCGATGTCGTTTGCCACTAAGCGGGACCCACTGGGTCGTAAGTTTGGGCCATTGATCGTCTGACATACGGCAGATGTGTCCAGCCCAATTCCATTTGAGCGTGGCAGCTTTCCGAGTGACATCAGCTATTTTCGTAATGGAACGGATTGTTGTATTCTTAACCCGGTCCACAAGTTTGATACCCAGAATACTCCGTTCCATAGCTCTCTGGCAAACCTCGAGCGTGGACCTCTGCTGAATTGTCAAAGACCATGTTTGAGAACCATATGTGAGGATGGGGAGAATACATATGTCGATGAGTCTTCTCTTGAGCGATAGAGGAAGGTCGCCCTTCATGAAATCTTTCATAGCCCAATAGCTCTTCCAGGCATTTTCGGTGCGTCTTGCAACTTCTTTGTTTTGTCTTGCCTGGAAAGAGACTATTTGGCCGAGATAGAGATACTCATAACCATTACGTAAATTCAAATGATTTTTGTTGTTGAAAATACAACCATCCAATAAAAACAAGAAAAAAAAAAATATATTTAGGGTTTAAAGTTACGTAATGGTTGTTCCGCACGTTCGTGTTAGGTTCACAGAGCTCAATTATGGGACCCAAATACTTTTTTCTTAGCTTTTCGGTCAAGTAGGTACCTATTTGGATTTCGAAGGACTGACTACAGCCCCGTGGAAAATTCTGAAGACCAATTCTCGTAATTAAAAACGTTCTAAATCTAGTCGCAGTCTCATTTTTTTTTCTTTGTCGGGCATCTCGCAGTTGGCCTTGAGAGGCCGTGACTGCTTAACCGGTATCTCCTGAGAATGCCATTAAGAATTAACTTAACGCCTCCAGCCTCGGTAATAATTACATGTCAATATAGGGAAAATGAAGGTCAGATCATCATCCACTAAGACCAGACTGTGAACGTTCTTAAAATTACGGGAATTGCCCTCTCATATTATTTTGTCGGAAGTGATAGCAAAAAGAAAGTGGAAGTGGGCGGGCCATATATGCCGTAGACTGGATGGGAGATGGGGGAAAAAAATGCTGGAGTGGAGACCACGAACAGGACGGAGGAATGTGGGAAGACAACCGACTAGGTGGACAGACGATATTATTAAAGTGGCCGGAAGAAACTGGATAGCCACGACACAAAACCGTCAAAAGTGGAGAGATTTGGAAGAGACCTACACTCAGCATTGGGTGGCCAAGGGTTGAAGAAGAGAAGAGAGAGATTATTTTGTCATCTTGGACAGACTAACGGACTGAATAACTGAATCTGCGGAGTAATTGGGTTACACAACAACAGTAGGAACGGCTTTCATTTTGACAGTTTAACAACATTCATTGCGTTATTTACGTTGCTGAGCAGACAAATTTTTCGAACAAATAAAGCAATGGATTAACATCTAACCTTCACAATGAAACACAGTTTGTTGAATAGTTTGTAACGCAATTAGGGAGCTGAACAGATTGATTACTCGTACTTAGAAAACGGCTTAGTTGACGATGAAAACATAGAAAAGCTATAAATTGTAAACGTTTAGTAGCACTATGTATCTGGGTACGCCATGATTGTGGCGGTAAGGCTTTGAGGACTGGATTGAGAGGCGCCATAGTGTCCTCACCTTCCGCCTGCCGCAGGTCCTCAACGGTCACGGTTGTTTCGTCACATCGCTGCATCTTCCAGTTAGCTGTCGCACTCCAGAACGTTTAAGCCCCATCGACCAATATTAAACATCATCATCATCATCATATCAGCCGAAAGACGTCCACTGCTGGACATAGTCTTCTCCCAAAAGGGGGCATTTGCCATAATCGCCACGCTTGGCAGGCGGGTTGGCGATCGCAGCATGGTGGTAAAATGCATAGAGAACGCTGCTGCCCATTTTCTGGTAAGTCCCTAAGTCGCCTTTTACGACACCCACGGGAAGAAATGGTATGGTGCTATTATTTTACGTCCGGCACCACACGGAACATATTAAATATACATATAAGTAATTTAAAAAATCTACAAATCGTGCGAAGCAAGGGTGGGCCACTAGTCATTCAATAAACGATCCAGTAAAGTTACCAAACATAAAATTGAATAGCACTTTCAGTTTAAAGTTCCCAACTAAGAGCAAACAAGAAATACATGTGGGCGAAATAAAAAGGGGAGTCGACAAAACATACGGTCGTTGTATACGCAATAAAAAGAACAAAGTTCTCTCGTAAGTGGGTTCCGTAAAAAAAAAGCAAACGATTCTCTCACCCTAGCCAATATTGGCATCGCCAGCAATCGGAATCTTCCAGGGTTTAATAGTATCGAAGTCAAAACTGTATATTGAATATTTCTGAAAAAAGTATTTACTAGGTGTTGGAACGAGTCTGATGCCGAAAATATTTGGATGTTTTGTCCGTTTGTTTGTTTATCTATTTTTTATGTTCCGGATTTACGCAAAAATGACAGAACGATTTGGATGACATTTGACACACAGATAGTTTATAGCCATTATTAACCATAATCTGCCTAGCCTTACCCAAATATGTTGGGGTCGTCTTCCAGTCTAACCGGACCAGCTGAATACCAGTGTTTTACATGGAGCGACTGCCTCTCATCCTGCCCCACCCAGTAACTGGGAAAGGCTGGTTGTTTAACTTTCAGAATTTTGACTTCCCGTAACGACTGTCAAAGATATACAAATAACCACGGTTAACACATAGTGCTATTCCCGGCAGTACCTACGTTCCCGTGAAATTCCGACAGCCACGTGGACGAAGCCCCGGGCAAAAACTAGTAAGCAATATAAAGAAAAAGTTTCCTTAAGAGGGTTCCGTAAAAAGAAAACCAACGATTTTCTCGCCCTTGCAAATATTGCCATCGTCAGCAATCGGAATCTTCGGGGGTATATTTGGCTATATCTGAGCTTTCACACAACATAGTCCCATCCTTTTTTTAGCTACAAATTATGCAAACCTTGAGAAAAATGTGTGACAGTCGCTTTGAAATTTAAATGTTCTGTTTTTCGGACCCAATTTTTTGAGACTCGCTCTCTTTGTCATTTTGCATAAAAAAGATGATGCGTATTCTGTTTTTGTGACGGACAAAGATTTATTATGTTACATGCTATCCTTGTTTAAAACACGCATAGGTACAATTCAGTCAAGCTTTGGATATATTATGTAAGTACTCAGCTGCTTTTATTTCAGTCAGTTTTTTTTTTTAAATCAACATTAGATACTGCTTTGTCGTAAAAAAAAATAACTCACGCAGGAGTATATTGTACCTTGCACGACACCCAAAAATAAATAATGCAGCCTATTTACGTCAATTGACATTTTTTACAGGAGGGTTCTTTGCGTAGCATACCTACTGACACTGGGAATAGCTTTCATTTTGAGAGTTCAACAACATTCATTACGTTATTATTTAAGTTGCTGAGCAGACAAATTTTTCGAACAAAGCAATGGATTCGCAATATCGTTCAATATTATTCAATAATTTTCAATTTAAATAATTCCCCCACCATTTTGCATTCCATCCGTTTTTGTAGGTGCTTCATTAACTCAAATAAAGTAATGTTTCCAAATGGAATGAAGTTCCCTAATTTTCTTTCGAAACTTATAATGTTCGTTTAACATTTCCTATTTGAGACCTACCACGGCAAACGCAATTATCTTACCTTAAACTTTTGATAGCTTCACTTAATTTTACTTTAGGAAATCGTCTTTTGAACGAATCAACTCAGAGAAAATTGTTTGTAAGGTTGGCTACGGATGAATTTTATGACAGTTGGCTGAATTGAAATTAAAAGGCGATGAATTAATTTCCGATTGTCATGGTCATGTCACTTTACTCAGTTGTAAGTTATTTTACAAGTATTGATAATGCCAACGCATTTTATTTCTAACTAGCTTTTGCCCGCGACTTCATACGCGTGGACTTTAGAATCAAGTAGATAATATTTTTTTTTGATAATATATAGCCTATTTTTTAAGTTAGACCTCTCGGAATACATCATTGAAAACTGCATTCAATTCCATGCAGTGGTTTTTGCGTGATGCGGAAACAAACATACAGATAGACGAAAATTCTAAAAACCGTTGTTTTGGTTTCTGTTGTTCTAATAAAGACCCCCCATACTATTTTTTCTTCAATATCTTTAATGTACAGACATCGGCCTGTTACAATTTTATTATATGTAATATAGACTAGCTGTGCTAAGCGATTTCACCCGTTGTTCAATTCAATAGATTTTTTTTTTTAAGTTACAGTATTTAGGCTATTATGTAGGTACTTGATTTTCATTACCGTTCTTTCTTACTATTTTTCCTTCTGCTCGGCTCCTAAGAGTGATAAAGTGATTTTAAATAGACTATAATCTTTCTCAAGAAATGAACTATCAAATGCAAAAAAGGATTTTAAAATAGGAGCGGTAGTTCTAGAGATTAGCGCGTTCAAACAAACTCTTTAGTTTTTTTTTTTTATATTAGTATTTAAATAGATATTAGTATTGAAAAACTTTGTACGGTAGGTTGAGAATCACAAAATACTGTGTATTTTTTATTGTCCTTTGGGTAGGTATTACGCGTTAGCGACCCGCATTTAGCGGCTGTTTAAATATTTTGAAAAAAGAACAGACATAAACGTTCTATTTTCGTTTTTCGGAAGAGTTTTTTTTTCTATTCATACTTAGGTACCTACTGCTTTTGTAATTAAGTGCTATCTGTTTTCAAAAAGAGAAGCTACCTAACCTTTCTGAATTACAAAATTTCAAATAAATTATCAATAATTGATTACCTAGATACGCTTAATTATTCATGAAGTTACATTTTAATCTTGAGAAATCTATAGAATTTTCCAGTTTAGATCTCAGATACCCATACATCCAACTTTTATACATCAAACTAAATCAATTTCGTGTAACGTGGGGTTGAGCCCCACATACTCCCGTACACTATCGTGTAGCCACTTCCCAAAACCCGTGACCTGAAGCAGATTACACATGTCGTTTGACAAGATAGGGTTACTTGAGTGATAACTTATCCGCCTCAATCTGAGCACGGTTGCTCCGAACATTCTCGGAGATACACAAACAAGGAGTTTGTATACGAAAAAAGAAAAAGAGTTTTCTTTTTTCTCGGGCGTTTTTTTTAAACTATCTATCACTCACGCACGTACGATTGACATTTCATGGAGTACATTGAGTGATGGACGATGCATTGACTTTACTGTTTTTTTTTTTTTGGTTTTGGTAGTTTGTTTGTGAGCCAAGAGTGAATTGACGATTTGGATTTGATTATGTTGTTTAAAAGTGATTTTAAGTGGAAACTGAAAATAAATCAAATTTCAAAAGTTGCTAAGGTTTCCCGGGAAAAACAAGGAAGGGAAAGAAGGTAATTTAAAGTTATTGGTAATTATCAAATGTAGACAAAAGTGGGACGATTAAATGATAGTAATATTGTAGTTAAATTTACTAGCTGACTTTGAGTTTATTGGCAATCTTTTATGGGGTGAAAGTACTAGTACCTACTCATGAATACCAACAACTTCTTACTACGTGAAGCTACGACACCAGTGTCGCTACAAAGCGAATTGCACTTCGCACGTACTCTCTCGCACACAGCTCGACGTCTCGCTGTACAACAGAGACCGCATGAGAGTGTAATTCGTTTTATCGCAACAATGTAGCCGTAGCAGGAGACTAACAATGAAAAAAATTAACAAACTCTGCTGAAAATAAAAGATGTTCATTATTCTTAACTAGGTTTTTCCGCGGCTTCGACCACCTGGACGTCGGAAATTATACCACGGTAGTACCAGGATAGAAAATATCTTTTATGTTAATCCAGGTTACAAACTATGTAATCCAAAATAATTATACCTAAATGAAAATAATTCATCCAAATCCATTCAGCCGTTTTTAGTGATTGTCTAACAAACATTCAAAAATCGAAACGTAATTAACTTTTACGTTTATAATACTAACTTATAAAAAATATTAACACCACACTATGTAAAACTGCATTCTTACAAATAAATAAATAAATAGTAGTAGGGTAACTTTTTCTAAGCGAATTCTATAAAAATACGTTTTCGAATAACACAATAAACAATTGAAAGCTATCAGCAAAATAGTAGAACAAATTGTTTCTGTGCAAACGTCTGCCCGTGCCATTATAAATCGATTTTTCGCACTCGATTCTTATAATTCACTCGGAATAGACAGTTGTTTGATACTTCGTGCAAATTATATCGATTAGTATTCTCATGGTCACAGATAGTGTGATTACATTGAAATGTATATTATTATCTGCAGGGTGGCAAGGTCATCGACGCGTAATCTGAAACCTGAATTCAGTACATGATTTTAGACTCTGGACGTCAAAATGATGATTATCAAAAAAGAAAACACTGAAACGTCCTACGCGATCAAAATTTATGGCAGAACTTTTTTTTTATTTTTATTTTTTATCTACACGGGGTGGGGGTTTCAGAATCCTGAACTGAATAGTAACAGGTTGTGTGTCGATATCTTGCCACCCTATAAGAAACTTAGACCTAGGTATCTAATTGATTTGAGCAAATCTCTGGTTAACAACGAATATTAAATAAAAACTCCATTACTTCAAAAGTGCCGTAGGCAAAACAATATCACATAATCTGAAAAAATATATTTTTTTTTATAAAAGAAAATTCAACTAGGATTTTTCTACCAAAATTATGTTTTTTTCATATACAGATTTCGTATTCATTAGACCATAAAACAACAAGCAAATTACTTGTTATAAATTAACAATAAAAACTAGAAGATTAAAGCGGAACAAGTTATTAACATTTCTTTAGTAATAGTATTTTCGTTCTGCAACAAACGATTCTAATTATTTTTGTTTATGGGAGCGTTTAAATTGTTAGCTATTGGAAAAGAAAACGGTTTTACTGGCTTGTGAACAAAGGCATAACTACTAAGTATTACTAGTTGGCCGATATAGAAGGTGCAAAGAGCCACAACGATTGGCAATACTTATACTGCATTTGAAATAAGATTAGACATTTAACTAAACCTTTTTTACAGTCCGATCAACCGATTTTGACTTCTATTGCGTTGGTGGCATGACAAATGGCAGCTGCAGGAAACAGTTGGTATTGTAACTAATTTTTTGCTTTTAATGCCATCCTTATGCCTACAGTATAGAATTCAGAATCGGTTGAACGGGCTCTAAAAAAGGTTTGTTTGAATGTCTAATCTTATTTCAAATGGAGTATAAGTAGGTACGCCTGACACACCTTATATGCTGAGGCTACAGTAGGCAGCGATTTGCGATGCGACTGGAAAAGCGAAACGAGATCAATCAATCAATCATTTATTTTGTTAAACATAGGTATGGTTACAGTTAGTATTTTCTAAAATATGTGCACTATGTTTTACCATTAAATGGCGTACAAAATTTACACAAACAAACAATTATAATTAGCAAGTGGCATGCCAATACAGAACAAAAAAAATAATTTAAAAATATGTCTGGTAGGTAAACAGGCCATTACAATTTTAGATAAATAAGTAAACACATTCATACTTATCATAAACATAGTATGGCTACATTTTAAGCGAAAATCCGGCGTATATTCGGCGATGACGTAGCTACACAGTACACATGCTACAAAACGAATTAGCAAATCATCCATCGCGGTTTACTATACGCATAATATAGCCACACGCATATTTAGTAGCACTATTGACCTAGTCGTGCAATTGAGAAATTTTCTAATAAATTCGCTTCAATTTCGCTGATATGTTGATGTAGCCGATGCCGTGATTACAGTAATGTTGTTCCTATCGCATAAAGAAATCAAAGCTGATCATCGCTAATGATATTTGATGTACGGTGTACCCATATACGTGAGCATAAATTTAATTGTTTTAATCGCTCATGTGTCGCAGGTCGCGTCGCGGCCTAATGTAGCCTCAGCCGGACAGTCAGCTAACATCTTTTTTGCTTAGATTTTAACCGCAATAATAGACTGCGACGATACGACTGGTTTCTATGTTACTCTATGAAAAAAGCAGATGAAGACGTCATCTAAGGAAGCTTTTTCATTTTTAGTCGTGTCGCTTAAACTTATAATTTGATCGTATTTTAAAGCTAGGCCAGAAACCACAAATTTAACTAATTGTCGCCTAAACTTATAATTTGATTGCTCCGTATCATCGACAATTCTGCGAGCAATGTGCCCTGACTACTGCCGCCTAAGTTTGGCCTCCCATAAGGTGGACCGATGACCTTGTGAAAGTCGCAGGAATCCGCTGGATGCGGGAAGCACAGAATACGACGAAGTGGCGGAGCTTAGGACAGGTTTATGTCCAGTAGTGGATGTCTTTCGGCTGAATTTGTGGCATCAATGAAAGCTATACTCCGTTTGAAATAAGATTAGACATTTAAATAAACCTTTTTTACAGTCCGTTCAACTGATTTTGACTTCTATTGCGTTTGTAGCATGATAAATGGCATCTGCAGTAAACAGTTGGTATTGTAACCACTTTTTTGCTTTTAATGCCATCCTTATGCCTACGAAATACAAGTCAAAATTGGTTGAACGAACTATAAAGAAGTTTTGTTTAAATGTCTAATCTTATTTCAAATGGAGTATAGAAGCGTATTAAAACAAATGCAGTAAAAAGTTCAAACAAGTACACAAAAAAAAGACATTTAAACAAAAAAACAAACCATTCCATTACATTTTATGACTCCATCTTAATTCTACTTTAAAATACCACCACTTATAAACATAGCATCGTTTCTTCTATTGTCTTTTTACAGCTACGTATAAAAGAGACACAAAAATGTTTCATTACACGAAATACTTCATACTCATAAACGGGTAACTCATTTTACGCTCATTACGTCATCCGCGCGGGTACTTACGGTATATTGTGTTACATTGACGGAATACGTAATTAGATATTTCGATTTTATGCTGAAATATTATACGTTTTTTCGTTTTTTTTTTGGTAAAGTGTTTGACAGACATGGATAAGAATGGATCTAGTGTCAAGTAACATAATTTGAGTGTTTCTTTCTTTTTACTAAAGTATATTTTAGAAAAAATTAAGATAAAATATTACCGTACATCATAAACTGAAACAAAGACATTCATCCTACTAAAGTTTGCATGTTTAGATGTTTGGATGTTTGTTACTCAATCACGTAAAAACGGCTGAACGGATTTTAATGAAATTTGGCACACATATAGTATATAACCTGCATTAACATAAATACAACGAGTAACATAATTAACGCAAGACCTCATTCACCCCAATTAAAGTATTGAGTTAAACGCATAATACGATGACCAAAACTATTTTTTTTGTAAAGCTATCTGATATTATTAAGAAAAGCGTGTCGACCCAAGCATTACTTTATGCATTTAAAATTGAGTCTTATTTCTTCTAGATAAGATTGAATTTTCTTTGGCTCAATCAGTGGTAGGTTTGGCAAAATACAAATTAAAAAAAAAATACTCTTATGAAATCGATTCAGTAGTCAATTAGGAACAAACTACTTTCAGGTCTTGCGTCTATTCTGTTACACCTTGTAGAGTACTTTTCATTGTGGTAGTATGTTCCCGTGAAATTATTTCTGGCCTCTATGCGGGTAAAGCCAATGGCAAAAGCTAGTATATACATATATTATAACTAGCTTCCGCCCGCGGCTTCGCCCGCGTGAAATTCGGAAATTATCCCGCGGAAGCATACTACCAGCATAAAAAGTATTTTATGTGTTAAATTAGGTTATAATCTATCTATGTGCCAAATTTCATCCAAATCTGTTAAGCCGTTTTTGCGTGAAACAGTAACAGACATCCACACATACAAACTTTCGCGTTTATAATATTAAGTAAGGATGTATCCTGTATGAGGCCCAAAGCATTTAAAAATAAGTGTTGCAGCATTGGCATTTCTTCGGTTTGTATTGATCTTGATACAGTATGATACCTACAGTATAAATATACACACTTACAGATCTTTTAGACAGTCTGAAAAAAGCTTTTTACGTATAGGTAAGTATATTTTTTGACGTAGTGTTTTTCCACCACTAGCCTATTTATTTGTTACTGGTTATAATATAGCTAGGTATACAATTCGTATAAAATATTTACTCGTAGAATGCCCGCGATTCCATAGCGCCCGCTATAATTTACTAAACATATTTGCTTGAGCATATTACAAAACTATGCAAACATAATATAATAAAACTATTTATTACAGTATACATACGATAATTTAATAATTAAGTACCTACTAGCTTTTGTAATAATATATTTCAAACGAAAATCAATATGACCTTGTGAAAGCCGCGGGAATCCGCTGTGGGAAGCACAAGACCGGTCGAAGTGGAGGAGCCTGGGGGAGGCCTATATCCAGCAGTGGACGTCTTTCGTCTGAAATGATGATGAAAAATTAATCTGCGCATTTTCTCAACTATGTTGAGGTCAGCTCCAACTGTATGCAGCTGAATACTAGTACTTACTATACATTGACCGACTGCCTATCTTACCTCTATAACCCATACCTTTACCCATACTGGCTGACATGATACGCCTTGGTAAAACTAAGTCTTTTAAGCTTTTGACTACCCGTAGAACGGCAGTCAAAAATTACAAATGCTTGAATGACAGTGTACTTTCTGAAACACGGAAGGGTCTCGACATGAAAATGAATGGACTCATCCACGAACCAATCGCAGCAAGCACAGCTTAGCCATCGATCGACTCACATGATTTATTTATTTATTTATTTACATAAGCTTTATTGTACACCAGAAAATACATAACAAAAATAAAACATTTAATAACTAAAACATACAATGGGCGGCCTTATCGCTTTCTGCGATCTCTTCCAGGCAACCTTGGAATGGACAGTGATTGCGTGGACATAAAAATTGGGTTGTAATTGGTGCATAATATAGGTACAACTTACTATAATAGACACATAGATATACATACTGTATAGTAGATACTTATATACATACATACTAAATATAAAAGCAAAGAAAATAAATGATAACTACAGATTGTTACAGCTACATCAAAATCACAACAACAAGTAATGCTCCTTCACGAGTCTTTTGAACATAGGTAAAGATTGCGCGCGTTATTATTTAGCCACGAGCCCCTGTTAGAATGAACCAAATATACAAACGAAAAAGCGTTCGTGGCTCGAGTGCTTTTTGTCAATACTCTTACATTCGATATGCATGGAAATGCTTACACCGAAAGGGTACGAAAACAAACAGTGGAAACAATATAAATGGTCAATACTGAATGTTTTTGCATGTTTAATATTAATAGTGTAAATTCTGGGACGTGCCGAATAATCCGAACGGTTCCCAGCTGAGAATAAACCACCTCATGAATTCCTTTGAGGGAATGTTGCGGACGATTGAAGGGTTTATTTAAAGGGTTGCATGGTCAGCAATCATTTGCATAGTCCAAATATATTATTAACTAGTTTCTGCTTGCGATTTTGTCTGCGTGAAATTATTTGTTACCTCGACCCACCCCGTCGCATCGAATCGCCTATTATTTCGTGTTTCCTTAGCATTTTTTCAGACTTTTCTTCTTTTTGCTTGACTCCAAAGTGTCCTACCGTGTTGTTAAGTCATTACTCTTGTATTGAGCTACCAAATGCAAAAATATTTTTACAAGGCTGCACACGCTTACCTCTATGCGCTAATCTCAAACAAAAAAACACACTCTTCAGCTATGTATCATGTCCATTTCGTTAAAACAAAATTTAATGGAATGTGCCTATATCAAGGCTTACTTCAGTCCGATTCAGTTTGTCCTTTGCTGCCCACTATCAGCGATGACCTAAGCCGAGATCCGTACTCCACAGGGGGTGCCCTTAGCGAGCATTCGCTCTAGTTGTAAGTTTTTTAAGCCCTGGCTGGTAATATTAATTTATTTGGATTATCACAGGCAAGTCCGGTTAAGCAAAAAAAAAAATACCGCAAAGTAAATCGCAAACAATTTTAATTGGAGCAAGTAAACATGAACTAACAAATAAAAACTTTAAAAAAACCGACTCCCGGAAAAACACTATAAAATGAAAAATAACTTTAATTTCGGAAGTTGGTGACTTTGGATATTATTATGTATTTAAATTTTTTGGTCACTACCTCTCGAAATTAAAGTTATTTTTAATTTTGTAGTGTTTTTCCGGAAGTCGGTTGTTTTTTTTAATGTTTTTATTTTTCACTTTTTAGTACACATAAATTGTCTCTCTTTACGAAATTTATATGGGACTATTTCGGAATAAACTCCTTTCGAACAAAAAAAGAATTTTACAAATCCCTCTATATATGACAGAGATATGCCCGAACATACATTTAAAAAAAAATACCTGTCGAATTGATAACCTCTTTCTTTTTGAAGTCGGTTAAAAACAACCCCAAAGTCACTCATGGCGAATCGCTAAAATGATTACCGTTCCAATTTCATAAATGTGAACTCATATTCTAAAATTTTCCACACATTCCATTACCTCAGTTCCATAGATTTAAGCACGGGCATACAATGACCTAGTAAAGTGCGCTCGCTATTTGATACGACAAAATGAAGATATATGCGTTGTCATGAAAGCGAACTCTGTGACCCCAGCGCAACACAAACGTATCGCGAACATATTTTTCACTAAAATATTGCACAGGAATTTGATATATTGTACATTTTTGTGCACACACGCATGTAAATGTTTTATTTCAGTGATGTATCAGTGTGAAAACTAGCAAGGTTGAATAAATAGAGAAGTGTGATTTGTGGGTGGAGAATGTTCTGAAAACTCATACGCATTTATTTCAATTACTTCATTCTATTATAGTTACTTTTGAATTTTGAAGGTGTTGGTCACTCAGTATGGTTAAATTAGTTGCCCATTCTAAAGCTTAGTAGGTTCCCATGGATAAGAATGGGCAAGAAACTCAATAGCCATTCTTAAAAAAAAAAAACATTTTTGATTCTATGATAACTACAATTTCAATTAGGTACAAGGAACATTTTAACGACGCCAGTCTAGTGGATCAATTCCCATGAAGTATTCATAGAAATTGTTCTAGACGCCTCGGGCTGTCACGTCGCGCCTGTCTACGGAAAACTTTCATCATCATCATCATTTCAGCCGAAAGACGTCCACTGCTGGACATAGGCCTCCCCCAAGCTCCGCCACTTCTACCAGTTCTGTGCTTCCCGCATCGAGCGGCCTCCTGCAACCCTCACAAGGTCATCGGTCCACCTTGCGGGAGGCCTTCCATCTTTACGTCTTCCGGTACGCGGTCGCCACTCTAGAATTTTTTAGGCCCATTGGCCATCGGTTCTGCGAGTAATTTGCCCTGCCCACTGTCACTTAAGTTTGGCAATTCTTCGGGCTATGTCGGTTACCTTGGTTCTTCTATGGATCTCTTCATTCCTGATTCGATCACGCAGGGAAACTGCAAGCATAGCCCTCTCCATTGCCTTCTGGGCGACTTTAAGCCTTCTTATGAGGCCCATTATGACCGACCACGTTTCGGTTCCATATATCATCATTGGCTACACGCACTGGTCAAAGACTTTTGCCTTGAGACAAAAGACGACGAGAAGATATTGCGAAACTTCACAAACGCTGCCTAGCCAAGTTGGATTCGACGATTGACCTCTTTCTCAAAGTTGGATCTACCTAACTGGACAGTTTGTCCTAGGTAAACGGAAACCTTTAACCAGTCATAAATTAGTTTTCTGTTTTCTGGTAGGTACCTACTAGCTCTTGTAATAGACGCTCCATTTACTCATTCTTATGAAAATGAATACTCCCCGCATTGTGTTTTGAAGTTTTTATGATTTCGTTTGACAGATTTTTTTACCATGATGCAAGAGTCAGTCTTGATTACACCGAATTTTAATTCCTCCCGCTCATTATTTTACCACCTTTCGAATAAAAAATTGAATATTTCATTTCAACTCACAATAAAAGCCGTAACTAAAGCATTCAATGTCAAAGCGACACCTCGGGGTGTATAATGTGTCTAGAGCCCTAAGTGTCAGTCTAAGTGTCGGTGTAAAGTGTCAGACACACAGTTACACCCCCAACCTCTTATCTGTAGACGGTTTAAGTGGATCGAAGGAATCTCAGTCAGTTTTTTTAATTGAAGTTTTTCATGTTCCTTTGGCGAGTGCTATTGAGAGTTTCTTGTTTTCTTTTTATGTTTGTTTCTTTTTATTATGTATTCTGGTTTTATTTTAGGGGTATGACCGTTTGATCGGAAGTTTTAATTGGATAATACATTGTTATATGTACGTACTGCACACCATAGGGTATTTTTTGTTGTGCTAGGATTTCAAAGGAAAAGCAAATCCTACTATGATAAAAATGAAAATACAAGGTTTCTAAAGGCTATGAAAAATGTGAATTATTATATTGTCACACCCTGTAGATGCAACTTACTCCCGGTAAGTTGCATCTACAGGGTGTAACAGAAACTCTATTGCTATGCTTAAGCACTAAAGATAACAGCTGGTATAGAATCACTATACATAGTTTCAGCTCAAAATAAAATACTCTAAGAGTTTATACCAAATTTTCGATTTCATGTTTCTTCAATTCAAATCATAACAAACGTGTCACCGCACTACGTAGGTCAATAACATTCCACGTTACTTGCCAATATCACGATAAATCTCTTCCGAGTGATGTGTTTATTTCAATTTGAAAAGTTCGGTTTCTGGTATCAATGTATTAAAAATTCTCATAACTTCCCAACATGTAGAGATAGGATTAAAAAACCCTTCCAAGATCGTTAGATATCATCCAAAGAAGCCGTGCTCTTGGTATGTATATACCCTTTCCGTTACACGTTGTATACTACATGTATTTTATTTAGATACATAAAGGTTTTGTTGTACACTTACAAAGTATGCATAATTATTTACATGGTGTAGGTACAATGAATTGTGGGGTAAATCTCAGCTCCCCTAGATAGATCCCTGAATAATCTGTATTTAGGAGAGGCAGTTTCGACTCCCAATTTGAGTATCACATTAAAATCATGTTAATATTATGCAAATCTATCTATTGTATATTGTCTTAGATCTCATATCCAATATCATCTTGAATCCTTTAGGATTAAACGTGACGTTATGATCGACCACTCAGATTGTAATAGTTATACAGGTTGAAATTGAAAACATGCGACAAACCTCAATGGGAGATTGTACTCATCATTATGAACAACTTTTACTGAGGGACCAAAGATGCAATCGCAAAAAAAAAAACAGCTGTTCCCTACATTTTGATGAGTTATGCGAACATAAATGTAGGGAACAGATGTTTTTTTTTTCGCGATTGCATCATTGGTCCCTTAGTAAAAGTTGTTCATAATGATGAGTACAATCTCCCATTTCGGTTTGTCGCATGTTTTCAATTTCAACCTGTATAAACACAATGCTTGCAACCGCCCAACACATCCAATTAGATTACACTGCACAAACAAGCGCAACTGCTATCAATATCAGTGTGCAAAAATGATAATCGTTCACATGTTCAGAGCATAATGTTAGAACATAATTGAAATGCAAAGTGCGATGTTGCTCGCTACGTAATTACAGCGTGCCGTGCGAACGGACGCTTTGACAAACTGTTACGCAATTAGCAGCAGTTGCGCATTACGTAATAAGCCTGCGGGCGGTCGCTTCCGTGGGGGAATGCTCAATTGCTGATTGTGAGTTGACTCAGTTTTAAAAGAGTAGAGAGATGAGGTAGTAGCTATAGTAGAATAATATATCGTGTAGTGTAAATGAAGAGGGATAAACGGGAGGAAAATACTGAGTAGGAGGCCCCAAATGGGCCACTCTCCTTACTCTAGGTAGCACTGGTTGACCCGCAGGCTAAAGAGGATCTTCGTGGGTAGGTTGGTGGTAGACGGCTAAGAGTTCCCGAGAATGATGTTAGATAGAAGCTTCCGATTGAAAACGTTGTCCAGTTATGTGGTACAAAAGGTTGGCGATGAGTGAATAAACAATCCTTTTTCGACAAGTTCGTGTTTTGAATACCTTCCTTGTCATCATACTGTAAACTTACAAAATTATACATGGACCTTTGAAATTGCGGTCATTGCTGGGACACAGGCCTCCTCTCTGTGAGAGGGAGTGGGCCGTAATCCACCACGCGAGCCCAGTGCGGGTTGGTAGATGTCACATGCCTTTGAATTTTTGGTTCTAAGACATGCCAGTTTTCTCACGATGTTTTCCTTCACCGTTTTGAGAGCAGTAGTGATGAAATTATTTACACGAAGTAAAACGCCTGGCTGGGTTCGAATGCACGACCCTACCACTCGTAAGTCGGCCGTTACCACTGGGCCACTACTGTTTTTATCATTAGTGATATAACAACCGAAATCTACAGCTATTTCTATGCCATAAAAATAATTGTTTCATCTAAAAATCAACGATTTGTATAGCTCAGCTCGACATCTGCCAATCAAATACAAATCAAATTACAAAGCTCAACCAGACTTATCTGTTCCAATTCCCAGTTACATTCAAAGGTCATATACAAAGCTCTTTATGACCTTTACCGAAAGTCCAGGTACATACGCTAAGTCTCTCCCGACTCATTTTTGTCACGGACAGTAAACGGTAACACGCTCCCAAATTACACCTGGGCTTTGCGACATAGTAATGTTTTCAGGCCAGGAATTGAGGCATGTTGCTGTTATATTTACATGTAATTCAAAGGGGAATATTATGGCGAGTGAGTGGAAAATATATGCTGGTGTTTCTTGGTTGTGTAAATGTCAGCTAAGGATTGTGAGATTGTTTTTGGAAAAAGCTATTTCACTTTTACAGTGAAGATTATTCTCATCATAATGTCAGCCGAAAGCCGTCCATAGATTTCCCCAAAGCATCGCCACTTCGACCGATTATGTGCTTCCCACATTCAGTGGATTCTACGGCCTTCACAAGGTCATCGGTCCACCTTGTGGGAGGCCTTTCAACGCTACATCGTCTGACGCGCGCTCGCCACTACAGAACCATTACAAATATAGTTATTAGTCTGCTGTGGTGTCAGCTGGTGGTGAAATCTGCTTGAGTCACTTCCACTTTTCTTTAGAGGTACTGGCGTCATAGTACCGGTAAACCGGGGTTACTTTAATCAATATTGAACTTTGAAGGTTCGTATTTCTAAAAATTTGTGGTTACATAAAAATACAAAAAATGTCCTATAATCGGTTTTTTTATAACTCTCGATTTCTGTAATAATACGTGAAAAAATATTGCTTTAATTCGAGAAAAAAATTAACTAACTGATCAAAGTTATACTTTGGATGAAGGGTTACTTTGATACCCTCCTATGTGCATAATTACAAAGTAACCCAAATTATAATGCCAAAAATCAAATACTGCCAACAGGAAAAATAATTAAACATTTTTAATTATAATTGTTAGTGAATTCCCAGCGTCTCCTGAGAAAAGGATTTGACAGTTCTTCAGTGTTGCTAACCTAGAAAAAAAACTACCATGTTGCGTTTCGTTTTACTCAATTAGCGATTTTATATGTAATGGAAGTTTTCATCAAAGTCATCCCGCGAGTCAAAGTAACCCCGGTTTTGGTATCAACTTTAACGTTGCCATTGCACAGCGTATAGGTACTTTCGAATAGTGAACTAGCAGCGTAGGGAGCTTTACTTAAAGTTAAGAGACGTTAAAAAAAAACGTAACGTTCAGTGGAAGTTAATGATTTGCTCCCTTATTTATAAACGTTGCTTAAAGTTAAGTAGTGATTACCGACTGTTTAACCACAAATTTTTGTCATTTAAACATCTCTTAACTTTAAGCAATGTTTATAAATAAGAGGGTTCATCTTTAAGTATACGTTTATAAATATACATTAAAAAGGTTGTTTTTAAACGTTGCCTAAAGTTAAGTTATGATTAGCAACTTTATGGGTTTTATTTATAAATATTGCTAAGTTACTCAAAAAACGTATGGTTAATACATTTTTTGAGTAACTTAGCAACATTTATAAAAAAAAACATATAAAGTTGAGATGTAAGTATTGTTCCGTTGCTACGGCGTAGCTGACGCAATGATGTCATGGCTACGCGAGCTACGCTGTCGTAGCGGATAGCCAATATACTTTCCGAGCCCATTATTATTGCACTTTGTATTACGTATATTTTTACTTTGCTTCTGATTTTAATTGTAGGTATTCACATATTTTTATAGTATTATTTATGATACCTACATGATATTATTCATTTCTGTAAATTGGTGAGGAAAACATTAACACATCAAAATTAAATTATGTTTTAAAGCTAGACAAGTTAGGTGTTTCTTTACTGACTACTCTGAGAAGCAAGACCGAAACAAACTCGGAGGTCACAGTCTCATATAAAGCCCTCTCTATTTAATTCTCTAAAAAATTACACGTGTATTTTGCCATAAACCACCTTATAATTATTAACTATTCACTAGAATAACCTTCACAGTTCAAACCAAAATTATTCCTGGAAACCGATCCTCTATTATAACTTTAAGAACACGCTCCGTAATAAAATGTTTAACGCAAAATTAAATTCAGCCATACATTAATAATTATGTGAACGGTGAAAATAATTACCGAGTATTTTTTATTTTCTCTTTTTAATAGGCACGATGTCTTTGCTAGGAAAAATTAATAGATGGTGTAATTAAATATGTTTCCTGTACTTGACATATTAATTTTGGGGTCTATGTTCAATTAAAATGAGAAATACCGAGTTTTTTGTAGGCATGAATGTGCCTATACTTTCATGTGTAGGCACAATGTTTACCAACATTTTGTACAAACTTCTGTATGGTTTAATGAGTTTTCTGCGGTTATGAACTTTGTTTTTCCTTATACAAGGTTGTACACCTTATATAGGCTTCTCCGGAGTTAATATTTATTTTCACTAAGAACCAGGGCCCCTAGCACCAAACGTATTATCCTTACTTAATATTGAATAAATGTGAAAATAACTCTGTCTGTCTGTCTGTCGCACTTTCACGCCAAAACTACAGAACCAATTTTAATAAAATTTGGTACACAGATAGTCTAGAGCCTGAGAAAGGATATAGGCTACTTTTTAATGCGAAAAAAGGGTTGTAAGGGGTTGAAAAGGGGGGATGAAAAGTTGTATGGAAATATCGTCATTTTTAGAGCTAGAAGCTTGTAACTTATTTTTTAGACTGTTGATTCGATATAAATAAATATGACATTCAAAGTTTGAAAAAGTTTTACCCTTAAGGGTGTAAAATAACAATAGGGAATAGGGGATAAAAGTTTGTATAGAAATATGTAAGGTATATGTGAATGTTTTATAAGTTTGCGACAAGAGACAAAGACCCAAAGACACTATTCCACGCTGACGAAGTCGCGGGCACAGCTAGTAAGGAATATATTAGGAAACATTGCATTGATTATTTTAATAAATGAATCTATTTCCTAATCATTTTATGGCGTTATATATCCTTATTAGACCCTAATGATATTCAAAGTTGGCAACCTTTAATTTTATATCTCCCTCACATACTCAACACACTCCACACACTTCCCTAACACCTATCACTACCACACTAAACACTTTTTCGTTTGTATTTTGGCCTTTGTTTACTCCTCGTTGGTTTTATTTTACAAGATTTTCATGTATTATTTTTGTGACCATTTTTTGCTTTTATCTATATTTGCAATGCCTTAAAATGTATGAAACAAAGGGTTGGGATTTGTGCCCTTAGTAAAAGTAATCCTGATAACTTAGCAAGGGTGCAAGTTACGATAACGTCTTATTATTAACTCCTTTATTCAATTAAATACACATATAATAGTGTATTAACGTGAGAATCGGCCGTTACAGATAATTAAAAACCTTATAGTCTCGCAATTGAACTATTCGTAGTATTAAATTGAAATTCCCCAGTCATTAAGTTCTAAAGAGCAGATATACCAGTAGCACTGAATAAAATCCGAATATCTGAAAACCTAGGTCATAAACTACGAGTCTATCAAAAGCCATCTATTATTGTTAGATCGCGTCTCTGAACCTAAAGCTAAAAGCTTAAAATTCAAAGTAACTCTACATTATCCGAGATATTCCCTCGGTATTGCAGCACTAACGCGTTGGAAAAGATCACAGGTAACAGGTTTCTAGGCCATCGCACGCGAACAACACAATAATGCCACAGTTGACTTTTACTACTCGCGTTGACAAGCGTGCTTTACGCTTTACGATTCTGTTTTATTCAGTAGGTTGGTGTTATGGGGAGATATGAAATGATGAGTTTGAAAATGTTGGTGAAACACTCACTTTTATCTAGTTCTTTGTGAAGAAACTCGTAGGAGAAATTAGTTATCTGGACAAATGAGGGCCCGGCCGAGAAAAAAGTTAGGTGTATGAATGCGTTTATCTGTAAGAATAGAGGAAGATCAAATAAACGATTGATGAACTGTTTTCAAATGAACGGAATGGGGGTTAGTACATTTGACGATGAAAAGAGATTTATAGACAAGGAAGACAGAAGATACGAGTAATATGATGGTGAAGATGCAAATGGAACATCGTCTGCTTAGCGATGATGCTGTAGTTTACCTTTTTGATTTATTCAGTGGTTGGTGTTATCGAGATATGAAATTATGAGGGGTTTGAAAATGCTGATGGATAACGTAGATATGTCCAGTTTTGTGCTCGGAGAAAGGCATTGGGTATTTCACCCTGTAGATGAATTTGTGTAGAAACTTGTTTATAATCATGATATGCATAGAAATGAGGATTTTGTCCTAAAAAATGTTCAGAGTATACCTAAATGTGTAGAGGGTATGTCTGAAAGGATAGAGAAAGATCAAATAAATGATGCATAGACGGATAGTATCATAGATGGTTAGAAAGGGGTAAACACTTTGATGAAGGCAGATATTTATGAAAGTAGAAGACACAAAATTGGGATAAGTAAGTAATAAGTAATTTATTTGCCAAAATGTAGGTGTACAAAGTAGTATGATGTTATTATAAATGTAGCCCATTTACATTCTACCATTACATGTGGTGTGCAAATATTGAATTTCACAATAAATTAAATTATTAAAAATTTCATAATATTCCTTCAGTTATCACTATAAACGTTACAAAATGTCTGATTAAGTAAATTAATTGCAAATATTTAATTTCACAATACATAACATAATTAAAAAATGTCATAACATTACATTATTTACCAATTTAAGATATATTTTTTTCTTTGGTTATATATTTTTTAAATATTTTTAATATATAATATATATATTCAAGGGGCGGAAGGATGATGAAGATTGTAGCCAAGATATCGTTCGCAAAATATAGAAATGTCTGTCTCATTCTGTTCCAAACTAAATTAAGAAACAAGTTCCTCCTAGAGACAAGCTAAAATAAACACGTTCTACATACCAAAAAAAACCTTCAGATAATCCGTAATAAGTCACGCATTCTATTCACAAAGTTTCCAACTTCGACACGAGAATATCTTTTCACGAAATTCCGACACCTTCACACACGATTAGGTGCCCGCCGAACCCAACAATGACCCATATCATTTGTATTATATAAACACACAATTACTAGCAACGTTTCTTTGTTACGTTGGAACTATTTACCCCAGTATCTGGGTTATCGAGCTCCTTGCATACAATACGACGTCAGACTGTCCCCTCCCTTCCGATCCCGTACCTTTGTATTGACAACAGGTACATTGAATATTATGTTCAGACACAATTTGCATAAAGCAATTTATAACGGACATTGTATTGGTTACGATTAATATCGGTCGTGTAGTGTAACGATTTATTAGATTTTCTTTGTATGGGAATGTAATAACTATAGGTATTTATGCTCGCTTCTCTTTAATGTTTTAGGCTGTCTCGTCAGCTTTTTCGTTCCGGCAGAATTCTGCAGTAACTGTATTGATTGGTCATATAAAAGTTGTTTTAGTACCACACGCGGAGAGGATTGACAATCAATGTTGCTTTACTGCATCGATAAAATTTCTTGGTTGAATAAAAAGGTGCTTTCTAAACATTTGATGACATATTCGTGAAAGTTATTTTGACTGAGTCTATACAGACAACTTTAGTACGTTTTTGGCAAACGTTATTTTTATACCTAGAGATATCAACTTTTATAGTGTACCCTTCCTACTTTGTAAAAATATGTAGGTAGTAGTAGGTTCCCGCCTAACCGGCTGCAGCTGAATACCAGTATTTTACATAGATCGACTGCCTATCTGACCTACACAACCCAGTAACTGTGTAATACGACACCTCGTGGAAAGACTGGTTGTCAGACTGCTGCACAACGTACAGCGAAAGAAAAATCATTAAACGAAAACAAAAAAGAAAATTATTATTCCATTCAAAATCAGTTAATGCACTGCATTCTGCAGGCTGTAAAGAGAGTTGAATTATAATAATTACCACTCGAAACTGTATCGAAATTACAGAACGATAGTTTAAATATTCTTTCTTGTTGCAGATGAACACCAAATAGCCTAAAATACGATGAAACGGAAACTAACAGCCGGAATACATAAACAACGAACTTAGTGAAGTGATCACGGGACAATCCGAGCATGAGGTGATAAGTGCCAAAAACAAAATGGCGATGGTTATATCGCAGACGACAAAGGCTGCTATTGGTGGGTTCTTAGCGCTGATGATTCTCGGAGCTGTTCTAGTGGTTGGTGCTGCGGTTGGGTGGTTTGATCCGAGGAGAGAAGATGAAGATACTCCAGCCAAAGTTAGCGCTAGGCTTCAAGGGAGGACATCCTTTGTTACACATCGAGCCGTGAGTATTTTTTTTTACTTATTTTACCAACGGTTACAGAAATAATACCTTAAGAGGGGACGGGGCCTGCGAAGAATTTGAAAAATTGGTATTTGAAGAAACGATTGCCGTCGCGCTGTCAGTAAGTAGGCCCCCGTAGTGTGTGATAGGACAGCTGCAGCTCAGACCGAAATTATCACAAAAAATTTGACGAGATCGACGTTTCGTATTCTCCCAATTTTTCCTCGCAAACTGAGTCGATTCAGATTTAAAAAAAGTATGTTTAGGTTCCTATATTTTTTTTTATGTTAAAAACTTTTCTAATTTGTCTGGTAGTCTTCTATTAATCACGGCGGTAAAAATAGGGCATTTTTTGTAATTTTTAGAGGGTCATATTTTCTTTATTATTAATTATTTTCTGAAAAAAAGAAAATGACAGGGACGTGTTTACAGCAGTCCTTGATTTTATGAACAAAAAGATATTGCTCTGGAGGCATTATTAAGGAAGAAAAAAGGGGAATACATTTGTATGGAGAATTGCACGGCCTGTTCCCTCTTAAAATACAATTTTTCATGTAATGTGTATCCTACTTTTTACAAATGTGAAAGTTTCTCAATCACGCATAAACGGCTGAATGGTTTTGGATCAAAGTACAAACAAATAGTTTATCGCCTGGCTTAGCACATAGGATATTTTCAGACATCTAAAAGCTAATAATAAAACAAAAGTAGCTGTAGTATATTAAAACAATAGTAGCGCCTGGTCACTTAAAGCAAGGAAAGAATCGTGACCACGTTAGACAAGTTATTTTTTTTTTGTCCGTAGCAAGGTCAAATCAGTTTTAACATTTATGTTATAGTGTCCATTATTCTATGTGTAGGTCGTGTAGCGTGAAGATTGAAAAAAAAACACATCTTTGCCATATAATACGTTTCATTTTGATTAAAAAAACACCAAAGATATGAAAAAGGTGAAAATTGTGGTAAAAATAAGAATTTTGAAGACCAGTAAAACTTAGTGGAAAATTTTGTGGTTTAAAAAACGTAAATTATTTTGGCATACGACCTATCAAGTGATTGCAATCGATTAAATCTAAGTCTATGCACGCAAAAGTACCTTTGCTTCAACTATAGAACACTAAGTCAAAGTGTGCGTCTTTTTAATTTTAATCTAAAAATAGGAATAATATTATCTTAACCTTGTAGAGGTATGAGGAACAGGGTGTAAAGTACACTCATACTCTATGGAAAAGGGAGGATCCTCTGACCAGACGGGTGCTGCGTCTGGTGGGCAACTGCCCGACGGTTGATTGACGGTGACTGCTTAACCGGGCTTTACCCGATGTTTGATGTAGGGATGTTGTATATATACTAGTCGCGCGGTAAACTCTGCTTGCGCGATGCAGGATTTGTGTGACGTCAAATCTTTGATGCGTAGTTCGCACAAACTTAAAAAAACTAACTAATAATAATCTACTACAATACAATATAAATAATTTGTGGATATGATTAGGTAGTCCAAAAAAAACCCGGCGCAGCGCGCCAGACGGGTGAGTAAAAGAGTGGCTGGAGTTGCGTGGCTGCAGAGCCTACGTCAGGTCTTCAGGCGCGTCAGGTCTTCAGAGGCGTCAGGACTTCGGGCCAGACCGCGTTGCCATAGGTCAGAGCGAACCACGTCGTTGTTAACGGGGAGTTATCCGAAATTACCCAATTAAAGTCGATGAAAACTTATAATCCTCCAAAATGGAGTACAGATTTTATATTATTGCTGTATTTTCATTTCAAATAGTCACAATTATTACTAAAATTTTATTGTATTGGTTCAAACAAGAAATTCGTACCACCATCGATGGCCTCTTAATCTGCAGTGCAGACAAAAAAAAACAATCAGATTTTTTTTTTAGAATCGAAATTTGAAATGTGATCAAAAGATATGATGAGAATTTTCTTAAATAAGGTTGGAATGGAAACCAAAAAGTTTTTAACCCTAGCGGACTTACGCTACAGTAGGCAGTTATTAGTACAGTCTTACACTGTACAGGTCTTAAGATAGACCCTGATTAATTCCATGTTTTGTAATTGTAACATTTTGGTTTCATGTCGGGTTAAAAGTAACTGCTAATTTTCCTATGTATAATAACATCCTACCAGAGAACATTCCACTATACGTCGTTGTCTCCCTAATAAATTATGCTAATTAGCCCCACAATACAATTTCCAAACTCCACATCATTATTATTTTAGTTTACACAACTCGACAGCGCCATCTCTATTTCCATTATGAACTCACATTTCTGACAATTTGTGTTGCACTGAAAGTTGTCTAAAAACTTTTCCAATTATCTCAGTTTTCCATTTATTTAGATAAAAGGTTCATTTCCCGAATGTTGACGCGGAAAAATTTAATGTTTCTGTTTAAAAAAGTTTTTTGGATAATAAAGAGTCTTCATGCTTTGTTTAAGGCTAGGTTCAGAATGATGGTATAGAGCGAAACAGATTTTACAGACGTTTTGAGTTGAATGTAGGTTAACGTGATGAGTTTTGCGTTGTATGTTTTGCATTTATTCTTACCTGCTTTAGCTTTAGAGTTTACGATCTATCGTTTTGATGTTGCGACGAACGCGAAATTGTACGTGTGTAAGATAAGCCTTGAAACTTAAATTGTTTTATCCATTACTGTGTGAACTTAACTGAAACAGCGACCACATTACATCGAAATGAAATGAAGTAAAATTGTTTGTTCTGTAAATAGGATATTGTAATCATATTAAAAACATGTCGAAATTTCCTGTCTGACTACCCCTGTGAAGAAATGCCGAAATAATCATCATAACATCTCGCCGGCGGAGGTGTCGGTACTTTTAGTACACAGCTACATGTAGTTAATAATCTATATTTAAGACCACCGCCTATTATTATCACTCAGTAGCTACCAACTCTTAAGTTACGAAACGTTGTTGCCATCACAAAAAACAACACATTTTAAGCATACCGCGTCAAATGATTATGTTTTTCCAAGGTTAAAGAATAACAAAAACAAAGAGCTACTAACACAAAGAGAGGATATGAAACAGAACCAGAGGGAGTGACGGATGCGCAGTCATTTACAAGTAAGCCCTCAAAATCCTCTAACAAAAACATGTCAGAGCATTCCCCAGATTTTTTCAAAACAACATTCTGTTTTCACAATTTTTCTTTTTTTGTACTTAGGACTGTTTGTTTTGCGCAAAAATGTGTGGCAGTAGGGTTGTAAACCACTGAATAGGTGGAACCTTTTTACGCAGAAAACGTTAAAATTTTGGCTTCGAAATGTCTATAAGAAGCTAGAATATGCTGCCTAAAATATACTTCGTAAAATTATTTTTCGAGGAACTAATTTACAAAGAGCATGTTAATAAGGTGTGCTGTTTTTTTTAGGTATTTTACACATAATTATCTTATTTTTATTTATTATTTTATTTCTGTATCTGTCCGTGACATCACAGTGGGCCCTATCAGAATACCAGCGCTGCGACACCTTAAAATGTCGCAGCATCATGTTGAGATAGGGGCCTTTTGGCCTTGTACAGTTTTTTTTTTTTTTTAGTTTTTATAATATTATAAAATTTTAATTTTTTGTTAAGCATATTGTATAGTTAAGTTTGTGATATTCCTGTGCGAGTGTAATAAATACTTTTTCTTTTCTTTTTTTTCTTTCTACAATAAAGTAGCCTTTTTTAATGGATCATATAGTGAAACCTTAGATTCTGAATACATAAACTCCATAAAACTGTTTACAGCGGTAGTCTGCAAAATACTTCAAACGTAATATACAAACACATGGCATTGAGACAAGTTGTTTGAGGAACAAAATCCCATGATCCTTGAAAGTGGATTTCCGGAGACCCGTGATCCTAGAGAGGTGATTAACCCACTTGACCACCCATAACAAGTCTCTGAATTGAGCGAACTCAATTTCACACAAAAACACTTGACGAAGCCTTTTGGCACAGATGTCACCTAATTACGACCCCTCAAAATTCATTAAAATTGCTGTTGTACTCACAAAACATTCACGACCCTGTTACCGATACAATTGTGGGCCCGGTTGAACGTAGGTCGACAAATTTCATAGATTATACAGAAGATAGCGTAAGCGAAACCCGTTCCTCGACCGTGCTCACATTTTAAAAGTTAAATTTTACCCGCCACCCGCAAAATGGCGGACCGTTTTCAAATAAAAACAAACGTTAATTAACATAAAACACAAGAGTTTTAAATTTTTTGTACCACAACACGTATTGGCGATGGCATAATTTGATTTTATTTTTGTTTAATCAGAGATTTGAGGCGTAGGTAAATTTTTGGCCGAAAAATTGGATTGGATTTAGCGTGCCCGAAAATGTAATTAGAATTTTATATTTTACGACAAAAATCTGATGTTTTAATAATTGTTTCGGTGAAAAGCCCCTGTTCACAAAATGCTGAGAAATTATTTTGTAAAATATGAAATAAACATTGATTCCATTATTGTTTAATGGGAATATAAATGCTGAATACACATTACGCAACTCCGTTACATTGATCCAGCGCAAATACGCCTAATATCTATTCTAATAAACAAAAAAATGTTGTTCGGTTAGATGCTCGTATGGACTCCTTTATGTGCTTTTAAGGCATAACACTTCCCATACAATTTTATAGTTTGATCCGGCTTCATTTTGCACAAACATTTCGCTGCGCGCAAAATAACTGGGTTATATTCTGGCGCATTCGACATACGCATATTTAAATATGTATGTATCGCTCAACCTATTTTCCTTAAGGGCACGCTTTCCTTGATTTATCGAAAATTCCTTTGATGCGAAGCACTTGAAGCATCTCCACCTAAAATGCAAAAACGCTTCCATTTTTCAAGAACCCAAATAGGAGTTGGGCAACAAACATTTTATCCCGTATCCCGCCCGGAGTGAAAAGCTGATACAACTCAAAACTCATACAAATTGTATCGAAATGAGATCTATAAGTGTATATATTATACGAAAAGGTTTAGCTGATAAAACAGCGGGTATATTGGTATTGTCCGTCAGGGGTCTAAGTTTGGAGCCCGTTCAATAGATTTCAGAAGAAACCCTTCTGTAGGAGAGTCAAGTCACGCCCAGGAGCACTCGGTTCGAGCATAGTAAGGTACAGTCGCAACGATACATATAAATAATTCATACGAGTAGATACCAGTCGATATTGAAACAATCCGCTTTCGTATAGACTTTTTATGGAGCACCTCTTAAGGCGAAGCTCGATAGTGTATCGTTTGCAATCATGCAAATAGGATTTGAGTGGATTTAAAAATTATGTTGCTTTTATACGTAAACGGTTTTGGTACGAGTAATAGAGCAAAGTAAATTGCCCGAAGCCTAATCCGGGTATTCAATAAAAACATGTAGATTTTGTACTTGTTATCCTTTGTTATTTTAGTGTTATTGGGATTGTAACTGCTGTTTTTGTATGACAGAATTCAGATTTTTCTTTTAAATGTTTAAGACATTTAGTCCTAAAAACAATACAATTCACTTAACATGAGAAATACAAGTTAATCTTAATACTTAATAGACGAACTTATGAAGAACGGTAGGTACTCGTTAATACGTAAGAATTATAACAACATATTTTATTGTTTTCTTACTGTGTTGTGGGTAACAAGAAAAAGTGAGTCTACCAGTGTATCGTTTCTTGATAGCAATTATACATTTTAATAGTAGCAAACAGTCAATATTAAAAATTTATTAATGCTTAACTAGTTAAGACAATCACTAACTATTGCGTCGTAAACGTTTTTTGTCTTTAATTTTAGAATACCGAAAGAAAGAAAGAATACCGTTTATTTGGACACAGTTCGTGAAACACAAAATACAATAAGAAATAAAAAAAGTGATAATAACTTGCTACAACAGTGTGTGCGTCACGGCTGCGCCAAAAAGGGATTTAATACTTTCATTATAAAATGGAATGTCTTGTTTCACGAGAATGATTAAGACCCAGTTTGTATGTCAGTTTGTTTGTTTGTTGAACTTATTAATACAAGATCATTTTCCATTAAAAAAAAAAATTAAATGAGGCCGAAAAGAGCTTTTAATAAAAGCGATAGATAAAACATGATTCCAATTACAGTATTCGGTGAAAATTACACGATTTTCGATATTAAACATACGGTAAATTGACCCCAGGCTTGTACTAACACAGAAATTACGATTATTGTTGACACAAAATATAATCCACGCCACACAAAATACGGTACGCCCCTTTAATTAAAAATGGCCATCGGAAAATTATCATTGACATTAAATTTTATCACAATCCTGTATAATAACTTTCCATTCATAATGTGAACATTTTGTTTGTAAATGTTCAACATTATATTATGTTCATAAAATTTATGAGGTACCAATTATATGGTATTTTCGTAAATATATTAATTGCTCAATTTATAATGATGCCAATGAACGGAGGTGCGAAGGAAATTAAAAACGTTTGCTTACGTGCACGCGATCCGATAATTAAGACAATATAACGATCTGTGCTCATAATTCTTGCTTACGTGATCGCTAGATAGGTAGAAGTTGTGGGTGGTAGAACGGGTAGAAAATACTGTTTCGATTAGGTAGTAATAATTGCGTGAAACAATGACAATTATTTTAGGTTTCTAATTTTGAAACAGTAATTTCAGTTTCATTGATAAAATAAGTAAGTCATATTTTATGTTCTAACTACCTTTTTCCAGCAGCCTCGCCCATGTGCAAGTCGGGAATCATCCCATGGAAACGTATTACCGAGAAAACATAATCCAGGCCATAAACTATCTGGGTGCCAAATTTCATCCAAATCTATGCAGCTGTTTTTGCGTGATTGAGTAACAAACATGTATACATCCAAACATGTAAACTTTTACATTTATAATAGGATACTAGGCATTTCTAAAATGAACATAATATTAGGTTTGGATATCCTTTGAAGTGTCTAAAAATAATTCTCGCTTGGGTAGTAACTTGCTTTTCCATTAAAAGGTAAACACACGTGAAAATATGCAAACAGCACTTGACTCCCATTACATTTTCCTTCATACGAGCTAAGCTGGAATCTCCCACTCCCCCTTAATACCCATCTTTGAAAACGGGCCAGGATTTAAACAACATAGGTACCTAGCTACCTACTCACACGTGCTCTCCTATCAACAACTTCGCACAGAATCACATTATCCAACGATGTACATTGTTACTTTTTTTTTTCGAGAATATTCCTCCTTTTTCGAGAATGTTTCTCGTTTTTTGCTAAGCGAAAGATCTGAAAGCTTTTCTGTCTAAAAGGCGGATAGTGGCTTAATGACTACTGGGCTGATGTGTGTGGAACAACTGAGTTCTGGAATGTGTGAAGACTTCTTTTATTTAGCATTTGTTGTTTTTTTGTTTTTTTTGCTTGATACGATTCTATAATTTAGAAAATATTTAACTATACTACTTTACCTCTATTACCTTATACTATTTGGCGTTGCCGTGAGACACACTGTAATCCTATACATTAATTGTATGTGCTTCTTCATTATTGTGCCAAATCAACATTTATTTATTTTCTTCTTGTCATAGTGGTTTTTTTTACTTTGATCGATGGTAAAGTATTTACGGGCACAAGCAATCGTGTTTATAATTACATTCTTTGGTACCTTTAAAGAGTTAACCAATGTTTGTTAGATATCTACCAAGAAAACAGGAATCGGACCCTGAAAGCGCCCAAATCCAAGGCAAGCCAAGTCAAGTCCCATCACTCTGCTGCTGTGCCAATCGATACATACTGCTCCTTCTAATTTCGTAATTGCGGTAACATTTTCCATTATGGGAATCACAATTCTAATTAATGAAACACTCCCCTTTCGGTTATTAACGGAAACAATTATTTGTTAACGGAAGAATGATCAATATAGTTAATTACCGAAATTGATGCAGTTATAAATAATTGATTATTGAGTGTTCGATTCTGAAAATACACTCGAGAGCAATGAATCCGGGTCACTTAAAGAATGTTAAAAATCTCGGAAACTAAAAATGATAGGTTAATGCAATAAATTGTATTTAATAGACAATGTAATACTCCTTAAATGAAAGTAAAAAAAATATGAGTCACCATACATTTTATTAACACAAAATTACATAAAGAAAAAAACTGCTGATCTCTCCTTAAAACAAAAATAGGAAACATGAAATTTTTGAACTTTATTACGATTTTCTTGAATTTTAATACTTCGTATTGCCTCCTCGTGCTTCCATTACTGCGTTTACGCGGTTTGGCATGCTGTACACCAAGTTCCTTATACAATTTTGGGGAATATTCTCCCATTCCTCTGTGAGAGCAATTTTGAGCTCACGAAGCGTGATTGGGGGAGGGTTTCGTTGTTTTACGCATCTGCCTAGCTCGTCCCAAGCATGCTCGATCGGGTTGATATCCGGGCTACGCGCTGGCCACTCCATACGAGTAATGTTCATCTCTTGAAGGTAGTCATTCACAATCCTACCTGTATGAGGTCGGGCATTGTCATGCATAAATATAGCATCCTCACCTAAATTGACCATAAATGGACCAACGTGATCATTGAGGATTTCTTCCACATATCTTACGCTAGTTAAAGAGCCGTTTTCTATGATCACCAGCTCTGTGCGACTTTCAGAAGAAATTCCGGCCCACACAAGTACAGACCCACCACCGTAGGCTACTTTTTCTTCGATGCATGCTTGCTTGAATCTTTCCCCTGGTCTTTGATACACTCTGTGTCTTCCATCGTGCTTGTAGAGCATAAATTTTGATTCGTCGGAGAACATAACTTTTGACCAATCTTCAATACTCCAATTTACGTGGCTCTGGGCATATCTTAGTCTTGAAATACGATGCCCACGCTCCAGTTTAGGGCCGTTTGCAGGTCTAAGGGGTTTTAAGTTAGATTCAGCAAGCCGACGTCTTACTGTCCATGCACTTGGGTTACTTCCTCCGAGGCGTCGAAACTGATTTGTGAGTTCAGTTCCTGTGAGAAAGCGATTTCGAAGCATGGTGTTCACACTGTTCACCAAGTATCGGTCTTCTCGTGCTGTGGTACACCTGGTTCTGCCCGTTCCTGGTCTGCGTAGGTTAGAACCAGTTTCTTCGTAACGTCGGAGAACTCTTTGTACTGTTGACAGCGACACACCGACAGTCCTGGCTGTATCGCGCTGACTCCGGCCGGTTTCCAGCATTGTAAGTATTCTGGTGCATTCTTCAGGCGTAAGCGACATAATTTCAGCTTGAATAATGAATATAGAGCACTATCAACATGGTTTATGTACCCACATAAATGACAGATTACAAACAAAAGCAAAACCAAATGCTGTAATTTCGTAGTTCCATCTTCGAAAGTGGCCCTTTTTCAAATTAGATTTTTTTATGATATAACTTTACAATAACTATGAAGTTTTAATACCTTCATTTAAGGAGTATTACATTGTCTATTAAATACAATTTATTGCATTAACCTAGCATTTTTAGTTTCCGAGATTTTTAGGATTCTTTAAGTGACCCGGATTCATTGCTCTCGAGTGTATTACTTTGAATTTCATCATGTTGTACTTACTCCATAACGTATTATTATATGTTCGATATTTTACGATTTATACCTACCCTAGGTACACAATTAATTCAAGCACATAAAATATATATAGAGGCGGATTTAATGCATCTTACGCTAGCAAACCTTTGCGTGATGCAGAGACAAATTACAATTGGAATAAGGATAAGCATAATAATTATTCTATATTGATAAAATCCACGAGTATACACGGTTTCCGATAGAGATAAAGACCGAGGCCGTCGGATATTGTTCAAGTTTATTAACAAACCTATGAATATTTTCGAATAAAATTTAATTTAATATTAGAAAGCAAAGACTTCATTTTATATTATTAAATTTCATTCGAAAACCCTGGTTACCTATCTCTTTTGGTGACTGTATAAAAATTAATAGAAATAACACAATTTGTTTTCTCCAAACGATGCGGCAAAGGTGTAACTGTAGGTCAACCACATTTTGCTAGTTATGTTAAAGTCTCAGGTAATTTGGGGCGACCCTATTGCCATCAACCGAGCACAAAATCTGACTCCACGCTGGTACTGAAAAATTGACTTAAGGTGAACGTAGTCCACATTTTTTGCATACAAACTTCGGGAGTGTTTTACTCCACTGTCTGACATGGCACATCCAAAGTAAAATATGATATCGTTTTGTCTCATTATTAATATTGTCTGTACGGAAACAGAACACTAAAATAAAAACCCATTAAAAAGTTAGGAGCCAACAAAGATTCGTTTTTCTTGCTAATTTTACTTCACTTTGGACGTGTTTAGGTAATAAATGAAGTGTAAAATCTCCAAAACCAAGTCGGTACCAACAAAGTTCAATTATCGAAAAACTCAATAAACTTTATTAGTCATTGATTTATGCATTGGCTTTTTCATAAAACCCGATCTTCCACAAAGGACTTTTCTTAATTTTTTCGCGATTTTTTTTTACTATAAATGATCCTGTATCTCACTCAAAAACGTTGTGCGTGTAGACTAGCGTCTAACTGCTCATTACTGATACTATCTCTGTCGGACACGAAGCCTGGTGAGACAGCGTGATTTTTAGCCAGGCCCATCAGTGAGTTCGAGCGCGCGACTAGGTTCTCCTTAAGGCGGAGATTTCTTGACCTCATCAATCGCTTTCCATAAAGCGTGATCGAGGTCAAGAGCGGGCCCGTTTAGTTTTTTTTAACGGTTAAACAGGTGGTTATTAATATCAGTGTATCTCTTTAATCGTAAATAATTTTGTAAGCAAAACAAAATATGATATTTTCAAGTCTTTTTTGCATACAGTGATCGAACTCAAAACATAGGTAATTAAACATACTTTAATGCATCAAAAAAATCATCAAACTCCCCTCTTAAGTATCTTGAAAAGCAGTTCATCCCTTCAATAACAATTATAATTATAATTAAAAATATACCATATAATTTCAAATGCCAAACTGCATTCAGTGATAGATTATTTATGATTAAATAGTTAATATCTAATTTTATACGATTTTATTTGCATTTTTACGAAACACGCTTGCTCATTTATTATTCGCATTTATTACAACAGATTTTAACCCGTATCGGATTTCAATAAGAACTATTATCGCTCATAACGACACTATTTAAAGTTCATAATGAAAATTTCATAAATACATAAGCTCAGGCCTCCTTTTACGAGTCTTTTTCATGGGGGTAGACAGAAACCATGGAACGCCACCTGCCACGATTGTGATCAAATTTAATTAATATATTAAAGTTCACTACTGTTTCTATTGTTTAACAGCTGTTTACACAGTTCCTACTGTACTGTCAGATTATGTCTGTCTTTCAACAATGCAAGAACTTCCGTCTGAAAAAGTTCTGGCTTTGTCGGAGTTGAGCACAATCAGACGCTGTGGAAAACTACTCATTCAGCTAGTTTTGTGAGTGTTGTAGATTTTACGTCAAGCTTGAAAGAAAATGACATGCATTATACTGGTCCTAGTACCTACCTAGTAAATTTTTCCGTTTATATTTGGATTTCTATTACCGTAGGTAATTCAGTTATTCAATAAGGTATTTAAAACATAAACTTCAAATTGGAAATAACTTTGGAATCCTAGAAATTCTTTTCGTTCTGTTTTTTTTTTTGTATCGCGTCGCGTCTCTATTTCTATGACAACTTCAAGGAAATTGTTCTACCACAGTCACGTCGCACCGTTGCGTCACGCTTATGTGCGAAAGGCTTCATAGTTTTAAGGGTCTGTTTTTTCACTGTAAAGCCAATAAATTCATTTTTCTTTCTTCAATTTCTTTCTACAAAAGTGAGAATATCAAAGCTTCAAAAATAACATTTAGTAAAGTATTGCTCGTTTATCTCACGAATACAGTCAACCGCTAATCGTTCGTAACACTTGCATTATGAAAATTGATCTTTCTGCTACGGCATAACCGCACTGCTAATTTCAAATTGTTACCAGTAATGTGCGTCTGTCCGTCCTCTAAGAGTTTACAAATGGGTGATGGCGCATAATTACTTTAACATTTAGGTAACCTACCCACATAAGAAAAAGTAAAATCCTCAGCCATTAGAGGAATCCACAGATATAGGTAGACATAATATCTGTGGAGGAATCATTTTACATTCAATCTGATAATATAGCTTTGATAGAATGCTCTTCAAGCTAATGCAGTAGCCAACCTCATTTCTCCAATAAACTACGCTAATTTTTCCCATTTTCCCTTTCATTTCCAACATCATTTTATTGTACTGTGATGACCCGTAAGGATACTGCTCAGGATATGGAGCTTAAATTGAGAATAGTCCTCCAAAAACTTGAAGCATCGATACCAAAATGCTAATAATTAGTTTTCGTCTCGGTTGTCACCCAATTTTTAGCCAAATAATCGTTCACACAGTTAATCCATCGTATCTTTTGTCTTTAGCTAGTGTTAACCAGCTTTTGCGGTTTCGCCCGCATGGATGTGAAAAAAAACCTCACGGGAACTTACGAGCGGGATCAAAAGTAAGTAAATATGTGTTAATCCAGGTTATAAACTATCTGTGTGGCAAATTTCATCCAAATCCGTTTAGTAGTTTCGACCTCCACGCGGGCGAAGCCGCTGGCGAAAACTAGTTTATATTATTATCTAATAGGATTATCGAAACCCGCATAACATAATACCAAATTAAAACTGCTCTTAAACAAACCCTCCTATTACAAAGCAACGACCCAACTCACGCTAGAACATAATTTAAAAACCCAAACGAAAATCAATCCCAACCGTCAGTTTCAGAACTAATTTCCACCAAACTACTCATTCAAACGCTAGCCTAAATGATTTTTCGATCGTGTGTCCTTGACCCAACAAGGTACCTCCCCCGGGCATCAAGTTACGTACCCAATCAATTATTGAATAGGTACTACACTGTTTGTATTGTAAACTGGTAATTTACATGGGAATATGTATTTGTTCATTTACATCATGGATTCGATTTGACTATGTTTAGTGGTGAGAGTCACGAGGGATACATGATGGATGTTTTGTTGGTTTCGTGTGTGAAAAGCTGATTTGTGATTTTGTGATTCTCAACTTCGTCAATCTGCCTAGTCTTTGCTGACCTATATTGGAATCGTCTACCAGTCTAACCGGTTGCATCTGATTTTTTTTTTTTTGTTGGGCATCTCGCAGTTGGCCTTGAGAGGCCGTGACTGCTCAACCGGGCTTTCCTGGGGCTGCCATTAAGAAGTTAATCTTAATGCCTCCAGCCAGGGCTTACAAACTAAAATTTACAAACTAAGCGACTGCACGCTGAGGGCACCCCCTGTGGGGTACGGACCTCGGCTCAGGGCGTCACTGATAGGGGGACAGCTATCACTATTGGGGACAGGCTGGATCGAAATATTGGCATTATTATTATTAGGGGAATTTAAAGCTACTGGCTCAGCTGCGGCGCGGGCTGGCGCTTCAACGAGCAAGGGTCGGTCGGGGGCGGATGCATCTGAATACCAGTATTATTTTACATTGAGCGATTGCTTATCTGACTTGCACAGCCCAGTTGCTGGGTAACATGACACCCCTTAGTAAGACAGGTTGTCAGTCTGTTGCGATTCTGACTGTCAAATATCTACGAACGTGCTTTTTGAGGCATGGAAAGGCGAGACCCGGAAAGCACGTTAAGCCGTATATGTACTGGATGGTCACCCATCCGTGAACCGATTGTGAACTTTGTGTAAGGAATGATTAATAGATCTATATTGCTGTCTGGCGTTTCTTGACTAACCCGAGGTCTAAGCACAATCGCGCGCCGTAAACGAAAATACCACTATCCCACTGCATTTTGGTTTAAATTCTTGCGACAAATTAGTATCACATATAGACATGAATAAAGTATTAAAACTTACGTGGTCTACCGCGACCCCGCCTTACTTTGTCAGGGTACCACTTATTTATTTATTTTATATACTTTATTGTACACCACAAAAATACATTACAAAAAACAAGGTACACTACAAAATATACAATGGGCGGCCTTATCGCTCTCCGCGATCTCTTCCAGGCAACCTTGGCATGGACAGTGATTAGTCTGGACATAAAATGGGGATGTTGTTGGCGCAAATAATAAATATACAATATACTAAAATAGATACACAGATATATACATATCCTATGTTATAGATACATAAATACATACATACTAAATATATGAGGAACGAAGATAAATGTGCTATTAGGACCAACAGTTTATTTGGCATACGGCAGACATGTCCTGCCCAGTCCTGTTTATATTCAGTAGCTTTTTGAGGGATTTTACACAACCACTTAACTTTATGTAAATTATTTCATCACCACTGCTCTCAAGACGGTGTCGGAAAATATCATGAGGAAACCGGCATGTCCTAGAGCAAAAAAATCGAAAACAAGTGATCTAGCTTCCTGCTGATCTGCGTGGCGGATTTACAGCCCACTTCCTCTCACAGAGTGGAAGCCGGTGGCCGAGCAGTGGGTATATTTTAAACTGATTATGTTTATGCTTATCTACTCCATACGTTAGTACTGGACCCCGGGCTTGTTTTGCCAGGAAACGGGTGTAGTCTCTGAGTATGCAAAAATATTGTGGAATCCGATATTTGCGTTTTCCTAATTTAAGTTCTGAAGCCAAAAGGCTTTTTTAATACTGCAACAATACCTAGGTACACTGATTAATTGAAGTATATTTTTCATAAGAAATAATAAATGGTTAAAATATTCTTGCCAATTAACCAAGCGGTGGAGGAAAAGTTTTTTTATTAAAACTTAACCGCATAAGAAATTCAGTGTTATTGAACTTTTTATAGATTTTTTCAGAAATATATTTACAGAGGGCCCAAACAAGTGGCAATCGCGTTCAAACCGTTGCGTATGTCTACAACGAGAATCGAAAGAATTGACATAAGTTTTTCGGAAGCTAATGTCAGTGTAATACATTTTTTATTTTTCCATCACGTTTATCGATAGTAGTTTGTACTTTGTTTAGGCGCTCAAGATAAACGATTATAAGAAAACAATACTTATCCTCAAATTGGTATTTTGCGTTATGCGTATGTCCCCAGACCTTATGCGTCCTAGGTCCGTTCATCTATCTTCTTAGCGTTATGATAGCAATCTATATTGTGCAGCCAGCCCAGAATTTGGCTACGGGCTTGGCACGTTCAGTAGCGTTCGTCAACTCCTGAAGCGTGTAGACAACAGGACAATATTAAATGCGCCATTGTTTGTTGCTCCTGGCGTAAGCATACTATCCACCAAGTGCTCAAACGAGAATGGTCCGTCAGTGTAACAAACTAAGTTTCAAAATACATAAACAGTGGCACTCTATACATAACAAGCACCATAGTGGTCCATTTACCTAAATTGACTTTATAAAGTTTCAATCTTGGGACTTCGATTTGAAGTTAAACTAATCTTGTTTGACTTTGAGTAAGTATCTAATGTATTTTCGTAAATGTTTACGAGGAGATTGAAATTCTTTGGGCGATTCACTTTCGTTAAGTAAGTGATCGCCCAAAGAATTTCATTTCAGTCGTCTTTTGAATACTAAAGGATAAAAAAGAAATACATAATAATTATTTTTGGTAGATGCTTTGATGATATTTTTTTGTTTTAGTATATACCTGGTGTAAATCCATTGTCAATATTAAAATTGGCAAAAAAGCTGACCCCATTGCCACGACCTAAAATCTAAATAAATAAAAAGGTTATTAAGTTATTTCTGAAAACGTCATTGTACACTGTCTAAGCGTGATGATAAAAGTATTCATCAATGCGCTTAATCAATATGTTTCTAATTTGTATAAAAACTGGCCTAGTATTGTGTATGTAAGTAATCCTGATCATTATGAACCAACGGTCCCTCGTTTTATTTTTCACTGAATATTGATAAATTATTTTGAAGCACAGACCTCATATTTGGTCTTATCTCGATAATATTAGTCTCTAAGATGAATTAAATTCTTACCTGTTTAATCTTGTAAGGTTCAAGTTCTGTGGCGTCACAAATTCCTTCTTGACCAATAATATAGATTACAATTACGAGTATTATACCTAACAAGGAATTATACAACGCTTCCAAGTATCAAATTACCAATTTCATTAAACGACGACTTTCGTGACGCCCTTGGCCATTTCGCAAAAAAAAAAATACTCATCGTAGAAAAAAAAGAATTTATACAATATTTTATTTCAGCAGAAATTCATTATTCATCACTATGACGACCGCTTTCAGCGGAAAGCGTTCGTGACTGAAATCATTAATTTTTCATGCATTTTGATAATATAACTGTGGGTGAAAGTCACGGGTCATTCTAAACGAATATTTTATGTAGTTTATTTATACATGGTTACGTTAACTTTATCACTGGCGACAAAAGTGATGAAAGTTAATTAGTTGGGTAATCGAATATCCAAAGACTGGGAAATTTGTTGTCTAGCAAATATACTAACAATTATTTTTTTATTATTACTGAATGGACCTACTTTTGACCTCGATTACGCCTGATGGAAAGCGATTGATGAGTTCTAGGATGAAACAAGCGTGTCCAGAAGATGCCTGTTTAGTCTTGTTTTGAAGGTAAACGAAATAAATGATGGTAGAAATGTGAGAGGGAACACAGAGGCAGGCAGAGAATTCCATTTAAAATATTTTATTCCAATCAGAACTTTTGTTCTTTGACGGTTGTATGAAGCTATTGCTTTAAGTGTGGTTCGAATAAATCTGAAGAACAAATAATTACCCTGACTGTACCCTCTTTGAGGTTGGTGAGGTCATAAATTAAAAGCTCGGCTTGTTGGATTTGGTCGGTAAATTAAACTGAAAGATTTCCGGTTTCCGACCAGAGATTTCCAGTTAATCTTAGTTTTATCGCATACGCACATACGGTAAAACGCCACTAGAGAGGAAACTATGTAACAGAAGGCCTTAACCATTCTCGTAATTAAAAACGTTCAAAATCTAGTCGCAAACTCGCCTCTGACACTATCAATCTCAAAAACTTTTGTCAAAATTGAATGTAAATTAGTGATAATTTTGACAGATTGAGACTAAGATCAGAATCCGAATCAATGTAAAAAAATAAGATACACATCTGCTTTACTCATAAAGCTAAGTATAAAAGACTCCTTCAGACAGGCGCGACGAGAACAATTTCCATAAAGTTTTCATGGGAATTGTTCTACGAAAAACGCGTCGTGCTGTCGCGTCGCGTCTGTATTTGCCTTTACGTGGCTTAAAACAAAGATAGAAGTTTTCAATAAAGAAATGATCACAGGAATAGAATAGTGTGGTACCTTTTAGCTAAATGTAAGTAGGCTTTTAAGAATTAGAGGCTTTTAAGTAAGAATGTTGTGCATGCCTATATACAGGAAAAGTTTTATCTAGTATGCAAACTGTAACCATGAATTCAGCATACCATTCTAGACACCCCAGCGAAGAAATTTCAGCAAAAAAAAAACAGCTGTTTCATAGAAAAGTGCAATACCTACGCGGTCAAAATGTATGGAACAGCTGTTTTTTTTTGTACAACCGACGAAAAATTTCTTCGCGGGTCTAGAATGGTATGCTGAATTCATGGTTAAAGTTTGCGCAGTAAATAAAAACTTTTCCTGTATATATTTACACACTATTGAAGATTTGTGATAACCTATTGTTACTATCTTTGTAAATATGTTGTTGGTGTGGCTTGCTTAATAAATGGAGTTAGATGACGTAAGGGCAGAGAGTACCGTCCTCCTGTCTCACTGTCTGCTAATTAGAACAAACTGTTATAATCTATCTGGCAGCCACGCGCCACGGTTTTGGCCATTTCCCTTATTTTTGTTATTTGGAGGTCTTGCATGTTCAGCAGTCCAAGCCTGTATACCATACACGGTTAGGGACGTAGTCGCTTAAATTGTTGTCATGAATTCAGCACAAATGATTCACCCCTCAGGGACCCCTCAGGGACCCCTCAGGGTAGAAACTATTGTTTTAAGTCAGTCGTTTCACACAAAAGTGCAATAGCTACACGGTCAAAACAATGGAACAACTGTTTAAAAAAAAAAAACCAACGAGAAATGTTTACGCGTGGAGTCTAGAATCATGAATTCACACTGTGTATTAGTACCCGCATCACACTATTGTGAAACCAGATCGAATTTTATTTAACGTTTTCCACAATTTTTACTTTTGTTGTATCACGCACGTAGCTACTATAAACGGTTTTTACCTGCATTCGGCGTGAGCTCCAGTCCGATCACTATGTACGGAAAGCCGATCCCTTGGGGAAGCAAGCCAAGTACGGAGGAGTGATCCTCGACCACCTACTTACCTTCAGGGAGCATATAAAAACGGCTCATTGTCGCGCCTCTTTTGCTCTCGGTAGGCTTCACTTCGTACTGACCGCCCGTAGTAAATTGTAACCTTAGGCGCAAATTGCGTATCTACACCGCGGTCTTACGGGCTCATGACTTATGCGTGCGTCGTCTTCGCACACGCTAAGCCCCATCACATCCATAGGATACAGACCCTCCAGAACCGTTTCCTAAGAAAGGTCACGGGAGCCCCCTTCTATGTCCGAAACGAGAATTTCCATCTGGATCTCAGAATGCCCACTATCCAGCAGTTCATGAAACGCCTCTCAAAGCGTTTCTTTGACTCAGCTATGAAGCATACCAATCCCCTCATCGTAGCAGCCGCCCGCTACATTCCCTCCCGTATTAGTAAGATTCGCTGACCGAGGCATACTCTTACCATTCCTGACGACGCTACAACTCTCCTCCAGGAGAGTCTTAAGCTTACCGCCACCCTCAGAGTACACCGTTACTGTTTGGTACTAACCGGCTGGACGACGGAGGGGTACAAAGAAAGGGCGGCCACTGAGACGAGTGGCGCCGACGGCGACGCACCGATCGGGCCAATTCAAAGGAACGATCGTTCGATACACACGAGCACTGTACGCGTCGCGACCTACCTATTGTCGTAATACTACTATTACTGCTAATACTACTAATACTGTAATTATTAAACTTGTGTTTATCTACAGTCCTAGTATTATTTCTAGAGGTTCCTTACACACTTAGATAGGGTCCTGGAACGCAACAGTCACAAACCGCCGTCCTTCCGTCCTCGCTGCCGAGGCCCGTCGCGACGTCCCGTTCAGTGTCCGTCCTGTCCTTTGCTCGAGCCAGCCTGCGCCGCTGAGCCTGCAGTATTAAGTACGTCCTTTAATAATAATCAGTCCGATTCAGTTTGTGCCTTGCTGCCATCTACCAGCGATGCCCTAAGCCGAGGCCCGTACCCACCAGGGGGTGCCCTTAGCGAGCAGTCGCTCTAGTTTTAAGTTTTTTTAAACCCTGGCTGGTAATATTAATTTATTAAGATTATCACAGGCAAGCTCGGTTAAGCAGGTGACAACCTCATAGGTTGAACTGCGAGATTTCATTCCCAAAAAAATAAAATTCGGCGTGAGCTAGCATTTGTCATCAGGTATTTAGGATTGGTTCCGTGTGGTGCCGGACGTAAAAGAATAACACCATCCCATCTCTTCCCATGGGTGTCGTAGAAGGCGACTAAAGGACTTACTAGAGAATGGGCAGCAGCGTTCTCTATGCATTTTACCACCATAGGTACTGCGATCGCCAACCCGCCTGCTAAGCGTGGCGATTATGGCAAATCCCCCCTTTTGGGGGAGGCTTATGTCCAGCAGTGGACGTCTTTCGGCTGATATGATGATTTAGGATTGGTATTTTTAATAACAACAAAACGATACATTTAGGACGTAAAAATTATGTTTGATCCAATAAGAGGAAAATTGTGTATGTGTGCTTTTGCGTGTATTTGTATACCTATTTGTAAAATAAAGCTAGAAACGACATTTTTTTTTCTAGGACACAAAAGCTACACAGGTACATTGTTTATGGACGTGCCTTATTAGAAATTGCAGTTCTGCTAAGTACCTAGACATTAGTTTAATAATCATGACCATTCGGTTATACGTACAGATTTTTGATGCAATTGCTAAAGGTTGCTTCCTTCCCTCAAATATGGCGCGGCTGATATTTACGTTATGCTCGTGAACGGGGGCTGCTTGTGGTGACAGGTCGTGGTGTAATGTTGACGTTGTAAAAGTGCTGACTCTTATTTGAATAAATCATTCAAATCATTGAGTTCAAGGCGTACTTTTCTTGAAACTACATTTTTGTATGACTTAAGCAATAACTCGTATGATTGTTTAGACACTGATAACTAGTTGTATTATATAGTTCCCAGAACATGCCTTGGACGCGAGGTGCGCTCACGACCTGGACCTATTCGCCACTACCTCCAGTCGTACACATGCTGGCTTGCGTGCGCCTCTTAGTCGCCTTACGAGCAATTTTAATAAGAATTTCTGCAGTTTGGATCTGTTTGCTTTACCGCATAGAAAGTTTCGTCTCATGTTACTTAACATATTCAAAAATTAATGTGCACTGTTGTTCTACTTACATATGCGGCACTATGTTTATGTTTTGATAGCTTTATGTTTTTTTGATACTTAATTTACTATTAATATTCCTCTTTTTTATTGTTAACAACGCTAGTCTTAAAATTTACCAAATTGTCTGACTGTGTATCTGTGGAGAACGTGGTTGATTTCACATTAGTATCATTTCTGTTTCCTATCTTTTTGTAATTATTCATGTGTAATTGTTTGTTTTCCCCAAATACTCAAATAAAATAAAATAAATTACTTTTGATTTTGATTGAATCCATGAATATCGGGTTCATTTTTTAGCTACCAATATTTCCGCTACACACTGTAGCGCGACACGTATTATCGTAACTAGCGATATTATGTTCAATAGTGACCGCAGACTTAGGGTTGATATTGTAAGCACTACTTTAAGTGATTGATTATGACGACATAGGCACAAAAGTCAAGTTTAAGTAATTAAAGGCAAAGGTCGAGTGTGTCACGTTGTATTATTTGGTTATAACCTAAAGTAACATGTTGGTACTGTGTGGTTAGGCTTTTAGGGACTAAATAGTAATAGGAATTTTCGAAGTGTATGTATTTATTTTAATTTGTAATATAACTTTGAAAGTTAGGTTTGATGGCAGAGGTCAAATGGCGTTGACCTTGGTAAAAATTACCTACCACGTACGTAACCAAACTACTTACCACATCTAATGTGCAGCTTTATAATTTCTAACACCATCATCTGTCTAGCCTTTTCCTAACTATTTAAGACTACAGGTTAAGCTACACTTACCGCGGTCAGTCCGTGGATGGGTAATCTTTACATACCAAGACCCCTGCGTGCCTTGATCAGCACGTTAAGCTATCAGAAGCCGGGTAGTCTGGCAAATCAGGCTTATCAAAGGGTATCGTATTACGCAGTAAGTTGTGGTCTGTTGAATATTGGAATTTTGCTGCATCCGGTTATACCGACCCCAACATGGTAGGGACAAGCCTAGGTAGATTGATATTTAAGTAACTTTGCCTTACTTGACTCTGTTTTTACACGCTTTATATTAGCTTTACTTGTATGTTTGTTTGTTGGTTTGTTTGTTTGTTTGTATGTTACCGACTTCTTTGAGCGCGATTTTGACCCACTTTAAACGGTCAGATTTCATTGAAACTTTGTAAACTTGTCGAGGACCGATGACCATTCAATCATTTAAAAAAAAAATAGAGAAAAAAAATACACGTTTTTGTAGTTAGCAGAACTAAAAAATAGAAAATAAATAATAGTTTAAAAAACTAAAAAAACACGCTTTAAAAACCAAACTAAAAAGGAGAAAATAATTGAATTCAATTAAAAAGCGTGGGGTGCTTGACACTATTTGATTATAAAAATACCTTAAAAAGCACCCCACGCTTTTTAATTGAATTCAATTATTTTCTCCTTTTTAGTTTGGTTTTTAAAGCGTGTTTTATTAGTTTTTTAAACTATTATTTTTCTTCAATGTTTCCTTCTACAATTTATACAGTTTTCCCCAAATAGCCAGTATCATTTTAAAGAAACCATTATTTTAATCACGCCAAAAAAGAAACAAAACTTGCGCAATGATAGCATGAAAGAAAATAACCTAAAATGATACAGTTTGATGTAAAGCTTAGACTGCACCGTCGATGTACCACAGTCACGAAACCAACCGTTTTTCGAGAAAATGTTTGTGAGTCATGAACCCCCACTTTATGGTTCTAGAACTTTCCAAATGGTATCGGAAATTAAACTTTTGATTGTACACCGGTTTTATTTATTGTTTGCTATAATTTTGTATGGGAATAAAGTAAGAATTACTTGATAAATAGGGAGAGTTTGAAAACACTCTTTAATCATAAATGTTTGTAAAGAGTTTCTATTTAGAAAATGCTATTTATGTTTTATCGTGTTTTTACTGTGATTTTAAACGACTATAAGGTTGGTTGAAATGTGGCGGCGATCTTCCGCGTCTGGCCCTGGCCCAGGCCATAGTACGGAGCAAGAGTGCATGGGAAGCCGTCACCTCCTTCTGCGAAGCAGTAATGCTCGCAAAGGAGGAGGTGGAGAGCGTTAAGGAGAGGCGATCTTTGCACCCTCACGCTTCTAGCCGCCGCAGGTGACGCCCTAGCCGTTGGGCGTTCATAGCGGACTCCCGGCCAGCGGAGGCGCGGGCTTGCGGTTGGCGAGCAACGGCAGCAACCAGGCCCGGGTCGACGGCGCGTTGTGTTCCACGCGCGCCTCAAAAAGATGTCAACAGTTACTGAAGGGGTCCGCTAGGGCCGATGCCCGCCAGGGTCGCGGATTTATTCGAAAGAGTTACCGAGGCCCTAGCACAGGCAACTGAAGGAACACGGGCGGGTTTTATAAAAGTCAGTCCCGCTCCGCCCAAAGCGGGAGAAGTCATCTGATAAATGCCCAGCCAAAAAAAAAAAATCTGTTGAAATTTTGAAAATTTCTTAAAAGATTCTATTAGCGTATATTCTTTAGAAGTCAGCACAAGCGTGCTCCATAAAAATACCTCTTCAAAATCTAACACAAAAACTAAAGCAAAAATTCAACTCTAATTAATCATACTAAGCATTCCTGATCTTCACTGCAAATAAAAAATACACTGGACCGAATGAATTTTTCACCTCTCGTATAGGATAGTAAAAATGGCTTGCAGCCAAAAATTATATTTCTTTATGAAGCTCATCTCTGCGCCTGGCATAAAGGATTTTTCGATAATACCTACTCTTCGAAACATTCTGTATTTTTCTTTTTTTAATCCGATTGAGAATTTTAAATTCAGATTTATGATTGAAGAAACAATGTTTGCTTCAATTTAAAAATATTGGTTTTCAGTGTTGCTTATTGATTCTTTTTATTAATAGAGCATATAATTATTATTACTTCAAAAGTAGTTTCCACTAAGAATTATTCTCTTCCACTAAGAATGTTCAGTATCCTTCAGTGAATTAGCAACAAATACATTTAGGTACCTATACCTCAGACTAAAAATTGTCCGACTAGAAATAGTCCAAAGCAACTTGAGTACCAGGAGAAGCTATCAACCCACGTGAGTTAACTTGCCCAGACTCTGAGCGGAAAAGGTGGAGTACAACATACCCGGCTAAAGATACATGACATCCCTAATCTCACCAAAAGGTTCCCACAATGAGTATAAGAGAGAGTGCCGTACGGTTGGATCGATCAGGTTAAGCTACGCTAACCGCGGTCGGTCGGTGGATGGGTGACCATCTTCACATACCAAGACCTCTCCGTGCCTCGGAAAGCATGATAACTAAGCTGTTGGTCCCGGCTCTCATCTGTGGATGTTTGACAGTCGTCACAAGCCCGAAAGTCTGACAACCAGTCTTATCAAAGAGTATTACCCAGTAACTGGGTTGTGGAGACCAGATAGGCAGTCGCTCCACGTAAAGTACTAGTATTCAGCTACATCCGGTTAGACTGGAAGCTGACCCCAAACATAATTGGTCAAAGGCTAGGCAGATGATGATTTATCAGCCAAGGAAGTGGCTTATTGTTCCTAAGACATATTGCCATGACGCAGAAACATCAAAAATCGCCTCCAAATATTTTGATATCTATAAAATCTGTTTTAACATTTTACCCAATTATAATCTTGTAGGTACCCAATTTTCTCATTTTTCGTTTCCCTCAAAAACAACTGAAAATGCAACGTAGCAACGGATGATATTTTGCAACCACGATCACACTACGTTTACGGGGCAAAGTTACGATCGTGCAGTACAACGTTTTCAGTCGTGTTGGTTGCGGCCACGAGTGCAGCGAACGGGCAGAATTAAGCTTAAAACTTTTGTGAAATAACAACGCTTGTAATATTTCGAATTTATGTTTTGGTATGCCAGCATTTTCTTTTAGAATTATTCAAATGTAGATTGTTTTTATTTTTACTTGCAGCTGGGGTTATATTTTGGTTATGTTTTTGTATTTAATCTTAACTCTTTTTCCGTAATTGAATTTTCATAGCCACTTCAAAAAGACGTATTATTGGAGTTATGAAATGATTTATTTTTGAAATCAGTCGATTGCTCTCTAAATGCATCGGATAATTCTTTTAACCTTTTTATTTCTACTTCAATTTAACAAATTGATGCACGTTTGAATGTTCCTACCAATCAAGGCGTTGAAAATGGGTAAGCAAACTCAAACGGTATTTCAGTAGTGTTGAAATTACCTATTCATGAACCTGACTGAATTGGCATGGCTTTTATTTATACTATACTAATATAATAAAGCTACAGGGTTTGTTTAAACGCGTTTATTTCCGGAACTTGAAAAAAATACCAGTTAAATTTCAAAACAATGTTATTGCATTTGATTGACCAATTCTTGAGAAAGATTACCGGCTACTTAACGTCACGCTTTGATCATTAGGTACCAAGCATAAAAAAAAAATGCTAAAAGATCTCTAAGCGAAAACTAAGTAATAGCGATGAGTGGGGAAACAAAAAATTCACGCGGTCAACGTCGTGGGCAGTCTATAATATTACAAAAACATTTTCCAAAAAAAAAACAGCCAACTTCTATGTTATAATTTTTCACCTTTTGGTTATAGTACATACCCCACACCAGTTCGAATATGTACACCATAGATCTATGCAGGTAAAATCGCGGGATACAGCTAGTACTTTATATTACGCATGTCAGGTAGGTAGGTACTTAAATGTTGTCGCCTGTTTCAAGGCCCACATCTAAAACCTATCGATAATATCTGTTAGCATGAAATTAATGCGTAGTCTACTCGAATGTAATGGGCTGGATATGATTGTACATAAGCGATACAAACAATCAATTTTATATTGCTATCATAAAGATTCGATAGTCAACTGTATGATTTTGATCGGTTATTATGAATTCTATTGAGTTATTGATAAGTAAAGGCTGATTTTTCAATAGTCAGATAACTTTTATATAAATAATAGATATGACAGTTGGGCATATTTTCTATACAAAAGCTGTCAAACCGACATATTTATTACTCAGTAAAAAATTGTCTGACTATTGAAAAATCAGCTCTAAAAGGTGTTTGAGTATCTTTAGTTGATTTCTAGATTCCACAACAGTTAGTTAATGACATGAAAGGTGCAATGCTTGCAGGGGGATTGGCTACGCCCCACGCTTCGATCGTTCAGTTTAAGCTACGCTTGGCGTGGTTGATCCGTGGAAGAGTGACTATCTTTGAATACCAAGACCCCTCCGTGCCTCGGAAAGCCTGTAAAGTCATTGGTTCCGGCTGTCATGGATTTTTGACAGTCGTTACCGTTCGTCAGAAAACTGAAAGTCCAGGAACCAGTCCTATTAAAGGGTATCGAATTACCCAATAGCTGGGTTATTGAGGTCAGATAGGCAGCCGCTCCATATAAAATACTGGTATTCAGTTGCATCCGGTTGGACGGGAAGCTGACCCCAACATAGTTTGGGAAGAGGCTAGGTAGATGATGATGAAAGGTACAATGCGATTTTTGAATATTTATGCCTTGTGTTTATTTTTGTTTGTACTGTATTGTACCATTGCTTTTAATTACTGGATTATGAGCGGCAAATTCGCTTGTAATCAAATATTTAAATAGTCAGATTTGGTCTCACCGTACTAAGTGCCACCAATGAAAGTAAACGCGATTAGTAGGTACATCTGAACCGCGTTCAACAGCTGTCAGCTGTTAGATGTGCTGATCGCGTTCAATTTATTCGGTGAAATCCGCCCTAATCCCACAAAATAATCTCCATTCTGAGAAGAGTGACTCATACATTTTATTTTACAGCAAGTCATGTCTCTGCGACATTGTGTCAGAGGTGTCAAACAGAAACAGAAATGCGGCCATCTTTGTTTCGCGGTAGGGAAAATTTACAATTTAATAAATACCTATACTCCATTTATTATAGCTTTAGAAAAAAGAAGCTCGTAGAAGCAGGAGTGCAAAACAATTTATTTCAAAGTTAGGCACTTTTTTAGGTAGATTTAAGACAGTACTAAATACTGAGATAAACGAAGTAAAAATAATTTCGTTTTAAATAATGTTATATTTATAATAACATCTTCATCACAGATTACAAACCTACAACAAATCGAATGAATAAAACAAATAATCACATGATGATTTAAATCTAATTAAGATTAAAGAAAATGAAATACATTTTTTTTTACAATACTCTATTTTAAATAACAACTTACGATCCACAATACGTTGGTAAAACTTCGTCGTCATCAACTAATTTAGTCACTCGGTATTGTTCATTCCTTTTAGGTTTTAGCATTGACACTTTAATTTTAAATTGAAATGAAATAATTAAATAAATGAAAGCCACATCATTTCATAAGATAAATAGTTAAACATGATTACAATAAAGTGTGACAGCTAATATTTAAATAAATTATAATAAATTTGGCATTAATCGTAACTGCAACACGTTTAAAGTAATTTTGTTGCAAAGTGTAGATTAAAAGGAACCTTTTTTTAACTTTTGTTTAATGCTATTGTAAATGGAGTATAGGTAAAAAACAATTTTAGGTTAAACGGTTTTATTTTAATTCATCAGCTGTACCAAAAACTACAAAATAATTGGTTGAAAAAGCTGTCACAAGATTTGAAGCATATAGGTATACATTGTATATACGGGGTCAAGCTAAATAATACCGATTAATATTTGCATATCCTAAGGATGAAAAATTCTACATCACGCAACACACAGCAACCCAAATATGACTTAAAACTTTAATTATTATTATTTTAGAATTATTAATTCAAGAGATTGTTAACAGTATAACAGCCCAATAACCTTAACCGTCTATTGACTTCAAAACAAATCGTGTTTAGCGCTAAAAATATATCAAAATTACACAGTAGGTACACTTTATTGTTGACTGAACGGTTATTTAACCAATTGTCAACTGCATTATTAATGGAACAAACAGTTTACTCGATTGTATGTATGGACTAACCCTAGAATAAGTAATAGCCTGTAGTGTTATTTGTCCACTTTTGGTTTATATGGTTTCATATAGCTCTTGCCACATTTGTGTGCGAGTGAATAATACCACTTAAATGTAACAGCTTCTGACGGGGTGGTGACCGTCCTGAAATACAGGCCTTACACCTAGCTTAGGCACCAGTCTCGCACAGTATAACAATGAATATCTATTGTATTAATTATGTATTTGTACATATGTATTGTGGCGAGAAATAAATCATTATCTTATCTAATACGCGTCTAGGTCGCCTCGCCAGCTCTTCTTGGGCCGGCCTCGGCGGCGGCGACGCCATCCATCATCAGTAGGTACTCAAGTACTCTTTACACACCAAAAATGTATAGGTACCAGGAACTCATAAAATAAACATGGCATCGATTAAAACACTATACTATTCAATATTGTACTCCATTATCATATTTAACTTGTTCTACCCGCATTTTACGTAAAAAATAAACTATAACAGCCAAATCTGACTGCTTTTGAACACGGAACAAAGTCATTAATAGTTGATGCTTGCTACGAATTTGATTGGAAATCAAAAGACCCTTTGATTATGATTTATTGTTATGGAAAATTATATATATATATTGCTGGGGAGTTTGTTCCGCTACTTCTTCTTCCCAGCTAAAGCACTAGGAAGTGGTGAAGGGCGGGCGTTTTGGGGGGACTGTCTTATGTAATTTTATTTTGACGTTCAAAAAGAGCTGACTCTCAGCCTAGTTTGAATAAATGACTTTTGATTTTGATTTTTTGATTTTATAGTTGCCCTGCTTCTCACGGTTTTTTTGACAAGACAATACCATCGAGATTTCTTTAGTATATAAACGTTTATTACTAATGGATAAAAAACATAAACGTTTCTGAATAAATCTAAAAAATTATGTTGAAAACCGCATCGAATTACATTGCAAAGCTTAGAAGAACAACAAAGTCAAGCGGAAAGCGGATTTTCCTTCTACTGTTATTACACGCGTTGTCTACATCTCTGTTATCTTCTCTCTTATCGCAGGTGTGCTGGAAGAGATTTCTGTAGAAATAAGCATTACCTATGTACGTATTTTTCTGTTCCTTTCTTCTTGTCTGTTTAAATGTGTGTGTATAAATGGTTAAATAAATAAATAAGAGTAATAAACAAACAAACAAATTAACTTTCGCATTTAAATTATTATATTAGGCTGATCTACATTTTATTCTGAAGGCCATGTTTACGTAATCGAGTACGTACTTTAAAGACTGAATAGGTAATTTTGTAGTCAAAACATCGATCGTAGGTCAAGCAATGCTAGATTCTGGTTAAGTAGCTGAATAATATTCCCATAATATATTAATCTGTACTTTACGTTTGTTTGTTTTAACGTGCAAATCTCTGAAATTACCAGTCTGATTTTATTTTATTTTTTTCATTTGATAGCCTAAATTCTTAAGAAAGGTAATAAGCTATTTAACGTCACGCTATAATCCTAAAGAGGCGAGCAAAGAGTAAGCAAAAACTAAGCTATAACGCGGGTGGGCGATAAGTGACGCGCGGGCAACTGGTTGGCTCGGAGGCCGAAATTTTGCGAGCGAAGTCGCGGACCGAAGTTAGTATAGTAATATTTACATTCATTGATTTTAAATGTCTGTAATTGGATGATAATAATAGTACCAAATAACTACTGGCAAATTAACGCAATTTAATATTCATATTGTTTTATTAATACGACATAACCAAATCACTATTAATATTAATTGTTAGTTTGCGTGTTATTTTAATAGACAATGATTGGAAAGATTTATAGTGCGTTCTCAAATGTCAATAAATTATGAGGCACGTTTGTTTTGAAGGCATTTTTATCTAATAGTTTAATGACATGCAACGTTAAGTTCTTATTTTAGATATAATAAAAGTATTTTCTTAATTTACAGAAAATCAATATCAGATGGTTTGAAAATTGTAACTTTTGTCTTTTACAACTTCGACAATATTAACCTCAAAATTGATACATACATACTTTTTTACTTGATTTTTTTAAACGTAGGTAGTTAAATCTGTATTGAACCTGTCAACTACCGGCTAATGAGACACAATAAATTTTCTATTGTAATGGCCCCTTATAGGGGCCGCGTGGTACTTAACCGAGTAAAGAAATCTTAAATATTGATTGAAAGAATATCCAAGTTTTTTGTGATATTTTCTATTTGCCTACTATATTATATCTTGACATCTTACAGATTAACGATCAAAATTTTAATCAAATTCAATCTACTAATTGAGAGACCGAAAGCCTCCGGCTGCATCTGGATACCACTGAATACCAGTATTTTACATGGAACGATCGCCTATCGGACCTCCATAACCCAGATACTGGGTAACATAATGCACTTGGTTGATGTACTGGTTGTCAGACTTTTGAGCATATGACTACCTGTAATAACTGTCAAAAATCTGAGAATGCCCCCCGGGACCCGTGTCCTCACCAACTGGTAGGGTCCGCAAGGGCCAATGCCTGCCGGGGGTGCGGGTTGTTCGAAAGAGATACCATGGCCCCTGGCACACAGGCAACTAAAGGAAAACGGTTGGGTTAAAATCCACCCGTGTCCACCTCAAAGTCTGGCACGCCCTTCCGCTCCACCAAGAGCGGGAGAAGTTATTTGATAATTTCCCAACCTCAAAAAAAAAACCACCGGGACCCGGTTAACGTGGTACCGGCTTAACGTGTTTTGCATGACACGTAGAAGTGTCGATATGTAATGAACATATCCACGAACTGATGGCAGCAAGCGTAGTATAATTTTCAATCGACTTTTTTTATCAATCGGTCTCTAAATAGCACACATAGGTATCTCATTAGTCGCGATCCAGACGCCCTGAATCGCAACCAAGAAAATGCTATTAAACATCCTCAAAGTTTTTTCACAATATAATCCACGCCTACTCGTATACGATTTCAGGCACTTTTTTCAGTAAAAGCTGAATGCCAAACAAAACAAATCCGACGTCCATTAGTTAAGATTAGGCGGAAAAGTGACAGGTTCGCAGGCCAGCTTTAAGCACCATTTAGTTTAGTTTTTTTCTCATTTGACTTAAAGTTAGACATTCCTAAGTATTCACTTTGAACGAATCTATGTAAATGGTTGGCGGAAAAAAGTGCAGAGTGGAAAAATGCCTTTAAATAGGAAACGATAAGATAGAAATATCAAAGGTTTTTATTACTTTTTGATGGTCCCGGTGGGTGAAAAAGAACAATAACTGGAGAATGGTGCTCACAACTGGTCTTTGACACTTCAGCAGAGGTCTAAGCTCGAGGTTTAGAGCGCAATGTCTTCGGGGTTAGAATTTGATACCGTATAAGGAACACAACACTGCGTGCCAAAACCAAGGTCACGGACGTTACCCCTTGGATTGAGAGACGCCACGGCGTCCTCACCTTCCCCCTGACGCAGATGTCAGCACCAACTGGTGGGGTCCACAAGGGCCGATGCCTGCCACGGCTCCGGGTTGTTCGAAACAGATACCGTGTCCCTGGCACACAGGCAACTGAGGGAACACGGGTGGGTTTTAGTCAGTAAAAGTCTGACACGCCCTCCTGCTCCACCCAGAGCGGGAGAAGTTATTTAATGATTTCCCATCCGCAAAAAAAACGGACGCTACCCAGAATGTTGCTTAGCTTAAGTGGGACTGGGCCGGACATGTCTCCCGAATGTCAGCTTAGATAACGACGCCATCGCGGTAGGCTGAGACGAAGCTGGCGGGACGAGCTTGACTCCTACCGACAGGACTGGCCAGTACCGGCAAAAGAAATAATTGTGTGGAGAAGGGAGAGGGTGAGGGTACACGGCCTTCGACGGCCTTAGCCCCAGTGAGCCCCGTTAAGGCTAGTTAGATTATATTAGATAGATTATGCAGTAGGTAAACCTTTTTTTTTTTGCTCAGCTGTTAACTCTACCCACATTTATTTAAGAATCATCCTAAAAAATGTCAAAAATGCCTCTATCTTAAGAAGGTTTGAGGAGATATGATAAATTAATAATTTTTAATGCAAATAGGTACCTATAGGTTCATTGAGAATGAACATGAAATGTAAATAACAAAAATGACTTAGAATTAATTAATTCAGTCAATAAAAAATATAATAACGTAACTAAATGTAATAATAAACTTATAATGAAAATATGGCGTCTTAAAATTGGTTCTCATCGTTGTCGACTGGTAATGTAATCAAGAGACTGGAGCCACAGTGGGAACATAATTTTGCTCATTTAAATCCTTGTAACTTATTTTTTCAACCATGAAAGAACGTTAATCACATCATAATCGTGTCCTAACTCCTTTAATCGCTAAACGCGAAGGCAATTAAGACAAGATACTAATGGAGTCTTGATGTCGGAAGAAGTAAAGATGTCGATACTTATCGGGAAAAATTTCAGTCAGGATTAATCGGTAATGCGATTTTTGGGCAAAAAGAAAAGATTGATAACTTAACAAAGTTCACTGACTAGCTGTGCTCGCGGATTCGTCTTCATGGAGGTCGGGAAGAAACCTTTTTAAAGGTTTCTTCATTTAAAAAAATAATGCTTCATATCTCTATTCATGGTGATCGGACCAACGGTGTTGGAGTCTGTCAGTTTATACCAATATCCATTTTTGATGATACATAAGCTTTTATGGCATGCAAACATGTGTGTAAATGATTTTATTTCTGTAAGTAGGTTTGTACAAGCACTTTTACACGTCAATCATATTTTTAAAACTAGATGAGGTCGAATTTCTTAGCTGACTACTCGAAGAAGAAAAGCCGAAGCAAACTCAGAGGTCTGTCTCTTATAAAATCCAGACATAATCTTGGTTAGATCAAGTGAAGAACATGTGGATTGATTTCTGAAATGGTCTTTTGAGGAAAGGACCACACAGATTGAGTGGACATTTCCAATCAGTGCACGTATTTACCAGCAGGCTTAGCACGAGCAACGATTTGTCTACGGAAAAATAGGACTATTAACTTAATGATGTATAATAGGAGAAGATAGCTATGTTTTCTATTAATTATCACAGATATGCGTTCTAAACGAATCATGATTTTGTAGATAATTGTATATACTTTGTGGCCGTCGAGTTGAAAGTTTGTTGTTAGAGTGATTTTGACAGTATGGGAAGAAATATTATTCTTAAATAGTCTACATTTATAAGGACCTAGACAAGATCGTTAGAAGTGAAAGACAAAATGACAGATTGTAGAAGGATATCTACGGACTGATGTCGAAAATGGAGAAACGAAATGTCACTTTGTATTGAAAACACACTGTCTATTCTATAGAAATAGAAAACGTCATGCTAAGCCTGCAGTAATCGTACAACTCAACTCAGCACTTACGGAGCTCAACGATTTGACGAACAATACCAAAGAAAGAAATTCGGCTAACATGATGATGATAATTTTTTTACGTTTTTGATTTAGAAAAATTTCAATAATTGTATTTCAAAGCTATCCAACTAAATCTAACTAATATAATAAATGTGAAAGTTTGTATGATAAGATGTTTGAATGTTTGTTACTCAATCACGCGGAAACGGCTGAACGGATTTGTGTGAAATTTGGTACACAGATAGTCTATCACGTGGATTAACGCATAGGATACTTTTTATCCCGGTGGCACGATCCCGTGGGATACTTTCCGAGCTACACGCGGGCGAAGCCGCTGGAAAAATCTAGTAGTCTAATAAATCTAACATATCTTTCATCAAATCAAAGATAAAAAGATTAGTTTTAAATTACTCATGAAATCCATTCCACAATCCGAAAGTTCCATTATTTAGATTACATAGGTACAGTTGTTTTCTGATACATATCAGATTTCAATCTGTGCCACGTCAAGTAAAATATGACGTAATACGAATCGATTTCTTTTGCTCTACTGACAATAGTCGACTTTGTATGCTGATTTTTGGATAGAAGAAAATATCTACGTGTCAGCTGTTTGTCATTCGGCCATATTGTTTGAGTCAGCTGAGGGGAATTACTTCTTAGTTTGCTTCTAAGATATTGGTAACAATAATCTGTATAGATAGATTAGATATCAAATTAGATATAGACTACCGCGTTGGTCCAGTCGTTGTAAGCGCAATTGCTGAGCATAAGGTCCTTGGTTCAATTGCCAGGTCGGGCAGAGTAATTGAGTTTTTCCACCATGAAATTACAGTAACGTGTATTTGTGTCCGGTTGGTGGCAAAAGGCTTTTTTTTTTTGAGGATGGAAAATCATCAAATAACTTCTCCCGCTCTGGGTGGAGCAGGAGGGCGTGTCAGACTTTTACTGACTAAAACCCACCCGTGTTCCTTCAGTTACCTGTGTGCCAGGGGCCACGGTATCTCTTTCGAACAACGACCACCAACATAGCAATGGGCTTGCTTCTATATCATGGGATTTTAACATAGCTGGTCACATATCTATTTAAACATAAATATAAATAAACAAAATTGAAGTGTCTCTTTATAATGTCAAAATAGCAGCATTTTACGCATTGTATAAGAAAGTATTTGCGGTACTTGCCTACTTACATATTAAAAAAATATTTTTTTATGTTTGCCTGTCCGGTTTGTTCCGGCTAGTTGCCGAAACGGCTGAACCAATTTTGACGACATTTACTCTGGCAGAGCATCAGATAACTGATGTAACAAGGAGTAACTTACCTAGGTTTAAAAAAAAAAGAATTAAGCTTCCTTGCAGAAAATAAAACCCATGATATTCAATGTATTGGTTTCGTACATGCACGCGAACGAAGTCAGGCACACCTAGTATACAAAATAATTGGTACACTTCTTCCAAACCCGGTTAGAAATCCGGCGTGATGTTATATAAGTAGTAACATTACTTGGTTTGCAATATTGATATCGGCATCTATACCGGTATATTTCTCTACCTCCACAAAAGATTTACCGGAGCGGACATCGGAAACGGTCGGGATAGTAATATTCTTTTTAGAACCGTTTCAATATAGCGCTGGCGACACAGCTACACTTTCAATTATTTTACCTATTTTAATCAAAGTGCCTCAAATGTTTGCAGAATACATGCAGATGAAATTAACCGGTAGCGCGCCGGTTAGAACGGCGAGTTAAAGAGTTCGAGAGTTGAGGTGAATTTAGTCGACATTTTATTCAAACAAACTTCGGGATTGTATTATTCCACTGTTTGACAATATACATCAAAAATTAAACATAATATGGTTTTGTCTCATTAATAGTATTGTCTGTACAGAAACAGAATACTAAAATTAAAAGCTATTAAAAAGTTAGGAGCCAACAAAGATTAGTTTTTCTTGCTAATTTAACCTAACTTTGGGCGTGTTTAGGTAATAAAAGAAGTATGATATCTCCACAATTAAGTTAATGCCGACAAAGGTCCAATATCGAAAAGGTTAATAAACTTTATTGGTTATAGATTTGTGCAGTGGTTTTTCCATAAAACCCGATCTTCCGAAAGACTTTCCTTAATTTTTTACTCACCTGTTTTATTATAAATGATCCTGCATCTCACTCAATAACGTTGTGCGTGTAGACTAGCGTCTAACTGCTCATCACTGATACTACCTCTGTCGGACACGATGCCTGGTAAGACGGCGTGCTCTTTAGCCAGGCCCACCAGTGACTTCGAGCCTGCGAGATTCCCCTTAAAGAGCGAGAGTGAAAGTTTAAAAGCAGTGGTGGCCAAGTGGTGGCCATGACTTACGAGTTGTAGGTCGTGGGTTCAAACCCAGACAGGCGCTTTACTTCGTGTAAATTATTTAATCACCACTGTTCTAAAAACGGTGAAGGAAAATATGGTGAGGAAACTGGCATATCCTAGAACCAAAAATTTGAAGACATGTGACATCTACCAACCCGCACTGGGCCCGCGTGGTGGATTACGGCCCGTTCCCTCTCACTGAGGAGGTCTGTGTCCCAGCAGTGGGAACATTAGAGGCTGATAATACTAAGCGCGGAGCTTAACCTGATCAATCAACCAACGGCTATATACTTAGCCACTGGCTCCTCACAAAGATATCTGAACGTAAAAAAAAATACTTTGAACAAGATACAAGAAAAATCTTCAAACTGGTACAAAATAAGGTTGATAATGATTTCAGATCGGTGAACCAGAACCAATAAAATAATTAATAACAGAGAATTCCTTTTCGCTTGAGGATCAAAGCAGCGACATTCATTTACAAAATACAATTTATTCGCGGCCCCAAATTGTAATTACAGTTAGGGTCGCGGTAGCGAAAATCGCAAATGAATTTCTCCTTGTAATGATGAAATTTTAGCTTAAACAAATGATGTAAATTATACTTTCTGATCGATATAGTGTTTGAGTCGATCATTATTTATTTTAGCTTTTATCTGACGATTAATGACATCAACTATTCAAAATATGTGAATATTTTTCTTCAGGCAGACATATTTTCGGTAATAATTTCCCTGTGATTCAAAAGATATGTCTGGGCAATGAATATTGTGACAATCATCCAGCTAATGTATGTGTCATTAAACTATATCCTACTCATATTGACGGCACGGTTGGCGCAGTGGTTAAGCGATCGACTGCTGCGCTGCGTGTCGCGGGTTCGATTCCCGCACGGAACAAATATTTGTATGAACTGCAAGTAGTTGTTCTGGGTCTGGCTGTTTGTGTATGTGAGTTTGAATGTTTGTAAACGCACCCACGATACAGGAGAAATTCCTAGTGTGGGGCAACGTTTTCTTAAAAAAAAAAAAATATACATGTGAAATTTGTATGTTTAGATGTTTGGATGTTTGTTACTCAGTCATGCAAAAACCACTGAATGGATTTGAATGAAATTTGACACACAGATAGATTTTAACCTCGATGAATACATAAGATATTTTTATCCCGGTTGTACGTTCCTGTGGGATAATTTTTTAAACCCACGCGGGCGAAGCCGCTGACAATAGCTAGTATTCTATAATACCGGTAAACTTAACCACGATTTGCAACACTCAATGATGTTTATATACTTTTATGGAGTAGAACATAATAATATCTAGATTTAAGTTATAGTCACCAAGAGCCAACATTATAGTGGTCCATTGTGCGCTTTTATAATTTCTTATAATTTTTATAATAGTGTCGTCTACAGCATCACGATAATATAGGGAAGTAAATGTATGGAAGTACTTGAAGACAAATTAATTCTCGATAACGGTATTAATACAGGAAAAGATTTTATTCAGTGCGCAAACTGTAACCATGAATTCAGCATATCATTCCAGACTCCCAAGCGCAGAAATTTTACGTCGGTTATACAAAAAAAAATCAGCTGGTCCATACATTTTGACCGCGTAGGTATTGGTACGGTGGGCTGCATTAATTGGGTACCCCATTTGTATTAAAATTTTAATACAACTGGGGTACCCAATTGATGCAGCCCACTGTACATATTTTTCGTATAACCAAAGAAAAATTTCTTTCTGCGCTGGGATATCTAGAATGATATGCTGAATTCATGGTTACAGTTTGCGCACTGAATAAAAACTTTTCTTGTATAGCGTCATGTTAGAAATAATAAAAGCGCACATTGTGCTATGTTGGCGACAAGTGACACAGGAAACCACGCGACGCAAAATGTTACAACGACATGACAAGTCATTATAATTATGTTGCATCTTGTTGTAAACCAAAATTCGTGGTACTAAAACATTCTGGTAAGGACATTGTCTTACAAATTCGCATCGCGTGTCGTCACAATGGTTGATGACGTAAATCGACGGGTTACTCTAACCTTTTTAGCGGTTGTTATAAAACCATTGATATAATTTAGCATAGCTAGACTGCTTTATAACTTTAGTTTAGTTTTGATACTAAAATACTTCATTAAAAACTTTTTAAAGCATTATTTAGTATTAACAAGTAAAAACTCAAGGTCTGCTACTATACTAGGCGTTGTTCGAAATAAAATATTGAGCTTCGAAAAACAAAGATAATTAACGTGGCTCAAAAGGCTCCACTTAAGGTGGAAGCGCCAAGGTAGCCCGCGAAATTCAAATTTTGTTACGTTTTTTGCAATTTCCAGGTCACTGTCAGGTTGTATGGTGATCTAAATATGATTCGCGACCGTATCAAATATGGCTTTACAGAATCATAATCATTAGAATCAGCAATACATCTCTATAAGTTTATATTACTCTAAAGAATGACTATTTCATGAAATTTTGACATTTGAGGGCAATTCTAACTTATGGAGTTGTATTGCTGATTCTAATGATTATGATTCTGAAAAACCTTATTTGATACGGTCGCGAATCATATTTAGATCACCATACAACCTGATACTGACCTGCAAATTGCAAAAAACGTAACAAAATTTGAATTTCGCGGGCTACCCTGGCGCTTCCACCTTAAATGAGAATGGGCAGGACATGTCTGCCTCATGCCAGACAAACTGTGGGCCCAAATAGCACAGTACTGGTGCTCTGAGACAGTAAGGCGGGGTCACACCAGACCACGTAGGAGACGGCGAGACAAGTTGAATAGGTTCCGTCAAAACTGTAAGGAGGATGCGCAGGCTCGCCAAAGATGGGAGGAGTGAAAGGAGGGACACAGAGATCCCTATACGATGTAAGTTAATTATAAATGTTATAGGTACATATAAACCTTCAAAATTCTCTAAGAGATGGTGTACACCGCATCAAAATTCGTGGCGCAGTTTTGAAGAACAACGCGGTCACACAAACCCGAAAAACGACTGTAATTTATAATATGTACAGCTAATACAAACCATTTTCCTTAGAGACCACCCCAATAGACAAGTTTCTTTGTTTTCAACCCCCATCATGGCGTCGTAAATATTAAATAACCTTGTGTCAATAAACGACGATTATTTGACATCGTCCTTCAACGACCTTCGTAAAATTACGCCTCATATTAAAGGAAGACTCAAAGAAAAATAAAATTATTCCCAAATGCTAGTCACCTACACTTGGCGAAACTCTAAAGTACTCTAAACTACCTTCGTTTTTTGCTTCCTGATTAGACTCGAAGTTTTACACTCAAAGCAACTCGTACATTCACAGTGTGACCTTAATACAGACCGTTATAAAACTTAACGCAGTAACCCGATTACGTGTTAATGTTCCTATTTATTTCGCAAAACTTTGAAACTCGTGCGGTTTCCTGGCAAAGACGTAGTGTAGTGAAGCCTGATAGTCATCGCTCACGATTCTCGCTACGCGTAGGTAGTAAAATGCAAAACAATTTTCATTCAGAACCTGTTTCGTGAAAAAGATAATCTTTGGCAAAAAAAAATAAGCAGTACTCAAATAATCTTTATAAAATACCTAGTATATGTTTCTGAGCACAATAGAAAATCTTTTACGAAAAAACGTGTGAAATGTGACACTTTTGTTGTCATATCAAATTCCGAAACGATTTCATTATATTTATTGCGTAATTTCTATTGAAAATGAACGAATTGGTCAATAACGAGGAACAATTCAGAAGCTGAATGCTTCAGGCAGCGACGCAATAAGATCTAAGTGGCCAACAAAGCCACAATTACGTCACTGCCCTAAAAATGTAATTAACAAACACATACTAACGGTTTCTATACATCTACTGTAACGATAGCCGCTCAAGCGATTATCGACCCTTTATCTAAGCCGGGTAGAACACAATTCAGGATGGCTGACCATTTTTCACATCAATCAAGGAACTTTTTTGCGTATAAGCCATCGATATTAAGCGTCGATGATTAATCTACATTGTGTCAAAAAATATCCACTATTATTTTGGTATTCTGACTACGTTCTAGCAATTTATGTCATACTGCGGGGCTGTAATTTTTTAAGACTAAACTACCGCTTGCAAATTGGTACATTTCAGAGCTAAGTGGACTGTGAGCCGTGTTGTTAACCCGACCTCTTTTTGTGTGAACATTTGTATTCTAATCTCGTATAAGCTTTTCGACAAAAACACGTTAGGTTGTCTATTGACTCAGGGACCTTTGTATTTTAGGCGTAGCAAGATTTAAGTGCGTAGTTTGGTTTCAGCAAAAGCCCATTTAGAGATGGTGCAAGTCTGTTTTTTAGGCACAAAATGGGGCTTGAATCATTTGTTACACAAGCATAGTCTATTTAGTCGTGGGCTAATCTGCAACAAAAAGACACATACTATAACACTTCCTTAGTTTACAGAGGAATAATAGTCGACGCGAGAATTAGGTCAGCAAGCTATCCGTGGGCGCTGGCCGAGCATCCTGTCCTTATTTTCTGCACTTTCACAATCACACCAAAGCTATATTAGCCAGTTTCCGATACGTTTATTGAAAATGTTTCTCAACTTGCTTTTATCGCTTCAAAGGAAATAATAAACATACAATTTGGAGTCTATAAAATGTGTCATTTCGTCCTTTGATCTGCCTTCATCCCATACAGGAAAGTAAGTCTCAGTAAAGTATAAGAGGGCTTATTTAGTATATAAATAAACGTTTCTTTTTACAGGTAAACCCAGATGAGAACAGACTGGCTGTCGTGTCACACACATCGCCATGTAAGTGGATTTTATTCTTCACAATACATCAATCACTCTTGACATATTTTCGTAAGTCTTTGCTTTGGCTTCAGAGGCGATGGGTTCATTTCTTTCATGTAATATTTTATACAGAGTTATTTGGGAAGCAGATTTTTTTGCATTGATTTGGATTTTCGTCTTGATCTTTTATTTCATACAGATTTTAAGATTAGGTTTCTGATTTCAACATCAATCTTGTACTGAAAGAGGTAATTGCTTTGACTTTTTTTTTATAAATGACATTGTGTTTGTTACCGCTAAATTGTATTTTTGACAAGTTCATTTATTTGAACAGTTTAAATACTACGCGTGTAACAACAGATATATTCTTGGAACCACTATTTTGTATGCTTATGATACGCTTGAAGAGAGATGTGTGAAGCTCCCGTTTAATTAATGTAATTATATTAGATTTAGATAATGATCCATTAGCTATACACATTGTGTAAGATTGCATTATAATTTTACGAAAAATATATTCTGCTTTGTTGATATACCAACTCTCACAAAATATAGAACTAACAACTAATGACGTCACGATTTTTCCCATCTAGTTTTCATTGGTGACAAAGGAGAGAAAGTAGAAAACGTAAGTACCCATATAGAAATAACATAAAACAAAACAAAGGTACGTAGGTATTAAGTACTCACTCGAAACAAACACTTTTGTTACGGACAATCCGAAGACTTTGTGAAGATTTGGGACAAGTCTTACAGAAGTTAGCCAAGATTTCACTAATCCGGGGGATCTCTGTCACCTTACCTTGCTTGAGTTTGACGAAAGTTATAACTCAGGTCACGTACCTCGTTACATCGATATGTAGTAAAATTCGCGTGTTTTGCGCAATCGTGAACTGAAATTGTTAGTGGAATTGGGTTCATAAAAAGGGGGAAGATGTTTTTAGACATTACAACAAACTGTAATGTTTAAACATGGTTCATTCTTCGTAGACAGTATGAATGATGAGCCTTTTCGGCAAAGAACGGGCCAAGTTACGTTTATACTTTATTCTATTAACTACATCTAGGCGTATTGTTGAATATTATGAATGATAGAAAGAGTTATACGAAGACGCTTTGTGAATACGTAATAGCTATGGCAGTCCCTTTCCATTTAGAAGGTAAAGCATTGCTATTAGATTAACCCTTTACAACGAATACTATAGAAATATTGGTTATATTAGTCGAGAATTCTCTTTTAACCGCAATACAGTTTTGGTGTCTTCATAAAAGCTTTTTCTATTAGTAAATACTACGTCATAATTGTCAACTTGAATGATAGTGATACCGACTAAGTGGCAAAAGAAGCTAGAGAGTGGCAATAAAAAACGAATTTGAAAACTCAGAAAAAACTTTTTGTAATTTTGCTGTTACTTAAAGACTGAGTGATTTTATTACCGTATAATTTTTTATTGTAAATGGAACTGATATTCAAAGAGTAAATAATTATGCTGAATGCGTGTCCCTGTAACATTATATGTTATGCATATCGTAAACTCCTCTCATTAGTTAATAAAGCAACGCTATCAAAAATTACTTTTCATAGAAAATCATAAAACCATTTAAAACAAATGGTATTGAAAAAGTCAGAGGAGATAAAAAGATTTACGTGGTTATATTTATTCATATTCCCAGAATAAAATAACAATATAAAACCTGTGCCGGAACACTTCGTACATTTTCATGCTCAGTTGACGTGAATTTAATCGTTTGTATTTTTGTCAGGGTTTGGGACCGGGGCAATGCAGATGCAGCTTGAACGATATCTCCCAAATCCTAGAGGTTATGCCAGAGCTGAAAGGCCCTCCAGGATCCCAGGGGCTTACAGGAGCTGATGGAACTACCGGTGCTCCTGGTAAAACGGTAAGAAAATAAAGTGGATGTATTCATAAAATGCTATAAAACGCTACTGAAAGCGCCATTTTCGTAGCTAAATTCTGAACGGACACAATCTTGTTTGCAATTGAAACTCAAAAGAAGAAAAATATAGTTTGAAATGATGAATCTCATAAGGTTGTGGAGCTGAAACTAAAAAAGATAAGCCGTTATTGCTTTCACATAACTGATTCATAACTTTGGCAGCGATGAAAAAAACTCCACTATAATCATGTTCTACCTACATTCACAAAAAAATATAAACCTTTACCAACATAACTTTTAAAATTAAAGAGAAACGGTTACAGAATAAGCAAAATAATATGCAAAAGACTAGTTACTTCACTCTCTGAAATATTTATTGGCTGACATTAACGTTCGAGATTATCAAGGGAAATCTAGCTCTCTAAGACGTCTTGGGAACTTTGTGGATTAAAATATAAGGTTAATAAAAGATATGATTACACTCAAGGCGTAGACTTGTAAAGCAACGAGTTTAGTGGAAGCGGTAGCGGATTCAACTTTTTAACATTTTGTTAAAAGTGTAAAGAGAGAGTTTATAACTTGGAACATCTTACTAACTTCATCAATTAACGATGACACAAAATATGAGCGTAATGATGATGATTACGGTGCTATTCTTAAATTAAATTTAAAGTAATTTCTTTTTTATATATATTTTATGCTTTTTTTTAAAGGATCTGGTTTCTTTTTACTGGAATACTAAAATATGTAGTTCTCAGCCGTTACACGAGTAACGACTAAGTAAAATGGAGCTACATAAATGAATTTTATAGTGCATGTAACTTGTACTTTGTTTATTTTTATCACATCGTAGAAAAAGTCTTTATTCTGGATATTAATATAATATTTTCGTAAACAAAACTTGCCCAAAGAAAAACGTATTCAATGAACATTTTTCGTAAATATTTACGCTATTATAACACAACGGACCCCGAACAGTATTAATATAGATTCTCGTGGATTCCGTTTAGCCTTTGTACGTTATATTTTTATTTGGCTATACAGAAAATACACATTGGAGTCAAAATGAGAGTAATATTTTGTACACGTCCGTATATGAATGTGTAAACGCTTACGGCTTACTTTTTGGTCTACCAAATCGATTAGGTCGAAATTGTGCTTAGAGTATATATACATAACGATTATTACGTTTTATGACAGCAAAATACAGCTAGAAATGTAGCTGTCAAAAATGGACCTAAGAAGCGCCCTTGGGGGAAACTTATGTTTGAAGTATTTAAGTACCTATTAAAAATTCTTTGTCGGTATTTCAAGTTTTAAAAGCCTGTCAGTTCCTTTTTTCTGCTCGATTGGATATTTGATGGATCCAAGAAATGAAAGAAAATGTATAATAGAAAATTGAAATGCTCAGTAAACTGTGTCAAATGCAACTCGTGGATCGAATTCTTGTTGCGTCATATATCAAGTGCAGCACTGAATTACATAAAAACATTCATACATGCACAAACTCACGCTCTCCTCCCATGCGGGTTGGCAGAAACTACGAAACGCCACCTGCTACGATCCTCACATATTACGACTTGAGGTACAAGAAAAACAGGGTCACCAATAGGGTCACTTACTAGGGCTTCCGTGTGGTGCCGGACGTAAGAAAAGTAGCACCAACCCATTTCTTCCAGTGGGAGTCGCAGAAGGCGACTAAGGGGCTTACCAGAGAATGGGCAGCAGCGTTCTCTATGTATTTGTCCACCATACTGCGATCAGCAACCTACCTGCCAAGCGTGGCGATTATGGCTAGACCCCCCAAAAATGTGGAGGAGGCCTATGTCCAGCAGTGGACGTCTTTCGGCTGAAGTGATGAGGGTGACTAAAATATGTCCTTCTAGGGCGTCCTATTCCGGTGTTTTTACTGAAATCTGCCTTGTTAATATCTAATACTGTATTAATGGTTATTGATAGAAATTCCGCTACCGCTTTTTACTTAACCTTTACCTTTCATGTAAGCTTTATAAACTTAAGTCCCAACGGTAATGAATACCATTATACTAAAATTACATACGTAATTAAGATTCAGTTATATGCCACGCTGTTTTCACTAATGATGTAAATTACGCTGTTTTAGCTAAATTAATGAGTCCGTTGCCTTAGAGATTTAGTTGTTTGGATGAACTTATAACTGTGTAATATAGATAAAACAGATTCCACGACACTAGATTTTTAAATTCACTTCAGCTTTTGAATGAACAACTTAGTTATTTTAAATGAGAGTTAGTTAGTAAGTAAGCGAGATAAATCATGTTACTTTTTAAGGTTCAAAGTTCCAACTTGACGACAAAGTGCTGTCTGGGTTAGACAAAATAACGTAATTATTACAACAGTGTATTTATTCTTTAGCGAGTAATTATTCTTCAAGGTAAATAAATTACGTAACAAATCAGTATTGATTAACTTGCTCCAAATTATCTTCATCGTGATTAGCAGTTTTTCAGTGTCTTAAAACAAATTGTAGTGATTTATAAACACGACATCATTATCTGATTCTCATTATTTAGGTTCTAGTTTTGTTTCGGAATTCACATTTTTTTTTGTTTCAGGGACAAATGGGTGAGTCAGGGCCGCCTGGACCTATTGGGTCTAAGGGGGATAGGGGAGAGAGGGGAGAGACTGGTACGCCTGGGCCTGAGGGTCAGCTTGGTCCTAAAGGAGATCCTGGTTCAGATGGGAGCCCTGGACTGCAAGGACCTCCAGGCCCTCCAGGCCCACCTGGGCCAATGACGTCAGCGTTAATAGTAAGTACACAAGTTCTGATATCATCTCTTGTTCTAGTTTAATCTGTTTTGTTGGTTTTAAACTATCTTTGAGGAAAATTTAAGTATGATAATTTCATGAAGTTGTATGAAATCTGTCATTAAATTATTAAAAATCAATAATAAAAAATAAAAATAAAATTAATTAATTTAATTATTCCTCCTGTCCGCTTCCATTACTTTGAGAAAGAAGCCGACAGAAGGATCCGGTTGGGTTGAGCAGCGTTTGGAAAACTACGTCAAGTCTTTGCATCGCCTATTTCGCAACGCTTGAAGACTAAGGTCTTCAACCAGTGCGTCCTGCCCGTGATGACATGCGGTGCCGAAACGTGGACACTGACAGTTGGGCTGCTCCACAAATTTAAGGTCGCTCAGCGGGCTATGCTCGGAGTTTTCTTGAAGGATAAAATCACGAATAAAATTCTTCGGAAAAGAACCGGAATCACCGACATAGCTTGTAGAGTGAGCAAGTTGAAGTGGCCAGTAGGCTTGGCATGTTTGTCAAAGGACCAATGGACGGTGGAGCAGACGAGTCCTGGAGTGGAGACCGCGTATCGGCAAACGTAGTTTGGGACGCCCCCCAGATAGATGGACCGACGACCTTAAAAGCGTGGCTGGGACAGACTGGATGCGGAAGGCGGAGGATAGAGTGTTGTGGCGCAGCCTGGGAGAGGCCTATGTCTAGCAGTGGACTGTGATAGGCTGAGTTGATTGACCAATATTACCAAATCAATTTCCAAAAAAATCTATTTATTCAACCTATAACATAAACGAGTTAGTTTTAATTTTATTGGCAAAGGTTTGTGTATTCGAATTTACCAGAGATTAATTACACCATTATCTAAATAAATCTGCTTTGCTCGAATGGATTTTTCTTGATACTAAACCGAAATCTCTCGTTATCTTATCTAAATAACGGTATAGCTTATATAGCGAGGTAATTAACCTTCGGAACGTTAAATTACTTTACAAGAAATCTTTTGTGTTATAATTGTTTTAAAGATTTAGGCCCCTTTTTTTATCCGTAGCTATCCGGAGGACTCTACTAATGGTTAAAAATAGTAACTAATGGTTAAATGTCGGCAAAATGAATTTTTTGGTCAATTTTTAATTGAAACAATGGTCAAATTACTGACTATTAGATAAAATAAATAACCTCCCAATTTTGGAGGGTTAAACAATATGGCGGATGGTTAACTCAAGCACACATCTGTTTTGTACATTTTATTACTGCAACTGGTTTGTGCAAAGGTATTTTGTTACTTGTTTGATTTTTGCCTGTTTCATGACATTTTTAAGAAGATGCTTGGCGGTCGAGGTGAAAATTTAAGAACAAATACTTGGAGTGAAAATAGCTTTATTTCAATCTCGTGTTATTTTATTTGATTATAATGCAGTTTATAATAAGGTTTGACGTTTACAAAGTCAAAAAAGACGTTTCGTTACAAAATCATATCTATTTTTAGAAAATGATTTCTCATAAGATTGGCAACAGGATGTCAATTATTAAGTTTAGCCAATAGTTAAGTTTGACTTTAGTTAAAATAGATATCGTAAAACATAATAGCCCTTTAACCATTAGCTGACCAATTGACTATGGTTAATCAACAAATGGTAATACGGTTTGACTACGGATCCAAAAACCGGCCCTAATAATTCCATCTCTTAAGTTTTAAAAAAAAAAATATTCTGCTTCCGTTGGTAACTGAACTTTATAAAATATACATAATTCTGTAAAAATAAATAAATCCTCCACTCTCTTGCCACTACAAATTATTACGTAAACATTTTATAGAAATCAGAGGAAATTATTCGCATTATGAATAAGCTTGAAAATAAGTAGACAATTTTATATTCTATTAAAAGGCTTTATTCACTGATATGAAATAAAAAACTTTCATTCAAGAAATAAAGTGAACAAAGTAAAATGAGAATACCAAGCAGACGATAAGTCTTCTAAGTCTAACATGAAAGAGAAGAAGTGAACAGAAATTGCGGGGTCACACACTATTATAGACTTCATAAATATAAATAATAGTTTAAAAAACTAAAAAACACGCTTTAAAAACCAAACTAAAAAAGGAGAAAATAATTTTATTCAATTAAAAAGCGTCGGGTGCATTTTGATGTATTTTTATAATCAATTAATGTCAAGCACCCCACGCTTTTTAATTGAATTAAATTATTTTCTCCTTTTTTAGTTTGGCTTTTAAAGCGTGTTTTCTAGTTTTTTAAACTATTATTTATTTTATATTTTTTAGTTCTACAAAAACGTGTTTTTTTTTTCCCAATTTTTTTTTTTAATTATTGAATTGTCATCGGTCCTCGACAAGTTTACAAAGTTTCAATGAAATCTGACCGTTTAAAGTGGGTCAAAATCGCGCTCAAAGGAGTCGGTTACATACAAACAAACAAACATACAAGTGAAGCTAATATAAAGCGTGTAAAAACACTCAGCACGATAGAATAAAACAAATAAAATGATCTCCATATCAATTACTTAGCACTGGATTCAAAGGTTTCATTCTATTTACCTAGACTTGAACAGATACAAATGACTGCAGCGAGGTATCCGCTGAGTTGCGTGCTAAATGTGGGCAGACTTCGCCCACAGAAATTAGTTCTCTCTGACCTATTCTTTTAGCGTTCTAGCTCTAGTTTCTTAATTATTTTCATATATTTTCTTTAAAATAGCAGCGTTGCAAGAATGCGTAGTTTTTATAATAGTACGGGTTTAAAGGAAAACGTGGTAACGTGCTAAGCTTGCTAATTTACTTGTAGTGGGCGTGGTTTTGCTATGGTAGTTTAGATTTGATTTAAAAGGAAACATATTTGTACTCATGTGGAATTATATCGTTACTCGAGTAGCTTTTGTGACGTGATCCCTCCTTCGATTTAAACATTGAGTTATTTGTCCAATTTTCTATGTCATTCTCTTCGGGTTACTATCAATCCCTTAATATTTTCCAAGTTTTATGTTGAAAAAAGGGTATCAAGGGGATGTCATGTCAAGTCTACAGGTTGGCTGGGAAATCGATACACAACCTTCGATTCAGTATATCATTATAGGCAGAAACTTTCCGTCGGATATTAAAGAAAAAGATTTCTTGATCCATACATTTTGACTAGTGTTGTACCGACTAGTCAGGAAAGCCGACTAGTCGGTCATATTTGAAGTCGGCAATCAGTCGGCGACTAGTTGGCTAAAACCGCCGACTAATCGGCCCTTTTTTACTAGTATTAATGTACTTAAAAATTCAAAAGACGGTGATTGAAATGGAATTGAAATCTTTTCTGTTAATATTTTTATTATAGAAATCAGTTTTATAGTTTACTTTCGGTGCAATCTTGAAAAGGATAGAAATTAGCATAGGAGGAAACGCCGGCTCGCACGTAAACAATTGTATGTAGAATAAATACAAAGTAAACAGAAAACTGTTTCGGCAATTCCACCTGGCCGCCGTGCACCTACGAGTCGCAAGCGTAGTCACGAACATTACCGATGTCACCCGAACTTAACCGAAAACAATGATCGGCTTGCCAACTAGTCGGCCATTTTGGAGTCGGCTAGTCGGCCAAAGTCATAGTCGGTCCATCTCTAGTTTTGACCGCGTAGATATTGCATTATTGTAAGAAACTAGCTACTGTTTAATTTAGCAATGAGTCCTTCTACCAGCCTTACGTTAGGTACGCTAATCTTTTCACTTTGACATGAGTTTTTTTTTGTTAAATTGTTTGAGAACGAAATAAAATTGCCACTCCGCGAACCTACATGAGGTACTTAGTATTATTAGTATTCCCAACGCACAACACTGCAAACATGTAAATATAATCCAACCATCTATCAGGGTATGTGCTTCTAATATATTAACTTCAAGTCTAATATTATGTAATTAGAACCTCTCGAAGCTCCGATAAGTTATTGTTGTTCGGGCTCAAGATACTCGTGTATCAATAACTTAGGAAGCATAGTAAACACGAAGTTTGTTGATTTTCCATAACTCTGGGCTTATATCTGGATACGTTCATGATACTAATTACCTTTTAAAATATTTCGTATTCAAGTATTTTCGTGTAGGGAACTGTATTGTTTGCAAGAGATCACCATCATTTGCTTAGCCTTTTCCTAACCAGATACAGCTGAATACCAGTACTTTATACGAAGCGACTGCCTATCTGACCTCCACAACCCAGTTACTGGGTAATACGATACCCCTTGGTAAAACTGGTTGTCAGACTTTCGGGTTTCTGACGACCCGTAACGACTGTCAAAGATCCACAAATGACAGCTGGCACTACCAGCTTAACGTGCTTTCCGAGGCACGGAGGGGTCTTGGTATGTTAAGATGGTGACCCATCTACATACTAACCGCAGCAAGCGTCACTTAACCTGATCGGTAATCCCGTGTGGCTTTTATAACTTAGCCACAAGCCCCTTATTGTTTGCAAGAGATAAAACTAAATATTCTTACAACAAAAATATATACTCGAAATAGTTTGTATATGTCACCGTATGATTGTGAACATCGTTGGTTTACAATCTATCTCGCAAGATTATAAAATGTCGATTGTGAACTGCAAAAACCATTTACAATTTGACGCACTATTTTCAGATAGTTTACAGTGGGTTGCCAAATTATTAGGGACAGTCACATTTTTTATCAATTTCTTACTTTGGGCGCACTTGACTGCAGTTTTAAGTGGTACAAGCGTTCCAGGAATATATTAAGTATTTGTTTTCGTCATGTCTCTGTAACTCAAATTTTAA